>OY728133.1:389709961-391040765 GCA_963277665.1 Viscum album
AAAATTAATAAAACCATTAAACATTATGTGTAATTAAATTTATCATTTTACTTATTTATTTAGAAAATAAATTGATGTTAATTAATTACTCATGTTTTATCAAGATTATGGTTTAATTTATAAAGGAAAAAATTAATTAATTTGGGAAAATATGACTCCCATCACTCCCCCACATTTACACTATTACAATCTTTATAAATATAAATAATTCAACCTTTTAAAAGGATATCCTTTACGAGGTTAAAATACACATACTAGAGTATTTAAATAATTGATTAATCTACTAATTTAAATTTCCTAACTCCTATGTGAATCAATCTTTCTATTCCACTTATTTCCAAGTATATTCTCTTATTCCAAGAGTGAACAAATTAATTTTTTGTGGAATTAAAACATAAACAAGAAGCACTTCAAATTTCCACTCTCCCCAAGTATCCTTATATGAATGATCAATTTTTCTATTTCTTAATACAAATAAAATGATATTATTATTAGTCAATTTTTTCTTCTTCATCTGGTTTCAATATCACCCTCACCAAATTCAATTCATTTTTAACAATTAAGAACATATTGATTTTTTATGAACCATGATTTCTAAAAAGAACCTATTGGAAGTAGAATGAAATTTATTACTCAGAAATCCAGTGTCATATCATCTTAGAAAATTACTTTGAGATCTAAATTTATCATTTTACATTTATTTAAAGGACATATATGACTTTATGTTTTGTTTTATCCCTGATGTTTTCTTTTTCAAAAAGGCCAAGTTACCTCAGTTTAAGTTCAAAAATCTTGTTTTCTTTTGATATATTATTAAAACCACATAAATATTTTATCCCACACTCTTTCTTCTAGTTATAAAATTTAGTTTACATGTAAATTGAATGAAAAATCACTCATTAAGCATGAAATTAACACAATTTAATAATTAATGAGAAACTATAAATATATGAATTCCTCACATGGGAGTAAAACAATCAATGTTCTAGTTTTATTAAACAAAAAACACCTTAAAATGAAAAAACATAAAAGTGAAATGATAAGTATAATTTTATTTAAAAATTCCTAAAACTAGACAATAAAAATATTTTGAAATGTTATTAAAAAGATTCAAGACATCACAAAAATTTGTTCTGCATTTCCCATTTTAGTTTTAGTATATTTAGTACATATTGTAGTGAATATACTAGTGTTGAATGATAAAACATCATAGTTATTTTTCCCAAAGATTAATTTATTCTCTCCTATGGTTTTATTATTTAAAACTTTATGTTTTCCTGTTATTTTTTATACAATTTTGGAAAACTATATAAAAAATAATTAAAACATTGTAAATTTTACTAAAAAGTAGTAAAATAAATAAGAACTAAATGAAACTCAATTTAATCCATATTTGGGAACTATGTTTATACTACCCCACTAGGTATTTATACTTACAATCACTAATTAGATAGTGGGTTGGTTTATTCGATATAAACCAACATATATATGTTTTTCCAATCTTCAAAAGTTGAAACTAGTCTTAGAGAACCATGTAAATAGAGTAGAATAATTTAAACCCCTAAATTTTAAAATAGAAATGAATATTAAGTGGGAGTAATTTGAAAGGGGGATCTCTATTTTCATCATCACCTCCTCACATTGTCATTAAAATTGTATAGGATGAAGTAATATATTATCCACAAGTCCCAAAGATTATTCATTGTTATTAGATATGTCTTTAGTGGAATTTTGTTATCTTTATAGGGATTTTTTCATCATTATTTCTTCATATTGGTTATTATACATTTATATTATAGCTTTTACAATCACTATAATGTCTTATTGTTGAGTCGATCTAAGTATATTATCAAATAATTCTGTAAATGTATCTTCTTATTTATACTAGGAATCCTATTATTTTATTTCCTACTCCTATTTTTCCTTAATAGTGGCTAGATTAGCTTCCTCATAACTATCAATGTAAAAATATTTTCCAGATTAACCTCAAAATTCAATTAAAAAGGAATTAGATTACAACTTTATTAGTGAATGATAAAATTATTATGAGTCTAGGGAAATTTATACTTTCTTGGGTATCTCAACCCTGACTTATTTATTTTATTTATAAGCCTCTGGACTAATTTATTTAGGATATGGTAGTGGGTACATCATGTTTTCTTTAAATCCTAGAATCTCCCTTTTCTTATTAAAAGGAATACTCAAATAGTTTTAAAATGTTTTAAAAAAGGACATATTCTAAAGTGAATTTGAGAAAAATTAAAAATAAGGGAGTTTAATGTTTGGTCAGGTATCTTTAACGGTTTAGTTACTTTAAATTATTCATTGATTTCCCAATGTAAAATATCTATAATGTGTAGGAGAGATGGGTTTTCAAGTTATGCTTCTACCTACTTAGTTGAGAAAATAAAGGGATGAACTTTAATTTCATACACTTTTTCTTGTTTTCCCCTTTTCTCCATTAATGCTTGAAATTTGTTGTCTATCATGTCCTTGAACACTCTTAAATCACTTTATTACTCTTTTAAATGTTGTTATAGTTGCAAGGATTTTTTTATAGAGTCATGAAACGTTTTCAGTGCTGGTTCTTATTAACTATGGTGGTGTGGGGGAAGATGTGTTTTTCATTTTTTATCTTTATTATATTAGTATTTTACATTCTCCCACCCATTAGTGCGTACTAAAGGTTTTTATAACTATGTTCCTTTAATATTATGATCCTTAGGATCCTTTAGGGGGAGAGATAGAGTAGTTTAAAATAACTAGTTTGGGTTTGGTTCCATGAATTTAGTAGTTATCCAATCAATCTATTTTAATTGGTCATGGAGTTGGTGGTCCATTATTGTCAACATGTCACCCTTTAATACTTATCCTATATGGGATAAAATAAATAGAGAAATAGAATTTAAAAAATTAAACAAAAAATATTTTCAAATATACTAAAATAGTGAATAACGTTTCCCAGATCCTTAACAATCACTGTATAATGATTAATTTATTATTATGGGGATCTCATCATACATATTTTCTGAAACCTAGAATGAATCATAGTAGAAGACCATGGCCATCTATCAAATATCACATCTTGGGAAATCATGATGAAATAATTTTTTATTTTTTAATTATTTTTGTTTAATTATTTTTAAATTTAGAAAGAAATATGTTTGATTTTATCCCTATAAATATGAAATATAATGAAAATGAAATATAAAATTAATGTGAGAAAGGTGATACTCAAGGATTTAACTTTAGTGATCCTTTACTATCTCACTAATTTAGCCATATATTTTACACTCAATTTTTTCTAAATATCTACACATATACTTGTTGCATAAATTATGTGAAGAAACTTCACACTAAAGGAATTCCACAATTTATTATCCAACCACACTCTCAAATGGTCCACAACCATGATTCCATCCCTTTCCCAAACTAGTAATCCCAATCATACATCAGTGATCCGAATAGTAGGAGAGGAAATTATTTTTAGCAGTACACAAGAAATTTGGAATGAAAGAAGAATGAGTTATAATCATATTATCTATACCTCACTCTCCTAGAATCCTTATAATAAAATAGAAAGAAAAAAATAAGTTGGGTGGAATATGTTTCACTAATTTTAATCATGTGGGTGATCCTCATGTTATCCTATAATCATGGATGAGATATCGAGAATAGAAACGAATTAATAGTGGGAGAATCATGAAAATAGGTAGAATAAGAGAAAAACACAACATGACCATTAAAATAAATAAATTTTAACTAAAAATGTAGAAATCATAGAAATCAGATGCTCAATAATTTAAGAAAAAATACCACAGACTCAAATCTTGTACAATAAAGGAGGTGGAAAAGATTCCTTTTAAAAAAATTAAATAAGTAAAAAAAAAAATTAAAGAGACCTGAATAAATCATAAAATTATATTAAATAACATAAATAAAAGAATATAAATAATACATACCTAGATGATAATGACTCCCAACTGAACAAAAGAGTAAACTAAAATTCCACCTACAGGATCATTTGGGGTAAATTATAAATCAGTGATAGGGTAAATATAAATAATATTTGTAAATTCCAAAAATTATAGAGGAATTGAAACCATGGAGATTTATATGGAATTTTCAGATATATTACTCCAATGAATGTTTTATAACTGATCATCTTAAGTAGGAAGAAAGACTGGAAGAGAGACCTTGATGAATTTTGTGATCCATATATCAAAATCCACTAAAATAGAGAAAATGGGATGAATATATAAATATTATGAGTTAAATGAAAATAAATTTTAAATATATCTATATGGTAGTATATGAAACACAGAAAAGTGAAAATATGTGTTTAATATGGAACATGTGTGAATGAAAGTAAATTAACATTATAATAGCATATAAATTTTGTGATGTATAAATTAAAAGTAAACAAAAGAAATAACATGAGGTGGATTTATAAATATCTTGATTTAAAAGAAAATAATGATCATATACATCCATTAAGAAGTATATAAACCATGTAAAATGGAAATTATGTGGTGAATATGAATCGTATATTAGTGAAATGGAATTGAGATGAGAAACCCTTATATTTACTTCAAACTCCCACATGGGCAATTTAAACTCATATATATTAAAAATATCCTACATAGTCACATTATTTTGGATCTTATATCTACTACATTTTATATTATTAAATTAATATCTTATTCCATATATATTAGTTAGTTATAGTTTATTTTTACCATCAAATTCCAGTATTTTGTTATTATTCCTTAAATTATTCAATATAGAAATGTTAAACATAGTCATATGATAAGTGGTTAACAATTAAAATATTGTTCAAACTCATATATAATAAATATTATTACCATAGGTACATTATTTTTTATCTTATATCTATTATCTTTTATATTATTCAAATATTATTTTCTTCCACACTTATTAGTCAGTTATAGTTTATTTTCACCATCAAATGATAATAGTTTTTTATTCTTGAGAAAAACATTCGATATAGAAATGTCAAACCATGTCATCTGATAAGATGATAAAAATTTACATATTATTAAAATTAGGGGAGTAATAATTTTATTAATATTTTTATACTCTTATGTTTATTTTAGGGATGATACGAGCTTTTTTTATAAAAATGGAATTCCCAACGCACATGTTTCGATAAACATTATTGATTAGAATAAGTTTCTTTACAATGATCATTCATTTTTTAACACAATTAAATAAAAATAATTATAAAATAAATTAAACCTCATTATCATATATTACAATATTTTACATTTTTTCACTCAACCATAATATAAATTATGAAAATACTATAGCATCATTCATGTAAGTTTTTGAACCTACCAAGAAAAGAACATGTTATATTAATAAACAAGTAAGAGTATAGAGTTATCTTTTAGTAATACAATTTTAATATAACAATAAAAATGTTAATAAAACTTCATTATAGAGTTTTATTATATTTTTAATGATTATATATGAGATCATAAAAGAAACATGTTGAGATGTACTTGATACATTGATGAATTCACTCCTTCAAAAAATTGGATACTTCATACTGAAGGATTTATGTGTCCTTTGAATAAATGGATAAAAAAATGTTTTATAGTAATTTAAGAAATTTAATGTGGATTTTATTAAAAATAAAACCAAAATATATAATTGGTTAAGAGTGGGATTTGGATAGATCATTTTATAGTTGAAAAAAGGATATTTCCATAGAAATTTGAGTAAGGTGATAGGTAAAGATGGAATCTCAAGAGTGTTATGTGATTTAGGTAAGAAAATATTGGTTGTACTTGTAATATTGACTCCCCAAAATAAAAAAAATATTTATACAATTTCTATATATCTAATAAATTATTCAAAATTATTTTCATTCCTTTTTAGCTCATTTTCCACGTTTTAGACTATTTATTTTTTTCATAGTAATTATTTATTTCTACAAATATAATATGAAACTTTTTTCCAAATATAGAAATTTTGTTTAAATTTTTTGTAACTATTTAATAAAATTAAAATGATAAATATTAAAATTTATCTTTAAAATGAAAAACAAATAATATATTGAAAAAATCTATTCTATGGAAAAATATATTTTTTAGTATTAAGTGAATTTATTATTATTTAAAAATAAATTACAAATCACCACATGAGAGTTAATATATTTTTTCACCTATGATTTTGTTTTAAATCACCCTATTACTATGATATATTTAGTTTCTTAATATAATAATGCATAACAAATAGAAAAATAATTGTTCAAAAATGTCACTTTTTAACATTAAATGATTTGATTCTTATTTATAACCAATTAATAGTCAATATTTAATTTTTTTTTCCTTTTTTTCATATATATTAAGTAAATTATAATAAAATTTTAATTATTATATGGTAAACATAACTTATAAATGAAAATAAATAATATTTTTGTGAAATTTTTTTTCATGAATACAAACAATACCATATGTAATAAAAGATTTTATTTTACATATTTATTTTTACTAACACATTTAATATGTGTTAAATAATTTTTTACATATTGAATATATGATTTACAATAAAATACTCATTTTTAAAAATGTATTATATTATATTTATAACATTTTCAATAAAATAATTTATTATTTTCATTCCTAAATGATTTATATATTTATAATGGTCATATAATGGTTAATACTCTTTTCATACCCATATATAACCTTAAATAATATTCTAAAAGTCATTCATCATACTATTTCATTTATTTCTAAAATGTTATATTGTATTTATATTTTTTTTTATTTCTATGGTTATAATTAGTAGTATGATCATGAGGGAAAACCACGAGGTTGAAATTTCACAATCATGGTATTTTTATTTACTTGTGGTATCATTCTTCCTATAATATTCAGAATTTTTTATCATATTTCATTTTCATAATGTGTTGATGTTTTTATTGTATTGTATTATTTTATGTTAATGAAATTTATCTTTTTTAGTTTGTGGTTTCATATAATTAAGTTCTTCCCTGGGATAAAAAATATTTATTTGTTTTATTGATACTATAGTGTCCAAATATATGATCATTGAGACCACAAACAGATATTTCATCAATGAGGAATTTTAAAAAATACTAAAATATTAAGAAATTTCATTTTTTCAATTGGAAAAAAGTATTATAATAAAAACTAAAAACAGTAAAAATGGTGGGGTTTCAGAATAAAAAAACTAGGAACTTTTCTCCCACATGCTAAGTGACCCAAAATAAAATTATAATTATGTAAAGGAACATTCTAGAAAAGAAATATATACATTTTTTATATCAAAGGCATGGTGGAGTTAAAATTAGTCTATAAAGGAAAAAAGTATTATGAGTTATTAAAGTTTATGATTTTGGATTTCACTGGTTTGAAAAATGATAAAAATTTATCTTTGGGTGATTCATTCTATCTTGGAAATATTGGTATTTTTATTTAATAAAGGAACAATATGTCATATCATTGATAACCATATAATCTAAGTATATTACCACTACCCAAACATGTATAAAATATTTATGGATAATACAACATCATAAATACTTTATTATTAACATATTTTCTCCTATAAAAATTAAATAGGTCTTCCCAATTCTATAGAACATAAAAAAATCTATTATATCATTTTAGAACTAGGTACATTGAAATAGAGTGCCACTTTATTGTGAAGAATGTTGAGTAAGGGTTGGTGGACTAAGAATATTCTTCAATACATGATCATGTCAAGAATGTCATGATAAAGTAACTATCTAAAAATAATTCTGAGAATAATCAGTTAGATATTGGAGTTCAACCATCTTTATTAACTTGCCGTCATAGATAAAACACCCCAAACCATTAATAGTTTTTTTCATTCCAATATTTTCAACATGTGGTACTAAATATGTGGTTTATATAATGGAATGTTTCTCTCTAATGGGAAATTTATTAGTTATTTATTATTAAAATCAACCTTACAAGAGATTACATTGGAATTGATGATTGAGGGGGAAAATGATAGCCACATCTCTCGCAAGGGGAGATCAAACATTCATAAGGAGGTATATTATTGACAAGTTTCTTATAAATAGGAAATCGTTTATTTAATGGAGTTTATTTTAGTTTATTATTAAGGGTTATTAAATAGGTAATAAAATCCACTACCTAGACTTATTTGGAATATAAAAAATCTTCTATAAAATTCCCCCTGTTTTCGGTGTGAAATATTTTATCTCTTTGGTGCAGCGTTCCTCTAAATGATTTGGTAATATAATTAATTCTTGGGTGATTTGGAACTTATATAGGAAATGTAAAACCAATTATTAATCCAATTTAATCATATATAGAAAAATATTATTTAAGATATAAATATCTAATGGAATTATAAATGAACAAGCTTCAACAAGGAGGGAATTACCCTTAAAATAATATATATAAAAATCCATAATCACAAAGACCCTATTGTCCTAAATAATTATTACTACACAAATGATGACATGGAAAAAAGATTAATTGGAGTTTATTTTGAGGCGTCTAAATGGTGATTTATTACACATTTATTTTTTAAGTTATTCTCTTCTAGAAAATGCATCTGGTAGTGAAGGAAAATAGATTTGTCTCTTTATGAAATGGGGGATAACAAAGTTTCTATAAAGTAGAAAGAGTTATAAAACCAAGGAATAAATTTTTTCTTTGAGGAAAAAATTATTATTTCTAACAATAATATAATGATTTTCATTACACATATCCCATATCACTCATTAACCAGTTAGAAAGGTTCTATAATAATCCTTAGAATTTTATGGACACACATTCCTTGTTTTTTTGAATATATTAAAAGAAAATAGTTGATGGAAATAAAATGAATGTTGGCCCCCATCCATCCTTCAAGCTATAAATAGATATATATCTCCTGATCCAAATAAATAAATAGTTGTGAGATTCATTCCATATTTTTATACACAACGAACATTCATTTTAATGACCAATGGATACCCTTATTCTATAAATCAATATATATGATCATTGTACGATTCTAGAAATGTCACACAATAATGTTTTTCTGTACTAGAATAGTTTTTCACCAAAAACTACTTTACATATCATCATTATTTCGTTGCACATAAATAAGTTTATGGAACCTAGAGAAGATAAATTATACTAAATATTAGGAATTTTATATGCACATATCAAGATCCAAAACCAGTTGAATAGATGAATAAAATAACCATTCATTAATTTTTTAAAAAACATTAATGAAATCCAAATGATAAATCACCTAACAAAAGATGATATTTGAAACTAGGAGACCCATGAATAATGGGGGTTTTTAAGACAAGTTGTGTCTCTAAAACGAGTTTCCTCCTCTAATAATCATCCATCATGAGTTTGCATTGATGATGATGATTTTTTCATAAATAATGTTCCATTGTTATGAAATAATAGAATTCATCTTGATCCAACATACTGTTGAGTACCCATAATTTTTTTGAATAAATGTTTCATATAGATATTATCCATAATATACTTTAAATTCTATGTTTTCTTTCATGAATTACATGTTTTGGTCGATTCCTTTATGATTGATAACTACTTATTCAATATGATGTTACACTATAGACCAAAAAAACCATTAGTTTCTAGCATCATTTGGAAATACCAAATGAAAGTATTGATAATGACATTGATTCTTTAAATATTATATTTGGTACTATGAAGGATAGATATAACATGTATAAAGATGGATAGAGGAATATTATTTATTAGAGTGATCTCACCTCAAAATGTAATAAAATAGATATTTCAATTAGTTAGTATCCAGTAATTTAATTGATAATTAAATCAAAAGATTAATTTGGGAATTTATTGGATAAACTATATAGATGATTATAATGATATTAGAGATATCTACCAATGGAGTATGAGTTGTTAGAGTATTATTTATATATTATTGTCAATAAACTCAAAGGTTTCTTAAAAAAACAGGTACATGTTTTTGGTTTTTGATTGATAACAAAGGAAGGTGGAAATATGTTACAATATTATAATGTATTAAATAGTAAATGATATATATTATTAAAGTTTTTAGGTAAGTATAGAGAAATTTGGTTAATAAATTAAAAAGTAAATAGTGATGAAGTATTTTATATCATGTTTTTAGCCCATTATTTTGAAAAAAATGGATGGAGTTCAAGGTATGGGGATTGGAGAGGTGTATATCGATATTTCATTATACCATGTATCAACAAATTGTAGTGGTTGATCCCACGGTTCCTTCATGGAATTAGAAAATTTGGAAGGATGAGTAAAGACACTATATGTATATTCATATTAGATTTTTTTACAACAATTCTAATTTATTAATTGTTTTGTAAAAAATGATTATGCTTAAATTCTATTTTATAAAAAATAGGGTTTTGTTATTAATGATAATGTGGTATGAATTTGTTTTATATGATGGGGAGAAAACTACATCATTATGGAATCCATTATGATATTATTATCATGATAAAAGAAAGATACATTCAATATCTTCTAAAATGAGGTAATCTGCTTCATAGATTGTCACACCAAGCTAGACATGAGCAAAGCATATGATCGAGTTGAGTGGGGTTTCATCAACAAGGTACTGGCAAGAAGGGGTTTCTCCCTAGGTAATGTTGACATCATATTCAGATGTTTCAGTTCTTCCTGGATGGCCATCATCTTCATGGGGAAATGTTGTGGCTTCTTTCAGTCTGCCCGCGGTTTGAGACAGGGTGATCCCTTGTCCCCGAGTCTGTTCATCTTGACCCAAGATGTTCTCAGTCGACATATTCACAAGGGTCTTGACAGAGGTTAGCTTGTTTCTTATCACCGGAGAAAGAGAGCCCCCCAGTTTCTCACCTGATGTTTGCGGATGATACAATTATTTTCACCAATGGCAGCCGGAGGTCTATCAACAGCCCCAACAGAATCATGCAAGAATATCTTTTTTGGAGTGGGTAGTTTATTAACAAGGGAAAAAGTAATTTCTTTATCTCCAATGGATGCGGTGCTTCTCGGCCGCATGACCTACAATAAAACTTGGACTTGAAAATAGGAACTTTTCCCATCGAATACCTCGGTGCCCCGATCTCCTCTGGGAGGATTTGGGTGGGTGACTTCAAGGGTATTTTCAATAAGATCACATCCAAAATTCTTAATTGGAAGAACATTTTCCTATCTTTTGGGGGACGGATAACGCTGGTCAACAGTGTCCTTCTTGCCACTCTTATTCATTCGCTATCGTCGATCATGGTTCCCAAAAGCGTTATCAAAAGGATTAACAAGATTCTATCCGGGTTTATATGGGATCCTTGAACAGAGGGTAGGCGTCACTGGGCTTCCTGGGATAGGGTGGCAAGACCTGTTAGAGAAGGCGGTATAAATGTTCGCCGGCTCGACGACACACTCATGTTCATGCATGCAAAGTTATCTTGGGAGGTGCTGGAACAACGCACGCTTTGGGGGATCACCATGCACAGCTCCCATGAAGGTTTCATGTTTAGAAGCGCAGGCTCTGGCACTGTATCCCCCTACTGGTCGACGATATCGTCTCTCATCAAGGCGCTTGAACCCAACTCCAGATGGCTCGTGGGACGGGGGGATATTCTCTTCTGGCATCATAACTTGGCTGGGACCATCCTCGGTTTCCCAGGGTGTCCAGGTACCATGATCACGTTCAAGGAAGCTAATGACCATCCAGCCTTCATTGATGCTGTACTTGACGACGATCAACATGCCACTTATGAGGTGATCGAAATCAACCCCGAACCAGACATGTGCGTTTTCACCCTCTCTGCACCGGGTTATTTCTCATCAAAGGATTTTCGCCACTCCTTGGCCATTCTTGATCACAACACCTCCTGGAATGAGGTTCTTTGGTCCAAGGTTTCCCCGATCAAACAAAACATTATAAACTGGAGGATATGGCACAAAGCCATTCCTACGGATGAAAACATTAGGAGGTGCAGCATTCCTTTAGCCTCAAAGTGTCACTGTTGCTCGGAGCATCGAGAAAATACATTGATCACTTGTTTTTTGAAGGCGAATGGGCGAGGGCGGTTTGGACTCATTTCGGTGAGTTCATGTCCTTTTCGGATAACCTCATGAACGACAGGCCTTTTCTGGACAGATGGTACCATGGAGCGGTGGAGAGGGGCCCTGAGCAGATGGCCCGGACTTTGATTCTCCATGTAGGATGCTGGACGATCTGGCAAGCTCGGAACAAGGCCCGCCATGAGGGGTTTACCATCTCTGGACGAGGGATTATCCTTCGTACCAAGTTCATGATTTTGGATATCATCAGATCTTTCAAACAATGGTAGGAGGCGCCTTCTCTTATCCATCTTCAAATAGGAAATACTAGTGGTCTCGCAAGTAGGAGTGCCAACAGAGGGAAATGGGTGAGGTGGAATCCTCCCAGTAGAGGGCTAAAGCTCAATTTCGATGGATCATGCAACATGGGGGTTAATCAAGGAGGAGGGGTGGTCAGAAACAGTTATGGGTCAGTTATCATGGATTTCTCAGGCCGGTTGGGACGTGGTACTCCACTACAAGCGGAGGCAGGGGCTTTGAAGTTGGGTCTCTCACTATGTCGCCAAGAAGGAATTATCCTTTCTCAGATTGAAACTGATTCACATATTCTACTTAAAGCTTTGCAGGGTTCTGGTTCCATTCCTTGGTCGGTTCATTATAGCATGAGGTCATGCCGAGGTATGATATCTAATAATACTAGTGTGACCCATACTTGGCGCGAGGGGAATAAGGTCGCAGACCATCTTGCCGCTCTTATTGTTCCTGGACCATATCCTTTTTGTTTCCACACAGCTGTTTCTATGAAACCAGAGGGGGTAAATTTGGTTCGTGGGGATGCTCTGGGCCTCCATTAATTCCGACCTCCTTAGGTCTGTTGGGGGGGGATTTTAGGACCCGATGTGGGTTTTCTTTGTTTTTTCTGTAATTTACCTTTTTAAAATGAAATAAATATCTAATATTGGATTGAAAAAAAAATAAAAATAAAAATAAAAATAAAAATAAATACTCAACTTGTTTATTCATCCTGGAAAGATTGGTGTATTTTATGGTAAAATTTTCATCCAACCCATGTGAAATATCCAATCTTTTAAAAAATGTGATTTTTTTACACCCATCTTGATTTTTAACCCTAAAACCATCATCTCATCCATCACTGATATAGTTCACCTTTAGGTAGATCCCACAAAATTTACCCATTCTTATTAATAAACTCATTTTTTTAATCCTTATATTTTAAGAAATTAATACAAGGTTATACCCCTCATATCCCTTCATTTACATTCTATTTATATTCCTGTCTTTTTTCTATTTCTTCCCTTATCTTGGTTTTCATGTTGGATAAATCCTAGGTGTGGGGTTTTCCAAAAACATTACGAATATCGATGTATCGATGTTATGGATCACAAAAATCCTTCTAGGTTATCTTATCTTAATATTAAAATATCTTATCTTAATACTCAAAATATTCCTATCATATATACTTGATTTCTGGTAGGTTTTATCCATTAATAAGTACTTTATTATAAAATCATTATTTATTTCCTCTGATAATCTTTGTTTTGAAATTCGTATGGCTTTGAATAAGATTAGTTGTTGGTATTTTCAAATAAACATGTTTTTACTTAATTTCTACCAGATTGAAATGGTTTTTTCCTATAATAAAATCCTTAAATATATTTCCACATAACCATGCACACTATGTTTTTTTTAAAGTTCCCAAATGACTCTTATAAAGAAATTTTAATATAAAAGGATATTTTTAGATTTTAAAATTGTGTTAAATGGTTTTATTTTAAAAATCAATGGTGTGAATGGGTCTATTTGTAGAATTTATGTTCCTTTTTAGATATTTGAAATATTATAAGATGTTAATGTGATTTATTTTTCTCATAAGAGTTTTATAACTTGGTTTAAAAAAAGTTAATTTCAAAGGCTCAGTTGGAACTTCATAAAAAAAATTTCTGGATAAAAACACACCCTTAGAATGTTCCCCTTGAGTAATTTTATTAAATCTGATGAAACATTCCCTATTATAGTACATGTTTATTGCACTATTATTTCTTATGAAAGGGGATGTTGTATAACAGGTTTGTGGAGGTTAGCATTTGATTATGTTTATTACCTATTATATATTATTACTCATGATATTCTAGTTTAATACATAAATTTTATATTTCATAGGGAACCTAGAGTATTTAGTGGGATTTACAAAAAAACATAATGAAATAGTTTAGGATTATACTCTATCTATTGGCCCTAAGAATGGGTTTCACATTTCTTTGAGAATTTTAACCCAAGATTAAAAAAGTTAGGGTAAGACCATGCTTTATGGTGGTTGGATTTCATCATGTGCACCGATAGGATAGATCTTCTTTTCGTATTAATATATATTTTCCCCTGAGATCTTAAGTGTTTTCCATGTTCTTTAGTATTGAGCTACATTTATATGGTTATATTTCTTATTTTTATGTGTTATGTTACTTGGGATTACATTATATTGAAATTTCTTATTGTTGTGGTAATTATTACAATTATGATGTATTCTTTCTTTAAATTTCATTTTTAAAAATGAAAGAGGGTATTATTATTTAGAATTAAATGATTTTAAATATTTTTGGGACTATTTCCATGTTATCACAACAAATATGACATTTTAATGGGAAATTATAAAAATATTTTTCATAGAAAATGATTCTTCCTCATTATAAAATTTTCATGATATTGATTAATCTAAAGTGAATAACATTAATTTTTCTAATTTAATTTTTTTGAAATTATAATATTCTATTATTTTCATTTCATAAAAGGGAAAATGATTACATTAGTAGTTTTATATCAAATTACCATGAATATATTTAATAATCAATATTTTATTTAGGGTGTGGGGTGGATAAATAATGGGTCTCTATCCTCATGTTTATCATATTTTAGGCTTAGTTTAGATTCTCCATAGATATAAAGGGTAGTGATTAGGTTATAATTATCGTGATTGAACATATTAAGTGATGATGTTTCAATTGGTTCATGGATATGGTTAGTTATGATTTATTTTCTTGATGTTTGTATTCTAATTTATCGATACACTTTAGATATCCTTTATTTTCTCTTTCATCATTCCATTCATACATTGTACATTTCAATGGATTAATTTTTACATATTTTATTGATTATGATTCATATTTTTATGATAATTTCATGTTTGTTTTCATTTATTTGTAAACCACATTTTTTACTATAAATAGAAGTACAACGTATACAATGATCATGTTGTACCCACAATGTTATGACCTGAACCACTGGGATCTAACCCATGAGAAACCGAATCCTACCTCTAATAGGATAGTGGCTGGTGAACATAGGTGAGTAGGAATATATATCAAATGGAAGGAATTATCCTAATGTACCTATAAAAAATCACACATATCAATTGCCAAATAATGATGAAATATAAAAAAAACTGAAACCAATGCCTGCATATATCTATAATCCCAGAACCATAGTATGAAATTTAAGTACCATAATAAAAAAGGTTCTGAATACCAGACCAAAAAAACTATAAAATGTAAATCTATCTACAAGGGCTAGGACTACAATAAAATGCAAAAAATTGGAAAAATATTAATTTTTAAAGCTCAAGATATTATCCACCTTCTCTCTATCCTCCCAGGATAGTATCAAATGGCCTTTTGTATTTATAAGACATAATATGGGTGAGAAAATCTTATACAATGGCGAGTATTACAATACACAGAAGGACACTCCCAAAACACTAGAAATGAAGGATCATGAATAGTCAGCAAATTATAGTAATATATTAATGAATAGAATTAATAGAAGAACCATGATATACTCATGGAGGACACCACACTACTAGACAGTCACAACCAACTACCAGCCATAGGATTTTTCTCGAAGAAAAAATCATTCCAGGAGAATCCAATCTATGAGACATTAAATTACTAGAGACACTCATTAAAGAGATTATGATCATTAAGACCCTCCCAAGAAAGCTCCATGATCTCATAAGACCCTGGTACTTAGATAGGGGGTCATTCCCTAGACCACTAGTAGGAACAACAAACCCAATCTGGATCAACCAGTTATACAGAGGATCATATAAAAAATATAACATGAACCCTACTAATATGACCTTATAGATTTAGGATTTATAACCTGATAAAGGGGGTATAAATGATTCCAAAAACCCAATAGAATGTATAAATATGATGTAGTATCACAGTCCAGTCTCACAGAAGGACATTACAAACTCATTCTGAGACTCATCCACTAGAGGGGGTCACAATCCTAATATATGAATGAAATACTGCATTGTACCCTCAATATAATAGATTAAGGAAACACAGTCAACCATGACTATTCCATACTAAAGAAAATAAGGGATATAAACTCCCTCATAGTCGGTACAGGGTGTGATATGAGATTTTATTGGTTTTTCTGTTATCCCTAGGTTATATCACATGGTAACAACTCAAAAAAACATATAAAACACAATATAAATAGTTTTTAGAGGTCTCTTAACACCCTTTACATGCCATTGGGTCATGCCTATGTATTGTAATCCATGCCTATGTATGAGTACATGACCTATCTGGGTACATTGAATCTTAGAGCCCGTTTACTCCTGGTCATGATCGTGTACCCTATGAGGTACACACTGAACTACCATGGAAGGGTAACATGGAGTGTGACATGGTCACATGGAATCTGATATTTAAAACACCACAAAACTCTATCTCCACATATAGTGGTGCTACATGACATGTCATCCCAAAATAATCACCCTGTATCATAGGATTTTCTAGATCCATTGGGATCAATTTGTTGTCCCTTTGTGCATTTAATCAGCCTCTTCACTCACTATAACCTTTAGATATAAGGTTTTACCACCCTCCCATCCCTGGAGATCATAGATCAAGGCTTCAAATATGCTCGATAAATGTCCACTCACATCATCTGTAGCCATATATTCAACACTGGTATAAACATACTCCACAAATATGATCTCATCAAACTCTAATCATCTTCCACCGCCATCTAAACTCGATTGTACCCTTGATCATGAAATGCATATTTTGATTTGATGTTTTTCACTAAATAATATTCATTCAATGATATAATACTAGGTATTCATCGATCCCTGAACCACAAGAAATGTCACTGATGAACATGTGAATAAATGGGGGAGAAAACCATAATCTATAAAAAGTGAGGAATGATTCTTTGGATTTGTTTTTTATATTAAATCTCTTTCTGTAGAGATAGATAATCAATAGGAATAAAACCCAATGAAAAATAATAATTCTCTAAATTTCATATAACATTGATGTGTGAATAAATTCTATTCATAGAATTTATTTTTGTTCACCTGGGATAAAATAATGTCATGGTAATCACAAATAAAACTTCCTACATTGAGTTTTGATAAACCATTGACAAATAATGCTTCTTCATTTCCATCATTGATGAGGACCATGAACTCTTTTTTTCCCAAAAATCATAGATATGGTCCTAATCCACTATGTTTTCCAATATTTCTCTCTAATGATATCTTGAGGTCTGTAGGGTTTATTAGCCAACCCAGATACATTTATATAACCATGTACTTATAGAAAATTTATATCACTACATCAATTAAATTAAATTTAATAAATTAATCAATTTATTTTATTAATTCTTCAATCGTAAATATTTTTTCAGAAACACCCCTTGTCGAAAAAGGTTATGTCATGCCTAAGGTAAATCCTACGTTCTAAACTCAACGATTCCCTTATATCTCAGATTTAAGCCCCTGTTCGGTAGTTTTTACACATGTTTTTCAAAACTACATGCACATGATATTTAATATATTTAATATATTTAATATATTTCATACATTTATTCCAATAACACCACTCCTTAGAATCACATGCCATATTGGCATCGAGACTCAATGAATTATATATAATATCTAAAAACAATAAATGTAAATCTGATTCATTACAACTGAGGAGTATTTATACATTTATAATCATTTATTAGGTTAAATTGATCCTATTTTTTATAATTTTATTCTATTACGCTTGTTTCTAGCCTATGGGGATCAAGGATGCCCATTGGTCCATTTGATGGGCTGGTTTGGATGATCTCATAATGAGACTCTAAGATAGGTTTGTGACATGGATAATATGTTAGTGATAGAAAATAGGGAGAAAATCATTATTTTATATGTCTAAAATATTTTTTTACCGAATAAAAAACATTTTCATGGTATAAAAAAATTTCATTTATTGTGAGAGTACTATTATTTAAAAAAATAGAAATGAAAAAATAGGGATATACATATTTTAAGTCCATCATTTATAGAGTTAATAAATTTACTAAGGAAACCATTTTGTTATTAGGTCTTCTACATAATTCTTTACTAGATCTCTATAAAATTTATTGATTTAAAGACCCATAAAAATAAATTAGGATATTGATTAATTTTGGAAGATATTAACGTTGTTTTAAAATAATTTATGGATGGTTTTGAAAAATTGAGGTAGTGATGATTAGAATCTTTTAGAAGACGTGTATGTTTTCATTAATTATAGAACAAAGATTAAAAGGTTAAGAGATAGATTGATATATTAGAGAGAATTTATTTATAGAGAGATATTAAGAAATAAAAACAATATTTATCTATGATTGATATATCTATTCAATGAATAAGATAAAGAGTAAGAATAAATAGATCATATGCATGATAATGATGGAATATATTGTTACACCAATAAATGGTGTATTATTTTTTTTGTTTTTTATCTATTAGGATTAAAATGTTTCAAATATTTGATAGTGAATTGTTCATTTAAAATAGGGAAGAAAATTCTTAATGTGATAGTGGTTATATTATATGAAAGATTGTGAGTCCACTTTAAACCTTGGGCAATCTGTATGATTTAGTTAATTGTGTTTCATAGATATGTCACCATTTCATGCCCCATAGATATAACCCCACGTGGGTAGAAAAAATAAAATTTATTATGTTGTGTTTTTTAATTCGTTTTTCATATATGAGAAATAGTGACTTGTTCTGACTAAAAAATTGAATAATTTCTTATCATGAATTAAATTCAGAATTGGATTACCTCAATCCACCTCTATTTCAGGGAATTAAACCTAAGTGTGGATAATAATTTTATTAAGATAATGAAATATATAAATAAATATATCCATGGTAGTGAATGTTATTCTTATATTACTAGAAATATGGAATTTTTAAAGTTGTTAAAAAATTTGTTTATATAAGGCATAAATTTTGTTATGATATAATATTGAATGTTAAAGTTGGGTTGAGAAAGAATATATCTAGAGAATAATTTAATAATGATGAATTAAACTTTTTATATTTTCAATGTAATAATCATATAAAAATTATTTCATCCTTTTTTGTGACTTTATGTCCTGTTTAACAAAAAGGGTCGCACCAATACATGATATTTTAGAGGTTCTTTAAGGTATGGAATTGGAACTAATAATAATTCACACTTTTTTATAGAATTAAAATTACCCTTTGTAAAAGTAACACCATGTAACATTGTTAAAAATACCTTGTTAGTGTTTTATATACTACACCTATTTAGTACATTACCTATATTTGGGTTATGACATAGAAAAATAAGCCTTTAATATTTATCATTATTGATAGATATTCCAGGAATATAGTCAAAATGAATTATTTCTTTCAATGACGATCATTTTATTATCTAAACATTTAAATACATTAACGATGGGATATTATTTATGATGATTAGTATTACACCCACATAAAAAACTATGTATATTATAGTAATCTCATAAAACATTACATATAAACTAGATTCATCTATAACTTGGGTGAAATTAAAATATTTTATTTAATTATAAAAATTATTATTACAAATATGATATTATTATGTTTTCTTATAAATTAATAATTACAATTTTAAAAACATATAATCCCCATTTTAATCCTCAAAACTTTTAGGATGTATTATATGAACATAATTAAAGATATTTATATTGAGTAATATGTTTTTACACCTATAACTTAAATCCAAAATTATAATAAAAAGTGAGTAAAAGTTTTATTTTTAGTCAATACCATGAATTTACTTATTTTTTTACCACTAAGTGATATATATAGGTTGAAATTATAACATTCATGCCCATTTTATTTTATAAAAAAATTCACACCCTATTAGTCTTACCCATTTGGGTTATTTTATATGTATTTATATAATACCGATGTATATAAAGTATTTTTTTGATCTCATGGCCTCTAAGCATTTCTTAGAAACATAACACTTGGTATCTTTTTGATATGTCATATGTCCTCCAAATATAGATTTACTATAACATCATTAACCACAAGAAATACATATATCTTAGGTTTCTAAAAAATATACCTACATGGTTATTATTATATCTATATTGTGATCATTTCTGAAACTCCTTTTTTACTATAAAATATTATATTCCATTAACTATTATTTCTGAATTTGACTAAGAGAAATTTTATTCCATATAATTCCTTGAATAATTTATTTTTTTTCAATAAATAATCACCATAGATCTATAAACTCTTTGTTCTCATTAGGATGGAAATAAATAAACTCTAGTTTCCTTTAGATACCCAATAAATAAACACTTGTAAAATATAGGTAAATTTATATCAGTATCATTACATTTCAGTTCTTCATCATGACATTAAAATTCTAAGAATGAAAAATTGGGATATTTTCTATTACATATCTATTATGATGACATAAAAATTCATTAGACAGAATGAATTTAAGTAATAAGGCTAGTTTTTCATGATTATATACCTAGAAAGATATTATAATAGTATATTAACATGTCATTAATCAAATAACTTCTATTAATGTATTATACTTCCATTAAGATGAACTATTCTATAGAGGTTTACCTAATAGACTGAGTTTTAAAAAAAATTAAAATATTCTAAATAATAAAAAACAATTTAATTACATATTACCCCCCTTAATTTGATTTAATTATCTTATAAATTTTTTTCATTTTGGATATCATTATCTTTTATTAATATACTAAATATTTCAATTGAATCAGGATTATTATTCACCATAAAAACATATCCATATTGAATAAAGTCATCAATAAATATTATGATATAAAAATAATAATTAATTTCTTATGTATTAATTATACCATATATATCACTATATATTAAATCCAATATCCTACTAGATCTTTCACTATTACCACTAAATGGGGAATTAGTCATTTTACTATACCAAAAATTTATTTATTTATCCAATGATTCATTATCTAGTGATTTCACTAATCTATCACTTTAGTTTATTTGAATTATTTTCTCATAAATATTAATCCAACTATATGGAGCCTCAATATTATTTTCAAATTATTATATTGAATGATGAAAATTGGAAAGTTTATGGCATTTTAATCAATTTTTTAAATCATATTATTTTTAATGTAATATTGTTTATTATCTGTATTTTGAATTTAAAAACAAATCATCATATTTTTTGTTCCATAAAAATATCATCAATATATATTTAAAATGTATCATTATTAAACAATAAAAAATTCATTCTCTTCTAAACAATATATAGATATAAAATTTATATTTTTAGAAGGAATATAATATTTTTTTTCATTTCAGAATTAATCCACTGGGAAAATTGTCACCATTTGTTCCTACCACAAATGCGTTAAATGGTTATCCATTGATAATAAATATGTATACTTTTACATTAATTAATTCCCATATAAATTTGTGGATTTTAATATCTATACAAATTTTTGATCCACAATATATATCCAACAACTATGGGTCGTAATTAAAAAATTGATATATTTACCGTTTAGTTATTTATTCAAATTCTAATTTTCCTATAACCTAGAACACATCCAATGTTATAATTCCAATCATTAGTAAATATAAATATTATGTATGGGTTTAATTCAAATCAATTTTATAATAAATAGAATTATTCAATAGGTAATCATGTTTTAAAAAATATTCAAGGACTATTATTGAATATACTACCACTAAAGTGATGCCCCCATAAGTAATATTTATTTATTGAATAAGATACAAACATTAACTAAGTTTTTATTATGTATAGGTTATTCTGTTATAATATATCAATTTTATATACAATGATATTAAGTATATCACATGTAATTATTATATAACTATGTCTGAAACATGTTTCAATATTAATAGAATAAATAATCCCAAATATATTTCATTATACAATTAAGGTTTAAAAACATCCATCTAAGTATAACCCAAAGTTAACATCAGATATAGGAATATAGTAGTTAGGGTCTCTAATATTATACTTCTCTTAGGCAAGATAATCCATCTTCACATCTCTTCTCTATAGATCACATAGTTATATTGATAAGTTGTTAAAGGAATTTAACTTTTATGTAATACAACACCTTAGTATTTTTAAAGTATTTTCTTTATCTAAAAATAAATTATATTTATGTAGTTCATTCTATATATTTATGAATCATTTAAAAATTTCAATTTATGCATCTCATGTTTTTTAATTAAATTAACATCTTTTCAATATATTTATGTATAAATCCTTATTCAACTAATGGTTTATGGTGTGTGTCCTCTATAAATAAATTATTATAATGTGGAATACATATAGATATTAATATTATGAAAAAAGGTACATAAAAATAATTTATTTAATGGAAAAATATTATAAAAATAAAAACCTACCCAAGAATTTATTAGGTGTGATAGGTATCTGAACATATATTTCTAGACAAAATCATAGATGCTTGTCTATAGGAAGTCTGACAAATTTACCCACTATCTATATATTAATAATTAATATGGATCTCAATTACTATATAATTTAAAACTATATATTTATATAAATTATGATAATAAGTTCTAATTTTTTAATTATAACAAACCCAATACACAATTGTGGTTGACCTAAATAAAGTATTATAACATAATTGGAGTGAATCATCTCTAAATTCAAGACATATCTTTATTTTAAGAATTATAAACAATTTAAATTAAATTATACAAATATTGATATTATAAAAAATTCATAAACCTGAGTAATCAATAGGGAATTTAAATAAATCAATAAATACATGAAATATTTATTATTAATCTAAAATAATTATATTATATTAAATAAGGCATTCAATAATATAAAATTTTAATATATTCAAACATAAGGACATTATATTAACTTTTTTATATTATTTATAACCACTTTATAAATAAGAAAATTTAATTATTTAAATAAATATATTTCCAAACAATAACTATATTATTGTTCTCAATATTGTAATCCTTATGTCACATCAACCATAGTACAATGGTATCTCATAATGCTATCCATGTTATGTTGAGTGTGATAACCCCATATCCTTTCCAAAAATGAATATGTTATACCTATATTGTAATCTATATTAGAAATGAATGTAAATGATATCCATATATTAATTCCTTCAATATCCCCAAAACATGGTATTCTTATTGCATCATAGGTAGTTATATAACCATATTAGGACAAGTTATGACACCATATACTGAAAATCATTATTTAAAATAATGATTTTATATAACTTAGTATATGTTGGCATGATTAATTGTTATTATTGAGACATATAATATCATGGAAATTAATAGTCGCATATCACCTCTTACATTAGAATCACCGACAAATTTATCACTATATTAGTCTCTATGATATAGAAACATCCTTTTTATTTTTAAAATTTCATATTTTAATAATTTTTTAGTCCCTCTCCACTGATGGATATAATACTATAAAATGGGTTTTAATACATAAATTATTCCTAATTGTACTATAAATAAAATACCTAAACTTGGATAGTTTTTAATATTGGATAAAATAATAAACAATCAACAAAAAATGTGAAACTTCTATTTAAAATTTCGTTCAAATATATGGTCGGTAAAGATCAAAAAGAAGTTAGTAATGGAATATTTAATCTAAATCTATTTCACCATCTATAGATTCTCTAGACGAGTTTTCAAGGATATTATTTTTACTATAATATACTAGTAAATCCAGATTAAAATTAGAGAATAATAAATGGGTCATCCTCAATTATTTTTTAACACATATCTCACAAAAAATTCATTTATTATATCCATTTTATATATTTCTTTCAATAAATATTGATCTATTAATTTTTTTATTTCTCAAATATTTATCCAATTCTAAGATCGTTCATTATATATTATAACATTATATTCTTTTAACCTAGTAATAATTTAATTATTTAGAAAGTAACATATTATTTATATAACATATAAAGTCATGTAATGATGTATAATTTAATTTTCATAACATTAATGTCCCATATTCTCCATGTAATTTTTTTAATTATATGGAATTATTTTGAGACTGTGAAATCTGACGGCGCATGATTCCGAGTCCCGGAGTTCCTGGAATGATCCGTCAAAGATTTTTTAAACTTTAAATAGCACCTCTATGTAGTTTTCCTAAAAAAGTAAAATAACTCTTAAACGGTTTCCCAGATCATAAATCTGAGGGCACCGTTGTGTTTAATATGGCAGTTTTACCCTAGGCGTGACTTAAGTTTACTCTTCACAGGCCTCATGTGAGAAAACACAAAAATGGAATAACCATAAATAAAACAATTAAATAAAATTATTTTATTTTTTAAAAGATTATAACTCATGAATTTTGACTCAAATTAAAAATCTGAGACCACCGCAGAACTCATGAGGGTATGCTCTCTTTAGGTAGATACTAACATTGGCTGGCGCGAGCCACCATTGAAATTTAGTTTTTGGCCGTAAATAAAATAATTAAGTGACAATTATTTTGTTGTAAAATCCATAACTTCTAAACAGTAACTTGGATTAAAAATACTAGAGTACTGATGGGTTCGTTGGGGAGTTTTTCCCTTAGTCAGAGCCTAACATCGACCGACACAGGTCGAAGGTGACTATTAATAATTTTCTGAACTTTTTTAGGGTACATTTAGTAAACGTGCGAGTGGCATTTTATAACTATTGATCCAGTGCTCAGATTAAAAATCTAAGGGCATCGTTGAATCCACAGTGCCTGGATTCGCTTAAGGGAGACTTTACATTGACCGTAGTGGGTTTGGAGAAAAAGTTATGTTTTGTGACTTTTTAAAAAAATGAAATAAAATAAAATTTAAAATTTTATTTTCTTTCATATCCTCTAACGGAAAAGAGGTGTTTGGGGCGAGCGATGTGTCAAGAAAATAAATGGATTGACCTACAAACCCTAACTAACGACGTCATTGTGGAATTATAAAGGTTCCCAATTTATGAACCCCCATTAATTCCTCACGTCGTTACTTACCCTCCCCCTCTCCTATATATATGGAGCTCAGGGAGGGGTATCTGAACAGCTTCACCAAGCAAAGAAGTGCCGAAGGACCACCATGATACCAGACCCTGAGAAGGCCAATCCAATCCTAGTGGGTGGTGGAAGACGACACCGAACCATGAACCAAAGGAAAACGTACGACATCATTGGGAACCAGTTGTTGGAACAAATAACATAATCAATATTCAAGCACGGATGCTCTCCAATGGGTTTTCAAGGTAGGGGGTATATTCGTTTATTCTTTTTAAATGTTTTCCTCTTCCCCGTTCGTGAACAATATAAAGTACACGGACCAATCGACTAACGGTTTGATCTGCGATTCATTCATTTTTGTGGGAGGTTGTTGCAGGGGTATCTTTCTAGGGTTTTAATGGTTGATTATTAAACCATTAACCCCCCTCATGTTTTAGAGCTAACACGTAGGGCGCGGGCCTAACAAACCTAGCCTGACCCTCCGCTACTTTCCTAATTTTTCACCTCCATGGAACACCAACGGCATGGCGATAATGACCATCTACATTGTGGATAACGCATCGATGCACATCGAAAGAGGAGGCCGTAGAACATAGCCGCGACGGTCATCGGAGTGCCCGACACTGGCCGGCCGTGGATGAGGTGTGGCGCACCGTCGCGTGCCACCGATGAACAAAGGAAGTAGCGACTCGTCAGCTGCGGCAACCAGAGAAAGAGGACAGTACACCGTCTATCCACCAATGATGGTACGAAACACCATCTCGCACCACTGGAGAAGTCAGACGACACGCCAGTCCACTGCGACGGAACCAGTAGGGGTGGGGCGTGCCCCCGGCGGCGTGGCCCCAACGGTGCGCCCCCGGCGGCGCGCGCATGCGACAGCTGTTCCACAGCCTGTGTTGTCTATGGTGGGAGTAGGGACCACCAGATCGACCGACAACCGATGGATGTTGTGCGCGCTAGAGGTGCACTTGGCGGCGAAGCCGCGGCCCGTTGGCCACGACGCAGAGGACCCACAACACTACGTGGCGCTATGTTGAGTCAAAACCCATCAGTTGACCCACTAACGGGGATCCACACATCATCCCTACAAGGACACGCCACGTTTGGGTATCCCTGGAAGCTCGTGCCACCAGGCGGGTGGCACCGCCGAGTCAGCCCAGCGGACTGACCCGCCGCCCAGGGGATCGACCCGTGGCCTAGCGGCCTGACCCACGTCCCAGCAGGGTCGGGCCGAGCCCACCTATCCTAGTGGACCTGGGTTGGGATGGACCCATGTCGGTCTGGGTCGACCCAACTCGATCCGGGTCAGCCCATGCTGGACCTGGTTGGGCCGGTCCGACCGAGGCAGATCAGACCTGGACCCCTTACCGACTAGTTACACAAAACATGCTCTAACTTTTAAACCGGACGTCTACTTGACAAACCATCTATGGTGTTAGGATACTTGGAGAGAGACAGTCCTTTTTATTTTTATCATGAGAGTTTTGGAGAAACTTTGATTTTAGACGGGTTTGATTGCACCCGAATACAACCGGGCCCCCAACACTGAAATGTCAATAACGCACAGACTGAGAGTCCAATTGATGCACTATCTATTGCATCAGAACCCCTTTGACATAAAGGATCATTGGGTTAATTATTTGTGAGACTTCTTGTTGGTTAAAATTTTACTCATGGCTTGGGGAGAAGTTCTCCCAAGCGCACTACATGCAGAACCCTGCTACTGGATGAGACTTGACGACTACTGACCTTTCGACTCGGAGTGACTCGACTGGCCAGTAGGGAGTGCCTCTATGTGACATGACATACCCATGGGGGGGGGGAGTGCCTCTATGTGATGTGGCAGACCCATGATACTCGACAGGAAAAGTATCTCCGGAGGCCACGAGGATGAGCGCCTGTGTATGACATGGCAGACCCATGTTGGGGAGTGCCTCTGTGTAATGTGTAATACCCATGGTATTCGATAGGAGGAGTACCTTATAAGTACAAGATTAGTGGGAAGCACCTATGTGTGATGCGGAATACCCACTCTACTCGTTAGAGGATGAATTCTCTAACAGCCGATGTTTTCAATGTTGTGACTGGGAATGTTACTTGTTCCTAGGCCTAGAGAATCAGAGGATGTATATCAGCATTCATAGAGATCCCGTATAGGTTAGCATCATAATCTTATTTCAATGATTTTTATACCTGGATTGAGTTGGGACTCTAACTGAGTTCTGTCTATTGCTTTGTTCTTTTTTATTGAGATCATGCTTTGTGGTTTTCCTTATGGAATTCTGAGAGACCTTTGGGGGTCTCAGGGTCCCTACTGAGTATCTTTATGCTCACCCCTATATGGGCTTCACCAGCACGTTATTCTGTTTTGTGCAGATGACGAGTAGCTGAAATGAGGCTTGAGGGAGGTTTGACTTGGCAGTACGCGGAGGAGACAAGTGTACTCGGAGTGTTGAGGAGGTGATCTGTACCTACCATTCAGGTAGGATCCTCAGTGGATATTTTTCCTTTTTTAGTGGTATTGTTCCTTTTAGTTGTATTTTTACTTTTCAGTTGTACTCATACTTTCAGTTGGGCTTGTATTCCGGTGCCTTTTTTACTTTCAGTGATCCATTTTCTACAGTAGTTTACTTCACAGTTTCTTCTTATTGTGTTCGCGGACCATGTGTTTGTACAGGTTTTAAGATAACACCTTCTTGTTTTAGGGAATATGCATTTTGGTCCGAGTCGCCAGCCGTTGGCCTATAGAATGCGGGCTTGGGGTAGTCACGACACGGGCCCCGGGGGACGGGTCGTGACAATGTGGTATTAGAGGATTCGGTTCTATCAAAGAACTATGACTCTGATCTTTTCACTGTGGCAATAGTGTTATGTGTTTTGAGTGTGGTTTTCAGTTTGGGGAATCCAGTGTTGGTGCAGCGGCCAACATATCCATACACCAATACCCTGAATTCTGATATCCGACTCAGTGCATGAAAACACTGATTGTGTGTGTTCTTGAAAAATTTTCTTATGATTTCTTTGAGTCAGCTCAGAAGACATAAATTAATGATCCTAGAGCACATGTTCCTTATCAGGATTTTTCTACATAAACATATATCTAGGATTCCTAATTGAGTACACAATGACGGCCCATCGAACGATAAGGCTTTGGTACAAGGACCTTATACAGTGTTACAGCCTTCGAGTGGTGCACCAGTAGCACCACCACTCGTTGGGAAACAGTTACCACCAGCCACACTGGTGGATGGTGCAGGTTGATTGAGCACATTTCATGAGTTACAGTATTAGATAACCCTCAGGTTCTTCGGTGAACCTGACTCATAGGTGGCTAAGGAATGGCTTGAGGAGGTGGCTGAGTTTCCATCTAGCCAGAGCACTATTAAGTCAGATGGTGGTCCTGGTAGAGAGACTTTTTCATGGCTCAGTAGGACGATGATAGGGATTATATTACCCTATTCTTGCGAAGAGGTTACTCTTCTATGGACAAGCTTGAGAACCTTCTTTAGAGAAGGGGGTCTCTTTCCATAAAGAGCTAAAGGATGAGTGTTCCCTAGATCTTTTACAACTTTGGCAGGATGACATGTCGGTAGCTGAGTATTCATTGATGCATACCAACCATCCCAGGTACTCGATGAATACAACACGGTAAATGCTTCAGGGATTAGACCACCAAGTGAGGTGCGTTTAGGGACATCTGATCCAACACTACTCCACAATGAATTCCTACTTATGTTAGGGTTCTAGAGAGAACCATTGTGGTTGAATGTTCTCTGGCTGCGCAAATATAGCCATTGATGTTATCAGTATGAAAGAAGGAAACTAACGTCAATCTCGGATACATAGGCATGTAAAATGTTTCAGAATGAGGAAGTGATAAGGATTGATGATTCTGCAAGGTAGCATATGTGTAAGAGGAGCTAGGAGAGCAGAAAGAGGTGGTACACATTTTTGATATGTTACAGCCACCGCCCCAATGTGGTCCTCACCAGGATCAGGGAGCTGGGGGATAGGGGAACACGATACCTACATGTAGTCAAGGAGTGTGACCAAAGGGCTCTAGGAATGATTCATGGTATGGTCTGTTTCTACTACTAGCTTCCGTATTAATAGACATAGGTACCAATCGTTACTTCTTTCCATGAATCTTGTTAAAGACCTATAGTTTTCAGATAATCCGTTGAATTGACCCTCACATATGGAGATACCTTTGGTATGAGACTCGATAATCACACTTACACCGACAGTGTTATCTGACCTTTGAGGAGAGAGTTTCGGTTGGAACCTCTTGGTGGCTGCATCGAGGCCTTACGGTGTTAGTTTCGGTATGGACTAGACATCCATAGTTAAAATATAGATTGACTGTATTAGGGAAAAAAGGTTGTGGTTTATCTATAACATTGGAATGGGGTTTTCCTTGGTCGGTGAAGAAGGAAACCCAGGCAGCACCGGATAAACTCATGCATAGAAGGGTGCAAAGGATCACTCTTGAGTCAACCAACCTTACCCTCATAGCAGCAGGAGTTTTGAGTTTCCAATTCCCAACAGGAGTGGAAGAGTGTGGGGACATCTTTTCAAAAGATTTTTCCAGGATTACCTCCTCGAAGAGAGAGGGAATTCTACTTTGGATGGGTACTAAAAGAGTTTTGAACTAGACTTCGCAAGGGTAGCGGCACCCCTGTCAGCTTTGAAGAAGAAGGGGGAGCCTTTCCTGTGGATGTAGAAGTGTCAGTAGATCTTTTAGAATTTGAGACAACAATGATGGCTAGAGTTAATCTAGTAATATGACCTTGAGATAGTATATAATCTTGGGAAAGAGAACATGGTAGCAGACACACTCAGCAGAAGGTCTTGTCTACAACTGATGAGTGAGGCATTAGAGCAGCTAGTTGCACTGTGAATATCCTTCGTGGATAAAGATGAAGTATCTTAACTCCAGTCTATGAACGTCACTCCCCCAATTCTTCAGCAAATTCGGGGGGCACAACATGAGACATTGACTGCAAGGCCCAACATGCTCAGATAACCTCAGGACGGTCTCCTAAATTATTTTTTGATGGTGGGGATCACGTCATCCTCTTCAGAGGATATACCATGGTACCAGTGATGCTTTGGGAGGAGGTGTTGAGGGAGTTCCATATATTCTTATTAACGTTACATCCTGGAGTGGCAAAGATGTACTAGAACCTCCAACGTCTGTAATGATGGACATGGATGAAGGAATCAGTGGCAGAGGTTGTATCATGATGCCTCACTTGTCATTAAGTGAAGACAACAAAGATTTGACAGATGTCTTATGCCGACAGAAGGAGAGAGACCATGTCTTCTTAGAGGTCTCACCTCGATGAGGTTTGTAGAGATTTGGCCGGGGTGAAAAGTTATCTCTGAGGTTCATCAGAACTTTCTAGATTCTCATTAGAGTGGGTGAAGTGGAATACCATATATCTCTTTCCCCACAAATGAATATGGTTCATAATTTTTTCCATGTGTCACAGCTGAGGAGATGCGTGCATGACCCATCGCACATCATCGACCATAGCAATTTGGACTTCGACGACGAGGAGACCTTTATGGAGGTTCTAGTGGGGATATAAGATCGATAAGAGTGAGTCCTATATGGATGGTTGATCCTTATATTGCGAGTTTTCTAGAAGCCTGGGAACCTCCAAGTGAGGACTTGGGAGTGGGAGGTTCAGATTCGTGCTAAATACCCCCATTTGTTTCTTTAGTTTATGTTGTGGCTATTGGGGACGTAAATCCCTATGGTGGGGAGAATTTAATGTCCCATATTTTCCATGTAATTTTTTTAAATATATGGAATTATTTAGAGAACATGAAATCTGAAGACACGTGATTCCGAGGCTCGTAGTGCTTGGAATGATCCGTCGAAGCTTTTATAAACTTTAAATAGTTCGTGTAAGCAGTTTTCCGACAAAAAATGGAATAACTCTTAAATATTTTCCCAGATCAGAAATCCAAGGGCATCGTCGCAATCAGGATGGCAGGTTTACCCTAGGCATGACTTAAGTTTAGTCAGCACAGGCCTCCAATGAGAAAACCCAAAAATGGCATAACCATAAATAACATAATTAAATAAAATTATTTTATTTTTCAAATCCTTATAACTCATGAATGGTGACTCAGATTAAGAATACAAGACCACCACTGAACTCGTGAGGCTATGCTCTCTTTAGGCAGATATTGACATTGGCCAGTGCGGTCCACTTGTGAATGTTAGTTTTTGGCCGTAAATAAAATAATTTAGTGACAATTATTTTATCATAAAATCCATAACTTCTAAATGGTAACTCAGATTAAAAATATGAGAGTACCATTGTGTTTGTTGGGGTGTGTTTCCATTAGGCATAGCCTAAACTTGACCGACACAGGTCAAGGGTGACTGTTAATAATTTTTATGAACTTTTTTTGGTTATGTATAGTAAACACACGAGCGGCGTTTTCTATCTTTTGAATCGGTGCTTGAAAAAAAAGTCTAAGGGCACCGTTGAATCTGCAGTGCCAGGATTCGCTTAAGAGAGATTTTACTTTGACTACAGTAGGTCTGGATAAAAAGTTATGTTTTGTGAATTAAAAAAATGAAATGAAATGAAATATTTTATTTTATTTTCTTTCAAATCCTCCAACGGACAAGAGGTGTGTGGGGCCAGCGATGTGTCAAGCCAATAAATGGCTTGACCTTCCAACCCTAAGTAATGACGTCATTGGGGAATTAGAAAGTTTCCTAATTTATGAGCCCCCATTAATTCCCCACATTGTTACTTACCCTCAACCTCTCATATATATATGGAGCTTGGGGAGGGGTATCAGCAGAGCTTCACCAAGCAACATAGTGCCGAAGGAGCACCACGACGCCAGGCCCTTAGAAGACAAAGCTGATCCTAGTGGGAGGTGACATGCGACACTGAACCACAAACCAAAAAAAATGTATGAGTGGAATCATTGGGAACCCATTGAGGGAATGAAGAACATGATCCATCTTAAAATGTGGATTCTCTCGAATGGGTTTTTGAGGTAGGGGGTTTATTCATTTACAATTTTTAAATGTTTTACTCTTCCCCATTCTTAAACAATATGAAGAACATGGTCCAACGGGATAATAGGTTGATCTACGATTCAATTATTTTTTAGGGAGGTTGTTGTAGGGTATCTTTGCAGGGTTCTAATGGTTGATTATTAAACCCCTAACCCCCTCATGTTTTTGAGCAAACGTTGAGGGTGCATGCCTAATGAACCTGCCCGAACCCTCCACTACATTGCTAATTTTTCACCTCCATGGAACTCTGACAGCATGGTGATACCAACCATCAACGTTGGGGATAACGTGTCGACACAAGCCGAAAGAGGAGGCCGCAGCACAAAGTCGCGGTGGTCATCAGAGTAGCTGGAACCAGCCGGTCGAGGAGGAGGTGCGGCGCGCCGACGTGAACCACATATGAACAATGGAGGTCGCGGCTCATTAGCCACAACGACCAGCATAGTGGCCTACCATGGGTGATGATCCGGCGCACCGTCGCGCGCTGCTAGAAAAGTTGGATGGCATGTCAGACAGCCACGATGGAATCGACAGGCGTGGGGCGCACCCCCGCCGGTGCGCCCACGCGGTAGAAAGGCCGTGACCTCCATTGGCCACGGTGGGAGCATGGGCCACCTGATCGACCAGCAACCGGTGGACAGGGCGCGCACCAGCGACGTGCCCGGTGGAAAAGTCGTGGCCCGTCAGCCATGGCACGGAGGACTCGTGGTGCTACATGGTGTTGCATTGGGTCAACCCCTGCAGGTTGACCCACTGAAATGGATCTGTTCCACTTCAGCCCTACCTAGATGAGCCGTTTTTGGGTATCCTTGGTGTCCCACCGGGATGACCCGTCGCCCAGAGGCTTGACCCGTAGCTCAACCGGGTGGGTCAGACCCGAGTCTGTCCTGGTCGACCCAGGTCGATACGGGTCGGGCCATGCAGAACCGGGTTGGGCTGGTCTGATCAAGGCAGACCGGACCTGGACCAAGTATCGACTAGTTACACAAAACATGCCCTAACTTCTAAACCAGATGTCCATTTGACGAACCGTCTACGGTGTTAGGATCTTTGGAGGGATAAAATACTTTTGAATTAATCCATGAGAGTTTTTGAGAAACATGGAGTATAGACGGTTTGGATCACACCTGAATCCAACCGGGCCCTCGGCACTGAAATGTCAATAACACACAGACCAGACGTCCAATTGACGCGCTGCCTATTTTGTTTGAACCCTTATGACATGATGGATTATCATGTTACTTTTTTGTTAGATTTTGTGCTATTTGAAATATAACTGATTGATTGGGGAGCAGTTCTTCATTGCGCGCTACGTGCAGAACCCTGCGACTTGCTGAGACTTGATGACTGCTGACCTTTCGACTCAGAGTGACTCAACGGCCTAGTGGGGAGCGCCTCTGTGGGACTCAGCAGACCCACGGTGGGGAGTGCCCTTATGTGATGCAACAGACCCATGGTACTCGACAGGAGGAGTACCACAGTAAGCCACGAGGGGGAGTGCCTCTATGTGACGCGACAAACCCACAGTGGGGAGCGCCGTTGTGTGACACGACAGTCCCACAGTACTCGACAGGAGGAGTATCTCAGTAGTACACAGTTAGTGGGAAGCACCTCTATGTGACGCGGAAGGCCCACTGTACACGTTGTAGGAGGAGTTATCCAGTAGCCGTGGTGTTCGACATTGTGATTGGGAATGTTACTTGCACCTAGTCCTAGAGAATTTATGGATGGCTATCTATATTCATAGAGATCCCATGTGGGTCAGCATCATAATCATTTTTCTCTGAGTTGTATACCTGGTGTGAGTTGAGACTCTAATTGAGCTGTGTCTATTACTTTCAGCTTTGTGATTGAGATCATGTTTTTTGGTTTTCCTTATGAAATTATGAGAGACCTTTGGGGGTCTCGATGTCCCTAATGAGTATCATTATACTCACCCCTTCATGGGGTTCACCCACACCTTATTATTTCTTATGCAGACAATGAGTAGCTGAGATGAGGCTTGAGGGAGCCATGACTAGGTGGTACACAGAGGAGACAAATGGACATGGAGTGTTGAGGAGGCTATCTATACCTACCATTCAGGTAGGATCCTCGGAGGATGACTTAGTGTCTGGTTTCCCTTTTTCAGTTATAGTGTTCCTTTTAGTTGTTTTTTAAATCTTTAGTTGTACTCGTACTTTCATTTGGTCTTGTATTTTGGCCCCTTTTACTTTGAGAACTACCTTTTCTTCAGTGGTTTACTTCATAGTTTCTTCTTGTTGTGTTCGTGGACTATGTGTTTTTATATGTTTAAATTCAATGCCTTCACGTTTTAGGGAATAAGCCTTTCGCTGCTAGTTGCCAGCCCCTGGATTATGGAATACTGGCTTGGGGTAGTCACAACATGAGCCCCGGGGGACGGGTCATGACAATAATAGTTTAATGAAAAAAGAAAAAAATGTGATATATTATATCATAGTGTTGTCCACTACAATGATATCCCCCAATAAGGGTAGTGTTATCAACCAAACAAAATAGAATTTTTGATTATTTTAAATAAATAATGTTTTTACTTAGATATTACAATTGATTAATGATATTTCATATTATATTATCTAGTTTATTCCTCTCCCATAATGATAATGGTGATTATAAATTTTTTGGGATATGATTCCCTTGATAATTTATTATTATTTTAGTAGATGTTATACAATTTACCACCACCTAGATTTTCAAGGGGAGAGACCCTAGTACTTGGATTTTATGTCCAGTGTTCATCATATGAGACTTCGATGAAATGGATTTGTGTCATTACTCTACATGACATTGTTCTTGATAGAGTACGAACCTCCATCAAATAGAAGATAGAGTTTGGGTATTAATATAATTTATACAATCCTTGGTGGTGTGTAATAACCCATTATATGGTTAGTGTCATTTATGCATTTAATAGTATACATGAAAGTTTATAATCCCCTATAGTAATAACAATGTTATTTATTGGTTAAGGAAATTTTCACAAGTACCCAATTTTTAGAAAGAATTTATATAAAATCCTTCTTATTTAGGATCATCATTTTTAACACATAGTATAGATTCATTCTAGGATATAGAATACTTATTTACATCTACGACGCTGTAAAGTGATGTGTAGAGAGGTCTCTATAATGTATTATGATTTTTTATACTTGAATTTTTATATATTCCTGATCTTATATTTTGTGTTTCATAATGATTTAGATTACCTACATGGTCTATATACAATCCCATATGTGATAACTTATATAATGACATACTTTTGTCTATGATAATTACTTTAATTTTATAGGTGATATATCATGATGTATTTATTGGTGGATCTAATCCTTAATGGGAACATTTAAGTAGTTCTTATAGGAGTTTATTTATTAGGAGTCTATATCAATTAAATATGATTTTTTAGGCATTTCATTATTAACTTTTTCAATGTAATGAATCTTTTATATGATAGATGCTATATCATGAATGTATTCATATCCTTTATTTTCCTTGTGTTTATTGACTAAATATGTTGTGGTTATTGGTTAATTAATGATATTTTATCACAATATTTAAGGATTAATGAATCTCATGATGTGTTCATGCTTTCTTAGTTATTATTAATATATACTTATATATTGTATTAATACTAATACTAGCACAAGTGGCCTTTTTTATAGCACATGTAAGGTCATTATTTGGTCGAGTTGTGTTAAAGTGGTATAATGGTGTTTATATTTGGACTAGTTCTTCTACTAGGTACATGTGAACTTTTTTTAGGAATTAGGGTAACAACATCCAAAAAATTAATGTTCTTTATATTATTATTGGTAGAATGGAAATAGGGTGTTATAGCTAAAACGTTATTATAGAGATAATTTTATTATCTATTGAATAACTTGAATAAATAGGGAATTATTGGAATGGTACTATGAGGATTGTACATTCATCATATAGTGGTTAGTTCATAGATGTTTTACATGTTTTCATAAAATATGGATGTTATTATTTGATAAAAACTTTAATTTTTTTATAAAATAAATATTTATTTTACTCATGAAAATAACATTCTAATTGTATGAATCTTTTTTTATAATATAAAACCAAAAAGATATCTAGTTAGAATGTAATGTCTATGCCTATCAACATCTTGGACCACTTTTTTATAGGCCATAGGTGATGCTCATAATATTGATAAGTAAGTCCATCACAATGGGTCTGCCACCAAATATATAGGTCATAGATAAACATGAATAGGAGACAAATATTGATCACCAAAAATAGGTACAAAATTAGTTCTAATAGAAGAGGCCACCCAAGATCAATAGAAATCCTTACTCGTTGATGAAATAAGGATGGTTAGAGGATGTGACAATGTTTTTTTTTTGACATAGTAATGACAACCAATGAGTATAGTGTTATATAATATATAAATCTCTTCATGGTTCAGTGAGATACTAGTGGAGTATGAATTGGTAGATGTAATGGGAGGATAATATTTCATAGGATTAGATTTAATGACTTTTCCAAGAAGTGTTTTACAAGGTTGATGTTTATATTCAAAAAATTATAGGGTTTTTAGAAATTTATCAAGGAAAATTATTTGTGGTATATGATACTTATAGGTTTATTAACATTTCTTATTTATCACATGACATTATTAGTGGTGATTTACTTATTAATAAATTATTTTCATGGGGGTTGAATTAGTAATTTAGAACATAGTGATTTTCTACTAATTAATAACCTATCTAAATGTACTTTAGTGAGCCACCATGTTAGATATATTCCTTGAAGGATAATATAAATGGTAGGATTTGACACTCCATCATATCAAATAATGACCATTTGGTTATTACAGATTATTATATCTCTTTAATCCGTGGAGGATATGATTTAGATTGGGATGTGTATCATACTAAGGATCTGTGGGTGGAGGTTAATATAGGAATACTTTATGGAGAGGTTGAATGAAATTATATGTTAATGTTTATAATAAACTAGCCTATGTCATACAACCCTGATACATGAGTAAATTCACTACAAGGTCTAAATCACATTATAGATTTCCATATGTTATTATAAATAACTCAGAGAATAAAATATAAAATTTGGGAATGATTTATTAAATCACATATATTAGTAAATTAAATTCATTAATATTATCTAAATATCCATCATTAAGCATCCATAAGTTATAATTTATAAGAAAAATAAAAATAAATAGTTTCAATTATGAATAAACCAAATAAGGTATAACTAAACTAGATTTATAAATCTAAAATGATATATATATATATATATATATATAATTGAAAACATCACAAACAATTAATATGTGAAATAATCACAAAAAAAATTTAATCATGAAATACTAATATATAAGTGAATAAAAAATAAAAGGTAATAACTAATCAGGACCATATAATGCACATCCCAAATGAAATAATAAAATATAACCAACCACTGAAAATAAAAAACCCATGTGGCCTTCTATCAATTCCACATCCCAAATTACTCATTCTTCTAAAATGATAATGGAATAACATCTAAAATGGAAAAAACATTCCTAATTACCATTATTAAAAAAATGAAACTAAAAACACATTGTGTTTATTTAGATTCTAAAAAAACGAAGTTAGAAACCACCAATATTTAATAAAATTAATTTTAAATTTAAAATATAAATTCTAGTTTGAAATTAAATAATGAAACTAAAATATTTTTTCCCTCTTATAAAGTTATATGTTGAAAAAATAACATTTCCATTATTATTTTGGAAAAATCAGGATATATGAGAAGAATTTTAAAACTATTAGAATTAGGTGATACAAATACCTTTTATATCATAAAGAAAAATAATGAAAAGTAACATTACTTTTTTTTTCTTTCAAAAAATATTAATTTTATTGAAACATAACCATAGAAAAAGAATAATAAAACAACTATAGTAAGATGCCGTAAGTTTTTTTTTCAATAAATAACCCTAAGGGAAATAAAATAAAAATGAAACTTATTAAAAGTGATTAATAAATATAATTTAATAATAATTAGAAACTATATGATAAAAATGATTTTAGTATGTAATGAAATAATATTATTCATCATTAGACAACACCGTAACTCTTAATTAGATTGACTTGGATAGAAATCAGAAAAAGGATATGTCATCTTATAATGAAATACTATAGTGTAGAAACCTAAATTATCTCACTAGTTTTATCATTTGAAAACTCCTATCATGGGAATGAACTAAATTAGGGGATACTAGCTTGTGTTTCGTGATAAATATGATGGGATTTTCATATCAAATTCCCATTTTCCTAAACAAGGTTTCCCATGAGGCTTTATAAATCCAAACCATGTCAATTATTACTATAAAAACATACATTATTAAAATATCAATTAAATACAATTAAATACTTATATAAACTCATATATCACTCCTCACCACCATCAATATACATATCCCATGGATTAATAATATAAATTTCTTTCACCTATAAAATTTCAATGATAAAAAAAATCTATAATAAAGGGGAATAATTAAAATTAGGTAAAAATAACAAATAATATAAATACTTCATAACCAAAATATACTTTAGTATTCAAAAGAAATGAAAAAACGAGATATATTTTCTTTAAATATATACAATAAATCTAAATAACAAAAATCCAAAAAATATATTTTATTCATACCAAACTCATCTTTATTTATAAAAATAAAACTACAAACTATGATACAAAAAATTAGAAAACAATTACCAATAATAACATAAACTATAGTTACCTTATAATATATAAAAACTATCTTTTTTTATCAACCAATTTGCGAGAGTAAATTATTTTTATATAGAAATTATACTTTTTTATAAAATCCTAAATTATCCCCATGATAAATACTTATAATAATTAAAATATTTTCATAAACCTTTCATAGATATCATAAAAAACTTATTTGAATAAAAAATTTTCAAAACATAAATCACTCATGGTCAGTAAAATAAATGGAATGGTGTAAAAAAGCTACCAGAAATATAATAAAAATGAAACACTCGATTCATATAAAGAGGGAAAAGGTAATATAGGGAATTCACTGACCCAGAACACTAAAAAATATAATTTATCAAAAAAACGGTCACATGATTTCATACCAATGGTTTTATAAGGAAATAATAAATAATAACATGATAAATTATGATGAGAATAACCAGAGAAGAAGTGATAATAGAAGAATTACCTTAGGTAAATAGTTAAAGACCAAGGGAGAAACACAAATGGTGAAAAGTGGAAAATGGAGATCTTAGATGAGAGGCTCCTAAAAGTATTTGAAAAATATATGGAAAAGAATATCATAGGCCTATTGTAAAAATAAAATAATATATAATATATATAATTTCTAAACAAATTATTTTGAATAATTGGTTTACCAAACCATGAAAAAATTATGAATTTTCGTATAGATTATAATTTCATTTATACACAATTAGACAATATATTTTCTATAACAATGCAGAAACTGTAAATTTAGATAAATGATTTAATTTTTCATATTATATTGATTAAAATATTATAAAGATAAATGAAAGAAATAAATAATAAAATAAGTACTTGTATGTGACATCATGGGTGCCACAAGTCTCCAATCCCTTCCATATTATATGCCTAATATTTCATTGGTGGTATTTTAAAGAGAAATAGATAATACTATTTACCTTCTCCTAGGACCCATGATTTCAACTTTTATTCCCTTTTTCTGTGCTATCATGGAACATGTATTAATATGAATTGATATACCTCGTTATTTTTTAGTATAAAGATCATGGATATGTCAAATTTGGAGGATAACATAGTAAACATTTCACTCTACCAATCTATTTTATATTCTTAAAAGAAAAAAATATCCCTAAAAATAATTATCTTTTTCTAAAATGGGTATATCTATTGGAAAAAGTGGATTTTATTTTTGTAAAGTGTTTTACTAAAAACAATTATTATGTCATTAAATTATTGTCATGAAATATACTGATAAATGTTACTACCATAGTTAAAATAGTTCTATTTCAATTATATTAATATCAATAGATAATATATATTTTGGTTAAAATGACTAGAAAAATATTCATATGAAAGATTTTTCTGTTTAATAAATTTTTATCACCATCTATAAATAATACCAATAAATAATATCGGTTTATAAATTTTATTTACATAAAATACTATGTGTTTCTATTTTATTATTTTTTTCATTTTTTTCATATTTATTAATATAATAATATATAATATATTTTTTATATTTTTCATATAATAACTATAAAATCCTCTTATATGAAACTCCGATAAACTGAATGTTTATTTGAAAAAACTTATTTAAATATAATTTAAAATCTTTTACAAACTCCAAGAAAATACATGAATCTCTAAGTGAAATATTACAAACATGTCTAAAAATGTTCAAACATCAGGAGACATACAATGAAACTCCATAAAACATCATCTAAAATATCTCTCTCACACATATGTTGTCACTATCGTGGTTCGCACTGGTGGAGGGGTCCACAAATATAGTTTATCCAATGAGTCGGGACATGGTCCCAATGGAAATTATCACGTATACAAGAATCGCATTTTTTGATAAAGAAATTCATCCCCAATTTCAGACATAGGTGGATAGAAGTAGCTGGACATTGTCGCTCATGTAAGTTGGTCTCATTTCTTGCACTTATGGGTGAAAGAATTTCATCCACAATATCATACTAGATGAAAGAATAAGATGTATATAAAATAATATTACAATATTTATAATAACATTAATTTCAAAAAAAAATATTATTAGAATAATAATATTACAATGTGTGAAATAAAAAAAGATGAGTGTGTGTGTAATAACAGCATAATCACTAATCATATATCTTGACAGCACACTAATTTCCATATGTGAATTGGATACCAATATATATTATTTAATGTAAGTATTATTAGTATACTATATTCTATGATTAAATTGTGTCATTACATAATTTTTTTTTGTAACAATTACAGATTCAACAATTAGTTTGTGTGTGAATTATACCATGTACATGTAAATGCTAGAAGTCTCCATCATCACATGGAACACTGGGAAGATGCCGACAAACCCACCATATAACCTAAAAAATAACACCAATATCAGAGTATATATATATATATTATAAATTAAATAAGAAAAGAAAATAAATTTATAAATAAACATTTGTTAAGTAGTGACCAAAATTACCTCAAAATCCAAATCCTTATAGGACTGTGAAATAAAGGAGTTGAACGACTGAACATACAATTCATAACTTATTGGTATTTTTACATTTGATGTAACCTTTGATAATTTGAATAGTTTTATAAACACTGTAAAAAACTATCTAATAACATTTCATTCTACACATTAACTGTTATGATAATAATAAGGGCCAATATTATCACAGAAAAAAACATTTTTAATCTTTAAAAACAAAAAATTTAATAATTTCAATTCATATATTGGATATATATTCCTCCATATTTAAATATTTTGAGATAGAATGGCTATGTTAAGGGGGATTTCACTGGGATTAAAAAATGATAAAAATACATCCCTTGTACATAAGGTTTTCTACAAAGAACATTCTATAATATTAAAATTTTTATACTATTCCAAAATCAAAACACAAAACCTCAAAGAAAATCTAAATTGAAAATTGTTTTTAAAATTTCATTTTAACAAACTCTTCATATTTATTTTAATAGTGCATAAATGTTTTCCCAAAATTTATTTTAAATAGATCAAAACACAAAGTTTTAACTTCTTGAGATGGTGTTTTCTATAGATCATTTTAACAACCTCTTCCTGAATAAAAAACCCGTAGGAACAAAAATCATACCTCATGAAAAATCACACAAATAAATATGTAAATATGTAGAAAAAGATCTAAAATCACTCATGGAAGGTCCTACAAAAGTGCATTAAATTAAAAAAGTATTGAAATTATATTAAAAAACAATATCATACATTATAATGGAAAAAGCGTGGTTAACTCAATCTTTAGTAATAAGGTATTATAATTCCACCTCTATCCCAGATATCATCTTTTAAAACCTATAAAAGTTCTCTATTGTGTACCTTTCATTTTGAAGCATTAGATAAAAAACATAACTAGATCAATCAAAATAACTAATTCATATTTCACAATATGAAAATTCAACCAAAATAAATAGACTACAGAATATCGCTATTTATTTACATTAATTAAGCTAGAACCATAAACCCATTATTTAATGAAAAATAACTCGAGAATAACTAATATTGACTGTCACTATGAGGGTTATGATTTTGAGCAATTTATTTTATGGTGGTAAGGACATAACTAATAAAAGATCAGAGTTGAGGCTTCCTCATGGAGATATAATTGAAACTATAAGAGCATGGTAGAGACGATTCATTAGATTCTTCTTTCAAATAAATTGATTAGCTATTATAGTGAACTTTATTTTGTCTTTTGAAAAAGGTAATGGTGAACATCCTTTTGTCTATAAAAAATGGTAGTAGCTACACAACAGGTAAATTAACATTCAATAATATCCTTTTATTTATAAAAATGTAGACTTGGAATTAGTTTTCAAATTATATCTTGTAAAAGGTATAAATGATATCATATTTTTCTAATTAGTGGGCCTAATAGAATCAATAACCCACCTTCCAACAGTTATCTTGAATAACATGATACCAAAGCCGTAAGCATATGATTTGGGAGTAAAATGGCCTTCCCATGAATACTCAAGAGAATAAAATCCATGGTTCCCCATCACCATTATAAAAAAAATGAGTCATATCCCCATTTTTACTAATCTTGGAAAGAATAAAATCAGATCTTTGGTTTGAATTCCTCATCCAGAATTATGTTCATTTCATTGAAATCATGGTATACTACATGTGATTAAATTAGTTCTAGTAAAATTGATAGATTAGTACTATGAAACAAGGGTGAGTGATGAATTGTGGACTGAGTTTGACCATAAGGGCTATAAAAGCCCTGATATACATGCATGTGATGAATTGTGTGGAATTGAATAGAATTATACCTGCTATGTGTTCAGTCCATGATTTCCTGAACACATGGAAACCATAGAATTGAAAACATGGCCATGAGTAATGTTCCATGATGTAAAGTACTCTATAGAAAAAGTGAAAACCATGATGTTAAGACCTATATAGGTGATGGATAAGTGACAAGGCATGTTTCACATGTAATATAACATGTTTTACAGGCCTATATAGGACATGTTCTTAGTTTTTGAAGAATTGAACATGTGGAATGTATACCAGAATGAACGCTTTTAACTCAAGAAGGCATGTACCATTCATAGTCCCCCCTACAATACAATATCCCCATTTTAGAAACATGGGTTATATTAGTTTAATTATATAAATAATACATGAATTCAAAGAGAGAATCAAAATAAAAAGAATAAAAATATAATAATGTTATCATATTGAATAAAAATTTGAAAAATATTATAAAAAAATAGATACTCTAGTATGAATAGAATTAATAAAGAAAATAGATACCAATGGATATGGAAGGTTATCCCACTAATTTAATGTCAGAATTGTTGATTAATCATAGAGACCGATATTTCAACTGTGAAATCTTGGTAAAAACATTTTATGGATAATTCTTCTCCTGAAATGGATCAACAATTATGGTGAGCTTCCATTTGTCTTTCGAATTAGGTATAGGTGAATTTCATTTCTTCTTTCAATAAAAATAGTACCTACACAAAAAGGAAATTAACATTAAAATATATCATTTTATTTATCAAAAATTTTATACATGGAATTAGGATAGAAATAATCAATTTTGTAAGGTAACCATGTTATAAGATTCTATAGTTAGTAGGTTTAACAACATCAGCATCCCTCCATCCAATAATAATCTCCAAGAACATGACAAAAAAATTGTAAAAATATAATATGGTAGTCAATTTTCTAAACCTCATATACTAAAAAGAACAATATCCATAGTTCCCCATCACCTTTTTTGAATCATGGGTCTTATCTGAAGTTGGAAAAATCATGGGATGACTGAAATCAGAGAACTTCGGTTTTAAATCCTCATCCATAATTATGTTCAATGAATTTAAATCTTGGTAAATTATTTGTATGTAAATAAGTTCTCGTAAAATTGTAAGATGAGTACTATGAAACATGGTGAGTGGGGAATTGCACACTGAGCATGTACACATGGAATGTACATTCTATGATGCACATGCATGTGAAAAATTGTATATAATTGTACATGAAATGTGTTTAACCATGAGTACTTGAAGACATGACATGTAAAAAACTGAATACATGGCCATGAGTAATGTTACATGATTTACAGGTATATACAGATCATTTGAAATGTCATGATGTACAAGAATATATAGTCCATGGCTATGTGACATGCCATTTTTCATAGGCAATATAGCATGATGTAGAGGCATGTATAGACCATGTGTTAAATTTTTGAAAAATTTGACACATGGAATATAAACAGCATGGAAAACTTCATATCAAGAAGGAATGTACAATTATAGTACTCTATAGAACACAATATCAATGTTGTAGAAATATCTGTCTTATTAGTTTAATGAAGCGGAGAATATGTGAGTGCATAGTGAAAATTAGAAATAATAAGAACCAAATATAATAATGATACCATATTGGATAAAATTTTCAAATGATTATCAAAAAAATATACAATATAATAGAAATAAAATCAATAAAGAGGTATATACCAATGGATTGGGAAAGATATCCAATTGAACCATAAACTTCCATGAAGAAACCATATATATTACATAGGTTGTAATTGAACTTATATTGAATAGAAAGTACATAAGCTGATAAATTGAATTCATATTGAATATAAATTTCATATTCAAACTGTATATTATAAATAATACAACATCCTATTTAAAATTAGACATGATACTTTACATTAAAAAGGTATAAAAAATGAATATTATTAAAAATAAGGTTAATTGAAACTAATGTGGACGGGGGATAAGATGTTACAACATATAAAATCTTATAAGTTCACTTGATCAAACATGTATCTAAGATACTCTTTGTAGACATAATAATAGAACACTCATCCAATGCACACAACTCAAACTTAACACACACAAAATTAAGTGAATCACATGTTCCTAGTATAGGAATTACCTAATGAGATGTTTGACATTAATTCCAAATTTAGCACACAACTTCCAACAAATACTCTATTAATAATAATAAAAATCCAGTAACCTAACATTGATTATTAAGAAAAATCATCCATTTGATAAATTTAATTAACATGGGACCTAAAAAATGGCTGACAGTTAACAAAGAAAACATTAAACATGTATTAAAAAATAAAAAACGTTAAAATAACGCATAAAATAATTTTTTAAACGATCAGGGAAGGGGAAATAAAAATATATAAATAAACATGTAACACACACATGTAGTAAGCTGAGGAGACTCGAGCTCGATACCTCTCTAAAACCCCACAAGGCCCCTTTCTACTAGGTTAGTCATTGAGGGAAAATAAAACATAAAATAAATAATTTTAAATAAAAAATAATGTATAATTCCTGAACATTAAATTGATATATTTTATAATTAGATAAAAAATCTGTGATGTTTAAAATTTAAATGAAATTCAATATAGATATAATTTTTTCCATAGTTCATCAAATTAAATATTTTACCATAGGCCATTCATTGTAAAAAAATTAGAAGTATAGACACTCAATATCAAATTCAATGAAAAAAAAATAGTTAATGTAATAAAATGAATATAATGAATTTACACACCACATGAAATGAGAATCATTCATTAGTCAAGAAAAAAGAAATTGAGGCGTTCCATGCACCAAATCACCAAATAAAATATAAAAAATTAAAAAATTTCCAAACATTATTTACAAAATGAAGAATTAATCCCTTTCTAATGAAAATATTTGAGGTGAATTCATAAGTAAAGAATTCTATCTCTAAACATATATGGTTCCGTATTTTTATATGGACTTTATACTTTATTGAAATATATAGAATTAAAAAAATGAATTCATTTAATATGACATGTGTACCTATAATGATAATTTTAAGGGAGTTTAGTCAATATTTATTTCAAAAAATGTGCCCCTTTATTGTCATGGTCCCCTTTCTTTGTTCAAAATTAAAGGCGAAGTGTATCAAGTAACTTTCAAGTGTAAAAAAGTTATTTCATTTTCAATATAGCCACTATATTAGTGAAAATTAGATTAAATTCACTACTTTATATCTAATTTATAGAATAGATTCATCACTTTTAGGATGACTGAGATGTTGTTTTAATCTATGAAAGATGAAATATTCAATCATTGTATTCACGGAACAATCACATCGATAAATTGGGAAATTGTGAGAGAAATTTAAACTTATTATTATTTTTTCCACCAACAAGTTATTCCCAACATAATTTAGTTTCCTTTTACCCAAAATTAAAATTTTCCCTCATTTCATCAATATTTTGATTGTAGTGGAAGAAAATGATCATAGAAATAAATATTTCCAACCAAATGAGATGACATTCACAAAAGTTAGAGAAGGAAAACAATTAATGAACCAAAGGGTTGATGATGAAGGGAAAAAAACCTGGTAAAAAATGGTATGGTGTTGAATTGTTGGTTACATAATGAGGGTTGATTAAATGAAGGGTGATTAACGGTGACCTGAAATAGAGGATGACAGGAATTTGGGGGCATATGAGAAGTTTATTCAATAGTAGATGCTAACGAATTTGTATGCAGGTTCTTTGATAATTTTTTTAGGATTTTAGGGTTATGTAATGTATATTTGATATTTATTTAGTCATATTTATATTTTTAATAATTATTAAAAAGATAATATTAATAAAACAATTCACAAAATGACAATAAAAATTTGAGTTTTTTGTAAAACATTTTGGTATAAGAATAATAAGTTAACATTTCCAAATTTAACTAAAACATTTGTTAGTATTAAAAATGTAATTTATAAAGATTAATTTTCTAGTATAAACAAGTTTTTATTCTTATAATTAATATAAAAAAACATTACATCTATTGGAATTACTTTTTTGTACCAACAAATATTTTATCTATCACTAATTTTCTATTGGTATAAGTCAATTTTTTTTGTAGTGTATCCTGACATAATCCCACATTAATCATTTTAAGATGATATATTTTTAAAAATAAGAAAATTTATATACTTATAACCATATCATAGAATCATGAGTGACTGATAAAAGTGATCTATAGATTATGTATATAATTTTGAACAATCTCGAGTCTTTCCTAAGTTAATTAGATCATGTATGTCATTTTTTTAAATACCCATTTCAAATAATGGGACTTCACCCCACCGAACCCAATATACATGGAAACATCTGGAAAAATAATAAACATATTCTATGTATATATTTTTACCTAATAACTAATAATTAATTTCAATAGAAAATTAAATTGAAGATATGTAGTGACTCAAGATTTTTCCCAATTGGATATTTATAGGTTTTGATTTTTCTGGTATATAGAGCTCTTTAGGGGTAAAATGGAAAAATTTTCCGAGTATAAAATATCTTATAAAATTATATGGTGGCTATATTTATTTTTTAGTGTGTTTTACCCACCAACTGAGCCCGTGTGGAATTACAGGCATTACGAAGACTTGACAAAAATATATTAATTATAAATTTTTTATTTTTGGTCTGCATGAGGGTATTTTTGATGAATTTATTATGTTTACTAGGTGGATCCTTATGTGGGAAATTTGAATTTTTGGTTGTTTATATAAAATGGGTTTTCTCTAATAGGGGTATAACATCTGTTCAAATAAATGTTCTCTAGGTTTAACAACCATGGACTAGTTAATTAATTAAATGGTGAAATTTTAAATTAATTAGTTCATTCTTTTATCAATTATTAAAACCTATACCTAGCTTAAATTCATTTTTAAATGTATTGTTATCTAAATCTTTTAGTTGGTCACAAAACAAATAGTATTTGAGATATACATCATTGGATAATAATTGGAGGAGATAGAGAAACCTAGATATTAGTGGATGGATCATCACCAATGCTAATGCAAGATAATGAGAATGTTCCCTTTTTCAAAGAATGATCTTATCCTAAGGTGTAGATCATTATTTTGATTTATTTTCTTATATAACTAAATCTAATAATCCAATAATTATATTTTTTTTAAAAAATATAGCATCACTTAAATATTCTTGAACTTTCAGGTTTAGAGTTTTAGATAATTAGGAAAACCCTTACATTGAAAAACTGATAATTTTTCTAAAAAAGGTAATTTGACTCCGCTAAACCAAACTATTTTAATGATAAATTTTTTCAAGACCAAAATATCATAATTATAACTGGACATCATAGGAATTCCCTATCACCCATAATCTATGTGAAAAAATTTATAAAAAAGGGGTGAGAATATAAATCTCAATAATGTGTATAAAATAAACTAAATGCATGTTATACCTTAGTTATTATTTAAGACTCTTGAAAAAGTATTCCAATTAATATAAAGAATATTGAGATTGTGAAAAACTAAATTTTTAATAAAAAAGAATATTTATTTCCATCAATGTTTTTGTAAAATTGTTGTATAATTAAGCATATATAAATTAAATGTTCGTGAAAATTTCTTATGGAAAATGGAAACTCACTAAAAATAATTTGGTAAAAAATAAATATTTATATAAATAATATATCATAAATTCCCCAAAAATTAATACCTTTACTTTTTTAAATATCATAATGATTCCTTATTAAATAAACTAGAATCTTTTTTCTATAAATCAATTGATTTTCCTTTAAAACACATAGAAACCATTGAAAAATAATAAATTCATCTTAGGGAATCATATTCAATACCACCCTTTAAATGGACTAAATTATAAAAATTTATTTCCAAAAACATATGATGGAATAAATTATATAAAATTAATTATGACATCATTATCAAATACCTTATATCCCTTTAATTCCATTATTAACATGGAATAAAATAAAATAAATTAATCAAATTATCATTTCCCCAGAAAATAAATCATTTGATTTTTAAATTTAGGGTAATATTGACCCATACATCATCATATATAACTTAAAAGAACCATATCATGGGTAAAAAACCTAAGAGATTTTGTTTCATCATAAAACATATAAAAACATTCATTTTAACTAATAATCATAATAATTTTCATTTAACCTATAAATAATAATAATAAATACACCTATTTTTTCTACTATGTTTTATTAAAAAAAATTAATTTCAGGAAAAAATGATAAATGAATTTAATTCAAAAAAACATAAAAACATAAATATTTGTCTTATTAAATAAAATTGAAGAATATTATAGGAAAATGATATCATATAGAAAAAATTTAAATACATTTCCCTTTCACACTTTTATGTTTTTTACATATATGTATAATGTGAAATGAGATTAATTTTATTCCCTTGAAAAGAAAATAATGGTCAATAGAAAATTACCTTATGAAATCATAAAATTATAAGGAATGATAGTTATAAGGAATATTGACATGAATTATAAATATTTTATAGGAAAACATCAAAAACATTTTAAGTAAAGAATAAAATTAAAAAACCCATGCCTCATGTCTTGAATCTCCTATTACATCTTATAAACATATGAATAGTAAAATTATATTAATTATTTAATTTAATCAGAACCCTTTTCATGTTTATTTCCTTTTATAATTGTTTTATTTCACTTATTATCATATTTTATTTATTTATGAAATATGTATTTTTCATGTTTGTTGTTTTGTGTTCGATTGGTTTATAATCAATAAAACTACCATAATATTATTTTAATGGTAAAATATCACTATTTATGGGTTCTATAAGTTGAAAAAGTGTCGAGTTATTTTTTATTTCATTCCATAATCATGGGAGTTCAATAAGTCATGGAATGGTCACTATTTCTAAACTCTGCTTTAAAAAACATGTTTTTATGGTTAAAATTTATTATGGTTGTTTACTATTGATTTAATTGTTATGATGGATATTATAAAATTAAAAAATAATAATAAAATTAAATTAATTTATATTAATGTTATATTCAATCCTAAAATCAATTTTTTGATAGACATAATTTTATAAAAGTGTTATCGGTTTTTAGGTAGCTTAAAACTACCAAGGTAAGAAAAAGATTTCAAACAAGATAACACCTAATAATTATTTTATATTTATAAAGAAAATTATATTATAATTAAAATACTACTATATATTTACTTTTAATTATTACTTATGTTATTTAAAAGAGTTATAGGTGAGTTAAAGCAAAAAACCCCAGGTTTAAGAAATACTAGAATTTTGATAAACTCATAGCTTTTGAAAAATATTTTGGTGAGAGGAAATAGAAGATATCCAATTCATTTTATATCAAATAATTTCAAATAAAAAATGAATGGATTTTTTTGAATAAAACGTATATATGGTTTAAAAATGTTTTAAGGAAAATAACCTTAACTAAGAAATGATAATGTTGATCGAACCACCTCCATCGAATTGAGTCTATAGATTTTGAAGAATGGATTTATTGAGAATTATATAAACATATAAAAATGGATTGGCATGTTTTAGAATTATTTTCAATAAATATTTATATAAATTCAATAATGAGATGTTTTTTGGAACGTTTATAATTTTTCCACTTTAATAGAAACAATTTCATATCATTTTTAAAAATATTTTATCTCTAATGATCAAGAGTGTAGTTTTAAAATTGAAAAGGCCTCAAAAATAAAAAATAAATGATATCAACAAAAATTACACATAACAATCGACTCAATATATTATTTTTTTATTTTATATGTTTATGGATAATATTTAATATTAAATACCCTATAAATTAATTTTTAGGGTTATTCTCATAATTTTTATTTAAAATTATCGTGATGAATATGGATTTAGAATTTAAAAAATTAAATATTTTATTACCTATAATAGTTATCCATAAAAATCATGAAACTACATAATTATTACCAAAATTATCAATTGAAATATTTTTCACACCATTGGATTTGGTTTTTCTCATATTTACATAACTGCTACATCGACGCTGTGTAAGAGTTTTGGGTAATTATCTTATTTAATAATATTAAAATTAAATTAACAAAATTAATATATTATATTATTCAAAAAAACAATAATATAATATCATTAATAATATTTTTCATTCCCATTATTATTGTGATTATTTTTTAAAGATAATAATTTTGACTTTTCTTACCATACATAAGCATTTGGTAAGAATTTGAATAATTAACATGTTATATAATTTTATAATTGAAAAATATGCATAAATATTTCTTATAAGTAATAAAATTAAAAATTTAATTTTATCATATCCTTATCCTCTCTTAAATATTATCACAATGATACCATGTTTGACATTTCAAATGTTGCCCAGGAACTACTATTACACAATTAAATGTTTTAACATTTATCATGAATTAATAATTAAATTATATTAATTAAATTGTAAATATATTTTATTTTTATTATATTATCATTAAATACACCTTCCATAGATTTCATAAATTTATAATTCATATTTATATCTAGATGACATTATAAAATATACAATATTCCAAAAAAAATATTTTTCAAAAAAAAAATAATTTAGAAAAATCGTAAAAAAACCTAATATAGTTTAAATACAATAATATTAAAAATGATGTCTATTTTGTTATATTTAAATTCAAATGTTTCGAAATTTTAAATAAAAACTTATAATTCATCGAAAAACAATTTTTTGTATAAAAACTATTTATTTTCCAAATTAAAAATCATACTCCCACTTTAGGCCTTGATAAAATTATTTAAAATATTATAATAATAGTAAATATAAACCTTAATTTATATTAGTAACATGAATATCAATTTATTTTATATATAATAATTAGACAATCCTCTAAATAGATCAAAATAAGAAAATATGTTTTGGAAATTTATATGACTTTTAAATAAAACATACCTTATGAGTTGATAAAAACATATGTACTTGTTTAAAGTAAATATAAAATTCATAACAATTAATACTAATAAAATTATATTATTTATAATACCTATATTATTACATTATTTCCATATATTAATTTATTCCTTGAATTTTTAATTCTTCACTGCAAAATGAGTTTATCTTGATATATCAACAACATCATATATAGATTCTATTAATAACATAAATTTCCTTATTATGACTAGGAAAATAATACTTTTTAAAGTAAATATTTCTTAAACAATTCATGTTCCTTTATAAGAATCATAATTTTTAACGAGTTACCAAATATGTATATTGATAGCCATGTGATGTTTCCAATAAAATCCTTGATATACTTATCTTCATTTTTATTAAGGAATTATTTTACCATCGAGATATAGAATTTGAAAAATTATACTTATTTTATTTATTTCCATTATATAAGTTAAATTTCTTCCTTTTTTTTATTTTTATAAGATACCACCACAGTTCACTTCGTATTAAAAATCGTTAATTATCAAGATAACATTTTCATTGTTGGAGCACAATAATAAAATATTTCTGGATCAGGAGATCCACTAATGGATAGTTTTCTTCATTCTATGAAGTATTTTATGATGATTTTATTCATTACATTATAGATTTATACATAAAAATAAATATTTAAGCTTTAATGTATCTACAATATTCATAGTGATCTATCTTGTGAATTTGAAAAACAAATACTATGTTTTTCTAAACTAAAACACATTCTATTAAACTTTTTCAGTTCAACCAATGTTAGTTTTAGTTGTTATATTTAGTATTTTAATCCCAAAAAAATAATTATAATTTACTTTAATAGATTTACCGCTATGGTTATCAATGAAATCAATATAATAATCCCAAACCAATATATTACCCCATTTAGATTTCTAAATCTTTTCAATTATATTTATCTAACAATATCCAAACCTCTAATGTTATCTAAACCATTATTTGATATCAATAGTAAAAATATAAATATAACTATCCCATAATTACATGATTTAAGAGAAAATATTTCATCACTTACACACCAAAAAACTTTTACGTTTTTAGATTTACAAAAATATGAAAACCCTTAGTTAAAAAAACCTATATATTTCCTACCAAAATGAAACATTTAACACTAAAATAGACTCTTAAATAACAAAATGTATTAATTAAATATTAATATCTGATAATTATAACTATAGCTCATAATCATTACTACTCACCCATAATACTTTTATAAATCATTATAAAATGTGGGTAAGCACATAAATAATAAAATAGGGTATAAAAGTAAAATAAGATGTATTAGGAATTTGATATTCTTAAATTATCCTAAAGCCATATTTCCTTTAATCAAAATAACATCAATATATTATATAAATCACATTTTAAAATGAAAAAATCAAAATTTATTTCCTGAAAAGGTTTTGTAAAATAGTTTCATAAATGCTCATAAGAAAAATTAATTTTCTTGACATTTTTTAAGAAACAAGAAAACTATTTAAATTCTATTACATGAAACATAAACATTGAAATATCTAAAATATAATTAATTTTCTCACAAAAAATTTTACTTTTGTAAATATAATAATCATTCATTTTTTGATAAAATCATCTTCTTGTTTCTGAAAATCTTGTGATTTTCTTTAAAAACCAATCATAGGCATAAAAAAACATGAAGGGATCTTGGGGAATCATATATTTTATCACCCATTCAATTAAATAACTTTCAAACAATTGTTTCCAAACTCTTATTATGTAATAAATTATATCCCATTAATTCCCACATAATTATGGAATAACTTATATATAGCGAATTATAACATTGTTATGTAATAATTAATGTAAAATTAATTACAACACTATTTTTCTATAGAATAAATTATTTCTCAATGAATTTGTGGGATATATTGGATCGATCCATCATTATATATGACATGTACATTCCATAAGAAGAATTAAAAGAGTATGAACTTTTATTTCACCCATAAAATCATAGAAACTTAAACTTGAACCTATAATGTAAAACATATTCTATTAAACCAAAAAATAAATTAAAAATACCCTTTATTTTTATATTAATTTTTATGTCAAAATAAATATTTATATAAAACATTGGGAATAAAAATTAATTTTTAAAAAGTTTATCAATGAACGTGGATTCTTATTAAAGAAAACTGAATAACATTAAGGGAACATGATATTATACAATTTTTTTTAAAAATATATTACTTCCAAAACAATTTAAAGAATATACTCCTGACAAAAATGTGAAAAGATATTCCATTAATTATTTTGTAATGAAAGTTATGGTTAATAAAAAACTACCTTAAGAAATCCTATAATCTTAGAGAATAAAATTTATAAATAATATTAAAATGAATGAGAAATATCTTTGTGAAAATTTTAACTATTTAATGTAATAATTTAATAGAAAAACCCGTCACATCGTTCACCAAGTCACCTAATATGTCCTCTAAACACCATGATAAAAAAATTATATTATCTTTTTTACAATCTTAAAAATAATTTTTATTTTCTATTTACTTATTAATTTTCTTTTTTATTTCATTTAAAATCATATTTTGTTTAGTTAGTATATTTTTATTGTTCATGTCAGTCATTTTGTGGTCATTCGGTTGTCAATTATCACAAATAATGTGCTATAATGGTAATAGTAAAAGATCACTATCCATGGATTCCATAAGTTCTAAAATATTCACTATTTTTTCTATACCATTCCATAATAAATGTAGTTTGATAGGTCATTAAGTAGTCATCATTCATAGAATCTTCTTTAAAATGCATGTTTTTTACATATAAAATCAAATATGGCTGTTTACCATGAATTTCATTATTATGATTGAAAACGTACCATTAAATAATAATTATAATGAAATTACTTGAATGTTAATGTTACATTAAAGAATAGAAAAATAATAATACCCAATAAAAACATCATTTTATGAAGTCATCATTGTTTACTTAGGTAGAAAAAAATAACATGGTAGGTGAGGTTATTCAAAAAAAATTAATAGGAGGTAAACCCTGATATTTAATGGTGTTTAATAAAAAATTGTATTATAATTAAAATAATTTTTTATAGTTAATTCTTAATATTAAATTTGTTATTGAACAAAGTATGAGGAGAGTTATTATGAAAAGACGCATTAAAAAAACCCATATTTTGGCATAGTAATAGTTTATGTGAAAACGTTTTGTGAGATATAATGGATGATATCTCATCAATAATGGATCCAATGGGAGGAAATATCATAGTAATGGAATACATGAAGATTAATATTATAAGTTATTACAGATTTTTAAGGAAATGCTTAATAAATATGAAAAAAACAAGAGCCTGAGAAAAATTTGCTCCTCAAACCACCTCCTATAGAATGAGTCCAAATCCATCAGAGAAGGGATATCTATGTAGAGTTCTAATGTAAATTCCACTACATGGTTTCCTGATCTGGAAGGACACATGGACTCAAGTCATCCTCCCTATATGAGAGATATTTTTGACTAGTAAAGATGGTCTATAATGGTATAGTGGAGAGAAAATACCTTCATGATTAGAGTATGTTGTAGTGATAATAATAATAAGAAGTGGAAATAGTAATAATCAACCAGCAATGAAATAAAAAATAATCCATCTAATAACACCAACAGGTAGATGCTGAGTCAATATTATATATAAGAATTTCTAATCATTCCATGATGCTAAAAAATGGGAGTACTTTGGATATTTTGGTTCAAGAATATAAAACATGATAAAAGAAGACAAAAAACCCATAATCTACCTCTAATAGTATAAAGATCCTAGGATCAATCCTCTATACATGTACTTTATCCTAGCACCAAAGAAAAAACATCAGAAGCTGGAAACTTCCCATTATCTATACCTGCAGACATGAAGTCTGTTTGGGTGGCATAGGTGGTCACAATAGGGTTTGAGATAAACTCAGTATGCCGCAACCAATGGTGTCTAGTATAATCCAATCTATGCATATAAAATGAGTAGTGTGTAGGTACATAATAAATTCAAGGTAATAGATAAATAAATACATCAAAATAGGTTCTTCATGGGATAACTAGCCTTCACTACCTACTTCAGCCTATATGAGATATATTTGAACCATATTCAACCTATATGAGTATAGCATGGGTATAATAATTTTTTTTTTCAAATATCATGTTTCAATAATTGAACAAACCTAAGCATGTTATTTGTCTTAGAGGACATGTCCTTGGGTTAGAAATTAGGTATTCTTTATTTTTAAAATGATAGACATCCTTAGTATTTAATAAATAGAACCCTGATCCCTCCCAAGTTGATTTGTTATCAGAAAACAATGTATCATTCTTAGAGGATTATAAATACCCAATATTATTAAATTAATTCCATTGAAATCCAGAAATAAATCTTAAGTATCACCCTTGTTAGGGTGTAAACATGACCCTCTAATACCATCCTAGTTATCTCACATAGGAGACTAAGTTTTGATCATGGCATGGAATAACCATCATTCCACTGAGCTCATCCAAGGTTATTCCCATAGGGAACCAATATTTCTCCTGGGTTGGTAAGTAATACACTCATTGAGCATCACCAAGGCCTTTTATAAAAAATCAATGTTTTACTCTGTGAATTTACAATCCATTAAAAGTCATAATTAATAAGCCTGATGAACCCACCAAAGTCATCCTTAGACTATGAACCTTGTATCTCCCTTGGATTGGTATGAAAGTATGATTTAGCAATCAATATCTCATAACATTTTAAAAAAATTACTAAAATATATTAATCATGTTTTCTATTTCATTTATTTCATGCAAGGAAAGCTATGACATAAAGCATGAGGCCATAACACATTGAAAGTCATTTTTATTAGGTCATTTCCCATTACAAATGTTTTTATTAAAAGGGAAAACACACAGGTATTTTGGTGGTTCAATTTCATTCTAGTAAGAGTAATTTTATCCTTTAAGTAAGAGAACATCCAAAGGGGTGGATCATATTGAGAAGATCAAACAATGATGTTGATTAATCCAAATATAGGTCCATATTAAGAATGGGAAGGAATTTATTTTGATTAAATAGAAATTATAATGGTGACACAAGAGTATTATTCTATACAACACAATTTTCATGGTAAATACTATTAGAATTTTTGGGAAAAGATATAGACCTCCCAACTAAAACCAGTACTACTTTCCATATCTTGTAATAGCCATTGAATCGGGCTAGAATGTCAGAAATTGGACGAATAGATGAATGTTCTAAAAATAGGGCATAAAATCTCACAATAAATAGTTAAAAATATGTAAATATAAACAATTATGGGAATGAAATGTTCATAGATCTTAACATTATCTATCCAACAAAACTTATGAAGAAGGAAACAAAGTTTGGATGAAGAAATGACTTCAAGGCCAAGAGAGAGCCATAGATGAGGATCATTGTGTGGGGGAGCCTATTTAAAATGAGAAATGTATGTAAATTGGGTGGATAGGTTAAATTGTATGGATGAAAAATCATATTGTTTCCCAAAATTAATGGTCACATGGTTTGGTAGAATAGTTGGCCAAACGATGTACCAACCATGCTTCTAGCACTTCCCGATGATATCCCTCACATGTGTGGGGCACATAGTTTGACTAACCTTGCACGGACTATGAAAAATAACTTTTTATCTTATCTGGGGAAATCTTCATGGCCATGCGCCCTGGGTTTCATGGTTTAGTCAAACCGTGTAGCCCCCTTCTATGCACTCAGTACTCTACACAGTTGAGTTTCATAGTAAGAATTAACCATGCACAAATCATATAGCTTAATTTTCCTCTCCAAAATATGGATATATTGGATAAGAATGAGATTTGGAATCTATTTAACCACTCCATATCCTTTTACTCAATTTATTAACATAAAATTATGGTTTTTAATAGTATCATAAGTGTTTGTACCTCATCAAAAAACCAGAACTTTACAACCTCCCCTCCTTAAAAAAACTCATCCATGATTTTCCCTTCCAAGGGAGGTAAATAATATCCTGAGAAAAGTTTCAACCACTAGGCATGTTTGTAAACATTTCACACCAAGGCCTCTTTCAATACACTTTCGTGCCACTATAGTACTTGGACCAATGGAACTAACCAACTTCAGATATCATTCATGCTCTAGTAAACAATGGGTATTAGATGATCCTCAAAGGATGTATCATCCTCCATCTAAATATCCCCAGGATAAAAAGGATTAGATGGTTCATAATGTTAAGAATTGTTATTTTATATTTTTAGTAAATAATTCATGGTCTAGAACCTCCAATGTAAATCCAACCAATAAACTACCAACCCGACACTCTCTATGATCTCAAAAGGCCTGATATAAGGAGTTGATAGCCGGAATTGTATCTATATCTGTATATAACCCAATATAAGAGAAAATCATAGAAAAAAATGATGTCCCACCTCAAACTCTAGAGTTCAAAATTTAAAATCAGTATAAGAATTCTTGTTAGACTGAGTAGTAGCCATGCATTTCAGAATTAGTTGTACTTTATCTAAAGTAACCTAAATGAGATGAGGACCAAGTAGTGTTGCCTCAACAGCCTCTAACTAGTACATGGGGTAAAATAATAACCTAATATAAGTAGAATCATATGAATCCTTATGATTCATTTCTTGATTTTTTTATTATAGTCAATATCAACAAGAGTTATATATTTTTTCCTATGAACCTCTTAAACCAAGGATGCTTGCTCGGATAATTTCCTTTAACACCTGTATCATCTGATCAGAAACCCTATTAGTAAAAAGGTGATATGATATACTCAGTAGAACCAATGAACCAAGTTATTTCTATAACCCCTATCAGAACCATAATTTAAACCAACATCTCAGGCAGATACGTTTAAATGAGGAACATAGTGGAGGCATTAAAACTCCCAAATGTAAATAATCCCACGATTATAAACATAGAAGGTCTCTCGGATAGTTAGGAAGTATACTGAACTATTAAACCTTTCTAAAATCATCCATACCACTTCACAACCTTGAGGGGATCTCATAAAACAATCTCAAAATCTATAATGATGTCATCCCATTTTAACTTAGGAATGGGTAGTGGATATAGAATTCATGCATTAAACTATTGATCATACGTCACTTACTAGAAGTGGAACGACTCATGATAAAATGTATAATACTCCTTTTCATAAATAGCCACAAATAATTATGATGTATGTATTTGTACATCTTGGTAAGTCCATGTTGAACTACAAAAACATTAGTTTTATATTCTTACATCATCTATTCTCGTATGTCTGTAGGAACCCAAATAAATCTATATAAGTGAAGAATCTCATTATTCATGATAACCTAACATAGATGTTGGTCCTCAACTTAGCCACATACCCTTAAGAATAAGACTTCAGTATTATAAATTCATCTCATCCTTACTAGTTCAAAAAGGAAGGATGTAATAATAAATGATGCTAAAATAGGTTTCCCGTGATATTCATAAACCACAAGGTGAATCTCACAAAATAAGGTCATCAACAGCTAATCACTACTAGAATTTCAGATATCCTATATCCATGTATTTCAAATTTGGGTGTTAGTTACATAATTCCCCTTTTCGAGTGTATAGGAAATATCAAATTTGAATGACTAAAAGTATTCTACCCAACTGCAGTACTTAAGATTACTATGAAGCTGTGTGGAATTATATTTGAGACTTTTATTATATGTGTAACTAATGAAACACCCACCCAATAAATAATTCCACTAATATTATAGAGCATGGACCATAATTACTAGATCATGGTTGTACATAGGGCAATTCTTCTCATGAGGCCACAACTAGAAGGACCCATACACTACAAACCAATCTCCATACATCAAAACTTCTCCATGATGGATTCCTAATGCATCACAATGAACAATGTAACTTATACTGGGATATAGTAGAATCAGGATCAATTATAAAACTAATCTTTCTTTAATCTCTTGTAAAGATACTTCACAGGCTTCAGAACATGAAAAATTCACACCCTTTTTGGTTAATATCATATGAGGTGCTGTTAGGTGTGAGATGTCTTGAATGAGATTCCCATAATATCCATCTAAATCTAAAAACCCATGTACATCCTAAAACTTCTTGGGATGATTTGAGGAATATATGAACCTCACATTTTCTAGGTCAAAATATAATCTTGATTCTAAAATTATATAACCCATGTAGTGAACCTTATTGATTAAAAAGAGGAATTTGGTGATCGTTTCATATAACTAATTCTTTCATAGTGTATTCAAAATGATCATAAGATATTTTTCATGGTCATGTCGACATTGATAACTCAAAAAGATGTCATCCATGAAGACTAGAAAAAATGAATCCAGAGATGGGTGGAAAACCCGATTCATCAAATCACTGAAAATTGATAGTGCATTAGTAAGGCTGAATAAAATAATCAAATAATCAAACAAGGTTTATCATTTATAAAATGTTGTTCTTGGTATGTATGATGGACTCACATACACCATTTTGTTTACCATCCTCAAAATGACCTTAAAGAAAACCATCCCTCCTCAGTGTTGGTCGAGGGGGTAATCTATATGAGGTAGCAGATATATGTTCTTTAGAAAAATATGGTTCAACCGAAGGAAATCCATGTATAACATGGCGTTACTATCATCCTTTGTTTAGAAAAGGATAGGTGAACCATATAGAAAAGTGTAGGTTTATATAAAACCCTTTCCTTCTAAGTCCTCTAACTTCTTGTTCGGTTCCTTAAGCTCGGTAGGTTCCATTATAAAAGGAGGAATGGATATTCGTGTTGTTCCTAGAACTAACTCAATAGTGAATTCAACCTCTCTCATAGGAGAAAAACTGGAGAATTCACCGGAGAAGGCATCGCTGAAATGATCCACCATATAAGGGAATTCAATACACTACATTCCCTAACCATTCATAAAGAGACTAGCCATCTAGGATATGATTCCCCCAAACCCATGATGCTCGAGTTTTGATTGACTCTCCTAAAAATTCCATTCCCCCATATGGATATAATCACTACCCTTTAGTGATATAAATGACACCCTCTAGTGATATCAATCAATGTGAGCATGATAAGGTACTAGGAAATCATTTCCAAGAATGACATAGAATCTGTTTATCTTGAGGAAAAAGAAATTTCATAGGAATCGATACCCACCTATATCAAGGGGAAATCATTACACTAATCTATACTCTCTGATCAAACCCATAATAGTGTTTTGAGAGTGATAAATCCAAAAAAGTACACCATTTATAGGACCAAACATTCCATAATTTCCATAGATATAAAAGAGTGTGAAGAACCAATATCAAGTAAGGAATAAACTAAATTAGATTCTACTTTAATATAATGTGATTGTATAAGAGGAACTAGACTATTATCGTTGGTTTTAGGACATAATGCAGAGATATGGCCTAATTTGGAGCCCTAATATGCAATCTGACAACCCATAGCATGCCCTATATGATGCCATTGGACCTAAGAAGCCTAAATACCTCATACACATCCACCTCCTCAACTGTATCTCCTAGTAGTAAACTATACCCCCACATAACATTAAGCTACTAATCATGTACCCAAATTGGTTTTTGGTACAAATCCCTTCTCACTAGGTAAGGGGGGACTCAGTAGAAGATTTTAAGGTGACCCATCCAGTCACAATCTCAGAACATGATTGGATTCCTCATACATTGGGGATTATTATGGAAATTATTACTACACTATTGGAACACAAAATAACTCTCGGTACATTACATATGACAGGTGATTCCCACAAGAGAAACTTCAAAACGACATTACCTACTTCTAGATGAACAATATCTATGTCTCAATGCTCAGACTCCCTAACTCCCACTATAGAATTCATTCACGTTCCTCTTAGTAATGATGGACTAGTTCATTATCTATAAAATGGTGGTCAGCCAAAATAAATTCACCTCTGATCATATGGCATGAACAAGCATATCTTTAAACGATGACCCATTCACCAACTCATCACTAGTCAATGTCGATGAGAAAAAATTAATTCTAGTGAAATGAATTAAAAACTCCATCATAAACATAGTTCCCTACTAGAGGTATATAAACTCCCTACCATGTTTTATTATTAGTTTTTAGGGAAAGAAGTAGTCTTATAAGGCTTTCTAGAATTCCACCCTAACCATACCCTAATGACAACTAGCCTGAGTGATAACATCCCACCAATTATTCATGGTGTCACAACGAATATAAGAGGTAATATTGACCCTCCACTGTAGAGGTATCTATATATGCTCTGAGATCAATAACATGGAATCTAGCCATGAATCTATAGCCAGAGTCCCACCTTCCCGACACATAGCGGGAGGATCCTGTTGCTAGAATTCTTTCATAAAATCTACCATAGAAGAGGAAGGTCATGAAAATCCCTATAAGGACAACATAAAGCATAAGAATAAATCTCAAAAACTAATCATCGACAAACAGTGAATGATCAGTGTATGTTGCACTAGTGGAACTAGAGGAGTTAATATAATGGCTCAGGGACTACCATGTATGGATCATGGTCATCTCCATACTCTTAACATATGAGTGGAGGACTTCATAGAGGAATAGATCTACAATTTCAAATAACACAAATCAGATAATATTTTAAAATAGATTGGAACAAGATAACAGGAAATGACAAGTACATATCATTTTTATAAGAAAGTCACATCTCTATTCCTATTCCTAAAGTTAGGTCTATGTCATAAGAAGGATCACAACTGACAACACAAGACATTTACTACTTTATACTACTAAGGATAGGTTAGGGTAATGGTCTCATATACCATGGAATAGGTTCTAGTATATGGATTTTTATTTGAAAGGCATGTAGAAAAACACATTTTACATTGTAGTTGAAATTACCATTTAAAAGTAACCATTTCATTTAGGTTTTATATTTATTTAATTTTTTACTTATTTATATGCATGTAGATATCATATTATAGTTATATGTGTCAGAATTCCCAATTTATAAAGGCTTGTACTAATTATAAATTAAAATTGGTACATCATATAACTTTGACCCAACCGTTACATCTATTATCAGGATGTAACAGGTCACACATGATGATTTCATTGAATGAAATAGAATTCCAAATTTATAGAAGTATATTCATTATAAATTTAATTGGAATTCGAGAAATCAAAATCATCTAATGTTTCTTCCGATAAAACAAGTGTTTCATGGCTCAAACACAATGTAATTGGTCAATTAAGGTGTCTTCATCAATATATATGGGAAAACCCATTTATATTGATGCAGAAACAATATTAAATCCAATTATTTGATCCTGACAAGAAACATCATCACATTTTTATATATAATAGTCAAGTAACACAAAAAAATCACATGAAATATAGGAAATGCACGCACTAATAAAAATATGTCATGGAATAATGCATTACATGTTAATAATTATGTATTCAATAAGATTCATTAGATTATACCTCCTTTCCATACCATTTAATGGAAATAGAAAACCATTATACTATTATTATTAATAAAAATTTCACAAAACATGTGTGTCACCCAATAGTGAAATAAATACAACTATAAATTGTATAAACTAATAACAACAATATCCCATTCCATGTAATTTTGGATTCCCCAATATGTGGGTTAAATACTCCTAGTCATAGGCTCATTACCAAATAATGATACATTATAGTCTCTTATTTAATACCCACATAGTAATATATAAGGAAAAAAAGAAACCTTTTATACCACATTATAGCATCCTGACCATGATTCCACTAAGTGGTTCCCTGATTTGGTTGGCCACAGTACCTCAAATACGCCTCCCCATATGTAAAAGACTTCCAACTAACAATGAGGGTCTTTTATGGTACTGTGGGGAGACTATACCCTCATGATTAGTGTAAGTCATAGTAATAATAATAATAATAAGTAGCATAAAAAATAATAATATATTAATAGTAGAATAATACTTAGACCATTAAATATAACCTACAAGATAAATTTGAATCAATATCATACACAAAAACGATAATCCTGAATGATTATATACAAAAAAGGTGAGTACATGGGATATAGGGGTACAAACATATACAACAAGCTAAAAGAAGACTTCAATACTATGATCTGCCTCTACTAGCATCACGTTCATAGAATCAGTACTCATATACCATACTCTATCCTATCACCAAATATAATACATTAGAAGATAGAAATATTCCCTTTTGTATTCCAACATTCATGTGATCTGTTCAAGTTCCATAGGCTGTTGGAACAGGTTGTGAGAAAAACTTAGTGGGCCACCAACAACTATTTCTAGAATAATCCAGTCTGTGAATATAAAATATGCAGTGTATAGATATATAAAAAATAAAAAGAAATAAATACACAAATACATCAGACCAGGTTCCTCATGGGATACTCACCTAAAAATACCTTCTTTGTCCTACACCAGATATGTCTGATGTAACACCCCAGGATTTCAGAGTGTGTTATTTCTTAAAAATAATTCAATAACTTGCACTACACGCAACACCGAGTTCAATCACACCATTAAAAGAGGTCATGAATAGTATTAACTACATTTTAAACTTTATATAATCCTTATAATTTTAGAATCCCTATTATGAGTTTCTTAGTCATAATGCAAGAACAGATTCATTTTCAGTATTTCACTTTTATCAACTTCTAATAGTGAAACATTTTTAAATACAATATTTTAAACTTTTTGACTAAATGGGGACATCAAAAATTTAAAATGAAACACCCCAAGCTTCCACGGTACGTTTCCCTTTGAATAATGTGATAGCGTGTGTTGTACGCAACACCGAGTTCTAACACACCATAACCAATCAAACTAGCCGTTATAAATAGTAATACCTACTTTTTGAAAATATATATATTTTATATTTCAAAATGGACTTCATTTTTGGATTCGGAATATCGAATTTAGCCTAAGGTGAAATTTTGGTACTTTTCGGATAACTTTCATATTTTGATGAATAGTGAAAATTACTAAATTTTAATTAAAAACAACTTTTTTAATCAAAATAATTAATAGTGATAAATTATGAATTTGAGTGGTTTTAAAGTATATTTAGAATATATTTTTACAATTTAATATAATGTTGGTCATTAGACATAATTTTACAATTAAACCGAACATAAACAAGTGTCAATCTTTTGATAGTTATTATCTCTTAAAAACACGCTTTTTGTTTTGACAGCGGGAATTAATTTTAAATTAATTTCTGCCACTTCTGTGTTTTGAATTTAGAAAAATGGATTCTATATTTGGAATCAGGATGTTCAAATTGTGTAAATAGGTAACTTTTATTTTTAGACATTTTGAATAATTACTGCGGTAAATATTTTATTTACCATGGTTAAGGGTAAATCCGGTAAATAAGGGTTAAAAAATAATATTATAATAATACTAAATTACCATAAAACGTGTCTTAACCTTATTTGTTGATACATGGTCGACCATGGGCATCTTTGGGTCGATTTTGGGACCCCATGGATCCATTTGTAAGTGATAATAACACTTTATTTTAATTAAGTCAAAATGAATACAAAAATGACACAAGCATATATCTTTTAGAAAAACAATTGTTACATAGGGTTATATAAGTTGGATTTTAGATTATAAATATTCATTAGAAAGATAAAAAGATTTCCTACATAATGATATTTTATTTATAATTTTTAGACATTAAATAATTTATTTTATTTATGACACAATGATGATGCAGTAATTACTAAAATAGTAAAAAATTAACATAATTGATATTATAAATACCCAAATAAATATAATATGAAACTTTTAATAAATTAAACTAAGTTTCTAGGATAATATGATATATTAGGATTGATTTAATTGACTTTGTTCGAAGTAATCAATCTGTTATGAGTTTCACAAAAATCATCTATTGAATAGTGTCAAAATTGACATAAAAGAGTTCTTAAAACAAATATTATATTATTAATTGATATTAAATTCCTAAAAATCTAAGGTTCGGCCAAGAGACTTATATTATGATAGGTTAATCATTAATGGACCACTTGGGGGTCGCTTGGATGTATATAGTAAGTTTATTAACCATATTATATAAAAATACAAAGAGACATTGTAAAAGTGAAACTAATTAACTTAGAGTTAATACTTAAAGATAAGGTTAATATAAGTACCCAAACCTGTCTAAATTCTATTGGATGAGTTGTTTTCGACCTATCCCCACCTCATCCTTTGAATAGTCAACTTTGGATCCTTTGGAAACCGAATATGAATTTATTATAAATTAATATTTCTAGCTTTTCCAAAGGTGCCCCTCACCCCTCTTATAAAAGGGCACTCCTCCTTCTCATTTCTTCACACCTTCAAAGCCTTTTGGTTCGGCCAAACTCTGCCCAAATAATCTCCCAACATCCCTCACTACAACCTAGAGGCCTTAGTTTGATCAGAAAGCCAACCTAAGGAGCCCTTTTGATCAAATCAAAAGGAAGAACCCGAAGAAGAGGAGGTTAACCTACCCCAACCAAGGAAAAGTACAAGGTAAGGGTTATTTCACAATCTCTTCATTATCCGAGGTTGTTTATACGTAATAATCTACTGGGATTTCTTTATCATCCACATCCATGTTTCTTCGGAATGTATTTCAAAACATATTTATTATTTACAAGAATATGGGTTAAATTCATTTATACCCTTGTTTGACATTTTGTAAGTGGTTTATAACGGAATCTTTCCGTCGTTTTCAAAATAAGGTCCTTTTTAACCTTTTCGACAGAATTAAGATAAGAATGTTTTTTTTACTTATACGGCGGGTGCGGTTATTTTCCGCCTTTATAAAATCGTCAAAGCTTTCCTTACAAGCTTAAAAGAATATTTTCAAGAAAATGTTTTATTTTATATGGCTCTTAAATGATTTCAAAAATAGAAAGAGATATTTCTCTAAAAAGTGTTTTGATTTCATCTATGTCAACATCCTTTAATGGATTTTACGCTTATTTGAAGTTGATTTATTATAATAAAAAACTTCTATATTGTATTGAAGGTTTTGTGATATGTTTGACTGTGGATGTGCTATTTTATACCGTTCATAGTTTATGGTGAAACTATTGACATTTCGTATGCTAGTTTTAATCCGAATGTTTATGTTATATTTCAAACTTTTCTTCAGATGAATGTGCTAATCAAGTATGTTCCGGGTTGGGGACCGGTAAAAGTAAGCCCTCCAGGTTGGGGACTGGTAAAAGTAAGCCCTCCAGGTTGGGGACTGGTTAAAGTAAGCCCTCCAGGTTAGGGACTGGTAAAAGTATGCCCTCCGGGTTGGTGTCCGGTTATTAGAGGCACTCCGGGTTGGTGTCCGGTTATTAGAGGCACTCCGGGTTGGTGTCCGGTTATTAGAGGCACTCCGGGTTGGGTTCCGGTTAGAAGTAACCCCTAGGTCTTGGGATGAGGCCTAGACAAAGAAATTAACGTTTAGCATTATGAATTCCAACATTATGAAAGTGGTTATTGATATTGCATGTGATTATTCGATTAGTAGAATATCCATGTGAATAAGTAAATGGAATTATTTCATTTTACTTTTGCCATACTATGTTGAAGTTCAATTTTAAAAGGCTTTTGTTTTAGTAATTCATTGCCTTAAATGTTTATGATTATTTTGAATGTTCCGCTATATTGTTATCCTTACTGGGCATTTGAGCTCACCCCTTTTCTATGTTTTATTTTTCCCAGGTAGTGAAGAAGTAAATTATGAATGACTTGCAGGGATATTATGAGGGGTTAATAGTGTGGATATGAAGACTTTGTTGTTGTAGTAGTTTTTCACTTTGAAATGTAATGTAAAACTTTATGATTATATCTAGTGTTTCCAAGGCTACTAAACCAATCGGTCTTTCGGGATTTGATCTTTCTTGTGATCATGCCAATGTTATGTAATTAATGCACCGACTCTGGGCAGCTGGGGTCGGGGCGTTACAGTTGGTATCAGAGGAAGTTTAGTACAAACCTTGGAAGCTAGATTTAGATAAACTCTGATTAGAGCACATAGACCTAAGATGAGCTTTGAGGATTAGTGTAGAAGAACTTCCTAGAATTTTGGTATTGTAGAGATTTTGTGAGTTTTCCGAGCAATACATCCCTGTCTGGATACGAGCAGGTAGAGGCGGCTCTGGCACAGATGTACCTAGGGGTAAAACCCGAAAACACCGCTTTGAGCTAGACTCGAACGGGAATTGGTGCACGACAACGGGCCTTGCTGCACTCTTGGTTACGACACTCCCGGGGGATATTCTTAGGATAACTCTCATTTTCTTTACAAATCATTATGAAGGGTTTATGAGTATATACTTCCTCAAAGAAAACATTCTTATGATTATGGAATATATCCATAAATAGTTCAATTTATGTTAAGTGTTTTATAAGTATGGGATTATGTATTTTGATTCATAAACTGATCTAGTGTATGCCATTGTTTAGAAATGGCGCCCAGTAGAAGGAATGAGAACTCCAGAAATGCACATGATCCAAAAAGAAGGAAGGATCATATCATTCATGGTCTTAAGCTAGAATTTATAAGAGAAATAGTCTCCCATGTATTATCATCATATGAAGAAATAATATCATGTGTTGATAAGATAAGTAAAGAGTTTACTGAGTCCTATGGCTTTGAAGGGAAGCAAGAGAAGAAAAGGATGGAAGAGAGAAAGATGGATAAAAGTAAGAGGGAAAAGAAGAATTTTCCCATATGTGGTAACTGTGGAAAGAAACACCCTGGAACTTGCCTGAAAGGAATGGGAGTTTGTTATAAGTGTGGAGGAAAAGGTCACAAAGTACGTGACTGCAAGGGTAAGAAAATGGTTTCAAATGTACAATGCTTCATTTGCAAAGAGTTTGGACACTACGCGAACCTATGTCCCAGTCATCAGACTATGCCGCAAATGATGTTATTGGATAATAATCAAGTTATGATACTACCACAAATGAAGAGGAATGATTAGAGTTCATATGTTGATTATGTCAATTGAGTGTTGTATCAACAATGTACTTGTTATAATAATTATGGAGTATATAAGGATTGTACTGCAGTACTATTTCATTAAGTACTTGAGATTGTGTGGAACAAAGAAAAGTGACTCAATAGCAGGATAAATTTTTGGAAAATATATGGTTGAGAGAATGATAAATCATAATATAGTTCTGATACTGAGGTAGTGATTTTGGAATAATATGTGATTGTTTTGGATAAATTATATTGGATATTCTTGACTACCTTGGAACTGATTAATGATTTGTATATTCCATCATTGTTGGGGTTTAAAACATTTTTGGATTAATGAAGTATATCCAGCATTCTATATGGAATAAGGGAGCATGAATGTAATCAATAAGGAATATGGTAATACATGATGAAGGTATTCATATTCTATTACGTGGTAAAAAGGATCTATATTATGTTTACCTTCCTTATAAATGTTGGACTGTGAGTTTGGATAGAATTATTTTGTATAGTTCTAGTTTGGATTATTTTGGATTGCCATAAAAGGACAACCCGGAGGTCGGGCGGCAACCCGTCGCGTCCGGCAAGGCTGCGAGACTTGAACCTGCAACCGAAGGGCGACAAGGGTGTATCACCTACCACTGGCCCACGAGATGTCCTAGATTAAATAATGTAGTTTTTATTAAAAGATCTTTTAGATGAATTATAAATTCGTTTATTTTGGAACCCTATACGAATAGTGTAAATAGAATTTTTTTTTACATTCTATTATCTTTTAGAGTGAAAGATGAGTTTGTGGTAGAAATTTATTAATGGATAAAACTCTAATTATAAAGTAAGTATATCTCCTTATGATCTTAGCCAATCTCATAAATAAATTCCTCAATATTAAGAAAAGAAACTTAGAACAAAAATGTTTTCCTAGATGGTACCTTAAATCATCACTAATTTATGGCTTTTGGATTGTTGGCCTTTTCATAGCCATGTTCTCTACCACTCTCCATCAAATAATTGATGGTTAGATTTTTCTTCCATATCCATATTTTCCTACATGGAACCCTAGTATGTGTTATTTTCGGTAATCTTCATACTTTCCACTCTTTATTTTAAATAGAGGCCTCATTAATTCATTTTTCGATGTGGGATTTCAACTAAGATATTTTGAAATGTCAAAAATGTGTTGTCCCAATACCATATATTTTGTTGAACCGATGGTACTTCAAATCATCATGGATTGATGAGTTTAAGGACCTCAATTTTATACTTTTTTGTGATTGATGACCTCAATCACTACCTATAAATATTTACGTTTTCCTCCAATTATATGTCTCTAATTGCCACCAATGTTCTCCTAATCGAGATCATAATTTGGTGGTGACCCTTTAATTTCTCTTTTCCTCATATTAAGACTAAATTTTAGTAACCCAATTTCCAATGTGGATTTTCCAACAAATATATTTTCTACTTTCAACCTTTTATTTTCTAAGAACAATTTCAAATTGCGAGGACGCAATTTATTGAAGGAGGGGAGAATGTAACACCCCAGGATTTCAGAGTGTGTTATTTCTTAAAAATAATTCAATAACTTGCACTACACGCAACACCGAGTTCAATCACACCATTAAAAGAGTTCATGAATAGAATTAACTACATTTTAAACTTTATATAATCCTTATAATTTTAGAATCCCTATTATGAGTTTCTTAGTCATAATGCAAGAACAGATTCATTTTCAGTATTTCACTTTTATCAACTTCTTATAGTGAAAATTTTTTAAATACAATATTTTAAACTTTTTGACTAAATGGGGACATCAAAAATTTAAAATGAAACACCCCAAGCTTCCACGGTACGTTTCCCTTTGAATAATGTGATAGCGTGTGTTGTACGCAACACCGAGTTCTAACACACCATAACCAATCAAACTAGCCGTTATAAATAGTAATACCTACTTTTTGAAAATATATATATTTTATATTTCAAAATGGACTTCATTTTTGGATTCGGAATATCGAATTTAGCCTAAGGTGAAATTTTGGTACTTTTCGGATAACTTTCATATTTTGATGAATAGTGAAAATTACTAAATTTTAATTAAAAACAACTTTTTTAATCAAAATAATTAATAGTGATAAATTATGAATTTGAGTGGTTTTAAAGTATATTTAGAATATATTTTTACAATTTAATATAATGTTGGTCATTAGACATAATTTTACAATTAAACCGAACATAAACAAGTGTCAATCTTTTGATAGTTATTATCTCTTAAAAACACGCTTTTTGTTTTGACAGCGGGAATTAATTTTAAATTAATTTCTGCCACTTCTGTGTTTTGAATTTAGAAAAATGGATTCTATATTTGGAATCAGGATGTTCAAATTGTGTAAATAGGTAACTTTTATTTTTAGACATTTTGAATAATTACTGCGGTAAATATTTTATTTACCATGGTTAAGGGTAAATCCGGTAAATAAGGGTTAAAAAATAATATTATAATAATACTAAATTACCATAAAACGTGTCTTAACCTTATTGGTTGATACATGGTCGACCATGGGCATCTTTGGGTCGATTTTGGGACCCCATGGATCCATTTGTAAGTGATAATAACACTTTATTTTAATTAAGTCAAAATGAATACAAAAATGACACAAGCATATATCTTTTAGAAAAACAATTGTTACATAGGGTTATATAAGTTGGATTTTAGATTATAAATATTCATTAGAAAGCTAAAACGATTTCATACATAATGATATTTTATTTATAATTTTTAGACATTAAATAATTTATTTTATTTATGACACAATGATGATGCAGTAATTACTAAAATAGTAAAAAATTAACATAATTGATATTATAAATACCCAAATAAATATAATATGAAACTTTTAATAAATTAAACTAAGTTTCTAGGATAATATGATATATTAGGATTGATTTAATTGACTTTGTTCGAAGTAATCAATCTGTTATGAGTTTCACAAAAATCAACTATTGAATAGTGTCAAAATTGACATAAAAGAGTTCTTAAAACAAATATTATATTATTAATTGATATTAAATTCCTAAAAATCTAAGGTTCGGCCAAGAGACTTATATTATGATAGGTTAATCATTAATGGACCACTTGGGGGTCGCTTGGATGTATATAGTAAGTTTATTAACCATATTATATAAAAATACAAAGAGACATTATAAAAGTGAAACTAATTAACTTAGAGTTAATACTTAAAGATAAGGTTAATATAAGTACCCAAACCTGTCTAAATTCTATTGGATGAGTTGTTTTCGACCTATCCCCACCTCATCCTTTGAATAGTCAACTTTGGATCCTTTGGAAACCGAATATGAATTTATTATAAATTAATATTTCTAGCTTTTCCAAAGGTGCCCCTCACCCCTCTTATAAAAGGGCACTCCTCCTTCTCATTTCTTCACACCTTCAAAGCCTTTTGGTTCGGCCAAACTCTACCCAAATAATCTCCCAACATCCCTCACTACAACCTAGAGGCCTTAGTTTGATCAGAAAGCCAACCTAAGGAGCCCTTTTGATCAAATCAAAAGGAAGAACCCGAAGAAGAGGAGGTTAACCTACCCCAACCAAGGAAAAGTACAAGGTATGGGTTATTTCACAATCTCTTCATTATCCGAGGTTGTTTATACGTAATAATATACTGGGATTTCTTTATCATCCACATCCATGTTTCTTCGGAATGTATTTCAAAACATATTTATTATTTACAAGAATATGGGTTAAATTCATTTATACCCTTGTTTGACATTTTGTAAGTGGTTTATAACGGAATCTTTCCGTCGTTTTCAAAATAAGGTCCTTTTTAACCTTTTCGACAGAATTAAGATAAGAATGTTTTTTTTACTTATACAGCGGGTGCGGTTATTTTCCGCCTTTATAAAATCGTCAAAGCTTTCCTTACAAGCTTAAAAGAATATTTTCAAGAAAATGTTTTATTTTATATGGCTCTTAAATGATTTCAAAAATAGAAAGAGATATTTCTCTAAAAAGTGTTTTGATTTCATCTATGTCAACATCCTTTAATGGATTTTACGCTTATTTGAAGTTGATTTATTATAATACAAAACTTCTATATTGTATTGAAGGTTTTGTGATATGTTTGACTGTGGATGTGCTATTTTATACCGTTCATAGTTTATGGTGAAACTATTGACATTTCGTATGCTAGTTTTAATCCGAATGTTTATGTTATATTTCAAACTTTTCTTCAGATGAATGTGCTAAACAAGTATGTTCCGGGTTGGGGACCGGTAAAAGTAAGCCCTCCAGGTTGGGGACTGGTAAAAGTAAGCCCTCCAGGTTGGGGACTGGTTAAAGTAAGCCCTCCAGGTTAGGGACTGGTAAAAGTATGCCCTCCGGGTTGGTGTCCGGTTATTAGAGGCACTCCGGGTTGGTGTCCGGTTATTAGAGGCACTCCGGGTTGGTGTCCGGTTATTAGAGGCACTCCGGGTTGGGTTCCGGTTAGAAGTAACCCCTAGGTCTTGGGATGAGGCCTAGACAAAGAAATTAACGTTTAGCATTATGAATTCCAACATTATGAAAGTGGTTATTGATATTGCATGTGATTATTCGATTAGTAGAATATCCATGTGAATAAGTAAATGGAATTATTTCATTTTACTTTTTCCATACTATGTTGAAGTTCAATTTTAAAAGGCTTTTGTTTTAGTAATTCATTGCCTTAAATGTTTATGATTATTTTGAATGTTCCGCTATATTGTTATCCTTACTGGGCATTTGAGCTCACCCCTTTTCTATGTTTTATTTTTCCCAGGTAGTGAAGAAGTAAATTATGAATGACTTACAGGGATATTATGAGGGGTTAATAGTGTGGATATGAAGACTTTGTTGTTTTAGTAGTTTTTCACTTTGAAATGTAATGTAAAACTTTATGATTATATCTAGTGTTTCCAAGGCTACTAAACCAATCGGCCTTTCGGGATTTGATCTTTCTTGTGATCATGCCAATGTTATGTAATAATGCACCGACTCTGGGTAGCTGGGGTCGGGGCGTTACATCTGAGCCATAGTCAACCTGTACAAGTATAACAATAGTATTGTAACATCCCAAGTAAATAAAGAATATGAAATTTTCATATTTATTAATATTTTTGAATTAAATATTAATGTTAGTTTAAAGGGGATTCTATGTTCAATGGCATACCTGACACACAACAATGGATTTCTATGAAGTCTTATGTTGCACACAATGCTGAGTCATACTTAAAAATAGTAATAATATAATTATATTAAATTATAGTTAAATCCAAGCCATTTTATTGGAGGGAATGAACAGAACTAACCATATTATGATTAAACATGTTTTTTAAATGTTTTTACATTTATAAAATAAATATTAGAGGCCTAAAATAAGACTGAATCTGATTTTAAACATAAATACTCTAAAATTTTAAAAAAGTAGTTTTACCACCTTTTGATAGAGAACAAATACGAAATCTAGTTTTTTCACTTTTATATTTTCCATTTGACAAAATAAACCTCATATTAAAAATTAGGATAGAAAAATGTACTTTGGGTATATTTTTGGCATTTTTATGATAAAGTTCATTTTTAATGAATAGTGAAAAATAATGCATTTTAAGTCAAAACTGTCTTTTTTATCTGATTTATTTATATTGTTAGAGTGCATTTCTAATAATTTTAAAGTGTAATTAGAATATATTTTTACAATTAAATCCAATTTTGGCCATTTGATGTAATTTCACTTTGAAATTGGACATAAACACATGTCAATCTTTTTGTAGTTTTTTACTTCTTAAAAACCTACTTTCTAGTTTTGAAAACGGAAATAAATGATAAATTAACTAATGAAACTTATATGTTTTGAAATTGATAAAATAGACATCAGTTTTGAATTTAAAATATCTAAATTATCTTTGGGTGATGTTTTGGTATTTTTCTGAAAACATTCAATTGTTTGATGAATAGTGAAAAACATTACATAATAGTTAAAAAACAAACTTTTTCATTTAAATGAAATTTTACCACTTTTGTGAATTAAATTTCAAAAATACGATATACATGGTTTTTATTAGTATGTAAAATATGGTTCAATAGAATACAAATAATTTTTTGTGAATAGTATCTTTTGATATTTATTTACCGCGGTAAAAGGTAAATAAGGTAATTCCAGGTAAAAATAATATTATAATAATATAAAAATACCATAACACTTGTATTAAACTTATTGGATGAGTCATGGATGACCAATAAAATCCTTGGGTAGAACTTTTGGCCTTTGGAAGGCACATGGTAAAGAAAATTACATTAATAACGTTTCATTTAAAGTAAAAATAAAAATATCATAAACATGTATTATTCTACTAAAAGAACTCTAAAGTGGGGTTATATAGTTGATATCTTTGAATATAAATAGTAATTAGAAATATAAAAATATTTCATACATCATGGTATTTTATTTATAATTTTTCGGCATCACATAAATAAATATATTTATGACACAACGATGATGTAATGATTACCGCATTAATAAATGTTATAAATAAAAGAGATTATAAATATTAAAATAAATTTACTTTTAAAATTTTTATTCCATACACGAATTTTATGAATTATTATGACTTGTTATATTTGAATTAGTGAAGTTTTTTTGAATTGATCAAGTTTTTATGGATTTATAAAAATTCATGATTTGAATAGTATAAAAGTTGACATAAATGAGTTTTTAAATCAATTAATATTTTCATAAATGAAAAAATAGTCCTAAAAATATGATATTTGGCCAAATTACATATATTATGTTTAAAATGTCATTAATTATCCATTTTTGGTCTCTCATAATTTTATATTAAATATATTAACCATATAGTATGAATATACAAGAAGACATGGTAAAAGTTAAATAAGTTAACAAGGGGTTAAATAAAGAAGATAAGGATGAAAAAAGATCAAAAACCTATCCAATAATTATTGGATTATTTTATTTCAACATATATTCATCTTATATTAGAATTTAATGTGTTTTGGACCTTTTAAAATGGAAAGTAATTTTATAATAAAATAATACTTTCAAACATTCCTAAAGAGCCCCTCCTCCCTCTTATAGAAGGACACCACCTCTAACCCATTACTCAAAACACTAAATCCCCTTAGATAGTCGAAAAGCTTCCCAAATAGGCTTATAATATCCATATCTTCCCCATAGAAGCCTTCACCTAGGGAGAAGGAAATTCAAGAAAATATTTTGGTTGAAACCAAAGGGAGTTACCCAATTTAAAGGTAACATCTCCTCTCAAGTTATTTTCTTTTATTTTCCTTATCCACTACCTATTCTCTTCTTATAATTTCATTCCATAACAACACCAGTATCCTAAATATATTAGGTTCTTGAAATACTGCCTCACGAAATGATGATTGTTCAATCTTCTCCAACAACCTCTAATGTTATCCATTTAGATGGTACTATAATTATATATGATATTTATGATATTTATTTAATCTCTATGATTCTATAATTCTATTTTCGAAAATACCTTTTTAATTTCCATTTTGTATATATACGATAATTTCATTTGATGAAGTGCGGACTACCGCCCCAAATTGTGATATGACTCTTTCATGCTATACATGGAACATATAAAGGATATAATTAATGAAATTGTGTAACATATATCAAATAGATATTATAATTGAATTATAATATACCTATGTTTCATTTAGTTTTCATTCCATTAAATATAAAAAAGAATTGAAAGTAGCTTTCATGTATACCTAGGGCTTACCGTCTCCATGAATGATGCATTTCATTTATTATATCAAAATGTTATGGAATATTCTAAACACATATATACTTGATATATATGAGATATATGATATATAAATCATGAATGTCATTATGGATATAATTTAATTCTGAACACATGGACAATTCATAATTACAGAACGTTCATTTTTTTACTCAAGTTCCGAAGATTGAAAAAATGTCCGATATGAACACAAATAATTAACTAACTATTATAGAAAGGTAATAAGTGATATAAAAGTAATAATAAACTTGAAAAATGTTATGAAGCAAGTAGAAATTAACTTAAGCTTATTATTCAAGAAATTAAAGAACGAACGAGTCAAGTCGTACCAGAGGTATGAGACTTCATCTCAATCTACTATCATTGAGGCATGTATGGATAATATTCACGTCTTTGTTTTACCTGGTGTATAATAAAAACCTTTTACTTTTAATTTCATTTAAAGGTAATATTTTTTCTTTGAATAATTTTAATAAATGACAAAAGTATTGTTTTTTAACGTATGCGACGACAATGAACTCTCTACCACTATAATCGTTATTTAGATTCCTTTATAAGATGTAATGTTTTTAAAATGAAAAAGAAACACCTTATTATGTTTTTGGGTGTTTTGGTATTGAAAATGGGTTTTGAAATTGATTGAGTATTTCAATATCTTGAAATGATATGTTCTGATTGAAAATTAAATGTTATTACTGAAATGTTGATATTTTCAATATTTTATGTGTTATGATAATCTAATGGTACATAGGCATTGGACGGGTGGTTATGTGATAAACAAAATAAGGAGTGGTTTTGTGATAAACCATGGTTGGGTGGTTCCTTTATAACCTCAAATGCATTGGTTATTGAAGTCAGTTGTATGGCTATTCCATTTAGTGATATGTGTGGAAGTAGATCGTATGGTTATTCCATTTAAGTATGTTTATGTCCCAAGTTACAATTACATGTTATGTGTGAATTCTATGAGTTTTATGGTAATCTTTTTGTTAAAAAAGGGTAATAAAATAACTTTTATTCAGTGAAGATTATTTACTACTTCATAAATGTTAAAATAATTACTTATGATAAAGTATTTATGGTTTACTTGTTGTTTTGAAAAAATAAACAGTTTTCCTTCTTTGTATATCCCTTACTATGCTTTTTATGCTCATCCCATGTTTTTGAAATGTTTTTCACAGGACTTAATGTGAAATAGGGTCAAGGATGGGATCATGGAAAATTACTGATGATTAAAATGTAGAACTAAAATTTTTTCTTATCTTTTGAGAGTTTTTATTTTATGACAAAATTGATGCTGAGTAGAAGTGTCTACATATAATATTCAAATTGTTATGTATATGTTATGAACTAATTGTATAATGATCTAGACCTGAAAATATCCTCAATGTGAATTATTAAATTAATTGATTATTATATAATGTTTACGGCTGGGGCCTTATAGTTGGCATCAGAGGTTGGTTTCGAAAACAATTGTAGTTAGAATATTGTTACATTAATATCCATAAATTATTTTTACTTTGTAGTAATAACTAAATGATATAGAAGTTGATGGTTACCATGTTACTTAGCCTAATATATTTATGTGTTCAGAATGGTTTTCCGCAGAGGAAATATGGAAACAGTGTTGGGAAGACATACAAAAGAGAATAACCTTCCAAATCAGCATCCCAAGATGGTTGGAATCAGAACGGAATTGTTTGTTGCTGTAATGGAATAGTTGAATCAGGCTATAAATAGTGGTGGAATCCATGCATGAGATTAACTGGATCATCCCCAAAGGGATTTTTTTATAGTGGATCATTTCATGAGACAACATCCCACATCATTTAGAGGATCATCTGACCCTATTCAAGTTGAAGGGTGGATCAAATCACTGGAAAAGATTTTTGATGTCATGGGTTGTACATACAATCAAAAGGTTAGTCTTTATATTTATCATTTCAATGTATAGGATGATCAGTGGTGGCCGATGGTTAAAAATATCAAGTACAGTGAGAAGATTGATGCTCTTCGTTGGGAAGAATTCAAAGCTATGTTAATTGAGAAATATTATCCTATCGCTGTTCGAATTAGGATGAAAAAAATTTATTGGAATTGAGGTAGGAGGATGACTCAGTGGATTCTTATGAATAATATTTCACTCGACTATCAAGGTATGCTCCATATTCTATCTGATATCCGGATAGTAAGAAAAATTTATTTTACTCAGGACTGAAGCTGTGATATCGAAGATTATTAGCCTCTCGTGAATTCAAAATCTATAAGAAACTTTTCAGATGTGCCAAGAAAGTAGAAATGGAGTTTTCTGATGATCAGGTGTTCCAAGAGAGAAATAAAAAAAAAGGTCCAGTTGGAAAGCAAAAGTAAATAATTAATTAATGAAGCCTAGATGTAAGAAAATTAAATTTCCATCTTGTGAGAACTGTGGTAAGAATAATCCTAGAGAATGATTATCAAAGTCTGGGAAGTTCTTCTACTGTGGTAAGACTGGTCATATTGACCGTAACTGTAAGGAAGATGATCAAGAAAGAAATTAAAATCTAGTGGAAGATGTTTTACATGCAATGAGTTTGGAAATTATGCCAATTTGTGTCCATAGTTAATTACCCAGGGTGGAAATTAGACAGATCAAATGAAGAAGGGTGGGGAAAAACATTTTTCTACAACTACAATTGATGTGGGACCATCAAAGGAAGTGGTATCAGGTAACTTTTTTTTGTTTTTCCATTTTATTCTAATGTATTGTTTGATTCAGGTTCTACGCATTCATTCATTTCAGAGAAATTTTCGAATAAATTTAGAATTCTACCTCAAGAAATGAATTTAAATATCATGGTAAAAAAACATGGGGGAAATGTTGAGGTAAAAATAAATTATATGAATCTTACTATCCTTATTTGTGGATGGAATTTATCTGAAAACCTCTTTGTTTTCCCTCTATTAGAATTTGATGATATTTTGTGAATGAATTTTCATTCTTTTTACCATTCTAAGACTGACTATAGATCTAAAGAGGTTTCTTTTCAAAAAGACATTCAGTTTGTGTTCAATAATGAAACCTACTCTCTGATAACATATTAAGAAGTTGAGAAACTAGTGAAAGATGGAAATGAATGTTACCTTGAAAATATTTCTGAAAACAAACGAATTGTTCATATTAATGATGATATAGTAATAAATTAGTATCATGATGTTTTTACTGATGTGTTTCCTAGTATTATACCTGATCGGGAAGTTGAATTTACTATTAACACAGTTCTTGATGCTAATCCAATTTTAGAACCCCCTTATCGAATGGATCTAATTGAACTTTCAGTGTTAAAGAAACTATTATAAGAGTTGTTAGATAAAGGATTCATTCGACCTAGCACATCATCATGGGGTGATCCAGTCTTGCTTGTAAAAAAAAAGATGTTTCAATGAGACTTTTCATTGATTATAGATCCCTGAATAATATCACTATTATGAAAAAGTATCATTCTCCTCATATTAATGATTTGTTTGATCACCTCCAGGGAGCTCAATATTTTTTGAAGATTAACTTGAGGTCAGGGTACAATCCATTGATTGTAAAAGAATAAGATGTTATGAAGACTCCATTTCATACTAGATATATCCATTATGAATTTGTAGTTATGCCTTTTGTGTTAAACAATTCACCTATTACATTCGTGGATCTTATGAATACATTTTCCTGTGAGTTCTTGGATGTGTTTGTGGTTGTGTTTATTGATGATATTTTGGTATATTATAAAAGTTAATAGGAACATGAAATTCATTTAAGTGTTGTCTTTAAAACCTTGATAGAAAATAAATTTTATGGTAAATTTAGAATGTGTGATTTTTGTTTACAAAAAAATTCATTCCTTGGTCACAATGTTTAAAACAATGGAATTACTGATGATCTTGATAAAACAAAAGTTGATGAAATATGTCCAAGACCCACAAATATAATCGATATTCAGAGTTTTCTTGGTTTGGTAAGCTGTTACCAAAGGTTTGTTGATCTTTTTTCATAGTTATCTATCCCACTAACTATGTTAACTCGAAAATGTGTTAAGTTAATATAGACAAAATAATGTGATGATTGTTTTTAGGAATTGAAAAGTAGAATGGTGAATTCTCTAGTATTGGCATTACCTTCCATAAATAGTGAGTTTTTTATCTACAATGATGCGTCATTTAAAGTAATTGGTTGTGTCCTAATTAAGAATGATCAGGTAATTTCTTATGCTTCCCATCATTTGAAAACTCATGAGTTAAACTACCCTACGCATGATTTGAAATTAGCTACTGTTGTTTTGGGTTTAAAAATTTTGAGGCATCATTTGTATGGATTAAAGTGTGAAATATATTCTGATAAAAAACGTCTAAAGTATATATTCACTCAGAAATAATTTAACATGATACAGAAGAGATAGCTATAATTAATCAAGGATTATGATTTCATGATCCTTTACTATCCATGAAAAGAAAATAGAGTGGATAATGCCTTGAGTCGAAAAAGTGTTAGTGAAATCATCTCCATCAGACATAATTAATAAAGTGTAGAAGGAAGATTGTGAGTTGTATAAAGAGGTATAGTTGGTTCATAAGGGTAAGTTTCCTGACTTTAACATTGATAAAGATTGTATTTTGAGATCTAGGAAGAAATTATGCGTGCCTTGTGATTCATAGTTATAGAAAGAGTTTTTATGTGAAGCTTATAGTTCTCCATTTTTAGTTCGTCCTGGCAGTACTAAGATGCACAAAGATCTTCGAGAGTATTACTGGTGGGATGGAATGAAAAGAGATAATTCTAAATTTTCAATGAAGTTTTTGAATTTTCAATAGGTTAAATTTGAGCAGCAGTTACTGAAAAGGATACTTCATCCTTTACCAGTTCTAGATTGGAAAGGGGAAAATATGTCCATGGACTTCATTGTAGGATTACTGAAGACATATCATGGTAATAATGAAATCTGGGTTATTGTTGATCGATTGACTAAATATTATTATTTCCTTCCTATTCGAGATACTTTGTCTCTAGATCAACTTTCTCGGTTTTATGTTAAAGAGATAGTCAGGTTGCAAGGAGTTACCCTCTCTGTTGTATCTGATCGTGATCCTAGGTGTAATTATAACTTTTTGAAAGGCCTTAAAAAAGTCATTGGGTACTGAATTAAATTTGAGTATATATTTTCATCCTCAATCTGATGGGAAATCATAATGAACAATTCAGAATATGGAGGATATTCTACGTGTTTGTTCAATGGATTACCATGGAAGTTGGGATCAACATATTTCTTTGGTTGATTTTTCATATAATAAAAATTTTGATTATTGTATATAGATGGATCCATTTGAAGAATTATATGGGAAGTGGTGTCGAACTATAGTTTTTTTTATGAATTAGGTGAAAAGAAACTAATGGGATCAGAATTGGTAGAAGAGATGACATAGAAAGTTTAGTTGATATAGGAAAACATGAGGACAGCTCAAAGAAGGTAGAAAAGTAAAGCATATAACTGAATTAAGGATATTTATTTTGAGGTAGGTGATCATGTATTTCTAAAATAATCTCTATGGAAAAGTGTGATGTGTTTTGGTAATAAGGGAAAACTAAATCCTAGGTTCATTGGACCCTATCAAATTATAGAAACTGTTGGATTAGTTGCCTACAGAGTTGCTTTACCTCCATGTTTATCCTAGGTACACAATGTTTTTCATGTTCCAATGTTGAGAAAGTATATTCTAGCTCCAACTCATGTTTTGAGTCCAGAGGTAGTTCAATTGAAAGAGAATATCTGTTATGAGGAAAAACCGGTCTAGATTCTTGATTGAAGAGAGAAAGTGTTGCGGAATAAATTAATTAATCAGGTAAAGGTTTTGTGAAAAATAACAATATGGTTGAAGAGGCAACATGGGAATCTGAAAATGTTATGAGAGATAAATACCCTCACTTATTTGATAAGTGAATAGAATTTTGGGGATACAATTCCCAAAAGGGGGGAAGGATGTTACATCCCATGTAAATAAAGAATATAAAATTATCATATTTATTAATATTTTTGAATTAAATATTAATTTAAAATTAAATGGAAGTTATGTTCAAGGGATTACTCGACACACAAAAATGGGTTTTTCCGAAGTCTTATATTGCACATAATGGTGAGTCATACTGAAAAAATATAATTATTTTAAATAGTAGTTAAAGACTAGCCATTTTATTAGAGGGAATGAAAAAAACTAACCATATTATGATTAAACATGTTTTTTAAATTCATTTACATTAATCCAATAAATTTTAGAGGCTTAAAATAAGAGTGAATATGATTTTAATCATAAATACTCTATTATTTTTAAAAGGTAGTTTTACCACCTTTTGATGTAGAACCCCATTTAAATATTTTTTTGTCACTTTTATATATTTTATTTTAAAAAATAAAATTATTCTTTAGAAGAGGGATATCAAAATTTACTTTGGGTAAAGTTTTGGTATTTTTCTGAAAACCTTCATTTTTTAATGAGTAGGGAAAAATACTACATTTTAAGTCAAAAAATTCTTTTCATCTGATTTATTTATATGGATATATTATTTTTTAAAATGGTTTTAAATTTAAATTGCATTATATTTTTACCATTTAATCCAATTTAGGTCATTTTAAGTAATTTCACTATGAAATTTGACATAAACCCATGTCAATCTTCTTGTAGTTTTTACTTCTTAAAAACACGCTTTCTAGTTTTGACAAACAGAAATTAAAATTAAATTAATTAATAAAACTTATATGATTTTAATTTGGTAAAATAGACATCATTTTTTAATTCATAATTTCAAAATTAGCTTTGTGTGATGTTTTGTTATTTTTCTGAAAACATTCAATTTTTTGATGAATAGTGAAAACACTGCATAGTATTTAAAAACCCAACCTTTTCATTTAAATGAAATTTTAGTACTTTTGTGAGTTGAATTTCAAAAATACAACATACATGGTTGTCATAATCAAATAAAATGTGGTTCAATATGATGAAATTAATTATTTTTGAATAGTCTCTTTTGATTTTTATTTACCACGTTTAATTGTAAATTGGGTAATTCAAGGTTAAAATAATATTATAATAATAAAAATTTACCTTAACACTTGTCTTAACATTATTTTATGAGTCATTTCTGACCAATAAAATACTTGGGTAAACGTTTGGCATTTTTAAGGCACTTGGGTAAGATAATTACATTAAGAACTTTTTATTTAAATAAAAATAAAAATATCATAAACATGTATTATTTTACTAATATTATTCTAATGTGGTGGTTATATAGTTTATATCTTTAACTATAAATAGTAATTAGAAATATAAGATTATTTAATACATCATGGTATTTTATATATAATTTTTAGACATCAAAAAATTAAATTTAGTTATGACACAATGATGATGTAATGATTACCAGATTAATGAATGTTTTAAATAAATGAGATTATAAATATTAAAATAAATTTATTTTTAAACGTTTTATTCCATAAAATAATTTTATGGATGATTTTGACTTGTTATATTTTAGTTAATTAAGTTTTTTTGAATTGTTCAAGTCATCATGGTTTTTTAAAAAGTATTGATATGAATAGTATAAAAATTTACATAATTGAGTTTTTAAATCAATTAATATTTTATTAAATTATAAAATAGTCCTAAAAATATAATATTACTCCAATGAAATATATTATGTTACAAATTTCATTGATTATCCATTTTGGGTCCCTTGTAATTTCATTGTAAATATATTAACTGTATAGTATGAATATAAAAGAAGACATGGTAAAAGTAAAATAAGTTAACAAAGGGTTAAATAAAAAAGATAAGCATTTAAAAATATTCAAACCTATAAAATTATTATTGGATGATTTTATTTAGACTTATATTAATATAATATATTAATTTAATTATTTTTGGACCTTTGGAAACATAAAATCATTTTATAATAAAATAATACTTACAAACATTTCTAAAGAGAATATACTCCCTCTTATAAAAGGACACCACTTAAAACCCATTAATCACACCTCTCAAGCCCCTTGGCTCGTCCAAAATCTGAAAAAATAATCTTCTAACATCCATATCTTCCTCCTAGAATCCTTCCCCTATATAGAAGGAAATTCAATAAAACCTTTTGTTTCAAACTAACGGGAGTTACCCAATTTAAAGGTAACCTCTCCTCTCAAGTACTTTCTTTTATTTTCCTTATCCACTACCTATTATATTATTATTATTTAATTACATAACAAAACCAGTCTGATAAATATAATAGGTTTTTTTATGATAATGATTCTAACTACACTTACACACACCTCCATTTAATGGGTATATAACATACTGTTTCTTTGGATGGTGAACTACTGCCTCACGAAATGATGATTGTTCAATATTCTCATACCACCTCTTATGGTGGAAATCATGATAGAACTGTAATTATATATGATATTTATGATAGTTATTTCATCTTTATTTTTTTGAAATTATCTTTTAAAACATACCTTTATGATTTTTTTGTTGTATATATATGATAATTTCATTTAAGGAAGTGCGAACTACCGCCCCCGCAAAGTGATATGACTCGTTCATGTTATACATGGAACATATAAAGGATGGAATTAGTGAACTTATGTAAAATATATAACATAGATATTATAATTTAATTATAATATACCTATATATTATTGATTTTTCAATCCTTTAAATATAAAATATAATTTAAGGTTGCGTTCATGTGTACATATGGCTTACCGTCTCCATGAACGATGCATTTCATTTCTTATACCCAAATGTTATGGACTATTATAAATATATATATACTAAATATATATGATATATATGATATCTAAATCATGAATATCATTCTAGAGATAATGTAATTTTTACCACATGGACAATTTGTAATTATAACAAGTTTATTTTTTTACTCAAGTTCTGAACAACGACAAAATGTCCGATATGAATTAAAATAATTATCTAATTATTATAGTAAGGTAATAAGTGATATTAAAGGAATAATAAAAATGAAAAAATTTCTAAGGAAATTATAAATTAACATAAGTTTATTATTCAGGAAATTGAATAACGAACAAGTCAAGTCAGACATGATGTAAGAGACTTCATCTCAATCTCATTTCATTGAGGAATGTCTTTATAATATATCCATCCTTATTTTACATGGTGTATAATAAACCCATTTTAATTTTACTTTAATTCAAAGGGAATAATTTTTCTACAAAAAATTTTAATAAATGACCAAAATAATTTTTCTAACGTATGCAGTGAAAATGGCCTCTCTGTCACCGTAATCATTATTTGGATTCCTATATAAGAATTAATGTTTTAAAAATGAAAAAGAAACCCCTTATTCCATTTTTGGGTGTTTTGGTATTGAAAATGGTTTTTTTAAATGGATTGAGTATTTCAATATCATTAAATGATATCATTTGATTTGAAATTAAATGTTATTACTGAAATGTTGATATTTGAAATATTTTATTTGTTATGATTATGTAATGGTAACTGGTAATTCGATGAGTGGTTACGTGATAACAAAAATTACGGGTGGTTCCTTGATAAACCAAGGACGGGTGGTTACGTTATAACCTCTAATGTATTGGGTATGGAAGTCAGCTGTATGGCTATTACATTTAGGGATATATGTAGAAGTCGACCGCATGGTCATTCCATTTAAGTATCTTTATTTCCTAAGTTACCTTTATATGTTATGTGTGCTTTATATGGGTTTTATTGTAATATTTTGGTTACAAAATGGTAAGAAAAGAACTTTTTTAGTGAATAATATTTACTACTTCATAAAGGTAAAAATTATTACTTATGATAAAGTATTCATGGTTCAATTGTTGTCTTGAAAAACTAACAGTTTTCCTTCTTTGTGTATCCATTACTGAGATTTTTATACTCATCCCACGTTTTTGAAATGTTTTTCATAGGACATAAATTGGAATAGGGTCAAGGATGGGATCAAGGAAAAGTAATTCTGATTAACACATAAAACTAAATTTGTTTATTTTCTTTTAATAGTTTTTATTTTATGAAAAAAATAGATGTTGAGTAGAAGTGTATACATGTAATTTTCAATTTGTTATGTATATGTTATGACCTAATTATTTAAATCCTCTAAACCCAGAAATATCCTCAATGTAAATTATTAACTTAATGCAATATTATGTAATGTTTAAGGCTGGGGCCTTAAATGTATAATGAAATGTGTCATCAAAAATAAAGTGTAAAGAATGGAATTAACCCAATCATGTTATTTTTCTTGTAGGATGTGTCCCTATCTTAGAAATTTTTCATTATTAGTTTTTTATATAAAGGAAAATCATAAAATTTAATACTTATCACCATTATTCCATCCAAGGAGATCTATAATAGGAATCTCATGTATTTCACCGTGATTACTATATATACCCAATATCATAAGAGTATGTCCAAGGAAATTCAAAATGAAATACCTAGTATCACCCTTGACATTGTGTAAACCTGAAACTATGATCCTGACCCAGATATGTCACATAGGGGACCATGTATCGCCTGTGGCATGATATAACCATATTTCCACGAAGCACATCTAATTTGATTCCTATAGGGAACTGATATCACTCTTGGTAGGTATATAATCAACCAAGTGATCCCATCTAAGAAATTATATAAAGAATAAATGTATCACTCTTGATGCATTTACAATCCATAACAAGTCTTAATTAATATGAAAGATGATCCCGTCTAAGGTGTCCTTAAATCATGACCCCTGTATCGCCCTCAGCTTATTAAGATGGCATGATTCAACTATAAATATCTCATACCACTTCAAGAAAACATTATAAACATAATACCTTAATCAAGTTAGAAAATTCAATTAATTCATGAAAATAAATATATGTAAAAATAAACAAGGTCCTAACACATGGCCAATCATTTTACTTAGATTATTTCCCTTTCCAATTTTATTTATATAAATAGAAGACAGACACCTTTATTGGTGGGTTAATTCCATTCCAAAAAGATTATTTTTTTTATTTTAATGAAGATCACATCCATATGGGGGATCATGTAGAGGTGATCAACCAACAATGTGGATTCATCATAAGCTAATACTCTATAGTTCTTAGGAAGGAACTTTATTTAATTTAATAGTCCTTATTGAGGAGATACTAGAGGATTCTAAAAATAGATCATGATAAATACTACAAAATATTTAGGTAAAAAACATGACAACCTAACTTAATCCTGTAGTACTCCCCTCATTCATTATCATCCCTTAAATTGACCTAGAATTGAAAAAATTGGAATAATTGGAAAAATCCTCGAAAATGGGGAATATGAGATCACACCAAAATAGATAAAAAGATGAAAATATAATCAATTCTAGGATAGAAGATCAATGGAGAGCTTATTATTAGCTATCCAACCCAACCAATGTTGAAGAGAACAAAGTCCAAATGAAAACATGCCTTCAAAGATGAGGGAGTGACATGAAGGAGGAGCTATGTGTGGGAGAGACTGTTGTATATGAGAAATGGGGGAAATGTATGGGAGAAATTAAATAGGAAGGAGGAAAAAATAATACTTTCCCCCAAATTTTAATTATCACACTATTGGAAAAATGTGCGCGAACCATGAACCTAGCACAACCCCATAAAATTTCTCACACAAGCGTGATGCATGGTTTGATTAACCATGTGAGCCCCATAGAAAATCCCTAAGTCACATATATAAGAAAATCTGTATAGTGATGCATCCCAGGTCGTACAATTTAGTCAAACTATACAGCCCCTTACTATGCACTGAGCACCCTACACAATTAAGTCGCATGGATAACACTAACTGTGTGATAATCGCGTAGCTCAATCTTCTTCTCCATAATCTGGATCTTCAGGATCTAAATGATCTATGAACTCTCCTTAACCACTCTTTATCCTTTTGAATACATTATTAAAATGAAATGAAAACTTTTGAATAGTATCATTAGGGTTTGTACCTATTTGAAAAGTCAGGATGTTACATTCTGCAAAGTCCAGAGCCTTATAAATATGGATATATATATTTAGATAAGTATTCATGTATAATATCAGGATAAAAAAACATTATATGTGTCTAGGAATTTTCAAAATGTGATCCCTTTTATAATAAAATATTGATAGCGTTTTTGAAAATATTTTATCTTTAATGTTCAAGAATGTAATTTTATACTGAAAGTGTCTCATAAATGACCAACATATGATATTATCAAAAATTACACATAAAAATTGATTAAATATATGATTATATGATTTTTTTAATTTTATAAACATTTTATAATATTAAATACACTATAATGTAATTTTCAAGGGTATTGTCAAAATTTGTCGTTAAAAAAATCTAGTTAAACATGGAATTGTAATTTAATCTTTTAAATCATTTATTAATGATCAGGTTTATCCATGAATATCATGAAAATCCATAGTTAATCCAAATATTTTAATTTTAAATAATTTTAATACCATTTATTGTTACCAGTCTTCTGCTCTCACAACCATTACATCGACACCGCATAAAAGTTTTGGATAATTATCTAGTTATATAATATTTATAATAAATTTCTAAAATTAATATATTTTATTATTCCAAAAAATATTGATATAATATCACTCATAATAATATTTATCCTCATTATTATCATGAAAATATTTTTAATATATGAATTTTAATTTTTCCTAACATTCACAAGTGATAGGTAAACTTTTGGATACTTTGTTTGTTTTATAATATAAAAACTAATGTGAATATAAATATAATTCAAAATATTTATCATTAAATTTTATAACAACCTTATCCCCTATTAATTAGTATAAAAAAGACAATATGTTCATGTTTTCCAATGTTTTGTAGGCACTGCATCGTCATTGATAAATATTTTCATATTTATAATTTCATAAAAATTGATTTGTATCAATTAAGAAATAATTTTATGATATTTTTAGTATAATATATTTTAATAAAAATTTAATATGATTCATATATTTTTTCATATTTACATCATTAATATGTCATAAAAGATATCATATTAAAAAACTATATTTTATTTACTATTCACTAAACAATAACATGTTCAAATAAATCCAAAAAATTCATCGTAATATTGTTTAGAAATATTGATTAAAAAAATGAAGTCAATTTTATAATATTAAAATTTGGAAATTAGGAAATTTCACTTTTAAATAAAATAATACAAGACATGGAAAAATAATTTATTTTGATTGGACTTTATTTCATTTTCAAATTTTATATCATACTCTTACTTCATACCTTGATAAAATTATTTGTATGATTATTGAAATAATAAATATAAGCATTAATTTATATAATAAACATGAATATACATTTATAAAATATCTAATAATTATATAATTCTATATACATATTAAAATGAGAAATTATGTTATGGAAATTTATCTAAACATTAAATAAAGCACCCCTTATGAGATAAAGTAAAAAATTATAAATTTTAATGAATAATGAGTATATATTTGATTATATAATTTTTTTTCTGAGATAATATAAAAAAATATAATAATTTATAGAAAATATGAAATTCATAATCATGAATATTACTAAATCGTGAAAGTGTTATATTATTAAAAATAATCAGGTTGTAACATTATCTACCATATAGAAATTTCAACCTTGTAATTTTAATTTTCTCTCCAAAAAATGAGTATATGTTAATATAGGAATAATATTAGATATAGATTTAATTAATATCAATAATTTCTTGTTTAGGACTTGGAAACTTTGTTGAGTTGAAAGACCTCTTTATATCATTACTTTTGAACAACAAAATTTTATCTTACATTGATTCAATTACTAATATTAATTTATTTTAAAGAGTAAATTTTTTAAAGGTTGTTCTATAGTTATAAAGTTTTATGTTATCAATTGATTGTGGAAATAAATTTTTCTAGGAATACATTTATAGAGTCTATTGAATGAATACTTTTAAATCCTATTAGATAGAGGGATATATAATCTATCGAATGGAGAATTACAAAGTTCATCAGAAAAAGACAAGTATGGTTTATTATTTATAGTCCACTGGATGAAGAGGTATATTGAATATAAAATGGATCTATTCTATTCCAACCTTATGGAATTCCAACAAAAAGTATTGTAATAGTGATAAACCCAAATACATCAGATAAACATCTTCTTCTCCCAATAAGTTCTGCGCAACAACACTTTTCCTAATAAAAGTTAGGTCCAACAGCATTAAAATACTTTGTTTTATGTTCCATCCAATATGATTAGAAGATCTCCATATAGTATATTTTATACATACTCATCCTTTTTAATTTTTAAGTGTCCATAATATATACTTTATAAGTCTTTATCTGATTCTCTTTGTAAGTCCCCATCCAAGAAATTATATAAGTCTTCATCAGATATACTTTATAAATATTCATTTGAAAAACATTAAAAATTCTCATGTGGTAAAAAAAATTCTTCCATTTCGTTAAAACTAAAAAAATTATTCCTATTTGAATTCCTACATAAATTCCATATTTTGGAATAGATAAATATTATAAATATAAAAAATTTACTAATGAACAACCACCACGTTTGTCAAATTCAAAATTTATCGAATATGTGTTTAAAAAAACTGAGGAACTATATTTACATAAACAATCTCAAAGATCTTGTTATGATAAAATTTTCAAATTTTACATTAGAACAATGTTTTTAAGGGATTTTCTGGTCTAACACTTTTTATAAATATTTTTTTTAAGATACTATCATAGTGAAAATGTATTTTTATGATGATATGTTTTGTTTATGTCAAGAATTATTTTCTAATTACTTTTTATAACTAATGAAATATGAGTTTTATAATAGCATGATGAGTGATAAAATATTTTTACATAGTTTTCAAATTCCTCAAAAACCATACAGATCTTTTTTCTCTTAAATAATTATACTATATAATTACTGAAAATTATTGGTTTTGACAACTATAGGAGTATAAGTACTCTTATAAAAACATATAAACTATTTATTATAGTCTAATTGGGAAATATTTTGGAAAAAAACATGTATAGGGATGACTGTAACTTTATTATAACTTACAGAAATTCAACTAAATTTCAATTTTTATGTATGCTAATTTTGGATATTTCAAAAAAATCCCAAATAATCCTATCATAAAAATATAAGATTAATTATTTAGTACCTTAAAATAACAATTGAATTTAGTATATGTTAATCATTTAGAAATTATTTTGAACTTAAAATTTTTACAAATACAGCCTTTGGTGGATGTAAAATGGATAGAAAAAGTACATCTAGAACTTTTCATTTATTAAGAGAAGCATTAGCTTCTTGGTGTTCCATGAGATAGAACTTAATATCACATGAAACTGTTTAAGTTCAATATATAGATGTTAGAAGTTATTACACTCATGTTTTTTGGATGGAACACAGACTCACTAACTCTGGCATGAGTTTTACTAAAACTTCAATTTTTTTGTGATAACACAAGTGTTGTTGTTTTCTCTAATAATCCATCAAATCACTCATAAGAAAAGAACATAGATATAGTACCCAATTTGTTTTAGGATCACACAAAAAAGGATATATTATTACTAAATTCACTAGAATACAATATCAACTTGTTATAATTTTTACAAAACCACTTCATTATGATAGATATTAATATATTATTCCAAATATTTGATGATAAATATAATATGATCACAAATTTACTTCTTATGTTATTTATCCACATATTGTGAAAACCCCACAATAAGGGTTTTTTATTGTATTATTTATTATATTTTCTTATGTTTTTCATTGTTCTTTAAATATCTAGAGTACATTTTATTCTTCTAAAAAGTCTCATGAACCTCATATAAAGAAAACTAAGGCTGTGTCAAATGATGTATTTAAGAATTGTTTTAGAAGAATAAATAAAACAAGGAAGGTGATCCTAGATTTTGACTTGATCCTGCTAAATATAAAGGTCTAAAAAATGATCTTTTGATATAATTAAATAGAGATACAAGATAATGAAATAATAGAATAAGGAGTATAAATAACGATTTAAACAATATTTCATTAGGGAAATTTAAAAATCATTTGAATTTATTAACAAACAAGATCAAACGTATTATTCTGGTCCACAGACTGTTTCCTAGTGAATTATATTTGAGAAAGAAAATAAAAAACCTGAATCCATTTCAAAGGAAAAAAGGAAAGGAAGTTTCTCAGGATGATGTAAAGTAGACGGAAAATAATTTTTTGAAGCAATAAGTAAGTACTATAATATCAATGACATTCCAGAATGATCAAGAAAGTAGTATATTATTAAGAATTTAAAAAGTACTTCCAAATATTTGAAGAAGTATTTTTATTCATAGGAATCCTCAGTACATACTTCAATATCTTTAACATCTCAATATTCATAAGATGAATAGATTTCAAGTTCGTTGGAAGAAAAATATTTACAAAATGAGAAGAAAGACTTAACCTTGAATGTATTGGATATGACAAAGTTTGATGTAGATGATGAAATTCATGATATTTCTCAAACATTAATTGATGAGAAATATGATTATTCACCACATAGAGTGAGAAAATATCTTTTTCCTAATGTTTCTTTTAATTTAACAAAATTCCCTTTGGGTACATGATCCAATATAATATAAATGAGTATAAACTATTTTAATGAAATGATCAAAAGGATTGATGGAATTATTGATATCTTTTATGAAATTCAAACTAGGTGTAATTATATTAATGTAATTTTTGATTTATTAAAGGATAAATCACTCTTATGAATATTTCTTAGTATTTTATCTAGAATAAAGTTGACTTAATAAATCTAAAATGAAATGAAATAGGAAAATTTAGAAATTTGAGGAATTTTCCCAATTATATGAATCAAATATTATGAGATTTAAATTTCATTGATAAAAAATTAGATGTAATTAAAATAGAAATAAAGTCATGATCCAATATTGTAGATATAATTAATTCATATGTGGGAGAATGTTCAATGGACACTAATTATCTAATATAATTTGTTATTCAACAATTTTATTTCTCTCCCAAAAAATAAAAAGTTGGAGTCGCTTGAAGAAAGACTTACAATGACTGATTCTAGTGATGATATGTTAGAGAATATGGATAAATATATAAAGTATATTAAGAAAATTGATAAGAATGTTTCAAAGAAAGATTCATATTTTTCATGAACTCTTGGTTATTTTATAATTAATTATATTTTATTTAAAACATTTATATTCCTTTTTGAATGGCTGTTATGTTTTGTTAAATGTATATTTACTCGAAATTTTTGTGTGTGTTTTTTTTAACATTTCAAAATCTATGTATACTAAATATTACTCTATGTTAAATTTTATTTGGAGAATCCCAAATGGGGACAAAGGAATAATATTTAAAAAATGTTTTAGTAAGGGGGAGTTCGTTCTAAAGTTGACTTTTAAATTTTTCTTATGTGTTCTTTATTTTATTGTTCAATAAGGGGAAGATTATTAAGTCGAAATATGTCTTCTTATCCTTACTTTTTTAAAACCACATTTCATTCTTACATTTTTTATATTGCTAATATTTATCCCTTTTAAAGTATAATAGTTTTTTAGGACTTTATAAAGGTTTAATGTTCTAGATTACACTGTACAGTAGAAATAAATTTTACCAAACATATATTTATAATGTTTGCTGGATGAATATTGATAAAATCTATCAGATATATAATTATGTAATCTATCCGCAATGGACATACAAAGTTAATTATATGGAGGATTATGAAGTTTATTAGACATACACTTTAAAATTCCATTGGATAAATATGTATAAATTATATCAGATAGATATTTTCTAATCCTATGAGACACAACATTAAAAAAGCCATTATATGGGTGTGGGACTAGATGAACATATGATAATGTTTTTTTATAATGAAATCATCTAGAGAAAAATATTATTATTTTTATTCTATTTCAATTGATCTTGATATTTTTAAAATCTAACCATTGCATGTTTGTTAATAAATAGAACTTCAACCTCAAAAAGAATGTGTGAATGAATACATGATATGGAAATATTATTATTTATTTTTTTCAACATATTTTTGTTAAGTGTGCTTAATACTATATTATTTAGGAATATTCATAGAGCATACAAGGTATGAGGTCCTGATTTTAAATTCTTTGTGATTTGGTAATTGAAATTGATGTTTTTTAACTTTTTGATTATGGGATCCAAGGAAAAATGGCTAGAAGTTTTTCCAATAATTTAGATTGAGGGTTACTGAGGTTAGGGAGACAAATTTGTGTATAATCTGGTGGATCAAGGTATTTCAAGGTTTGTATGAGAGACTTTGTGATAGTTTAAAAATCTAGGATTTGTAAACCCAGATTGATAGACTTATATATCACATTAGGTAGAATTGAATAGTTCACTTAGTTGAGGCTTTGTGATTTTGGTAGCATACTGTTATAAATGTTTTTATCATTTTTTAATGTTATTTGTATTTATTTTCTATTTGTACTGTGAATTTTTATACAATGATTATATTTCTTTTTATTTAATTACTTTAATGTTATATAGTATTTTATAACTACTTTTTTCTTGGTAGAATTTATTGTAAACAACATATTGGTAAGTTTTATGTTTAAAACTTTATAAGATAAAATTAATTCCCTCCCATCATATAGGATTTGTAATACTTTTATGATCATAAAAAAATTCTTTTTAAAGTGAATAATTATTAAAACATTATGAATATATATGACTCATACATTTGAATGCTTTGCAATAGATATAGCTTTATAGTCAAGTGATGTTTCCCACAATGGCCTTAACATAACAGTCTTCTGTTTTATTAAGTAATTATTTTACCATAAAGAAATAGTATATTTCAAAATATAAAAACATTAATTATTTCCATTTCATAAGTGAAATTTAATCCTTTGTTTTTGTATTTTTATTAGATACCACCACTATTTCACATCAAATTCTATGCATTGAATTCATAAGATGAAATTTACATGCATGAGGCACAAAAATAATCTCTAAATAGATCATGGTATCAAAAAATAAATATCATTATTCCTTGTAGAGTGGATTTTTTGATGAGTTAATCCTAATGCTTTTAGTGATTTATTAAAAACAAAAATCGTTACCGTGAGTGTATAAAAAATTCTTATTAAACCATTATATGATTTAGAAAAATAAATAATAGTATTTTATAAACTAAGAAACTTTCTAATAAACTTTTTTAGTTTAGAAAATGTAGATTTAGGTTTTTCTCCTACTTAATTTAATCCCACAAAACAACAATAATTATCCATAACATGCAAACCACTAAGTATATCCAAGGAATCTTACTTATAAACAAAAACCAACATATTAACCCTTTATGTTTTTAAAAAATTTCTAATTATATTTCCATAACAATAACCGTGCCTCTATGGTTATCTAAACCCTACCTTGATATCAAATATAAAGACATGAATATAAATATCCCATAATTACATGATAATAGAAAATATTACATCACTTACAAACTAAACACATTTTTGGGTTTAGAGTTTTAGAGAATTATGAAATTCCTTATATAATAAAAACCCATAATTGTATTACAAAAGGATCATTTTACACTCAACTAGAGATTTTATATGATAATATATCATTGATCAAGAAAAAATCTCATAATTGGAATAAGAATTCATAATTATTCCCCCTCATCATTATAACCTCTGAAATCAATAGAAAAATTTAGGCGTTCATATAATTTTTAGTCTGGTGTATAAAAGAAAAAATAAAACAAGTTAAACCATTGAAATTCCAGAAATTCGATTGAGAAGGTATTTCATTTAACATAATGAACTTTGATCAAGTGTAATACATATTTTTAAATAAAATATCACCTTCATTAAATGGAATGTTTTTTTAAAATATTTTTATAAATGAGTATAATGAAAATGAATTTTCTTGATTTTTTTAGGAAACATGAAAAATCTTTAAATCTTATTTCATGAATCATAAACCTATAAATGTTTAAAAGACCATAAATTTTCCAACATAAAAACGTTTACTCTTTAAAATATAAAAAAAATTATTAAATAAAATAAAATTATTATTTTTATAAATATATTGATATCCATAAAAAAGACATTGCAAAGATAGAAAAACCATGATGGAATATTGGGGCATTGATATAGTAGCCAAATATTAAATGGGATAAATTACTGCCAGTTGTTTACAAAATTTTGTGATGGAATAACATAAACTCATTTAATTACAAAATCATTATGGAATAACTTATACCCAGTTAATTCCTAAATTATTATATATTTACTTATATCGATTGAATTAAAAATTTAATTCCCTAGAAAATAAATAATTAAATAATTAATTTTAGGGATTTATAAGATTCACCTATCATTATATATACTTCCAAAGAACCATAACACGAATTAAAAAATATTCTCTTTAATTTCCCCATAAACCACAAAAAAACATATATTTTAGCCTATAATAATAATAAATTTCAATTGAACCTTGAAAAATAAAAAAATATTCCCCTTATATTTATATAAATTTTTTTAAAAAAATTACTTTTAAACAATATTAGGAATATAAAATAATTTTGAAAATCATGAAAACATGAAGAGTTATATTATTAATGAAACAGAAGAAAGATGGTCAGAAAATGTGATCACATAAATTTTTTTTAAAGATATATTCATTTCAATCTTTGGTAAATAATGTTACCATATAAAAAATGTGTAAATATATTCATTTCATTTATTTAAATAATTTCATGTTCCTAAGAAGATATTATTAAGAAATCATATAAGTATAGATAAGGTAATTTAAAAATAATATGAATATGAAGGATAAAGTGTTGATATGAAAAATTAAAAACCATTTAAAGAATGGTTTGGAAGAAAAACCCTTACCACATGTACCAACTCACCTTCTGTGTCCATTAACCTCCTGAATAATTAAATAATATTAATTATTTACTATATTTAGAAACTTTTTGTTGTATATTTATTATTTTTTTATTTCATTTATGATAATATTATATTTTTTTACTGAAACAATATTTCTAATTTAAATCATTTTGAGGCTATTTAATTTATAATATCTAAAAATATTTCTTTATAATTATAATAGTCAAATTTAGTTCCCTATTATGTTCCCATATATAATTTTCCTTTAAATAAATATTGTGTCGATAGTTTGTTTCACACATAATAATGAACTAAAACAACCAAAAAAACATTAGATTCATATTGATATGAATTTTTTACAATAATGGAGTTCTATAGTAAATAAAAATATTATATTCAATTTGGCTTGGATACAAAGTAGGACTAAGAACTCTTAATATTTTAAAAAGCTATTTTTTTAATAAAAGTTGACTTCCTTTATAAAGTTTATTTTCATTGAAAGGTTAAATTTATAAATATTAGTGTTTGAATTTGGTCAATTTAATATAATTTTTTACTTAAAATAACAATATTATCTTTGGATAAATATTTGGGATTTTTTTGAGGAATTATATTTTTAGGCAAATAGTGAAAAAATAAAATTTACAAAAACAACAAATTTTAAGAATTTAACATTATATAAGAATGACATAGATTTCTATATACCCATTTAACTTATTAAATATTTAATTATAGAGTAAATCTATATATTATAAAAAAATAATTTCAAAATTATAAAATCTATATTTTACTATTTATGAACATTGGTAATATTTACCAATAAAAGAAACTATTTTTCATCTTTGCTTTTAATTAAATATTATTTATATAAAATTAATTTTTGGATTGAATTTAAATAAAAATAAAAATTATTTTTCTTAAAATAAAACATTTTATATCCTCATAATAAAATACATGGGTAATTTTACACTAAACAAAAAATTTTTATCATATAAATATACACTCTCATGAAATGGGGATTTACACATTACATGTATTAATTTTAAAATTAGTTTTTATCATCGAAATAAATTTAATATGATAAAGTTTAGTTCAAATTTGTAATAAATATTTCCAAATTCTACAAATTTAATCATATTTTATTTTTAATCATTAAAAGTAAACAAATTCAGTAAAAATAAGTTATCATAGTATAATAAAAAATTGTAGAAGTAACATATTAAGTGGAAAAGGGAGTGAAAACTGTTAAAAATAAGTTTATAATTGAGTGGTTAAGATACTATAAAATGTTTCTTATGATCCAATCCAAAATTGGAAATTTTTTAGAGCTACTTGACATATGAAACGTTTCTTCACTTTATATTAAGTTGAAATTATTAAAAAAATGTCATTATCACCACCTATAAAAGGGGCATCTAATAACCCATTCATGCCCATTAAAATAATATATTTTCATCATAATACTATACCCATTATAATTAATTGATAACCCTATTCTTTTTCCTTTATCTCATGGTTACAAGATCTTGTCTGAATATATCAATTTATATGCAGTCTTTAGTGGGAAATCCTAATTCTCAACGTAAGTACATTAATTTCCTTAACTTCTTTTCTTTTATTTATTTCCATCCAAATGAAATCTTCTAATTCCTATGTAATGAAACCGATATTATTATTATTATAATTTTTTGTTATTATATCAGAATAAGTGTAATCCACCTTTTCCCTTTTATATTTTGAAAAATGAAATTCTCATTTGTGTATTGTGAGAACTACCGACTCTGTGAATCGGTGACATCTTTTTTTCACTAATGCACATATTAACTGATAATAAAGGTGAAATTGAAGATTAAATACCTAATATGTAATATAATTATTATTATGAAAATAAAAATTATAATCCACCTTCATTCCCTATCAATCAATGAGAAATGAAAACTTTAATTGTGCATTATGCAGACTACCACTTCCATGATGTGGAATATCTTGTTTCTCATCTAGTTTCTTTATTATTTTTAAACCCCCCTATAAATTTTTTTTAATCAATATAAAATTATATTCAAAATATCAGTATTCATCTTTAATAATGATATTATTCCAAAATAAACCACTTTTTTAATCACACACATCCATTAATTATGGTATGTTAATGTCTATGTTGGTCAAACCACCTACTTGAATAATGAGATAATATAATATCATGGATTAGTATTGGTACATAAAATATTAACATATTATATAAATAATTAAATAATTAAATAAGTATTTTAGTTAGGTTTTGTTATGTTTGACTAATATTAAATTCATTAACTATTATACCACCATTCATTTGTTAAAAATAACCAAAACATGCTTGCTGCCAATTTTGTCTACAAGAACCACAATAAAAACATCATTGAATGAAATTATAACCTTATAAAATATAATTAAAAAATTCTAGTAAATTATATTATATGGGAATGCTAATTTTTGATATAATAATGAATATAGTCATTTTTATTATAAAATTAGTTCAAAACTATCAAGATTACTCACACTTGATTTTAAAAATATATAATAACTATGTAATATAAATATAGATAATAATTATGAATGATATTTATAAATTTTTATATTTATTAATAAAGTTATGGCATAGTCTAATAAGATATTTATGTCTATTATAGAGGATTTTATGAAACATTCATGTAAGATGGAATACAATGTAAAGATATTTATTGATTCAAATTATTTTTTTGAGTCATAATGTTTTTTTTTCTATAGTTTTAGAAAAAGTATTTATTCAATTATATGATAATACTATAATTCCACATCTGTCAAGGTTAAGTGAAAATTATAATTCAAATATTTAACTTGACGTATTTTTTTCTAAAAATTATTTCATTATTGAGAATAATTATCATTTTTTTAATGATGGTTCAACCACCTTGTGCATATTTTCTTTTACCATCAATTTTATCATTTTTATATAGGAAACCATCGATGTTTTATGCTTTTTAACACAAATATTTCCTTCTCCAATTATAAAAACGTTAATTTTGGTTAATATTTTATAATGTGATTTCTTGACAAGATATTTAAAATATTTAAAATATTTTCCATGTTTCCATAAATTTTCTTTATCTTCTACTATAAATTCTTTTGGACAATCTTTAAATATTTTCATGGAAGTTTTATCAATGATTTTTAAAAAAAAAATCCAAAGTATTCACTACACTATTTCAAAAATGAATTTTGAATGATATCTGAAACCTCCTCTTTCATTAATATGTTAACAACATTTTATAAAAACTCTTTTATGGTTTCGTTATCATTTTTCAAATTATCTTAAACGTATTTATTTACATGGAAAATATTTTTCATGAATAAACATGTAAATATATTTATTAAATAATCATTTTGGGTGATTTAATTTCATGTTTTAGTAGTTTATATTCATGGGGTTTATTTTGGTGGTACCAATTAGATGTTTTTTGAGCCCATTTTTTTATTTAATTGGCTATTTAAGCTATAAAATGGTGAATGATTTTTATTTCAATGGTTTTTGAAACCAATTTTATTTCTATGGGTTCTTTTTTATATCATAAATGAATTGATTTTAATTTTCACTCATATGAAAGGATAATGATGGGTGTGGTCCTTTATCACTCTTTAATGTATTTTTTTGTATTATATATTAAGAGTTAATATTTCATGGGCCTTCATAGATATTCTCAAAAATTAAAGGGTGGGCCTTCTTGGATTTTCTCACAAACTAAAGGGGTGATCCTTATTGGATGTGTACACAAAATAAAGGGTGAGACTTCTTTTATATTATGAAATGAAAATTTAAATAATTTTTTATATTTTCTCACAAAATAAAGTGTAGTACTTCCTATATTTTTTCAAAATATATTTATACCTTATGATTATATTTGTTCCATATAATCAATATTATTCTATGATTTAATATAATGATAATTTCTTATGACATTATCCTATAATTATGCTATATGGATCATGTTTACAATCACATGCTTATTATCACATGTTTATATAATATTTTTTTGTGGAATATGTTTTCTCTTACATGTTCTTATATTGTGACTCATGGATATCTCCCATGGATTTTATGTTCTTGTAATAGGAAAGTTCTCAAATTTTAATGATTTATCTTATTTTTATGACTTACCCTTCATAAAATTATGATATTCATTCCCTTAATAATCATTTAATATTATAATTTTATTATTTTTTCATTACCATGGTTATGAATATTATTATATCATATTATATGCCTATAAGGGAGACTCGTGTGGCTCGGGTATGGAGGAATTTCCATAGGTATAACGGAATAAATTTCTTATATAGATATTCCTCAAAGATAGTAAACCATACATTCATGGGATTTTGATATTATTATGAGTGATTTAATATTTATATCCTAAAATGATATAAAATAAATTAATGTTTGGATATAGTTTTATAGTTGGTACAAATAAAAGATTAGTTATTTTTGAGGACTAGTTTAGTTATTTTGGGGATTAGGGTGAGGGAAATTTAGTGAAAACCCTATAGGTAAGTCTGAGGTATAATTCTTAGAATATGATAATATCCATATGTTTAGGTAAAGTATAATTAATGTGGTTATATTAAGAAATATATCCCTGTTTGGATACTAAAAGTGAATATAGGCTCTGGCACAAATGTGCCAAGGGGTAATAACCCTGAAAAGTGAAGATTGGGTATTAAGATACTCATAACATGGTGTATAAAAAAGAGGCCTAACTAGACACCTTGTTTGACCCTATTAGGGGATATTAGTTAGAAATTCGCTCAATCTTTTGAACCATTTTGATGTATTAAATCCTATATTGATATTATGGATTGTTGTTTACTAAATAAAGAACATAACAATTATCAGGATAAATAAATCTCATTATATATCCTAAATCATCATGTTGTCAAATTTTTACATAATTTTGATCATGAAATACCATTATAAGAAAATTCTATAATATCGGTTATGATACCAAAAAATGAGGAAATCTTGACAAAAATGATCAAGGAGGGATTCAACATTGATAACATGCATGCCACATGAGAGTATGAAAATTTATTTCTTGATAAAATGTGTGGTCTTACCCTAGATCTTGGTGTTTTGATTTCAATAAAAATAATACCTGGTACTATTAATATATAAAATATTCTTTTTATAATATATCCTATTTAATTATATTAATTAAAGAAGAAACTACAAGATAATTTGAAAAAGGGTTTCATATTCCCGAGTGCTTACCTATGGGGTGCACCTGTCCTATTTGTCAAAAAGAAGGATGAATCAATGTATTTTTCATTCACTATCTTGAGATTAGTAAATGATGATCAAGAAAATATATCCTCTACCCATCATCGATGATCCATTTGATAACTTATAGGAGATCAATACACCGCATTGAATAACCTTCAATCTAGATATCATATGTTAAGGGACAAAAAGGAGGATATTCTTATAAAACCAATCCATACGATGTATGGGCACTATAAATTTATAGTGATTCAATTTGGACATATGAATCCTCTTACTACATTCACGGATCAAATGAATAAAGTGTTTATAAGCTTCTAGGATCAATTAGTGGTTATATTTATAGATGATATTCTTATATATTCAAAGAGAATGGAAGAGCATGACTATCATTTGTGGATTTTGTTGGGGACTTTAAAAAAGAATAAATTTCAAGAAATGTTTAGAAAGATTGTATTATATTGTGAGAATATATCCTTATTGGTCCACATAATCACAATCATGGGAATATATGTAAATACATCAATGATGGTTGTTTTCGATCAGTGGCCCATACCGACCATAGTAACTGAGATCTTTAGTTTTCTTATGTTAGTTGAGTACAATAAATGTTTTGAACGAAATATCTCATGGTTATCAAATCCAAAAAAAATAAGTTAACATTATTCTGGTGAATTTTTTTTGTACAATGTAATGTGAATAATGTTCCATGGAACTAAAGAAAGAGTTGGCCACATAACTTGAACTTTAATTACCCATTTTTTGGGAAAGGTTTTTAATATAAAGTGATGCTTAAATAAAATTATTTTCATGTGTCCTCGTATATAATGTTAAGGTAATTTCTTACGTATTACGAAAATTAAAAATTCATCATAAAAATTCCCAGACACATTATTTGGATTTGGAAATAGTGATATTCATATTAACATGTTCGGGGAATTATCTCTGTGGAGAAGACTGTGATATATATACTGACCATAATATATTAAAATATATATTCACAAATAAGGAATTGAATATGAGACAAAGTAGATAGTTTTAATTGATAAAATATCAGGACTACTCAATACAATACCACCTATAGAAAGATAATAGGGTTGAAAATGCTCTGAATAGAAAAGATCATGCTCCCCTATCAATAATGATAATTGAAAATGACCCAATACTCAAGGATTTATAAAGGATGAATCATGTATTCACAATGTAAGCTGATAAATCCTATATTTCACAAATAAATGACAAAACCAATCATTTATGTGAATCTCAAATAATTTCAGAAGATTGATGGGGGAAATAAAATTGGATGTGAGTATTCCAAATTTCATCTTTGATAAAGAATAATTTATAGGGCATGAAACTTGGAAATATGTCCCATAAAAACCAAAACTATAGGGGTAAATTTTGGTTACTTATAATAGTTAAAATTTATCAATTGATAAAAATCATGATGATATATAAATAAACAATTCAAAACATCTTGTTGAATAACATGATGAGTAATATCATAGAATATGTTTTTCAATGATAGGTTTGTAATAGACTGATCTTTTATGAAATATTTTTTTCAAATAAATATATGTTTTGTATCCTTATGTACATTAATACACCATGTTTATCTTTTAACACAAACAACATGAAGTTTATATTATATTATGTGCATCATTAACATTAAACGAAACACGACATTCTATAAAAATATTATTATTTAGTATGATGGTTATCTCCTAGCCATTGGAATACTAGGTATTAATGGGATTATCTAAATTATGGAAATTTATGGTATAAACATGAATATAAAGTTAATTATTCAGTGAGACATTAATTATCAATGAAAATAAGAAACATTTTAAAATAAAGAAAATATTTTCTAAAAAACCATTTTTATACAAAAAAATGTGTATTATATTAATAAATTAAAAAAGAACATTTTTTTAAATAGTATTAATTTAACAGATATATATTTTATATCCAATACAATATTTAACATTCATTTTCTGTTTCTTCTAGTTATGAGATAAAATAAATCCAATTTTACATTTTAAAACTGTATTTATCAAAACAGTAGTTTTGTTGCATTTTATGAAATTTTTTAAAATTGATTTTTAAAAAATTTTAAAAATAAATTTTAGAAAATAAATTTTATTTTTTAATTAACTGTGTTAAAAATAGTTTTGGTATGTTTTTGTGTTTTTTTTAAATGTTAATTTTTTTAATGAATATTGAAAGAATACTGGTTTTACTAAAAATTATCTTTTCATTTAAAGAATTTATAAGGTTACTTTTTTAAAATTAGTTTTAAAGTAAAATTTGTTCAATTATACATAATTTTATCTAATTTAGGTTATTTAAATAATTTCCATACAAAATTTTGATATAATAAATTTTTAAAATTATGAACCTTTTCTCTTTGTATTTTTTTTTCTCATCACGTTTGGAGGTTTAATTTTAAATTATAATTTTCCCCTTATTTGAATTAAGTCTATAAAAAATTGATTCAATATTCGGATTTATTATAATTTATATTTTTTTATATATCCTTCTCAATTTTTGACCATAATGAATAATAAAAATTGTAAAAATTATTTACCACTGTTAAGGTGAAAATAAGTTTATGAGTGCTGTAAAGTAAAAATAAATGGGTTAAAAATGACCCAAAAATGTTTAAAATCCCATTTTATTCACATATTTATACAATAAATTTCTAAATCTCACTAATGGTCCATTTTGGTTCCTTATGCCTGATGAAATACATCGGTACACCTTTTTCCTTCCAAAAAATACAAGTGTACCACTCACCTTACTTATAAAAGGCCACCCCTTCTTCCCTTCTCTTCAAACCTAAAAAACCATTTTTTAGATAATCCTTTCCCAAATATATTCCTCAATTATCTAAAATAATATTATAAGACTTATTTTGGTTAGAAATATATCATAGTAAAGCCTTTGGTTCAAACCTAAGGAGGTTACTCGATGAAAAGATAACATTCTTCAACGATCATTTTAATCTTATTTATTCCTCCGCATCATTAAAATATAATTAAACCATGATGATATAATAGGATTAATATATTATAAATTTATTTTTTTAATTTTAATTTTATTACCTAAAACTATCTTCACTTCAATCAAATGAGATACTGAATCACCATTCATGTGTATGGAGGACTACCACCTTGTGAATTGATGTTATTCATTTTCCCTCGCCACTTATCATGTATGGATATAATGATATATAATATGTTTATATAATATATTTATGATATTATAAAACTTAGAGAAATATTAAATCACATATATATCTGTAATTTTAATTTTTTGTTAATGTTATAATGCCACTCATGTGTACGGCGGACTACCTCTTCACTAAGTGATGTGATTTGTTCATGCATCAAATAGAAGGTAATATATAACAGGCCAGATCATGCACTCTCAGATCGGGTGATGAAATCATAAAAACTACATTTATGTATTTTATAATGATAATTTGGACTCAATTTTTTCCATTAAAGCCTTATGACATCAAAAGGAAAAACAGGATAACTTATATTCTCAATGGCCTTTTAGGTTTAGAGTTTTAGACAAATAGGAAAAACTATTACATAAAAAATACCCATCTTGTTAAATGATCATTTCTTCCACTTAACCCATAATCTGAAATTTCATATTAATTTATCACTATCATCCATATGAAATCCCTTATAAGAATAAATCATTCAATATCATTTCTTGATAACCTAGGGAAAAGGAAACATAATAAGGGTGAGTTTAATGATCAGTAAGGGTAAACATAAGCATTAAAAAGTGAATTTCATAAATGAACAAAGTAAGTATATAAGGGTATGATGAAATAATCAGAGTGCATATGAAAATAATAAAATTAATCATACCCTTCAATACCTATATAATCAATCATGAAGCATGAAATAAGGCTTTAACAAAGGAAAGAGGCATAATAATCAATAATCATATGCCATGTGATATCAATCTTGATAAATGGAAAAATTATTATCCCCTGGAAATAACATATAAAATATACTAGTATTTTCAGATATCATATTCATAGAATATTTAAAGAACCATTAGATAACCCTTATAATTAGAATAACCATATAAAAAACATACAATATAATTATTCAGATAACATAATCATTACCCAATTCATTGGTACACTATCTAGGAGCACCCATCTTAATGATATAATGGGTTATTCCAAAACTATTTGGGAACAACCAACATATATAATGTCTAAGAACAAAAAATAAAGCACACAGAGCTTAGACATTATCATAAATCTCATAAAGCAACCTTTATTCCTTTTAAAACCTTATTAACCCATATAATAAAATTTGCTTCCATAGCAATCTCTCTGAAACATGAATAACTTAGGGAAACAAAATAGGTTCCATAAAATATATTTTAAAAAATATTAATCTATACAGGGAAATAATGAGGATGATATGAATACAAAATATCTCCATTAGAGCATCAGTAACAAAAAGGATTTTTGAAATTGATATATGGGTATACTAGTAAATGATATTTATATAAATATTGATGAAACTAATCTTTTTGAAATTATTTTAAAACTAATTATTCATAATATATTTCAAAAATCATTATATTTTAAAAAAACCTTGAAAAAATAGATCAACATCTTCACTAAAAGTAATTGTCATTACAGAGGAAACTTTTGTTCAGTTTGTACATGTTAAAAAAACATTCCTTCCACATTTTTCATTAAAAGTTTTACAAGGTTTGTTTGGAAGGTGGATGTAGATTCCTTTAAAATATTTTGTAAAAAAATTAAAGCATGGGTGAAAATGTATTTTTAAATACATTTTAATCATGTTCAAAACATTTTATTGAAAACATTTTTATACAACAGAGTTTTTGGAAGAAATATTTATTCTGAATGATTTGAGAAATAAAAAACATTTTATATAAAATAGTTATTTATGATCTTTAGTACATAAATAAAGGAAAATTAAGGTTAAACATGTATTATGATGAAATAAAAAGGCGTCAAGAAAATTCATGAGAATTATTTAGATGTAGATCATAATAATTCAATATTGGATACTTAATCACATACAATCCAAATAAAAAATGATATTGTAACATAAAAATGATACAGATTTGATATATTTAGATCATAATCCCCATGAAAGTATTACATTAAATTAAACATAAAATTACATGATAATAAATAAATTCATGATAGTAAAATAAAAATTGGTTATATATACATCATAAAAAATAGAATAGGTACATAACTTGGAAAAAGTCTCAAAGAAGTCAAATTGTGACAAAAATCCATTATTTCTTTTGTCATATTTTGAATAATATGCCAAAATGAGACATTAAATATCATTTAATGTATTATATTAATGATATAAAATGAAAATGGGGAATTATATACACTATATAAAAGAAATTATTTTCATAAAATTACAATATCCCTCAATAAAATGAAATTGAGAATATATCTCATACCGCTTGGGTAACATTGAACCCATAAACATAATGAAAAATATATCCTCAAATAGATTTTTCAATCTATATAAATTTATGGATAATAATCATAAAATATATTCTTGGTAAGTATATACATAACAAAAAAAAAATAAGTGGTAAATTTGGAATATATCACATAGAAATAAAAGTGTGATGAGAAAACCCTTACCTTTAGTTCTATTCATCATACTTATTCTTTATCTTTTCGAATAATAAGATAATGTCAAATATTTACATTATTAAGAAAAAATATAAATTTTATTTTTAATTTTATTTCACTTATTACAAATTATATATGATTACTTAATCAGTTAGGCTTACATCATATATTTTTACCATGTTTGGATTATTTGTCAAAAATGACTTTGGTTGGTTGACTATGGTCATAGAATACATTATTTAAAAATATCTAGAACAATAATCATGAAATGGTTACAATATTTACAAATAAATTATTATTTTAATACAAATTAGGGAAAATTGTTTTGAAAAATGAACCAATGTTATGATCATGGAGATGGTAGGTCGTACGAGCGCATGAATATTGTTTTCATTTTTCAATGATCATTAAAAAAAGAAGATAAGAAATATTTTATCATTAAATAATTATAATATTATAATAAATAATATATTATTTAATTTTATATACTTTTATATATCATTTTTATGATGTGTTGATGAAAAAAAGAAACTGAATCGCTTCTTGGAGGTAGTTGTCCACATGCCAACAAATGATATTATCATTTTTCATTGAGTTAAAATTTAAGAAATAAAAAGATATATTATCTTCTAATAATGATAATTATATATTTAATATCATAATAATTTCACTTATATAGAATATATTAATTATCATCACCCTTATTACCTTCAATGTAAAGTGTTAGTGAAAAAATGAATCACATCACTTCGTGCGGTGGTAATCCGATGTACACACAAGCGAAATTTTTATATCCCATATAGAATGGAAATTAAAAGAATTTATATATGATATAATTAATTAATAGTAATAAATATGTTATAATTTCATATATATACTTTATATACATCATAATACACAACATGGATATGTGGTAATGGAAAAACTGAATGACATTGGTTCGTGAGGCGGTAGTTTGTTGTACACATGATTGATTATTTCATAAATAATTTGATGAAATATAAGAAGGATTTAGGTTTTAACACTATAATAATAACATCTATGAATATTTTGTACACTGAGGATATTATATAAGAATTTTTTGAATATAATTGAAAGAGGTGGATGAATAAATAAAATAAAAACACCCATCGAAAAACATTACCTCTTATTTGGGTATCCTCTTTATGTTTTCACTAAAACCCTTCCTGGGGTGTATTTATAGAAATAATATTCCTTATAGGATAAGGTTAGGTAAGTTATGAGATGATTTTTATGGGTTTGATGAAACATATATGTTTGTAGGCGTGAATAATAGAGGATATAAGGTGGAATTTTATAAGTGGGGGAGAGGGCATATTTAAAGTTTTTGAAACAAAATTGAGTTTTCCCACATTTTTCATATGACAAAAGGATCCCAAATGGACCAATAATTTCTCTTAGAGTTATAATGGTATAAATATGGAATTAATTTAGTTTTTAGAAAATTTTATTGGTTATTTTAAAACTTAACATCTTAGATTAACCCCTAGTAAATCAGTTTGTACCATAACTATGATAAATAAATTTTACTATTTTCACTATTATTTTTTTGGAATTTTTTTTACCCTATTAAGAATTATAAATTATGATTATTTAAAAAATATAATTATTTTTTCCCAATTTAATTCATATATGTGGAAAAAATTAATTTATAATAAATCCCATAAACGTGGCAAAAAAACGAGGTTTTTAAATAAAAAAGGAACAAAGTTGAAAATATTTATATATGACAATTCAATATGAAGATTAATTTAATAGATTAAATTGTATAAATATATGTATAATTTATATAAGTTTACTTTAAAAAAAATTTAAATATATTTTGACTTTATAAATAATTTAATCAAAGAGGTAGTTTTCAGTTAAAATTCAACAATTTTCACTATTAATCAGAAAATTATTATTTAAAAAAATCCTCAAGTAACCCTAAATTAATAATGACACGACTATTTAAATAAAAACTAAAATAAAAATTATTAAATTTTGAAAAATTAAATTTAAAGAAAAACCATCAAAAGCGATGAAAAAAAGCTTTTCAAGAAATGATTTTTTTTTCAAAAATAAGATGGTTTTATATTAACTCTATATATAATAATAATCATTTCATGAATATAAATTAAAATTTTCTGATATATAATATATAAATGTATTTAAAAACATTAATCCTTATGTATTACTTTGATTAATTAAGAAAGTGAAACATTATTCACTTCTAAACAATTATAAAAAAAATAATATTTTCAACCTAAAAACAAACTTACAGAAAAATAAAATATTATGATGATTTAAATGAAATTATGTGAATTAATTATAACTGAAAAATAATTATATTACCTTAAATCATATTCAAAACATACTTTTAATTTTAAATTTATTAATTTATTTAAAATAAATGACTTTTTTAAAAAAAAATTGTATTTTCAATATTCACAAAAAAATCACTATTTTCATAAAAATTCAAAAATTTCACCCAAAGTATATTTTGATATTCAAATTATAAAAATAAAGTAAATTTTATAGAATAAATTTTATAAATTTACAAATATTTATTAGATATTATTTTTCATGAAAGGAAATTAAAATCATTTCTGAAGAAAACAAACTTTTAAAGAATGGAATTACATAACTAAAACTTGATTGATTATTTACCAAATATTTATCATTATCTTTTATTTAGTGGGATATATATATATATAATAATTTAGTTAATATTTTTCATACTTTCTAATTTAAAATATAATTGATAATAGTTATATACATCATGGGCCATTTTAGTTTAGTGTTGCATGTTCAATATGCTATCGAACATAATAAATGTGGGTTTGTGTGTACCACAAGATATTAAAGAGATTAAATTGATTTGAAAATATTTATGTCGTAAATTATGAGGGTGTTACATAATATGTATGGTTTGAATGAACATATTTTATACATATGACATAGAAATGATTATGTAATGGTTACATATTATTTACTTCTATTTATTTCAATCCATTGAAAAAATGGAATGAACGATCATAAGAATGTACGACCTACCATCTCCCAGAATGGTGTATTTCATTTTATACATATAAATTTTATATATTAACATAAATAAATAAATATTAAATATATTTTATATTTATATGATGGTTAAATGTCTGGAGATGATGGATCCACGATAAAATTTAGATGAAAAAAATAACAACTCAAAACATATACGAAAAACAAAATAGTTAATGCCCAAAATGAGACTTTAACATGGGAATCATAATAAATTGGTAATAAAAGGTCATAAGTAAACTATATATTAAATTATATATGTAATTATTTTTTTCTAATAAATGTATAATAAACATTTATTTATTATAACTAATTTTCAAATATGTAAAAAGGAATTACAGACTTATGGTATGGCATTTTTTTCTCACTTTTATATATATTGGATACAAGCCATATTCACCACTTATTTCTTATATGTAGTTTATATAATTCACATGAATGCATTTTATATTTATATTAATTGAAATTAAGGAGATTTACATATCCATTTAATGATATCACTTTTACGAGTTTAATGGTTTAAAATATACAAAAGTGATTAGGGGTTTTCGTCTCGATTTTTACTTATGTGATACACATTCCATATTCACCAAATCTTTTTTTATGTGGTGTATATATTTTCTATGAATTTATTTTATTATAATTATCCAGAAAATTAATCATATTTACATATACGTTTTAGTTTCTCTCATTCATGGAGTTTATAGTAGGAAAGTTTAGTCAGAGGAAAAACCTCTGACCATTTATTAAATAGAAATAAAAAAGTGCAGTAAACAAGGAACAGGATGAGGGTGAACATCTTGCCCAAACCCAATCAAAAGTCCCCACCATATGAGACAATTACATACCACTAAAAACCATTTAATCGAGTCAACACATTCAACCAGCATATCTCTTGTTTCATCAAAAAAATCATCATTCGTTCCAGCTATCAACAACGTAGCACCACTGCTTTCACTGTAATCTTGAGTTATTCCAAAATCGCATGTTCATCCCGACATCACAAACCACCCGCAACAAACATTTCCAAGTCATCCGATGCCAAGATCCAGAAGCACTCCTCCAGCCTTGCGCCATCGAGGTCAAATGCCACCAAATTCGACATCACCGCTACTCATCAACATTGAAGCCAGAATCCCCGAAATCGTTGCATAACACCAGACACCAGATACACAGCCGAAAAGACAAAACCACATAAAACCAAACCCAAGAGCCAGAAAAAACTCACAGCGGCGCCGGATCAAGATCCTCCCCCCTCCAAAGCTCTGTAGATAACGCATAGAGCCACACCTGGAATCCGCTGGAGACACCACCTGGCCACGCCGGACCTACAGAACCGAAAACACACCGCTCGGCTAGACCAAGCGGCACCGACCCCGAGTCGTTCAGAGTAGAGTCAGGACGAAGGTCGAGCACCGTCGAGCTGCGGTTCCCCTGAGAGCAAGAGAACACCGCCAGATGATCCAAGACGTGCCGAACTGGGTGGATTGGCACATGGCTAGTCCGCGGCGGCTCCGGGAGAAGCCGCGTCGACGCCTGAAGGCCAGGCCACCAAACAGATGTGCTCCGCCGAGCTGCGCTGCATGAAGCGTCACCGGATCCTGTCGCGCCACACCGAGACCAGACGCGCCCCACCAAGCCGGCACCAGAGAGGCCGCTGCGCTGACCCAGGCCGGAGGGGGAAGGGGGAACTTACCCAGTCGAAACCCTAGGCGTCGTAGGTGTAAGAGATGAAGCCGCTCTGAGTCCCCTCGGAACAATGAAAAATATTCAAACGTGTTGTATGGGTAACGAGGTGTAGGGCTGGCCTGCCCACCTGCGCGCCGCACGCCCCCAGCTAGGCCCAAGGTGGCCAACCCTTGGGTTTGGGCCAGTTCCCACGGAGTCGAGGGGACGAGAGATTCGCTGGCAAATGGTGCGCGTTGCCTTTGTGAGGACTCGAACCCGGAACCTCAGCGACGGGACGCCACCGCCTTGAACCAACTCACCCAGCCCCCGTGGGCTTCATGGAGTTTATAGTTTCAAAGTTACTAATGTGGTATGATATTTTTGTCTCAATTTTCTATCTTGGAGACATATGTTATGTTATAAACCAATATTATTTTATATTTTGTATATAAATCCCCTTTTACATGTAATATAATAAAATTTTTCATACTTATGATATTTTATGTTTCATATATTTTTATTTTATCTTAGGGATAACGATTTAGAAGATACATGTTTTAAGTACTTGTTTCACAATCTCATCAATATTCATGATTTTTTTGTGTAAGTATAAATTAGTAGAATTATTTAATATTTATATCATAAAATAAATCTATTTTATTCTCTATAGGTTATTCAATTACTTTTCTTGGTAATATTACCATTTTCCAGTCTTTCATACTTAAAATTATTGAGATTTTTTAAGAAAATCGAACTTTGTTTCTCTCTTTGGTTGAAAATAATTTTTTCATAAAAATGAATTTTATCTAAAAATGATTTGAAAAGTGTTATTTTATTATTTTTAATATGATTTATTAAGGAAATTTTTAACCAGATTTTATAAATTTTCTTAAATGGAATAACCATTTCATTTTCAAAACGAGGCTCATTTGGCTATCACTAAAAATGTTAAAGGAATATTTTTTTAATGTTTACAACATGAATGGTATTTTGACCATTATAAGAATTATTTTACTCTAATATTAATTTATATGTTTTAAAATTTTATTTTAAAATACAATTATTTTTAAAATTATTTATTTAAAAAAAATCAAATCAGAGTATACATTTTCCTTAAGAAAATTTTTAAATGATTTTTGAAGATTATATTATATGTTTTAAATGTCATTTTAAATGAAAATTATTTCCAATATGTTTTAGGTTTTAAGGATTGTTTTCTTAAAAGTGGAAAGTATATTTTTATCAATAAATTGTTTAATTGTTTTTAAATCTTCCCTTATATGTTTCAAATAATATTTTCAACGAAAATTATTTTGAAAATGATTTAATATTTAAAAAAGTTTTTTTAAAAATTGGAAGGATATTTTCATATTGAAATGATCCAAGTTATTTTAAAAATATTTTTCTATATAAGGTGGAATATTTTGATGTTACTTTATATTTAATGGGGATACAATCCAATGATACTATTATTATTATTTCTATGATTGTTGTTTAATTATGAAGATAAAATTTTTATGAAACCTGTATATCTTCCACAAGTTATACCATGATAAAATTGTTAGGAAAGATTATTCTATTTCCATGGGTTATGAAATGATGAGATGATGAAATGATGAAATGATTATGAAAAAATTTATTTTCCATAGGTTATACTATGATGAAATTTTTACGAAACACATTTATTTTTATGGGTTTTGATATGATGAATGTTTTATGATCTTGTGGAACAGATATGTATGATTTTCATTATGTGATTTGTGGGACCTATATCTATCTCCAATTAATTAGGTAAAAATGGATATCTCATGAGATAAATTAGACTATAATCAGAAGTGAACAATGTTCAGTAACGTATTTTTCCTACTATGATGTCTTGTGAGTGAATATTGACTACTACGATGGTTTGGGGAGTGAAACCATTTCACTATGATAGTTTTATAAATGATCCTTAACTACTGAGGAAATTATATTCTATGATTATGTGTATTATATATATTTATATATAATTCCAATGTTATGTTATCATGGCTCATTTTCTTTGATTTGATTATGATTCATATCTTATGAAGTTCTGTGATATATTCCATGACTCATGTTTATGATTGATTATATACAGGGTATGGTTTTGAAATTTTATTCTCAAGTTATCAAATCCTTATGATCCTGATATGCTTATATCTCTCTTTTTTCCCTTACTAGGTGTCTAAGATCACCATTTTCTTATGTTTCCATTCCCCATGTAATGACAAAAGGTTCAATGTAGGGTATGTTTATGAATAGTACTATGTGGGAAGATCATTAGGGGATATTTTAAAGATATTTTATTAAATAATAATATTTTTTTCAAATCCTACAAAGGAATTATACCCTTATGGTCCTTAGTCATGTGTTTGTGTTATGTAATGAATATTTATCTAATAATATGTGATATATATGTTTGAAAATCATGGGTTTTTTAAGTTAGTATGAGAGGGTAATCATAGTTAACCTTTATATACTAGAATTAGAGAAAATTAGTGATATCCCTAAGGATATTTATAAGGATATGTCTAGGGATATTTCTATGGTTAATCTTAAGGATGAGTCAAATTATAGGAAAATGTCATGTAACTTTGGAAAATGATAGGGTGAGTTATTTCTAAGAAATTGCATCACTTTCTGGACATTAAAATTGGATTTCAATCTAGAATAAAGGTACCTATGGGTAAAAACTCCAAAAGGGTGAATTGATCTAGACTCAATTTTCTCTTGTTGTAAGAAAACAAGACTTGATGTACACCTGGTTTGACACTCTAGGGGATATTTTTAGAAATGAAAAAATTCTTTAAGAACTGTCATGAAGGATTTAAATAAATGATTACTATGAGTGAACTAGGACAATAGTAAAGTTTCATAGATTAAAAAGGATGTGTCATAATTTATTAATGTTATAAAATATTTTTATGACTATGTGGGTTTATACAATGAATATTTTTTCACAAACTATATATTTTTTCCTTTAGTCAATGGGAGGAACCATAAGGAATTGGGATAATATTGAATGATACAAAAAATGTGTTGATGAGAAACCCAATGGGATAACAACTATTTTGAAGTATATTGTGATTATAACCAATCAGTTTTCAAGATATATTATTAATAACATGGAACTTGACCAACTCTCAGACTCACCAAATAAGACAAGGATGTAGATTTTTGATATTTTAGGTAGTGGAGACCATAAAGAAAAGAAAATTTAATTTTCTATCTGTTGAGAATGTGGGAAGAAGAATCCATGTGAATATATCTAAGGAATGAGAATATATTTTGATTGTGAAAAAAAAGAAACAAAGAATGTAATTTCTAAGAAAAAATGAAAAGTTTTGTAAATTAATTGTATGATAATAATCGTCTCTATGTTATCATAAAAAATTTAATGTTTTAAATATGAAAAGTATATGAATTATTAAAAAATAAGTCCTTGGGGGAAATCTCATAAATGTAATGAGAATCTTGGTATGAGTAATGGTAATACTACTGATGATGAAGAGACCATGAATGAAATACTAAAGGTGTGGTTTGTTCAAACAATAATTTTTTTTATTGAGAACAAGAAACATGATTAAATTGAGGTTGAATAATATTAATAAATAATTCATATTTCATATTATAAGAAATATGTATTAAGGAATATAATGATAAATCCAAATAATGAATTATAATTATTTATGTGTTTATGTATTTAATTCAAGAATTATGATATTTGAGTGATGTAATATATAAGTATTTTTTTGTAGAAGTTTTTTATTAAGTATTTTCAAAACTATTTCCAATGGTACTGATGTTCTAGAAATGTAATTTAATAGAAAAGTGATATTTTATAGAGAACACATGATTATGAAAATATCTCCCTTTAACTGTTACTAATGTTGAGAAAATGGTTCTTGGTTTGGATAAAGAGATTATTGATATGGATAATGTATATTGGATAGTATTGATGACCCTAGAACTTATTAATGATTTGTTAACAAAGTGGTATATATTATCATAAATGGAGTATATATCATTTTTGTATTTATGTAATATATTTAATAATATGATATTTTATGAGTAAAGGTTAATATTTTGAAAGAATATATATTTTCATTAAAGTTTTATTGTAATTATTGTTATTACCATGATTTTAGAGAATATATGACCAAGGCAATCACATATTTCATTTGTGAACATTAAAATATACTTATTGATTTTTGGGGTTTTTCATTTAAGTTTATTTTGGGAAATTTAGTGATTTTCATTAATTTATTTTAATTATTTAAGGGTAATTAGGATTTCCATTTATGGAATGGTTTTAGTGGGATTTTGGTTGAGGTTTTAGAAATTGATGTATTATTTCACCATATAAAGATTTATTCATAACATATACTAACCATTTTGTTTTTGATAATAAATATAGAAACAAGGGATGGATTATAATTATTTTAAAGTTCTTATGAACCACATGAGATTTAGGAATAAAAAATCATCTTCATTTCTTAAAGTAATTGATGATATGGATATTGATCTATGTACAACCTGATGATGAAATTGTTACTATGAAATGGGATAAAATAACGTAATTATATATTTTGATGAGAATTACCCAATTTTAGGATACATATCATGAAATTAAATGTTATCCTATTATCATCATTTCTACTGACGTAATGTGCCTTTTTATGCATTTTGGAAGTATTGTTTTGCGGTTATTGAAATTCTTATTATCTTTCACTTTCTTGTGATTAGTGGTTTTTTTTACTCATTATAATTATTTGGAAAATACACCTTTCTTCTAAATCCAAATCATTACTTACCACTAATGTTACCCTATTTTAGGACATATTATGTTTTATTCCAAATGACCTTCAAACATCCATTTTTCTCTTTTAAAGAGGATTTTTTATTGATCCTTTTTACCATGTGGGGTTCCCATAAAGTATTTTTAAAGATTAAACACCCAATTAAAAAACACAAGGTTAAATTATGAGGATGAAATTTATTTACGAGGGTAGAATATTAAAAAAAATTATTTTTTGAAATAATTTTTTCAATAAATATAATTTGTAGATTACATTCATTAAATTATATACTGAGTTTAGCTTAGATTACACACAACATCGAGTTTAAATGAAACACAAAATACTTTTAAAATATTATTATTTAATAAGATAGTTATTTTCTAACCATTGGAAAGGTGGGTATAAATAAGGTTCACTAAATTATGAAAATATAAGGTATAAATATTTATATAAAATTAATTCTTTTATGAACAATTAATTATAATTGAAAAGAAAAACTATTTGAAATTAAAGAAAATCATTTTATGAAAAAACTATATTTATATGAGAAAACATGTTTTATATAAATAAATTAATGAAATAAATTTAGGTGAAGGATATTTATGATATTTAAATATTAATTATTATATATAATATTTAATATTAATTTTATGTGTTTTATATTCATGAGATAAAATAAATCCAATTTTACTCTTGAAAATATTATTTTTTTTAAAAGTAGGTTTTTCATATTTTATTTTTATTTTTTAAAATTAGGTTTTGAACATTTTTCAGAATTTATTTTAATGAATTAAATTAATTTTTTAAATCATTATGCAAAAATTATCTTCTGGAGAATATTTGGGATTTTTTTGAAAATGTTAATTTTTTTATGAATAGTGAAAAATACTCGTTTTTATTGAATATTGGCTTTTAGTTTAAAAAATTTATAAGGATAATTTTTTACTAAAAATGGGATTTAATATATATTTAGTTAAATTATATATAATATAAAACAATTTAGTTATGCAAATCATTTTTATATTTAATTTTGATACAAAATCATCATGAAGTGTTAGACATTTTCTCTTTGGAAAACCGTTTTGTTATCACATATATGCATTTAATTTTAAATTAAATTATTCAACTAAAGTGAATTTAATTTTAAAAAAGGGATTAAATATTTGGAAAAAAAATTTATTAAAAAATAATGTCTACTTGGGTTTTAATCATAATTAATAGTAAAAACCATAGAAATTATTTACAAAAGTTCAGGTAAATATGGGATTTCAAGGGAGAGTTAAACTAAAAGGATATGGGTAAAAAATGACCCAAATTTTCTTTCAAAAAACCATAATGGAAATAATTTTCCTTAAATGTACAATACTATATAATTTCCCATTTTTATCATTTTTTCATATAAAAATTTGGTTACACCTTTTTCTTTTGAAAAAATACAAGTGTTCCACTCACCTCACATATGAAAGGACACCAATATTAGTCTCCTCTACAAACTTCTAAGACCATTTTTTGACACAAATATGACCAAATTTCTTCCATAACTTCCAAATACAATCCTATAATCCTTATTTTGGTTATAAATCTAACCTAGTAAGGATTGTTTTGAAAACCTAAGGAGGCTACGTGAAATCGGTAAAATTATTAAACGAGCATTTTTATTTTATTTTACAATCCACCTCCTTAAATTATTATTTAAAAATTATAATATAATAAAATCAGTATATTCCATATACTAAGATTTTTTAATGTTAACGTAATGTCCTACAACCATCTCCACTTCTAATAAAAGGGAAACCAAATCATTATTTGTGTGTGCAGTGGTCTACCACCTCACGAACCGATGTTACTTATTTTCCATCACCACTTCTCAAGGACCAATATAACAATGTATTAAATTATAATATATGATAATAATGATATTATTATACTTATATAATTATTATATCCCATATACCTCCTTAATTTCAATTTTTTGGGAATACAATAATGTTGCTCGTGTATACGGTGGACTACCGCCTTGCAAAGCGATGTGATTTATTAATGATTTACATAGAAGGTAACAAAGATAGTTTTAATAGACATATTTGATACATATGAAATAATAATGATTCTAAAAATATTATATAGTATTTACATTTATTTATTTAAATCATTTAAAAAAACGTCAACAAAGTTCATGCGTACACACTGTCTATCATCTCCATGAACGTTGAATTCCATTTTCTACCTCTAAATTTTATATATTATGATGAATAAATATAGAATAAATATATATTATATTTATATAATTTTAAAAATTATATATATGATTTATCCATGATAAAATTAAGATGAAAAAACTAACAAATCAAAACATACATGAAAAATAAAGTAGTTATTTACCGAAACATGACTTTAACATGGAATAGTTAAAAAATGAGTAATAAAAGTTCATAAATAATTCATATATGATATGATATATATAATTATGGTTTTTTAAAAAATTTAGAATAAAAATATATTTATTATGCACTAAATTTTAAGGTTTATGAATGAATTCAAGACTTATTATAAGGAATTTTTCATCTCACCTTTTAACTGTGAGAAACATGTCTTATCCACAAATTGGTTCTTATATATGGTGTATAAAATTTCTAGGAATGTATTTTAAATTTATATTACTGTAAATTCAATTTATTTAAATTTCCATTTTATGATATATCTTTCATGAGGATTATGGTTCATAAGATCTGAAAGTGGTGAAGGATTTTTGTCACAATTTTTTACTTCAAGGAGACACATTCCATCTTCACCACCCCTTTATTTTATATGGTGAAAATAATTCCTATTAAATTTTTTATGATTATTCTCAATAAAATTATGTGGATTTACAAATCTATTTCATCAGGTTTATAATTTCAAAGTTACCAATGCTGTAATAGTGTTTTCCTCAATTATCCTTCTCTGAGACTTATATTATGTTTTGAACCTATCATATATTTAAGTGCATATACACCGCATTTTATATTTAATATCATGAATTTAATTATTCTAATGATATTTTAGCTTCAATATTATTTTATTCTATCATGGGGCTTATTATTTCTATGTTAACAAAGTGTTAAGGGTTTATTTCACAATCTCATCATTATTCGGGATTTTTTTTGTGTAAGTCTAACATGGGGGAATTATTTTTTATTTATATCTTAAATTAAATCTATTTTATTCTCATATGTTTATTAAATAACTTTAAAATTAATAATATAATTGTTCTGTAATTTTTTTCATAAAATTATTGTGAATATGTTTTGAAAACAATTTGACTTTGTTTTTCTCTTCGGTTGAAAATAATTTTTCCATAATGTTCATTTTTTATAAAAAATAAAAAATGTTTATAAACTCGTATAAATTATATATTAAGGATTTTTTACACTTATTTTTTATTTTACATATTTTTTCAAAATTAATAATCATAATTTTTTTAAAAAAAATACCCTTTTGACTTTTACCGAAAATGTGAAAGGAATATTTGTTTTAACATGTATGAAATGAATGGTATTTTCCACTATCATTAAATTATTTTCTTTAAATATTTATTTATATGTTTTTAAATGTTATTTTAAAATATTTTTTTTAAAATATTTTTTTTAAAAAAAATTAAATTAAATGAAAAGTTTATTTTCTTCATGAAATTTGTTAAATGATTTTTTATGGATTTCATTATAAGTTTAAAAGGTTATTTTAAAAGAAAAGGATTTCAAAAATATTTTATGTTTTAAAAAGTGTTTCTTCAAAGTGGATAATATATTTTTTTCAATAAATGTTCGTATTTTTTTTTATATTTTCATTTATATGTTTCAATGATTATTTTAAAAGACGAGGGTTTTTAAAATATTTTATGTTTTGAAAAGCATTTTTAATAATAAAAATGATATTTTCCTTTAGAAATATTCCAAGTGATCTTTCAAAATATTTGTTTATCTAATATTAAATCCATTAATGTTACTTATACATTAATGGGTAAATGATCCAATGATAACATTCATATTCTTTCTATTAATGGTTTATATTTATGATGATAATATGATTATGAAAATTATTTCTCTTCCATGGGTTATACCATGACAAAATACATATGAAACATGATTTTCTTCACATGTTATGATATTATGAAATGATGAAATTATTATGAAACCTATTTATTTTACACAGGATATTATTATGATGAAATGTTTGTGAAACCCATTTCTTTTTATGGGTTCATACATGATAAATGTCTTATAATATTGTGGATCACATATTTGTGATTTTAATTATATGATTGGTGGGACCTCTATCTCTATCCAATGAAATAGGTAAAGATTGATATCTCATGAGATAAAAAAATACTAGAATGGGGAGTTAAAACATTTCAATACGGTACTCTTCCAACTATGATAGTCTTGGGAGTGAACCCATTCCACTATGATAGTTTTTAAAATATGTAACGTCCTGGTTCCGGGAGCCACCCAGAGGCATCCCGTACCCGGTTGGTCACATAGCCTTAAGTGAGTTTCCCCAAACACGAGAGGCTGCCGACTAGTAGTGAGGGCCTTGGGTGTGATAGTGGGGAAACTATGCATTCATTGGAAGAGTAAACTACAGAAGTACACAAATACATACAACAACATAAGCAGTAAATACCAAACAATAGTTACAGTGGAAGACTGATAAAGGAAACAACTGGAGTGGATATATATATATATGTAAATGATGCATGATACAAATATGTCTAGGAAAACATCCAAACAAGTCACAATGCTGGAATAAAATAGTGTTAAACCAAAGTGAAAAAGAAATCAGATAAAATCTTCAACATCACCAGCCATAGCTTGTTCCCATGCTCTCCAGCTCCACAACAATCAAGAACCTGAAGTTGAAAGGCGCTTTCCCTTATCTATACCTGCAACAATATAATCTGTTTGGGCCCAAAAGCATGACTCAAACAGGGTGTGAGATAAATTCCCAGTAGGAAACCACCTGAAGATCTATGCCTAACATTCAGTGAATATATGGCAGGTAAAATTATAGAATGACAGTAAATAATCCACAGTTTCTAGCATATAATTTAGAAAAAAGTAAGCAGCCACTCAAGAAAGTAGAAAAAATAGGTAACCCTCTAAGTAGTTCTCACAGCCTAACCCTTATGGTTCAACCAACAAGTACTAGCAACCCTTTGGAAGGAACAAACAGTCTCACCCCTCTAGTTTAGCTAAAGAATAGAATCTATGGGGAATCACTCACCGTCAATTCCCTCTATAGTCTCGTATCGTACTAAACGCTCTCTAGGGAATCACTCAACGTATTATTCCCCCTATGGCCCGCATCAAGGAACTACAGACACTATGAGTAATAACTAAATTTCAATTCCCCCTATGGTCTCGCATCGTATTATAAAGACACTCTGGAGAAACCCTTACGTCCATTCTCCCTATGGTCTACTACACTAGGTTCTCACATCCCTGTGTAAAGTCAACAAGTATTGCAACGTGTAACGGCCAAAGTAACCTCAAGAACTACTTGTCTTGCATTCTACAGCATCTCAGCATGAAAGAACAATAATCACACCATCCTAAAATACTAGGCATGGGAAAACAACAATAGTCAAAAAGGTAACTAGACCCAACAACATGCATGGAAAACACTTCCAAAGCCTAATAATTAGCCCAAAACATAATCAAAATCCTCGACTCTAGCGTACCAGAAAAACATACAATCAATAGGGAAAAATGGTAAACACGCAATACCCCGTTCAAGGGTATTGGTGGAATGTTCACAAAATACTCAAAGACTTTCTACAGAAAGGCACAAACTGCCTACCTTGATGTTATGAGATCGATATACTTGAAATATTGGGCTTGAATTTCCCAAAAACGTCGAAGATCTATAAAAACGTCTAAAACATTCAACCCATGATAACTTGGAAAAAGAGAAGGAATCATGAAATGAGGATCTTGCAGAAGAGAGAACTGACCGATGTGATTCCAACACAATCAACGAAGTTCGATTCAGAGGACAGACGATCGCTTGTGGGTTCGTCGAAGATTTGCAGCCGTTCGAGAACTCTCGGCTGAATGAGACATAAAAGGAGATGTTTCCGGTGATTATATGTGACCCTGATGCATTTAATAAAAAAATAAATTACACAGTGTGTACTTTTGGAGTACACGGTGTGTACTTCCCTTTTTTGTACTCTGCTTTAGGCGGGCTCCAAGTCACCCCTACATGGCCGTGTGTGTTTCCATGACACGGCCATCACACAACCTCCAACGGCATCGCAGTACATGGCATGTACTTATAAAGTACATAGCGGGTATGTTGAAAGTTTCCAAATTTTCCTCTGTTGTTAAAAAATGACCAGAAAAGGAAAAACATACCTGAAAAAAGATTCGAGTTCTTATAAACTTCCCCCCTTAAAGAAAATTTCCCCTGAATTTCCATAGAGAGGCGTAGAAGATGAAACCTTGAATAACTCCGGCCACTACGATCGTACATCGGCCTTCCTCTCCCAAGTCTCGTCCTATACTCGCCCATGCTACCATAGCACCCTTACCCGAGGTACAGGTCAGCCCCAAAGAACCTTTTTACTATGATCAAAAATCCTGATTGAATACTCCTTGAATGATGCATCCACATCAAGCCCAACCTCCTTGGGTTTAAGGACATGAGACGGGTCTGAAAAGTAGCTTTGGAGCTGAGAAACGTGAAAAACGTCATGCATAGCCCTGTACCGTAGAGGTAACTACAACCGATAGGCAACCGGTCCAAATCTCCCCAACACCTCAAACGGTCCGACATACCTCAATGAAAGCTTACCATGTATCCTAATCCTCTTGTGCCCCAACCTCGGTGTGACACAAAGGAAAACCTGATCCCTGACCTCGAAATCCAGAGGTCTTCTCTGTTGATTAGCATAAGACTTCTGACGAAATTGTGCAGTAGCTATCCTCTTCTGAATCAACTCTATCTTCTCCGTGGTCTTTTGAACAAGATGAGGTCCCAGCAAAGCTGCCTCTCCTGCCTCCAGCCAACAAAAGGGTGATCAACATGGCCCACCATACAAAGCCTCATATGGTGCCATATGAATAGTTGTATGAAAACTATTATTATTTGAGAACTCCACAAAAGGTATATACTTCTCCCAAGAACATCCAAAGTCTAGAATGAAAGCTCGGAGCATGTCCCCAAGAACATGAATCATACGCTCGGACTGGCCATCTATATGAGGAAGGTAGGCTGTACTCAAAAGCACATGCATACCCAAAGCTTTTTGTAGCCCCTTCCAGACTCGAGAAGTAAAACATCCATCCCTGTCTGAAACGATGGAGTGTGGAACTCCATGCAGACATACAATCTCACGGATGTACAACCGTCCCAGCTCATCAACACTGAAGGTATCCTTGATCGACAGGAAGTGTGCAGCCTTCATGAGACTTTCAATGAAAACCCAAAATGCATCGTTCTCTCGAGGATACCTTATAAACCCAATCACAAAATCCATCGCGACGTCCTTCCACTTCCACTCAGGAATGGGTAGCTGCTGTGAAAGCCCTGCTAGTCGCTGATTCTCTTCTTTCACCTACTGAGAAGTAGAACACCTCATGAAAAAACCAACAACATCCCTCTTCATACCTGACCACCAATTCTGGCGGTGTAGGTTTTGATACATATTGGTGACACTAGGATGAACTGGCCAAACTGAGGAATGAAAATCCTGCATCAGCTCCTCGCGTATATCTGCTGGCACCCATACACATCCCTAAAAATGCAAGATATCATCCTCGCCTATGGTCCACCCAGGAATATGTTCCTCTCCTGACATGCTATCCCATAGGACTAGGCCTTTAAAATATGATTGTCACCTCATTCGAACTCGGTCAAGAAGCATAGAGGTAACAGCCACAGAAGAAAGAAACATTTTCCCCTGTCTGTCATGAACCTCCAGATGAATCTTAGACAATAGAGCCATAAGCTACCACTCACTGCTGGCCTCCCTAACTGCTTGTATCTGAGTCCTCCTACACAACGCATTAGCCACTGTGTTTCCCTCCCCAGGCGTATAAGCATGCTCAAAATCATAGGACTGTAGGTACTCATCCCACTTGTGCTGTCTAAAATTCAGATCACGCTGAGTGAATATGTACTTGAGACTCTTGTGGTCGGTGAAAACCACAAAGTACTATCCATGAAGATAATGTCTCAAATAGCATAAGGCATGAACAACTACCACCAACTCGAGATCATGCATCGGTTAATTCCTCTCATGTGGCCTCAATTGTCGAGACCCATACGCAATGACTCCATCTCCCTGCATAAGCACAACTCCTAGCCCGATACCTAAAGCATAACAGAAGATCGTATAGCTCTTTCCTGGATATGGAAAGAATAGTATCAATGCTGAAGTCAACCTCCCTTTCAGCTCCTGAAAGGATGAATCACAAGAATCTGACCATAGTAAAATCACACCCTTCTTATTCAGGATCATCAGTGGTGCTGCTAAGCTTGAAAAGTCTTATATGAAACGTTTGGAGTATCCATCCAGCCCTAGAAAACTCTGCACCTCAAATATATTCTTCAGATGCTCCTAGGAAACTACTGCTCTCACTTTCTCTGGGTCTACTGATACTGCTGTCTCTGAGATAACATGACCCAAAAAGTGAATCTGATCCATCAAAAAGGGGCACTTCAATAGCTTAGCATATAACTGAAGCTCCCTCAGTGAACTTAAAAAAATCTCAAGATTGGTAGCATGGTCATGCCGAGTGTGAGAGTACACCAAGGTATCGTCGACGAAGACCACCACGAAAGAATCTAAGTATGGATGGAACACTCGGTTCATCAGTGTCATGAAAACTATAGGCATGTTCATGAGACCGATCGACATAACAATATACTCATATAGGCCATACCTGCTCTAGAAAGTTATAAGAGGTATATCAGATGGTATAATGCACAACTAATTATAACCAGACCTCAAATCATTCTTTGAGAACACCCATGTTCCTAGAAGTTGATCAAAGAGGTCATCAATCCTAGGAAATGGATATCGGTTCTTGACCATCAACAGGTTCAGCTTCTGATAATCCACAGAAATCCTAAGGGTGTCATCTGCCTTCATTCCAAATAGGACAAGAAAACCCCAAGGAGAAGTACTGGGTTGGATCAAACACTTTTCTTGTAACTCCTCCAACTGCTTCTTGATCTCTTGCAACTCAGCTGTAGCCATCCTAAAAGGAGGAATGGAAATCAGTGCCGCTCCTGGCACGATATCAATAAAAAATTCTACCTCATGATTCGGAGGAAAACTTTAAAAGTCCTCTAGAAAGACAATCCTGAAAGGATCCAACACTAGAGGAAAGTCTAACTGCAATGTCCCCTGGTCATCCAGATACAGACTGGCAATCTGAGTTGTAACTCCACCTAGCCAATGATGCTCAAGTCCTACTCTACTCGCCCGGACATCCCACTCGCATCAATAAAGAATAGATCCACCCTCTGGTGATATGAAACTCACCTTGTAGTGATAATAGTCAACGATTACCTGCAAGGGAACTAGCTAGTCCATTCCGAGAATGACATCATAACATGTTATCTCTAGGACATAGAGATCCCATGGAAAGTGATACCCAACCACCTCTAGAGGGAACTCCTTGCACTAACATACACTAACCGTCCTAGTCCCCAACTGTGTGTCTAGATTCAAAGTATCGGTAGAGGAAAAGATGCAGAGCCCAAGGATCTGCATAACAGAAAAAGAGATAATGATATGGGAATCCCCTATATCAAAAAGAGAAGAAGATAAAACCGAGGCTACAAAAATCATACCTCGAATAGTAGAGGGTCTGGGATCTTGCTCTTACTGGGTCTGATCCACTACAAAATTCTAACCTATACAACAACCCTCTGACCCTGCCTGACCACTCTGAGCTGATCCACCCAACTGTCGCTAAATGACCGGTGAATGACCACCATGACCTCGACCTGCACCTTGGCCCGAATGCTCGGACAAACTCCAGTTCTCATACTGGTGAGAAACAAGTGGTGCTGTTCCTAAATGAGGACTTATGGATTAACCCCTGTCACCAGAAAATGGTGAGAAAACCTGAAAAAATCACTAAAGGTGACCCATCTTGCCGCAAGATCGGCACTCTACTAGGTATCTCTGTGACTGTAGCCTTGTATTCCCATCACTTCCACACTGGTAGCATACCACCTCTCTACCTAAAGATGTGTCTCACTGCCTCGGATCACTGTTCCTAGACCCCTTATTGTGCTTCCTATTGTCAGCTGGTGAAGAACTAACTCTGGAAGTGGAAATTACTTGGCTATCAGCTCCATAATCTCTTAGATTGCGCACTACAATCAGTGCCCGGTTGATGATGGAAGTGATGGAAGTCTGCCTAAAGATATTCACCTGTGAGCAGATCTCCCGTCTGAGACCATCCTCAAACTTCCTTGCCAAGAAAAATCCATCTTCATCCTAGAGGCTTATGAAATGCTAAAGCTAAGTTAAACGAGAGGAATAATCCATGAAAAAAAGATTACCCTCCTCTAGGCTCATGAACTCCTGGGTTAGGTTGGCCCTCAGGGTCTCCGGATAGAATTAGTTATAAAAGATGCACTGACACACCTCCCATGCCATAACCCGCTGATGACCCACCTGTGAGATCACGTCCCACCACCTATTGGAGGAGTCTCGTATCATGTAGGTAGCGAGATTGACCCGCCTCTCTGGAGGCATCTCCAGATGCTCGAAGATTGTCATCATGGCTTCTATCCATGACTCTGCAGCCTGAGGTCCTCCTTCCCATGAGAAGCTGGGAGGATGCTGCTATTGGAAATCCCGTGCCAAGTCTGTCATAGTCGAGGCAGGAGGTAGAGCTCCCTAGATGGTCTAAATAATCCTAGAAAATCCTTCCCTAAAATTTTCATCAGCTCTTATAATAGGTATCACTACTGGTGCCTAGGCTGGCACAACAGGAAGATCTGCTGGAAGTCCCTGATCATCCATATCCGATGTCTGATCACTGTCTGGCAACTGGCGTGCAACCGGAGGATGTCTCAGTGCCATGACTCTGCATAGTCAAATTCACACATTAGATCACATTATCAAGGATTAAAATTTGGAGCGTAAGAAGGGAACATGGGAAAGAAAACATTCAAGTTTTACAAAACATGACTACACGGTGTGTATAATGACTACACGGTGTGTTCCACTAAGTCATTTACATGGGCTTGTATTTCAGTTTAAACAGGTTGTGTAACACCCCAAACACACGAAGTGTTATCCTAACACATGACGTGTTCCAGAATCCTCTTCCCCTGCCCGAGTCTTTCTACATGGCTAAGACACATGGCTCCCCCAAGACAAGACTACATGACATGTTCTCAGCCGACAAGACATGTACTTAATAAGCTTCACATGTCCCGTGTTGTTAGTGACACGTTTAGAAACACGGATAAAACTACACGTCATGTTCCTGACAGACACAACATGTATGTGAAAGGATAACACCGACCCGTGTTTGTTTGTGACACGGCTGGGTACCTGGTTTAGACTACATGGTGTGTTCAAGGTGGACACGACGTGTATAATAAGAGACTCCACCGACCCATGTTGTTAGCTACAAGGCCAGGTTCCTAGTATTACCCTACACGGAGTGCACAATCGGTACACAGCGTGTTCCCACGAGATTTTCCATACCCCATGCCTCTGCCCACATGGCCTCAGACACGGTTAGATAATACACGGCGTGTATAAAAGGTACACGACGTGTACTTATGAAAAACAGTTTCTTCCCGAACAAAAGAAAACATGACATGTAGTCAAAACTAAACGGCATGTATTCTGGGTTTTTCTTGACAATAACCATCAGAAACTACTCTGGAGCCCAAAAAACACTGAAACAAACACTGAAAGTGCCGAATTCCGATCCATGAGGGTCCATGCTCCCCGCGAATCAAAGTTTGACATCTTAAGAAGATATAGAAAGGCAATCAAAGCAAAGATCCATCAAATTACGGTCCATGAGGGCCCATAACACCTCAAGAACCAAAGTTTGGTGTTCATTCAAGAAAAAATCTATGCAAACAATACCTTATCAAACAGCAGATATTCCTATCAAGGCAACTATCACATCATTATTTATATTCAACACAATATCTATCACAACAACATGCTATTGCTAATGCATCATAGATGGCATGGAAAGAATGCATGGAATGTGATTTCTATCAAGTGCCTATATGATGGATGAGATGGCATACCCTCATCTCATCGGGCTGAGACAGAAGTAGAACCGCAATATCAATAATAGTAACAGCACAAAACATGTGAATCACCCAATGGTGAAATCAAATCAACTGAAAAATTTAAAACCAAAAAAATTACAATAACAACGTAGATTGGATTTTCCCTATACACGGGTTAGATACTTCCGGGAACATCTTATTACCAAGTACCTATTCCATCCAATTATCTGGCTATAGTATCCAAATAGTAAATCAATAGAAAATAACACCCTATGCTACAACTTTGTAACATCCCGGTTCCGGGAGCCACCCAGAGGTGCCCCGTACCCGGTTGGTCACATGGACTCAAGCGCATTTCCCCAAATTCTAGAGGTTACCGACTAGCAATGAGGGCCTTGGGTGTGATAGTGGGGAATCTATTCCCTCATTGGCATAGTACATAGTGGAAGTACACAAATACATACAACAGAAGAAGCAATAAATACTAAACAATTGTAATAGTGGAAGCCTGATAAAGGAAACAACTGGAGAAGATATGTATATAAATGATGCATGATACATATATGTCTAGGAAAACATCCAAACAAGTCACAATGTTAGAATACAATAGTGTTAAACCAAAGTGAAAAAATAAAGTAGATAAACTCCTCATCATCGCACGACATAGCTTGGTCCCATGCTCTCTAGCTCCACAACAATCAAGAACCTAAAGTCTAAGGGTGCTTGCCCTTATCTATACCTACAATAATATATTCTGTTTGGGCCCAAAATCATGACTCAAACATGGTGTGAGACAAAGTCTTGGTTGGAAACCACTCGATGATCTATGCCTAACCATCAATGAATATATGGCAGGTAAAATTAAAGTAAAGTAGTAAACAATCCACAGTTTCTAGCATATAATTTACAAAAAAGTAAGCAACCACTCAAGCAAGTAGAACAAATAGGTATCCCTTTAGGTAGTTCTCACAACCTAACCCCTATGGTTCAACCAACAAGTAATAGCAACCCTCTAGGAGGCACACACTATCTCACCCCTCTGGTTCATCCAAAGAATATACTCTTTGGGGAAGCACTCACCGTCAATTCCCCTTATAGTCTTGTATCGTACTAAAGGTGCTATTGGGAAGAACTCAATGTCTCATTCACTATATTTCCCATTTCAAGGAACTAGAGACACTCTGAGGAAGAACTCAATGTCAATTCCCCTTGTGGTCTCATATCGTATTATAAAGACACTCTGGAGAATCCCTTACATCCATTCTCCCTATAGTCTACTACACTAGGTTCTCACAGCCCTGTGTAAAGTCAACAAGTATCGCAATGCATATCAGCCAAAGTAAACTCAAAAACTACTTGCCAAGCATTCTATAACATCTTAGAATGAAAGAACAACAATCACACCATCCTACAATACTAGGAATGGGAAAAAAAGTCAAAAAGGTAACTAGACCCAACGGTCAAGACAGGAAATAACATACATCGAAAACACTTCCAAATCCTAAAAATTAGCTTAAAACACAATCAAAATCCTTTACTCTAGCATACAAGAAAAGTACACAATCAATAGGGCTAAAATGGTAAACACGCAATACCCCATTCAAGGGTATTGGTGGAATTTGCACAAAATACTCAAAGACTTTCTATAGAAAGGCACAAACCACCAACCTTGATGTTAAGAGATCGATATACATGAACCAAAAGGCTTCAATCACCTTAAATCATTGAATATATACAAAAATTTATAAAACATTCAGCCCACGATAACTTGGAAAAGAGAAGGAATCATGAAACGAGGTTCCAGCAGAAGAGAGAAATCACCGATACAATTCCAACGCAATTGATGGAGTTCGATTCGGAGACTAGACGATCACTTGAGGGTTCATCAAAGATCCGCAGCTGTTCGGGAACTCTCGGCCGAACGAGACCTAAAAGGAGATGTTTCTGGCGATTAGACGCGACCCCGGTGCATTTAATGAGAAAAAGGAAAGTACACGACTTGTACTTTTGGAGTACATGGTGTGTACTTTTCTTTTCCATACTCTGCTTTAGGTGGCCTCCAAGTCACCCCTACATGGTCGTGTGTGTGGCCATGACATGACCAGCACACAACCTCCATCAGTATCACAGTACACGATGTGTACTTATAAAGTACACGACATGTACTTTTAAAATTTCTATATCTTCCTCTTTTCCTAAAAAATGACCAGAAATGAAAAAACATACCTAAAAAAAGATCCAGGTTCTTACAAAGTGAGCCTTTACTACCAATTATATGAAATTATATGATTATATATATCCCAAAAATCAATTTGTTATTCCAATTTTGTGTCCACATGGATCAATTTCATGGATTTCATTATGATTCGTGTCTTATTAACTACCATGATTTATGTCATGACTCAGGTTTATGACATATTATATGAAGGGTATTGTTTTAAAATGTTATTTTCATGTTCTCATACCTTATGATCATTATATATTGACATCATTCTTGTTTACCCTTAATGAACATATGAGATCACCCTTTGTTATGTTTTTTGTCCCCTAGTTATAAATAATGGATTTTATTAGGGGATGTGGGAAGATATTTATTGGAGATATTGAGGATATTTAATGAAATTAGAATATTATGTTACATGTTTCCAAAGGCATTACACCTTTACGATCCTCAAGTGTGTTTTTTTGTAATGTAATGAATATTCATCTAAAAAGATGTGATATATATGTATATAAATTCTGGGTGCTTACATGGTTTACCTAAAAGTTAAGGTTATATGAATAATGTGTAAGGGTATGATGAAATCATTAACCATACCAGTTTGTAAATAGGAAAATATTCCAATGAATTTTGTTGTAGGACACCCCAGTACATCTGAATGCTCTAATTCCATTTTGGTTATAGTCAATCACAAAAAAAGTTAGTGCATTTCATTGAAATCAAATAATATTTCTCACATTACTGACATTACATGATATACATTGGGGGTGGAAAGGCTTAATAGAGTACCACTCTCTATTTTATCTAATTAAGATCAAGGATTTAACTTGATATTCAAGAAAATTATTCAGAAACTATTGGATATAGATATGAGTTTCAACACTTATTATCATGCTCAGATAAATTTTCAGTTTGAGATAACCATTCAAAATCTTAAGGGTATATTGATAAATTGACCCATGGATTTCCAGGGGTCTTTGGATCAACTATTTACCTTGGAATAGGTATAATGTTACAATAGATTCAGTTTTAGTATTTATATGGAACTATATGAGGCTTTGTATAAGAAGTGATGTGGGACTCCAACCTACAGTGTTGATGTTAGAGTGAGGAATTTGAAAAGAATTCCCCTTTTACAATAAATGATAGAGAAGGTTCAAAACATTCCTTGATATATTAAAGAACTACAAAGTTGAATGAAGAGATATATAGTTAATATTTTATGAGACATAGAGTTCGAATTCAGTGACAAGGTGTTCATATAAATGTCCCCTCGGAACTAGGTCATGAGATTTGGTAAGAAATGGATGTTGAGACTAAGGTATATCATTCCCTTTGAGAAACTTGATTATGTTGAGGCTATATCTGATCACTCGTAACTCTATCTATATATATCCCAAATTCATTATTTTTTGTATCACTTTTGACAATGTACATTCTAAACCCTTCACATGTACTAAACGTAGAAGTTGGGAATTGGGAATGTGATTTCTCATATTAGGAACAAATAGTTGAAGTTATGGATTGGAGAGAAAATGTACTACAGAATAAGGCCACTCATCTATTCAATATTCTCTAAGGGAATCATAATTTCAAAGAAGTTATGTGGGAACTCTAGGATTTAATTAAAGAAAATTACCCCCACTTTTTTCTTCCTAATAATAATATTTTGAGGATAAAGTTCCTTTTAATGTGGAATAATTAAACACCACAAAATTTTACCATATTTATTTTAAGATAGAAAAATATTGTGTTTGATAGCATGTTTTATAAGAAATACTGAAAAAATGACCCATGAAATATTAGATAAATGTTATTAAGAAAATGTAAGAATAATAAAAAAAAACTAGTAAATAAAAATATTATAATCAATTAGTAATTTATAGAAAATAGGATTAAGAACACTTATTATTTTAAAAGGTCATTTTTCATTAAAAAAATATTTCATTTATATATTATATTTTAATTTCAAATATACATTAATAAATTTTATAACTTTAATTTGAAAAAATATGATTCATTTTTTACATAGAATAAAACTTTTATCATAGGATAAATTTTTTGGATTTTTCAGAAATAGATTGTTTTTAGGTAAGTGGTGAAAAAATCGATTATACAAAAAATGTAAATTTTATAGCCTTATCATTATATAAGAATGCAATAGAACTTTATAAAACCATTTAGTGGATAAAATATTTATTCAAGTATTAAAACTATATATTTCAGAAATACAATTATGGATTTACAAACCCTATCATTGACATTTTATAAAACTAGGTAATATTTTCTAATAAGAGAAACTTCTTTTGGTATTTTCTTTTATTAAAAATTTTTTAGTTAAAATTCTGTTTTGGTATGATTTGAAATCCATATAACATTTATTTTTTATACAATTCCAATTTTTATCATGATAATCAAATACATGGCTAATTTTACCCTATATGTATATGTTTTAGCTTAAAAATACACATATTCAAAAAAGAGGTTTTTAGCCATTACACATGATAATTTTAAAATTAATTTTTCATACATGTATAACTTTTATATGATAAAATGTACTTATTATTAAGATTATATAGGTCCAAATTATTTAATTAGGTCTATTTAATTAATTGGCATTAAAAGTTAATTACTTTAGTAAAAACTATAATGTGGTGAAATATAAAAGTGTAAAAGTAATAAATCAATGGGTAAATGGATTGAAACATGTAAAAAAAATTAATTGATTGGATAAGATATTATCAAACTTATATAATCCTCTACAACATTATTTCCCATTTTTTGTATCCACTTGACATTTAAAACATGTTCTCTCTTAATATTAAGTTAAAATATTTACAATAAAGTCCTCATCACAAATTATATAGTGAGACTCTCATCACCACTTCAGTACCACTCAAATAATGTATTGGATTAATATCTCCATTTACAAGGAGTCTTCTAAGGGAAACACTATTTTTTCAACAAGATTACTTTATTTTCTTAGCAATAGTTCTTTTCTTTCTTATGTTCCAAATAAAATTTTCTAATTCCTATAAAATTAAATCAACATTTATTTTTTACTAAATTATAATATGATATTGAAATATTTATTACCTACATTTCACCTTCTATATTAATAAATAATATACTTCCATGTGTGTATTATGTGGACTACTTTCTCAATGAAGTGACAACTTCTATTTTTCACCAGTGCCTCTCTCCACTAATTGTTACGGTGAAATTTAAGAATAAATGTTCAATATTAAATATAATTGTTATTGTTTATATAAATATTATAATACTAATATTTAACATTAATTATTAAAGAAATTAAAACATTAATTGTGCGTTGTGTGGACCACAATGTTCATGAAGGAACATATCTCAATTTTCACCATGTTTATTTCTTATTTGTTGACCACCTTTCAAATATAATTAACCACCACAAAATTATATAAATAATATAAGTATGATTATTAAATAATGATATTATTACAAAGTAAAATAGATTCATATCCATAATAATCTATTAATTATGGAATGATCATGTTTGGGTTGGTCTAATAACCTATTTGAAAAATGATGTAAAATAATATCATTGATGACTATGATAACTTAATCAATGATTATTGATGATATAAATAATTAAATAAGTTTTTTATTGAATGAAATCATTAATACTAAACTCATTAATTTAGATAAAATATTTTTTAAAATCTTCATAAAATGAATGTTTCCATTCTTTTTCTACAATAACCATAACTAAAACACTCATTAAACAAAATAATAACTTTATAAAATATCATAAATCATTAATTAATGTAACTATGGTTGGGGTGGTTCCTGAGTGATAAACCCTATAATACTGCATCCAAAAGACTAGGGTTCGAATTTGGCCAATCCCCCTAGGGGATTTAGACCGCAGGCGGTGATGCAAAAAGAATAATATTGGCGTAATGCAACATTAGGCCTTCGGGTCATGTTCATGGGCCACTTGGCCATGAGTCTATGAGATATGTAATGGGTCTCCCTCTAACTAGATAGAAAATGTATTTGATTTTATAATAAAATGTGGTTTTGATCCCAATTTAAAATTAAAGTACCTTGTATTTTCGGGGAATGATGAAATTTGAGGGAATAATGAATACCGACAATGCTATTATGAAATTAATTCAAAAAAATCAAGAATACTCACACCCAATATTGAAAGTAGATAATAAATAATTAATATACATGTGAAGAATAAATAAAAAACATGTTTATTAAATTATATATATGTTAATAAGGTTTTAAAATTCGTTATTAATATATTTATATTTATTAAATAGGAGGCTTTAGTACATTAAAGTGAGCAGGAATACAAGGTAAGTGTTTTTATTGACTCAAATTATTATCTTGAGTCATGAGGATTCCTTTTTTACTATGTTAATAAAATATATATTAATTTTTTTTATGATGATACTATAATTCCATATCCCTCTATATTAAGTGAAATTTTTAATTCAAATATTTACCATGATGGATTTCTTTCTCAAAATTATATCATTGTTGGGAATAATTCACATCCACATTAATGATAGTTCCCCCTAATTTTCTATATTTCTCATTCAAACTAATGTTCTACTTTTTATATGGAAACAAAATTATTTGTTATCCTTGGTGAACCTCATATTTATCTTTTTCACTTTTAATTATTTTGTTTTTGTTTCTATTTTACAATGTGGTTTTTCAACATGGTATTTCAAAATATTTAAAAGATTTTAAATCATTGCATAATAAAATTTTATACCCCCCACTAAAAATTTCATTCAAAAACCTCTTTATATTTTCATGGAAAATATTTATAAGAATATTTTTAAAATAAATTATTTTCCAAATGTTTTAAATTTCTTGTTCAAAAAATGTCTTTTGAATGAGATCTAAAACATTTTATTTTATGAAAATTGTAAGAAAATTTTATAAAAACTATTTTTTCCATCAAAATAAATTTCTTAATTATATTAAAATGGATTTATATCCTTAGAAATTATTTTTTAAGAACCAACCTATAAATTTTATTAATTAATAATATTTTTAGCTGATTGATTTTTTATCAAGAGTTTATATTATTGAGTTAAATTTTTTATTACTCATTCTAGATGTTGAGAAACATATTTTTATTTCCATTGGTTCTTTATTATATTAAAGGGTGAATTATTTTAATTTCAATGTTTTGTTAAACAATTTTTATTTCTATAGGTTCTTTTTGATATCATGAAGGAATTATTTTTTAAGTAGAACTCGTATTTTCGGATGATGATGGGTGGGTCCCTATATCACCCTCTTATACATTGGTTAATATATTATATCACATGAGATAATATAGAACATGACTTCTTCGTTATGGTAAAAAACTAATGCTTTATCCTTATTTGATATTCTCACAAACTAAATGGTTTAGAATTCTTGGATATGTGCATAAATTAATGGCCGATCATTCTTGGATACACTCAAAAATAAAAGGGAGATCCTTCTAAGGTTGGATCACAAGCTATATCATGGGACATATTGAATGTGATAAAAATATGGCGATACATTATTATAATTGTTTTGGAAAATAATCATGATTATTATGTGTTTTAAAGGCATGATATTTTCTTTGAAATGGTATTATGATTATTTTCTGAGGATCATGTTTGTTATCTCATGGTTATGTAATTTATTTCAACGGTACATGATTGATCTTACAGATTCATTTATCATGAATCATGGATAAAACTCATGGATTCCAAGTTCTTCTAATATTTTTTTTCTTATTATCATGTTTTATCTTATTATTATGATCTAACCCAATATTACTCAATGATATGATTTTTTCACATAATTTGAGCTCACCCCTTTCTTATGTTTACATTCCCCATGTCTGGAAGATGATTACAGCTTATAAGAAGTATATAAGGGAGTATATTCTCACTTAAATATGGGGGAATGTTCACATGTTTTTGTAAAGACCAGGAAATTTTGTATAATTGTTTTTTATTACATGGAATTATTAAGAGACTTTGAAAATTGACGTTATGTGATTCTGATGCCGGGAGTACCAAGAACGTAATTTTTAACTTTTTTTAATGTACGTTCAGTAAATGTGCATGAATGTTTTTATATCTTTTGAACTGGTGCTCAGATTGAAAATATGATGGCACCGTTGAATTCGTAGTACCGGGATTCACTCAGGTGAAGCTTAACATCGACTAGCAAGGGTTGGAAGAAAATGATAATTTTTTGGAATTTTTGGGAAAAAACAATAAAATAACTTTTTGAGTTATTTTATTTTTCTTCAACCGTTGAATGATAGTTGGCGAGACCATAGTTTAACGACGATCATTAAATGAGAGACATTTAATAAGCTATTACTTGCCTATGTAATGACAAAACATGTGTGATTAATTGGTTCATTAATTAAGGATTATTAATGAACCACAATAATGGACACAGTGTGGAGCTTGTTCTTTTTATTTAATCAACCCGATGGTGGATGGATTTGAAATAAAGGGATGAATCTATGAAGAAATGTTGGTGATGTCACCCTCCAACGAAGAACAGTGATTGATCGACGATTGTTGGATGATTCAGAATGAACATCGATGAACAATAATTAATGTCTTCGAATGTGTTTTCCTTCCTTCGTCCGCAATGGATTACATAGAATCTAGGTATGGGATTTATGAGTTTAATTTTCCTCTTATCCCAGTCATGTATAATATTAAGAACGCCGATCAACTATCCAACAAGTTGATCCACAATTCATTTATTATTACGAAAGGTTGTTGCAGGTTTTCATTTTGTGGATAATCTTAAACATTGATGATTATTAATCCAACACTTTGATAAAATGATAATTTGTAGGGCCTGGGCCAATCCGAACAAGGCCCAAACCCTCCACCTCTATTAGGTTTTGGGAGTTCTTTGTGGGTGACCGAGAAACGTTGTGACAAGGCGATTATGCGGGCTTCGTAGTGAAGGTGGAAACCCCAGAAGCCCGTAGGTGTAGATGTGAAGGAAAATAGACCACCGGAGCATCTCTAGTGACCTGTGGAAGCATCCATCAGTGCAACACACCTGGTGTGGCAGCGCCAACGGCCAACCCGTGCTGGACGTGTGGTGAAGCGGTGCTACAGGCACCGTGGTGGAAAGAGTGACGACCATCCAGGCCGTAGTGGTGGAAGGTGTGGCACTGATGCTCAGTGTGGGGGAAACGATGTAGCCCGCTTGGGCAAATTGGCTAGACACAATGGCTGCCTCTTGATAGCAGTTTTGGATGGAGGGGCGGTTCCCCACTAACGCCGCCAGCTGGGAGAACCGGCCCGCATCTGGGTTGGGTTTTCCAGGTAGGCCAGACCTGTTGGCTGGTCTAGACCTTCTGGATAGGTTAAACCCATTGGCTGGGCTAGACCTGCTGTCCAGGTCCGACCCGCGAACCGGGCCAAACCCACAAGCCAGGCCTGACCCCTATCGGACCGGACCCGACTGGTTCGGTTTCACTAAAACCCATATATCTCTTAAACTAGGCATCCAATTGACACGCCGTCTATGGCATGAGAACCCATACGATGGGGTGGTCCTTTTGAGATACTCCAATTGCGTTTTGGATGAATTTTGAGTATGGCCAGGTTAGATCAGACTTGAATCCAACCAGGACATATTTACCTTTTTTCTTATATCTTACAGACCGGGCATCCGATTGATGCACGGTATATTGTGTTAGAACCCTTAAGAAAAGATGGTATTTTATGTTACTTCTTCGTGGGACTTCTTGATGGTTGAGGTATGAATTATATCTTGAGAAGAAGAACCTATGGAACTCAAGTGCACTAAGTGCGAGAATCCAGTGGCTGACTATCAAGTGAAGAGAGACCCTCCATGGATCGTCATGAGAGTGACCCTCCATGGATTGGTAGAAGTGAGACCCTCCATGGATCAGCAATAAAGAGACCCTCTATGGATCAGCATGAGAGCAACCCTCCATGGATCGGGAGCAGTACGGCCCTCTGTGGATCAATAGTAGTACGACCCTCTGTGGATCAACAAAATATCAACCCTTTGTGGATCAGCATTATATCAACCCTTCATGGATCTGTATTAGAACCTATCAAAAAAATATAATGATCTAGCTCAAGATTATTCATCTTTATTCCTATTCTCTATGTTTTATACCTAGTGTGAGGTGTCTTTTACTATATGCTTTGTGATTGATATCATGCTTTGTGATTTTTCCATTTAGGAATTCTGGGATACCTTTAGGGTACTCGAGGCCCCTATTAGGTATTGTTATACTCACCCTTAAATGGGATTCTCCTACACCTTATTGTGTCTTGTGCATATGACAGACAACATGACTAAGACATGGGGATCTAGGAATAGACGGTACTTAGAGGTAATTGATAGATGTGGTGATCGACAATGACATCAGACGACAAGTTGTACCTACCCTTCAAGTAGGATCCTCGGTGGACAACCTTCAGATCACATTTTCTCCTTTTTTATGTTATTTATTTTCAATTGGGTGGGTATACTAGCTGTTTTTACATTCGGTTCACACTTTTACAATCATCAGTTCTACTTTGTGGTTTTCTTGTTTAGTGGACCTATTCTGTGTGTGTATTGGTTTAAAGGTAATGCCTTACCTTTTTGGGATATGCCTTTATGGTGCTAGTCTACATCCCTTGGCCTATGGAAGACATGCTTGGGGTATTCACAGCATGAGCCCCAGGGGATAAGTTATGAAAAGGTTGTATAAAAGGACAATTAGTTCTTCCAGAAGAACAAAGAGTTAGTATTTTCAATGTGGTCAATAGTTTTAAGTGTCTTGAGTTTGGATTTCAGTCAAGGGAGTCTAGTGTTGGTGCGATGGATGACATATCCATATTATAAGAGCCTAGATTTTTTTCCAACTTGGTACACGAAAACACTAGTTTCATGTTTTTTGAAGATGTTTTTCTCTTGATATATTTTGAGTCATCTCACCAGGTATAACATATTGGTTTTAGTTCATCTTGATTCTCTTTCAATATGCCTCTGTGTAGACTAACATACAGGATTCCAATGCGTGACCACGAGGATGTTCCACATAGTGATGAGTCTTCAGTACAAGGATTCTTTCCCAAGATGGTACATTCAGGCGGTGTCTGAGCGATACCACTCCCCGTTGGTTAGCAGTTACTACCAGTGCTATCGGTAAAGCACACATATAGGATTAGTGCCATAAGTTAGTTTTAATGACATATACCCCTTAGGTTCCATGGAGAGCCCGACTCAGAGGATACTAGGATTGTATTGAGGGGGTAACTGAGTTTCCATCTAGCCAGGGCACCATTAGATCAAATGGTGGTCTTGACAGTGATCATTCTATGTTGCTTAGCAGGGTGATTTTAGGGTTTAGATTACCACTATCTTTTGATGAGGTGACTCTTTATTGTATATAGCTTGAGAACCATTCTCAAAGAAGGGGTTTTTTACCATAAAAATCTAAGGTTATGTGTTTCCAAGAGCTTCTATAGATTTGGTAGGATGACATGTCGATAGCTGAGTATTCGTTGAGGAGTACCAACTATTCCAGTTACTTGATGAATATGATATGAACAGTTATTCAGGTCTCAGACCACCGAGCGATACGTATTTAGGGAAATCCAAGCCATCACAATTATTCTGTCTATTCTTACTTATGTTAGGCTTCTAGAGAGAACCATTGTGGTTGAAAATTATTTGTCTGAGTAGATATAGCCAATTAATGTTACTAGTGGGAAAGTAGGAAACTAACCTCAGTTTGAGATAATTGGATGTTTAAAATGTTTTGGAAAGAGGAAGTGATAGGGATAGATGAATCTGCAGTGCGACATATGTGGAAGAGGAACTAGGAGAGCAGAAAGAGGTGGTATACATTTCGATATGTTACAACAAGCACCCCAATGTGGTCCCAACCAGGCTCAGGGAGATGGAGGACAGGGTAAGGGAGTAGCTTCATGCAGTCAAGGAGTATGATCGAATGGCTCCAGGAATGATTCTAGGTATGCTCTATGACCACTAATAGTTTTTGTATTAATATACATTGGTACTAATCATTCGTTATTATCACAAATCTTGTTCAATACCTAGAGTTTTTGGTAAACCCGATGACTTGATCCTCACATCTTGAGATACCTATGGGAGGAGAATCAATAATAAAACATGTGATGATAGTTTGATATGAACCTTGAGGTGAGAGTTTCGGTTGGAACCTGTTGGTGGAAGCATCGAGGCCTTACGATGTTAGTTTTGGTATAGACTAGTCACCCACAGTTCATGATCAGATTGACTATTTTATGAAAAAGGATGTGATATATTTGCAGCGTTGTAATTAGGTTTTCCTTGGTTGGAAAAAAGGAATTCCAGGTAGCATGGGATAAACTCATGCATAGGAGAGTGTAGCCGATCACTCTTGAGTCGGTCATCCTTACGCTCGTGGAAGCAGTTGTTTTGAGTTTTCAGTTCCGAACAGTTGTGGCGGAGTGGGAGAATATCCTTACCAAACATGTTTCTAGGATTACCTCCACACATGAGGATGGAATAATGTAACATTCAACACCTAGATACGGCACTAATATTAGCATTAGTATATCGGAGTACATTTGTAGAGATTCGCAAGTAGGAGGCTTAGGCGGAGGACATGAAGAGAAACGTCTTAGTAAGACCCAGTGTGAGAGTTTATGTGTGGACTACTAGAACCATAACAAAGTATCCATGGAGAGATATTACTAACTACCAAAGGGTCAATGGACACATCAATCAGTTAAAGGGGGTGCCTTTCGCGTGGATGGAAAGGTTCCTGTAGTATTTTTAGTAGTCGAGACAATGGTGATGGTTGGAGTTTTTCCAAGATTATGACCTTGAGATATTATATACTCCTAGGAAGGGGGATGTGGTGGTAGACATGCTTAGTAGGAGGTATGGTTTACAACTTTTGAGTGATGTGACGAAGCAGCTAGCCACGATGCCAATATCATTCATGGATGATGATGGAGTAGCTTACCTTCAGTCTATGACTATCACTACCCCACTCCTTCAGTGAGTTAGGGAGGTACAACATCTGGATGTTGACAATGAGGCCAGAAATAGTTAGATATCCTCAGAATAGTCTCTTGATGGATTTTTTATAGGTGGGGAGCACATCATCATTTTTAATGGACTTACTATGGTACCAATAACGTTATGAGAGGAGGTGTTGAGGGAATTCCATGCATCCTCTTTGGTGGTAGATCATTGTGTGGAGAAGATGTACTAGGACCTCCAATGTTAGTACTGGTTCCTAGGGTTGATGAAATTAGTGTAAGAATTTGTTTCACGATGCCTCACTTGTTAGTAAGTGAAAGCCGAGCATCAAGTTGTCGCATGCTTGATCTCAACTTTTACCTCCCAGACTGGTTAGATGGAGTGGACCATACAGACCTTGGAATACATGCTTCGTACTTGTGTCCTAGATTTTGTTCATAGTTATAAGGACCACCAACCACTGGTGGAGTTTTCATGCATCAATATCTACCACTCCTCCATTGGCATGCCACCATTTGAGGCCTTGTACGAGTGGCCTTACCGGTCACCTCTATGATAGAGAGACCGAGGAGAGTCAGCACTCATGGGTCCAAAGTTGGTACATGATACCACTGAGAAGGTGCAGATCATCCAGGAGCAGATGATGAATGCACACAAACAATATAATTCTTATGCCGAAAGGAGGAATGGACCCTTATATTTCGAGAAGGGAGACCATGGTTTCCTTCGGGTATTACCCCGATGGGGATTTTAGAGATTTGGCTGGGGTGGTAAGTTATCTTCAAGGCTAATCAGACCTTTTTCAGATCCATATCAAAGTTGGTGAAGTGGGATACTGCCTAGGCTCTTCCCCATAGATGCACCAAGTGCATGATGTTTTATACGTGTCAGAGCTAAGAAGACACATGCTTGATCTATCGCATGTCATCAACAGGGGAGAGATGGACATTGATGATGGGGAGACTTGTAAGGAGTTATCAATGGAGATAGTGGATCAACCGGAGTGGGTCCTTCATGGATGGTTGATCCCTCTGGTATGATTTATGAGGCAACACGAGACCCTCCAAGAGAGAACATGGGAGTAAGAGGATCAGATTCGTGCTCAGTACCCCCATATGTTTCCATAGCTTTTGTTGTGGCTTTTGGGGATGTAAATACCGAAGGTGGGGAAAATGTAATGACCCAGAAATTCCGTATAATGTTTTATAATTATAAGGAATTATTATGAAACTTCAGAAATCAACGACACTTTATTTAGAGACTGAGAGAGACAAGAATATAATTTTGAACTTTTTTAAGGTACATTCAGTAAACATGCGAGTGGGATTTTCTATCATTTGAACAGGTGATCAGATTTAAAATATGAGGGAACTATTTAATTCACAACATCGGGATTTTCTTAGGCAAAGCTTTACTTCCACTATTAAGGGCCAGGAAAAAAATATAATTTTTGGACATTTTAGAAAAAAATAAAATAACTCTTTGAGTTATTTTATTTTTCTTTAACCGTTGAGCAATGGTTGGAGAGACCATAGTATAACAACAATCATTAAATGAGAGTCATTTAATGACCTATCACATGTTTGTGTAACGAAAATGCTAGTGTGATTAATTGTTTCATTATTTATGTATTATTTACAAACCGCAATAATGAACACAACATGGACCTTGTTCTTTTTATTTAATCAGACCCTTGTCAAATGGATTGGAAATCATGGGAAAAAGCTCCGATGAAATGCTAATGACATCACCCTCCAATGAAGAAAGTTGATTGATTGATGAAAATTAGAGGATTTGGATCAGACATTGTTGAATGATGAAAAAAATCTTCAAATTTTGATTCCTTCCTTCGTCTGAAATGGATTCCACCAAATATAGGTCGGGGATTTACGAGTTTAATTTTCCTCTTTTCATGTTCATGTATAATATGAAGAACATAGATCAACCGACCGACGAGTTGATCCATGATTCATTATTAATTACAAACGGTTATTTCAGGTTTCATTTTTTGGGTTAATCTTAAACAATGATGATTATTAATCAACCACTTTGATAAAACAATAATTCAGAGGGGGCTGGAAAATTCAAACAAGGCCCAGACCCTCCACCGCTCTTAGGTTTTATGCGTTCTTCATGGGCGGTCGAGCAACCTGTAGACAAGGTGATTCCATGGGATATGAAGTGAAGGTGGAAACTGCAGAAGCCCGTTCCCATAGATGTGAAGGAAAATAGACCACCATACATCTCTGGTGGTCTAGGGAAGCACCCGCTGGCGCGGAACCTCTGGCGGCAGCCGAACCATGTCGCCCGTGTGGAGAAGAGGCACATGTAAGCGCCAAAAATGTAAAAGCTGGGACCACCTAGGATGTAGTGGTGGAAGGCATGGTTCCAATTCACCGCAATGGGGAAATGATGTGAGTCGATTGGGCTACTTGGTTGGATACAACGGTTGGCTCGAGCTGACCGTTTTGAAAGGTGGGACGGCAACCCGCTGGCGCCGCCAGTTGGGAGAACCGGACCGCATGTGGGACAGGATTTCCAGGCTGGCCACACCCATGGGTCGGACGGACCCATAAACTGGGTCCGACTTATGAGGTGGGCTTGACCTTGGGGCCTAACTGGCCGACCATGCATGACCCATACCTGACCCAGACTTGACCAGTCCCGTTTCACTAAAACTGATATATCTCACGGACCAGACATCCGATTGACGCACCGTCTGCAGAGTAAGGACCCTTACGAAGGTAAGGTCCTTTAGAGATACTATACATGGGTTTTGGTAGAATTTGGTTTAATTCCATGTTGTATTGGAATCAAATCCAACCGGTTCTTATTTACCTTTTTTCTTATATCTTACAGACCAGACGTCCGATTGACGCGTCGTCTATCACGTTGGAACCATTATGACAAGATGATCCTTTGAGTTACTTCTTAGTAGTAATTTGTGATGGTTGAGGTACAAATGATATCTTTAGGATTATAACCTATGAATCTGAAGTGCACTAAGTGCGGGATTCAAGTGGATGGCTATCTAGTGAAGAGTGACCCTCCGTGAATCGGCATGAGAGTGAATCTTTGTGGATCGAAAGAAGTGAAATTCTCCATGGAAAAGAAATAGAGAGACACTCTATGGATCGACATGAGAGAGACCCTCTAGGTTTAGGTAGTACTATGACCCTCTGTGTATCGATAGTAGTGTGACCCTCTGTGGATCAGTAGTAGATCCACCCTTTGTGGATCAGATGTATAGAGACCCTTCGTGGATCAGTAGCAGAACCTCTCAATACAATAAATTGATCTATCTCAAGACTAATCATCTTTATTCATGTTCTATATGTTGAATACCTTGTTTCCGTTGTATTTTACTTTATGCTTTTTGATTAAGAACATGCTTTGTGGTTTTTCCTTTGAGAAATTATGGCAGACCTTCGAGGGTCTCGGGGTCCCTACTGGGTATTGTTATAATCACCCTTGCCTGGGCTTCTCCTAATCCATGTTGTGTCTTGTGTAGATTATAGACAACTTGATTGAGTTTTGGGGATCCAGGACTAGATGATGCTCGGACGTAATTTATAGGCGTGGTGAGCACCAGTGACGAAAGATGGTGAGCTGTACCTACCGTTTTAGTAGGATATTTGGTGGATGACCATCAGAGCATGTTTTCCCCTTTTTTATGTACTTTATTTTTAGTTGGGTTTTTATAATGGCCCTTTTTTACTTTCAGTTCACACTTTTACTATCAGTAGTGCTAATTTTTGGTTTTTTTGTTGTGTACCTAGTCTACATGTGTAATGGTTTAAAGGAAATCCCTTCCCTTTTTGGGATATACCTTTCTGATGCTAGTCGCCATCCCCTAGTCTATAGAAGGTGAGATTGGGGTAGTCACAGAATGACCCCCAAGGGATGGGTCATGATAGTTTATTTGAAAAAATTTATTAGGGTTTTATTCCTCAATGACACTAGACCTTCCATTATTAGGATTTAGAGACTATTTTCTAAGATATAATATTTATCGTAGGAAAATTATGTAAAATAAAGATGTGTTTTTTTGGGTTATTATATCAAATAACACTATACATAGGGTAAAAAAGACATATATGTTTCATGTTATTATTTATATATCATTAAATAATCAAGGGATCTCAGTACGTTATGAAATAGTTACCATTCAAGGAATATTACTTGAAGATTATCTTTTAATGGTTAAAATTAACTATGGTTGTTTAATTTTAATTTATGTTTTATAATTTATAATTTATGTTTATTAAATTATAAGTAGGAAATTAAATTGATATTAATGTTATATCTAATCATTAAATAAATTATAGATATTTTTTATGAAGGATGTATGTTTATGAAAACATCATCATTTATTTGAGTAATGTAAAACTACTATGATAAGCGATGTTTTTCAAAAGAGTTTAAAAGAAGGGAAGCATGAATTATTATTTATATTTTATAAGGATATTATATAATAATTAAACTAATATTTTAGAGATACTTTTAATTATTATTATTTTCATTAAAAATAATAAAATGAGAGTTGAAGAAAACACATTTTTTGAAAAACCCATATTTTGATATAGTAATAGATTATGAAAAATAATTCAATTAGAGTTAATGGATAATATATGATCAATAAAAGAAATAATATATTTTAATTAAATAATAATTTAACAATTTAAGTAATCTAACTAAATTTTTAAAACAGTTTTAAGACAAAGAATAATTGAAAATAAATAAGAAATAGGTCGGAAACACTTACCCTACTCCTTGAACCTCCACATTTTCATCAACTATAATGCCTTCAGAGACATGATTTTTGGAAAGGCATGAGACTTTTGAATTTGTAAACGGTTTTTATATAATTATATGGGTTTATTATTTAGATAATACTAAAATATATATTAGTTTTTTAATTTTTAGAATGAATCCCCATTTATAGGAGATTTTCAATGGTGTTTTAAAATATATTCAATCATTAAATGTTATAGGGGTAATTTTATAATTGAAAGTGTATGAAAAAAATAAATAAAGAAGATGAAAATATCAAACATTGAACATCCCACTCAAATGAAAATAATATTTCTTTGATTTTTTTATTAATTTTTAAATCTTTTTTAATATTAAATGTCATTTTAAAGTCATTTTTAATATAATTTTCATAATTGAATTTAAAAATATCTATAAAACTTTGGAAATAAAATTAAAACATTTAATTAATTTATTAAATATAAATTTTTATGCTAAAAATCAATAAATGTAATGATTAATTCCAATATCATCATTTTAAATATTTTAAAAATAATTTACTTTGACTTTTCATCTTCTTGAAGAATCGCTGCATCAAAACTATGTAAGTTTTTGGGTAATTATCCTATTATATAATATAAATAATAAATAAATAAAATAAATATATTTTATTATAAGTTAAAATAATAATATCATATCATTCATAATATTATTTATTTCTATTATTATCATGTTTGCAATTTCAAGATCATAATTTTGAACTTTCTTACCGTACACAAGGGTCGATAATAATTAAGATAATTAATGTGTTATATAATTTTAAAACAAATTAATGTACATAACATTATGTTACTATACATTATATTTATCATTTAATTTTATCATAACCTTATCCCCTCTTAAATATTACCACAGTGACGCCAAGTTTGAATTTTCCAATGTTATCCATGTATTGCATCAACACTAATAAATGTTTTCATATTTATCTTCACATAAAAAATTATTTAAAATAAATTCATACAACATATATATGATATTTTAAGTATATTATCATTTACAACACTTTTCAAAGGATTCAAGAACATTAATATCATATTTACATCATGATGATGTCACAAAATATGTGATATTAAATTAATTGTCTTTTTACCCATTGCAAAGAAATAAACTATTTTAAAAAATCCAAATATTTCACCACAATAAAATTATGAAAAAAATATACTAAAGATATATTAAGTTTCACCAAATTAAAATTCTAAAAAATATACATTTCACTTTTAAATAATATCATTTATTTCATGGGAAAAAATTATTTAGGAGAAAAAATATTCATTTTTCAAATGAATCGCCATACTCTTTCTTCATACCGTAATAAAATTGTTTATAATATTATCATAATAATAAACATAAATTTAAATTTAAATGATTAAAATTAATAACCATTTAGAAAAAATATAATAATTAGATAATTCTTTAAATTTATGAAAATATGAAATTACTGTAAGGAAATTTATTTGACATTCAAATAAAAAATCCCTTATAAGATGATGTATAAGTGATAATTTTAAATTTATAATTAATATATAATTGATTATATAACATAACTTAATAAATTATATATATATATATATATATCTGTGTGTTGGTGTGTGTATGTGTGTTAAAATTGAATATAAATTCAGAATCATGAATATTAATAAACCCTAAAACTGATATATTATTAAAAATGACTAGATTATCACATATTTTCCTTTTTCATGAATAAAATAATAGATTTATAAATTAAAATTTAATTATTCATCAATATACCAAGGTATAATATTTTTTAAATATAATTATTTGTTTATTATTATCTAACTCGTTCTTGAATCCTTAAATCACTTTCCTAAAAATATTATACAGGGTTGTGTGATTTCTATCTCCTAACTTTTATTTTGTATTTCTTAATTTTTTTAGTGAAACAAAAATGGGAAATAAATTTTCTTCTTCTTATCTACCTCATTTCCATCCTCTCTTTCTTTATCTCCCTCTATATCTTCTAGATTTATGAAAAAGTTTGTATTGCTACTCAACATGTCTGTTGTGGTTTGAGGTGGATCTTACAGGGTGTGTCAAGTTGAGTAGGTGGGTATGGTCATAAAGAAGGTTACTAAAGGGGAGGTGATGGGTGGAGGATATGGTAGTAGTATTGGGGATTAGTTAGATTGGAAACAACATGACTCTTTTTGGATGGCCTTTACTAAGGAAAAAGGTGATGCGGGAGAAAAATGCAACAGGATGGTGTCAGAAGGGTTGTCCCTAGATGTTGGATGCAAAGTGGAGGGACAGTGGTCATAGGAATGTGGATGATGGGGTCAACTTGAGGCGGTTCACTCCGGGATCCCAAATAGGTGGTTAGTCATAATAATGGTCAACAATGGAGTCATGGAAATATTTTATAGCCTTCATGAGATAGTGAAAACCATTCATACACCATGATGTGGGTTATCCTGGATCAAGAATCATGCACACATGGATGAATATACATCATCTCAGTTGGTTCTACCACATGGCATGATAGGAGTCACAATTATGTTAGGTCAACCCAGCCTGACCCGAATAAGGTAGGTGGGAATGTAGAGGCTCACATTGATTCTAAGAGCTCCTGAACTTGGGGTTATATACAATAACATGGGTGTTCCTAGGGCCTCTTAGCACACCACATGACACACTTATAGGCCTCCATGTGGCAAATTATTTACCGGTGGGTGTGTTTTCACAATCATTTAATCAGGTATCTATTTGGGGAAATAAATAGACCATCTTAGGTATTTTATAACTCTTACAATAATGGTTAAATAATCATGGATATATGATTCTATTTTCAAGGTGATATCGGTAGATTTTCTATTTTTCATCATTAGGGTGATGATGGGACTCAGACATAATAGTTTTAGTGTTATCATCCAATAGGTAGGGCCATCTTTACCCCCATATACCTAGGGTATGTGATAATCTATTTATGCATCAGTTTATAGATATGGTAAGTTATTCCAATCATATACTCAGGGCATGTGATACTCTATCTTATCTTGCTGGTAGGTTTAATAATTTCCTTCGTATACCCAGGCGGTGATGTATTCTATCTCCAAGATGGTTTATGGATAAGTTCATCTATTCCCCCTATATACCATAGGTCATGGGATACTTTATCTCATCCTATAAGAACAATAATTTATTCCCAATATTTACTTGGGTAATGGAATATTATATCTATGGGTGGAATTCCATCGACTGGGGTTTCTTCTATTGAGGCACATATTTTCCTTTTATGATTCTAGCAAGGTGACATGGATTTCTCATAATTTGGTGGTTATGATTTTTGGTGTTAGTACTACCATGATAGTAACATATTAACAATAAAGGGAATGGTTTTCTTCTATTTTTATAGATATATAACACTGATATGATGGGTGGTATAGTGTGGTATTTCCTCAACTATAATTATTACATCAATAATGAGTACCCCATTTTTGATTCCTTATGGTGATGTAAGAGTAATAGTGGTATAAATATTGGATAATTTAAGACATTCAAATCCATATACATCCCCTATATTTTTTTAGAATGTGACATACGATAATTTATTGAATTATAAAAATATATAACTTTTGAAAATTGGAGAATTCCTTGTTACTAATGAGATCTGGACCCTCATGGGTTAGAGCGGAGATGATTGGGATATTAATTGTGTCCTTAATAATTTTATTTGTTGATCAAATCTAGATTATGTAATCCCATATTATTCTTAGTTACTCCCTCATAATTACAGCTTTTATCGGGTGGTTTGTTATAATTTTTTCATTTGGGATTTTTCCAACATTCTATTTTCTATTTCTATACTCACCTCTATAAAAGCCTTGTTCCCACATGAGTTGTGTTTATGAAGATGAAACATAGGTCCAAATATGTTATTGGTTTATGTGGAGTTGGTGTCTCTTATTTAGAAAATATTCATGACGATTCTAGGTGAGGAATTATAAATCTTGGTGGTCCTAGATGGTGGTTATTACTTTTGCATTTGGATATCATACCAGGAGTACCTATAGTGAGCATGATATTTCTTATATACATTTTGATTTTGATTCTTTTTGTATGTAAATTTCATATCTATTTTCCCTCATGGTGTTGTATTTGTACATGATGTTTTATACATGAGTTATATATAGTTTAGGTAATTATATTTATATATCCATACAGTTTTTCTATGTATTTTATACTATGGATATATGCATATATTGAATCTTGATATAGGTTATGGAAACCCATACTCTGAGCTATGCCACCTCAATTTTATTCACCCACCCATATCCCATTGGAGTGCAACATCTTGATATGGGAGCCACTGAATAGTGTCCCAACCTAGTGGGTCACATGGACTCAAGCATACCTCCCCTTATAACTAAAGATGTTGACTAGAAGTGAGGGTATAAAGTGTTATGGTGGTGCAATAGATCCTCATTATCAGAGTGTATCACAGTGGTTTAATAATATCATTAAATAGTGAATTCATAATTATAATTTATTAGTGTAAGAATAAAATCCAAAAGACTAAAATAAATATCAAAACAAAAATAAGTTTCATATAAACTATGATGCACAAGTAATGTCTCTATAAAAAATGCATAAAATACATAGGAACATTAATACTACACAATACATGTATCAAAATACAAAACCACAAAAAATAACTATTTCCAGATATCATCATGATAGAAGATCAGAAATGTTCTCCCCTACTCCTAACATAATAAACCAAGCATCCGAAATTGGGCATTTACCTAATCCCTACCTATATCCATTAGGTATAACACAGTATCCAAAAGTGGCTTGAAGATGGTGTAAGACAACACTCAATATTCCACCACCAAAGGTGTATATAGCATGTCTAATTTGGGTATATAATAAGTACAAGTCTGTAGTATTTATAAAAAAATTATAAATGTGAAACAGACGTGATAATTTCATGTCTAACAACTTGAGTCAAACATCCCTAATAAGGTACAACATTAATAAAGCCACCATAATCACATGCTAACTATAAAAAATAAAAAAACATCAACATCGTCCTATTTCATGTAATCCAGTTTCATAACTGAATGGTCAGATCCAAGGTATAAAATGACCAGGTCATCCTCATCGATTCTATGCAGAATCTCTATTAAAAACTTTGTAAATACTTGGTTGGAGCCTAAAGATAATATCCACATAGCATGTCCAATGTATTCTAAGTAAGATGGATCCTAGGATTTTATGTGTACCGAGCATACAAAGAAAGATGTATCCATGGAGTAGAAATATCCATGGAATCGACATCCAAGGAATATAAATGTATGAAAACCCCTTTAACATAATCAATTAATCATTTCATAATCAAGTGACAAGACATGATTTCACCCAACCCATTTCACATTTTCCATGTAAAATAATTTAACCATTTCATTCTACAATTAACCATTTAACAACATTTCATCACGTGGATCAGTTGAATACCGCCCATGAGTCTCTACCCTCATGAACCCATGGAGGAAACCCAAAAACTACTAATCAAATCAGCACCCAAGATTCAAGATCCTTCGTAGATGTTGTCACGAGTTACACTCCTTCAGTTGAATCAAAGACCTATGAATTCATTGAACCCATGAATTATCACCACTGAGGCCTATCAGCGATCTCCTTCTCAAAAGATGAGATGCACAATCTCTCTTTGGATCTACAGTTTTCTTTGGGTTGTAAGTTCTTTAACCATATACCCTAGCTTGTTTTTCTTCACAAAACATTATAAAGCATCATATTGGTTGCACATTGGATTATGGAATTTACTACATGTGTTGTTTTGATTTTCCTCGGAGGATGAGTATTATATATTTTGGATTCAAGGCTATTGGTATTTTGGGGGTTATAGAATAAAGGTGCTAAAGTGGTCTCTAGACATCTTTTTAGATTCCAAACACCCTATTGGTACTCTCTAGCTAGGACTCTTAAACACACCCTTACACATTTTCAAGAAGAATGCATTATTTTCCATTGATTTTCTATTCAATCAAACCATTAAGATCGAATATTCCACCTTAAACATAACACACCCCTCTGTCTCTAGAATTTTCACTGAGGTTGACATTTATAAAACCTATCCTTCATGATTATGGACTTAAAATGGGGATAATGGTTTCATACTGAATGTAGTTATAAGGCCCCAGCCTTAAACCTTACTTAATCTTGAGTTATTACAAGATTACACAATGAGGATCCTTTCAGGTTTAGAGTTTTAGAGAATTCTATCATGAAACTTGCATTACATTCCACATTTAAACAAAGTGGTTACATAAAAGACAGTATTCATTCTTCCCATCAACGGAAACATATTGAAAATAAAACATGGATTCCTTCTTGACACATCCTTGACACTATCATCACATCATGTACCTTTCCCTTGACCTGTAAATGACATTTCAAAAACTTGGGATGAGCATAAAAATATCAGTAAGGGTTATAAAAATATGGAAAGGAAACATGAGTTCATATATACATAAGAATGAAATCATACTTTACCCATAAAACATAGGCACTTTATCATACCTCATCAAACCATGAATAAATCATAGAAAACATAATACATAAAGGTAACTTGAGGCATTCATAACATTATTACGTAGGGAGTAACCCTCTTGGTTATGTTTGGAATACCCATCACAGTATATTCCCCAAATCTCTTCGGAGAAACCTTAACGTTTCACTCCTTCGGGTTACCCAATGCATTGGAGTGCTATATCGGGCTCACCCGCCCTTAGTTTATCACGGAACCACCCGTTTTCTTAACAATGCCCAAGAACCATAACACAACCATATCACATAAAACATGCATAAAGGAAACATAACATTTCCACATTTCAATCACAATATAACATTTTAGTATATTGAAATAATGAATCTATACAAAAAGAAACCATTTCCAAAACCATTTAAAACATTTAATAAGGAGAATTTTGAATCAAAGTGTCCCATCCCACCATGAAGCTTATAACATTTTAAACCATTAATATCATTATAAATAAATCCTTAAACCCATTTTGAAAACATGGATATTAATAAGAACAAGTCATTAAAACATTTAAAGCGATATTTTGGTCAAAGGGTTTTTACCAAAATTAGAGACACTTGAATACAATAATTGAGGAATAACATTTAATCAGAACTTTATAATATCATGAGAATAAATGGATTCATGATATAATATTCCAAAGGATAGTATATACACCATATAAGAGTGAATTGGTGCATAACAACAATGAAGTCTCAATAGGGATGTAAAATGTTATGAAATCCCTTATAAGGAAGGTATCCTTAAATTAAGGATAAATCAATATCAAAATTATGTGTGCCAAAAATAAATACACCCAATATAATTGGATATTAAGTGTAAAACAATAAAAGGTCTTTCACACATATTCAAAGGATGACATATTCAATAACTACATGTTGAACCCAAAGAAATCGAAATTGGGTTAAAACGTTCCCTTGGTAAAATTTGAAAGCCTAACGGCGTCACTTCAGAAATTCAGAAAATGAGTTGATGAGAGATAAAAAGGGAATATCATCACTTGTAAATAAAATTTACATCAATCAGGATATATAAGAACATATCCCAACATAATAGTATGTGAATTAAAAGACATAACAAATGAAGTCTTTTAAAAAAAAAGAGGGTGAAAGGTTCCCTTACCGACTTGGGTAACTTTCGAAAAGTACACCCCATTGAAGAAGTGTCATACAATAAATATGTAAATGCCCATAAATGAAATTAAATTAAAAAGGAGTGTAATAATGGGCAGTACATAAACCACTCAAAGGAAATTGTGGCAAATGAAGCATAAATCTCACGGGTATAAAAGTGAGATGAAAAATACCTTACGAAAACTCGGCAGCCTAACGCCGCCACTTAAAACATCCTAAAATGGATTGATGAGATCAAATAGGGTATCTCATCACATTAAAATAAAATGTACAGAAAGAGGAATATAAAATATCATCCCAATAACAAGATAGATGAGCTTTAAAAGGAATGACATAAAAGAGTGTTCTTCAAAAGAAAGAGAGGAGTAGGATCCCTTACCTCGGGTCCGACTTGACTCGATCATTCTTTAACGTCCTGAATAATAAACATGAGTTAATTTCCACTTTCTTAAGAACCTTTTTCATGTTCATATTCCTTTTATACCATGTTATTAACATCATGTAATCATTTAAGTTAATAATGTTCATTTTTTCGGTATTTGGTTCTTAAGTCAAAAATAGACTTCTTACACTTACATGTTGTTAATTTGGTCAAAGGTTCGTTATATTCAGAATTATATTAATGATTTGGATAACATATATATCATATATATTCAGCATATACATGTATTTATAATATTACATCACATTTAGAGGTAAGAAATGAAATGCACCGTTCATGGAGACGGTAAGCCGTACGTACGCATGAACGCTACTTCCATTTCTATTTCGTATTTCTGGAATGGAATCATAATGATATAAGAGTATATTATAATTCCAGTATAATAACACATATAATATCATTAACTTTATCCTTTACACATCCCACATATGGTATTAACGAATCAAATCACTTTCAGGGGGCGGTAGTCCGCACTTCCTAAAATGAAGATATCGTGTTTACCCATAATGGAAACAATAATGGTATGCCATAAATGAAAAATACAGAAGCTTAAGGAAATAATAAACAAATTATATGTCATATATAAAAATAGTGACATCATAATGGCCACCTTTGAAGGTGTTAAATGAGTATTGAACAATCATCGTTTCGGGAGGCAGAATTTTGCCATCCACGGAAACCGTATGTTCTTTAACCATTTGATGTAGTTGTGTGAGAGTGTAGATCGAATAAATCTTATAACAACATCCTAGTATATTTAAGATACTGGTGTTGTTACAAAAGAAGTAAACAAAAAGAGTTTAGGGGGTTGGAGAAGCAAAATAAAACAAATGAACATGAGAGAATGAATTACCTTTAAAAGTGTAACTCCTTTTGATTTGAGCCTAAAGGCTTCCTTTGAAAGGATTCTGCCCAAAGGGAATCATCTAGGATGAGTAGAGGTATGTGGAGAGAGTAAATGGGAAGGGGTTGGCTGAGCCAAAGGCTTGGGGAGTGGGTGAAATGAGGTAGAGGTGGGGGTCTTTTATAAGAGAAGAGGAGGGGCACTTTTGGAAAGTAAGAAATATTACTTTATTTGAAAATGTGTTTCGGTTTTAAAAGGTCCCACATTGATATAATTCGTGGATAAGGTGATAAGGGTTCGAAATACACCCATCCAATACGTTTTGGACATGTCTAGGTCATAGAGTTTACATTATCTTTTCATTTTATTTAAATCGTTAGATAATGATGTCATCGCTGCATCATTATGATGTCATAGATAATTTAAATTATTTAATGTATAAAAATTATAAAAAAATTACTATGATGTAGGAAATCCTTTTAGATTTCCAATGACTATTTATAATAAAACATCTGACTTTTATAACCCCACTAAAAAATTGTTTTAGTAAAACATATCATGTTTGTGTCATTTTTACTTTTACATTAAATAAAAAGTTATTTATGTCATTTCCCAACCAAAGTGGCTCGATGGGGTCCCCAAGTTGTCCCATGGCTTTTTTTGGTCGGCCATTACACATCTAATGAGGTTAGGACATGTGTCAAGTTCATTACATATTATTAAAACATTATTTTTACCTTAACTACACTAATTACCTCTAATCGCGATTAAAAACTTAATATGTTACTATTCACCAAAAAATTATTTTTATCCCATGGAACCACATTTTACTTCTTAATGAAAACCATGTATGTCGGATTTTTGAAATTCAAAACCCAAAGATGGCAAAATTTTATTGAAACGGAAAAATCAGTTTTTATAGGTACCACTTAGTGGTGTCACTATTCATCAAAAATTGATGTTTTTCAGAAAAATCCCAAAAATTTACCCTAAGCTATATTTGATATTAAGAATTCAAAAATGAAGTCTATTTTACAAAATTCAAAACATATAGGTCACATTAATTAATTTAATAATTAATTCCTGCTGTCAGAGCAAATAGCGTGTTTTTATGAAACAATAAGTATCAAAAGATTGACACTGGTTTAAGTCTGATTTCAAAGTGAAATTAATTCCAACGACCACTATTGGATTTAATGGTAAAAATATATTCTAATTTCACTTTCAAACCAATTCAAAAGATAATATAATCATATAAATAAATTATATTAAAAAGAGGTTTTGAATTAAAATACAACATTTTACACTATTCATTAAAAAAATGAACTTTATCGGAAAGATACCAAAAATTTACACAAAGTAAATTTTGATTTCCCGATTCTTAATAAGAGTTTTATTTGGTCCAAAATAATGTTTAAGAGTGAACAAAACTATATTTAATGATGGTTCAACATCAAAAGGTGATAAGTGAACCTTTAGTGAAAACTAGGGCATACACGCCTAAAATTGAATTCTTTCCGTATTTTATGCCTTTATGTAAAAACATTTAAAAACATATATAATCATATTTTAGTTATTTCTATCCATTACCACCAATACAATGGCTACATGTTAACTACCATTTAATATAATATTATTTTATTATTAGAGTGCAACGTAAGATTCCCAAGAAACTCGTTGTTGCGTGTTGGGTACGCCATCGAGCATAGTGTCTCCTTTAAAGTCATATCAATATTTTATTCACAAATATGGATAAATATGAAAATGTCATATTCTTTATTTACCTGGGGTGTTACATCCTTCCCCCCTTTTGGGAATTGAGTCCTCGCAATTTTAAAATTGCGCTTGGAAACATCCTTGAAAGTCCCACATCGGAACAAGAGTCGGTAAAACAATCACTTTAAAATAAAGAAAGATAAGTACAGAGGTCACCCGAGTTAACCCATACTAGGACTCCATGTAGGAAAACATGGACATGGAGGAGAAAACATAGGTTCATGTTCTGATGGAGAGTGATAGGAAACATGTTTAGGAGAAAGTTAACAATAAGAAAATCACAAACTTGTGATGGGTTAAACAGTGTTGGGTTCCCCAGTTGGAAAAGTTAATAGACAACATTTTTGTTTTAAGTTACTTTTTATTGTGGAATTTATTCATAAGGAAACATAATCACTTATCATGTTGACTTTCAACTTTTACTAGATTTCCTAATAAAACTCATATTTTTTCCAAAAGATGAGTATTTAGGGAGACTTGTTCGCATTAAGAGTACTATAATCAACTTCTAGAGAATCACCTAATCCACAAAAGAGAACTATATACATCCCATGTATTTAGGCTTTAACCAAAACTAAAACTAGAAAGGTTAGTATAAGGTCAGATAATCCAAAAAAGGATAACCCTTTATAAAAAGAAAATCTATTCTTAATCTCAAAATTTGTCCAACAAAACCCAAAGTTCAACAAGGACCATCCAATAAACAATTTGTCCATAAAATTATTCAAAGTAAACCAATATAAGATTGAAACCCAAATATTTTAAGGATTTAGTCACATAGTCTTCCAAGTTAAATCGTAACATTTATTTCCAAACAATATCAGTTGCTCCTAAAGTCTCGTATTGAAAAGTAATTTAACCTAATCACATATCCTCCATGATAGGTTAATCATTTTAATAAATAACCCAAAATCAACTTACTCTTAATTCATAAAATCATCTAACTAAAATAAATCGGTCAAACTAACCAGGGAATTCACGTAGTCCAGTGGTAGGCGATAAATACCAGTCGCACTTTGGTTGTGGGTTCGATTCCCGCACCTTTGTCCGACGCGACGGGTAGTCACACGGTCTGCGTGTTGTCCTTTTTCCAAAACTATATAATTCTCAAATCATTCCCCAAAAAGGGATAAAATCATCAAAAATGATCATTACATATTTTAACCTCAAGTTTATCTCATGCCTTTCATTTTCCAGCATATCATATAATAACCCATAATTACCTCAAAATTAAGGATCATATAAACTCTAATGGTTACCTTTATAATTATAACCTGAACTTCCACATGGATTGGTCATCTCTTACATGATGCATTAAAGATCATACCAACGTTCAAGTGGTTGATCATGACTCCTTGATAGTTGGTTTAGAACAACCATGAGTTTCCTCATTGAATACCCCATTTTATCTAGTATCTTAATCATAGAACCACCATAGTTTCCTTCAAACACGTTGTCTCTTTGGTGCCTGCTAGATCCATCCATTCACTAAAAACAGAAATGTCAGTGTGAGTATATCAACAAAACCATCATGTACTAATGAGGAATGTAAACACTAAGATACACTTACTCATTCACTTTATCTAAAACTAGGACTCTTTCTGAAATCCTAACCATTATGGTAATGTCACTTATGCTTAAAGAATACCCTAACCTCTAAAGTTATCTAAACTGACCTTTGATACCAACTATAAGGCCCCAGCCTTAAACCTTACTTAATCTTGAGTTATTACAAGAATACACATTGAGGATCTTTTCAGGTTTAGAGTTTTAGAGAATTAGATCATGAAACTTGCATTACATTCCACATTTAAACAAATTGGTTACATAAAAGACAGTATTCATTCTTTCCATAAACGGAATCATATTGAAAATAAAACATGGATTCTTTCTTGACACATCCTTGACACTATCATCACATCATGTACCTTTCCCTTGACCTGTGAAAAACATTTCAAAAACTTGGGATGAGCATAAAAAGCTCAGTAAGGGTTATAAAAATATGGAAAGGAAACATGAGTTCATATATATATAAGAATGAAATCATACTTTACCCATAAAACATAGGCACTTTAACATACCTCATCAAACCATGAATAAATCATAGAAAACATAATACATAAAGGTAACTTGAGGCATTCATAACATTCTTACATAGGGAGTAACCCTCTTGGTTACTTTTGGAATACCCATCACAGTATATTCCCTAAATCTCTTCGGAGAAACCTTAACGTTTCACTCCTTCGCGTTACCCAATGCATTGGAGAGCTATATCGGGCTCACCCGCCCTTAGTTTCTCACGGAACCACCTGTTTTCATAACAATGCCCAAGAACCATAACATAATTGTATCACATAAAACATGCATAAAGGAAACATAACATTTCCACATTTCAATCACAATATAACATTTTATTATATTGAAATAATGAATCCATACAAAAAGAAACCATTTCCAAAACCATTTAAAACATTTAATAAGGAGAATTTTGAATCAAAGTGTCCCATACCACCTTGAAGCTTTTATCATTTTAAACCATTAATATCCATATAAAAAAATCCTTAAAACCATTTTGAAAACATGGATATTAATAAGAACAAGTCATTAAAACATTTAAAGAGATATTTTGGTCAAAGGGTTTTTACGAAAATTAGAGACACTTGAATACAATAATTGAGGAATAACATTTAATCAGAACTTTATAATATTATGAGAATAAATGGATTCATGATATAATATTCCAAAGGACAGTATATACACAATATAAGAGTGAATTGGTGCATAACAACAATGAAGTCTCAATAGGGATGTAAAATGTGAGAAATCCCTTATAAGGAAGGTATCCTTAAATTAAGGATAAATCAATATCAAAATTATGTGTGCGAAAAATAAATACACCCAATATAATTGGATATTAAGTTTAAAACAATAAAAGGTCATTCACACATATTCAAAGGATGACATATTCAATAACTACATGTTGAACCCAAAGAAATCGAAATTGGGTTAAAACGTTCCCTTGGTAAAATTTGACAGCCTAACGATGTCACTTCAGAAATTCAGAAAATGAGTTGATGAGAGATAAAAAGGGAATATCATCACTTGGAAATAAAATTTACATCAATCAGGATATATAAGAACATATCCCAACATAATAGTATGTGAATTAAAAGACATAACAAATGAAGTCTTTTAAAAAAAAGAGGGTGAAAGGTTCCCTCACCGACTTGGGTAACTTTTGAAAAGTACACCCCATTGAAGAAGTGTCATACAATGAATATGTAAATGCCCATAAATGAAATTATATTAAAAAAGGAGTGTAATAATGGGCAGTACCTAAACCACTCAATGGAAATTGTGGAAAATGTAGCATAAATCTCAGGGGTATAAAAGTGAGATGAAAAATCCCTTACGAAAACTCGGTAGCCAAACGCCGCCACTTAAAACTTCCAAAAATGGATTGATGAGATAAAATAGGTTATCTCATCACATTAAAATAAAATGTACAGAAAGAGGAATATAAAATAGCATCCCAATAACAAGAAAGATGAGCTTTAAAAGGAATGACATAAAAGAGTGTTCTTAAAAAGAAAGAGAGGAGTAGGATCCCTTACCTCGGGTCCGACTTGACTCGATCGTTCTTTAACGTCCTGAATAATAAACTTCAGTTAATTTCCACTTTCTTAAGAACCTTTTTCATTTTCATTATTCCTTTTATACCATGTTATGAACATCATGTAATCATTTAAGTTAATAATGTTCATTTTGTCGGTATTTGGTTCTTAAGTCAAAAATAGACTTCTTACACTTACATGTTGTTAATTTGGTCAAAGGTTCGTTATATCCAGAATGATATTAATGATTTGGATAACATATATATCATATATATTCATAATATAAATGTATTTATAATATTACATCACATTTAGAGGTAAGAAATGAAATGCACCGTTCATGGAGACGGTAAGCCGTACGTATGCATGAACGCTACTTCCATTTCTATTTCATATTTCTGGAATGGAATCATAATGATATAAGAGTATATTATAATTCCAGTATAATAATATATATAATATCATTAAATTTTTCCTTTACACATCCCACATATGGTATTAACGAATCAAATCACTTTCAGGTGGCGGTAGTCCGCACTTCCTAAAATGAAGATATCGTGTTTACCCATAATGGAAACAATAATGGTATGCCATAAATGAAAAATACAGAAGCTTAAAGAAATAATAAACATATTATATATCATATATAAAAATATTTACATCATAATGGCCACCTTTGAAGGTGTTAAATGAGTATTGAACAATCATCGTTTCGGGAGGCATAATTTCGCCATCCACGGAAACCGTTTGTTATTTAACCATTTGATGTGGTTTTGTGAGAGTGTAGCTCGAATAAATCTTATAAAAACATCCTAGTATATTGAAGATACTGTTTTTGTTACAAAATAAGTAAATAAAAAGAGTTTATGGGGTTGGAGAAGCAAAATAAAACAAATGAACATGAGGGAATGAATTACCTTTAAAAGTGTAACTCCTTTTGATTTGAGACTAAAGGATTACTTTGAAAGGATTATGCTCAAAGGGAATACTCTAGGATTAGGAGAGGTATGTGGAGAGAGTAAATGGGCAGGGGTTGGCTGAGCCAAAGGCTTGAGGAGTGTGTGAAATGAGGTAGAGGTGGGGGCCTTTTATAAGAGGAGAGGAGGGGCACTTTTGGAAAGTAAGAAATATTACTTTATTTAAAAATGTGTTTCGGTTTTAAAAGGTCCAAAATTGATATAATTCGTGTATAAGGTGGTAAGGGTTCTAAATCCACCCATCCAATAAGTTTCGGACATGTTTAGGTCATAGAGTTTACATTATCTTCTCATTTTATTTAAATCGTTAGATAATGATGTCATCGCTGCATCATTATGATGTCATAAATAATTTAATTTAGTTAATGTCTAAAATTTATAAAAAATTACTATGATGTAGGAAATCCTTTTAGCTTTCCAATGACTATTTAGAATAAAAAATCCTACTTTTATAACCCCACTTAAAAATTGTTTTAGTAAAACATATCATGTTTGTGTCATTTTTACTTTTACATTAAATAAAAAGTTATTTATGTCATTTCCCAACCAAAGTGGCTCCATGGGGTCCCCAAGTTGACCCATGGCTTGTATTAGTTGGCCATTACACATCTAATGAGGTTAGGATATGTGTCAAGTTCATTACATATTATTAAAACATTATTTTTACCTTAAACTACACTAATTACCTCTAATCGCGATTAAAAACTTAATAAGTTACTATTCACCAAAAAAATTATTTTTATCCCATTGAACCACAATTTACTTCTCAATGAAAACCATGTATGTCGGATTTTTTAAATTCAAAACACAAATATGGAAAAATTTCATTTAAACGGAAAAATCAGTTTTTATAAGTACCACTTAGTGGTGTCACTATTCATCAAAAATTGATGTTTTTCAGAAAAATCCCAAAAATTCACCCTAAGCTATATTTGATATTCTGAATTCAAAAATGAAGTCTATTTTAAAAAATTCAAAAAATATAAGTCACATTAATTAATTTAATAATTAATTCCCGTTGTCAGAGCAAATAGCGTGTTTTTATGAAACAAAAAGTATCAAAAGATTGACACTGGTTTAAGTCTGATTTCAAAGTGAAATTATTTCCAACGACCACTATTGGATTTAATGGTAAAAATATATTCTAATTTCACTTTAAAACCAATTCAAAAGATAATATAATCATATAAATAAATTATATTAAAAAGAGGTTTTGAATTAAAATACAACATTTTACACTATTCATTAAAAAAATGAACTTTATCGGAAAGATACCAAAGATTTACACAAAGTAAATTTTGATGTCCCGATTCTTAATAAGAGTTTTATTTGGACCAAAATAATTTTTAAGAGTGAACAAAACTATATTTAATGATGGTTCAACATCAAAAGGTGATAAGTGAACCTTTAGTGAAAACTAGGGCATATACGCCTAAAATTGAATTCTTTCCGTATTTTATGCCTTTATGTAAAAACATTTAAAAAAATATATAATCATATTTTAGTTATTTCTATCCATTCTCGCCAATAAAACGGCTACATGTTAACTACGATTTAATATAATATTATTTTATTATTAGAGTGCAACGTAAGATTCCCAAGAAACCCGTTGTTGCGTGTTGGGTACGCCATCGAGCATAGCGTCTCCTTTAAAGTCATATCAATATTTTATTCACAAATATGGATAAATATGAAAATGTCATATTCTTTATTTACCTGGGGTGTTACATCCTCCCCCCCTTTTGGGAATTGCGTCCTCGCAATTTTAAAATTGCGCTTGGAAGCATCCTTGAAAGTCCCACATCGGAACAAGAGTCGGTAAAACAATCACTTTAAAATAAAGAAAGATAAGTACAGAGGTCACCCAAGTTAACCCATACTAGGACTCCATGTAGGAAAACATGGACATGGAGGAGAAAACATAGGGTCATGTTCTGATGGAGAGTGTTAGAAAACATGTTTAGGAGAATGTTAACAATAAGAAAATCACAAACTTGTGATGGGTTAAACGGTGTTGGGTTCCCCAGTAGGAAAAGTTAATAGACAACATTTTTGTTTTAAGTTACTTTTTATTGAGGAATTTATTCATAAGGAAACATAATCACTTATCATGTTGACTTTCAACTTTTACCAGATTCCTTAGTAAAACTCGTATTTTTTTTCCAAAAGATGAGTATTTAGGGAGACTTGTTCGCATTAAGAGTAATATAATCAACTTCTAGAGAATCACCTAATCCCCAAAAGAGAACTATATACATCCCATGTCTTTAGGCTTTAACCAAAACTAAAACTATAAAGGTTAGTATAAGGTCATATAATCCAAAAAAGGATAACCCTTTATAAAAATAAAATCTATTCTTAATCTCAAAATTTGTCCAACAAAACCCAAAGTTCAATGAGGACCATCCGATAGACAATTTGTCCATAAAATTATTCAAAGTAAACCAATATAAGATTGAAACCCAAATATTTGAAGGATTTAGTCACATAGTCTTCCAAGTTAAATCGTAACATTTATCTCCAAACAATATCAGTTGCTCCTAAAGTCTCGTATTGAAAAGTAATTTAACCTAATCACATATCCTCCATGATAGGTTAATCATTTTCATAAATAACCCAAAATCAACTTACTCTTAATTCATAAAATCATCTAACTAAAATGAATCGGTCAAACTAACCAGGGACTTCACGTAGTCCAGTGGTAGGTGATAAATACCAGTCGCACTTTGGTTGTGGGTTCGATTCCCGCAGCTTTGTCCGACGCGACGGGTAGTCACACGGTCTGCGTGTTGTCCTTTTTCCAAAACTATATAATTCTCAAATCATTCCCCAAAAAGGGATAAAATCATAAAAAATGATCATTACATATTTTAAACTCAACTTTACCTCATGCCTTTCATTTTCCAGCATATCATATAATAACCCATAATTACCTCAAAAGTAAGGATCATATAAACTCTAATGGTTACCTTTATAATTATTACCTGAACTTCCACATGGATTGGTCATCTCTTACATGATTCATTAAAGATCATACCAACGTTCAAGTGGTTGATCATGACTCCTTGATAGTTGGTTTAGAACAACCATGAGTTTCCTCATTGAATCCCCCATTTTATCTAATATCTTAATCATAGAACCACCATAGTTTCCTTCAAACCTGTTGTCTCTTTGGTGCCTGCTAGATCCATCCATTCACTAAAAACAGAAATGTCAGTGTGAGTATATCAACAAAACCATCATGTACTAATGAGGAAGGTAAACACTAAGATACACTTACTCATTCGCTTTATCTAAAACTAGGACTCTTTCTGAAATCCTAACCATTATGTTAATGTCACTTATGCTTAACGAATACCCTAACCTCTAAAGTTATCTAAACCGACCTTTGATACCAACTATAAGGCCCCAGCCTTAAACCTTACTTAATCTTGAGTTATTACAAGATTACACATTGAGGATCTTTTCAGGTTTAGAGTTTTAAAGAATTAGATCATGAAACTTGAATTACATTCCACATTTAAAAAAAGTGGTTACATAAAAGACAGTATTCATTCTTCCCATCAATGGAAACATATTGAAAATAAAACATGGATTCTTTCTTGACACATCCTTTACACTATCATCACATCATATACCTTTCCCTTGACCTGTGAAAAACATTTCAAAAACTTGGGATGAGCATAAAAAGCTCAGTAAGGGTTATAAAAATATGGAAAGGAAACATGAGTTCATATATACATAAGAATGAAATCATACTTTACCCATAAAACAAAGGCACTTTAACATACCTCATAAAACCATGAATAAATCACAGAAAACATAAGACATAAAGGTAACTTGAGGCATTAATAACATTCTTACATAGGGAGTAACCCTCTTGGTTACGTTTGGAATACCCATCACAGTATATTCCCTAAATCTCTTCGGAGAAACCTTAACGTTTCACTCCTTCGCGTTACCCAATGCATTGGAGAGCTATATCGGGCTCACCCGCCCTTAGTTTATCACGAAACCACCCGTTTTCATAACAATGCCCAAGAACCATAACATAACCGTATCACATAAAACATGCATAAAAGAAACATAACATTTCCACATTTCAATCACAATATAACATTTTATTATATTTAAATAATGAATCTATACAAAAAGAAACCATTTCCAAAACCATTTAAAACATTTAATAAGGAGAATTTTGAATCAAAGTGTCTCATACCACCTTGAAGATTTTAAAATTTTAAACCATTAATATCCATATAAATAAATCCTTAAAACCATTTTGAAAACATGGATATTAATAAGAACAAGTCATTAAAACATTTAAAGCGATATTTTGGTCAAAGGGTTTTTACCAAAATTAGAGACACTTGAATACAATAATTGAGGAATAACATTTAATCAGAACTTTATAATATCATGAGAATAAATGGATTCATGATATAATATTCCAAAGGACAGTATATACACTATATAAGAGTGAATTGGTGCATAACAACAATGAAGTCTCAATAGGGATGTAAAATGAGATGAAATCCCTTATAAGGAAGGTATCCTTAAATTAAGTATAAATCAATATCAAAATTATGTGTGCCAAAAATAAATACACCCAATATAATTGGATATTAAGTGTAAAACAATAAAAGGTCATTCACACATATTCAAAGGATGACTTATTCAATAACTACAGGTTGAACCCAAAGAAATCGAAATTGGGTTAAAATGTTCCCTTGGTAAAATTCGACAGCCTAACGGCGTCACTTCAGAAATTCAGAAAATGAGTTGATGAGAGATAAAAAGGGAATCTCATCACTTGGAAATAAAATTTACATCAATCAGGATATATAATAACATATCCCAACAGAATAGTATGTGAATTAAAAGACATAACAAATGAAGTCTTTTAAAAAAAGAGGGTGAAAGGTTCCCTTACCGACTTGGGTAACTTTCGAAAAGTACACCCCATTGAAGAAGTTTCATACAATGAATATGTAAATGCCCATAAATGAAATTATATTAAAAAATGAGTGTAATAATGGGCAGTACATAAACCACTCAAAGGAAATTGTGGCAAATGTAGCATAAATCTCACGGGTATAAAAGTGAGATGAAAAATCCCTTACGAAAACTCGACAGCCTAACGGTGCCACTTAAAACTTCCAAAAATGGATTGATGAGATCAAATAGGGTATCTCATCACATTACAATAAAATGTACAAAAATAGGAATATAAAATACCATCCCAATAACATGAAAGATGAGCTTTAAAAGGAATGACATAAAAGAGTGTTCTTAAAAAGAAAGAGAGGAGTAGGATCCCTTACCTCGGGTCCGACTTGACTCGATCGTTCTTTAACGTCCTGAATAATAAACTTGAGTTAATTTCCACTTGCTTAAGAACCTTTTTCATGTTCATTATTCCTTTTATACCATGTTATGAACATCATGTAATCATTTAAGTTAATAATGTTCATTTTGTCGGTATTTGGTTCTTAAGTCAAAAATAGACTTCTTACACTTACATGTTGTTAATTTGGTCAAAGGTTCGTTATGTCCAGAATGATATTAATGATTTGGATAACATATATATCATATATATTCAGCATATACATGTATTTATAATATTACATCACATTTAGAGGTAAGAAATGAAATGCACCGTTCATGGAGATGGTAAGCCGTACGTACGCATGAACGCTACTTCCATTTCTATTTCATATTTCTGGAATGGAATCATAATGATATAAGAGTATATTATAATTCCAGTATAATAACATATATAATATCATTAACTTTATCCTTCACACATACCACATATGGTATTAACGAATCAAATCACTTTCAGGGGGCGGTAGTCCGCACTTCCTAAAATGAAGATATCGTGTTTACCCATAATGGAAACAATAATGGTATGCCATAAATGAAAAATGCAAAAGCTTAAGGAAATAATAAACATATTATATATCATATATAAAAATATTGACATCATAATGGCCACCTTTGAAGGTGTTAAATGAGTATTGAACAATCATCATTTCGGGAGGCAGAATTTTTCCATCCACGGAAACTGTATGTTCTTTAACCATTTGATGTAGTTGTGTGAGAGTGTAGCTCGAATAAATCATATAACAACATCCTAGTGTATTGAAGATACTGTTGTTGTTACAAAATAAGTAAATAAATAGATTTTAGGGGGTTGGAGAAGAAAAATAAAACAAATGAACATTAGAGAATGAATTACCTTTAAAAGTGTAACTCCTTTTGATTTGAGCCTAATGGCTTCCTTTGAAAGGATTGTGCCCAAAGGGAATCCTCTAGGATGAGGAGAGGTATGTGGAGAGAGTAAATGGTCTGGGTTTGTCCGAGACAAAGTCTTGAGGAGTGGGTGAAATAAGGTAGATGTGGGGGCCTTTTATAAGATGAGAGGAGGGGCACTTTTGGAAAGTAAGAAATATTACTTTATTTGAAAATGTGATTCGGTTTTAAAAGGCCGCACATTGATATAATTCGTGGATACGGTGATACGGGTTTGAAATCCACCCATCCAATAAGTTTTGGACATGTGTAGGTCATAGAGTTTACATTATCTTCTCATTTTATTTAAATCGTTAGATAATGATGTCATCACTGCATCATTATGATGTCATAAATAATTTAATTTATTTAATGTCTAAAAATTATAAAAAAATTACTATAATCTAGGAAATCATTTTATCTTTCCAATGACTATTTATAATAAAAAATCCGACTTTTATAACCCCACTTAAAAATTGTTTTAGTAAAACATATCATGTTTGTGTCATTTTTACTTTTACATTAAATAAAAAGTTATTTATGTCATTTCCAAAACAAAGTGGCTCCATGGGGTCCCCAAGTTGACCCATGGCTTTTCATGGTCGTCCATTACACATCTAATGAGGTTAGGACATGTGTCAAGTTCATTACATATTATTAAAACATTATTTTTACCTTAAACTACACTAATTACCTCTAATCGCGATTAAAAACTTAATAAGTTACTATTCACCAAAAAATTATTTTTATCCCATTGAACCACATTTTACTTCTTAATGAAAACCATGTATGTCAGATTTTTGAAATTCAAAACCCAAAGATGGCAAAATTTCATTTAAACAGAAAAATCACTTTTTATAAGTACCACTTAGTGGTGTCACTATTAATCAAAAATTGATGTTTTTCAAACAAATCCCAAAAATACACCCTAAGCTATATTTGATATTCCGAATTCAAAAATGAAGTCTATTTTACAAAATTCAAAACATATAAGTCACATTAATTAATTTAATAATTAATTCCCGCTGTCAGAGCAAATAGCATGTTTTTATGAAACAATAAGTATCAAAAGACTGACACTAGTTTAAGTCTAATTTCAAAGTGAAATTAATTCCAACTACCACTATTGGATTTAATGGTAAAAATATATTCTAATTTCACTTTAAAACCAATTCAAAAGATAATCTAATCATATAAATAAATTAGATTAAAAAGAGGTTTTGAATTAAAATACAACATTTTACACTATTCATTAAAAAATGAACTTTATCGGAAAGATACCAAAAATTTACACAAAGTAAATTTTGATGTCCCGATTCTTATTAAGAGATTTATTTGGTCCAAAATAATTTTTAAGAGTGAAAAAAACTATATTTAATGATGGTTCAACATCAAAAGGTGATAAGTGAACCTTTAGTGAAAACTAGGGCATATAGGCCTAAAATTGAATTCTTTCCATATTGTATGCCTTTATTTAAAAACATTTAAAAACTTATATAATAATATTTTAGTTATTTCTATCCATTCCAGCCAATACAACAGCTACATTTTAACTACCATGTAAAATAATATTAATTTATTCTTAGAGTGCAACGTAAGATTCTCAAGAAACTCGTTGTTGCGTGTTGGGTACGCCATTGAGCATAGCGTCTCTTTTAAAGTCATATCAATATTTTATTCACAGATATGGATAAATATGAAAATGTCATATTCTTTATTTACCTGGGGTGTTAGAGTAGTCTTTGAGAATGTCCCAACATTCTACAAAAAAATATCACATATTTTCCATTCTAGGAATGAATGTGAGAATCAATATAATGACCCTTAGTGTTACCCTATCTTCAAATCTGTTTAGGTGGAAACAGAAGCCTCCAATGTGCTCCCTATTACTCACACACATAACCCTACTAACTACACTAACATCATGAACTCTTCTGGACACTCTAAGACTCATTCCCTCAACCACTGTGATGAAAATACCAGGGACAACGTCAATAATTATAAAGAAGAAAAACCAGATATCTCTAATCTGAATCATCCATTCTCGAGGAAAGCAGATCTATGAACAGTGATAAAGAATCTAAGAAATTTGACCATGAATAATCCTTCCATGTATAGCTTGAGAAATATTTCTAATTTTAAGAAGAATACTTATAATAAAGTAATAGAAAAGGGAAAAAAGAAATGATGGACTCCGGATGCTTCATCACTCTAAGTGCAAAAAACACCTTGAAATGTAGGGATAATACTAATATTGAAAGAAAAATTGTTATGTGCTCCCTAGATTCCAACATAAAGGAACAAAACACAATACCCCCATGACCATACCATACTAATAAAGTGTATATCCCCTCATATGATTCAGAAATATCTTCTTATTCTAACATAGAAGCATCATCCAGTGAGAATGATGACCCTGCATATAGGGATGCCTATCAAATTCCAAATGAGTAGGTTTTTCCAAATGATCTTTGACTCATGGATAGAAGAGAAAGGTAATAATTCTTTTAGAAACAATAAAAAAGGAGAGATATCAGCTAATACCTATCTTTATCTCAGAAAGAGGATGTTCATAAATTTTTTTGGGAAATTTAAAAATGATCTACGATTTAATTTTAATGATATCCCATGGAAATGAATTTTTGTAGCGGACTTTGGTGGCATCGGTTTTTCCTAATTTGGTTTCTAGAGGTTCTATTGTGCTCCCTCTCCATTGTTGATTGAGATAATCTTTGTTCTAGTGATGTTTACAATATTCTTACTTCCCTTGGTCCAAATTTTTTATTTTCTCTCCGCATTGTTTTATATTTCGAGAAGTGTTCTCGAATCTCTTAAGGCTGCAACATTTCATTCAGTTTCCCCTTCTTATTTTTTTTAATCTTTTTAAGGCTGAATTATGACATTTCTAGAACTTTGTTGCACTTCTCTACAATGAATCTCATTCAATATGGCTTCTTAACTCAGTTTCATTTTTCTGTTATAAATTGGATTGTGTCTTTATAATCTTGAATCCAGACACCCTATAAAACTTGAGAGTTTTTACTGGTAGTATACATTGGTAATTCTCAATATAGGTGTGATCTACTCCCTCTATAATTGGCTTCCTTGATTGCAGATCATGTCTTCAGAAGTTTTGTTTGTTATGTTTCTATTGAAAACATATCATTGAATCCCCCCGAATCCCCCCATTGGGGTAAACTCATTACACCTCATGATTTCCTTTTAACATTCCTTCTTGAATAAATTTATTTGCGGTATGAATTGGGTGACAAATTCATTCCACCACTATTCCAAAAAAATTAATCACATGGAAATGGAGGCATAAACCTTATCTTATTAAATCATTTAGTTATTAATTAATTTAATAAGGTTCCCACAGAAATAGAGATCTTACACACACTCAACATAGTGGTACAATAATTGGTAGACACAATAAGACACTTCATGGGTGTTAAAGGTTGTGTGTAACATCCTCCAACCTTAAAATGGAATTAAGGTGGAAACCTAATGACATTCCATAATTTATTGAAAAAATTAAATTAATTTTAGGAGAAATTCTGGAATGTATATCATTTGGAACAATGTATATAAGGTATATAAAACACTAACCATTAAAGGAAATGTATAGACCACCTATTATATACCCATGGTATAATAATCATCCAATATCAACTCTTAAATTGGACCAAATTTTATGGAAATAGATAAATATATAAGTTCATGGGAAATAGATCATATTATATTTTACAAAAATTAACCCTATCAATATCCAAGAAAATAATGGAATATGCAAGAGAAATGCATAATTCAACAGTGCAGATCACAAAAGACCAACAGTGGAAGAAATGGAGTCTAGATTGAGAAGTTACACCCTATCCCATCTTTAGGATTCTACGGAACTCAATGAGAGGAGAAAAGATAGCCATGGGTGTGGAATAAATGAAATAAGAGAGGAGGGATAACATTTTAATAAATTAAGTGTAAAATACTCCTTTTTACTCAAATCACTAGGTCACATAGTTTAGCCAAATAGTTTTCCAATCCATGCGCCAACCATACACACCTCTCTATCCAAGAACCCCCTTTCATGGTCATGGATCATATTTAGAAAAACCAAGCATCGAACATGAAATTAGCCTTTAAAAAATATCTATAACAAGTCATGTAGGTTTTTTCCATTGTTTCATTGTTTCCTCAAATTGTGTGGATTCCTACTCCCCTTTGAAACCCTCTGCTTGGTTAGTTGTAATTATAAGGAATTGGAGGAACAATTTCTACTAATCTTGTGGCCCAACTTATTTTCCAAAAAATGGACCTATGAGCTAGGAACAAGCCCTAGACACCCAAGAAACTCTCATTACCTCATTAGGAATTTATACTCTGTCAACACCAATCATTTTAACTAATATCCAAAAGACATCTATACCTCAAGAAAACTATAGATCTTATAATCACCCACTCTGATGTCAAATGGTCCCATAGTTTCTATTATAAGGGTAGTAAATCATCAGAAAAGAGCTTCAAACATTATTCATATATGTTGGCCTCCCACTCCCAAGTCTCATACCGTACATGGTCATGCCTCCATATCACCCATACAAGAGGGTAATGCTATCCTCTAGGTGTAGACACCCCAATTTTTCCCTATATGACTTTGGAATTTTTTAAGAATATGTTGAAATCTAGGGACTAAGAGAACACATGGTTTTGCGGCCCGATGTTTCTAGAATTAATTTTATTAAAATATTAAATATTTTTTTTATTTTTTGTGCATATTTTCTAAAAAATAATGAAATATATCCTAAATAAATGCTTGGATATAAAATTTGAGGGCACTATTGAGTCTGGAATGTAGTGTTTACCCTAGGCATGAGATAACTTTTTTCGACATGGGTAATTTATAGAAAAAGACACAGAGGACGTAAGTGTAAATAAAATAATTAAATTTATTTATTTTAATTTTAATGGAAATCCAAATTTCTCATGAACAGAGACCCATATTGGAAAACTTATACCACCGTTGAGTTCGTAATGCGGTGTTTACCCTAATAATGTCCTAATGTTGGTCTACGCAGAATGTTCAGATGAGAAATTCATTTGTAGTATGTTTAGTGAGATAATTAATTAATTTAACTAATTCATTAATTCATTTTTGACCTGGATGAAAAATCTATAAATATAACACCATGGAATCCTACCCAAGGTCAGACTCATAATACTGATAAATTTCTAAGAGATATCTCCTTATTTATATTGGAAAATCATGTTTAATGATGACAAATCATCAGATCAGATCGAAACAGGACACAACGAACACACCAATATCTCTTGAATTTTTGGAAAACACATTCTTAAACAATGATCATACCAAAATAGAGGTAGGACTTGTCTTTTGGTATTTTACACCTTTGGATTAAAATTTTGAGTACATCGATATTTGTTTTTTGATATGTTCCCCTCCCTATAGCCTTTTCATGTGCCAACATACTAAAATTAATTTATTCTCAATTGTTTTCTAACTCTAGGATCCCCATTATTGATTGACTAGGAAAGAATTCCTGGCCTTGATATGTAGACCTTTGTTCTTGGAGGTTTACCCCCATTGTTCATCACGTTCATTATCGTTGGACCATGAGGTCACAATTAGACTTTGCTGGAGCTGGTTCAAATATTGTCGAACCACAGGATTTGTTGCAGTTTTATAAAAAACATATAGATCAATGGTTCGGATGGATTGATAAATGACTAGGATGGTGTTTGGTGACTGGATTAGATCAGTACTACGGGTGTGTGTTTCAGATCAGAGGTGGTTCGGGATTGGGTCGATAATCCCTATTTTCCTATTTTGTTCATGGTGATGATGTGTGGTGTGATGAGTTCAATTTCAAGTGGAGGTGGTGCATAGGTTCTCATAGAAGAGGATATTTAGTATGGATGTGATGATGATCAAACTGAGATCTCCGATGAAGTTTTCAAACATAGTTAATGTGGTGAGTTTTAAATAATAATTATTAACAATAATAATGCTGGTAAAAAAATGTGTGGGTTAATTAAAATTTAAAGGTTTTAATTTAATAAAGAAAACTCAATGTAATAAAATCAGTTAAATGAGGTGAATTAATAGTGTGGATGATTTTATTTCGTTTGGATATATAGTGTGGTTCATCTTATTATTATTTTTAATAATAAAAAAATTAATATTTATTATTGGGCCTAAACAATAATAAAGAAGATAATGTGGTATGCTAGGTGAGGGCAAGAGGGAGGTTCATAGGGAGACCTTGGAATGAGATAATGGAGCATTCCCTTTTGAAAAAAATATGATAATATGATAATAATAATAATATAATATTGTTGTTATTATTTTGGACGTCAAACACAAATTTGGTCATAACTCCTCCATAAACATCAATTTGACGAATCATCCACTACAACATGACCATGGAATTGAGATAGCAATTTTAAGACCAATATTGGATACCTTTTTCAGATTTCTGCCTCAGGTCAATGAAATATCCAATAATAATAAAATTATTATTATTATGGAATCTTGTATCTGACATATCTCTCTCATATGGTGATAAAATGATGAATCATCTTTGTTTATGTGACCCTGATTTTGATGCAGATCTTTTGATACAAATCGCTACTGGAAATTAGACTATTTGTAATGGGCCATTTGCGATGGGGCCCCATCAAAAATGGATAGTTGTAGAAAAGGCATCGCAAAAAGATTTTTTTCGACGGGCCATCGCAGAAACAAAATATCTGTGACAAAACCACATCCCATCGCAAATACTTTTCCTGAGATTATTTAAAAAACTAATTTATGATGGGCCATTGAAAATGTTTTTTTGTGACTGGGAACCCCATCACAAATATGTTTCCAAATATTTTACAAAAAAATATTTGCAACAATCTGTCCCAAATACTATTTGAAATGGGTCCCCCATCATAAAAGACCAGTTGCAAATATCATTAAAATTAAAAAAAATAAACCTGGATAAAATAATATTATTAATACAAACATAATATTAGAAAATAAGAATAAAATAGTATTCAAAAATAATATTAATAAGACTAAATTAATAATATAAATAAAATTAATTTAATAATAATAATAAAATAATATTATGAATAATATTATGAATATAATAATAATAATATTATTAATATTGATGAAATAATAATAATAATGTTAATAAATTATAAAAAAATTACAAAATAATTAAAACCTCGATATTTCTAAAAATATAAAAAAAATAATGAAAAAAAATTAATAAAAATTAATTTACAATAACACTATAAGAATAATAAAAAAAATTAAATCAACTAATAAAATAATAAAAAATAATAAAAAAATGTAGTATTCAAAAAAATATAAAAAACACACTATATAAAAATGAAAATAGTTAATATTTCAAGAAAAAATTGCATTCAAATGTTTTATGCTAAAAAACAATTATATCAATAAGGAGGGATCCTTTGGAGGAGTTGGAGGAGATGTTAAAGGTAAATTTATTCCTAAACCACGATTCCAACGTAACATGTATTCCATCTGTTCATGCTGTTATTGCTGCCATTGCCATATCTTCTCCTCATGCTACTACCACTATCGTCATATTTATTCATGTTGCTGCTTCCATTGGCACATCTCCTGCTGCTGTCATTAATGCATCTCCTCCTACTTTTTACGCACATTCTCTATGACCTCAATCTGAGCTCACAACTACTCCATATACTATGTAGAAAATAATGATAACTATCCACAAGCTCCTCTAGAGCTTGACACTAACATCACAACAGTACCATAATAACTCCCAGTCATCCATTGAGAGCTGATACCAACAACATAGACTTTCTAGAAGGTACACTTGGTTTTCTTCATCCATGATGCCTTATCAAATCGGTTGGAACTGGTCTGATCCTCGGTCTTGTCCTGACTCTCAGTCTGTTACTAAGACTCCTCAACCTCATATACCTCCTTCAATTTCAATTTAAAATTAAAATAGTTAAAATATTGTTCTTAGTAAATTTTAAATCTCAAAAATAAATTTTATTATCCACAATATGACATTGGTGGTTACCTATAATCTCTCCAGTGACCAGATCACTATAAATCCTCCTATAAACATCGAACTCCATAACATTGGGTTGTTGAACATCCTATTTGACTATAAAATAAACCGTCACTTTTAATGTTTTGTAAATTATTTAAAAAAGGTATTTACCATATTTTCCCTGTGCGTATTGAATGTATGACTATTGGTTCCATGTGTCGCCTCCTGTCTCCCCTAGTTTTTTAACCTACTGATGATATCCTTTGAAAACATCCAACCAACCAATGTGAATATAATCCATCCCAAACCTGAGATAAAATTTAATCAGGTTGATGGGTGCAACAAGACTCACCATACTCTGTCACTCTTACTTTATTCATTGCTTTATATATCAAATTGTGTAAAAACTATTGAAAACACTAACACATACACCCCTCCCATGCCTTCCAGATAGCTCCCCACATGCTCTTATTGATGGGATAATATAACCCCTAGAAATAAATTATAATACCAAGTTATTAATTAAATAAATTTTAAAATATATATTATTTATTTACGTAAAATCCAATAATAAATAATGCAGTGTTGAATATCAATGGGAATATCATCCCATATGACCCATGCTTTAGAAAAATAATTGAACAATATAGCACTACCATGTCCAATAGCTATATATGAAAAACTATGAAAAAAGAATAAATAATCAGATAATTAGTATGTAAATAATTTATCGAAAACTAACTAAAATAAATAGATAACTATAACTCTACATGCGTCGATCGAACTCAATATGTGGACATCACTCTAAGATAGGGTCAGAAATCACCAATCAGGAAAGACCACGCCCACTTCGACTCCCTAAACCACCTATAGTCTGAGGGTTAGATTATCCAACATCCTGCTCATCTAAAGGTAAATCGTCATCCTTCAACTGACGGGACAAATCAGGGTCCATCCAAAACATGAAATGATTATTGTTAGAAAAAAGTTAAAAATAACTAATATATATTGATATTTATTATATATGATTATAACAATCATTTAACCATGTCAATATTTATACGCATCCTCATCTTCATACCTGATGATGTTAATGTATACATATTCCTCTTAAGCATCATCAATTTCCATATGAGTTTTAGTTAAATAATCTCTTTTCATTTCAAATTAATTTGTAACATAAATAAAATCATTACCACATCGACCCTTAAATGTGGGGTGTCATCCTTGATATTCATTTCTCTTTATGAAAAAGATGGATTTGGAGTAGCCTTTTGAAAATTTTCAATTCTTTTCACTTTATCAGAACCGAATCCACTTTATGTACATTGATTTTCTTAAGATTTAATTTTTATTATGTGCCACCAATCACCCAACTATATTGAATTATCATAGTAATAAGCATAATAAATTTTATGTTCTTGATGAGTTAATAAAAATAGTTCATTTACTGTAAGAATAATTTTATATTTAATATCAAGGATTTCATGGGTTGTAAAAGTCCACTTTAGTTTTTCTATGATGATATCCTCTCAAGAAGACACCAGTAGTCATTGTTTTTTTATGATTCCCCATATGGACATGTATAAAATCGATAACAATTCCTGACATATGAATTATAATATTTAACCATTTTGGATTGTGGGTTACTCAAGACAGACAATCAACTATCAATTTTATAATAATGTTGAGATACTTGAAAATTTGTGAATAAATTTTCAATATAACAAGTAATAATTTGATTATAAATGTTAAAACATATATAATTTATGTTACCAGTTTTTGAAACTAGTAGAAAAAATTTATTTTGCCGATGTTGTTCAAGAGCGGCTATTGTAATTTGTGGAAGATATTTTTTGGTATGATTATAAAATAACCTAAAAATAAAGTAATATTAATTTACTATAACAAATATTATAGAAAAATTGATAGGATCAATCACACTAAAAATGGTATCATTTCTTCATAGTTAAGAAGAACATATGTATGAGCTCTATGATGTTCATTATCTGAAATCCATCATTCATGAACTCCACTAAATCCATGTTCGGGTGGATTAAAAACTAATAATTGATTGCTGATTTAATTTTCAACATTTTCTTTTATTATGGACCATGTAGTTGTGTTTTGAGGGATATTTAGATTCAAAATAATTAGACTATAAAAAATAAAAGTCCTCTTGAAAATAAACTTATGCAATTTAGTGTTAAATGGATGCTTTGTTATATACTTTTTCAGTAATTTTTTCATGCGTCTCTTGAATGGGTACATCCATCAGAACTATACTGGACCACCAAATCATTATTCATGTGTAAAATGTAATATGAAATGTTCCATTGAGTAAAATAAATCTAGTAGGAATATTTTTTCAAGTTTATGAAAAATTAAAACAACATCTTCTTGTAGTCTTCCTACTACATTGTAGTTTTTTGTTTCCATACTAATGTCTCATAAAAAATTTGATATATCTATTATCACATCCCAAATAATTAAATTAAAGAAAACTCTTAATCTAATCATTATAAGTCTTTCAATTATCACATGATTGTCACAAATTTTTAATCTGTTAATATGAACCTTTCAAAATCATCTAACCAAATTTTAAGCATAACAATATGAAAGTCTCCAATTTGTAATCCAATCAAAGAAGTAATAATCTGTTTTCTTTGGACTATGAATTCGCTAATCTTTTCTTCATTAACTTTTGTGATCTGACATTTTCAAATAGTTCAAGTTCTGGTCACCTACAAATTTGAGAAAGATCTAGTTGTGCCTTTACATTAAAATTGGTCTTACCTGGTGTATCCAAAAATGTATAAAATAAGTTATCAAAACACTTATTGTCAATATTTATGACATCCAACATTTGACAGACCAATAAATCAGACCAATATGGAAGATCCCAAACAATGATCTATTTTATCAAATTGTATTCTTTCCCAAAGAAAAAAAATTTTATATTGGTTTATTATTGGTCCAAATGTGATGGGAGGTAATGAACATACAATTTATTTTACCTATGTAACTGAGATCATTTTTGGAGGTTTACCTCTTTCAATTTTACTTTTTCTCAAATGATATTTTTTCCTTCGAAATGGATGATCAGTTGGAATGAATATGTGATGACAGTAAAAAACAAGGGTTTTTTCCGTTGATGAGCATAAATTATTTTATGTCTCTCATACGGTACATATATTATTTTGGACCTTGTGTACTCTAGCAAGTTGACATTCCATATACCGGGAAGTTGCTAATTATCCACTCTAATGCAGCTTTCAGTAAGAAATTATGTTTCACAACGACATCATATATACTGACACCATGACTCCATAACGAAATTAACTCATCAATAAATGGTATAAAATAGACAAAAAAATTCTTTTGGGATGTCCTATAATTTTTAAAGTCAATGTTTTGTATGGATCCTTCATCAACATCCATGTAGGTAAATTATTTGGAGTTATAAAGACAAACCAACATGAATACTAACTACTGTAAGAACCTAATGGACAAAAACTGTTAGTATAAATACCCAATCGCAAGATTTGGGATTTTAAAGAAAAACTAATTATTACTAATTATTACTAATTATTACCAATTATTACTAATTATTACTAATTATTACCAATTATTACTAATTATTACTAATTATTACTAATTATTACTAATTAATCCTAATTATTGCTATTTAATCCCATTTATTCCTATTTAATTCATAATATTACTAATTATTTTTAATTATTACTATTTATTACTATTTATTACTATTTATTACAAGATATTACTAATTAATTCTATTTATTACTAATTATAACTAATTATTTTTAATTATTGCTAATTATTAGTAGTTATTTCAACTTATTACAAATTATTCCTAAATGATACTAATTATTACTATTTTTACAATTTATTACAATTTATTACTATTTATTACTATTTATTACTATTTATTACAATTAATAACAATTTATTACAATTTATTCCAATTTATTTCTATTTATTCTTAATTATTCCCAATTATTCCCAATTATTTCTAATTATTCATAAATATTCCTAATTGTTCCTATTTATTCATAATTAGCATTAATTAATCCAAATTTATCCTAATAATTACTAATTATTACTAACTATTCCTAATTATTACTTATTACTCATAATTATTCATAATTATTCCAATTTATTTTTATTTATTCCTAATTAATCCTAGTTATTCCTAATTAATTCAAATTAATCCTAGTTAATTCTAATTATTCCTAATTATTACTAAATAATCCTAATTATTACTAATTAATCCTAATTATTACTAATTAATCCTAATTATTACCAATTATTAATATTTATTCTTATTTATTACTATTTTTTAATAATTATTCTTATTTGTTCGTAATTATTGTTAATTATTACTAATTATTACTATTTACTACCAATTATTCCAAATTTTTCCCAATTATTCCTAATTATTCCTAATTATTCTTAATTATTCATAATTATTCATAATTATTCCTAATTATTCCTATTTAATCATAATTATTCCAAATTAATCATAATTAATCCTAATTATTACTAATTAAACTTAATTATTACTAATTATTACTAAATATTCCTAATTATTTCTAATTAATCCTAATTATTACTAATTAATCCTGATTACTACAAATAAATCCGAATTATTACTAATTAATCCTGATTATTGCTAATTAATCATAATTACTGCTAATTAATCCTAATTATTTCTAATTAATCCTAATTAATCTTAATTATTACTAATTAATCCTATTTATTAGTAATTACAACTAATTATCACTAATAATTCATAATTATTTCTAATTACTTCTAATTTTAACAGTTTATTATTATTTAAAAATATTTATTTCAATTTACTACTTATTTACGCTAATTTTTATGAATAATCGCTAATTATTACTAATTATGACTAATTATTAATTATTACTAACAATTTTTCTAATTAATACTAATGAAATTAATACTAATCACACGTATTTGTTAAAAAATAATGCAAAATAAAATGATCTAATTTTAATTTAATTTAATTACAGCTAATTTAAAATAATTATAACTAATATCAAATAAAATGAATTAAATAAAAAAATAAAAGAAATAGATAAATACCTTAAAAATCAATCTTTCGAAGGATTTATGCTGTGAATATTGCTCCGATTTAAAATTTTTAACTTAGAAAAATTTCGAGAGAAATATTATAAGTAGAGAGGAAGATGGGAAGAGGGAAAGGAGAGGAATGAGAGGAAAACGAATGAGGGTATATATATGTCAGATTAGTTGCGACGGGCTCCGTTGGAAATACCAACCCCCCTATTAATTTGCATCGGTAGTTAACAAGGTATTTGCAATGGGTCCCTTTGCATATACCAACCTTCCGACATATCATTTGCGACAGAGGATAAATCTCTTCGTAAATACTAAAAACGTCATTGTGTATTTTCAACGGGTTCTTATGCCTGTCGCAAATATCCTTCACATGGTTTGGCGCGGAACCCATTCCAATTTCTTTCCTGACAGGTTCCATCTACCCATCACAAATAATTAATTATTTGCGACGTGAACCTTCCCCATCACAAATATTCAATTTTTATATATTGAATATTAGGTATTGAAATCGAGATTGAGGCATAGGTCCCATGAAGCCCAGTTTAGGTGTGTTGCGGTGAAATGTGACTTTTTCACTGGGTGTTCGATTTGGACAAATTAATAGTCAATACCATGTATTTTTTCATGAGGATCACAATAGTGTGATTAGTGTGTTTTAATTCCTGATTGAGACGCATGCCCCATGATGCACTATTCATGCACAATGCTGTGAAATGCAGATTCTTCACCAGGTGTCTTATTCGGGCGAATGAATAGTCGATCTTGTAAGATTTTCCACACGGATTGCAAATGTCTGATATGTTTAGTTATCTTGGGATATTTGAGGAGGCATGTTAGTGAAAATATATTGTTTTCCCTTCGAACCAATGACGAGCATCGTCCACTTGTAAGCCTTTTAGACAGATATGTCGTGTACTATGGGAGTACCCTGGAATGCCCAAGGGTACATGTATATAGTTTAGTACCCAAGTATGGTTGGGTAGATGGCCATGAGATGAGGTAGGGTAACACATCATGTGGGCCCCATACACGTTGTGTACCTCATTATGAATCTTCTACCTCTAGTATCCCATTCGTTTGAACTCAAGTTTTAGCCCATGAGTAGCCTATCCTGAGTGTTTTTTCCATGTAGAATGCAATGGTTCCATTAGAAGTGGATTTCAAGATATAATGTTAAATGTTATGGGTGAGGCACCTATATGAGGTGACAATTGATGATGACAGTGTTTAGGCGTGATCATTAGAGACTTCATTCAGAGTGGAACACCCCATCGACATTGGCACAGGTCCTTTAAAATCAAATCTAAGTAGAACCCCCTACTAGGTAGGTTGATGATCCTCAATGGCCTAGAGTGGAATCCCTTGTTATCTAAAGGCATGTTTCCTTGACCTTTAGAGTTGAAACCCCCATCAGAATGGGAGCGGGTCCTTTACCTTCCAAGTGGAACACCCCAATCGAATAGGGTGCAGGTCCTTGACAACCAGTGGAACCCCCTGTTGTACCAGGGTGTGGGTCACCATGAAACTAGAGTGGAACCCCCATTGGTGATAGAGTGGGTCCTCTATGACTACAATTAGAGTGGACCTTCCTAATGCACTAGGGTGTTGGTCCTCAACATCGAGTTCGTGACCACTCAGTCGTGCGACGTAGTGACGAGACCTGGTTTTATGTAGCATTAGACTCTTGAGAAAGAGGAACACTTTACCCACTAAGACATGTTTTTATGACATGACCAAAACCATGCAGGGGAGTCAGTGTCACCCAAAGCAGATAATATCACGGTGTGGGGACTAAGTTCCTTTGACTCGTGTGTTCAGGGAAGATGTGTGAGGTGATGGGCATTGTAGATAGACGAATCATGGAACTGTTGTCAAATCTTCTTCTTAGGATGATCTGTGAGATGTAGATTACCTTATTCTCTCGTTTAGTATTCTTTGACTATGTGTATATATATATATATATAGATACATACATCTTCAGTACCACCCCTTGGGTTTTGGTTACTCTCTTTCCATGAGAGGTAAAGTTGTATGGGGTATTCCACGTGCTTTCTGTGTCTATCTTCTCATTTTTGGATGAGTCCACTCTACAGCTATAGGTATCAAAGAATTGATGATAAATTCATCTTCTCACTATGTCAAGCCCCTTGTGTTTTGATGATATTACTTTCACTCCCTTTTTGGGTTGAGTTGTGTTGTTTCATTATACCTTATTCTATCTACTTCTTTCATCTTATATTGTATCTCTTACAACTCCTCCTTTACTCTTTTGAGGTGTTATACTTGGTATGTATATACTCACCACTGCATGGGATTCTCCCACATGATTCGTGTCTTTTGAAGATGAAGGAAATGTTGACCATGACTTCAAAGGATCTTAGAGATACTAGGTGCTGGGACCGCATACGATGGTCATAGCATAGGATTTAGGATCCAAGAACTCTCAACATTTAATTTTCATGTTTTTTTATATTGGAAATCTTTTCTGGTTGGGAGTGTATTTTTTCCTTTAATTTTCAGTTTGAACTATTTTAATTTCATTCTCTCAATAGTTTCATGTATTCTTTAGTTACATTATTGAAATGTTGTATCTTTTACTCTATCCCTATACTCCATTTCATTGAGTTTGCAGCGTGTTTGTGTATAGGTACAAGGAAAAGGCCTCCATGAGTTAGTTATTCCTTCAGTGCTAGTTGTCAGCCCCTGGTCTATATAGGTGAGGTTGGGGTAGTTTTGACTCAAGCCCCAACTTGGTTCGGGTTACAAAACTATGATCATTCATGCTCTAATAACAAATACATAGAGTATTATCCTCTAAGGTCACATCTACCTATTGCTAGAACTCATCCAGCTAAAGAGTGTGAGATGATTCTAAGTGATAATAACGTAACTGATATATATGGAATATTACATAGTTGGATTGGAACCTCTAAGGTAACTATAATTGATAGTCTATTGATCTAAATCTCTCCATAATCTCAAATGGTCCGACATATCACAGTGAAATATTACCATGTCTTCAAACTCCAATATGTAGTCAATGGAAACCAGTGAAATATTTTTGTCTAAACTATGTAGTATCCTTTGACTTCCTTATCAACTCGACCAACTCCAAAGTACCCTTCATGAGATCTGGTCTAAGAAACACTACCTCTCCTACCTCTAACTACTATACAGGTGATTAACATGTCATACTGTACAAAGACTCATGAGGATCCATAACTATAGTATTCTAATAGCAATTTTTGTAGGTGAAATCAACTAGGGTTTTATTCCTCTCCCATGAACCTCTAAAATTGAGGACGCATGATCTAGGAATGTCCTTTGGATCATTTATAGTGCACTCTGACAGGCCATCAATCTGAGCGTGGTATAATATACTAAAAAACATGTGTATGCAACTCCATATATTAGCCTCTCTAAAACTATGATGTACACTAATAATCCCAATCCAAAACAATGGGATAAAGAAACCCTTGAAGGTATGCATTCACACAGATATAAAGGATCCCAAGATCATATACAAATAAATTAACCCTAATCGAGATAAAGTGTGTGACCATCATGAGCTTGTCCTAAAAAACAACATCAATACCTCATCATGACCTTGGAAACCCATTCAAAAAATCCATTGAAACATCATCTCATTTCCAGTCAGGAATTGGAAGGTGGTATAAAATCCTAGTAGGTCTCTGGTGTTTAACCTTCACCTATTGATAGGTGGAACACCTCCTGAAAAACCAACTACCACTCATTTCATTCATGGCCACCAATACTGGTGATGTCGGTCATGTTACATCTTGGTAACACCAGTATGTAGTACCCAAGATGAGGAATCAAATTTCCATATCACTCCTCATGCAATATCTATTGGAACCCAAACATGTCCATGTATGTAAATTATTTCATCCTCGCCAACAGACTAACCAGGTGGTGGGTCCTCATCCGCCAATTTTCCACGTAGGAATAAGACCACTATGTATGATAAATTCTTAATCCTCACCCTATCCATATGAGTGGAATTCACTAACAAAAATGAGATTTTTTTTCTAATACTATACTTAACCTCCAAGTTTAACTCTAAATTAAAGACATAAGTTTCCACTCGCTACTAGCATCGTAAATTTCTTATATCTGAGAACTCATTCTCAATTCATTTCCAATTGCATTTCCCATTTTGGGAATGATGGAAAGATCTAATACAATATAATGAAGGTTTTTTACCCACCTTATTTCAATCAAATTCATATAATGCTCTTTAAATTTCCACTTGGGGCTTTTGTGGTCAGTGTGAACAAAAAAATCACTCATAGTAAATAATTCCTCCAAAATCGAAAGGCATGTACACTAGTGGATTACGTGTGATCATGTGTCAGGTAATTTATCTCATGTGGTCGCAACTAACAAGACTAAAATTCCATAGCTCAATATACCTACATTATAACTTCTCATATCCTAATCTGTGATGCACCACAATATACAGTATAGCTTTGGCCTTGCTCTAGAATAGTCATGATCAAGATAGAATTCATTCTCCCTTTCAGCTCTTTAAAGGATATCTCATAGGTATCTGACCATAAAAACATCTTACCCTTCTTATTAAATCCCATAATATGTGATTATAATCATTATAATTCATATATGAACCTCTTTTAATAACTGTACAATCCTAGGAAACTATGAATATCAAATATGTTCTTGGGATGGTGGAAAAAAACTAAAATACTATCCTTATCTGGGGAAACTGATACTCATTTATTTAGAAAAATATGACTCAATAAGTGAATCTTATCCACATAGAAAATAATTGAGACCTTGTTATACAACCTATGCTCTCTTAGTTTATTTAGAATGATGTTAAGGTTCTTGGAATGATCATGTTGAGTTTGAAAATACACGAAGATGTCTTCCACAAAAATAACCACAAAAGAGTCCAGATAAGGATGGAAAACATTGTTCATCAGTTCCAGTTAAACTTGTGGTGCATTAATGAGTCCAAAATTCATAACCAGATACTCATATAGACTATACCTTTTATGAAAAGTTCTATATGGTATATCTGAATTTTTAACACATACCTAATGATAACATAAAAACAAATAGATATTTACGAAAAAATGTTCTCCTTGGAGGTGGGTGAAGAGATCAACTATTTTAGGAAATGGATATCAGTTATTAACCATAAAATTGTTCATTTTTTGGTAATCTATACATAGTCTGAGTGTCTTGTCTGATTTTTTTTTGAAAAAAGGACCAGAAAACCCCTTGAATAAGTATCACGTCAGATAAACCCATTTACTTATAAGTCATCTATCTGTCTCTTGACCTCCTACATCTCAGTCGTGGCCATAATATATAGAGGAATAGATAATAGTGTAGATCCTGGAACAAGATAAATAGATAAAACAACCACTATATTAGAAGTAAAACTAGAAAATTCTCATAGAAATGCATCCTTAAAATGATTTACTAAATAATGGACTTCATCAAGTAACATTTCCTGAGCATCACGATTCAAACTAGAAGTTTTGGTTGTCATGCCACCCATCCCATGATGCTATGGTCCATCACTACTAGCATAGACATCCCACTCACGCCGGTGAATAATATCCCCACCCTATGGTGATATGAATGTCACCCCAAGGTGCTATAAATCATTAAGGTAATTATAAGAAACTATCCAGTCTATCTTGAGTATGATTTCAACTCATTTATTCTTTAGAATTATGAGGTATAATATTAAGTGAAACCACTTTCCACAAGGGGTATCTCCCTGCACTTGATTACACTCTTCTATCAAATCCCTAATAGAGTATCCAGAATTATAATTCTATCATAAAATAGAATAGAGAACCCATGGATCTCCACTATAAGTATAGATTTTAAGCTATGTGAAGAACTTGTATAAAAATGGTATATGATAGAGTAGAATCTAAGAAAATCATACTTATAAACATAGACGACTAGAAAATCTTCTCATCAGGTGTAGGATGCATAGAATATATATTTCCTAAATTACATCCCAGTGAAACAACCTCACTAACTAGAGCATGACAACTATACTGTCATGGTATAATTGTTTCTTGAAAACCACATCCATGACCACCCCTTCAGCCTAAAATACCACCACTTATCTAGCTCTAATCCTGACATGGTTTAATGAATACAGATCCTAAACCGAGATCCAGATTTGATCCCCTTCCACTGACTACTAGAGGGAAGGTTCTATAGAATCGATGTATATATCCCATTTTTCAACATTCTTGATGCTCAACTAGGTATTTATCACATTAACTCCTCAAGTTTACCCATGTACCACACTGATGATAGAAGAAATAACTACATGTACTCAACTCTAGATGGTATTCCCCTCAACAGATTACTTAAAACATCATTTTTTTCTACTATACACTGAACCACTTTGTCGAGCAGGTGCACTTCCCAAATATACTCCACCAATTCCCATCTGGTTACATATAGTAATAAGTGTTTGATTCACTACCTCCATTATATTAATAGACCCAAACATGTTGAATTTTGATCAAACTTCATTATTGAGGACTTCATTAAAGAATCTCCCCCTCGATGGCTCATTGAAAAGATAAATCAGTGCAAGTCACCAAAGCTCAATAAAGCATTCATTATACACCATAATGGACATCACACCTTAATCCAAACACATAAACTCACTCGATCACTCAACCCTAAAATTCTCAGGAATGAAGTAGTCATAACACCTTGATTTTTTCATCCCTCTAAACCATATCTCAAATCCCATCAACCTAGTTCAATACTTCTCACCAATGTCTAGTTTCTCCCTAAAACGTATATGTTGTGGATTCACTCTCTTATCATGATTTTTCTCAAGATTATTAAAGATAGATAATGTTGTATTGGGACAAAACTATGTATCCTTTGGATAGACATCCCTTAAGATCATGGGTAGAAACTGTTGTTGTGACACACATGTCATATCTTATATAGAAAAGGTATGCTACACAACTCCATAAACAGTCTGCATAAAATGCATGAAACCCTCTCTAAACTATGCATCAACATGCATATCCTGAAATATAGTCAATGCCTCAAGTGGCACTACAAGTCGTTCTACTAGTGGATCAGGGACCACCACTTCCAAACCATGGTCATCACCACCCTCCTAGCATATGACTTGAAACCTTTATTGTGGAATATCTCTATAAATGGGAAGTACATGCCAAAGAAAATGATTTGGTAACAACCAGATCACAAATGTAAACATTGTTTAGGTAAAATCATTCCTATAAAGAAGAGAAAACCCTCTTCTTACTCCTAAATATAGAACAATATAATGGGAATGATCATAATGAACACAAGATTCATTTTCTACATCCTACTCATAAATCTGGTTCTAGTTTAAGTTCTTTATTTTAAGAAATGGATCCTGGTATATAGACTATCAGTAAAATTGGAAACTCCATTTATTTGGGTCCTTTAATTTTATAATTCAATTTCTTTTAAATTTATTCTCATTTATTTAACATCTCTCTTAAATAGTTTAATTACACAGATCATTATTTATAATTTATAATCAACCATACACCGTATAACCTAAAATATGATATCTATTTAATCCCTACCATAACACGTTCTAGATCATCAGACAAAAGGTCCATGACTCAACATTCCATAAATGAATTATTAGGGTTTATGTTGTAGCCTGTGCACGAAAGCACTATTTAGTTTACTTTAGGCACTCTTAGTACCGATTATGTTTCTCAATATTCTTTAAGGGATATGGGTCAATAGAAATTATATAACACAAGATAAACATTATAAATTTCATGAATTTAATAAATTAATCCTATATGGAATGGTATAATCATGCAATGTAAATCTTGTGTGATGATTAAAATAACTTAGGATCCATAAATCCTTACCATATTGGATGAGGATAAAATTAAATTCCTTAATGATAGTATTAATAATATAAATTATCATGTGGATCATCCAATGGTAGAATAAAATAAACTTAAATACAAAACATATAGAACAAAAATTTCTCATTCCTATAAATATGGACTTTTCCTATATGTGGGTTAGATACTCCCAAGAATAGCTCATTAAAAATTTCCAATCTATTCCTAATCATCTGAATATTATCCCAAAAAAGAGAATGAAATAATTTATAAGGACTTTGATACCACTTTGTAACACCCTAACCTGGGATCCACTAATGGTTCCCCAAGTCTGTAGGTCACATGGACTCAAGCGAACCTCCCCATACTCCAGAGTCTTCTGACAAGAAACGAAGATCTAATGTGGTATAATAGGGAGACTATAAACTCAAGATCAGAGTACAGAACAATAATACTATAAAATCAATCAATATAAAATTAATATGAATAAATGAATAGTATAACAATAACATCCGAAATACAAAAATAAATATCAAAAAGGGAAAAAGGAACAATCTCCATATAGAATCTTGAGAATAGATTGGTTCTGTTACTCCCTACTCCTAGAATAATAAATAAAAAATCATAAATATGTCTCTTTCCAAAATACTTACCTGTTTCCATGAAGTCCATCTGGAAACCAATTGGCAGCCCGAACAGGGCGTGAAATTATACTTAGTTAGCCACTACCAATCATGTCTATAACATGTCCAACATGTGTATATTGGAAGAAGTAGTCTGCAATATATAAAATATAAATAAGAGTGGTAAACCATAATGGATATTTTCTACTACATCAAATGTATTGAGACACACCTATAAGAGGTCAAATATAATTAATAAACTGTAGTTCTGGGATAACTATAAAGGATGAAAAAACATCAACATCAACCTATTCCATTTAATGTATTTTCATACTTGAAAGGATTGATCCAATGTATAAAATGAAAAAGGAATCCTCATAGATACCATGAATCATCTCTATAGAAACCTCGATAAAGACATGGTGGGATCCCAAGTATCATATCCACAGATAATGTCCAATGTGGTCCAAGCATGTCGAATCTCATGAGTATTATTTATCTTGTTATCCAAAGTAAACTGGATCCATATAATAGAAATATCCATGGAATCCTATGGACTTGGGATCCAAGGAGTATAAATGTCCAAGGTATCCTCTACCATAATGAAGTCATAATCTCATAATCAATTAAAAATCCATGAGTTGATGCAAACCATTTTACATTTTTCAAGTAAACAAATTTTACCAATTAATTCTGTAGTTAAGAATTTAATAATAAGTCATCATATGGAGATGAGGGCATGAAACTTTTCCTATTCAATCATTTAATTCAATCATAATACAATAAGGCTCACACTTAAATGGTGATCTCACACACACCCAACGAGGTGCTATAATAATGGGAATACATAATAATAAAACTCAGTGGTGGTCTAGGTTGGGGATAATAACCTCCAACCAAAAAATGGAACTAAGTGGAAAACATAATCATGTTCTAATATTTTATTCAAGAAATTCAATTAATTTTAGGAGCAATTATAGAAGGTATATAATTTGGAACTTTGGAAATAAGGTATATAAAACATCAAACATTATGGGTATGGTATAAATCACTTACCGTATACTCATGGTAGAACACTCATTCCTCATTTAATCCTTACTCAGATTGAATTTTAAGAAAGTTGATAAATAGATGAATACCCAATAAATGGGTAATTTTATCTCATAAAAAAATAACTTTTTTAATATCACATAAAATAGTGAAAGGTTTTATAGGAAAGAATAACCCACAAGAAAAAATCCAACAAGTCTGATGGTGGAAGAATGAGAGTCTAGATCGAGAGGTAACACCCTGGCCTAGATTTTGGCTTCCATAAAACACAATGGGAGGAGAAACTTTGGCCTTGTATATAGAATAAAGGAAATATTAGAGGAACACATTTTATTTAATTAAGTAAAAAAATCATTTTTCTCAAAACATTGGGTCGTAAGCTTTTACCGCACGGTTAGCCAAACTGTTCATCGACCATGCAAAACTCTCTGTTCAAGAACCCCCCTCACATAGTCATGGAACATGGTTAGAAAAACCAAGTAATGATCATGTATTTAGCCTCTATTAAAGGTTTTTATAAACTCACAAATGTGTCCACCTTTGGTTTCATGGTTTCATCAAACTGTGTGAGCTCTTTTTTCCCACTAAACTTCCTCCACTCGACTAGTAATAATTGTTTTTTTAGCATTTCATGATTTATACTAACCATGTTTCCAAAATTAGTTTTCATAAACTAGACCTCTAAGCTCTGAAAGAGCCTTGTAATCCCTCAAAAATCCTATGACACCATTATTCAATAATAATAAGTCAAAACCATGAATTCAAATTTATATTGAAAAGAGATTTATACCTCAAGCAAAAGATGGGATCTTATGTAAAGACAATATTATAGTGGCCCTCTTAGCTTGTGGTCATCCTTGATGGGGCCCCACTAGGTTAGGGTGTATTAGTGTGTTAAAATATTGTGTTTTTCATAGGGATGGTGTTTAGAGATAATATTCATATGAGGACTAGTATTTGAACCTAGTAGAACTTTTTTAAGTGTTTTTCAGTTTTATTTTCAGGTTAAAGAGATCAACATTCATGCATTAAGTAACGTATCATTTTTTCAAGACTCTGATAAACTATTAGTAGACATGGGACTCTAATGAAATCATTTAAGGGTATAATAAGGATGATACATGCATCATATAATATATTGTTATGATCTTTTACATCCTTCATATCTTATCTCATATAGTTATGCTCTAATCCTTTTTGGTTCATTCTATCAAATTATAAATGATACCTAATGATAGGAAACATGGTTGTAGATCATTTTTATAATGAGGCTATTATTTTAGTTGGTCCACTCACCACCAAATAGTGAGAAATTAGATTTTTATTTCTACGACAAAATTGATACATGTTATTTCCCAAAAAATGAGGTTATTTATCTCTAATTTGTTCTTTGTATAAAACCTTTAAATGTGGATGGTAATCCTCAATGAATAATATGAGACTACCTATATATAGAATATGTTGTGTTTTTTATGCTGATATAACCCTCATCGATTAATGATGTGAGCCTAAACCTTGGGAAATAGTGGTTTGTATAGATTTAGAATCTCATGTAATCATTTGGATCAAGAATTTACTTACTATATTTCTATTCTTGTATCAAAATATTTACTCATTAAATTGAGAAATTAGTTAATTAGTAATTTTTTTGTCAGAAAAATGATGATACTACTCTTCTGTGGTTGGAGTTTGATCCTTTGTTCAAGATAGAGTATTATCCGAAGATTATAAGACACTCAGTAGGGATGTTTAACCATTTTTGAGTACAATTTCAGTGCCATGGACCTCATGAGATATCTCCCAAACACATGTTTTGATTGAATTGGTTGAGATTAGTGGATTGGGTGGAGACTATTGATGATAAGTAACTAAAATGTGGTTGTGTTTACAAAAAAACCACCCATGTTAGTGACCCCTTAGTGAGAATTGGTATTGTAATCATCCTATTAGAGATGAAATCTAGAAGTGATATCTAGGTAGATTATCACATGAGATATCTATAGTGGTTCTTTTGGAAATACCTATAGATTAGATATAGTGATAAGATTAGGTACTTATTTATTATAGGCCCCATTGATTACTAAGTGGATGGTTATTTGGTAGTGGGTGGTGTAGGAGAAGAATGGGGTGGATAATAATTGTATACATGCATATCATCACCTCCTTATGTCAGTTCCTTTAAAGCATTAGGTTTTGATATTCAAATAGTCATTACACTAGGAATATGTTCTTGATGGAAAATTATGTATTTGGATTAAGCATGTATAAATTACTATAAAATTGGTTTCCAATTTTCAAGGAACTTCTTGCTTGGTTTCATTGGTGTGAGTTATTATTATTGTATCAAATTAATTGGAGTTGGAGATTATGGTGGAACCATTAGTCTATCTTTGGTAAGTTATAGAATTTTAACCTATGTAAACTGTCTTTTACTCTCCCCTTTTAGTGATGTGAGATCAACATATTGAGGAATGGGGTTTGAGTGTCTTAATTTTTTCAATTTTTAAATTTTGAACTTGATCAAATTATAGTATCCTATAATTTTCCTTGATTTGAAGTGGGCACTAAATTTTTTAGTGATTTTCCTCTCCTTGTGGGTGTAGAGTGTGGATCTAATCCCTTTAAAGACAAGCTCGATTATCCATCACATTACATGAATGGATTTATGTACTGTGTATGTAGATGAAAAATTAACATCTTGAAAAATGTTTAATAATTCTTGAAAACATCCAAAGGGTGACCTATAGTTTTCCCTCGATGGTAGATCTTTGTATGTGTAAGCTATAATTCAAGATATGACATTTCAAGTGTTGTTTAGCTAGGGGATGAAGAAATATTTTTTCCATTTAGGGAGCCTATGGACCCAAATTTTTCCTTAAGATGGTTCAAATATGATTCTATTAGGTGTTGAAAAATTTTCCAAGTCTTACCATGGGAGTATCAATAGTGTGTTAAAATTAGGTTGTGTGAGGATCAAATTCATTGATCTATCTATGCCTTTATAAAGATAAAAATATTTTAGGTGATGAGATCATAGTAATATAGTTGTTATGTGATGAACTACACACTTAGTGGAGAGACACTATGTATAAAATAAAGTTAAGAAACTTGTTAAGGTATAATTATAGTAGTAGGGTCTTCCATATAGAGGGATATCTTTCTCACCTTCGATCGATAATTATGGCCCCAGATTCTTTCTTTTTGTGAGAGGGCCCATGATGGTGATCTCAACATAGTGGTTATGTGTGATCATATTTTCTTAGGTGATATACCAAATAGTTTTTATGTTTATTATTGGTATAACCACATACCTAGAAGGATAATTTGATTTTATAAAAGTTTTCATTAAAATGAAGATGGATGGCCTATGTGGAGACTTCCCAAGTGTGTAAGGACCCTTAGTATAGTTTGTCTAGTGATCCTTGTGGCTTTACCCATCCTGTAGAAAGCCATAAAATATTGTTTATGATGAGGTTTTATTTAGAAGTTATGGATTTTAGTCTCTTAACTAGGTTTTATTTTTGTTTCTAGGGAAGAAAATGTTGATATATATGAATGATCAGGATGATCCACTTGGGATTAGGGTTAATTAGACCACTTGAAGGGTAACTATGTAATATTATGTAGTTATATAAGGAAGGTGTATTTTCATGATGTGGTCATCATAATATTTCATGACAATATATAAAAAACATATCCATACCATCATAAAATATAAGAACAACCCTCTTGGATATTGGGGAGCAGATGGATGAATCATGCTGATGTTGAGGTTGAGAAATAATTCTTAAATCACCTTGGTTTCATAATATTGTGACATAGGTGAATAATAAACCCCAATTTTATTGAATATTTTATTGATAATAAATGTCATAATTCGCTCACAATATGTTAAATATGTTTATTTATAATATATTTGGGATTAGATAATTCATTTGAAAATTTAATGAAAATTCTAGTTTTTACCAATAATGTTCGTTGTAGTATTTTGGATATAAATATTTTCCACTAACTTATTTGAACATTAAATTTTTTAAATGTGTTCCTAAATTAATGCTCTAAGAATTTTATTGAGTACATCTAAACTAGATCATGCATTTTTATAGATTAAAAGTTCCATGAAATTAAACATGGGCTCGACTTGCCGTAATGGACACCACTTCAGTACCTAGGCCACAATTTATTTATTTTTTATTTTATTGGGTCCAAATTTGGATAAGATCTCATGAAATAAATTCCTAACAAACCATACTTCTATATGGGATGATTGTTCACGTGTTTTAATGGTAAAACAAGAGGTGCAAGTTAGATTAAATAATTTTTCCAAATTTCCCCATTCACACTACAATCCTCTTAAACCATATCATCCCATAAACTCTATAAATAGGTGTTTTTCTCATTTTCAGGATTTTTATGTGAATTAAGAGATTTTTAGTAGAGGATATGCTTTTATATAACATTTAAATTCACAATTGGAGGAGGGAAGCTACCAAGCTTGGATCTCCTCTAAAAAGCGATTATTTTCCTCTTTTTATTATAATGTTTTTGTTATTTCAATAAAATTAAGGGATTATCTTACAATTATTATATTTTAATAAATTTTATTCTTATTTAATTCATTTATTTGGTTTGGAACTCACAAATAGAAATTTTATCGAGCTATACCAATTATAAACCATTGAAAATGCAATTCATTTCTATGATGACTACACCACCCATGGAAGAGTAGTTTATTTAGTAATCGATGTACCTATTACCTTTTTCATTCATTTATTTTGAATCAATGAGATAATGTAATTCAATTAATAAGATATAATAATTTATTTTTTAATTTAAATGAAACTAAGAAAGTAATTGAACAATTAACACAAAACATGCGAGGTCAAGAATTGTGTGAATTGTGAGAGCGTAATGTTAATCAGTAATAAAAAATCACATAGGATCAATTTGTAGAGTTAAAATATAATACCTATAAAAACATAATACTCATTTCTAGAGTGAATATGTTCCCTAATTTACCACTCACCATAATACATCCATAAAACATCAATAAAATGAGGTTGTTGCGATTGCATGTTCCAAAGCTAGCCTAGGTTTTAATAAATTTAATATTAGTGGTTAAGTTAATTATAATTGGTTTTAGGAGTAAAAAAATTTGGGGATCATAATTAAGTGGATATTAATTTAAATTATAATTATTAATAATTAATTTAAGTAGTGTAATTAGATCTATTATGCCTTCTAAGAAATTTTATAAAAAAACATCTCGTCTCCTTGTGACTTATTAGCAGAATTTCATTTTAAAAATAAAAACAAAAAAATTATATTATTCCAACATACTTATTCTTGTTTTATAAAATATAAACCCACATCCATTTAATTAGTGTGTTTATATTATATTATATTATTTTAAAAATACATTTAATAAGTTTTTTTAAATACCACCTCTTTGAGAGACGATTTGGGTCAGCCACACTACTATACCTATGTATAAAAAAACCACACATCATTTGAAATAACCCAAGACATTTCCTCTTAATGACTATGGATTACTAATAGGAAAAGGGTAGAGAACTTATGTGGGTCTTAAGGACCATGATTCCTTGAAACACTTCTGGTTTAAGTGTTTAATAATTTTATGTTTTCTATGTTGTATTGTATGATGGATGTATTTTCCACATATAAACAAATATATAATGATATTTAAAGGTCTAGAGAAATGAACTATCATTATATATAACCCTAGAAACAAACCATTTTTAGATTAATGTTAGTGGTTGGTGTATTTGTTTCTTGCTGAGTGGTAAGATAACATTTTTGATGAACATAGGTATTCAGTGTTGAGGCTTGGTATGAAATATGTAAATCATATTTGTGTTATTAATGAAATATTTATTTTACATGATATGGAGTCAATTTCATTAGTGTTCAAAGAGGATATTACCTTATTAGGTAGAGTTATAAAAAAATTTCATAAAGAGTGAATAATTGTTATTTAAATGAGATCATGCGATGGTGGGTTGTTTTCCATATAGGTTTCTTATTTGAATTATTTTTTAAATAACACCTATTTTTCTTTTTATGGGACAAAAAGTGTTTATGGATGGGAGGATGTAGTGACATGATTTTTTTCTCATCCAAATATAGTTCATTTTTTAGTTTTCAAGTATTGGGACTACTCCATGGGTGAAATGGGAAATCTTCCATGGAAGTTGAACTAAAAAATATTTTATGATTTTAATGGTTATAGGGATTTTTTTACCCCCATTTTGAGCTAGTGATGAATTTTGGTCACGGTTGGTCCTTAATTAAAATATATGAAGAATAAAAATATTATTTTTTTCTAAAACATATATATATTTTATGAATTGTGTATATCATCAATATGGATCATTTAATGTAAAATATCATTCAGTGGTTACATCCGTAATGTGTTTTTTGCCCTGCAATGGGTATAAATTCTATTTTTATAATATTTATCAGTGTATAACCATCATAGATAGATTAACTAATTTAAAAAATAAATCCAAAATTAATTAATTGATTAAATTATAAGTTATTAAAACCATGACCAATCCATAATGAATATTTAAATTTATTGTTCATTAATATCAATGTTTATTCCTATAAATCCTAGGATTTGAGAGAGGATTCATTGGAGAAGAATTAATGGGAACCAAGAAACCTGAAGATGAGAGAACATATCATTTCTTATGCCAATAAAAACCAATGAGAACATATATTCATCAACTAATGATACTATATTGATGTTGGGATCATTATTTGTATTTACCTCCCATTATTCTTGAATATAATATTTTATTTTCAAAATAAATATATATTATTCATCTACAAACCATGGCATAATATTTTCTGAAAAGCATAATTTTTTTATTATCCTTAAACCCATTTTTGAAGCCCTATATTTTCATTATAAGAAAATGTTATAAATTTTTATAATTACATCCCATTAATTATCTTTTTTATTGTGTGATGTCTTTTGAAGACCAACAATGGGAGTGGTACCTCCCTTATGACTCTTTCTCTTCTCCCTCTCGCATAAAAGGAGGAACAATAGAACAATAGGGAATTTTTGGTGTTAGTTGGATCTGGTGGGGTGTTTCAGTTATAGAAGGAAAGAATATAAAAGAGGATGGATGGTAAAGGGGAGGAGATGCGAATAGTAGAAGGTACCAGAAATGGGGTCCGATTGGTAGATAAATAGTAGCACTAGGCATGGTTGGCAATCAGTGTGAGAATAGGGAACAAAGACTCCATCAATAAAAGGATGGTGCAAGAAATGGAGGCCTTAGAGATCTTAGTGTAAGGTTAAAATAGATTTTCTCTAGGGCTCTCATCTAGTGGTGTTGGTTGGAAGCTATTAGCTTATGGTAGGAACAATGGATGACAGTCATAATATTAGATGGCAAGGATACAAAAGAGTAAAGATACTATGTTGGGGCCTTGGAAAGGTAGTGATGATCATTCAATCAATATGATGTGGGATATCTAGCCTTACAATGGATCAAATATGGATAGTCCTAGAATTTTGGCTAGTTATCATTGGTTATAAAGTCAATTAAACCTCAATGTGGGGTCTAGTCATGTGTATATAGTAGACACCATCACATTTAACCCAACCATGCGGTCGGCTGAGTAGTAGAACTAGGTCATGTATTCTCATCATAACATGTGGTGAGTACAAAGAATAACTTCTGGTTACCACACATCTGTCTAGGTGATCCCAAGGCCTCCCAGTATTCAACATAGTGTTCTCAGAGTCCACTATTTGGCCCACTATTTTCCAATGTGGTGTTTTTAATACTTATTATTTGGGTATCTATTTTATCAAGATAAATATTGTTTATTCAGTATTTATCCTGCTATATATAAATGATGTGGTATGTATGACCATATAAGTCCATTTTTTGAGTTGACATTGATATACCTATTATTTATATCCATATTTTCAATAATGAGATTCATGGATAATGATCCTGACATTATCATCTTATTGGTTGGGTCATATTCTCCACTATAGAGATGTGGCATGGGATCCTATAGTTATAGGTCAGTTTATAGATAGGGTTAGGTATTCCCCTCATATACCAAAGTAATATGATCCTCTAACTCATCCTACAAGTAGGGTTAGGTCTTAACCTCATATACCCAAGGTAGTGGGATCCACTATCTTATCCTACATATAGGGTTATGTATTCCCCTCATTTACTTAAGACATTATATCCTCTATTTGTGTGTCTCACCCTTTTGACTTAGGGGTCTTCTGATGAGGCATGGATCACCATTTTATGATTCAAGTGATATGATTTGGTTTTCTCATACATGGGTGATTATGATAATAGGGATTATTATTCCTTGAATTGTGATTGATGAAAATGTAATGTATAGTTTTCCCTATGGGTTTCTAGATTGGAGATGCAGATATGGTGGGAAATATGGTGTTATATTTCCTCAATTATCTTTATTACCTCAATAAGGAATAGTCACCCCATTTATGATTCCATATTAAAATGTGGTAGTTAGAGTAGTTGAGGGAATTTGATACTTTGAGATTTTTGACTCCTCCTAGTCCCCATTGATTTCCTTCATTATCTGATGTATGATCGGCTATCGACTATTTACTTTATATACCTTTTGGTATTCTGATTATACATATTTTATCATGATATTTTGACCCTCATGAGTTGGAAATGATATGAATGGGGGATTCCTTATGTCCATGAGACTTCTAGCCGTTCAACATATCTAGATTATATATTATTGTCTTCCTCATGGTTACTCAAACACATCAGGGGTTTCAAGCTAATTATTTTCATTATCTTTTTCTATCTAACTTCTGGGATCGTACATTGAGTATGATTATACTCACTAAATCATGATCCATGTACCCACACATGTTTTACTAACACAAAAATTCCCAGGTTAAAAAATGGACATGGTAAATGTGGACTTAATGTGGACTGTACTAAGCTGATGCTTGGTAATGCTTGGTGATGGATGTTGAAGTTTGGTTTTCCTCAATAGTGGATATATTGTTCCTTCAATAGGATAAAACTAGAAGTACCTACAACGAGGATGATCTTTCATATATATTGTATCTTTTGAATTATAGGCATTTTAGATGTATATTTGTTTTGTATTTTCTATTATGGAGATGTATTTATACCGGATATCTCATGCATGAGTTTAATAATGTTTAGTAGATTATATTTGTATACCATGTTAGTGTTAATTATTTTTTATGCATTTGATATATGAATCTGTTATAGGTCTATATAGGTTAAGGTCTCCCATATCATGATATATGCCTACTTAGTGCAAGTCACCAAACCTATCCTATTGGAGTTGGGATTGGGATGGCACTATTAGCTTACTATCAACACATGAGGGGACCCAGTTGTTCAAATCATGTCAAAATAATTTTTTTCTTATGAATATTTGAAATTTGGAATATAGACAAGGATACAAATATCTAGTTGTTGAATTTCTCACCACATTTAAGAATTTGTTTATTGTTATTACATCTTAATTGTTATTAGTAATAGGGATTGGTTATACCTAATCAACAGACTTTTGATATATTTAGTTCACTTCTTGATAATATGGGAAAAAATTCATGTTTCTTGAAAATACAAAATTAACCTCTGGGAACCAAGACCATTAACTAATAGAGTACAAATTTATAGTTACACTTGAGTGATAGACTAACTAATTTAATGAATACTACACATTGTTTCCCATTAGAATACTAAGTCTAATTAATATAGGTCTAACCAATATTTATAGTTCTCCTTAATTCATCAAATTCTAGATAAATTATCCACTTAATATGGATCTAATGATTCAATGAATATGTGAATTACACATGGAAAAGGCAACATATAATTATATTTCCTCTATACAAGTACTAAGGTTTAGATGGTATCCTCAAACAGTACTCATCCTGAGGCCCTTATACTGTCCTCATATGATCTTATTAGTTTTAAAGGTTAGTTAATGACATCTTAAAATGGAACCACTATTATCAATTCAATGTTCTACAGATATCTCATTCAATGTCTCCAAGAGAATATCAATTTACTCTTTATAAAAATATAATTTATGTACTATGAAAAAACCTATTGATGAATATTCTTAAGGAATTACTAGTCACCACCACCATTAGTTCTATAAAATCCCCTTATATATTTAACATAAAACTGAATATTTAGAACACCCATGGCATAAATATATCAAAACTGAAAACATTTATACATTAAACAATTAATATATCATAAGGTACTTTTTTCAAAAAAAATTGTAATAAATATAAATAATAGTATGAAATTAGTTTCTCAAACTATTATCAATTTAACATTAGTTCAATGATAACATACTCCATTTGGAACAAACATCCAATCTAAGGAGACATTTGAGACTCTATCCCAAACTATGGTTTATCCTATATCTAAATCAACATGAAATTTAGATCTATATTACATTCCCTTGGACATACTATAATATGAATGAGAATGATTTAGGAGAGTAGAGTTTATACCACTCTTTCATAAAGTGTTAATTATATATAATTTTTGAAAGATGTCTTATATTTCCATTAAAATGAAAAGTCATCAGTTCATCTTAACTTGATGGATTCAAATTCCAAATATAACCACATTTTGAACATAATATATACTTGTACCTTATTTAATCTATAAAATTAGAATCAAATGATCTATTTACACCAATTCCACTTTCCAATTTTTACCCATCACATTCCCACTTTTCTCCAAGCATCCCACCATTATCCCTATCTAAAATTAATGAATCATCACATATTTTAGATGTTTGTTTCAATATTTCCACCACCATAACTACCTGATTTACCATATCTATATAAAAATATAGTAAAAATTGGAAAAATATAGACCTATAACCTAGATATAGACACCTTTTATTAATGAAATCTTTCAAAGAGTCATTAGTACCAAGATTAAGTAAAAAAGACACCATCTCCATGAAATGTGTAACATACTCCACCACTATCTGATTAACATACCAAATACCAAGGAATTACAAAACCTTCACCAATGTAAAAATCCTTGGGTAATACCATTTTATGAAAATGGCCTTCAAATATTCTCAAGACAAGTCTTCATTCCACTGAGCCATAAAATGGAATCCTATCATTCCTCACTCTATCTATCAAAAATGATTGTGGAAAAATTTATATTATAGGTCTCAATAATTTATAGAGAATAATAAATTATCTTGACCTTATCCTAACATCTATCTAAAAAAGATAATCTCTAGGGATCTCTCTATGATTTATTGATTCCCTTTTAAGAGGCATATTTCTATATAATAAAAAAATATAAATTCATAAAAATATGACACCAAATCCATGAAAATAAATATTATATTAAACGTATCAATATATAACTAACATAACATGAAAAAATCATAATAATTTTATAAATTAATGTAAATAAATAAATAAATACCAATTAAAATTAAACATTATCAAATAAAGAAAAATTAAATTAGAATCGAAGGGTTTTTAAAATTAATGGTTTAATATACATGGTTCCATGAATTTGATATGGAATTGAACACCCTATAAAAATTTCTATAATGTCCTACAAGGTATATATATGGTCAATATCCCCTGTACAATAACCCTAACACCTAAATATTCTTCTACATTTTACCATAAAACATTAAATTATACAAAATTAATCATGGATATTTAATGTAAATCATTATAATATATATTTAGATAATATTATAAAAAATGTAATTTAAAAACAATACACAAATAAAAATAAACTTAACCAACATCCCAAGGTATCTCAAGGATAATTTCTAAAAACATTGGTTAGATTGATTTTTCTAATCTACCCCTTGAGTTTTGACAATCCTACCATATTTATACATTTACAATCCCAAAAAAATACTCAACCTGAGGTATCTCATACCATTTTATAATAAACTAGCTCAAGTAATCAACACTAGATACCTAAATATATCTTCTATAAGGTGTAAAGTGCATCCTCAATTACTATATTCTATAAATAAGTTTCAATGGAATCATATATACACCTTGTGGATAATTAAAAATGAAATTATATAAACAAAATAAATAATTAGAATTTTACCATAAATCTAACATAAATAACCTAATAGTTTCACATTCCATGAAATATTAAAATAAGTGGTTTCAATATGCCCAACCATTTTATAATAAACTAACCAATCATTCTTTTGTATCAATGATTTTTTTTCAAAACCAAGAATACTAAAATTAATAAATATATTATAGATCAAAACATCAATTATAGTTCACTTTTATTATAATAAAACCACATAAACATTTTATTAAACATGTGGAATTTCTAAAAATATGTTTATATTGAAAACATACTTGTTTTATGAATTACCCTATTTATACCAAAGGTAAAATAATGATAATCATAAAAATCCTTTCATTAATCCATCAAAGATATATTATAATAAGATTAATTGATTATAAAACCAGTTTTAAAGAATAGTCACTCTAGGATTCAAAAAAGAAAACAAATCATATAGATACACCAACCTTAATCCAAGTAAAATGGAACACCTTACTCAAATAATGATAGTAATAGTTAAAAGTTAGACTCCAGACACCTAGCACACCAAAATACCAAAATTATTAACCACCCTTCCACTTATGTTTAATCCAATAATAGTATAGGGAAATAATAAAGAAAAAATGGGAATAGAAGAAAATAATGAAAATAAAATAATAAATAATGGCATAGTTACCCTAGTGAAACACATTTAGGGGATGTTTGTCTAGGAATCTTTTTCCAGTATCTTGAATAAATGGGGAAAATAATTTAGGAGAAGGATTATAAAAAAAATTTACATTTAAAAAAAATTATATGTTTAAATACATGTATTTAAAAACCATGCAAAAGATATGCATTTTGATATGGATTTGAGTTTCACCACTACATGGTTTTGGTAAAGGATTTCACAAACTATGAAAAAATAATACATTTATTTATATTTTAAATATTTTCATACTTTGTTTCTATAAACTCAATAAAACATAATAAAATACATAATTACTAAAATAAATAAGGATTTGTGACATCATGGGTATCCCAATGGTGGTATTGGAAACAATGCGGAAGAGATTCCTTAGAGAAGTTATATAACACCCCCATGTCACTGTTTTAATAAATATTATATATTTATGAATTATTTTTAATTTTGGATATGTATTGTTGTTTTATGTGTTTTTTAAGTACTATAATTTTTAGGGTGTAGTAGGTCATATCATGGATAAGGAGCATCATATTGTGATGAGCCATACAGTTGAATCCTAAGTTAATGCATATCAAGGATTAAATTTTGGCATAGGGGAATCATAATGTCATGAGTTTTTATATTCTAGTGAAGGGGTTTCCTTTCCATTATGCAAGGAGAGATAGTAACATCATGGAAATGGAGTGTCACATTATGATGGGTGGAAATGATTTGGATTTTCTAAATTTATCATACATAAGAGGCTTTATATTATAATTATTAATGGGAACCCACTTTTTTATGGGCCTCAAAGTATTTGAATAATCAAAGAGTGGGGTTACACGGTGATGATGGAGGGATAATTGAGACAATGATTAGGTTTCACTATGAAAAAATATCTCTTATGTAATGTTTTTTTTCATTATGAATTTTTTAAAAAAACCTAGCAATCATGCCATGAGAGGTGATTTTCATGTCATGAAGATAAATATTACAAAGAAATTAATTTAAAAATATCGTAGGATGGGTCTGATTCATGCCATGAATGATGAGTTCTAGACTATAATGGCTTGGGGATCAGGATTCATTGTTCTACTAATAAGAGGTTCCTTATATCATGAATTGGAGTGACATTATGTTGAGGGTGTTTGGTAGTTTCAATAATCTGTTGTGTATAAGTGCCACTCTTTGAGGTTCGATACATAGAATTATAGTACATAAATATCCTATTTCTCACCCCTCCATTTAACTTTTCATGGCCCACTTTTCTTCCTCTTTTTCATGAACATTTGAGAGGGAGAGCATAAGGGATATTCCTTCATCTTCTTCTTCCCAATACCCAAGATCATTATTTATGGATTTTATGCAGTTTTACAAGGAAAATCTATATTTTCTCTGGTTATCATTCTCTTCTTCTCCCTAATTAAATTCCATATTTGATTTATTTTTCTCTTACTGTGAGGAAAAAATATTGGTTTTTGGTTGACTAGGTAAATAATTATAATGTGATTATTTTATATATGTTAAATGGGTTGTCTCAAGAGAAGGTGTTGGTTTTCAATTGAGGTTAATTATTAATGATTTATTATTGATTCATGTGATGATCATATTTCTTATAAAAGATTCATATTGTCTTTGTATATTTAATTACAACATGAGGTGACTATGTGAGAGATATGAGTCAAGATATACTAGTTTATATTAATTTATGGATAGTACCCCAGTTAATGTTATGATATTTCTAGTGGTGAGTACCCCAATAAAATCGATTGAGGTTTTGATATCATTTTAAAATAAATAAAATAAAACTGGTATTTTATTAGATTTATATTAGATGAGGATCCCATCATTTTAAGACCATCTGAGTCACTTAAGCTACTCATTAAATGATGATGGTACCATATTATGGAATTCTCATTGTATTCATTATTTTTAACCCTTTTGCACATATTTTTTTTATGGAAACCTTCCATTGATGTGGGTCATTTTCATTATCCCTCTTGATATTATGGTTCCTATATTTTATCTTTTTTATTTCATTAATGATGTGATTTTTCTTTCAAATTGTACACGAAATAGTATTTCTAAAAAATATTAAGATGAGAAATAAATTTTGTTCTTTATTTTCATAAATCTGGAGGTCCACTATTGTAATGTTTTAAAGTGTACCATTCTTAGGTAAGATTACACCCCTTTATTGAAATTTGGATTTCAAGATAACGATTTTTAAATAAATTTTTTTTAAACATTATAATTTCAAACCATTATTTCAAAGGTATGATTATCTTTTATTTTTCAGAATGATTATACATTTGGTTTTTCAAATAGGTTTGATATATGATACGCTATTTCCTTTATACAATTAATTTGAAAACCTTTTTTCCAAATGATTTTCAAAATAGTATTTTTGAATTTTTTTATAAAATTATTTTCATAAACTCTTTGGTGAAATCCCACTTATCGTGCTTGGGTCCTACCCTATAGATACAAATATATGATTATATATATCTCTTAGGTTTTTATATATGTTCTATTATTTCAACTATGTTTTCTTATCATTATGGTAGGATTATTTATGTACATCATGGATGTAGTAAGTGACTAAGGTTCACATGGTGATTTCTAAAGGTTTCTTGGGATTTCTATTCTAGTTTTTTTGAGAAACATTTATATTTTATAATTTAGTTAGCTATTATATTTATTTTTGTATTTCATTTTTATTAGAATTTTTTTATTATTTGTTATAATTTTTCTATACTTCCATGAAAATGAGTTTTATCATTCAAATTTATTATGACCCATTATGATAATTATTACTTCTTTTGTGTCTGGAATATTTTTTTTGAATTGCTTATCTTATATGAATGGATTTCCAATGTATATATTCATATTTATAGATTCTTGTATATTTTTCTTCAATTTTTTTCTGGGTTAAATTATTTACACTACATGTTAATTTGATTTTTGGAACTGGTCGTCGTCCCATTGTGATTGGGAACATTACATGGGCTTTGTGAAAGGATGACTCTGGTGATGTGGTAGGATAAACTGGGATGGTTAATAAAAAAATGGTATTAGATATATACTATTCTTTGGGGTTTCAGTTAATAAAAATATTAGATTGTTGGAACTAATGAGGTTGGTCCTGGCTAGGTTCTATATCACTACCTTTTTTCTGAAAAAACATGAGTTTTGTTGGGGTTTCAAAATATTATTCTCATATTTAATTTTTTTTGTTTATTTTTATGGTATATTGATCCCTATTGAGTTTTATTTTATACTTTAGGGGTTTTACTGATTTTTTGGATGAAGGTATAAAGGAAAAAGAGTTATATTCTTAGCTCACATGGTATGTAAATCTTTGTGGATCCCATTCACATGACCTTAAAAATTTTGGAGAGGCCACCACACTGATGGTAGACAGTCAGCTATACTGTGCCACCAAACATTGTGCAACACTAAATCCCTCATTAATTTTTTTATTTCAACCAAATTTAATTCTTAGTTTCTATTAAAGTGGTTACTATTTATTAGAGAGAGATAAAATTGTTATTTGTGATGTGTTTATGTTTTTATCTTTATGGGAGAATATTTTCCACTTCTAACCAACCCTTTTCTATGAATAAAAAAATAAAAAAATCAAACTATATGATGTGTGAATTATAAATGTAATAGTCCCAATGAAATACCAAAAAAATGAAAAAATACTTGTAACTATATAATCAATAAACCATACAAAAATACACTAATTAAAATAATAACTTAGTCAACAATGTAGCACTATTAGAAAATCTAAGGATGTAACCAACTCTAATGCTCTAACTCCAGAAATCTATATCATAAAGAACCACTAGATAAATATTAAATCCACCACTTTCAAATTTTATGGAAAAAAATATCTGTATATGTGCCATAGTACATATGATAGGGGTGAATAAAAATTCTTAGTAGGAAATTCATCAAAACCTTCCCACACTTTCCACTAGGATAATAATATGTTAGATCACAGTTTAAAATAAAATTTAAAACAAAATAAATAAACATCTAAGAAGTTGGAAGATTTAAATAAATTTAATTTTATGACAGAAAGAATTTATTAGTTCCTATCGTAATTCCACCACGAATAACTAAATTTCCTCGTATTTCTTACAAACACATTAATGTGAGGTGAAAGTCTCAAACTCATGATTTGTTACTCATCTATCCACCAATTCATCACTAGCTTACCAATCTCAAGGTGCCTCAAAACTAGAACCTCATGATAAGTATATAATGTCAAGGGAATGTTAAATGAGAAGATGAAAGAAGAAACCACTCATGTATTCCATGTTCTCACACCAATTAATTTTACATATATTAGTTATTCCATTTAAAACATTTAATCAAACATCTTACTTATGGTAAAAAAACCATACATTCAATCCAAAAATCAAGGGTTTTTCAAAATCCACCCAAATTCTATGATTTCTAATCTATCAAATAAAATTTGGTTTCCAAAAAATATATTAGAAACTATTTCATTTAATATTTAATGAAATAATTTAAATATTAAATCCATAAAATTTTATAACTAGTGGATAAGATAGAGAATCAACCTACTTATAAACATGTGAAGATAGAAAATAATGGTACAATAAAATCTCTAGATCCAATATCAAGACTCATTTACTTCAATAGATCCCATAATGATCTCCTAAAATCACATCAAGGAACATAGTTATATCAATAAACAATATTATTTAATGTCTAGTTAAAAGGAAAAGGATTAGTTCTAGAAGAGAGGGAGAAGAAAGAGGATTAAAGTTGTTATTCCTTAAATATCCAAGAGCATTCACACTTTGATCAGTTGAAAATAGGTTTTGGTGGGAGAGGAGATGCCAATAATGCTAATATGAATCCTCATGATTGAAATCATATGAAAAAATTAGATTAATTATATATTTGAATGGAAAAAATAAAGAGACAATTTTTAGATGTATTAATTCACATTGCACGGTTAGGCTATATGGTTTAACAACCATGTCCCGACCATGTGAGTGATATTGGAAAATTTTTAGGTGGCTTTATGGTTTTTCCACATGCTTTGAAAAACCTTGTGCTAAACATGTAAAATATCTTTGTCCCAAAAATTCTCAAATTGCATAGTAATTCACATAGTTTTTCCAAAAAATGTGCTAGTTAGGTTCACACCTAGTAACACTGGTAGTCTCTTATACCATTCATTAGAGAAGTTTCATGGTTTCTACAAACCATTATTTAACCATTAAACATTGAAAAACATAAAATCACTCAAAAACAATCCAGAAAATTCTTAATATCAACCCAAGAATTATATTAATTCAAAAAAACATAATAAAATGGTAAAGTACCTCAAATATTAGGTGTTACAGTCTCCCCTCCCTTAGGTATTCCATCCTAAAAAAGATAGATATTTGCAGTGGTCTAGAAGAGTACAAGCCATTACATTAGTATCTATTTATTTACTTCCTATGTCTCCCCATGGACTTTACCTTGTTTTGATAATACTCAAACCTATATTAGAAGTTTTCATGAAAGACGTTAACTTTTATATCTAATATAAGAGTCTATGCATGAATGAATATATCATCTAGGTTCCAGATCAATATGATACCATGAATTCGCATGCCTATGATTGGGATAGTATTCTATAAATTGATATAAAATAAATAAATTATTAACAAAAATGAATTGTGGTGGTAAATCCAACTGATAAAAAATTTCACCAATTTGTTCCAAAATTTCAAAAGGTTAAACATACTAAAAGGAATATTTCCTTATTTTCCTAATAAATAATGCACCAAAACATTGTGATATTTTAAATAAAACATATTATACAAAAACCAATGATAATGGAAAATAATGATTATCAAAAAAATATTTCTGAACAAATTGGGATGAAATCATCCTTTTCCAAAACATTTAAATTTTTTTATTTCTCTCTTGAACAAGGCTAGGTACCAATAATGAAGTGTCTCCAGTCCTTTCCCAATAAAGTGAAGAGTGATAATTATGGCTATAAAATTTCTTTAATGGGTCCTTATATATCATATTCTAGTTACATTGGTTATATGGATACTTAGCTAAAGGAAAATGATCTTACCATGATCTACCAAAATCATTAACGCAACCATATATCATATCTTCTAGTATATGATATATTCTTTTTGATTACTCATCATTTGGTGGATGATATACTGTCCTCGTGGTCAGTTGGGTACCGAAATATTCTTGATGTTATCTTCAAATATCAAAGGTCAAATGAGGTTCTCAGTCAAATATTATCAAAATAGGTATTCCAGGATGTTTTATCACTTCTTGAATGCAGATAATTTCAAATTTTTCTATAGTATTGGACAAAGTAATCGGAATTAAGTGGGATGATGTTATGAGTTGGTCCATAATAACTAAAATTAAATCATTATTTTGAATATTTATTATTAAACCTATGAAAAAGTTCAAAGTGATCTAATCCAATTTTTATATAGGTATAGGTAAAGGTTTCAACATTCTAGTTGATTATTGATTCTCTTATTTTACATACTAATAAGTTAGGAATTTTGTAACATAATCAACCAAATTTAATTTCATACCTTATAATAATAAATGAATATTTAGTTAGTTATGAATCTTTTTGATACCTAGATGAATCTTCCATTTTTAATGGTTATTGGAAAAAAGACATTGTTCTTGGTAAGATCAAGGAATGATTATTGAATCATAAAAAATTAATATTGATTTTTTATTCTTATTTCATCCTTAAATTATATCCCCACTATTATATTTTCATATAATGGTAATCATATAAGGATTTTATCATTGATATTCTTTAAATTCTCATCCAAATTATCTATGGATGCAATAAGAAAGAATATTGTGACATAATTCAGATCAGTAGAATACATATGAATATCTTCCATCATATCTATCCATTTACACTGATTATATGATTTCCTTTTGAGTTAATTATTTGAGTTTAGTTTGAAGCAATAAAACATAGAATTTCCTTTTCTAGGTGTATAAAACCAGTAAAAATCGAACAACTCAATATATTCCATCCATTTCCTTTGTGTTGGGATAAAATTTATTTATTTAAACAATGTGTTTTAGACTTTAAAGATCCATGAAAATAATAAAGTTCTCACTAGGGAGGTAATTACTATATGTTCTCAACGAATGGAATTTTGTATCCAATTCCATGTCATGGATCCGATAATTCTTCCCAGTAATTTTCAACTATAATGAAGCATAATCTATAACCAATATATCATTTAAAAATAATAAAATATAGTCTAAATCTATAAACTTCACTACAGTACACATACCAGTTACGAGGTTCCAGTAAAAATATTATTGTTGATGATGTTTTCCTATACTTACTCACCAAAAATAATTATGAAAAAATTCCACACTAGTGCAATGGATTACACTTTCTAATGAATATTTTCATAGGAGTTTTGAGATGTGATATGTCCTGAATAAAGAGACGATAATTACCTAATAAGACTATAAAGATCTATTTCTCAATTATATTCTTTATAAAATTTCAATAGATGATATCTTATATCTTTTTATTATCTACTTATATGCCTTTATAAAAAATGATATGGATATTAATACAAATTTATTATATCCAAAAATCCCATTTAGATAATTTTTCAATAACTTTTTCTCTCAAAAAATGTTCAATATAATCTATATATTTTCTCTATTATCTTTTCATGTTTGATAATACACCAAAATTTCTTCCACAAATACTAAAAAAATCAACATATAAATAAAATAAATGATTAATTAGTTACATGAAAACTCAATGGTTTTCTAAACCAAATGGAATTACTAGATACTCAAAATTATTATAACAACTCTTGAAATATAATTATGGAATATAATATTTTATAATCCATAATTAGTGATACTTATACTATCGATCCATTTCAGAGTTCCATTGAGATACTTTAAATTTATAAGAAAAATCATAAATTTGTAGAATAATATATCTATTCATTATTGTAACCTTTTTTAGGTTAATATAATCAATAAATAGTGGTATTGAAGCATCTCACTTCTTGAAAACGATATCGAATACTAAGGATATGTAGTTGTTCTTATAAAACCTTTACATTCCAATTACTCTAAATAAAAATTCAATTATTGTAATTACATTAGATTCATTCTATAAAATGAAATTGAAATATTATTTGTTCCTATAAAAAAATCAAGATAAAACTTCCATCTCCCTTTCATGTAAAATATATTTTAATTTTTTGGGAAGCACATATAGATATTGATCCAAAATGGTATGAATATTTTTTATATCAATCATGTCATTATTCCCCATAGTGACCACTACCAATTGGTATTAAATATTTCTAACAATTAGATTTGAAGGACATACTTTTCCAGTATTCACATCCCAACCTCCTTTATAGAGATTCCTTGTCTCATTAGGACATGTAAGCTTTACTCGTCGTGTAAGAAAATTGATATGGGTCATTAAATGTATGACACTATTATATTATAATATATATTCCTCTTTACATAATTTTTATTTCTTTGATATCATGTGTTACATTTAACACTATGTTTAGATGAATCATGATATACTATTAAAATTTTATTATTTAAATGTGATAATTATATCCTAGGATAAAAATTGGTGGTGTGAATAGGAATAAAGACATTATAAAAAATATTTATTAATGGTTAATTTAATTAAACTACAATTATTTATTTATAGTAATTAATTACTTAATTTTATTTACTGAAATCATTTTTGGTTTTTAAAATGCTTTCTTCCAAAATGTTTTTTGAATTTTGTGCACAAATATTATAAATAATTTCAACCAATTTTAAAAAAATATTTTTTAAAATGATATCTTTTTTTTTTGATTTATAATAATAAAATAAACATAGTATGGTGTATTTAGGATTTTTCTAAAAATATTTATTTTTCAGTGAATGTTAAAAAATTCTAGTTTTTGTAAAATTTTCATTTATTTACTTAAAATCAAGTAATTTTAAATACAAATTATGTTATGGATTTTTTTTAAAAATAATATCAATTTTAATGAAAATATACTAAACAATTACATAAGAATCGATATTATCTTTTATTTTTGTATAAGATTACATTTATACTTAAAAATAAAATTTTCATAAATCTATCTTTATATGCATAAAGGATTTCCATTTTTATTAATTAAAATAATCCATAATGAATAATTATATAGATGAAATTTATAGATTATAAATCTATATATTCCAATATAAATTCATATAATTATGATTACTAATAATAAAGTTATTGTAAGACCATCTTATGCTTGAAAAATGCATTTTCCTAAAAACCATTTTCATCACATTTTGTGATTTTATTTTTAAATTAATTGTTTTTAAAATTATAAATAATGAATTGGATAAAATTTATTCTATATTTGGAATCATGAGGTTTGTGTTTATTAAATAGTACCATTTAATTTTTTGAAAAAATTAACAGTAATCATGAAAACATTTATTACCTTAGTAAAGGGTAAAATGGGGTAAACCAAGGTCAAAAGTATGGGATAAAACATTAAAAAACCCAATCACTTGAAATTATCATTTTTATGAGTGTTTATTAACCAAAAGTTTTTCTGAGGAGTAAAATAATTTATTTTAAAGCATTATTTTGATGTTTTTCACCCAATCATTACTTTTTTGAAGATATGTAATATTTTATTCAAATTAAAAAAATGGGTCATTGAATTTGATAGCATGGTTGTAAAGTTCCACTTGGTGTTGGCATACACCAACAGTTTTAAAATATTTCTTAGTTTATTATTTAATAAATTTTTCTTTGTTGAAGCCAATTTATTACTTTATTTCAAGGTAAAATGATATTTACTTCAAATTCTAATATTTTACTAGAAATTGTTTTCATGTGTTTTGTGTTCTTTTATTATAATTAATTTATACCACCAATTGAAATTAAATATAATATATTGGATTCCAAATTTTTAATCATCAAATGAAAATTTAATTATTGGTACCCTTTATCCTTGGTTATAATATTATGTTATCATGGTAAAAACATAAATTATCACTATTAAGGTTAATAAGGGTTTAATGTGATTTAACTAGAATATAAGGCTTTCAATGTATCCCAAAAAAATATAGATTGGGTATGTTAAGTTTATTTAGAGCATATCACCTATTATATTTAAATTTTGGATTCCTTGGTGCTAACTTACATGATTAAGATATATATATATATATTATTTAATATTTCAAGTAATTCCAGGTGCTCCCTTTCCCTCCCCTCTAAAATGATTCCACCTCTCATCTCTTCTTTAGAGTTCATAATCCCTCTATATCAACCATCTAATTCTATAATACCTTACAAGATTCCTTCTCCACATCATGTAACATTTATTCTTTCCAAAATACAATCCTTTCAAAAGAGTAATGTGTAATAGAAAAGTGGTTTCTCAAAAAAAATCTATGCAAGATCGCTTTCGAATATGGTTAATCCTGAAGAAAGAAATTTTCAACTCACATTTATTTTTATGAGAAAAATTACATATTCACCACTTCTTAAATATATATGCTACATATAATATGAAATAATTTCATTTATTAAGATTCACATGAATAATATGGGGATTTTTATATCCATATAAGGTGGTCTTTTCCATGGGTTTTTGATTTGAATGTTACGAAAGTGGTACGGGATTTTTGTGTCAATATCATTTAAATCATAATAGTTTATGCTTGAGTTTCCATTAAAATAAATTATATGTTTTTTTGAAAGACCCATATAATTTTATTGTCCTTTATTTATTCATGATATTTTTATGTAATTGTTCAATTTTCCTCTCTTTGGTACTTATAATAATGAGGAAAATGTTTATAATAAAAAAAGCCTTTATTTCCTTGTTGGTTTTGAATCATTTTCTTCTATATATATGATTTATTTTATATAATTTGATGATTTTTTAATAATATCCAATGAATATTTAAATTATTTTTTACTCTTGTTTAAATTTTTACAAAACAAATTATGTGAATATTTTATTCCTTTTTTGAATGATGTACATCTCACTTTTTACTAAAATTAATATGAGAATATTTTTATTTTAGTTTACATGAAAGGAACATAATATAAAACCATAATAACTATAAAATGGTTCAAATATTCTATTACAATATTCTATTATTATTTTCAAAGAAAGTGGTTTCCTTAATATTTGGGAAATTTTTAAATTTTAAATAAGTGATTTAAAAATGTAAAGGGTATTTTCCTTAAGAAACATTCCATGTGATATTTTAATGGGACTTTTCTTTTATAATAACATGATTTGATGCTAACTTTGATTTAATTGGGATATTATCCAATAATACCATCATTATTATTTCCCTAGGTTGTTTATGATTTTAATTAAGAGATGTTTATGAAACTTGTTTATTTTCCATGGGTTATGCTAGGGTGAATTATTGGAATATTTATGAAACTATATTTTTCAGGGTTAATGATATATGATTAATGTTTTATGGTGTTATGGAACACATATGAAAGGATTATTATTATGTGATGGGTTAGACAAGAATTATATATCAATCCAATGAATTCGGTAAAGATGGATATCACATGAGATAATAAAAAATACAATTGGGAGTGAACCCAGTTTAATAAGTGAATTTGACCACTATTATAGTCTTTGGAGTTAACCAAGAATAAGGATATGATGGAATGGGGAGTGAACCCAATAAACTATGATAGTATTTACAATTATCCTTGAATAATTAAGTGATTTTTTACGCATATGTCTATTAAAAATAACTTATTTATAATGCTAATGTTATACCCTAATGGCTCGTGTACACTGATTCCATTAAAATTCATGTCTTATAAAGTAAATACTTTTATTCCATGAATCATGTTTATTATATATGATATGAATGGTATGGTTTTTAAATGTTTTCTCATGTTATTATACCATCACTCCTATGTTATGTTTATGTTATCATTGATATCTCCCTTATTTAACCTTCATTAGAATCTAAGACCACTCTTTATTAGGTTTCCTTTCCTCATGTTATGAATAAGGGTGTCAAATTTGATATGTATAATATCTGTTTTAGTTATGATGAACATAGTGGGAGATGATGTGGTTCAGTTAGGAACAATTTGTTTTTATATCTATGTTTCTAAAGATACTATACCTATATTATTCTAGTATAGATTTCAATGTTATGTATTGAATATTAATCGTGGAAGTTTTAACATATATGTATTAAAATTATGGTCAATATATTATTCCCACATACTTGAACTGTAAGAAGTATAATCTTCTTCCCCCCATGGTATTCCTGAATCTTCATTTTACTCACATTAAGTGTGTCAATAAACTAACCCATGTTTAGATTGTTAACCTTATAATGAGATACCTGATTTTTCATAATCAGAAGGCTTAACCTTATGTCTAACATTTAATTTGGTATCTCATGAGGAAAATCATTCCATTTTCCATCATATTCAGTGTTAACATGATTACGCTTAATTCCATCAATTGACTAAAACTAAAAAGAACTGTGTGAAACCAATAATCATAGTTGAAAATAATATAATCATGAAAAATCACTCATAAGAGGTCCAAATCATGACACATTTTTGCAATATATGAAACCTTAGGTTTAACCTAGGTCATTTATGGTCATCATATATCTAAATCCTTTATAATGGTTATTAAATAAAATATGAAAAAACCCAAGAATATCAAATGGGAGTGTCAAACCAAGTGTATAAAAAGGGAACTATCATTGTGCACCAGAATGATGGATAAGATATATATGAAAAACTCCTTTTGAATTTACTACCCCTAGATCAATCTATGTCAAATCCACATCAACATGTATTATCTAGACTATCAGGTTTTACTAGAAAAATGACACTCATTTTATTAAGATACCTTAGGATGTTCTTCTATACTTAATATTATCCTAATGGTTATCACTAAAGTTTTATCAACCTAGTTTCCAAAGGTTAACGAAACCTTGATTTGATACCAACTATAGTGACCCATATTTTTTAAACAAAGATATTACAACATATTAGATAAGTATACATTATATGATATAACAGTACATTCTAGAATCGTATAGGTCTAGTAGAGGTGGAAACTTGGATTCATAAAAAGTTGGTTAATAATCGAACCACATCATCCCCCACTAAGTTATTCATAACTATAAATCTTCTTATTCATATCAAATTTAATACCTTTGTTTATAACTTGAGGAAAGGAAACATTATAAAGGGTGAGCTATGATTCTCAGTAAGGGAAAATAAGGTAGATATCAATGATCACTTAATCATAATATGGGAATAATTGTATGTGAGAATAATTATACAATCTAAAAACAACACCATGCATAGCATAGATCAGAAACACGAGTCATGGCATAAATCACGGTAGTTTATAAAACATGAATAAAAACGGAATCAAAGAACATGAGTCATTATAGCATGACATTGGAATAAGTCATAAGTTTTTGGAATACACATAAGCATATAAAATCATTTCCTTAGCAGTCAAGGGATACTACCACGTATATCCAAGTGGATTGGGTTCACTCCGCAAACCAATATAGTAGTCAAGTCTCACTCCCAAAACAATTATACTAGAAAGAGTCCCTTGATAAACTAGGTTCACTCTCTATTATAGTCCTGAATATCTCATGAGATATCAATCTATACACAATGCATTAGAGGGATATAAAAATCTTGTCCCACCAATCACATAACGAAAATCATACATATGTTTGAAAAAAGATCATAAATCATTCATCATACACTAAAAAATAGTAAATTTAATAATAGTTATTTAGAGGGGGTTATTTACAACCACCTCTAAATTCATTTTTAGTAAAAATTATAGGGGTTTATGCACAACCCCAGCTAATAATTTAATTTAGATGGGGTTCACAACCCACTAAATTTTTTTATCCTTATTTTGTTAATATTTTATTGCATTTTAGAGGTGGTTATACCAAAAACATTATTGATTTAATAATTAGTGGAACTATATATTTATTTAGAGGTGATATATATATATATATATTGGAATTTGTTTTTTTTAAAGAAAATAGTGGGGGTTCACAAACCCCTCTAATCTAAGATATTAGTAAGGGTTTTGAACACCCCACTAACATAAGATATTAGATGGGGTTTTGAACCCCCACCCCCTCTTTTATCATAAATTATGGGTGGTTCACAACCCCTAAAATTTAAGACATTCAAGGGGTTGTGAACCGACACTATTTTTTTAGAAAATCATAATATATATATATATATGTATATAAAATTAATACATAATATGCAAATGTATTTAAATTTTTTATAACATATTTTATAAATATATTTGTGAAGAAAATTTATGTGGTTGTATTCAATCGTATTTATATGTATATATTAATATATTTTTATAATGTGAATATACAATAATTTAAATTAATTTGTATAAAATTTTATTTCACATAATATTAGTTATAATATAAAATCATTAATATATATTATATAAATATATACATAAATTTAATTTATTTAAAAAATCTTATAAAATCCATTATAGTTTTTATAATAATGATGATAAATTACTATAAAGATATATACTTGAACACACATGCATATAATTAGATGTGGTTTTGAACCCCCTCTAATTTATGAACTTAGATGGGGTTTATAACAACCCTTAATTTTTTAATAATAGGGGGTATTTAACCCCCTATAATATTTTTTATTCTTTTCAAAATATATCAAATTATAGAATGTGTATGTTTGTTCCTTATAAAGACATTATATAAATGTATTTAAATTAATTATAAACATATTATATAAATAAATTATATAAATACATTAAATAAATAAAAATATAAATAAAAACAAAAATGAAAGTATATAAAAATAATTATATAAATATATATATTGTTATATTATAGATATATATATATTGTATACAAGTTATTACTAAATAAATCAATGCATTATATATATATATATTAACAAATAAATACATTTATATTAATACACTGATTAATATTAAATTGGTATATTAAATATATATGTGTATACATGATATAACTATATAAATATAAATATAAATATATGTATAGATGTATAAATATTCATAAAATTCTATCTATATATAAATATTATATTATTTATATATATATAAAATATATATATTTGTATACACATAAAGGTATTTATAAAATACATAATATATAGTATTCATATACATATGTATTATATATATATTAATATTTTTTAATTTGTGTATATATAGATATCATATAAATATATTTCTATAATATAGTTGGGTAATATATAAATACATTAATATGTAATATATCTGTCTATGAAAATATGTATATATATTTATAAATAAATATATAAATACACTTTTGTGTTTTTTACATGCCTTTGATATAAATGCATTTATAATTATATACAATCATAATTTTATTTAAATATATGTAAATTAATAATTTATAGTGCTTTGTAGAAAATATATATAAACATATACCTATATATTTATATTTATATTTATATTTATAAGCATATACATATTTAGATATATGTATTAATACAAATGTATAATATAATTTATATAAATATATATATAGGTTATATATTTAATGCGTTTAAAAAAATACTTCAAATAATATTTATTTTAATAAACATGTATATATATATATAACAATATGAATAAATAATATAGAAAATGATTTACCTGAGTGTTTAAGACAGGTAACATCAAGTCCTTGGAACCCAAGGTCGAATAAGCTAGGATTCAATTTTACAGAAGTCACAGGTGGGTTATTAATGTGGGGATGGATATATGAGACTTGTGTAGACATGGTCCGTGAGAGGGGGAAATCACTTACACAAGTGAACCAGAGAGGAACGAGGGAACCAGACATATAAAAAAAGTGAAAAGTGGGGAACCTGAAATATAAAAAAAGTGGGGAACCAGACATATAGAAAAAGAAAAAAGTGGTGGCTAGATATGGGGTAGGTTTGAGGAAGTGGGGGGGACTAGATAGGAGTTTCTGGGCTCGATGGGTAAAAACAAAAGTCTGCGGTGGTTGAAAAACCACCACTAAAATAGTCATCAATTAGGTATGGTTAAAACTGCCACTAAATTGGGTCCAATATCTCAATTAGGGACGATTTTAACTTCTCCAAAATAATACATGAATTAGGGGTGGTTAAAAACACCCATATTTAATCTTTACCTTGAAAAATTATTTCAAAATAGTAGGGGGTTATAACCCCCTCTAAAATAACCACAACAAAAATATAAATCATTTATGAGTAGTTAACCAAAACCACCCCTAACAATATAGGAAGGGAACATTAGAGGTGTTTTTTCATAACCACCACTAATGTTTTTAAAGGGGGTTATAACCCCCTCTAATATGGGTATTTTTTTAGAGATATCATAACCCATTAAAAGTAAATGGGATTCTTAAACATTTCATTATACCATAACTCGTAGTTACCAAACGGGTTCCATAGAATAATCCTTAAGTCATTATTATCATAATCCATCCAAATATTTAATGTCAATTGAATAATTATATCATATTCCAATAAAATCATAAGTAACATCAAATAATTTTATCTTAGATGAAAATACCATTAAAATATAGTTGGAATATTTCTTAATTAAATAACATTTTCATTTTGAATTCATTTCATTAAAATATAAAAATTTCAGAAATATTTAGGAAAAAATTTTCATTAAAATAAAACATGTAAACTGGTAAATAAATCTTCAAAAAAATAATCTTTCATGATAGTAGGAAATTTATTTCATGCTATGTATCTGAAAACAAATATTCCTTTTACATTTTTATTGAATAGTTAAATTTTACTTTTTTGGAAAATGTAAAGAAGATTAATTTTAAACCATTTGTAAAATATTAAACATGGGTATAAATGACTTTAAAAAAATCATAGTATAATATAAAAAATTTTCTTTAAAATATTTTTGGAAAACATGGACATGGAAGAGAATGGTTTTTCAACGAAATAGAAAAATAATGTAAATTTTCCATAAAAACATTCTATCAGTTTCTTGAGTTAATAAAGAGAGGAAAATGAAATGAAACATTTATTATCAATAATAATCATTATATAATATATTTTATGTTAATATTGATAGGTATATTAGGTTATTACATCGTAAAAAACATAACCATAATTAATACAGGTAAACAATGATATTATAACATAAAACCCTAAACTCGAGTTCCACTTTCTTTGAAAATTATCAATCATTTTATATAATAAATTTAAATTTATTATAATTCTAAAAAAAACATTTATTTAATTTTAATATCATATAAGATCCATTTATCACATTTTCACTCTCATTTATTAATTATCACTTATTAAAAGTTTGATTTTTGTGTGTAATGTTGTTTGGTTTTTTATAAGATTTTTTTTCAGTAATTCGGGTACATTAAATTTTATCATGGTTCTATAATTTAAAATATTTTAATAATTATATAAATATCATATATATTCATTATATATACATTTAGAGTCATTTATTAATGTTAAAGATAGAAAAATTAATTACATTATCCATAGAGACGGTAGGTCGTACATAAACATAAACATTGTTTTCATTTTTCAATCTATGTAATCATAGAGTGGAATATAATTATTCCCATTTCAAGAAAAATTATTATATCATATAAATTTTATATTTATATTAAACCCACATATATTATAATCAATGTAAAACAGAAATGGAAAACGTGTCACATCACTTTTTGGAGGTGGTAATCCACACGTACGCACGAGCAACATTACCGTTTTGCAAATCATTATAAGGTAATAAGATATATATTATGTTATCACAAAAAAACTATTATTATAACATAAATATTATATATAATAATTAAAACCATCCAAATACCAATCCTTAAATTATGGTGATAAATAATGAACTTTATCTCTATGTGGAGATGGGAAGCTTTACTCACTCATGAGCACTAATTTGGCATCCTATTAGTTGGGAAAGAGGGTGGATAATTGTAATTTAATATTAATTATAAAATTCAAATATATTTAGGATATTAAAATTATTATTTTATTATAAATAACATATATTTTGGGGATGTAAACTAATAATTAAAATGAAAGTGATCACTTAAGGTGATTAACTCTTATTTGAATGAAGTTCCTTAAATACCCTCTTAAGGATACCATGGATGGTATTTTTAGAATACCAAAACCTATAGAATATGTATATGGGTGTTTATAAGATAATTTTTTACATTTTGGTCAATATAGGGGGCTCAATGTGGTGCAAAGAAGAAAATGCGTGGTTTCCTTTTATAAGGGAGAAAGAGGAGCCACTTGGAATTTCCAAAAATATTAAAATATAATAAAGTAATTTACAGGAAAAATTATACCAAATGGACATTAATTTTAAGATAAATAGGTTAGGGTATAAATAAAATCATCTAATGATATTTATACAGGTTTTGGTTTCATTTAAAAGATTATATTTTTTATTAACCCCTTAATAATTTTTGTCCTTAGCTTCGGTGACATATATTTCAATATTAAAGGTTTAAAAATGTTACCATAAATAGAAAAATTACTAATAAATTCACCAAATTTTATTTAATCAATAAAATTCCATTCACCTAGATAAATATAATATTTTTATGAATTATGATTTTTTTAATAAAATACTGTTTATTGTAAAATATCATAAATTTCAATTTTGAAACTATTTGTTAAATTTAAATTTAATGACACCAAAAAATATGGAATTAGAATATAATATTTTCACACATACCAAATATATCATATGAATCTAATTTTTTTGAATTGAAATACTTCACTAAAAATATATTACTTTTATGATTTTTAAAATCATTTAACGTATTTTATTTATTAATTGAATAAATATAATGTTAGGTTTATGTATGAATTTAAGGTAATTACTCAATAACTAAAAATTATAAACAAATTAATGTAATAAAAATAATAATTAATATTTAAATTAACTATTTTGAACTGAACATATCCTCATTTTACCTTTAATTAGAAATTTTAGAGATATTAAAGTCAAGGTAGTGGCATTTATTTATTTATTTATTTATTAAATTAATATAAGGGTGACAATTAGAGAATTATGAAAAAAATGAACATATATTCATAAATTGGAAACAAATTTCCAAACACTACTCATAAAATAGGATAAAGGAAATTGTTGGATTAATTGTAAAGCCTTGTCACAAATTTTTAACCCTATTTTACCTGTTTTATCCTTCCTGAGGTGCAAAAAATTTACCATGGTTACTATTAATATTGACTAGATATAAAATGAGACTATTTAAAAAAAATTACCTACTTTATTAAAAATAGTGGATTGATTTTTCAATATTCAAATTTTTTATATGGATGAAATTGATTATAAAATAAGCATGAAAAACATGATGAAAACCAGTTTTTAGAAAATTAATTTTTTATATATAAAACTGGAATTGTTTTTTATCACATGCCTAGAAAAAATATCATATGAATGTTAAATTTTCTTATTAAATATATAACATATAAATTTCATTAATATCATTCACCAATAATATTTATTTTTAATTTTTATAATACAATGTGTTCATAATTTGTTTTAGAAAAACAAATCATTTTTTTCAAAATGATTTTATATTTTCATGTATAATTAATTTTTAACCAATTAATTAATTTTATAAATATTTAAACCATACATTTTTTCATAGATTATTTATTAATATTAATACATGTTAAGTCAAAAGTCACTTTTTTGACTTTTCCATTCCTTTTGTTTTGAAAATCTCAAACTCTTTCTTAAATATTTAATTTCCAAATATTTCATGTCCAAAGTATTTTATCAATGTTTCCATAAGAATATTTATTTAATTTTATCATACTTACATTATGTCATTTGAAATATCAAAATGAATATTTTGTCATTAAAATTATTTATAATGAGTATGGATATGACAAATATCTTACTCATGAAAACTATCTTAGTGAAAAACCTCCATGATTATCATACTGAGCAAGGATATGGTTTATATAATATGCATCATTTTAAAATCTATCATTCTGTCTAGTCTTTCATAGTAACATGTTTTTCATAATTATATGATATCAATATAGATCGTAATAACACTAATAACTATTATCATGGGACTCATTTCAATTTACATTTAATACCCAGAAAACATAATCATAATGCTAGGAAATATTTTAAATCAAAATAATGTCATGCACTATGTGTTAATCAAAATATGTTCATTCATTCAGTTATTATATGACCCTTGTAGTTCCAGGTCTGCAGGTCCTCCAGAAATTCTCAATAGAAATCAGACCGTCTCAGATCAAGATGATCGTTGGTATGAACACCTATAAATACCATGTCATTTAAACCCATAAGAGAGATGATTGATGCTACAGATGATAGAGACACTGTTCAACATCTCTAATAAATTAACTATTGTGTTAGAACTCTGAAGTTTACACAAGTGAATTTCTTATTCCTTTTCCTTGTAATCTTAGAGTTCTTAATTGCTTTGTGTGGCACCGATTATAGTGATTATGATCGAGGGATTTCAAGGATATGAAGAAAGAAGAGCCAATCACCTTCTTGATTTAGGGCTTCCAGGGATTGGAAGACAGACCAAAACCAATCATCATATTAAGGTCTTAACCAGGTATAGGTAATACAAACTTTCAAGAAAGAATAAATCAATGGACATTTATCCTATGTTATTAGAAACCATTATCTTTGGGTTAAATGAATTCAATATTCATTTAATTTTATTTTAATTTCCACAACTATTATAATTGAAATTGAATTATTTTATATCTTCATTTATCTATTTTTATTCTATTTATCATAATTTATTTGATTATGATAATTTTTTATTACATTGTGAATACAATTTTTGTGACTATGATTAAATCATTAATTCTAAATATGATTCTATATGCTTTAAGGTAGAATAATTTTATTTATGATCTGTAACTCTATAATAATATCAAAATCAACCTAATTATGATATCTTTATTACCATATCCAAGGGCTAGTTCACTTTTTGTTTAATTATGAAGGTGTTTTTGTGAGTATTATATGTTTAATTATATTAAATAAAGTTTTTCTGAAGATTAAAAATGAATGTTTTTAAACATAAAATTCACCCCTTCCCTCTTGTATTTCTCCATCTGCATATAAATTTTGATCCAAAAATTGGTATTAAAGCAGGTTTCCACTGCTCAAATACTTAGTATTTGATTTAAATTAACATGTTAGTTTTATTTACTTTTATAAGCTTTTTTTATAAATATTTTTTACACTAACCTGTATTGTGGAAATGAATTTTTTTATCTTTATTAAAAGATGGACAAAATAAATCTTGGTTGCATAGACTAGAAAAATCCTAACAAACTAATAATATTCAATGGTAATGATTATTGAAATTAGTGGGATATAATAAAGGATTTTTTGATCAAAATAGGATTTGATTATTTTTTATTCTAACTAGTGAATAAAAAATTCATGATTAAGAAATCAGAACATTTACCAATCGTGAAAAGATTGAATATATTATAAATTACAAGGTATGTAATACTTTATTATTTTTAATGAACAGAAACATATATATCTAGATTTAATCTTGTGAAGATTCCAACAGTATTTGGAAGAAGATAAAAATCACTCATTTTGGAACTTGTAATTTTGTTTAACCTAGAAGAGATATGTTAAGAGCTGATTATCAACCTTTTGAATTTTTTTATGGTGAGCCTATTGTTAAGGTAAAAGAAATGTTTACGAAATTTTTTTATAGTTTAAAATATATGGGTGAAAAAAGATTGGGGGATGAAGTTGTTGTTAAAAAGATCAATAATATGATGACCAATGAATGATAATGAAAGAGAACATCAGTTGATGAGTCCCGGAAAATTAAAAATCATACACTTAATGATTTATTTAGAACTCTTTTACAGACGTTGAGAAGGAAAATAGAAATAATAGGGTAGTTTCATTTACTTATACTTGAAATCCAATAAAATATCAATCTCTTGAGAAGGATTTTAAATATTCAAAGACAAAGGTTTTTACTCAATCAAATTCAATTGTTTCTGAACGTTCTTAGAATGAGTTGGCCAATATTTCTTAAAGAATGAAAAATACTTTTTGTAAAAAGGATTTGTAGTTTTGTTAGAAAAAAATTAATAAGGAAAGAAATAACAAGAAATGTTATGAAGATACCTGTTACTAATGTAAAAGTTTTATAGACATAAGAACCGATTATATAAATCTAAAATGGAAAGATATAAAGGAAATGAATTTTGATAGAAATTAGATAAATTATTACAAGGAAAAAAGGAAATATGGTCTCGAAAGCTAATGAAACTTATAGTGATAGTGGAGGAGATTATTTTGATGATTCATCAAATAATTATAAATACTGAAAAAAGAATATTGGTCTCTATTTCCGAATACATTTTCAAAATCAATATCTTGTCCCTAAGGTACACCGTTTTGATTATTTAACAAATATGTATTTAAATGAAAACTATCATGATGAGAGGGGTTTTTATTTATTCTATTAAAGTAACTTATTTAGAAGAAGATAATAATTTACCTTATTATGAATATGTCTCTAGATTTTATAAATTTCATGAAAATGAAAATTATAAAGTCAGTAAGAAACATGAGGATGAAAATTAAAGAATAATTTTTTTTGGAAAAACAAGTATCAGATCCTTCAATAGATTTTGATAAGAAATTTTTTTCAATTTATTCTATATCTGAAAACATTGAAAATGACTATTCTAATAAGGATAAGCATTCAAAAGATTTTGAAATATTCGTTTTAGAGAAAATTCTTTTAAAAACAAAAATCACTTCTAAAACTGATACTAATGTGGATATGAATTTAGTTTTAAAACCATACTCTAAATTTTTTTATCTAACTAAAATATTATCAAACATTACCACTAGTAAGGATAGATTTGAAAAAATTTATAAACAACCCCATCCTTAAGGTAAAAGTATTGGAATTGTATATACTCATTAGAAAACTTTTTTAGTAACAATTATTGTGTTCTTGAAAATGGACCCTTTTTCAAAAAATGTCCAAGTGGAGGTGAATATAATAAAAAAATTTCTTAAAATAAAATGAAATATTTAGGATTTCACAAAGAACATTTTTCAAAACAAATGTGGATTCCGAATATTTTTTCCCCTTCCATTTGTAAACCCATGAATTTATGGGTTCCAGAAATCTAATTATTTTATTTTTATGAAAATAAAAGAAGTACCAAGACCAATAATACATGGTATATAGAGAGTGGTTGTTCCGAAAATATGGTTGGTAACCATTATTTCTTTGAATAGATTATCTTAATGAAGGGTATAAGAGTTACTTTCTGTGATAATGCTCAAACAATGATTTTTGGTATGGGTAACATTATACTTCTTATAAAATCTTTAATTTGAAATTTTTTATTTGTAAAAGATCTTAACCAAAACCTTATATGCATTGGTAAATTATGTGATGAAGGTTACCTTGTGAATTTTTATACTGATAAATATATAGTACACAATTACAAGGATGAATTCATTCTTTCTACGCGTTGAAATGAGAATGATTAAGCACTAATCACAGAATACCTTATGAGACAAGACATACCTTTTATTACTGAAATGGAAGATCGATCTTAGTTATTCCATAGAAGGTTAGGACACTGTATTCTTAGAAACTTCTGTAAATTGAATAAGAAAATATTTGTTAAGGATCTACCAGAACTTATATTTGATTCTTTAAAAGTTAGTAACCCTTGTCAATACATCAAGAAGCATAAGTCAGGCTTTAAATCTATTAGTGAAGTCTCAAATACTAATTATTCATCGTTAGTGAAAATGGTTTTTTTGGGTCCTAAAAAATTTGGGAGTATTGGATTCATGTGTAAAGTGTTTGATTTAGATGAAGAATACACTAGATATACATGGGTCTATTTTCTAGAAAATAAATGTGAGGCATTTTTTATTTTTAAAACATTCATTTCCAATATTAAATATGAGAAAAACCTTCCCCTAATAACTATCCATAGTGATCACAGTGGATAATTTTCAAACTCTTATTTTGAAAGATTATGTAATAAGAAAGGCATTACTCATGAATTTTCATCTCATAGAACTCCTAAAAAAATAGTGTTTTGGAATGAAGAAATAATATTCTTTAGGAAATAAAAAACCATTTTGAGTGAATAACCAATTACCAAACACTTTTGGGGCGAATCTATTAGTATTTATTTTTATATTATAAATCTAGTCTAAATTCAACCATTTATTAATAAAACTCCTTAAGAATTATGGATAGGCCAAAACCAAAAGTTTTCTACTTCATATTATTTGGATTCAATGTATTAATTTTGAATACAAAATATAATTTACACAAATTCACACCCAAAATCAAGGAAGTTATATTCTTAGGCTATTCTACTAATTTTAAGGAATATAGAGTTTTAAAAAAAATATTGTACTTTTGAAGAAATAGTACATGTTAAATTTGATGGAATATATCCTTTTTTTTATAAACAAACCCAAACAATATCCTTGGATGTGTTTTCCAAAACTATTTTTCAAACTTTGATAAAATATTCTTTTAATAAGTAAAATACTCAAGAAATATTTTCTGAACTATTCACTCTAGAAGACATTCTGTCTTATGTTGATGAACATGTTCTACAAAACCCATGTCAATTGTTTCTTAAGAATAATCCCAGTAACAATATCACTAGTGATGTAAATCATCATGTAAGGATTAAAATTTCTCTTATAAATGAAGTAAAACATCTTTATTTCCTTTCTCAATTTGAACATAAAATTACTGATGATACTTTTGGAGATGAAAATTTTATTAAGGCTATGAATTATGAAATAAATGAATTTGAATGGAATAAATTTCATACCATGGTTAAAAAACCAAAAGAAAACTCTATAATTGGGGTAAAAATGATTTTCATAAATAAATGTGATGAAAATTGAATATTTATTAGAAATAAAGCAAGAATTGTTGGTAAAGTCTATAATCAACAAGTTGTAATAGATTATAAATAAACATATACTTCAATTTCTATACATAATTATATTCATATACTATTAGCATTTAAGGTATTCCTTAATTTAAAAAATTTTGAATTGGTTTGGAGGTGTTATTTATTTAATGGATATGTTTAATAGGATGTTGTTGTTGAAAAAACTTTTGTTTTTGAAAACACAAAACATCCAGAATATTTTTATCAATTTACCAATTATTTATATAGAATTAAACTATCCTCTAGGGACTGATATGATAGATTAATAGGATTTATGTTACAAAAAATTTATGGTAGGGTAACTACTAATCCAACTCTTTTTATAAAGAATGATAATAAAAATGTTTTTATTGTCCAAGTCTATATTGATGACATTATATTCAGATCAACTCAACAATATTTAATAGATTCATTTTCAAATATTATGAAATATATGTTTTATATGAGTATGATGTGTGAGTTAACATTTTTTTCTTGGTTTTAAAATATCTTAAAAACCAGAACAAACAATATATCTCAACATAAGTATATCAAATTAATTTTGAAAATGTATGGATATGACAATTCTAAATGTATTAAGACTCCAATTGACACCTCAAATACAATTGATATTAACGAACTTGGGTAACATGTTGATCAAAAAAAATTTAGAGTTATGATAGGATGTTTACTATACATAGTTTAAATTCATCCATTCTCAATGTTTTTTGTATTATTATGTCCAAGGTATTATGAAAATTTAAAGGAACCACATTTAAAAGCTGTAAAATGAATTTTTCGTTATTTAAAGAAAACTAAGGATTTATGACTTTTATATTTTTCAGGTAATGATTTTGAATTAATATTTTTTCAGATACCAACATTGGTGGTTATAGAATGGATAGAAAATATACATCTAGAACTAGTAATTTCTTAAGAGATTCATTGGCTTCTGGCTCTTGTAAGAAACAAAACTCGGTTGGACTTTACATTGTTGAAATCCAAATATGGGGTAGTTGGAAGTTGTTGTGCTATAGTATTGTGGATGAAACACATAGTCACTAACTATGGAATTATTTTTACAAAAACTCAAGGAATTTTTGATAAACCAAGTGCCATTTCCTTTAGTAAAAACCTGGATCATCACTCTGGTTAAAAAATATAAACATTAGGCAACACTTTTTTGGATATCACACATAAAAAGGATATATCATTTTACAATTTATTAGAATACAAGAACAACTTGATGATATCATTATAAAACTATTACCTTATGACATATTTGAGTATATTAAACATAATATTGTAATAAACAATATAGATTAATCATTCACATATCCTTCTAGTTTAAACTATCTCCAAAAATTATGTTACTCCTTTTGAAAAAGGTGGAGTACATATGTTTTGATTTTTTATATCATATTTCCTTCTTCAAAAAATTTACTATTAATGAATTTTCATATTAAAAATTTTTTATACTCAATTTTTCTCATATTAAAAAATTTTATATTAAAATAATTTTGTATTCAATGTTTTTCATTCTTAATTTTTTTTGTATTAAAAAAATTTATTATTCAAAAATAATTATTTTCAAAATTTTTCATACTCAATTTTTTTGTATTGAAACCTCTTCATACTCATTTTTTTGTATTCAAAATTATATCATACTAATTTTTTTTCCCATTAGAAAATTTTTCATACTCAAATTTTTTTCATATTAAAAAATTTTAATATTAATTTTTTTTATTCAAAATTTTTTTACTGATGTTTTTTTTCAAACAAATACTTTTCAAAGAAAAAACTATCGAATTCAATAGATCTATCTAGAATATCAAAAATGTACAGTTCCTTATACCTTACCCTATTTCATTTATATTCTAATTTTTTATATTTATTTTAAAAAAATGTGATTCCTGTTGAATTTTATAACTTTATTTAATTTTTTTAAACCCTTAAGATTTTAATTTTTTACCATTGGATATTTTTGGAAAAATATGAGCTATAGAATTTGAATGGTCGCTGATATCTTCCTTTATAAAGGGGATCCTTCACCTTATCCCATATCGTATTTCTCATCCTTTTCCCCAAAGTTATACCTCCCTTCAAATATTCTTGTCTGGATGTTTGTTTTCCCAGAGAAGGTTTTCTCTCTCATATCAAAATCAATGGGATCTTCTACCAAATCACTGGATCCTAAAGACTTATCAACCCTAGTGGACTTTATAGAAAGGTTATTAAAGAATTATTTTTTATGAAAAACATGATTCCTCATTGAAAAGGGTTATTAGATTTCAAGGGTGGGAATCAATTTGTTAAGAATAGCCGAAGACTGATCAAAACCTTATCTGTGTTGATGAAGTAAGAGATTTTTATAGTTATGTAAAAGTTGATAAATATTTAAAGTAAAATTTTCTATATATGGAAAAAAATAGCATTTCTGTCAATTAATCCACTTATTTCATTGGTGTACCCATAGAAGGTGACTTTTTGTTCATGTCATAAGCTGTCAAAAGGGAAACAGACTTTCAATAGGAACATAGCTGAGAAATCTCTCTTGGAAATTCAGGAGGATAAAAGAAAAGTTACTTATCTCTCTTCAGACAATCTTCTTATATCCCTTCAGATGCAAGGGTTTCTTATTTATAGAAAGGGTGATAGGGAAACTCTAAGAGTCTTAGATATTTTCATCCTGAATTATTATGTTACCATGAGGAAATTGAATTTTATAGGTTATATAGTTGTAACTATCATGAAATTAATGTATGAATACATTATGTCTTAGTAGATAATGTTTCTAGGGATCTTAAGATAGTTTATTAATAAGAGTTTTAATTTTTTTTAAATTAAAATCATGTCAGTACCGAAGGAAATGAAAATTCTCCTTATCAATGATGATACAATCAAATGGATAATGTTTATCTTTCATTAAGAATCAAATTTTCTTTAAAAGATGATGAAGATGAACATTAAAAGCATGGTATTCATAATGTTTCAGAAGATACTGTGTCTATTGCTTCAGAAGAAAAAATGAATGATAATTATATTTCATCCATAAATATGAAGAAACAATGGAATATATCTAAGGTAGTAGCTACTTAGTGAATATGAAAGAAATATGAAAGGAAATAAAGAGACCCCCAGTTTGACCTTGACCCTACTGTGGTCCTAACCGAAATAATTCATACTGAAGAATATTTTACAGATTATTAAAATAAAATAAGGTTAAAAAAGAAAAATTATAGCATCCTGCATTTTTCATTACATAAACCATTCACTACATATACAAAACTGAGGATCATTAAGGTTTAGTGTCTTAGAAACCAGGAACTTAATACATGAAGACATAAAACATTCTTCTTAAACACTTGAAAGGATTATTCATTGTTAATCCTAAGTTCATTACAACATCTCATAACCTGGGAGCATAAATCAAAGAAAAGGGTTAGCAGAAGGCCCAACAAGGGAAATAAGAGAATCATTTTACATGTGAACCTGAGATACATCGATAAGGTCATGATAAATAACCTTAAGGCATGGGAAAGAGATCATGAGGCATATGATAATAAAAATAACATGTTTCATAACTTGAATATGTGGCTAAAAAATTTAACATAGGCAATTATTTCTGTTTCACCAAGGTCCATCCCCAAGGTGTCATTAAAAATTACCAAGGTTATTCACCAAGGCGTCGTTAAAAATGGTCATCTCTAGAGATTAAGTCTTTACCCAATGCATTGGATTGATATCAAGGAGAACCCTTAAATTTTCCTTTATAATCATTTGATCCACATATATCATCATCAAACATTTCATAAATAACCCATATTGCATAAAATAAATGGGTTTCCTTTCATAATCATAACATTTTAAAAACTCCTTTAAAGACATGATCTTTATGTCACTTTAAATCCACCGAAAAAGGAAAGCGAGTTTCATGTGTGTAAATACCAGAATTTAAAAAAGAAAATTTTGATATATATTTGAATACCTCTTTATAAGAAAGATCTTTGAGTAGTCACTTAATAAAATGAAATATCTTGAGAAAAAGAGAGAGGCATTTTGAGACGAAAATTCTGCATCACAATGGCTATGTTACAGTGTTTTAGAAAATATTAAAAAGAGAGGGGACATGGGTCACCCACTCATTAATTATACATAAAAAAATATAGGTAGAAAATTTAATGGATATAAGAACATGGTAAGGAAATTTTAAAGACATACAATATGAAATGAAAAATATTGAAGGAAGAAAAAAATAAGATTTCTCTTATGAAAATCTGGCAGCCTAACGGCGTCACTTAAAACATCAAAAAATGAATTGATGAGATCAAATAGGGTTTCTAATAATATGAAAATAAAATATAAGTATTGTAGATATATATATCATACCTCAACATAATAAAAAGGAACTTGAAAGACTTGACCTGAAAAAATATATTGAAAACGAGAAGGGTGAAACAATCCCTTAAAAATTCGACATCCTAACGGCACCACATAAATATTCTTAAAATGAATTGATGAGATAAATAGGGGAGTCTCACATCATATGTACATGAAAAGGATAGTAGTATAAATATAAAATAACATCCTCCAACATAAGAACATGGAGCATAAAAGATATAACATAAAAGAGAGTACTTGGAAAGAAAGAGAGAGGTAGGATCCCTTACCTTGAAGAGTAACTTTGAAATCTTGAAGTTTGGGACCTTGGGAGTCTATAGGGAATGTCGGGAGGACTCCTTGGGAGGTAAGGAGAACATAACTTCGTTGAGGAGGATTTTGGAATGGAAAGGATGAGAGAATGGATTGGTATTTATAGGGAAAGTGAGGGGACAAGGCATTAATGGCCAAGGGACACCTCATTGGTGGTATTGGAAAAACCATGGCCTCTCCCATGGTATTTTCCCAAGGTATTGGCCACTTGGGACACCTCATACTTATATTAATATTCATAGGTCGACCATATTGATTACATACTTAATACATCATTTAATGATGTCATTAAACACCTGTAACTTAAAAACTGTATTTTCACTATTCATCAAAAATTCAACTTTCACAGATAAATCCCAAAGTTTCACCTTATCCAAATATTGATTCTATGATTTCTAAAATTAGCTCCATTTTATAAAAATCATTTTCTAAATATTTTTAATTTAATTTTTAAATAAATACACTATTCACCGAAAATTCATTTTTTTCAGAAAAATCCCCAAAAATTACCTTAACATAACATCGATGCTCTGAGTTCAAAAATGCACTCCATATTATAAAAATAATTTTCTAAATATTTTTAATAAAGTTTTTAATTAAAAAATACTATTCACCTGAAAAAACTGGTACTTAACTAATAATTTCTGAAACCGTTATTTACCTATTTTATTGAATCACATTACTTAATCAAGGTGCCTAGATTATATTAATACATTCTTTAAGTGAGATTACTAATCCATTTGGTCACATTACTAATCCTAAGTGTAAAATTACTATTCATAAATTACTATTCATCAAAAATCAAGTTGATCTTTTTAGAATCTAAATTTCTTACTGAAGACATTTACAGAAGACCATTTTTTTGAAAATCATTACACATCATTAATTATTTAAGGTTTAAAAAAAATTTAAAATGGGGTTTTTCTTCAAATTCATCAATACTATACATCCTACATTTATCCGGACATTTAAAAGTTTTCAAACTTCACCATAAGAAGAAAACACAATTTTATTTATCTCAAAGGATTACACAAAGCAGTTACGGTCTCCTTACATAGCCCCTTGTAACCCTAGCATAAGACCTAATTGTAAGGTGTGCTAAGTTGAGAGAATCTGAGGGCGACTTGTCCAACATTGCACGAGTAGTAATTTCTATCAGTTTGAACTTCTCGCGAAGGAGATTCTATTCTAGCTTCACACAATGAAGTTTGGATTGGGTTTTTCCTAGAGAAAAGCCCAGTGGTGCTAACTCCTTCCCAAGTTCTGTTAGATGGGATTCTATTGGCCCGAGACTACTGAATGAGGCTGTCGAATCTTCTTTCTATATTAATTAACCAAGATCACTTGTATTTAGATACAATAATCAAAACGTTTAGTTTCCAATGGTCATATTATCCAATGGTCATATAACAGTCGAAACCCAACAGTCTCATTTTAACTATACTCATGTTATCAAATGAAATAGTTTTGTTTAGTATAAAAATAAAATCACACAAAAAATTAGGAAACAATATTTATTCAAAATTTTGGGTCATTAAAATCTTCCCCCTTTATGAAATTGTGTCCTCTCAATTTAAAAAAAAAATTGGGCTTGAAAATTTCATTGAAAGTCCCATATCGGAAAAGATTCAGTAAAACTATTACTTTAAAAGAAGGAAAGGGAAGTACAAAGGTCACCCGAGTTAAACCATGCTAGGATTCCATGTAGGAAAACATGGATATGGAAGAGAAAACAAAGAGTCAAGTTCTGATAGAGAGTGATAAAAAACATGATTTGGAGAAAATTAACCACAAAAAGATCATAAACTTAAGATGTGTTAAACGGTATTTGATTACCCTGTAGGAAACGTAAACCAACAATGTTTTTGTTTTACGTTCCTTTTCATAATTTTGAGGAATTCATTTACTATATAGAATAAAAACATAAGGAAATATATTTACCTTCAAGTAGAGTCTCATCCCTTAATATGTTTCTACCAAGACTAATCCTTTCTCCAAAAAATGAGCATTCAAAAATACTTGGTCTCATTAAAAGTGCAAGAATCATCTTCTATAGAATCACATAATCTACAAAAGAATAACTATATTTTTTCCTTTTCTTTAGTCATCAAATAAAACTAAAAAGGTTGGTACGAGATCATATAATCCCCAAAAATGATAATCTTATATAAAAAGAAATATGACTATTAATCTCTAAATATCAACAATAGTACCCAAAGTTCTAGAAAGACCATTCAATACACAACCATCCTTAAAATTCTTCATAATAATCCAAACTAAGATTGGAACCCAAAACTCAGAAGGATTTAATCACACAGTCTTCCCCAATAAATATTAACATTTATCTTTAAATAACATCAACTACTATTAAAGTCTCACACTAAGGTGTACTTAACCTATTTATATATTCTCTATACTAGGATTATCATTTTCCCGAAAAACCCAAATCACCATATGTCTAAAAAAAATACATAAATTCCTACAAAAATCAACTATTCATCCTCAAATTAAATCCTATAGTATTTTATTTCCCTTAGGCATATAGTACTCTAAAAGATAAAACATCATCCAAATTAACGTTTATCATTTAATCACCAAATCATTTTTCTATACAACGGATATCAATTTAATAAAACATAAGTTTCAAAAATCAACTTATTCAAGATCCATAAAAATAACTGGTGCATTAGTCAGTCCAAAGGGCATAACAAAAAACATCCTAATGCCCATATCTTGATTGGAATGATGTTTTTGGAATATCATCATTCATCACCCTCAATTAATGATAACCAAAACGAAGATCAATCTTATATAAGAATTGAGTCCCATGAAATACGTCAACGTAATCCTAGATGATGGGAAAATTCTCTAAAATAATGAATCCCTCATGAGAATCTTATTTCATTTAGAAATCTTTTAACTAAAAAGGATTTTATGTCTTAAAACTTCATGATTAGACAAATTACTGTTTTATATAATTCCTTCATAATGACTGATAAAAAGATTGTGATTAACTAAACATATCCCCTGGGAGTATCATAACCAAGAGTGCAGCAGGACCCATTATTATGTACTAGTTCCCATTCAAGTATAGCTCAAAATGGTGTTTTTGGGTTTTGCCTCTATGTACATCTGTGCCAGAGCCACCTCTACCTGCTCATATCCAGACAAGGATGTATTTTATTGATAAACCACTTACTGAATACTCACCAAAATACCAGGAAGATTTCCAATATTTAAAATTTTATATAGGGTTATTCATAAAGTTTTCATATCCTAATTCCCATAAATAACTAAACCTCCCTCTAGTACCAACTATAACATCCAACCTTTTTATAACATAACTATTCAGTACGTTTTACCAAAAAATGAGGATCTTTAAGGTATAGTGCCTTGGAAACCAGGAACTTAATACATGTCGACATAAAACATTTTTCTTAAACACATGAAAAGATTATTCATTGTTCATCCTATGTTCGTTACAATATCTCATAACCTGGGAGCATACATCAATGAAAAGGGTGAGCAGAAGGCCCATGAAGGGAAACAAGAGAACCATTTTACATGTGAACTTGAGATACATCAATATGGTCATAATAAATAACTTTAAGTCATGGGAAAGAGATCATGAGGCATATCATAATAAAAATAATGTGTTTCATAACTTTAAGATGTGGCTAAAAAATTTAACATAGACAATCATTTCCGTTTCACCAAGGTCCATCCCCAAGGTGTCATTAAAAATTACCAAGGTTATTCACCAAGGCGTCGTTAAAAATGGTCCTCTCTAGAGATTTAGTCTTTATCCAATGCATTTGAGCGCTATCAAGGCACACCCTTAAATTTTTCTTTTATTATTATGTGATACACATTTATCATCATCAAAAATTTCATAAAAAACCCATATAGCATAAAAGAAATGGGTTTCCTTTCATAATCATAACATTTTAAAAACTACTTTAAAGACATTATCTTTATGTCACTTTAAACCCATGAAAAAAGAAAAGAGGGTTTCATGTATGTAAATACCTGAATTTAAAATATAAAATTTTTATATATATGTGAATACCCCTGTAGAAGAAAGATCTTTGAGAATTAACTTATAAAATAAAATAATTTGAGAAAAAGAGAGAGGCATTTTGAGACGAAAATTCTGCAGCCTAACGGCTATGTTCCAGGGTTTTAGAAAATATTGAAAAGAGAGGGTACATGGGTCACCCACTCATAAGTGATCAATAAAATAGTAGAGGGACATAATATAATGGATATAATAACATGGTAATGAAATTTTAAATACATACCATATGAAATGAAAAACATTGAAGGAAGACAAAAATAAGATTTCTATTATTAAAATTCGGCAGCCTAACGACGTCAGTTAAAACATCAAAAAATGAATTGATGAGATCAAATAGGGTCTCTAATAATATGAAAATAAAATATCAGTATGATATATATAGAGATAATACCCCAACATAATAAAAAATAACTTGAAAGACTTGACCTGAAAATAGATCTTGAAAACGAGAAGGGTGAAAGAATCCCTCAAAAATTCGGCAACCTAACGGCACCACTTAAACATTCTTAAAATGAATTAATGAGAGAAAGATGATGATATATCATAATATGAACATGAGAAGAACGGTAGGATGAATATAAAAAAACATACTCCAACATAAGAACTTGGAGCATAAAATATATGACATAAAAGATAGTACTTGGAAAGAAAGAGAGAGGTAGGATCCCTTACCTTGAAGAGTACCTTCGAAATCATGAAGTTTGGGACCTAGGGAGGCCTGAGCGCACCTTGGGAGGACTCCTTGGGAGGTAAGAAGACCGGAACATCGTTGAGGAGTATTTTTTAATGGAAAGGATGAGAGAATGACTTGGTATTTATAAGGAAAGTGAGGGGACAAGGCATAAATGGCCAAGGGACACCTCATTGGTGGTATTGGAAAAATCATGGGCTTGCCCATGGTATTTTCCCATGGTATTGGCCACTTGGGAAACCTCAAAAATTATCATACTATTCATAAGTCGACCATATTGATTAAAAACATAACAAATCATTTAATGATGTCATTAAACACCTGTAACTTAAAAAGTGTATTTTCACTACTCATCGAAAATTCACCTTTCTCAGAAAAATCCCAAAATTTCTCCTTAACCAAATATTGATGCTCTGATTTCAAAAATGAACTCCATTTTAAAAGAATAATTTTCTAAATATTTTTAATTTAATTTTTAAATAAATACACTATTCACCAAAAATTCATTTTTTTCAGAAAAATTCCCAAAAATTACCTTAACATAACATCAATGCTCTGAGTTCAAAAATGAACTCAATTTTATAAAAATATTTTTCTAAATATTTTTAATTAAATTTTTAATTAAAAAACACTATTCACTTGAAAAAAAACTGATACTTGACTAATAATTTCAGAAATAGTTATTTACCTATTTTATTGAGTCACATTACTTAATCTTGGTTCCTGGATTATATTAATAGTTTCTTTAAGTGAGAATACTAATCCATTTAGTCACATTACAAATTCTAAGTGTAAAATCACTATTCATAAATTACTATTCATCAAAAATCAAGTTGATCTTATTAGACTCTAAATTTCTTACTGAACACATTTACAGAAGACCATTTTTGAAAATCATTACACATCATTAATTATTTAAGGTTTTAAAAAATATTTTAAAATATCCTTTTTTTCAAATTTATCAATAATATACATCCTACATTTATCCGGAAATTTAAAAATTTACAAAATTCACCATAAGAAGAAAACACAGTTATATTTATCTCAAAGGATTACACAAAGCAGTTACAGTATCCTAAAAAGCCCCTTATATACCCAGTGTAGGACTTAAGTGTAAGCTGTGCTAAGGTGAGATAATCTAAGGGTGGCTCGTCCAACATTGCACAAGTAGTAATTTCTATCAGTTTGAACTTCTCGCGAAGTAGATTCTATTCTAGCTTCACATGATGAAGTTCAGCTAGGGTTTGGTCCAGAGAAAAACACAATGGTGCTACCTCCTTCCCAAGTTCTATTATATGGGCTTCGATTGTCCCCAGACTACTGTATGAGGCCATAGAAGCTTCTTTATATATTAATTAACCTAGATCACTTGTATTTAGAGACAATAATCAAAATGATTAGTTTCCAACGGTCATATTGACTAATGGTCATATAGCAATCAAAACCCAACGGTCTCATTTTAATTATACTCATGTTATCAAATGAAACATTTTTGTTGAGTATAAAAATAAAATAACACACAAAATTAGGAAACAAGATTTATTCAAAATTTCGGGTCCTTACAGAAATTATGATGTATCTGATGTTAATATGTTGTCAAAAGGTGTTGAACAATCATGTTCAAGAATTGTAATAAAATAACCTACTAAAATTAATTCCTATTTCCATGATGGGGGAAAAGAAAATAAAATAGTTGGTAATGATTTTGTGCCACCAAAAGATAGTAAAAAAAATTCGAATGAAAAATGAAGATAGTGAAATGAGACAGATAATAAAATATGATTCTGAAGAGGAAGAAAGAAAAGAGATAATAAAATAAGAAGAGGAAGAAAGTGAAGACTATGGTGAAGAATAAGAATAAAATGAGGAAGATAAGATTGAAAGGGAATCTATTTAGAAATAGAAATCTCACTTCGATAGATTACCAATGAGATATTCAGAAGAAACATCTTATAAAATACGGTCTTTAGGAGTTGATTCATCAAGGAAATATTCTCATAAATCCCAGTTTGATAAATTCATTCAATTTTTTGAATAAGAAGAAGAGGCCAAGAATTATAAAAATTGTAATAAGTCTTTGCAAGACATGGCTAGTGAAACTCGTTATGGGGAACATCGTGATTTTTTGAAGAATAATGACTCATATTATAAAATTTCAAGAATAACATGTTACTATATTATTGATAATTTTATAAGATTAGAAAATATTAGTCTATATAGCCCAAGGATTTAAGGGAAAATGGATTTTTTTTCTGAAATCCAAAATAAAATATCAAATTTAATCATAGTTTTAAAGGATATACTGATTAAATTTTTAGCTTATTTTAATGTGTTTGAAGAAAGTTCTCAAGTACACAAAAATTATTACATCAAAGTGGTAATGTGGTATCACAATGCTGACTCAAATATAAAAGATCATGAGGACTCAATTTAATAAATAATGAAGATTTTAAATGAATTCTCAATTTCTTTTAATAAGTTATCATGTTACAGTACAAGAAAAGTACGATTTTTACAAAATTTTTGTAGCTTAGAAGATATAAAGTTCTATGATGTTAGGGACATAAATGGGAAACTGGATTACATTCAATAAGAGGAGTCAATGATGAAGGATTACAAGGGTGAAATTTTTAACTTAAATAATCATGTTCTTTTTGTTGAATGAAATTTGTTAAGTACAAGAAAAGACCAGTAAGGCTAAATAAGTGAAGCTTCAACAACAACAAGAAAAAAGTCAGGTCAAGGAACTGAAAATTTAATCTCAAGAAGAGAAGTTTCATATCCTTGAAGAAAATATCGACTCTTAAGAATAATTGAATCAAAATTAGGGTCATGTTTTCATACTAAGAAGAAAATATTCTAACATATTAAGAAATTATGGAAAATGTGAAGGAGGATAGAAAAGAATTCATGAAGATGATAACAATTATTTTAATCCTCATCGATAAGAAATGGAATTTTTAACTCTTTTTGTATTTCTATTTTTTTGGAAATCTCAATGAAATAATTTTTCTCCTCTATTCATTTTCATTTAAAGTATTAAAATTATCTTCATTTAATATCATTACATTTATTTTTAGATGATTAAGCACTTCATTATGTCGTATAGTTTTTTTTCACTAACCATTTTTAGGTACCTCAAATTCTATTACCAATCCTTTTTGATAATAGAAATGGGGGAGAATGATATAGAAAGGGGGAGAAACTTATATAATAAGTTATAATGGTATAGCATGGGGAGATTTTTTTTAAAAAAAAGAGAATAAGATCTTTAGGGGGATTTCTATCCTAAGGGCGAGTTAGTCGTATTGATCATTGTATTCAGATGAGTTATAATCTAAAAGTGAGATAAGTATTAATGTTTAATTTTGAATAAGAAAGTTATTTAAAAGAAATATAGACTTATTTTTTCATACATATTTTCTATCTAATATTTTTGGTTTGTGCTTTCCAAAAGTGGGGGATTGTTAAGTCAAAAGTCTCTTTTTGAATTTTTCTTTCATTTTTTTGAAAATCAAAAACTATTTCAGAAATATTTAATTTCATATTAATCCATGTCCAAATTATTTTAAAAAAATTTCTATAAGAAAGTATATTACATTTTATTATAATGACATTATGTATTTTCACATACAAAAAAAATATTTAATCATTATAGTTTTTATAATGAGTATGGATATGATAAATATTGTACTCATGAAAAATGTCATACTAAAAAACCTCCATTATTATCATATTGAGGTTAGATGAGATTTATATCATATATATCATTTGAAAATTGATCATTGTATCAAGTCTTTTATAATGATATGATTTTCATAATCAAATGATATCAATGTACATTGTACTAACACTCATAATGATTATCCTCAAAATCATTTTAATGTAATTTTTATAAATATAAAACATAATTATAATGTTAGGAAATATTTGGAAAAAAAAATTCATTCATTATATGTTAATCAAAATGATTTCATGCTTTTAGTTATCATATGACCATTGGGGTGTTAGGTGTTTAGGTCCTCCAAAAAATCACAAAGAAAATACAACAATTGTAGATCAAGAAAACTGTTAGGATGAACGCATATAAATACATGGTCATTTGAACTCATGTGAGAGATTCTAGATGATTCAAATGACAGAGACACCATGCGGGATCTCTACTTAATTAACTACTTTATGAGAATATATAATTTTCCACAACTAAAATACCTCTTCCTTGTCATTGTAATATTAGAGTTCATACTTGCTTCATGAGATACTCATTCTTGTGATTATGATCGAGGTATTTAGAGGCTAATAAGATAGAGGAGATGATCAACTTCTTGGCTAAGAGTTTTCATGGATAGGCATACAGACCAAAGTCGATCATTGTATAGAGGGCCTACCCTAGTGTGGATAAGATATTCTTTATTGAAATTATAAATCAAGGGACCTTTATCCTAGGTTATTGGATACCATTCTCTTTCGGTTAATGAAATTCAATTTTCATTTATATGTATTTTCAATTTTTCTACTATTATAATTGAAATTGAATTCTTTTGTATATTCATTTTTTTATTTGTATTTTTTTTATCACAATTGATTTGATTTTGATAATTTTGTGTTACACCTTGAAAATGTTTTTTTATTATGATTAAATAACTTAATATGAATATTATTCTATAATTTTTAAGGTAGATCATTATTTTGATGATCTATAAAAATATAATGACATTAGAATAAACCAGATTATGGTATCTTTATAACCAGACCCAAGGGCCAGTCTGATTTTTTTTAATTATGAAAGTGGTTTTGTGAATATGATTTGTTTAATTCTATTAGACAATGTTTATTTTAATATTAAAAAACTTATATTTTTAAACATACAATTCACCCCCCTCACATTATGTAATTTTCTAATTTCATATATATTTTTATCCAACAATAATTTCAAATTTAACAGTTAGGTTATAATGTGATACTATATTTTATTTTATTTAAACATAGTGTTTTTTATCAGATGTTATCAAAAAAATTAAATTTTTTTGTAAAGAAATGTGTCAACAAAATATTTGGGTGTCATAAAGAATCATGCATGGAAATTCTTCAAGAGAATGAGATGATGTTTTGGGTGTGGAAAAGAAGTACAAGGATAAATTATTTACCAAGTAAAAAACCAATGTTTCAGTTAATACAATGGATCAGAATAATGGTTTCTCTATTGTATCATCAATGTTTGAATGATTTAAACGTTGAAAGTATGGGAATTATCTAAATATATTTCCAAATTAGAATGTTCAAGAATATGATGAGAAAGGATGTATTATTAAAGGTTTTTCTGTTAATAATAAATAGACTGTAAATAAAATATTAAAGTATGTAAGTATTAAGCAATAATATTATGAATCCTATTAAAGGGTTTTAGAAGGAAGTGGAATGATTGAAGTGTTAAGGTATTTGTAATGAAGAACTATGTTTTTAGAAGTATTTTTTTCAATTTTATTTTAGCTATAAGAATCCTGAAACATCTAATCATTATTGTGTACTATTTTTTCATTAAGGATTTCGATAAAAATGTTGAATTATACAAATGACCTAGAAAAGTGATTTAGTGGTAATGTGATATATTTGGGAGAAAAAATGATTAAGGGAAAGATAAACCTTGATATCTATTTAATGTTGAGTTAATAATGATTAGTTGTGATAAATATAAGAATGAAATTGATTATTTAAAAGGGATATTATTGGTAACCCTGGATTCTTTTAGTAATTTTATGAAAAAGTTATTTAGGTCATATTTTCTGAATTTTATTGAATTTACAGATTTATGGAATATAATAAATTGTCTACAATTTTATTTAAGGAATAACGAAAATTTTAATATGTTTTAATTTTAGTTCTATGTTTATTCATATTATTATTTTATTTTAGGAGAATATATGATCATGGTATTGACATGTTTTGTATGTGACATTATGAGTTGCTTCTTGTTTTATTGGGATAAATGTTAAAATTGTTCTTATATATATATGCCTGTGTGTGTGTGATAAAATATTTTAGATTTATTTGTTATTAATAAGGTCACAGATTTTTTAAAATATTCCTAGGATCAATTATATATGGAATGAATTATGTTGAACATTGGGTATTAATATTGAGATTTTATAGATTAATCTATTATATATATCCATATGAGAATACTTATGTTAACCATTTTTTTAAATATTTAGATAAATAAGGAATAAATTTTAATTCTTTTATGGATATTATTATCCATGAAATGTTAATTATATCTCTTCATATATGAAAAATTCTTCTTGAATATCCATTTCATATAGTAAGAGATGAGATTGATATGGAATTGATCGAAGTGAATCAAAAGGAGAGAATTGTGATTATGAAATATAAATATGTCAATTAATTATATTTTTTCATGTCCTCTATATTCATAGTAAAATAAACTTTCAACTTTAGGAAATGTATCTTGAAATTAAAATTTTAAACTTTAGATTCATTTTTAACGAATTTATGGTCTTTTCAACCTTCACTAATTTTTTGTTTTCGTGTCATTAATTTTCTCATGACCATGTTCTTTATCATTATCTACTAGTCCATAGAAATTATTTTTATCCTCTATGTCTATATTTTCAGTTGAAACAAATTTTATCCTTTTATAGGAACCTGATTATGTCGTTTTTAGTTAAAATATATGTTTTAAACTTCCCCTTTTCAATGGAAGTATTATTATCCCTATATATAATGTCAGTTTTCAATAATGGTGTTTTCAAATATTAAAAATTGGATGAAGAAGATAAAATTTTTACGGTGAAATTTATTAAAGGTCTCATGATTGGCATCCAAGAGACCTAGGTTCAAAACCAGGTGGAGGTGAATTTCCAAGTTACTATAGTAGTATTGTAGCAGCACTATTGCAGTTACTATTCAGTACTATAGCTGTAGGAACTATTCACGCGATTTGGGCCTTCGGGCCACCAGTTTGGGCCTACGGGTCTCAAGGGCCTTCGGGTCACCAAGGCCTTTAAGCCTAAGGGCCTTCGGGACACATAGACCATGGAGTCGCCCAGAGCACACAGAACATGCCCTATAAGAGAATCAGAGAAACTAGAGTAGCAGCCACTATAAGCAGAGCTAACCAGATTGGAAAAATAAGAGGGTATGACAGCCGCCATCAGGACTAGGCACCGTGCATCTTTGTACGGGGCAATGCTAGCCGATCATTAATGAAAGGTGGAGATCTAGGTGATCAATGACACAGAAGTTGGGGAGGGGAAGTTCAAGTGGGCTGGGACTATGTGTCATGTATTGGGCATGGTATGCCTCTTGGCCTTCAGTTCATGTATTTCGGGTTAGTTAGGCCTTGTTCCTTGGGCATATGGGTCATGTACTGGTTCACCTTCAACCCTTAAAAGGGGGATCATCCATAATAAAATACAAAAGAAGGCATTCAGGTCATTTAGGCATCATTATATAAACATGATCATTATAACATATTCATTAAAATTTATGGTATGAATAGGAATAACCCAATTATAAAAATATGATTATAGTATTTATACAATTCAAATAAATTTGTTAATTTCTAATAAATTGGAACATTATTTTTTAGTATAATAATTTTAGGATTTTAAAATAGGTTTTATTAAAAATGGGTTTTATAGAACTTTTGCATGAATATTAAAATTAATTTATATAATATTGAAAATTTTCACTTTAAAAAAGGTTATAATTTTTGGATTCATCTTATTAAAATTAACATAGGAAAATTTTTTGGGATTTTTCAAAAAGTTTTATTTTGCAGTGGATAGTAAAAAATATCGATTTTTGTAAAATTTTAATTTATTTCCATAAAATAAAGTAATTTAAAAGTAAAATTATTTTTCATATACTTTGAAATTAAAATAAACCCATTTTAATAATGATAATAAATATAATTATATAGTAATCAACATTATATTTTATTTTGGTATAAGTTTACTTTTATTCTTAAAAATAAGTTTATCAAAAATATGTTTTTAAATACATAAAGGTTTCACAATTTAATTAATTAATATAATCCCGAAAGAAGAAATATTTAGATGAAATATGTTATATATATATATGAATTGAAATTCATATACTGATTTTTACTAGTCACAGTGTTATTGTAAGATCATCATTTTCTTGAAAATTGTATTTTCTGGAAAAACTGTTTTTATCACATTTTTAGGTTTATTTTAAAATTAATTTATAAAACATGTATAAAATTAGTTTGATGAAATTTAATCCATATTTTGAATTAGGAAGTTCAAAATTTGTAAAATCTTCCCTTCTTTATTTGTAGAATTATGAATAGTATTTGTGGTAAAAATTATCATATCGGTAAAGGGTAAAGTTGGGTAAACTATGGTTTAAACTATGGGATAAGACTTCAAAATTACCCTAACAGTTGAATTTATCCTATTGTATTTGTGGTGTTGAACCAAATTTATTCTTAAGGAGATAAATAATTTATTTTAAAACATTATTTCGAAATTTCAAACCCAATCATGATTTTTGTGAAGATAGGTTATACTTAATTCACATTTATAACTATTATTGGGCCTTTAAATTTAATGTAAAGGTTAGAAGATTAAATTTTATTTTTTATTTCTATAAAATCATAAAGAAATTTCTTATATATAATTTAACAAAAAAATCATTTTAACCAATTTATTAATTTATTTCAACATAAAAATATATTTAATTTTAAATTTTCTATTTTCCAAAACAAAATTGACCTTACTTTTGTGTTATAATTTTAAATGTAATTTATTCCACTTATATAAATTAAATCTTGTAAAATGTATTTGAAATTTTTAATAAGCACACTAAAAATTAGTTAAAAGTCCCCTTTTATTTTTGTGGATATAACTAATTTATCATGGTAAAATGTTATGTTGTCATGATTAATGTAAAAATGGGTTTTATGTGTTTTAACTAGAAGATGATAAATAAAATGTATCTAAAACATGTCCAAATTTGATTAGATGAGTTTATTTAGATTATATCACATCTTATATTGGAATTTTGGGTTCCTTGGTTAATCTTTACCGGATTATGATATATATATTATTTAAAAAATTTCGTAATTCCAATTGTTTCATTTAACTCCCCAATAAAAGTTTTCCACCTATTATCTCTTCTAAAAAATTCATGATCCTTATAGATCAACAAATGTCTATAATAATACACTATTATCTTACTTCCACACATCATAGATCATTTTTTCTTTAAAAAATACCATATTTTCATGTATTAAGGTGTAATATAAAATATGATTCTTGACAAAGAGGATGTTATAGGGATTTTAAAGCAAGTTGAAGTTAAGGTAAGGTATTTTTATCTCACTTTTATTTCTATGAGAAACAATCCATATTCACCACTATTTTCTTCTATGTTGTGTACGTAATACCCATTAATGTAGTCTTATAATGTTTCACATGAATATTACATTGATTTATATTTCCATATAAGATTACACCTTTCACGAGGTTTGGATTCAAAAGTTACAAAAGGGGTAAGGGATTTATGTTTCAATATCATTTTAATCAAGATTGTTTTTATTGAATTTTCATTGAGGGAAATAATATAATATATTATGATAAAAAAAATTATTTTGTTCTCTCCTGTTATCTATGTAATTATCAATTAATAGTTCCATTTTCCTATCACTGTCACTTAAAATGATAGGGAATATGATTTTAACAAAAAATATACATTATTTCATCTTTGGATTGAAATATTTTTCTTCAATGTCCATGTTTTATTAAAAAAAATTAATATTTTTTTTAATGTTGTCATATTATTTTTTAAATTCATTTTTACTAATTTTTTCCTTTTCAAAAAATTCTTAAGTGGATTATTTTTATCTTTTTACGAATATGGTACTTTATGAATTTTGACCAAAAAATATTGAAGGGATCTTTGTTTTATTATAAATAGAATGAACTAATTATACCTATATCAAGACTAATAAATTATTTAAACATTTACTCAAAAGTTTCTATGGTTCTTTTGAAACAATTTTTTTATGTTAATATTTGATAAAATTTTAATATTCTAAATAAGTTATTTCAAAATGAAAAGTGTATTTTACACAAGAATAATTTCAAGTGTTCTTTTAAAGGAATTTTTAATTTAAGATAACATCATTTGATGTTAGATATGATTTAATATAGATGTGATCCAATTATAACATATTTATTTTCTCTCTGGATGGTTTATGGTTATGATGATGACATATTTATGAAAAGCATTTATTTTACATAAGATATACTTCGATGAATTTTTAAAATATTCATGAAACCTGTTTCTTTTCCTTGGGTTATTATATATAATGAATGTTTTAGGATATTATGGAACACATATAAATGGATTATTATTATGTTATGGGTGGTTCAAAAATTATATCTCCTTCCAATTCATTGGGTAAATAGGGAATATATCATGAGATAATAAAGACTTGAATGGTTAGTAAACTCAGTACAATAAGGTTCTATATAAACTATGATAGTTTTGGGGGTGATCCATGACTTAGTTTATGATTTAATGGGGAGTGAACCCAATCCACTATGATAGTATTAGTAGTGATAAATGACAAAGTAAATGGGTTCGGATGCATTTGTGTATTCCCCAAACTTATTTATTATGACAATTTTATGACCTCCTAAATTATGTTCTAATTCTTTTATGATTCATATCATATGAACTGTGAATATGTATTTCAGGATTAAATATTATGATATATGATATGATGGGTATGGATTTTCAAATGTTATGATCAAGTTCTCATATCATTATGTTCATGTTTTGTTTAAGTGATCATTGATATCTCCACTGTTTTGCATTACTATTCATCTGAGAGAACCCTTTCTTATGTTTCCTTCACATGGGTTATGAATAATGGTTTTAAGTAGGGTATATAAATGAAAGTTACTATGTGGTAAGACATTTAAGTTATATGTATTATATATTTCATGAAATAAGAATATTGTGTGTCTAGTATCAAAATAAACTAAACCTGTATGGTCCTCAGGTGTGTATTTTTAAAATATATTTAATATTAATTTATTAAGATATATTATATACTTGAAAAAATAATGGGTCAATAAAATATAATCTAAGAAATCTATTACTAGTATTATTTCAAATACATTCATGTCCAAAACAAAAAAGTCCCAAACAAACTGGCCTCCATCAATTGTTATATAAAAGGATATGCATTTAAATCCATTAAACTCTCAATACTTGAGATGTGTCCATATACTCATCAATTGTGAAATAATTTTGATATGAAAATCTATTTTTTCAACATAACATGAAGTAATAAAAGAGTGGGATTCACCTGTCTCAAAAAAATCATAGGAGTTGAGTTAAAAATAATGGAACCTTGTACAATTTAAGGACCTGATTAATACTATATGATAATCTATTAAGAACTATATATTTTCCCAATCCCCTATTCCTTGTTTCTCTACCTTAGATTCATTGTCTGGGTAGTTTGGGAGTACTTGGAATCACCCAGGTTTGTATTGTTTTGAGGATGAGAAGAGTTTTGACCTAGTCTTCCAATTGAGGCACAAGATATCTGTGACACATGAGGTGTATTTATAGAAATTGAAATTATATATTTACTATAATAATGATGAATATGTTACATCTGAATCCAGTTGTGACATTCTTTGGTTGGTTTCATGTAATCATACTTCATATGATCTAATGAACCACATTGGAAACAATTAGTCCTACTACCAGTGCATGTTAGAAAGTTATAAAATCTAGTTATTTGATTTTATGAGGCTATAAACCTTTTAATTGGGTATTCATATTCCACTTATTGCCAACATTAGAGTTCCCACATGTTCTAATATATATAAACATACTTCCCTAGTATGATTACTATTATTATCCCTTACATACATTAAAATAAATGTATTATTGTTGTCTAGACTCAAATATGTATTTCTTTAAGGGTGAACTAGTAGATATTTATGGAGAAAAATGAACCAAATTAATAAACCTCAATAAATATTCCATCATTGATAGATTTCATTTCATTAGTCTAGATAATTTTTTAAATACTAGATATCGAGAATGCGTGTGAGTAGAATTATTTTTTCAATAATTATTCAAATCCAACGCACATTAGGGCTTGGTTGAATTTATATTGGATAGGTAAATCCCAAAATTTTAAAGAAATATCCTACATTGTGTACACTGATAAGTTTACCTTTATATTAGCCAAGGATTCAAGGAAATCAATGATCTTATTTACTCTATAAAGCTACAATTATTTCCCTAGTGGCTTTTATGAGAATATTTTTGTAGTTTTTATAATGGGTGTGTTTACTCATCTACAATATATATACTTTCATGAAAATGTATAAATTTTTTTACATAATATAATAAAGAGTTATATTTCATATTTTTCTAAAATTTACTCTTGATTTAGTTTTCTAGAGTTAGAGTTTGGAAGTTCTTATGTCCTTGTAGTCATGAGAGGATTCAACTTAGTTCTTGAGTCATGATTTACATTAGTGTATTGTTGTTAATATTAATTACATACATATTTAATCTAATGCTTTTGTTTTGTTGGTATTTCATTTGGAATATAAAATTTATACTTCATGCATCATATTTTTGGGTTTTGTTGTGTTTATTTTCTATTGAAATATTATTGTTAATTGGAAAGGGAAAATCCCCCCCCCCCCAACATGTTGTGGGGAAATTGTTTTTCTTTACCATTGTTTGTTATATTGGAGATGTCACCAAAAAATAGTAGAACTTGGATTTTTTCTAAGTCAACTGTTTGGGTAGGGATGTTACTGGTTGAGTTAATGGTGATGTGATATATTTATAATTTCATGGGGTTAGTGTTATTTCATCTAAATATGGTGGTAAATGATGTTCTTAAAACTAATTTCATTGATAGAGGTCTTCACCTAGTCCTCATATTAATTATATTGAAGTATGACCTAGTATAAAAAAAGGATGTGATTGAAAAGGAAATTTTTATATGAATTTGTATAGTTTATGAAACTTTTAATGGGTGGTTCTTAGATTACACTTAGTCAGGATGATGAGGGATAGTCTTCATAGATCCTTAGTGATTCCTTTAAGAAGAAGAGATCTCTTGTGTGTTTCTAATGTGGAAAACATGAATATTATGAGTTGATTTTTTAATAATAAGGGTAGTCTCATATATAGATGGTACTCAATTAACTATATATTTTGGGATTTATATATAATGATTATAGATAAGTTTTATCTATTGAGGTTATTATCTATTTATGTATTCTCAAGGTTGTCCCCCATTCCTATTTTGTAGAGTGTGAATTATTTTTGGTTGTGTTCATTCCTTGTAGATTTGTTATACCTATTGAGGTTTATATATGTTTTCATTAATGGGATAAGATATGTATTTTTATGAATTACTAATGGTAAGAAAAGGAAACATTCTTCGGTAACTGGGATGAATTCTATATTCATTTATATTTTTCTCTAGCTATTGACCCTAATATATATTATTTCTTATTTCAGTTTTTTTCAGGTTCTCCATGGATCGGTGTTCAACTAGTGAGGGTCCTATTTTATTTTAACCTTTTTATTTAATTACTTGAGGTTAGATCCGATATTATTTTATGTTCAGTCATGTGTCAAATTGATTTATCTAATCTATTCATATTTTTTGGGATGTAAATGCATTGTTTAACCTTGATTATGTTCTTTTAGGTATTCATTTGGAATGTTCTTCCTTTATAGAATTATAAAGCAGTTTATTAAATGGGTTTCCGTTATTGGTAGAGAATTATTGATTCCCTTTATTACCAAAGAAATTGTTTTTCATTTATGACATCCTTATCATAAGAGGTGTTTATATTTTATATCTCTATTATAAATGAATTTAAAATGGTGGAGAGATCTATTATAGGATTCCATAATTTTCGAGCATCATTTTTCTGGAATTTGGTTATGATTACTCTTGGATATATAAACTGATATTTTAGGATCAGTTGTAAAATATTGATTTTGATTAAATATAAGAGATGCTAATTTCTAAAATTTATCCCCTCTCTTTTTTTTCTTCCCTCATATGGGTTCAACAGATGATGTATTTTAGTGACTAACTATTTAGTTTTTAATGGTTGGAGAGATAATAATGGGAATATCCTTGAGGTGGAAGGACAATTTCAACCAGATTGATGGTGGGGGTTTTATTGGGTATGTACTTTTCTACAGATCCCACTAGCATGATTTTGGGGATCCACAAACCAGATGATAGATGAGGAAAAATTCTCAACATTATTCTTGGCCCATTGGATGGTTGATGCACCTAGTATGAGGGGTTCATTAAATTCACCCTATGGGTTATAATTACATGTGTTATTCAACATTTTTAATACCAAAATAAAAACCCCTTTGGCATATTCTGAATTTAAAACTCTCCTTTTATCTCAAAATATATCCCATTCAACTTCTTTTGATCCATCAAACTCGGACTTGTCCAGTTTCATTTAAATGGTGATTTTTTCTTAGACCTATGTTAATTTTATTTTATTCTTTATGTGATGAGAATATATCTATGTGGATATATGTTTTACTAGATGTTAAAATGGTGAATTTATATATTCATCATAGATCAGTACTCTATCTATAAATTTGATATTTTTTCTTAGTCAAATCGTGACATGCCATCAACAGAAAGCTTTCAATGGATAAGTCTTTTTGAATTAACCTCCTAGACATCATATCAATAACATATTAATGATGGATACTTAATCCATTTAATATTCCTTGATATATTTTTAGAGGTTTGTATTTCCTAAATATTACACCCTTTAACGAGTCTATAATTCTCAATAACGAAGATTTTTCTAGGTAAGTCTTTCTAGAATGATAATATTGAGATTTTATTCTACATAATTCTCATCTTCAAACTTTTTTTTGATGTATAGATGATTGAATTATTATTTTGAGATATAATTGAGGCTCTTTTTTACAATTGACACCGAATTTATGATTTTCTTCTTTGATCAATAAAAGCTCTAGGAAATTTCCATTCCTTTCTTCGACATTCCTTAGATTTATTTTTATGGAAAGAATCCTTAAGGTATGTAATTATAGAACAACATTAATGAAATGGATTTATGTTGAGTCACCATTATAAAATTATTTATTAATATACTAAAACCCATGTTAAAAATCCTTGATGTTTGATCCATTATCCATGGATGCGACACATATTTGGTCATTGATTTCATTAGGAACCATGGTGTTCTTCATCAACAATCCTGATGTAGGAAGTTCCTTTTTTATTTAGGGCTATCATAAACACATATTTGAATGGTATCATTAATTTTTATAATGGTTTGTGTTCTTAATTTATGTTGAATAATTGGGCTATGTGTGTGTCCATGAAACCCATATATAATCCTTAATTCCCTTAGAAAATTCAATAGTGGAATTTTTCCTTTCTTGATGTTGATTCACATATTGTTATATGATACAACTTTATTTTTTAGGATTCCTTACAATTATTTTTCATCACCATCTGTCTTATTAAGTGTTATCTTACCTATTAAAGTTTATTCCTAGTGTATGTAATTGGTGTACCATTGTGACATGTTTTCCATTATAGGGGGATCATGCACAACATGCGATGATGATGAAGATGGACCCAAACACGGGGTTGGTGAATGATAGCCTTGTGTTAAAGTGGGATCTCAATGACTTGAAGATAATAAGAAACATTCTAGAACATGGTTCTTAGATGATACTAAGTTTAATGAGTAGTTTGATCCCTTGAGGATATATAGATACATGTATCTAGACTTGTGGCTACTTTTTGATCATTTTGAATTACCTTTGATATTTTTATATCATAGTGCTGAAGTAGGTATGTCTTGGGGTTTTTTGTGGACTTTTTAGTGTACATCCACCCATTATTGGATTTTTTGTTTTTTATTCTCTCTTTCACATTATTTTTTATCATGAAATATACCAATTATACTTTCATGAAATTGTTAATGATGCATTGATGGAGTCATTCTTGGGTTTATTACTCACAACCTATAAGATAATTTCGACGTTCATGAAGACTTTATGTATAGGGATATGGTAAAGATTAAGGGGTCATTGGTAGATGGTTGATCTAGGGAGCATAGATCTAGGAGTGTTAATAGGATATACTCTAAAGGATTACCATTGTTTTATTTATTTACTACCTTTCACACATTTATTTCTAGTTTTTCTAACCACATTGGGAGCGCACTTATTATTTTATTGAAATGTATTCCATATGGTATATTTATTTTTTTATGTTTCTATGAGTTGTTACATTTATTTATTATTTTTGAAAGGAAATATTTTCAATTTTCAGTAAGCCCCACTGATGGACTTAGACCCTTTCTAAAATTTAGAAGCCTCTTACGTATGGGGCGGCCCGTATGTTGTCATGTGACACTCAGGTTCAAACCCAGTGGTTCATCTCAGGGTCTTACATCAGTTCTATGAATTTGGAGGAATTGTTTTTCTGGTTTAATAATATAATCTCACTAGGACCCTAAATTTTTTCTTGACCCACCCAAATCATATATCCGAATGAAAGTGGGGTTGTAGAGTGGGATTCTAGTTATTTAAATCTACTAGTAAGTTAAATGGAATAAAAATATTAATCTATGTGATAGAGAATTTATATCCACTCACTTGATTGATTTTATTGGTACCACTAAAACCATGATTGGATGAATATTTTCATCTTCTTCATTTATATACACTATTTTCAATGACTTTTTAGAGGTAGATGGTTGAATGATGGTTAGATTTCTGAAACCACAATATCATCGTTCTATTAAATATTATAGAATTATGAGAAGTTCTTTATTTTTTATGTATTTTTGTTGTAACAATTGTTTCATAGTTATATAGTTTATTTTTATATAATTTAATTCCATTGATAAGGGGAATCAGGGAAAGACATATTGTATCTATGAATTATAAGTTGAGGTGAGTCAAGGATCACATTATGCCCTAAGGGCATCAATGTGCGACAAGTAATCATTTTCCAGTAAATGGTTCACCATGCCTCAAAGAATAATGTAATATTTTCAAATTAGAATCGGGATTTCATTCCATAACTGGTGTCTTGGAGTCATATTTTTACCATTTACTATATGTAATTGTTCTTAGGTAACTCTTATGCATAGACACCTTATTCTCTAATTGTCCCAAAATTATAAATAGTCGAGGAGTAGGAGGTTCAAATTATAGATAAGAATTTTATAATGTTACCATGTTTTGGGTCACTAGGTAAAATATTTCTATTAATATATAGCATTTTTCACATTATGAGATTCATCAAAGTATAAATATCATGAGTTGATGAGTAAGGGTCATATTGTGGTGTTAAAGCTTCCATATCAATTCCTTTATAAAATTTCATTGTGTATGTTGGTCATGCAATGAATGTGGAGTGACATGTCATCATTTACAGGGGATCAAGATACATGGTTAATCCTATATGAGGTGTCTCATGACATAACCAATAGGGTTATATCATTGTGGGTTTTTAGTATTGGTACCAAAGCATGGATGGAAACCCTACACTATGAAGTGTTTAGCCATGTATTTTTTAAACATTAATTCTCTATTTTCCCCAAGATTGATATTACATGTATTGGACCTCTATTAATCTAATTTTTGAGGCCTTATAAGAGTTAATTATCGAGGTATCTTCCTTTTACTTCTTCCTAGATTCGAAACAAAGTCTTCAAAAAATTTAAGAATTTTTTAAGGTAAATAATGTTTTTTATTTTCACAATATTCCCCTTTCTCCTTAATTATATTCCTCATTAGATTCATTTTCTCAGACAAACACCTAATGGTTGTGAGGGTAAAAGATAAGGTTTGGGTTGACCCACTATTGGAGTTTTTATTTTCTATGTCTTTTATAGTTTGTTCAATTTCATGGTTTAGATTTTTCAACTAAAGTATAGGGTTTTATACTCGATTTTTGATGTTTTTTTGAAGTTTCCTTATTTAATAATTAATGTAAATTATTGGGCTTTCTGAATCCTTTTTATTTTATTTTAAGCCTATATGTGACACCAATTATAGGTTTATAAATTATTTTCAGTGATTTAAACATTTGGAATAGAAAATTTACAATGGATTTATAGTATTATTTTTTGTTTAAAAATTAATATATATAAAATGTTTGTTTTAATTCCTCAAAATCTCTTTCAAATGAATATTACATTAAGAGGAATGGTTATAGACGTTTCCATAGATTTTATCCTACAGTTTAAGGGTTTTTTACAACTAATGAGGCTCAAATTCCTCGTCCGGGAGGAGATTTATGGTTTAAAAGTGTGGATACTTATGTAGTTTTCAATGCTTTTTTACAATATGTCTATACATGTTAGTTTTAAATTCCCTATTTTAAACTTATATATAATGAGTTTTCTTAATTAATGTATCACCAAAGTTGTGAGCTCCTATTTATTGTGACTTATATAATATACCCCTTAGGATGTGAATAGATTTATATTATGTTATGTTTATTAATATGTGAAATGGATAGTTTATTAAAACGGTGTTTAAAGTTAGATTAGGTTCATTATTTATGCTTTATTATTTTTTCATTTGATGATTATATTTTTTATAAATTTATAACCTCCACTTTGTCTAGTAAATGGGAACCTAGAGTGGCTAAGTGAGTATTCTTATTTATGATATAGTAGATTAGATAGTTCATTGGTCTGTACCGAAGATTAGATTGTGATCTGGATATGGGTTAGTGCCCCCAAGTTAGAGTAGCATGGGTTTTGATATCATTTAGTAAGAAAACATATTCTAAGTGGATAATTACATTGATATGTGTATAATATCCCATAATTAAGGTACCTATTGAGTATACCGTGATTCGCATTTAGTAAACATGGTATCATAATTGGGGATTCCTATTATACACTATTTTTATCTCTCAATGATCTTCTTATTTTCAGGTATTTTTCTATTATTGTTGGTTCATTTATATCATAAATTTAAATATAATGGTGACCATCGTTTATCTACCCACTCTCTTTTATAATGTAATTTACCTTTAATTTTTTTTGAAAAGGGTATTTGTGAAATGTTTTAATTGAAAGAATAAATGGTTTTTTTTTGTTTTTGGGAACACAAAAGTACACATTTTTAATGTTTTTATAGGGTTTTACCTTTTTATGTTTGATTCAACCCACTGATTAAAAAATGTATTTAGAGAGAATTATTTTAAAGTAATTATTTTAAAAAAATTATATTAAAGTCATTATTTTTAATTATAACTGGGCATATTTTTCCCAAAAGGATTTACCTTTGTTTTTTTGAAAAAGATCATATTTATGATAATTATTTTTGTTCAAAGCTTTCATTTAGAAAAATTACGTCCCAGAATATGTGTGAACTAGTGTTTGTCTTTTCTTTATTAAATGAATTGCATAAAAAATTTGGTGAACTCTTATTGGGTTTTCATAGATTACACCCCTTATACACTCACGTATATGTGTATGCTTCTCTCATATTTTTTATACAGTTTATTATGTTTGATCCCTATTTTGATTTCATTTATGTGATGTGTTCCCATTGGGATACATTGAGATATATTGGGGTTTAAGAACCCAGAATTAAAAATTAAATAATATTGGGTTTTAGTAAAAAATTTATTTTAAATAGATTTTAGAATCTTTACAATTTATATTGTTAGAGAATTCGTCCATCACCCTTACCTAAATAAATATTATATAAAAAAGTGCACTTGTCCACTTATTATCGAGTTTTCCAACCAAAAGAAACATTATTGATATAGAATGATTTATTTTCATGACATAAATTTACAATTTTCATATTGACCTCAGGAATTGTAACACCACATGTTTGAGTGAAATATTTTTTATTTAATCTTTTTGATATTTTCAATTCACACAACATTAAATTTATCTTGTGCTATATGAATGAATTTTGTTATTATTTCTTTGTATGCCACACCAAGTGTTGCTTACAATACATGAAACACATATAGTATCTTATTGTACATGAAACACTAGACATGTCTTGTGTTACACACTATAACAAGTCCCTTCGATTGTATGCATTATATACAAGTCCTAGTTTTACCAAACTACAATATTCTATTAACGTTATTATTATCATATATAAATTAGAATGGAATATATTAATGATAATGATTAAATTATGAATCTATATTTTACACATATACTTAAAATGATTCTTTTTTTATAAATTAGTTAGAAATAAATGTAAGAACTATTCTGAATAAGAAAATTCTTTTTTTAAGGAAACTATTTTTCTATATATAAAAACCATTTTATCTCAAAAAAATAAATAAAACAATTTTTTATTAATTTTTATTCATATTTATATATTAAATATTCGATAATATTTTTACACTCATCTAATATTTTTTATTGGAACATTTTAATAACAAATCCAATTTTATGAATTAAAAGATGTATTTTTCTAAATGGTAATTTTAATGCCTTTTAATGGATAACCCTTTTTAAATATAATTGTTGAAACATTTATAATTTTTATTTGAAAAAATAAAATTCATTTTTTAAATCAAGATATCAAAATTAACTTTGGGTGATGTTTTGTAATTTTTCTAATAAGATTTATTTTCTGATGAATAGTGAAAAATTCTAAATTTTAATTGAAAAATTCTTTTTCATATAATTTATTTATATAGTTGAATTAAAATTAAAATTAATTTATAGTATAATTAGATGAATAATACATCAATTAATCCAATTTATGTATTTATAGTCAATTTCACATTTAAATTGGATATATAAACATTTTAATCTTTGGAACTTTTTCATTTTAAAAACCATCTTACTCATCCTTTCTACAGGATTAATATTAAATTAATTTCTACCACTTATGCGTTTGTAATTTTCAAAAATGGATTAAATATTTTTAATCATCATAATTTATAATTTATAATAATTAATCTTAGTTTTTTTTCAAAAATATCACTGAAACTGATTAAAATTAATTATAACGATTAAGAGAAAAATTAGCTTAACAAAGGACAAAACATTAAATTTAATGCAAAAAATGACCTAGAAACTTGTCCAAAATCCATTGGGTTATCATATTAAGACCCAATATTTTATTTTATCATATTTTTATCATTATTTCATCCACATGATAAGGTAAAGACATGGGTGTAATTCCCTTTTAAAAAATTTACCAGAATGCCACTCCTCCATTATAAAAAGGAACTCATCCCTCCAAATAATTCACACCTATAAAGGCATTTGTCTTGGAAACATATCATTCCCAATATCGTCCCAAAACCAAAAAATTGGTCCTATAAGCATCACTTTTGTAATAAATCCATCCAAGGAAGCCATTTTGTGCAAACCAATAGGGGTTACCCAAAAAATTGGTAACATTCTTCCACAAGCTTGTTTGTTTTATATTAATTCTACACCCCCTAAAATATTCATATTACATGATTATATAACAATCTAAGTATCATAAATATACTTATATGTGGTTATTATATGGTTTATAACTAAAATTTAACACACATCCTTGTAATGGTTAATTAACATTTTGTTCGTGTGTACGGTGGACTACTGCCTCAAGAAACAATGTTGTTTGTTTTTCCTTTACCACCAATAATGGATGGAAATTATTATTTAAATGATATTTGAATATCATAAATATGATATATATTAAGACTTAATAATTATTTAATTATCATATAAAACATAAATTCATTCTTTTAATATTTTGTAAATGTGATAACTTCATTTGTAGATGTGTGGACTACAGCCTCCTCAAAGCGATATGATTCATTCACACATTAAATGTAATGTATTAAGGATGGATAGAGTGAAATTATATTATATATATGACACAATTATTCTAAATTATGGATAATATAAATATACATTTATTTTATTTACTTTTCTTTCAAAACTGCACGAAAACAGAAACCACATTTATGCGTACGTACAACCTGCAGTCTCCATGAATAGTGTATTCCATTTCATATTTCTATCATTCATAAACTATTATAAATATTTATATAATGAATATATATGATACTTATATCATGTTTTATATTATTTAAATAAGTAAATCATTATCTAAGTAAGATTATCTTGAATTAAAATTCAAAACATATATGAAATATAAAATGGATATTACCCAAAATATAACATTAACTAGGAGTTGTTAATAGATGGGTAATATAAAGTCATAAAAAAGAATATATGTAATTTTATATAATAATATTTTTCTATTTCATATTTATAATAAACATATATTTATTATATGACAATTTTTTTATGTGTATGAATAAAGTCAACACTTAAGGTAAGAGTTTTATCATATCACTTTTATTTCTGTGATACTTACTCATAATTCACCACTCGTTTATTTTTTGGTTTATATATTATTAACATGAATCCATTATATTATCAATATTATTATATTTATGGGTATTTACATATATATTTAATGGTATTTTCTTCATTGGGTTTGTGGTTCCAAAGTTAGCAAATCGGTAATGTAATTTTATCTCAATTTTCCTTCATTGATATAAATTCCATGTTAGAAACCTATATTTTTCTATGAGGTGTATATACTTCCATATTATATGTATTATCATGAATATATTTATTTTAATTAAATTTTAATCTTAATTTTTTTTATTCATTATATAAGATTATGACTGAAATTTACCAAAGTGGTAACAGTTTATTTCTACAGTCTCAACATTTACCAAGATTATTTATGATTATGCCTCCATTGATGAAATATTATGATACATATCTCAATAAATCTCATAAATCATATCATCCTATGTTTATCCATGATATATCAATATACTAGTGCAATTTTTCCTCTATATGGTATATTAGATAATTAAGAAAGTGTTTTAAAGAAAATATAACATTATTCCTCTTTTCGGTTGGAAATTTGTGTTCTTACAAAATGATATTTTCTAAAAAAATTCAAAAATTCTTTCATAATTTTGAAATTTTATTTTCAATAAAATGATTTTAAAAACGTTTTCAATATTCAATTATTCTTTTTCAAAATTAATTTCAAAGAAAAAAATTTCAAAATGTATTCAAGAGTCCTCTATAAGTTTTCAAGGATACTTTTAAAGAAATTGGTTTCAAAAAGTTTTATGTTTTAAAAATATTTTTTTCAAAGAAGAAATGATTTTTTCCTCAAGATTTTTTTTTATTTTGTTTTAATCTTTGGTGAAATGTTTCTTAAATTTATATATATATATATATATATATGTATTTGGACAAAAATTTATGTATTAAAAACTGATTTTCAAAGAAAGATTATTTTACAATAGAAATCTTCCAAGTGTTATTTAAAAATAATTCCTCATATAAGTTGAAATTATTTGATATAGTTTATTCATTAATGGGGATATGATCTATGTACACCATTATCAACATTTCATTTAATTGGTTTTTAATAGGAGAATTTTTTTATAAATTTAGTTTCTCTTTTATGGGTTGTACCATGATAAAATGATTATAAAACTCAGTTTCCTTCACGAGTAATTATACGGTGAAATGACTATGAAACCTATCTCTTTTCCACAAGTTATCATCAGGTGAAATTTTTATAAAACACATTTAATTTAATGGGTTATATCATTATGAATCCCATCTCTTTTGTGGGTCATGATATGATAAAATTTTTTTATCCTGTGGCACATGCCTGTATGATTTTATTATGTGATGAGTGGGAACTATATAACCCTCTAATTCATTGGGTAATGACAGATGACTCATGAGTATAAAAGTTTTTCATGAACCTCATTACATATTCACAATGTTATTTGTGAACCTGATTATATGTTCAAAATATTATACATGGACATGGTTTTATGTATGTATGTTTATGCGTGAAACTAATTACATGTTCACCATGTTTTAAGTGAACCATATTATGTGTTCACAATGTTATGTATGATTCTGATTACATTTTCACAATGTTGTGCATGGAACTGTTTATATGTCCATAAGTTTATTCTTGAATCTAATTACATGTTCACAATGTTATGCTTAAACCTTATTACATGTTCATAATGTTTTTCATGGACCTAGTTTCATGTCCATAAATTTAAGTGAGGTCCTAATTTCATGTCCTTAACCTAATGAGTGAATATGTTTATACTTAAACATGTTGTTCTGGATTAAATTATAATTCATGTCTTATGAAATTTTAATATTTATTCCATGACTCTTGATTATTATATTTTATATTTCATGTAGGGTCTTCTAATTATACGATCATGTTCTCATACCCCTTATGTTCATTATTGTGATCAGATATATCAATTTTTTCCCTTAGAGAGTATCTATCCTCATCCCTTTATTAAGTTTCCTTTCCCCATGTTATGAAGAATGATTTTTATGTACGAGTACTAATGGGTAAGATCCTTATGGAGATGTTTTAAACCTTTAACCGAATTCGAAGAATGTATTCTATGGTTCCAAAGTCACTAAAATATTATAGTTCTTAGGAATGTATTTTTGAAATGTGCTTAATATTCATTTCAAATAATTGAATATCAATGTATTTGAATCATTGGCCCCTATATTTGGTATCAAAGGAATAGTTCTGTAAACCTTTTGAAACTATGATGAAAAAACATTATGGACATCCCTATGGATATTTCTATGTATATTTATTGTAATATATATGAGGATAATTCTAATGTATCGTATATTTAAAAGTATGTTTTGTGATTTAGGCATCCATAAGTAATTTTGCATGATCATGTCGTTTTCCTCTAGGATAAGTGTTTCTCACACTATGATTTCTAGTTTTAGTCAATAGTAGAAACTGGAAGGAACTCAGTTAATATTGAATGTTTCAGATAGGGAATGTAACGAAATTATACAAATCATTTTCCTAAGTGGAAATCTCATGAAGAGAATCTATAGAGTGTTATGAATATTAGTTATACTACTGAATATAAAGGGACCATAAACGACATGAGAAAGGTATGGGATGCTCTAGCGGTATTGATTGCATTAAATGTAATAATTTTGATTAGATTGAGGTTGGGGAAACAAAACTCATGATTCATATTTAATTTTCTAGGAAATATATATTATGGAATGTAATGATGAATTCTAAGTAATGGATTACGAATAATGTTGAATTAATTAAGTGTATATGTATTGTAATTAATGAATTATTTTGTATGAATCATGAAGTATATGATTTAAATTTAGGGTTTAAAAGGATAGGTTTTACGGTTATAATGAAATAGAGAATGTATCTAATGGATGGGAGATATTTTTATTAATTGAAGGTAACCCTTAATGTGTTCTAGATGTTGAATTTTTTTTATCCTTGATAAAGAGATGAAAGATTTGTATATATTTAGTATGGATAACCTCAGAATTTATAAATGATTTGTTAAAGGTGTATTTTCTACTATCATGGACGGATTTTATAACCTTTTTGGATTTAATGAATATATCCAATAAAATTTAGAATTGAAAAAATTCATTTTTTCAATATAGATTTATTGTAATTGAGGTTATTACCATGTTTCTATAGAATACATGAAGAAGGTATTAATATGTTTGGTATATGAAAAAAAGAGCTAATTTATGATATACAGAAGAGTAATTTTAATATTTTTTAGATAAATTTAGTGGAATTATTTATAATGTTTTGGACATCCATATATCATAAGGGTTATAAGTTTAACCATTCATTGAATGGTTTAAGTTAAACATCTGTTGAGTTTTTAAGGATTATGATATCATCTCGACATATGAGGAATTATGTATATTGGAAAAACTTTCTTAACCATTTTTCTATGATGATATCAATATATAGCTGGAATTACTTATCATTTAACTTATTGATCTTTTGATCCATTAGTGTATCAAGAATGAAAAATTCACCTTCATTTCATGGAGTTAGAGGTGGAGTGGAAATTGATCAAGGTACAACCAAAGGGTGAGATTGTACATGTGTAATTGAATGAAATAATGTAATTATATTATCTCATGTTATTATATAGTAAAATAATTCCTCAATTATAGGAAATGTATGTTGAAAATTATTTATCCTAAAAAAAATCTCTATTGAACTGATATATTATTAATCATCACAGATTTATGTTTTTGAGGCCCTTAACTTTCCATTGATCATTCAATTTCTGGTGATCAATGATCTGTATAACTTTGTATAATTATATATGATTTTCCTCCATGTCTAATTTTCACACTCAACCTATGATATCTTATTTGGAAACCTAGTTATGAGTTACTTTTGGTAACTAATATTATTCCAAGTTTCACTTTTAAAAGGAAGTAATATTATTCATATTTACTATGTAGGTTTCTAAGAAAGAAACCATCATGTATTAAACCATTGATAACCTAGTAATATTTCAATGGTGAAATTAATTTTAAGGGGGGTAGAATGTAACAACCGTAGTTTTTGTGAAATATATATTTTTGAATTAATTTAATATTTTTGATATTTTACATTTCTCCCAACACTGAATTTATCATGTGTTATATGAAAGAACTATGTTATTATGCTTTTGTACACAACACCAGGTTTAGATAACACTAAATGAAACAAATATAGTAGCTTCTGGTACATGAAAAAATATTCTTGGCTTGTGTTACACACAATACCAAGTCCCTTCAACAGCTTTAATTACACGCAAGGTTGAGTTTTTCCGAATTATAATATTCTATTAATATTATTATAATTATCATCTATCCATTAGAATAGAAGATATAAATTATAATGACTATGTTATGGGACTATGGTTTACAAAATTATATAAAATGAGTCTTTTTGTTATCAATTATTTATAAATGAATGTAAGAACTATGAGAATAAATAAATTACTTTTCTAGGAAAACTACTTCTTTATGTACAAACACCATTTTATATCAATTAATTAATCAAAAAAATTTTGATGTATGTTTTTAAATGTATTTATATAGTAAATATACAATAAAAGTATTTCACACTAATCCAATAGGTATGACAAGAATAGGACAAGAATAAATCAAATTTTATGAATAAAAAGATTTATTATTCTTAAAGATAAATTTACATCCTTTTAATGAAGAAACCCTTTTAAATAATTTTTTTGAAAATTAAATAAATTTATTTTTAAAAAATAAAATTGATTTTTGAATGTGAGATATAAAAATTTAATTTGGGTTAAATTTTGGTATTTTTTTAAGAGGATTTTTTTTATGAATAGTGAAATGAATTTTATTTCAAAACTAATTTTCTTTGTAATGTATTTATATAGTGAAATTATATTATATTTTTATTTTTATGAATAATTAGATAAATAATAAATTAATTGAACCAATTTTTATTATTGAAACTGATTTCACATTGAAATTGGAAATAAAATGTTTTCAATCTTTTGGAATTTTTCACTTTAAAAAACCTGTTTTTCATCCCATATACAAGATTGATATTAAATTAATTTTTCCAACTTTTAGGTTTGGAATTTGGAAAAATAAATTACATATATTCAATTATATTAATTTCTAATTTATAATAAGTTCATATTTTTTTAATACAAATATTCATAAAGGTGATTAAAATTTATTATAGTGATTAAGAGAAAAATTAGATTAATAAAGGAATAAATCATAAATATAAGGCCTAAAATATCCTATAAAATTGTCAAAAATCCATTTAGCATTCATATTTAAACCATATACTCCATTTTATAGGATATTCACTACTATTGGATCCACTTTACATGGAAAAAACAATGGAGGAATTCTATTTTAAAAAAAATTACATGAAGGCCACCCCTCCCTTACTATAAAAAGGTACTCACCCTTCCCATTTATTCACACATATAAATCCCTTTTCTCAAATAAAAATATAACCAAATATCCACCCAACTTCCATCAAGTAGTGAAAAAATAGGATTTAATGTCATTTTTTACTTATGTTCATATTGAATATGTAAAAAATATCATTTTCGGCATCGGTTTTTGGAGAACCGACGCCGAAAATGATCTTAGTTAAGGGTTTTGGCGTCAGTTTTGGGAAAAAAATAACACCGAAAGATAATTTTTTTAGAGAATTGAAAATATTAAACTTCCATAATAATCAAAACCAATGTAGAAAAACACAATTTACAACAATCAAACAATATTTATCATTGACTAAAACTCTAGAACTTACATTCTTATATCTAATTAATCAAAAAACTATTTACACATTTGTATTGTAAAGTAGAATTAAAACATGCATACCTAAAATTTACAACATGATCATTGTTGGTTATGGTTGAATCATTCATTTGATTATCATTATGTACAAAAACCTACTATATCAAAAGAGTTATATTTTTGAACCCATATGTAATATTATTGAAAATATTAGAATATACATACCTCAAATCCTAATCAAAATTTACTAATACTTCACAAAAATAGATTAAATAAGGGTAAGATAAGATTGAGAATAATACTAGTAATAATTTAATACCTATAATAACATTGAATGATATGAGATTAAAAAAAGAATAATATGGGAGAAAAAAAATTCTACAACTAACGTTATACAATTTAGTAGTTTCCCCAGTTGTGAATATGCAGTACATAATGTAAAGACCCGTAAAATTCAAGGGAAATTTTTTCTTAATTTTCTTTGGAATTTTACAAGAGCGTTGTTTCAGACGGCACCTGATTCCGAGGCCCGGAGTGCCCGGAATCATTTTCCGAAGTTTGGCTCGGGTACGTTCAGTGAACGAACGAGCGGGTTTTCCTAACTTTTGATCCGGTGCTCGGAATTGAAATCTGAGGGCACCGATGAACTCGTAGCGCCGATATTCGCTTAAGGAGACCTTTCCCGAAGTTGCGTTTACACGAGGGGAGTTGTCAAAAAAATAAAATTGTGAATGTTAAAATAAAAATTTAACTTCAATTTTTATTTTTATCTTCCTTAAGTGTTTTTATCCTTTGGGTGGAAGTTGGGTGACAACCCAACTTCCCTTGGGAGGTTAAGTGGGTGGTGGGGCCCACACGAACCCCACCCCTTCATATCCTCTAACCCCCCCCAACTCACAATTCATGATGTAAACTTAGGTTATAACTTATGTCTTTAATAAGTGAGTTTAATTAAAGTTTTGAAATTCAAACTCTTGAATTTCAAAAGACTTAAGTTGTGTTAAGTTGTAAGATCATGCTTTAATTTTAATAAACTTAAGTTATAACTTAAGTTTTAATTGTGGGGAATTAAATGAAGAGGTTTGAATTTCAAACCTTTGGAATTCCAAACCCTTCTATTTAATTCAGTTTTTAGTTTCCTTTGCGGGTTGGCGTTTGCTGTGCGGAGAGGAAAAGAGGGAGGCTTCTTGTGAGTTCTTCCTCCACGACGAAGAACTCGGCGTCCTTCTTCCACGACGTCGGACTGCAACACGTTGGATTTCCTCCACGACGCCGCAACGCATCCTCTCCGCGGCGTGCTTTCCGCGGCGAACCTACGTCCGACGCCGCAACGCACTTTCCGCGACGTGCCTCTCGCGGCGAACCCACGTCCGTCTACCGCGACGCCATAACCGCGATGCCGACGACGTCTTCTTCCGTGACGTCCGACCTCCGCGACGCTCGTCCTTCGCGGATCGTTGATGAGCTCCGCGAGCTTCCTTCAAGGTAGGGGTTGTTGAATATTGTTAATTTATTCCATTTCTTGCTCGTGGATCGCATGTCTACGTGAGGCTTTTGAATATTTTTATATAAGTGTTATTGTTAACGCGAAGGGGGCCGGACCGCACGAACACGGCCGAAACCCCCCCTCCATCGTTCTTGTTTATTTTTTTTGGATGGAAGCAAGTGGCGTGGTGCCGTCGCACCACGCGGATGATCGTACTTTTATTTTACGCGGCGTCGTCGCGCCACGCCGAGGTAGAATCTTCAAGAACGCGACGCCGTCGCGCCGCGTTGAAAGGAATCAAGGTACGACGAAAGGGGCGCGGTGCCGTCGCACCGCGCCGGACGACGAACACCGCGGCCGGTTCCGGGCCGCGGCGGAACGAGGAGACCGCGGCCGGTTCTAGGCCGCGACGGAAGAGAAGACCGGCGGCCGGGCCGCCGGCGTCGGAAGCCGAAGGGGGGACCGGAATTTCCGGTCCCGTTTGAGAAAACCGGCCGGCCAGCTGGCCGGCCGGATGTCTTAAAAACCGGGGGAATTAATCCCCCGGCCAACCCTTAAAAACCCCCCTCTTTAAGAGGGGGGCGGTTCTTTGAAGAGAGGGGGGCAGCCGGCCCCCCGGTTTTGTCTCCAGCCGGCCCCCACGTGCGGGGGTCGTTTTATTTGCAAATGGCGCGGCACTTAGGCCGCGCCGCCAATCAAAGAAGCGGGGGGCTTAGCCCCCGCGTGCAGCCAACCCGCGGCGACAAGCCGCCGCGGCTCCCCGCGCCGCCGCGCCGCCCCAGGGGGGGTCGGGCCGGGTCGGCCCGGACCCGGACCCCCCGTTTCGAACCTGTTCCGGTCTTTTGGCCATATCTTGAGCCTCGGACCTCCGAATGACGAACCGTCTGCGGCAACGCGATCCTTGGATCGAGACGGTCGTTTCGGTATATCGCACTCAAGGTTTCGGATTACGTTGAGTTCGGCCGGGTTGGTTCGTTCACGAAACCAACCGGGCCCTCGGAGCGGAAACGCTCATATCTTGAGCTACGGACGTCCGAACGGCGTGCCGTCAGTTCTGATAAGTTCCTCTTAGTGAGACGGATCTTTTGGTATACTCCGCCCGAGGTTTGGACGCAGGTGGAGTACGGCCGGGTTGGTTCGTTCTCGAAACCAACCGGGCCCTCGGAGCTGAAACGCTCATATCTTGAGTTCCGGACGTCCGTTTGACGTGCCGTCGACTTTGATGGAATCCTCTAAGTGGGACGGAACTTTTGACATACTCCGCCCGAGTTTTGGATACAGTTGAGATATGGCCGGGTTTGGTTCGCTCACGAAACCAACCGGGCCCTCGGGACGAAAAGGCTAATAACTCACAGACCGGGCGTCCGATTGACGCGCCGTCTGTTACGTTGAGACTCCTTTGACGAAGCGGACGTATGTGGCACTTCTTCGTTGGACCTTGAGATACTTGGAGTATCGACCAGTAGCTCGTGGAGTGGACCCTCCCGGAGACGAGCGGGCGGGGGAGCGCTTGGGTGTAGCGGCGGACCCGTGGTACTTGACAGTGGTGGTGCGCTTGGATGCAGCAGCAGACCCTTGGCGGTGGAGCGCTTGGATGCAGCAGCAGACCCTTGGCGGTGGAGCGCTTGGTTGTAGCGGCGGACCCGCGATACTCTACGGAGTGTGTGAGCTTGGTTATAGCGACAGACCCGCGACGGTGGAGACGTGCGTGCGGAGTTCGGAGACCGTGTAGCCGACTGAGACCTGACGACTGCTTGACCGATTCGACTTGGAGTGAGTCGACTAGCCCAGTGGACGGAGCGCCCGGTATTTGGCGGCAGACCCACGGCGGACGAAGCGCCTGGTAGTTGGCAGCAAACCCGCGGTACTCGACAGGAGGAGTACCTCAGTAGGCTATTTGGGTGAGCGCCCGGTATTTGGCAACAGACCCTCAGCGGACGGAGCGCCCGATAGTTGGCCGCAAACCCGCAGTACTCGACAGGAGGAGTACCTCAGCAGTCTTAGGTTAGTGAGCAGTACCTCGGAGTCGTGACAGGACCACTGTACACTCTAGAGACGGAGCTCTTCAGTAGATACGGTTTCGATAATAAAAATCCTGGTTTGAGCTGAGTCATTGATCTTTGTGTTTCCTCATGATTGAGATGGGTCGCTTGATAACTTAGGTATATGTATGGGCATATACCTGGGTAATAGTTATCCGTTGATTTCATAAACTTGTTATAAATCGTGTGGACTTGTACTGTTATCCTATGTGGATTTTACTGTTTACTCTTCTTTGTGGAATGGATTGTTCTTGGGCTCGTGTTGGAGCCGAACGGAAATTGGTGACATAGGTATATGTATGGGCATATACCTAATCAATACTGGATGTTACTTCGTGATTGTTACTTTTCTTCGTGGTTTATCCTTTGTGGATTTGAGAGACCTTCAGGGGTCTCGGGGTCCCTACTGAGTAGCTTATACTCACCCCTGCACGGGCTTTGCCCGCACTTCGTTGTGTTGGTTGCAGACGACGGACAACGCTGACTGTGGATGAGGCTTTCGAAGTAGGTCGGTACCCGGAGGAGGACCACTGAGCGGGACGTGCTCGGAGCGGACAGTTGGACCCGAGGAGTTGTGAGCTATCTGTACCTACCCTTCAGGTAGGATCTGTGGTGGACGATCCAGGAGCTGAGCCATCTGTACCTACCCTTCAGGTAGGAATCGAGGAGGACGTCCCAGGAGCCGCTTGTACTTTCAGTTGCTGTTTTCCCTTTCGAGTTGTACTTTACTTTCAGTTGGGCTTGTATTCCGGCCCCCTTTACTTTTCTGCACTTGTAGTTACTTTCCGCTTGCTGACTCTGTGGTGGTTGTTACTTATAAAGGCAATGCCTTCCCTGTTTACCGGGATTATACGGCTTGGTGCTAGTCGCCAGCCCCTGGCCTATGGAAGGCGGGCTTGGGGTAGTCACGGCACGGGCCCCGAGGTCGGGTCGTGACAAATTGGTATCAGAGGCGGTCGGTTCTACCGCAGACTCTGATCTTTTTTTTCTATGTGAAGCAATAGTGTTTAGTGTATTGAGTGTGGTTATCAGTCCAGGGAGTCCAGTGTTGGTGCGGCGGCCGACGAATCCGTACACCAGGACCCTGACTTCTGATTTCCGACTTAATGCATGAAAACACTGATTGCGTGTGTGTTTCCCAAAAGGTTTAAAGTCAGCTCAAACCAGGTCAGCTCACCAGGTATAATCTTTGACCATGACACAACTGTTCAGGATGTCACCATGCAGATAGTTAGCTGGAGTTCCGAGAGAGTTCTCGATGATGGCCCACCGAGCAGCGAGACTCCGGTGCAGGGCCCTTTTTCAGTGTTGGCACCTTCGGGTGGTGTACCAGCAGCACCACCACCCGTTAGGTAGCATATGCCACTAGCTGACGGTGCACGCTAGCAGAGCGCGATGCACGAGTTCCAGCAGTAGAGGCCTCTGAGGATACGAGGCGAGACAGATTTCCCAGGCAGCAGTGGACTGGATGGAGGCGATTGCTAGAGTTCTACGCCTAGCTTGGATACTAGTAGAGAGGATGATGATCTTATCTCCTGGTGTTTCCCGTGAGTGACCATGAAGTTGGTCCTTTTAGTAATGAGACTTCGGTACGCGAACCGATACCTGGGATAGTACCTACAGGTAGTGCGCCAGCTATGTCACTACCTGTTAGTCAACAGACACTACCGGCGGTACCGGTAGTAGAGACTCACAGGCTTAGTGCCTTACATATGTTTTAGCACCAGATATCCCTCAAGTTTCGAGGTGAGCCTGACTCGTAGGCGGCTGAGGACTGGCTTGAGGAGGTGGTTGTGAGTTTTCTGGAGCTAATACAGCTTTGACAGTACGACATGTCGGAAGCAGAGCACTCAACGTGGCTTACCAATCAATCTTGGTACTCGTTGGTTACGTTGAGATCAGTTCTTTAGACTCGAACTTCTGAGCGAAGTGTGTCTAAAGGACATCCGAACCATTTCTTTTCCTCTATACATTCCTACCTATGTTAGGATGCTAGAGAGAACCTTTGTGGTTGTGAACGTTAGCAGAGAAAGGCAGGAAACTAGCGCCAGTATCAGAGACTCGGGCGTGTAAAATGTTTCAGGAGGAGAAAGTGCTAAGGACAGATGAATCTGCAGGGTAGAAGACGTGGAAGCAGATCTTGGAGAGCAGCATGTGGTGGTGTACTTTTCGACATGTTACGACCACCCGACTTAGTAGTCCCCGTCAGGCTCAGGGAGCAAGAGGGCTGGGGAGGAGAATAGCTGCATTGCGGTCAAGGAGTGTGACCCAGGAGCTCTAAGAATTATTCGGGGTACTAATTATGTCTACTACGAGCTGCCATATCTATAGACATAGGAACCAATCATTCTACCCTTCCACGAATCATGTCCCAGACCTTGAGGTTCCGGGTAAGCCGTAGACTTGACCCTCACGTCTGGAGATACCTTTGGGAGGAGACTCGATGATCACACTTACGCCGACGGTGTGATTTGACCTCGAGGCGAGAGTTTCGGTTGGAATCTCTTGGTGGCAGCGTAGAGGCCTTACAACGTTGATCTGGGTATGGTTTTGATTCACAAATCATACCCCGGTTGACTGTTTTAGGCAAACGTCGGAATGGGTTTTCCTTGGTCGGCGAAAAGGAAACCCTGGGCAACACTTGTTAAACTCAGGCATAAGAGGGTGTGGCCGATCACTCTTGAGTTGGTCAACCCTACCCTTGTGGCAGCAGGAGTTTTGAGTTTCAGTTCTAACCTAAAAAGGGAAACCTCTTGAATTCGAGGGTGACGAACACGTTCTTATACGGTCTCAACCCGATGAGGTTTCGGAGATGTGGCCGAGGCGGCATGTTATCTCTGAAGTTCGATGGACCCTTTTGATCTTCAGCAGGGTAGGTGAGGAGGTTTACCGCTTGACCCTACCACCTCAGTCGCACCGGGTGCATAATGTCCACCACGTGTCTCAGCTGTGGAGATACGTGTATGTTTCTTCACACGTCATCGACCCCGGGGAGTTGGACGTCGATGACAGGGCGACAAGCACAGAGGTTCTAGTAGAGATCGAGGATCGACAGGAGCAGGATCTACGTGAATGGTTGCTTCCTCTGGGGTGCTTCTCGGGTAGCACGAGATCTTCAGGTGAGCATATGGGAGCGTAAAGCTCAGTTGCGTGCTCAGTACTACCTTGTTTCCCTTAAGTGTGAGTTGAAGCTTTACGGGGACGTAAAGCCCTGAGGTGGGAGTAATGTAAAGACCCGTAAAATTCAAGGGAAATTTTTTCTTAATTTTCTTTGGAATTTTAAAAGAGCGTTGTTTCAGACGGCACCTGATTCCGAGGCCCGGAGTGCCCGGAATCATTTTCCGAAGTTTGGCTCGGGTACGTTCAGTGAACGAACGAGCGGGTTTTCCTAACTTTTGATCCGGTGCTCGGAATTGAAATCTGAGGGCACCGATGAACTCGTAGCGCCGATATTCGCTTAAGGAGACCTTTCCCGAAGTTGCGTTTACACGAGGGGAGTTGTAAAAAAAATAAAATTGTGAATGTTAAAATAAAAATTTAACTTCAATTTTTATTTTTATCTTCCTTAAGTGTTTTTATCCTTTGGGTGGAAGTTGGGTGACAACCCAACTTCCCTTGGGAGGTTAAGTGGGTGGTGGGGCCCACACGAACCCCACCCCTTCATATCCTCTAACCCCCCCCCCCCCCCAACTCACAATTCATGATGTAAACTTAGGTTATAACTTATGTCTTTAATAAGTGAGTTTAATTAAAGTTTTGAAATTCAAACTCTTGAATTTCAAAAGACTTAAGTTGTGTTAAGTTGTAAGATCATGCTTTAATTTTAATAAACTTAAGTTATAACTTAAGTTTTAATTGTGGGGAATTAAATGAAGAGGTTTGAATTTCAAACCTTTGGAATTCCAAACCCTTCAATTTAATTCAGTTTTTAGTTTCATTTGCGGGTTGGTGTTTGCTGTGCGGAGAGGAAAAGAGGGAGGCTTCTTGTGAGTTCTTCCTCCACGACGAAGAACTCGGCGTCCTTCTTCCACGACGTCGGACTGCAACACGTTGGATTTCCTCCACGACGCCGCAACGCATCCTCTCCGCGGCGTGCTTTCCGCGGCGAACCTACGTCCGACGCCGCAACGCACTTTCCGCGACGTGCCTCTCGCGGCGAACCCACGTCCGTCTACCGCGACGCCATAACTGCGATGCCGACGACGTCTTCTTCCGTGACGTCCGACCTCCGCGACGCTCGTCCTTCGCGGATCGTTGATGAGCTCCGCGAGCTTCCTTCGAGGTAGGGGTTGTTGAATATTGTTAATTTATTCCATTTCTTGCTCGTGGATCGCATGTCTACGTGAGGCTTTTGAATATTTTTATATAAGTGTTATTGTTAACGCGAAGGGGGCCGGACCGCACGAACACGGCCGAAACCCCCCCTCCATCGTTCTTGTTTATTTTTTTTTGGATGGAAGCAAGTGGCGTGGTGCCGTCGCACCACGCGGATGATCGTACTTTTATTTTACGCGGCGCCGTCGCGCCACGCCGAGGTAGAATCTTCAAGAACGCGACGCCGTCGCGCCGCGTTGAAAGGAATCAAGGTACGACGAAAGGGGCGCGGTGTCGTCGCACCGCGCCGGACGACGAACACCGCGGCCGGTTCCGGGCCGCGGCGGAACGAGGAGACCGTGGCCGGTTCCAGGCCGCGGCGGAAGAGAAGACCGGCGGCCGGGCCGCCGGCGTCGGAAGCCGAAGGGGGGACCGGAATTTCCGGTCCCGTTTGAGAAAACCGGCCGGCCAGCTGGCCGGCCGGATGTCTTAAAAACCGGGGGAATTAATCCCCCGGCCAACCCTTAAAAACCCCCCTCTTTAAGAGGGGGGCGGTTCTTTGAAGAGAGGGGGGCAGCCGGCCCCCCGGTTTTGTCTCCAGCCGGCCCCCACGTGCGGGGGCCGTTTTATTTGCAAATGGCGCGGCACTTAGGCCGCGCCGCCAATCAAGGAAGCGGGGGGCTTAGCCCCCCCGTGTGCAGCCAACCCGTGGCGACAAGCCGCCGCGGCTCCCCGCACCACCGCGCCGCCGCGCCGCCCCAGGGGGTGGTCGGGCCGGGTCGGCCCGGACCCGGACCCCCCGTTTCGAACCTGTTCCGGTCTTTTGGCCATATCTTGAGCCTCGGACCTCCGAATGACGAACCGTCTGCAGCAACGCGATCCTTGGATCGAGACGGTCGTTTCGGTATATCGCACTCAAGGTTTCGGATTACTTTGAGTTCGGCCGGGTTGGTTCGTTCACGAAACCAACCGGGCCCTCGGAGCGGAAACGCTCATATCTTGAGCTACGGACGTCCGAACGGCGTGCCGTCAGTTCTGATAAGTTCCTCTTAGTGAGACGGATCTTTTGGTATACTCCGCCCGAGGTTTGGACGCAGGTGGAGTATGGCCAGGTTGGTTCGTTCTCGAAACCAACCGGGCCCTCGGAGCTGAAACGCTCATATCTTGAGTTCCGGACGTCCGTTTGACGTGCCGTCGACTTTGATGGAATCCTCTAAGTGGGACGGAACTTTTGACATACTCCGCCCGAGTTTTGGATACAGTTGAGATATGGCCGGGTTTGGTTCGCTCACGAAACCAACCGGGCCCTCGGGACGAAAAGGCTAATAACTCACAGACCGGGCGTCCGATTGACGTGCCGTCTGTTACGTTGAGACTCCTTTGACGAAGCGGACGTATGTGGCACTTCTTCGTTGGACCTTGAGATACTTGGAGTATCGACCAGTAGCTCGTGGAGTGGACCCTCCCGGAGACGAGCGAGCGGGGGAGCGCTTGGGTGTAGCGGCGGACCCGTGGTACTTGACAGTGGTGGTGCGCTTGGATGCAGCAGCAGACCCTTGGCGGTGGAGCGCTTGGATGCAGCAGCAGACCCTTGGCGGTGGAGCGCTTGGTTGTAGCGGCAGACCCGCGATACTCTACGGAGTGTGTGTGCTTGGTTATAGCGACAGACCCGCGACGGTGGAGACGTGCGTGCGGAGTTCGGAGACCGTGTAGCCGACTGAGACCTGACGACTGCTTGACCGATTCGACTTGGAGTGAGTCGACTAGCCCAGTGGATGGAGCGCCCGGTATTTGGCGGCAGACCCACGGCGGACGGAGCGCCTGGTAGTTGGCAGCAAACCCGCGGTACTCGACAGGAGGAGTACCTCAGTAGGCTATTTGGGTGAGCGCCCGGTATTTGGCGACAGACCCTCAGCGGACGGAGCGCCCGGTAGTTGGCCGCAAACCCGCAGTACTCGACAGGAGGAGTACCTCAGCAGTCTTAGGTTAGTGAGCAGTACCTCGGAGTCGTGACAGGACCACTGTACACTCTAGAGACGGAGCTCTTCAGTAGATACAGTTTCGATAATAAAAATCCTGGTTTGAGCTGAGTCATTGATCTTTGTGTTTCCTCATGATTGAGATGGGTCGCTTGATAACTTAGGTATATGTATGGGCATATACCTGGGTAATAGTTATCCATTGATTTCTTAAACTTGTTATAAATCGTGTGGACTTGTACTGTTATCCTATGTGGATTTTACTGTTTACTCTTCTTTGTGGAATGGATTGTTCTTGGGCTCGTGTTGGAGCCGAACGGAAATTGGTGACATAGGTATATGTATGGGCATATACCTAATCAATACTGGATGTTACTTCGTGATTGTTACTTTTCTTCGTGGTTTATCCTTTGTGGATTTGAGAGACCTTCAGGGGTCTCGGGGTCCCTACTGAGTAGCTTATACTCACCCCTGCACGGGCTTTGCCCGCACTTCGTTGTGTTGGTTGCAGACGACGGACAGCGCTGACTGTGGATGAGGCTTTCGAAGTAGGTCGGTACCCGGAGGAGGACCACTGAGCGGGACGTGCTCGGAGCGGACAGTTGGACCCGAGGAGTTGTGAGCTATCTGTACCTACCCTTCAGGTAGGATCCGTGGTGGACGATCCAGGAGCTGAGCCATCTGTACCTACCCTTCAGGTAGGAATCGAGGAGGACGTCCCAGGAGCCGCTTGTACTTTCAGTTGCTGTTTTCCCTTTCGAGTTGTACTTTACTTTCAGTTGGGATTGTATTCCGGCCCCCTTTACTTTTCTGCACTTGTAGTTACTTTCCGCTTGCTGACTCTGTGGTGGTTGTTACTTATAAAGGCAATGCCTTCCCTGTTTACCGGGATTATACGCCTTGGTGCTAGTCGCCAGCCCCTGGCCTATGGAAGGCGGGCTTGGGGTAGTCACGACACGTGCCCCGAGGTTGGAAGGCGGGCTTGGGGTAGTCACGGCACGGGCCCCGAGGTCGGGTCGTGACACATAAATCATAGAATATAATAACCACATTCAATATGTCCTTTTTGAATATGAAACTACAATTATAAAACATTAAACTGATAATAAAAATTAATATAAAACAAAAAATAATAATAAAATCTAATATAAAAACTAATTACCTGTACTTCCACATATTTGATTTTATTTGGTGTCCTTATCAACATATATTCCTTGTTAATATTTTTTCCCTGAATTGAATTTTCATATATATGAACTAATAATACATGTATAAATAATTGTAACTAAAAATAATGATCTTATAAAAAACGAAAAAAATTACTTGTCTAATAAGGTCAAAAATCTATTACAAAAATTCCATAATAAAGAGAAAAAACAATTTAAGGTGAATTCACTTGGGCACAACACACCTAACATCAAATGCCCATAAAATAAAAAAATTTCAAAATTAATGAAATTATAATGATCTATAGTTCATAATTATTTTTATGTTCTTACATATCAATAAATAGAAGAAACCAACACTCAATCTTCATATGTGATAATCTATCACATATATATGCAACTCTGTTAGGAATGTTCACATGTTTCACATATATGGAAATGAATTCTAGATCAATAAAACCTTAAATTCTTGTTCTTTCATTTTATAGAAGTTGCATGTTTAGATACTTAATTTAAAATGAAAATATAGTTAGTCAATTTAAAACCATATTTTATTAAATAAATAAAAATTCAAATGTCAATTTACTTACATGGAAAACAACTTCATCACATTCCGACTGAGCTCTTCAAAATAAACTAGATGCATGATATCTTTTATGAGTAATATCAATTGATATTCTCTTCCATATATATTTTTTGTCATCCTAAACTAATAGATATAATTAAATAATGAATAAACATGAGAAAATATTTGTATCCCAAAAGAAATATCTGAAGTATCTACAGTAGATTTTTCCTGAACATTTTGTTTCTTTTGTGTAGCTTCTTTTTCTTCCAGATAATATTATATATGATAAATATCAGAAAAAATTATAAGTAATTTTGAATCATTTTTAATTAATATTTAAAAAAAGATACCTCATATGAAATATAACGAAGAAAACCATTTGGAAAAAGTAACAAATGACCCAAACAATCCCCAACTATGGTGATCGCCTTAGTAAGAAATTATAGTACAGAATTATGATCTATAATATCGATTACTCATACTATTACCTAACCCATATGAATAGGCTGGTGATGTAATGAATCCCCCAAAAAATGCATGAGTCCTAGTGCAACAATATGTATATGAGGATCTCTAGAAAAAATATCACAATATATATTTTTTTCCGAGAGAGGTAATGGAGGATCAAAGTAAGCAGATGGGGTAGGGTAGTTTGAGTGAGAAGGATATGAAGGTTGAAAAAGGAAAAATAATAGTGTTTACAATTTTTAAAATTTTAAAATTGTCTAAGCGAGGAAGTGGAGGATCGAAGATGGCAGATGGGGTAGGGTAGTCTGGGTGAGGAGGCTAGGAAGGCTGAAAAATGAAAAGGTTATATTAGTGTTTATAATTTATAAAATAGAAAAATTAATGAAAAAATAATAATATACCTCATAAGGCTACTCATACGGGGTAGGGTAGGCAGATGTGGTAGGGTGGTCCGGGTGAGTAGGCTCAAGAGGCTGAAAAATGAAAAAGTTATATTAGTGTTAATAATTTATAAAAAAGAGAAATTGATGACCAATAAATAATACACTAGGGAAGGCTTATCATATGGGGAAGGGTTGGCAGATTGGGCAGGGTAGTCCGGGTGAGCAGAATTAGAAGCTGGAAAAGAAATCATGTTAGTGTTTATAATTTCTAAAATATAAAAATTGATTACAAATAAATAATATACCTTGGCAGGCTATGTAGACTATGACTATCTTTACAAGTATTATAACAAAGCCTTCTGCACTATTTCTTAAATTTGATCACCTATAGACTATTTTATATTTTTTATCTTGTATTTTAATGATTCTATTTCTAGGTCTCTTGATTGCTTACTCTGACAAAAAACCTTCTAAATACTAACACCTACATGATATCCTTTAACATGTCTAGGGTGTTCTACCTTACCCAATATAGTGTATAGGATACCCATTCCACCCTTGGGGATATAAGATCCCTGTGTCTTTGGCTTCTGAATTTCATCCTGAATTGAAAATGAAAAGGTCATATTACTATTTAAAAATTTCAAAATATTAAAATAGAGGAAAAATAAAATTATTTAATTACAATTTTATTAGCTACTTACTGAGTTTCCTCTGTAAGACACTATTAATTTTTCTTTCTTGTTTCTCATTTCCATTTTTCATGGTGAGTGGGATGATATGGAGGACCATGCTAAACCTCTTTTGAACCACTCCTAGATCGAGCTCTTAATGCTTCAAAATTTTCTTCAATATTTTTTTAGTCCAAATACAGATACCCTCTGTGCGATAAATTATGAGGGTATACATTTCTTAATTGAATATATTGATGATATCTCCTAGAAGCCTATTATATAAAAATAAACGACAATGTAATTAGAAAAATATATAATAAAATTTACAATATAAAATAATTATCATACCTGAAATGTTTCTTCATGACGACTGTTAACAAATCACTTCTATGTATCTTAATTTATAAATTGATACTTTAGGCATGGTTTTTCAATACTTATCTTTCCAAAAACATAATTTTTTGTCAGTTTTGTTTTAAAATCTCTCCATCAAACATCCATTAAGGAGATATTTCTTTTCATAATTTCTTTGGTTTCCTAAAAATTGAATGTTATATATAATTGAATAAATTTATCATGTCATTTAAACTATTTAATATTCTAAAAATGAGATAAAAGAAAAAATTAATATATTTTACCATCACGACCTCCCAATGATTTTTTTCCACATCTCATCCACTAAATTCCAATTAGGAAATAAAATATTAATCCTGCAATGTGTATGCATCAATATATAACTGATAAACTGAACTTCATTTGGGCCAAATTCCTTAATATTGTTATCAAAAAAGATATGTAATCTTTCATCATCATGAGAAAGTGATAGTTTTGGTAAATGTGTAATACCATGTTTACCAACTTGAGAAAATTATTTTTTATTAGTAACTGGAGAAGTCTGCTCTGCCGAGGATGCATCAGTAGTCCTGCAAAAAATGTAAATTAATAGTTTTCTTTTATTAAATAATCATTTTACTAAATATTTAATAATATGAAAAAATAGATATACCTTGGTAATTGGTCATATCTATTTGTATCTAACATTACTACTAATAAGTGTTATGAAATTTTGCATACCTGTATATCATTTGGAAACTGAATATTGAGAAATAAGAAAGAAAAAAATAAGTAAGTAAAAAAGAGGCATGCATTTTTATGTTTCAAAAAAAGAAACAAAATATAAATATTTACTAGAAAAATAAAGAGAATAATTTAGTTTTTTCCAACATTCCTTCATCCTTGTCATTATGTATTGCATACACTATGTCTATCTTATACTAATTGTAATCATCCAAAAATTGAGTAATAGATGAATAAGGCTCATGTAAATCAATAACATCATCAGTATCATCCACATCACCCATATAGTATCTTTTTTCTTTCAAAACAACGGACCACTATTCATTTAATGAATTAATGACATAAAATACTTCGTTTTCACGTGTCTCCATGATAAATGCTTCCTAATTGAAATAAAATCTTTTAAAATCAACCAGTTTAAACCCATATTCATCATCTTTTACACCACTCTTACTATCTAACCAATTACACTTAAAAATGGTGACTAAAATTTCAATATAATAAATTTCCCATATGTCTTCAAAAAACCCAAAATATGGTGTTGATGTAGAAATTGGGTTTTTATCTTTGGCACTCAAAAAATGCAATGCTTTAGCAAAAAAACATCAAACCACTATTCGGAATGGTACTCTTGTCATCCAGGTTTTTTGTATAAAATTGGTAAACATTAATATCAAAAACAGACCATGTAATCACATTAAGAGATAGTCCCCCTTTAACCACTTCAATATTTCTGATGCATATATATCTTTAGTGACTTTATCTTCAAACCATGAAACAAATGTCTGCTTTGGATCAATCATCAACCATTTTTCATTTCTTTTCTGATATCATAAATCTAATTCAGCAATATGTGAGGATATATATGATTGAACCTTGTCTATGTTTTTTAAAATATATAAATGTTCCAGCATCATTTTATCACGTGGAATGAACTTTACCTTTAAGCCTCTAACCCTTCTACCTTCACTATAAACTATCATATGTCGAGATATAGGGGGGCTAATATGATCCACCTCCTATAAATAATCCATACATAACTCAATCAACTATTTCTATGCATATTTTTGAACAATAAAGGCCTCTATTCGTTAATTATTTTTAACTTATCCCTTCAAAATTTTCACATATCTTTCAGAAGGATACATCCATCATAAATAAATAGGCCCACATATTCTTATATCACGCACCAAATGAGTTTGCAGATGAACCATTATTTCCAAAAATATTGGTGGGAAATACATTTCTAGTTAACAAAGAATAAGAGTTACTTAATTCTCCAACACATATATCAAATTTGGCTAAAATACTTTGAAAAAAATTGTGTTAAAAAAATTACATAACCTGATGATAGATTTTCTAAATGCTGTTAGAAATATACCACGCACTACTACTAGTAGAATTTTTTGAATCAATACCTGGAAATCAAGAGATTTCATACCTATTAATTTACAATCTTTCAATGACACCAAATTATTCACATTTCCAGAAAACCCACTGCGTACTTTAACACCATGAAGGCACTAAAAAAATTATATTTTAAATAATTCTTAATGTGTAACAAGATAGAGGTAAATATTTCCTATTTCCTTTCATAGTGGGAGATAAATCCAAATGTATTCTCATTAATAGCAAGTCCAATCTAGCATGCAATCCATCTTTTGTATTTCTTTTTACGTCTAACAAAGTTCCAATCAAACTGTCACATATTTTTTCCTCAACATGCATAACATCTAAGTTATGTTTTATCTCTAAAAATATTTAATTATTTAGTTCAATAAAATATAAATCTTCTTCCATATATTTCATTAAATACCCAAAATTCTTTTCTTTATAAATCTAAAATAAATATTTTCACCCTGTCATTATATTGTTTAGTTTAAATTGGCTGAGAGTGAAGGTTTTATTCTTGTATACCATTAAATTATTTTTTTAATCTATGATAAGGATGATCAATTTGCAAAAATCTTTGATGCCCCATGTACACTATATTTATTCATTTCAATAAATGATAATAAGAAGTTTGTTCTTCACAAATTGGACATCCTTTATATCCGTTATCACTATATCCAAATAAGTTCCCATATGTAGGAAAGTCATTTATCGGGAACAATATCACAACACACAAAATAAAATACCCTTTCTTGTATGCATCTAAAACTTTAACACCTTACTCTCATAGCATTTTCAAATCATCAATCAATGGTGAAAGATAAACATCAATATCATTTTCTGGTTGTTTTTTTAAGTAATCATCAAGCTCATCATAACATTTTTTTCATTATACATAGATATGGGGACAAGTTTTAAATAACCATCAAAACAGGCTATAAACTATGTTGTCTACTAAGGATCCTATATGGATTCATTCTATTAGTACACAATCCCATTATGATATTTCTAACATCACTTCCAAAATCATGAATTTTTTTATCATAACTCATCCACTATGGTGAATCGAAATAGTGTCATAAGTTACCATCAAATATTCACTCATCTGAATTCCATCATAACCATTTTACGTCAATTGAATTTTCAAATAGTCACTTCAAATGAGGAATAATTAGAAGGTCCCAAATTGATTTAACTGAAGTTCCAATTCTGAAACCTAAGAATGAATCACAACTGAATTATCAGAATTGCATGAAAAAAATAGTGGATGATATCATAGGATGTAGAAAATTGATTTTTCATGATGTTAGATGAAAGTAACTGAGAATGAATCTGAGTTGACTTTCTTATCTATCTTTTAGCGTGATGTACCACATGTTGGACAGGTTGATAAATATTCACATTATTTCCTATATAGTACAAAATCATTGGGGAAAGCATGTATCTTTTTATACCCCAATCCCATTGGGCATAATATTCTCTTCACCTCATAATTGGAATCTAGAAGCATGTTGCCTTTTAGAAGTAGCTCTTTTAAAAGATCAAGAATGCTGGATAAACTTTTATCACTCCACCCATTTTTCTTTTTTATTTAACTAATATCAAAACTTTTGATAACACTGTATATTTATTACAACTTGGGAATAATGGATTCTGAGGATTTCCATAGAATCATTGAATAGTTGTTGTTCTTTTATGGTTTCAACACCTAAATCATGAATTAATTCTTCAATTTGATCCTCTTCCTTAATATAAATATTGTCATCAACATTGGATGTTGAATTTTCAGTTCTTCCACCATTCCATATCCAACATGTATAATTAAGGCTAAAAACATAACAAATGATATGATCCTTGATTTCTATGGAGTTTACCTTTCTCATATTCAAGCACTTTACATATGGACAGAAAATCAAATCAATGTTTTGAAGATGTCATTTTGAAAATTCCAAGAATTCATCAACTCCTTTTTCATATTCACTAGTGGTTCTTCGTAAATGAATCCATTTACCTTCCATTCAATACCTAATATCACAATATAATTGGTGAATATATTAAAACATATAAAAATTTATATATATATAGATAAAGTTTTAATAGAAACACATTTAGTAACTACTATTGACAATCATATTTAAAACATCAGATATGATACACATTTACAAATAGTAAGAATTTTTTTTATATTATATAAATGTATTATATTGATATTATAATTTAATTATAATATAAATATTCTAAAATTTATTAGTTCATTTTACATAATTGTTGAATTATTTCTATGTTTCTTGTGTCAAAGTATTGAAAATTTAATTAATTTAACAGGGAAAAAATTACTTATTTATAGTAATAGGAAATAATAATTAGATAAAATGTTCATATTATAAGTGAAACCAATCATAATACTACCAAAATTATTTCATATAAAATTAAATACATAAATAAATTTGTATATATGATATAATGTTCATTTTTTTGGTACTGTGAGGTTGAGATATTATAATTTTTTTTTAATTTTTAGTCTTCATGATATTATCTGTATCGCGAAAGGAAGATTTATGTACATGTTGTTTTTGCACAAAGGATTAGAAACTGTCATGGGAAAAATAAATGTATTTGTCACAATATTTTATCTTAATGATGAAATGAGTTTTGCAAAGCAATTTTGAAATTAAATATTCTTATGAATAAGGACTGGTTTATGCGATTATTTTTTAGAAACTGTCAATCAGTAAAAAAGTTCATTTTTTATTGTGATGAGAATTAGAAATATAGAACCAAATATTTGTGAAATGGTTTTAACAGTAACTATATTATTGTGTAAGGAATGGTGACTATGTGCTTGTACTGAGAGTTTTCTTTAATTCTTTCCACATACTATGAGTCCAAGAGGTAGTGTGAGACTCTATCACACAAAGGAAGAACACACAATGACATTATGTCTTGTGTGATAGAATAATGAGTGCAAGGGTCTGTATAAAGTAATAAGTGGATAATTTCTTACATACAAAAATGAATAATCAATCGATATTATATTCATAAGCACATGAATGTAAAACTGTGTGAAATCCCAGGTCAAATATGCATAAAATCATGATGTATACAATATGAATTCATAAATATTATGTGAATATTGTACGTGAGTGAGCATTGCACAAAAAGAATTATGTGTGATTGGGTATGCAGGAGAGAAGAATGGATAGTGAGTTTGTGCTTCCAAAAGTGTATGTGATGTTGAGAAACTATTATGTGATTACATGCATCATACAACAATAGAGAGATAATTTTGTGGGATGTGATCATATTGTGTATTTAAAGAAGTAGAATAGTGTGAATTCATCCAATTGATTGAGTACACTACTAATTATTTCATTAGTGTTAAAATACATAAAAGAAAAGTGAAGAGATAGTTTGTGATATACGTGCATAAAGGTATTACAATAAAAAATATGATTTACATTTATACATGTGAAATATTTCATAAAAATAAAAAGTCCATGAATTTTATTTTCCATGAATGAGGTACATTCAATATAAATTTAATGACAAATGTGAATTACTTTTTTGATAGTTAAGATGAAGAATTATATTAGAAGTCAATTTGCAGAGCATTGATATATCATGCTATGAATGAGTCGCACGAAATTTTGTATGAGTAATTATAGACATAAAGAAATTTATGATTTTAATATATTAAAAATATGAAGTTGAAGTATTAGTAGTCTGAGTTATTGCATTTTGTGAGAAATAGAATAAAAAGTATTTAGTGTTTTTAACTCCATGATTGACTATACTATTCTTTATTCATTTTATACATACTGGGTAATAATTTATAGGCTGTGTTATTAGATAATTGTATGAATGTTATTTCACTATAATTGAAGAAGTGGATCAAAATTTGTTTTTTAAGTGACACCCTTAGATATATTTTTAATATACATTAACGAGTAGATTAAATCTAAACAAATAAAGATGAATTTAATTGAACAAAATCAAGCTAACATGGTCTAAATAGACTCAACCCAACGTGAACCAAATTGAATAATCAAATACTAAACTAAATTAAATAAAATAATGTAACTTTATATAGGATGATCACTTTTAGGGATAACTATTAACCATGATCAAAAAATTTATAATAAACTCTAAACTAATAATTGGAACAAATCAAAAAAAATAATTAAATGATAATTAATTTATCTTAAAAATTAAAATAACATATAAAATTCGAATTTTAATAAGAAAATAGGTCCAAATCCAAAATTTGATCTGTAGAATTCTTTGGAAGATTAAATGATGCAAGATATATACAAAAAATGATTATAAAAATGAAAAATATTGATGAACAACAAACTAAAATCAAATCATGAATAAATGTCTTCAGAAATAAGATTTGGAAGAAAACCTAACTCGTAGATGTTGAAAAACGGTGAGATAATCAAGAAATACAATAGTAGATCATGAAAATAGAAGAAAACCGACAAGAACAGTGGTTTGATATCACAAATATGCCTTCAAATTCATCGCAAGCCGAGAGGAGTCGTCTTGGTTTATCTTTCAAAGATCCAAAAAACACGAGGGTTTCCCGATCTCGGCTAAATTTAAATTCCTTCCAGTGTCAGTTTTTACAAAAATAGGCGCCGAAGAGTCTGAAAAATATTTTTGGTGTCCATTTTTGGGAAAATTGATGATGATTTTTTTTAATATATGGCGTTAGTTTTCTGAAAAACCAAATCCATAAATATATATATTTAAAAATATGGCAATAGTTTTTATAAGAATCAATACAGGAAGATCTCAAGTGTGGGATTAATGGCATCCGTTTTTGTAAAAACGAAAGTCAAAACATTTTTTTTATTTTCAGTGTTTCTTTTTTGAAAAATTTACACTATATATCATACCTTTCGAGGTTTTTGGTGCTGGTTCTACTAATAACTAAATAAAAAATACACTCTTAAAGATTTTTTACATCAAATTTTAGTACAGCTGATGCCAAAATATTCTTCCACAAAATATTGGCATTAGTTTAGAAAAAAAAACAATGTAATTACATTGAAATTAAAACCAATATTTCCAGTAGTTTTGTACTGGGTAACTAACATACCATTCATGTGTACAGATGACTAGCGCCTCACAAGATGATGTTGTCTAGTTTTCCATTACCACCTCTCATGGTTGGGAATTATAGAGAAAAAACATTTTAATATGATATATATGATATTTATGATTTGTTTATGATTATTTAATAATTATAAAAAACATAACTTCATGCATTCCATTTTGTGTAAATATGATATCCTTTTTTGTGGATGTGTGGACTACCACTTCTTAAAAGTGATATGATTCATTTATACATTTAATGGAACATATTAAGGTTAGGTTTAGTGAACTTATATGATATATATGATATAATAATTATACTATAATATTATTATATATACATATACATATACATATATATGTATTTATTTCATTTACTTTTTATTCAATAAAAATGAAAATAGAAATATCGTTAATGCGTACGTACACCCTACCGTCTCAATGAACGGTGTTTTCCATTCCTTATTTATAACATTCATAGATTATTTTAAATATTTATATAATGAATATATATGATATTTATATAATATTTTACATTATTAAAATAATTAAATCTCGATCTAAGAATGATGATCAAGAATAAGAAGTCAAACATATATGAAAAATAAATAGGATATTACCAAAAACATAACATTAACATAGAGTTATTAATAAATGGGTAATATAAATACCTAAAAAAATAATATATGGTAATATATATAATAATATTTTATTATTTTATAATTATAATAAACATATATTTAATACATAGATGTTTTGAATGTATATGAATAATTTCAAAACTTAAGGTAATGGTTTTCTCGTCTCACTTTTATTTCTGTGAGACTTATGACTTATTCACCTCTCAATTATTTTACGTGGTGTATATACTATCGATGAATATATTCAATTATTCTTATAATTAAATTTATGGGTATTTACATATCTATTTTATGCTCTTTCATTCATGGGGTTTATCAATCAAAAGTAACCAAATCTATAAGGTAATTTGTTCTCAATTTTCCTTCTTTGAGATAAATACAATGTTATTGACCTATATTTTTCTATGAGGTGTATATACTACCATTTTATTTTATTTATTTAATATATTTATTTTAATAATATTATAATCTTTATGTAATTATATTATTTCCATATGATTATGATTGAATGTTTCCAAAGTGGTAAGGATTTATTCTTACAATCTCATCATTTATCGAGAATGTTTATGATTATGCTTCCATTGATGAAATATTATGATCCATATCTTAGTCAATATTTTTTATACTATTATCCTATGGTTAGCCATTATATCTCCATGTATTGGTACCATTTTTTTCACTCTTTGGCATGTAAGATAATTAAGAAAGTGTTTTTAAGAAAATATGACTTTATTTCTCTTTTTGATATGAAATTTGTGTTCTTCCAAAACAATGTTTTATAATAATGTTTTCAAGGATTCATTTATAATTTTTCAATTTTATTTTCAAATAAATGGATTTCAAAATGTTTCCAAGATTCTCTAAAAAAATTTAACGTTATTTTCAAATAAAAGGTTTTCAAAATGTTTTCTAGATTCCTATATTAGTTATGATGGTTATTTTCAAAGAAAATTGTTTAAAATGGGTTTATGTTTTGAAAGTAATTTTTAAAGGAAGAAATTTTTTTCCTCAATAAATTTTTTATAGGTTTTTAAAAGCTTACATTATAATTTTTTCAATGTCATTTTAATTAAATGGTGTTTTGAAAATGTTTTATGGTTTTAAAATTAATTTTCAAAAAATGATTATTCTCTGTTAGAAATGTTCCATGATATATTTAAAAATACTTCACCATATAATTTTACATCCTTTGATATAGAATATTATTTACTGGGGATATGATCCAAGGACACCATTATTACCCTTTATTTGAATGGATTATGTTTAATAGGAAAAGTTGTTTATGTATAATGTTTCACTTCTATGGGTTACTCCATGAAAAAATGACTATGAAATCCACTTCCTTTCATGAGTTATTCTATAATGATATGACTATAAAATCTTTATCCTTTTTCAGAAGATATAATAGTATGAAATATTTATAATACCCATTTCATTTCATAGGTTAGATGTTTATGAAACCCATCTCTATTTATGTGTCATGATATGATGAATTTTTTTTCATCTTGTAGAAGAAGAATGTATGATTCCATTATGTGATGGGTGTGACCTATATCACATTCAAATAAATTGGGAAATTATGGATGAATCATGAGTATAAAAGTTATTCATGAACCTAATTACGTGTTCACAATGTTATATGTGAACCTGATTACATGTTCACAATGTCATGCATGAACTTGGTTTTATGTCCATAAGTTTATACGTGAACCTGGTTACATGTTTTCAATGTTATTATTGAACTATATTACGTGGTCAAAATGTTATATATGAACTTGATTGCATGTTCACAATGTTATTACGGACATATTTTCAAGTCCATAAGTTAATGTATGAACATGATTACATGTTCACAATGTAATGTGTTAATTTTATTACCAGTTCTTAATGTTATATGTGGACTTAGTTTCATGTCAATAAGTTTATGTGAGGTTATGATTTCATTTTATTAACCTAATGAGTGAACCAGTTTCTATTAATACATGTTCAAAATTTTATAATCCAACGTGTATGAAAAAATTCCATGTCTTATTCCAATTTTATTCTTTCATGGATTATGATCTCGATTACCTTATCATTCATGTATTATGAACTACCAATATTTATTCCATGACGATTGATTATGATCTTTGATATTTATGGTATGGTCTTCTAATGATATGATCTTGTTCTCATACCCCTTATTCTCAGGATTATGCATACATATCACATTGTTTACCCTTACTTACCATCTGAACTCACCCATTTCTTATATTTCCTTTACCTAGGTTATAAATAATGGTTTTTAAGATGTATTGATAAAGGGGAAGATCTTTATGGAGATTTTGAAGATCCTTTACCTAATTAAAAAAACTTGATCCAATACTCCAAATACACTAAACTATTATGGTCATCAGGTATGTATTTTTTGTAATGTGATGAATATTCATCTAAACTGATACAATATCCTTGTATATTAAGCCGAATTAATTATATTCATGTACTTAATCATAATTAAAACCCTATGGAAAACATTTTCAAATGTCATATGAGCACAAAAAATCATAGTAAGGTAAATAAATAAACAAAGAAACAAACCTATTATTTCATGAATACTTATTAATGAATTTTATATTAAAAAATAATCTTTGGACTCCAAATACACATTTTTTTACCTAAGAAATAAAATTTTATACCCATAAAAATTCATTAAAAATTCATAAGAAATATTAAAGGAAAAAATAAAAGTCAGAATGGTTCATTTTAAATCATGAAAAATCATTATTGTTTTTAAAAAAGTTATATATTTCACCCTTATGAAGTATCACACACATTCCATTAAAAATAATCTCATGAGTAATCACATGGCAGAATAATATAAATAACATGGTCTCCCAAGAACATGGGGACATAAGAAATTTGGTAGAAACAAAAAAAAATTACATAAAAATAATTCAAGGGTAAATTCAAATATAACATCACATGGTAGACATAGTCTTATAGTTGATTAGGTTTACTTCCCAATCCCATACAAAATACTGCTTGAGACAAAAACATTATCTATTGCATTGAAGCCCTATTAGGGTGCTCCCATCTTAAAATGTTCATGATTATATGTGACTCAAAAAGTAAACGAATAATAAGGAATAAATATAATAATAAATCATGGGAATTAAATGGGTTTCAAAATCTTTCTATATATCATAATCAAAAGACAATTTTTAGAGAAGTTATTTTAGAAATTATCATATGGAATGTATTTCCGCATCAAATAATAGATAATATGATAGGTATATATGTGAGGGACATATATAGATAATTTATAAGCATTAAATTAAATTAAATTGATAGAGAATGGGAGTTAGTGAGTGTGTGGTAATAACCTTAAAAAAATATTTATTTAGAGATATCTCATAAAACCAAAAGAAAAACATTTCTAGATATCAAAATAACTCTTCTATTTAAAACTTTTTTTAAAATACATATAATGATGGGAATGTTGTTTTTTTCTTTAAATAAGACATGAAGAATTATAATGCAATCCAAAAAAATAATTTTTTTAGTTTTGGGGAAATTTTTTGACATCATATACATTAAAATAAAACATTATTTTTGTCTTTTGTAAATAAATTCCTAATTTTCTGAATAAAATAATTAAATATATTACTTTTGAAACCACCTTATACAAATTAAAAAGGAGACATAAAATATCCAATATAATTCATTTACAGAAATATAAATGTATTTATAAACTAATTTTAAGAATATCAACATGGAAGTGAATAATTTAGAAAATATATCTTTAAAACCATAAAATAAGGTTTTCACGGTAAAGTATCACAAACCTAAAAAATGAAAAATATTATATTTCAAAAACATTCTAAATAGATTCAAATATGCTAAAAAATGTTTCTTATCAATCATTTAATCATAAGTCATTTTTTTTACAAAAACAAATAATAACATGGACTTGGAAGAAAAAAGGTTAGAAGGGAAACTTTAAAATAATATTTTTTAAATGAAAGTCTTTTACCTTGAGTCATAATCCATTCACACATTATTTACCTTATAGGATACTAAATTTTGTAAATTATTTACATTATTAATAAATTTTTTCAATTTTATTATCCATTTTATTTTATTTAACATCATTTAATATTCAATTAATTAATCATCTATATTCACATCAGACATTTTGATGATATTCAGTTAACAATTCCAAAAATTACATTGAAAAGTTTAATATGGATAATGAGGTCATTGTTTCATCATACCCATAATAATAATATCAGAATAATTATCATTTTTTAAATAAATTGTAACTTCAAAAAAATAGTGAAATATGGTTTTGGAAAATGAACTATGTTCCCATTATAGAGATAATGGGTCATACATACGTTAGAGTAATGTTTCCATTTTTTAGTGATCATGATGGAAATAATGTAAGTTTTATTTTATCCATAAATAATTATAATTATATAATAAATATAATATTATTCCTTTTAAATAATCTTATATATACCATTCATGTGATGTGGAAATGAAAAATAGATCGCATCGCTTTGGGGAGGTGATAATCCACACGTATACCCGAATGATGTTTTCATCATTCAATGAATGGAAAGGTAAGAAAATATATGAAATATTATTCTACTATAATGATAAATATTTCATGAATTTATAATATATATACCTTAAATCCATAATCATAACCATGCCTGAGAGGCAATGATAGAAAACAAATTGCATCAATTCACAAGTTCATAGTCTTCCATGCACCCGAATGATGGTTTTCATTCCTATTTGAGGGAAGAGGGTATAGATGTTGTTTATGAAACTGAAATAATTACATATCATTATGTGGGAGATAATTTTGTTATTATTTCATCATGGATTAACAATATTTAATGGAGTTATAATACAAAATAAAAAAACACAATTAAAAATGAAATATCTTATTCGGACAACTTCTATTGGTTTTAACCGGAAGCATTATTATGTGGGTTTTATAATAAAAAAAGTGACTCTAATACATGGGAATGGAATTATGGATGGTATTTGGGTAGGTATTTTTTTGATCTAGAATAATTTTCATGTGTGTAGAAAAAGTTGAGTTGGTTCCCTTTTTTAAATGAGGGGAGGGGCACTTTTGGAATTTAATGAAATAATAAATTAATATAATTTAATTTTAATGGAAAAAATGATCTATATAAATATAATTATATTATTTATGATTATGGGTCTAAATATGATCATCCAAAATCTGTAAATTTTTATATTAGGTTCTTAGCCTTATCTCATTGTTAAACCCCACTTTAACACTTTTTTACAATTACCGCGATATGTAATGTTTTAACTCTTTATGGGTAAATATGGTTTCAATAAAAGGAAAATTAGATTATAGATATACCATGGTAGATATTTAAAACCATATAAAAATAACATGTAATAACATATTATTTATAATAATTTTAATTCATTTAGTAAAATATTATTTATTTTTAAATATCCCTAATGTTTTTTTAAGACCAAGGGACAATTTATTTCACAAAAAAGAAAGAAAGTTACAAAAGTCTAAAAGAAGGAATATTATTAAAATCCTTATCATAAAAAGGGATAGAATCATCAGGAAAATCATATAGCTAGGTAATATCCTGATTGACCCCCTTGTTAGAAAGACTATCAACAACCACGTTTGCTTCACGGAACACATGTGTGAAAATGTAGTTGAGATCCATGAGCGAAGTATGACATTTAATCCATAAAGAGGTAAGCGGCCATGTAAGGTGCACCACCCCCTTCCAGATAGCATGAACAACAGTGATTGAATCACATTCAATCCACATCTTATTCCAACCCTTTTGTTTGGAAAATTCCACTGCATGAATCACTCCTAACATTTCCGCTTCCAAAGCCGAGGCTGTACCTAATCCACCAAAGAAGCAGCCAAGGAATCTGCCAAGAAAGTCTCTAATGATGGAACCACAACCTGCCAGACACGGGTTTCCTCTAGAGGTACCATCGAAATTCAATTTGATCCATCATGGAAGCGGAGCTTGCCAGAAGACCTCAAAGGTGGATTGAGGCTGCCAGTAAGATCCCACAATCTGAAGATGGCGAAGGATCTCAAAATCACCAACAGAGTTGTCACAATGATCTTCTGAAGAGGGGCCACATCCTTGAAGGCAATGAGAATATGTGTTTTACATGCAATGAGACTGAATGAGCAATTATTATGAATAAAATTATTTCTGTCATACCAGATCACATGTATGAGTTCCGCCACCGCAGTCAGAAAAATATTCTTGATTCTCGTGGAAGAGTCCCAATTAACACAGTGATGTAATTGAGGGCTGATAGTAGTAGGAAGTGACCATATGCAACAAAAAATGTCAAGAGTGTAATTCCAAAGATCTGCAGCTATAGCACAAGACAAGAACAAATGATTATCATACTCACAGTGTTGATTGCACAGATGACATCTAGAGAAAAGAGGAATCCCAAAGGATTGAAGGCACACATTGGTGGGGACCCTATTATGGGAAATCACTAATGTCATTGTTGGAACTATTCATTTAATTTGAATTCGAAAACAAATTTATAACAATGGAATTATAATTTAATCCTTTGAAACATCAATATAATTTTAAATTTATCAAAAAAAATTATGTAACATATTAATTTATTCAATTAATATTACTTTTATTATTTTTAAAATTATTTATTTATTTTTCTATTAATTAGTTAATTTTTTTGTCGACATTTCACAAAAATTTAAGGTTATAATTTCATCACAAAAAATTAGAAATAAAGTACCAAGATAAAAAAATAACATATCTATAAAATAATTATTTACAACTTAATGTATGTTATTTTTAACCCGATCTCAAAATATTATAGTTATTAAAAGAAAGAAAGAATTATTTTTGTCTTTATTATTTACTTAAATATTTTAAATTTAAAAATTAAAGAAATATGGAACTAAGTGGACATATATTCGAGAATTTTATTTAAATTTCTGAACTACACTCATCCAATAGGATACAAAAACATGTTAGGGTTTATTTTTAGTACTTTTTGATATTATTTTTATCCTTAATATCTCTATTTTCCCTTACCACAATGATAATTACTTACTATAGTTACTATTAATATTGGGTAAAAATAAAAAGGGACTCTTTAAAAAATTCATACCTCCTAATTCATAATATAGAATCCATTTTTGAATAATAATTCTACATAAGTGGAAATTTTTAATTTTAATTTAGACTCATGAGATGCAATGGAAAACATTTTTTCAAAAAAATGTCCTTTAAGTATGAAATATTTCTATACCACATCCAAGTATAGAATTCATTAAAATTAAAATAATTTGATTTTTTTAATAGAAATGGTCCTATTTCCTTTAAAAAATAATCCAAAATTTAATTTATCTTTTTAAATACTTAAAATGATAATATAGATTTTAATAAAAATCAGTGTTTTTCACTATTCATTGAAAAAACAAAAATTTCAGAAAAAATCAAAATTTAATCATAAGATAATTTTGATATTATTATTTCAAAAAATATATCCTATTTTTTAAAAAAAAATAAAATTCCCATAAAGTAATTTCTATACTCTCTCATGAAATTTCATAATAACCATTTTGTTATGAAAATAAATTTCTAAAGAATAAAATTACATTACTAAAAATTGATTGGTTTTTTACTAATAATTCATCAATAAATTTATATGGTGTAGGAAAATTTTATATATATAATTATATCATAATTCATTTAATATTATCCTTACCCACTAATTTAGCATCTATGTTATAATGATTGTATTTAAATAATAAAACAGTAGGGTTCATTTAGGATCATTATTGTGTAACATATATGAAATAGAAAATTTTTTCTTTTAAAAAATATTTGGTTGTTACATTCTTCCTCCCTATAATAAATTGTGTTCTCAAAATTTGAACTTAAAATCGGTATTAAAATTTTTGACATTTGAAAATACTTTTGTAGAAATCCCATATTAGTATAAGGGTTAATAAGAATTAATCTTGAAAAGAGAGAAAGGGAAATATAAAGGTAATAACTTAACTAGGATTCTAAATAGGGGAAAAATAATGGGAATTTAAATTATAGACATGGAGAAAAAATATTGTGACTAATTAATTGTGTATATTGTTAGAGATCCTTGATCAAAATAAATTGAATGATCAAGCGGTAGTTAATGACCACAAAACCATAAACTATTGAGGTGTGAAAAAGATCATAGATTAATCCAAAATGAATCGAATAAGACAATATTTTCGTTTCAAGAGACTTTTCCAAGATTTTAATAATTCCTTTATCATATTGATATAGAAGATAATTAAATATACTTACTTCATTTGTTAAATTTAACCCTTTAGTAAATTTCCCCCATAGTATATTTTTTTCTCCAAATGATGAGTATTCAAGATAAATTTTTCATGCTTGAAGAATTAAAATAATCTTATAATGGATAACATAATCCAAGAAATTATAGAAACATATTCCTCTTATATTTATAAATTAAATAAAACTAAAATGGTTAGCTCAATATAATTCTCAAAATTAATAAAAAATCATATGAATAAATACATCATTAATCACTAATTCCTCAATAATACCATTCTATTTTAAACTTAGATCATTTTATAAATAAGAAACCTTAATTTGTTTTCAAAAAAACCCATACTAAGACAAAAAACCAAATATTAGAAGTATTTTATCACATATTCTTCCTAAATTAATCTAATAATGATCTTCAATCAACATTAGTCACCCATAAAGTCATATAACAAAAAATAATTATGACTTAATCATATTATTTCTAAAATATGCTACTCATTTCCATAAATAACATGTAACACCACAAATGCATATTAATATCATATATTATCCCAAAAAATAATTCAACCTTTATTAATAAAATAAATTCCCATAATATTCTATTTACCTTACTTCTTTTAGGTTCTCAAAATAGAAAACTTCTTCTGAAATAATATTAATAACTTAATCAATATGTCACTTTTCAATCCCATGGTTATCCTTATGATAAATCATTTATTCCCAAAATCAACTTAATCTATATTTTTTGCATCATTTAAAAAAAATTCTAACCAAGACATCATGTAAGTCCGTGTTAGGTGTTTCACCCTTCTCAGCATTTATTTGTGGGTTCATGATTTGTGGCCTTATCAGTTGTGGAAATATTTCCTTTTTACTAAAACTATATTTATATAATTATTATAACATACCTAGAAATATGATGAAGATTTTTTTAAAAAAACCATAATCATCAATTAACATTTAAATCCTAAATATTGTAAATACCTTTAAACTAATTAACCGACCAATCTTCCTCAAATAATACTTCATGTTTAAACTAAGGGTTACATATACCTCAACCTAGTAAAACATCTCCCGAAATGTCATCATTCACCTTAAAATACCATTACTTAAAAATTAAAAAGGGGTTCATAAGAATTTAAACTTATGAAGAACAATAAAATCAAAAACTCATGATTGTATCCATAACTATTAGGTTAAAATAATATGAAAACATCATAATCTCCAAAGTTATCTAAATATTTTCTCTAATACAATATATAATGAACCATCCTTGAATATTACTTAATCTTGAGTTTTAACAAAAGAATAAATTATCTTACATTTGAGGATATTTATGATTTATAGTTTTATATAATTATTCCATCACCCTTACATAAATAAATATTACATCATAGCGTGTACACATTCATGTAATATCTATTTTCCACAAAATAAAAAATTTTGATTTAAAAAGTTTCCTTGTCATGAAATATCTTTAAAATTATCATCTTCACCTCATCCTTGCCCAATATCATAATTAAAAAAATTTAAAAAAAATGAAAATGGGTTATGAGAATAAACAATCCATGAAAGGTACATATAGAAGGTAGAAAAACTTTTTAGTCTTTGAATACTTATATAAGATTGGTATTATTATAAATTATACATTGGAATAAAATAAAGAATTTATTACCATAAAATCCAACCCTTTTGCCTAATGTTTTTCAGAAACTCTTTCATAATAAATCTTTAAGAAAAAAATAAAAACATAAAGGATATTTTGAAATCAGGAAAAATTATGAAATAATTTTCCAAAAATTATATATATTTGAACCATATTAATTAAAATATACTTTCCATTAAACACAATCTCATGATTAATCACATGGTATCATAACATAAAGAACTTTTTATCACAATATCCTAAAAACATAGGGAATGTGTAAGCTATACAAAGCATTACATAATCATAAGTCAATAATATCATCCAAGATAACATCCCATGGTGGGTAGAATCCCATAGTGGGTAAGGATTACTCCCTAATCCCATACATATTGTCTAATGAGACAAGATAATTACCCAATGAATTAGAGAACTATTTGTGTACACCCATTATAACATGTTCATGATTCTGTGTTAGATAAAAAAGATATTAGTTATAAGTCACAAAAATAATAATTACCCATGGAAATAAATGGGTTGCATATTATTTCCACATATCATAATCAAAAGATATTTCTTATATAAAAATCATTAGAAATGATCATTAGGAATTTATTACCCCCATAAAAGAATGGTAGAAAAATATAAGAATATAAGTTAGGTTCATATAGAGTTAGTTTAGAAGAATTAAATAAAATTAAATGTATAGAGAAAGTGATTTAGATATATATTGGTCATTTCCTAAAGAAAATGGTGGATCATAGAGATCCCTTACATCCATAAGAAAAAAAATCTCCATATTAAAATATCCCTACCATATAAAACCATTTTTAAAATACAAAAAATAAAGGGGTAGATTATTTTTCTTTTAAGAAAACATTTAATCTTATAAATAAATCCAAATATCAAATAATGCCTATGATGGCGGGAAAATCTATTGACAATTTATATGTTAAAATAAAACAATCCTTTTTTTATTTTTTCAAGAAATTAAAATCATTACATATAAAATATTTTAAAATATTCATTTTAAAAATATCTAAAACGAAGATAAAAGAGGAACAAAATTTACTAAATAAATAATCTATTACCATATAAAAGGAATTAATAAAATAATTTTAATTATCTGGACATTTAAGATGAATATTTAGAAAATAAATCTTAAAAACCATTAAAAATGATTTTATAGTAATGTGTCCCATATATAAAAACATAAAGAGATTAATTTTTAAAAACAATCTAACAAAAGTAAAATATGTAAAAATAATATATATAATCCATTTAATCATAAATATAAATTTTCGTAAAATATTTAGAAGAACATGGACTCGGTTGAAAAAGTGTTGGATGGGAAACATTATTTGGGTATTTTTTAAAAGAAATTCTCATACCTTGAAACAGACTTATATCATTTGTTATTTATATTCCAGAATAATAAACATGCATTAATTATTTTGTTTCTTAAGAACCTTTTTCAGTTTTATTTTCCATTTTATTTTATTTAGCATCATTTAATATTCAATTCGGTAATCATTTTAGTTCACAATGGACATTTTGATGATATTCAGTCATAAGTCCAAAATGACTTCGACAGGATGACTATAAATAAAGTGTACATTATTTAATCACCTATAGAATAATAATAATGGAATTATTGTAATTTTTATAAATCAGTTATACTTTTAAAACAAACCATGATATATGGTTATGAAAAATGAACTATGTTACAATCATGGAGATGGTAGCTCGTACGTATGATTTAGTAATGTTTCCATTTTTTCAACGATCATGATTAAAAGAAGGTAAGTTTTGTTTCATAATTAAATAATTATAATTTTATCATAACTATCATATTAATTTTTAAATTCACTAATATATTCAATCCATTTTATGTGGTAATGAATAATGGATTATATCACTTCATGGAGGTGGTAATCCGTCTGTACGCACGAACGTTGTTGTCATCATTTAATGAATTGAAAAGTAAGAAAACCTATGATATGTTTACTTTTTAAAATTATAAAATTTTCATTAATATCATATATGAAAATTAAATTCACCATTATACACATTCATGGGAGGTGATGATGGGAATCAAATTTCATCGGTTCGTGAGGTGGTAGTCTGTTGTACACATGAATGACGGTTTTGTTTCCCATTTGATAGAAGAGTACACGGATATTGGTTTCTAAATTGACAGAATTATATATAGATATATGGTAGAAACTGATATAATTATATCATCAGGTTTGAATAATATTCTATGAAGTTAGAAGAATAAATAAAACAAAAACGTTTGGTTAAGAAAGACACCTCTGAACTCGATAAATAGTATAAAAGTAAAAATCAATGTAATATGGAACCCAGTGGACATATATAAGATATTTTGCTGGAAATTTCCAATCCAAAATCATTAACTAATATAATTTTATGTTTTAGGGTAAATATTGTTTCTGTATCGTATTATTGTTTACCTTAATTACCCGATTTACTTTTACTGTGGTGATAATTATTTACTATAGTTACTATAAAAAATGGATACAAATAATATTAGGATATTTAAAATGATTGAAATACCAATTATAAATATGGAATCCATTTTTTAAGAATAAATTTATATAACTGGATGAATTCAAATTAAAATATGACCCATGAGACGTAAAGAAAAACAATTTTCCCAAAAAATAATCCTTTTAAGTATAAAATATTTTTGTACTATATCCAAGTATAAAATTCATTATGAAAAACATAATTACATTACTTATAGTAAATATTAACCAATAAAATATTAAAAATAATAAAAAAAATAATTCTACTTTTTAAATACTTGAAAATAAAATACATTTTACAATAAAAATATCTGATTTTTTTGCAATTCCATGAAAAATAAAACATTTCAAAAAAATATACAAATTTCATCAAAATATAATTTTGATACGAGTATTTTAAAAATGATATTTTATTTAGAACATAAAATTTATAAAATTTGAGAAATTTGTTATAATATTTTCTCCCAAAAAATATTAAAATCCATTTCTTAATACAATGTATTTTTGAAGAATAAAATGACATTGCTAAATAATTGGGTGATTATTTATTAAGAATCTATCCATAAATTTATATTGAGCATGAAATTAATTTATATTTTATAAAATAATAAAACATATTCATACCCACCCTTTTAACATCAAATTTATAATTCTCGTATTTAAAAAATAATTTTTCATGGTTCATTTATGCTTGATGTTTTGAGTCACATACGATATCGAACATATTTTTCTATGTAAAAAAATAACAGGGAGATACATGGGGTATCTTATGTTTTGTTTTAGGGTATAGTTTGGTAAAATTATGTATCTGTCAATTTGTTTGACCATAGTATTTATTTTCTGTTTTTTATATATTAGACATTTTTATTTATTTTTTATTCTACTTGTTGTGTAATTTCATGAAAATTATTTAGATAATTCACATTGATTATTATTTTCCTGGTGTATCATTTATTATGATTTTTTATCTTTATTAATTATATATAACTACATATCTTATATATAAGGATTTATATTTCATTGATACACCATTAAATATCCTTGATTTGTTTTTATGCTCATTTATTAATATTCAAGCATAAATCAATTCCCTTAGGTTGTTCATTTCATTTCCAAGCACTAGTTGAAATCCAATCTAGATTTGCAACACACCATTGGTTTTGTGATGAGTTTACCAAGGTTATATGGAAGGATGACCCAGGTTGGTTAAGCTAACTAGTAAATATCATAGTGAGATGATGGATAAAACACTGATACAATGTTTGTATGAAGATTATAAATATCATGGTGGAGGACATATCATAAAACTCAAAATATGTTTTATCATGGTCTCACAAAACTAAGTGTGGATGAAATTATGACACATAAATATCATGTAATACCCCACCCTATAATGAATACTCCACTGAGGCTAAGAATCACATGGCCTCAATCTCAATCCCTAGTCAGTAGATTCTAGTTACAATCACCAAGGGTTTTTTATATTCTCTATGGAAATGATTGAACATTTAATGTTATATCATAATAAAAATATTAACATAAAAACATGATATCAATAGTAGGCCAAAATTAACAAAATCATTCACAATATAGTAAATTGAAACAACCTATAAATTATAAAATAAAGCATACATCCTATATAAAACTTGTAATAAATACCATGTACAATATATTTGAAAAAATTAAAAAAATAACTTGAACAGTAATAATCACAAATTTCCTCCTCGCTGGTCGAAAATTATATGAAATCATCTCTCTCATATCTTTTTTACATTGAATCCATTTTTGGGGGAACATTTACTCTTCCTACAATATTTTGCATGTCACTAAAACATACATGAGGCGTGTATTCATATGGGGCGATAATTATTTCTAAATAGAAACCTCTATAATCCCAAACACACTATAGATTTTAATGTGATCATATATAACTTATTTTGATATATAAAATTCTTTAATAATACCATAGAAAACATGGAATTAAATGTTTTATGTGCTAATCAAAAAACCTAATAAAACTTGTACAAACTTCTATAAATGTCGATATAATCTCAAAACATAACCTAAGGAACAATGTAACTAAACACATGGGTTATATAAATATTATTCCATACCAATATAATATAATATATTCTCATGAATAATAAACAACCCTGAAGAAAAACCACGTCTCCAATAAAATCATCTTATATTTTATCCTAACTTAAGGATCTTTGAATGATACCAAAATTTATATATTTCTATAATAAAATAGATATTTTATAATATTATAAAATTTAACATTAAATTCATTAAATCAAGCTCATATTTACACTATTTTTTATCCCATTATAATTTTTCACTTTCATATTTGTACACTCTAGCAAAAAAATATCATTCAATTTATTATCACTTTAATACAAATTATAGAAGTTACATTTCACATTAAATCCCCATTTAAAAATAGAAAATCCAAATTATCATTTAATAATATAAAACCATATATTACTCCTTTTATTACATCTTTATATTTATCCAATTGTAATTTCAGAAATTATAAACAATTAAACTTCACAGAAACATTACTATAAAATCTCAAAAACCTATTACTAATGCCTCAAACTCATTATCGCGAGTTTTAACCAAACCACATGCTTGATCATGTATTGATAAAATTATTCTGAAACTTAATCCAATACCACAACATGTAATTTTAAGAAATTTAGTACAAATAATTCAATCAAATTAATATAATAATGTATTTAAATTATAATAGAAAATATTTTAACACAACAAAACAAAACCATAACATAATAAAAAAAATTTATTTTTATTTTTTTTGATTTTATCAAATTCATGTTTTAATCCCTGTCTTATCTATTTTAATCAAAACATTAGTATGTAAATTCATATTTCTAGTCCCGAATCACATATAATAAATGTGTTTAACACATTAAAATTTATATAAAATTATTCACATTTAATATATCTTAATTACTATAAAATTAATCATAAGCATAATCATAAGTCACAGTAGTGAGGCATAATTTATATATAATATCATTATTAAATAATAAATAATGAGAGTGGTCAACCTCATTATTTTTAAACAAATCCCGCAAATAGAGATGTCTTAGTTCCTAATCAAGAATAAGTCATCCATAATTCCTTTAAATTAGAAGGGTAAATTAAAATTAAAATATGATTGAAAAAAACCATGATTCCATCACAAAAATTTATAAGGATTTATATGCCCTAGATTTTATGATCCCAAATCGAGAAATAAATCATAATTACACTACGAATTGACAAAAAAAATTCCCAAGGAATTTACTGTGAGAGGGAAAGAGATTGGGGAGAAACACTAATTCAATTATAGATCATGAATGTGGAGATTACACTTAGAATCTCAAATACTACAACTAAAAAATATAAAAATAACCCTCTTTAAAAAAAAAATTTAATGAAAAATAATACTATTAGTGGGACCTTATAAGATATCTAGTAGCCCATGACGGTATCATTTCATGTATCTAATCACCCAATATTATCAATTAGGATACCAATTAAACCACCATGCTTTTGGTGGATTACACAAATTTTTTTGTTGAAAAATGAAATAAATATTTTTTTAAAACATATAATATAATAAAAAAAACTCTTCATGTTACTCTTCCTTCCTATAATTTAATTCATAAATCAAATAAAATGTTATATATTCAAAAAATAAAATTGAAAACATACATTAAATCCCTTAGTTGTTATAAAATCTACAAAATAAGAAACATCATATTTAAGTAGTAGTATTGGGCATCTTTAATAAATAACATCACCGATTGAGACCTCAATTCTACTCTTCACTCAAAAGTGATCCCTTGAACAAGTCTATGCTTTCATATCACACATACAAGTGGCATGAATTTCAATCATAATATCTTCTCACTATTATTCACAATATTCACTGATCTCTTTATGAAATACTTTTACCAATCTAACTCCACTTCATTATACTGAATCACATGAGATAGATCCAGTTCATATTTCCTTAGTTGATATACATAAAACACACAATCTATCATATTATATTTTATGGGTAGTTTTAAATGTTTTTTTTCTTTCCAACCCTCTCTATGAACTCAAATGGTTGAAAAAAATATAGACCCATATTCTATTTCCTTTAGGATCATTAATGTCCCAAACCAAGGCAGAGGATGAAGAATGATATGATTTCTAATAAAAAAATATAGAAATTTGAATCTAAAATCAATGTATTAGTTTTCCATAATTATGAGTAGTATATAATCTTTTCCTATCTGGTTTCACTTGATTGTAAGTTTGTTATAAAACATTATGACCAAATAGAGAAGCTTTGTTAGCTTCCATCAAACAGAATGGTGATTGAAATGACCTTCCATATAATTCATCGGTTGGGTTTTTATGAGAATAAGTTGGATCATGAGTGAGAACATGGGAGAGGGTTCTCATAGTTTCACTCTTCTTGAGTATGATAGTGATTGTTGGTGAGGTTTTTAGGGAAATGTAGAAGTGTAAGAGGGAATATGTGGGTTTTATTATGCATGGTGCTTGGTGTTGTTACCAATCAATAAATGATTCATCTATGGGTTTGTTTAAAAATTGTTAGGTTATTCATAGACATGAGTAGTGTTTTAGTGATAATACAATGGTGATACTGTCATCAGAATAGTGTCCCAGAGTTTCTATTTAAAAATTAGATATACTTACAATGAGAGGTTAAATTTTAGATAGATTAGGTGGGGTTTTTAAGGTCAATTTAGGATGTTCTGTGACAAGTATTTTTTGGGTGGTCTACTTATAGTACCCATTTAGGTTAGTGGCTAAATTTTGGTATAAGGGAAGTTATATGGTGGGGATTGCACTAATAGATATGAGAAATAGTTGTTTCTTGTGATCCAGTAATAAATAAAAGAGAGTGTTTTGTGTTGATTCTCAGGTATGATAAGGTTTTCCACGTCTTATTGTTGAGTTTAGTAAATGATGAATCATAGAATGAGGATATCTGCATTTTAGTTTGATGAATCGATGATCATGATACACCCATCGAAGGTAGAAAAGTGTTAGTTATGGATATACAAACCTCATGTTGAAAAGGTTGCTGATGTGATGAGTCTAGTAGGTGAATGGTCGAGGTGACACCGTGATAACAGTGTTTAAAAATATTTTATTTGATCTAGTTCCTTGGTGAATACCATATTTAGGAATCAAATGTGGTTTTGGTTAGAGTTGGTGTGTTAGAATCGGGCCCTGGGTGGTTTTTGTGTGATATGAGGATGAATTAGATTGGGGGAGGGTTGTTTAATGATGTAAGATTTATTATAATAATGGTAATATTTGTGGGTTGAACCATGAATCATGACATGATTCATGAGGTGAAAATTAATTCATGACATGATTCAAGGGGTGAACCATCATTTTTCATGGGATTCGTGGTGAATAAAATGATGAAGTGTAGTGAAGGTGTTGTTTTGGAGCATTAATGGTGGGGAATCAAGGTGAGTTGGTACCAACATTCAAGGGATGAGAGGGATCCTATGTATAGGGGTTAGTGCAAATGTCAATTTAGAGATAGTAATTTCTTTTGAGGACACATTGGTGGGTTTTGATGGGTGTTTTGGACCATATGTGTAGGGGATCAAACTAAGAATTTCGAGAGGATGGTCGATAGAACTGGACATTGTGTCTAAAGTTTCACAGTAGAAGCATGTTTTGAATTTGGATTATTAACATGGAAATATTTTAATGAAATGAAAATCAATATATGTGTATGTATGTTTTTTGAGGATGGACAAATATTCTATAGGATTAAAAGAATTGTGGTGGTGATTTTTTAATGACCCATGTCATTATGGGTTCGAAATTTAAGATGGTATTTTTAATATCCATTGGGTAAACAATTTTTTTAAGAATCTAGTATACAATTTAGAATCTAAGGGATTGTAAGTACTTAAATTATGTTTCCAGATGTGGTTTCATGTTTTTGGATTCATTATGTGTTCAGGATGAGGCCATATAAGTATATTGTGTGAAAGGTTGTTAAAAACAGTAGTAGTATCCTATTCATGATGTGACTAAGTGTTTAGACTATAAAATTCTTGGGGTAGAGGGAGGTTCCCACTATCTTGTATAATTGGTTTGAACTAGTGGTTCTTGTCATTAATAGTGAAGGTGGCCATTTTAAAATGTTGTTTTAACCATAATAAGTCCATACCCTCCCCCTTTGTTCATTAGGGTGAGAAGAACATGGGAGGAAAAAATCATCCAGACCTCCCCTCTCTTCGATCCCTCTTTTTAGGAGATGGTTCTTAGGGGAATTCAGTGATGATTTTGGGGTTTAGAGATGATTTCATCCGAGTATGTTGAAATTTTCCATTCTTAATTGGGATTTTAGGTTATTTTTCTTGTATAGGACCTAAGGTTATGTTTATATTCTATATTTTATTGTTTATATTAATTTATTTTTCTCAAGATAGGGCTGAGGATGTTCCCTAGTCCTTCTATGCTAATTTGGTCAAGGTTTTCTTGTAATTATAGTGCCTATATCTTATATGGTGGTATGTCATGGATGAAGCATGAATTGTCTTGGTCATGGTGTTTTTAGCCTTTTCATGTGTGGTAACTCCTTAAAGGAGGTTGGCGGTCCCTTTAATACACACCCATATATTGGTGTATGATTGAATACTTTTTTACATACATGTTACATGGGACATGGTAGATTTCTATGGATCGAGATTCCTTAAAAAGAATAGAAAGGATGTAATTTGGACTCAAATGCATGGGATGAGTGGTCTTTTTCACATTAATTGTTTGGGATCTTCTGGAGATAATATCTCTAATGGAAGAGGCTATCAACAATGTCGAATAGAGACCTTTGGGCTGTCTTGGGGTTTGATATGTGATGTTGGTATCCCAGTATTGTTTCCCCAGTTATAGTTTGTCTGGTGATAGATGATTTTTCCTAGTGATGAGGTGTGAGATGGTTGTTAGTCTCATGCTTGGTGAGAGACACCCATTTAGGGTGGTTTAGTTAAATAGTGAGAATTTTGAGTGTGTTTCTTCCTTCCATGGAGACATGGTGTGTCTCATAAGGGTCTCCTCTTAATTTGTGGTTGATAGATCTCCCTTAGGATATGTGGGAAAGAACCTATGTGTACTTCATAGGTTTTTTTTCAATATATAGTGTTGGGAATCTAAGGGAATTGGAGTTTTTTGTCTTGTGATGGTCCATGGATAGTGGGACAAAGAGTGCCAAGGGGCCTTGGTGAGGTTAGATTGGAATATGAGTTCTGGGATGCAGTGGTCCATTAAGATGTTTTTTTACCAATGGGTGATGAGAAATAGATAATATCAATGAATAGATATGATGATGGGTCTAGAGGACCCAATGGGTTCCCTAATGGGTGATGTGAAATGTGATACGATCAAGGGATGGGTTTTAAGAAACTATAACCTTGTAATCAGCTGGAGAGTTATGTAATGGGTTGAGGACATGTATGCTTGATGTGACATCCCCAAAGTTAGTGGGGATGGGTTAGTCTGTGTGTGTGTGGCCTCCCCAAACACTATAGGCATGGCTCAGTGTTCTTGTAAATTCCTCATAGTCAACTCGGGTGGGATTGTGTGAATTTGATCACCCTTGAGTGTGCAGGGATCAGTTAGTGTCAATGATAGGCCATTTTATAAGAGGATTGTGTTGAGGACTACCCTAGGGTATGGGATGTGTGCATGAATTTAAATTTTTCTCATATAGGATTGGTTTTGGGATTTCCCATGAGAGGAATGGGTCATGATGTTATTTTAGAGGAGGCCTATAGACCATTCTTAAGAGATAAAGATTTGTGTCGATATGTGGATGTATGATCACACCTAGTTTCTTTAGGTAAAGGGTCAATGTATATACACCTTCATACCCTATGTCTATAGGATTAGGTCAAGAATCAGTATGATAACACATTATGACTATGTGATGAGTTTTATTATAGTATTGTGTTGTTACAATATTTGATAAATCTGATTTGAGAGTTCACTCTACTAATTATATGGATTAATTACTAACATCTTTTTGAGAGCCACTATAATATGAGGAGGGGATCCTGAAGACTTGTGAAGACTTTGGATTGGGAATTGATGAGTGTCCTTGAGTTGGGGTTTTACAAAAATTATGGTATAATAATAATAAGTGATGATATCAACCTGTTCTCCATTTCTTTAAATTTAGCCACCTCCATATCATCCAAAAATAATTATCCAATTTCACCGTATTCATAACTAAACAAGTGATACATTTAATGAATCAATGGTAAAATCTAGTGATTCCAAAGAGACAATAAAATTTAGATCTCAAAAAAAAATTGGTATCTACAAATACATCATATCTGATACTTTCCCATGATTCATTGATATTCAAAGATCATATACATCATATCCAAGGTATTTTAACTCTCATATACAAAAATATTATTTAAATATCTTTATATACAGTAGATTAGGTCATATGATTTCCAATATAATGAACTAATAATCCTCTTACTCCATATAGTATCATGAATATATCAATATTTAAATGATAAACATAATTATTATAGAACCAATATAAGTATGGAAAAAAGAATCAGTAAGTACATAAAAATGTTTTTCCATTAACCACTCATAATTAAAACATCATAAAGTCATAATTTCTCTATCTAATTCAAAATTATATCTTTAGAACATTTTTATCTCACACCATCACATGGTGAAAAATCATATGAAGATCAATCATATAAAATTATCAATACCCTCTTAGATGCCAAAAAAATCAATATAAAATTTTAAATGATACCTTATAATAATAATAATTTGGGTTAACTTATGAAGTTAAACACAAAAATAAAGCCTCTCATAATACTTTTTAGAAAATAAAATAAAACCCCAAAAGGGACACTTTTCCTAATAAAACATTTGAATTCAAGATCATATAATTGTATTTTCAACTCTCTAGTCTCAATTAGATAAACTGGGTAAGGATGTATAGTTATGGGATCAAAACATGGTACCAATTCAATTACAATCTATACCGCCCATTCTAATATAAATTCTAAAAACCCATTTGGAAACACATCCATATTTTTTAACTATTGAAAGAAAATTAAAACTACAAAATAACTTTTCCAATCCCTAAAACATCCCCACAATCTCAGAAGTGATCATCCTAATATTTTTAAAATTATATCTAGACATGTTGTGATGATATACCCACTCTCCAATAAATACATAAGACACATTATAATATGGAAAAATTATTATTCATCTTTGGAAAAATATATATTCTCTTGAAATGCGTCAGAAAATATATACCAAAAATCATGAAAAAATCATTCATTTCTAAAATAAATAATGAAAAAATATATTTAAATAAACCCTAGACAATAGAATACGTTTGAAATATTTAGATAGAATCCTATATTCATAGTTTTAGTGTACTTATTTTCCAAAATATAAATAAAATCTCAACTATAAAATGAATATCATATACCAGAAAAGAAGTAATAATGGATTGGGAAAAATTATATTATCTAATAGTATTGTTAAGATAGAGGTAACTAGAATTATACTTCTTACCATCAAATAATCCTTTCTGAAATCTATTTATAGACACTCTATGGTAAATAATAGAACAAACCCATTACCTTTACCATTACCCTAGGATTATTGAATACCTTACATTATATACCTTTACTAATATTATCCATAAGAAGATATGAAATATTGGAACCAAAAAAACTAGATGATATGTAGGTATATCTATGTATTGGTGGACTAGAAATCTTATGATAATTCTAAAAGGATATATAATCTTGGATACTAACCCTCAGAGCTCGCTACCAAATGAATTTATACTGATATCCTATTTTTCAAATGAATGTGTTCTATTTACCCCCAAGGGAATATAGCTCAAGTATAGTCTTTTTGGCCACATTGACAGAACTATAATAGTTTTTTTCTTCTATAATACAGTTAAATTTTTTTCTCTTGTCAAACTAGTCACCAACATTCTCTATTATAGTCATACCTCCTCCTTACATTACTACCTATACACCAATTAGAACCTACTAAAGCTATCCATTCCTTTATTAAATCATTTTCTCCCTTGATATTTTTTTTATAGATTCTATAAAATTTTGTTAATAAAAGAATAATACTCTTGAAAAAAGCTATAATTTCAAACCACACATGAAATAATTATTTTTTAAAATCACATAATGAGGAAATGTATGTAAAATACATAGTATGTTCAAAAACATCGACTCATAATTAATAATGGGAATGTTATCCTAATTAAATTCCATAAAAACATTTCCTTTATCTATCCATGTTATTATTGGGTATAACTACTTAAGAAATATATCCTAAAAATCATATCATAATTATCCCTTGATTACCCCACCTATATCAGAAGCCCCCACCATCATTATATTGGTTCATCTAATATAATGAATGTAAGCTTTATTTTCCTCTATTATATTGTATTAATAATTTAAAATATTATTCATATAACATATATAAAATATTTTTTTCTTGAGTCATATAATCTCACCTAAAAATAAGTGGATTTTATGCTTTAATTCCACAACATACATGAATCTCTACTACCACCTCATGTGATGGTCTCATTTCCATGTCTAGGATCACATTAAAAAATCACTAAGAATTTCTCATCTATATTAGTCTCTTGGATTATCCCATAAAATAAATATGTTTATAATATCTTGATATATTAGCCCTATCATATCATTCCCACTTTACCCCATTCCCATGATTATCATCAGTACTATTCTTTGGTTATATGATTCTATAAAAATATAAACACAAGTTAGATATTTATGTCTAAATTTTCATTAAAAACAGTATCCATATATTAATTATTTTTCATAATCACAACTAATATTTGGATTTCAAAATAATTATATCTTATATTTAATATTTCCTCATAGTTTATAGTTAATCAATTAATTACCAAGGAATAATTCAGGAAAACACTGGTTAGTTTAATAATAATTCAATCATTAAACATAAATAATAAATAAAAAAATAAAAAATTCATGAACACTTGAATATAATATGTACCAATATTCCAAAATGACGCATGAATAGTCTATAACAACCCACGATTTTGTGAAATATTTTTTGTGGATTAATTTCATATTTTTTATTTCACACAACAATGGATATAAATTTTGTTATATGAAAGCACTAAGTTTGAATTACTCCACAGGAAAAACCAAATTGATTTTGCACTACACAAAACACTTATATTAGATTGTGGTATAATAAAAACTATTTTTGGTTGTGTTACATACAATTTCGAGTTCCTTTGATAGTTTTCATTACATGCAAGGTCGATTTTAACCAAACTAGAATATACCATTAATATTATTATTAAAATATCATTATAGTTACCAGATATATTTTGAAATGGGAGGGTTTAATAGAATTAATTTAAATTTTAAAATAAAGTTAACACATTTATATAAAATAAATCCATTGGTTATCAATTACTTATAAATGAAAGTACAAAATATTTGAAAATAATGAAATTCCTTTTCTAAAAAAATTGTGTACTAACACCATTTTATCTCAATAAATTAAACAAAACACTAATAATTAAAAAATTTAATAAAATTTATATATTATATATTCAAATTTTTTTTACACTTATCCAATATTCTTGATAGGGATAAGATAAGAATAAATACAATTTTATTAATAAAATGGTGTATATTCATAAAAGGTAATTTTACCACCTTTTAATAGTGATCCCATATTAAATGAAATCTCTAAATGTATTAAAATTATAATTTGATAAAATAAAATTGTTTTTTTTAATTGGGATATAATTATTTAATTCAGGTGAATTTTTGGTATTTTTCCGAGAAGTTTTATATTTTTATGAATAGTGAAAAACACTAAATTATATTTGAAAAGTACATTTTCATATAAATTATTTATATAGTTAAATTATAATTAAATTGGTTATAGAGTACATTTAGATAAAATATATGTTAATTAGTTGAATTTAGTTCATTGGAACCAATTTCATATTGAAATTTGATATAAAACATTTCAATCTTTTGAACATCTTTAAAAAAATCATCTTTCCCATCACATCTGCGAGTTTAATTTTAATTTAATTTTATCCAACTATGAGTTTTTAAATTTTAAAAAAATGATTCCATATTTTTTAATTAAAATAATTTATAATTTATAATAATTTAAACTTTGTTTTCAAAAATAATAATATTGAAGGTAATTAAAATTAATTATAGCGATTAAGGTGAAATGATCTTAATTAATGACTAAACATAGAAAATAATCTATTAAAATTTCCCAACACATTTTTATAAATTCGTTTATGGAAATATTTTATCCATTACACTTATAAGGTTCTATAATTATTGATGTTTATCCCTTGGGGGTCAATTAAAACGTGGGTAGCACTCAAATATTTTCAATAATATCTAATGTGACCATTTTCCCACTTAAAAAAGGCCTTCTCTACTCCTCCTCTCATCACACCTATAAATACCTTTTGGATAATCCAAAACCTATGTAAATAAAATTCCAAAATACCACCCAAAGTCATTATATAATCATACCTTTTTGCATAAATTCAACCAAGGAATCCCTTTGGTGAAATACAAAAGGAGATACCTAAAGAAGAGCTAACATACTTCAATAAGAACTTTATATTTATTTCCTTCTCCATTGACCTAAATATTTTTATTCCATGATTAAATAATATACTCAGGGTAATAAATATATTAAAATTTTGATATATTAATGGTAATATCTACACTCACACACTTCCATAAAATGGGATACACAATCATCGTTCATATGTACAATGGACTACCACCTCATGAACCGATGTCGCTCGTTATTCATTTTCCACCTTTAAAGGTCATAAATAATGATTTAATTTATGTTTTTATATGTTATTTATGATATTTATGATTAATATAGGCTTATAAAATTAATATAAAAAATATACTTCATTGTTTCCATTTTTTGTAAATATGATAACTTCGACTGTGGATGTGTGGACTACCACGTCCACAAAACGATGTGATTCATTCACATGTTACATGGAATGCATTAATAATGGGTTTAGTAAACTTATATTATATATATGATATAATAATTTTAATTTAATTATAATACATACACATATATTTATTTTACCTTCTTTCAATATGAAAATAAAATGGAATCATTGTTCATGCATACGTACGACCTACCGTCTCCAAGAACGGTGAATTACATTTCATATCTAAATATTTTATAGATTATTATTAATAAATAGGTAATAAATATATAACATATTTATAACATGGTTTATTTTTAATTTTTTTTTAAATCATGATCTAAGAAAGAGGACCATGAATAACAAGTCAAATCATGTACGAAAAACAAAGCAGTTATTACCCAAAACAAAACCAAAACAAGAAAAAGTTAATAAAATGGTAATATAAGTTCATAATAAAATCATAAATGTTTTATATATAATTATATGGTTATGTGTTATATTTATAATAAACATATATTTATTCATCAAGAGGTTTGAATATTTATAAATAAAGTCAAGACTTAAGGTAAGGGTTTTCTTATCTCACTTGTATTTTTATGAGACTTCTGCTTTATTCAGTACTCTTTTCTTTTGTGTGGTGTATATACTAACAATTAATGTATTATATTATTAGAATAAAATTTATGGTTATTTAAATATACCTTTTAATACCTTTCTTTGATTGGTTTTACGTCTCCAAAGCTACCAAATTTGTAAAGTAATTTTGTCTCTATTTTCTTTGTTTGAGACACATGTCATGTTTTGCACCTATATTTTTATATGTGGTGTATATAATACCATTTTAAAATTTATATCATGAATATAATATTTAAATGATATTTTTATCTTCATGTAATGTTAATCCTTCCATATTATTAATATTCAAAGTTTCCAAATTGGTAACAGTTTATTTCTTCAATCTCATCATTTTTAGAGATTATTTATGATTATATTATAAATGATAAAATATTATCATCCATATCATAATAAATATCATGATTTATGTTATAATTTATTTATAAATGATTTATCCATTTATTGGTACAATTTTACACTGTTTTTTACTTAATTTAACTAATAATGTTTTTTATGAATATCTGACTTTATCTCTCTCTTCGGTAAGAAATTTGTTTTATTCACAAAACCACGTTTTCTAAAAATATTTTACTATAAATTTTAAAATAACTTTTTACGCATATTTTAACTTTTTAATAAAAATATGGTTTAAAATTAATCTTATTTTCATTTTCTGATCAAGGAACTTTTCTAAACTTTTTATGCTGAAAAATTAATTTTCAGGATGTATAGATTTACCCGCCACCATTTCCTTGAAGCTTACATTGAATGTTTACAATGTTATTTTTAAAATAAAATCTTTTTATAATATTGAAAAAAATTAATTTTTAAAACTGTATTTCAAATAATCTTTCTTTCAAAAAAATTTTATATGGTTCTCAAAGCATCCTTTATATATTTTCGTGGTTTCTTTCAAAGGAAATGTTTTCAAAAAAATATTTAAAAGGATTATTTTCAAATAGGAAAGGAAATATTCTCTAATAAATTATTTAAATTACTTTTCATGATTCTTATATGTGTTTTCAAAGTGGATTAAAAGGAAATTATTTGAAAAATGGTATATATTTAATAATAATAATTTTCAATGAAAAGTTATGTTCCAAGTGATATTTTAAAACCATTCTTCATATAAGATGATATATTTTGATATATATCATGATTTAATAAGTTTTTTATCCTAGTAAACCATTATTATTATTTATTTTTATGGTTTATGATTGATATGATTTTTTTAATGAATCAAATTTCTATTACACGAGTTATACCATGATAAAATGATTATGAAACTTGCTTCCTTTCATGGGTTATTCTATGATGAAATGATTATGGAACCTATATATTTTCTATAGGTAATGATATAATTATATTTTTATTATACCTATTTATTTTCGTGGGTTATCATATGATGTTTGTGAGACTTATATCTTTTTATGGGTCATGATATAGTGAATGTTTTATTATTTTGTGGCACATGTTTGTATGGTTTGATTATGTGATGGCTGGGACCTATATCTCCATCCAATGAATTGAGAAATGATTTATATCTCATGAGAAAATTATGGGAAAAAATTAAAATGGATTTATCCACAAGGTGAAACAATTGTGTCCTAATAAAAAATGGGAAATAAGTGTATCCTAGTCTCTTATAGGAAATAGGCGTGTCCTAATCCAAAAAATTGAAATAGGTGTGTCATGATTGACTATGTTGATGGTCTTGGTAGTTAAACATGACATATGAAATTATATTTTCTAGTTGTAATGGTTCCAAAATTATATTACATTATATTCTGGTTCATTATTGATTTATAATAATTTATCACCCTAATGATTCATGTCTTATGTACTATTAATGTTTATTCCATTACTGTTGATTATTATTTTTGATATGCTGGGCATGATCTTCTAATTTTAAGATCTTGTTCCCATACCATAATTCTTATCTTATACTTACATAACTTCCTTGTTTACCCTTATTTATCATATAATCTCACCCCTTTCTTTTTTTCTTTTCCACAGATTATAAATAAAGTTTTTAAGCAGTATTTCTAAAGGGAATGATCTTTAAGTTAGATGTAGAAGATTTTTCACCGTGTTAGAAATTTATTTTTATAAGTTTCCAAATACACTAAACTATCATGGTACATGGGAATGAACTTTTTTAATAAGATAAATATTCATATAAATTTATTTAATATCCTTGTATGTTAATCCTGGGTCTCTATATTTGGTATTAAAGAAAAGGTTTAGTCATATTTTAAAACTAGGATGAGAAAACTTTAGTGAGTTACTTAGGGATATTTCTGAATAAATTTCAAAGGATTGATATATGGATAAGCATAATTTGTAATAGATTTAAATATATGTGTCATGATTGAGGAATCCTATAAGTAATTTTTCATGATTATGTGGTTTTTTTCTATGAAAAATGTTGTTCACACTATGATTTACAGTCTTAGTCACTCATAGAAACTAGAAGGAACTTGGATAAAATTTAATTATTAAGAGGTGAAAAGTGTTGGAATTATAAAAATATGTCTTTAGTAGAAATATCATGAAGATAATCAGGATGTTTGTATGTGTATGGATTATTCTATTAAGGATTAGGAGACCACAAATGACATGTGAAAGTAATTGTATATTCTAATAGTATTGTTTACATTAAATGTAAGAAGCATTTTTATATTGAGGTTTAGGAACTTTAAGACATGATTTAAAGTTCATATTATAGTAAAGGGTAATTATGGAATAATATGATGAACAATGAGTAATGGTTTAAGAAAAATGTTGGATGATTGAAGTGTATATGTTTTTGGAATTGAAATAATATCTTATACAGATCATGAAATATATATGTATTTTTATTATATGGTATTTATTATGGATTTAAAAGGATATGTTGAGTGGTGATAAATACACAAAAAAAGTGATTTAATAGAAAGGTGATATTTTTTAAGGGAATTTAACCCATAATGTGTTCCTGATGTTGAGAATATAATGTTTGGATAAAGATATATAGGATATGAATAAATAAATTGGATGATACTAATTACCTCATAACTCATTATGTATTTTTTAAATAGTAGTGTGTGCAATCTTATATGAATTTTATATAATTTTTTTCTGTATGTATAATATCCAATAAACATTTGAATAATGGAACATGCATGTTTTCAATAACATTTTATGGTAATTACCATGTTTGAAGAGAATAAATGATAAAGGTATGAACATGTTTGTTATGTGAAAAAATTAATCTACTCTACGATATATGGGGGTCAATGCTAAGATTATTTTCAAAAATTTACTGATGCTGTGTTTTCGAATTTCATATTCAAAAATGGTTATATGATTAACTAATTATAGAATGGTTTATATTGAACATCAAAAGAGGTTATTAAGATTAAATTATTATCTCACCATATGAGGATTTATGCCAATTTGATAAATTGTGATAACATTAAAATTGAGGTAAATATATATGGAATGACCTATTATTCTATTTATTGACCTCATTATAAAGTAATTCTTCAAGAATGAAAAATTCACCTTTATTTCTTAGAGGAAGAGATGAAGTGTAAGTCGAGAAAGGAAAAAAAATGGTGAGTTCATGCATATGAAATGAAATGAAATCAAGTAAGTTTATTCCCTTGGGTACTTAGATTATAAAATAATTCATCAACTCTACAGAAAGTATATTTAAAAATATTTAGGCTAATACCTTCATTTCTATTGAACTGATAGTCCTCTAAATTATCACATATTTTGGGCTTTGAGGTCAAAAACTTTTCATTGGACATTAACATACTGGTGATCAATGATCTTTATCACTCTCTTTATTAATTTACACTTCTCTTCCACATCAAATATTCACTCCCACCCAATTTTATACTATATGGAAACCTAGTTACATGTTACTTTGGGTAACCATTGTGGTTCCAACTTTCCTTTTCAAAGGAATTTTTTGTAGTCATTGTTAAGATGTGGGTTTTCCAGAAAGTAACCTTAAAGTATTAAAACATTGATAAACGAGATGAGTTTAGAAGGATAAATTAAATTTAGGGGGGTAGAATGTAACACCCCAAGATTTTGTAAAATATTTTATTAATTAATTTAATAATTTTCATTTCACAGAACACAAAATATATATTTTGTTATACAAAAAACTAATTTTGGTTTACATTGTAAGCAACACCAAGTTAAGATTGTGCTACATGAAACACTTATATTATCTTTTGGTACATTGAAAACTATTTTTGAATTGTGTTATATACAATTTTGTGTTCCTTAGATAGATCTTGTTACACACAAGGCAGTGGTTTACCAAACTACAATATACCGTTAATTTTTTAATTAAAATTTCATTACCGTTATCACCTAGCAGTTGGAATGAGATTTATAGATAGGATTCCTTAAATTTTGAAAATTATGTTTGCAAATGTATATAAAATTAATCCTTTAGTAATCAATTAGTTATAAATTAAAGTAGGAACTATTTCAAAATAATGAAATTTCCTTTCTAGGAAAACTATGTACAAACACCATTTTATCTCAATAAATTAAAAAAACTACTATTGAATAATATTTATAATAAAATTTATAAATTATATGTTAAATTTTTTTTCACAATCTTAGAGTAGTTTTGATAGGTTTAAGATAAGAATAAATCAAATTTTATGAATAAAATGATGTATATTTCTAAAAGGCAGTTTTACCACCTTTATATGGAAAGTCCATTTAAAATATAATTTTTAAAACTTTTATAATTTCCTTTTGATAAAATAAAATTAATTTTTGAAATATGGATATCAAAATATAATTTGGGGTATTTTTTGGTATTTTTTTAAAAAGTTTCATATTTTGATAAATAGTGAAAATATACAAAATTTTATTTGAAAATATCATTTTCATATAATTTATTTCAATATTTAAATTATATATTAAATTTTTTTTAAAGTGTATTTAGATAAAAAATACATATATTACTCTAATATAGTTAATTTTAACCAAGTTCACATTGAAATTAGATATAAAAACATTTCCATCCTTTGAAATTTTTATTTAAAAAAACATACTATCCCGTCACGTCTCAAGGATTAATTTTAATATAATTTATTCCACTTCTATGTTTATAATTTGGAAAAATGGATTCCATATTTGGAACTAGAATAATATATAATTTCTTATAAGTTCAATTTTTTAAACCAAAAATATTAGTGAAGGTAATTAATATTAATTTCAATTATTTTGGTAAAAATGATCTTAATTAATGACTAAACATAGAAAATAAGTTATAAAATACCATAATCATATCTAAAAATTACTTTTTGGACATATTTAGACCATTAAATTTTATGTATCTATAATGGTAAATTTTTAAACCTTGGGGGGACTTTTTAAACATGGGTAGCACTCAAATATCTTCAATAATACCCAATGTGTCCATTTCCGCACATATAAAAGGCCTCCACTTCTCCTCCTCTCATAAAAACTCTAAATACATTTTACATCATCAAAACCATGAAACAAATAAACTCCCAATATAACTTATTTCATAATATAAGCCTCAATTTGGTAATAAATCCAATAAATAAATCCCTTTGGTGAAAACACAAATAGTAACCCAAAGAAGAGGTAACATCCTTCAACAAGTACTCTGTTTTTATTTGTTTCTCCACCCCCATAAATGTTATTATTAAATGATTACATAATAAAAAAAATATCCTAAATATACTAAGATGTTTCTATATTATTCTTTCTAGCTACAATCACACACACTATCATTGAATGGGATACACAATCATTATTCATGTGTATGACGGACAACTGCCTCGCGAACCGATATAGTCCATTCTTACATTTCCACCTTCCATGATTGGAAATAATGATGTAATTTATGATTAAATATTAAATATATGATATATAAAAATTATTTATGTACATTTAATTTTGAGATAAAACATACCTTCCTGATTTCCATTTGTCAAAATATGATTTTTTTTTCTTTAGGGATTGTGGACTACCACCTTCACAAAGCAATATGATTCATTCATACCTTACATGGAATGTATTAAGGATGGGTTTAGTAAACATATATTATATATATGAAATAATAATTATAATTTAATGATAATATATACACATATTTGTCAATTACTTTCTTTAAATATGATAATAAAATTGAAAGAATGTTTATGCGCATGTATGACCTATCCTCTCCATGAATGATGTATTCTATTTAAAATATACATATTTTATAGATTATTATTAATAAATATATAATAAATATATATTATATTAATATTTTTTTAAATTATTTATAACTAAATAATGACCTATCTTATATGAATACGAATAAAAAAGTTAAATCATGTATAGAAAACAAATCGGTTATTACCCGAAACATAACCTAAACATGGAATTGTTAATAAATGGGAAATATAAGGTCAAAAAAATTATATGTGGTATTATATATATGAATATAATTATATTTTGGATTTATAATAAACTTATATGTATTATACATGAGGTTTTAACATGTTAAATTAAATTCAAGACATGAGGTAAGGGTTTTCTCGCATCACTTTTATTTCAATGAAACTTATATTTTATTCACCATTGATTTATTTTATATAGTGTATATAAATCCCATGATTTTATTATAGGATTATTATATATAAATATATTATTATTTATATATCCCTTTTGGTATATTTATTTTATGGGGTTTATGGTTCAAAAGTTACAAAATCAATAAAGTAATTTTGTCTGAGTTTTCCATCCATTAGACACATGCCATGTGATGCACCTATATTTTTCTATGAGGTGAACATACATCCCTTTAAGATTTTATATCATGAATATACATATTTTCATGATATATTGAGATTCATGTAATTTTATTCTTTATATTTTATTATGATTCAATGTTACCAAAGTTTTAATAGTTATATTCTATAATCTCATCGTTTATCTAAGTGGTTTTTGATTATGCTTCCATTGATGAAGTATTATGATATATATATCAAGAACACTCAAGTATTTTATTATCATTTTTTATCCATGATATATACATGTATTGGTATCATTTTATCCACTATTTGGTACTTAATGATAATTAAGAAAGTATTTTTAAGAATATCCTATGTTATCTCTCTATTATTTTGAAAATTTATTTTATTCACAAAACCATGTTTTAAAAAAATGATTCAAAAAAATTCATTACAATTATTTGTAAAATAAAATTTTACCATCATTATAACTTTTTTTTAAAATGCATTAAAAGGGTTATTCTTGTCATTTACCAATCAAGGAACTATTCTATACTTTGTACAGTGAAAAAGGAATGTTTAACATGTACTGATTTACCCGTCGTCATTTCCTTGATGTTTCCATTGAGATTTTACAAGGTTATTTTTATAATATTTTTTCCCTAATATTATATAAATTGATTATTTTAATTTTTAATTCATTTAAAAATGTTTTCAAAAATGTTTTACATGGTTTTTAAAGCTTCATTTATATGTTATCATTGTTCTTTTCAAAGGAAAATATTTTCAAAATGTTTATTTCATAAAAATAATTATTCTAATAGGAATGTAAATTTTCTTCAATAACTTTTTTATATTATTTTCCTTGATAACTATATTTGTTTTCAAAAAAATTCAAAGAAATGTATTTCAAAATTCTTATATGTTTGAATAAAATATTCTCAAATAAAAGTTATTTTCTAAAATATCCTTTAAAATAATTCTCTATATAAGATGATATAGTTTGATATAGTTTACTCTTTAATAGGTTTATGATGCAATGATACCGTTCTAATTATTTATTTGAATGGTTTATGATGAATATGAAATGCTTTTATGATACATGTTTCTCTTCAATGGGTTATACCATGACAAAAGGCTTCTAAAAACTACTTCCATTCATGGGTTATTCTATGATGAAATAATTTTGGAACCAATATATTATCAATTGGTGATGATATGATGAAATATTTATGATAAAAATTTATTTAATGGGTTATGACATGATGTTTACGAAACCCATATCTTTTTATGAGTTATGATATCATTAATGTTTTTATTAACATGTGGAACGTGTATATATTATTCTATTATGTGATGGGTGATACTTATATGTACCTCAAATTCATTGTGTAAAGATTTATATCTCATGATACAATGATGATAAATAAGTATATGGGCGTGATTCACAAGTTGAAACAAGTGTGTCGTGATCCAAAAAAGGAAATAGGTGTGTCCTAATCCACTATGGAAAATATGTGTGCCTGGATCCACTATTTTGAAGGTCTTGGTAGTTAAACATGACATATGAAATTTTTTTATATAGTTATAACATATCCACACTTATATGACATGATCTTATGGTTCATGATTGATTTTTGATGATTTATCACCCATATGATTCAGGTCTAATGAAATTCCCATATTTATTATATGACTCTTGATTATAAAATTTGATATGTATTCTATATTCATCTAATATTAATATCATGTTCTCATACAATTATTCACATGTTATGCTTACATAACTCCCTTGTTTACCCTTATTGAGCATCTAAGATCACCCTTTTCTTATGTTCCCTTTCCCTAAGTTATGAAGAAAGGTTATAATTTGTATTACTAAAGGGAATGATCCTTAAGGGAGATGTTGATTATTTCTCACCAATTTAGAAGATTAGGTTCCTATTTTTTCAAAGGCACTAAAATATTATTGTCCTTGGGCATGTACTTTTTTAATGTGCTAAATATTCTTCAATATTGATATAATATCCATGTATGTTAATCCTGGGTTGATATATATCCCATAAATCACCCTTAACTAATGTGAATGTTTTACCCTAAAATCCATTTTATAATTTCTAAAAATAAAATCCAAATGTGCCCCAAGTAACCTTAACTTCTATAATTTTCATGCTATCTAGGCATTTACATATAGATTTTAAAAAAATTATTGAATCCAAATACCATTTATACCAACATATATAATATAAAAACCTATAATAATATCAATGATACCTTTTTGAAACATCATACACTAAATGACTATACTAATGAGGAAAATATTCCCACAACCTCATGTTTACTCCCATTTTATTAAATACATGTGGTTAAAGTTGGGTTATTGTGAGTTTATCTTAGGGTAGATTCACCCTCTATGCTAGTGCAGAAAACGTTTTTTACGTCGGTTATTTTTAATTTTTTACGTCGGTTTCTAGCCGACGTTAATACGTGCAACGTTATAAATAAGGTTTTTGACGTCAGTTATTTAAAAACCGACGTCAAAAAGCATAAAATCGCGATGTTTATCACGTCGGTTATTTTAGAACCGACGTGATAAAGGGCCTGGAGAATGGTTTATCACGTCGGTTATTTTAGAACCGACGTGATAAATGGCCTGGAGAATGGTTTATCACGTCGGTTATCGAAGACCCGACGTGATAAACGGCCTGGAAAATGGTTTATCACGTCCGTTCTTAAACAACCGACGTGATAAACAAGGGGTGAGGGGGTTTATCACGTCCGTTCTATAAGAACCGACGTGATAAACCGGGCTGAGCGTGGTTTATCACGTCGGTTCATATAAAACCGACGTGAAAAACCGAGGGAGGGGGGTTAATCACGTCGGTTATTCTATAACTGACGTGATAAACATGTGGGAGGGGGTTTATCACGTCGATTAGTCAATAACCGACGTGATAAACCATTGTCTAGGCCGTTTAGCACGTCCGTTATTCAATAACCGACGTGCTAAACCATTCTCCAGGCCCTTTATCACGTCGGTTATTAAATAACCGACGTGATAAACCATTCTCCAGGCCTTTTATCACGTCGGTTATTAAATAACCGACCTGATAAACCATTTTCCAGGCCTTTTATCACGTCGGTTATTAAATGACCGATGTGATAAACTATTTTCCAGTCCTTTTATAACGTCGGTTATTAAATAACCGACGTGATAAACTATTTTCCAGGCATTTTATCACGTCGGTTATTAAATAACCGATGTGATAAACCCAATTTTTTTTAAGCAGAATGCAGTGATCTTCTCTCCACCAGAATCAACCAGAAAATAAATCAAGAAATCATACCACAAAAACAGAAGTACATCAAAAATAAGCATTTAAATAGATACCATATAAAACTTACCCACTAGACAGCATCCACCCTCATTTATACCCCATGGACAGCCCTCCCCCACCCCGTTGGAGCCCTCACCCTCATGTATACCCCCAGTACAGCCCTCCCCCACCCCATTGGAGCTCCCACCCTCATGTATTCCCCTTGGACAACCCTCCCCCACCCCATTGGAGCCCCCACCACACTACTGGACTTCCCCCGACCCCCGGACGCCCCCAAACACCCCTCGACAACCCCCCACCCGCCTGAACAGCACCTCCTCACCCCTCACCCCACTTGACAGCCCCCACCACACCCCTGGACAACCCCCCACCCCAGGACAGCACTCCCACACCCCTGTACCGGCTTCCCACACCCCTGGACATCCCTGCCACCCCCAAGACTGTCCCCCACCCCACCGGACAGCCCTCCCAGACCGCTGGACACCCCCAACCCCACTGAACACACCCCCACACCCTGGGAACCCCTCCCCCACAGACCCAAATCCATACCATAAGAACGATCAAAAGTAGACCAAAAGAAGAAGTAGAGCAAAATTAAACATTCACATATATAACATTCAAAACATACACTGTCAACTTCAAAAAAAACTAAATTAAACCTAAAAAACTACTAAATAGACAATTAAAACGACAATATTCAAAATTACATTTTACATTACAAACAAGTAAAATTCAATCAAACCTGTAAAATAATTTGACCACTCCACTTGTACGTGTTTGATGTCTTCAGCAGTATAGGGTTGAGGGTCATCAAAAATCTACAAATGAAAAAGAAGATAGTTAACGTGTATAATGAATAAATCAAATTGAAATATGATGGCAAAGTTTAAGAGGAAATCGTACCAGGTCAAAATTCACAACTATCCCAGTTGTTATTATTTCTTACATAAATCTTAACATATAATATCCGCATTCGATGAGGCCTTGTTGTTCATGACAATTCTGTTTTGAATGAGTGTAAATTAAATATATTATTTTTATGTAATAAATCAAAAAGTACAAATTATAAATGGAAATTTACCTTCGCCTTTACATATTTGATCTTTGCATTTCTTTTCTTTTTGTTTTTTCGAAAGTAGGCCCATGCACTGTTAGAAAATAATACGAATGGGGTAAATTTAAAATTTATTATAATATATAAAACTATTGAGAAATTGAAACTTACTCTTCCAATATATTCTTAAAACTTGCCCGCACATCACAATGAACAGAGCATATCCAATAAAGAGCTTTCTCCCTTGGGCAAAAAATCCCTAACATCCAATGATTACTGATAAAAGGAAATTTAATGTTAGTGGTTTTTTATGTTAAATGATAATTAACTATTTGAGAGAAATGTGTTTCATACCTCTCACAAAAAGGCACCATCCAACATTGTTGGATTATATTCTTTTCAAATCTTTCAGCAATATAAACCATTCTTTGTTCCTTAGTAAATGCACATGCTTCAGGGGAAATCAATTACGGGTCCATGAATCCATATACTTCTGTCAGTTCATTCCTCTCACAAATTTTATAAAGATACCTAATACAAAACATATATAAGTATACATTTTTAATAAATATAACGTAGGGAAAATGTGTTAAGACTTACATGGAAAAAATTTGCACCACGTTGATACCCAACTTATCTCCAGTAACAAGCTCCATGATATCATATTTTGTAATCCCCACACTTATTTCACGTCCACAAACATGAGATTCCATTGGAAACTCATAAAAACCCAACAACAAATGTGAATATCTTGACAATCTGTCAAGACCACTGGAATCTGTATCTGATGTCATAGCCTTTTGTCTTTGTTATTTTCTATAAAATATTTCTTTACCTTTGAAGTATTCCTGTGAAAAAAAAATTGAGAATTATAGTAATTTTCAAATGATAAAACAACTTTAATAAAAAAAATAAAATAAAAGATATAACATTCATACCTCTATAGTAATGAGTCGAAGAAGTCTGGATGGCCAAACTAAAAAATGGCCGATACTCTGTCCAACTGTCGCCACCTCATCTGTAGGTACTGGTACCCTAGCTGATCTATCTATAATATCCTGTACAGTGACCCTCTGATTCTCTACCTCTAATTGTTGATGATGAACTGTATCTCCTATACAATATACCAACCCGTATGGTACTATATGATGTTGAGAATCATCAATATATAACTCGCAATATATAGGAAGCTGCGTCGGAGGCGTAGGATAAAAAATGGGGTCCGCAAGCTGAGGTGGGGGAGTGGCAGCTACTGGCGGAGGTGGAGGATAAATAATGGGGTCTGCAGGGGGAGGTGGAGGAGTGGGAGCTGCAGTCTGAAATTGTCTTTGCATTTCTGCAAACATAGACTGTACCGAATCTCTAATCTTGTCTTCCATCGTCACATTAATATTTTGAACTTCAGCCTCCAAGGATTCTATTTTTTTTATAAACCCCCTCAATGTTAGAAGTTGAAGAACGTGGAAACACTTTTCTTACCGATACACCTATCAGATATCCTCTTACATGACCAGGATGTTCGGGCCTTCCCAATGCTGCAAATAAAATATCTTCCCTCCCAGTAGCTGTAAATGTCCCCTCTGAACTTTGCTCCTCAAGAGAGTCCTGTATTAATTAATTGAACATTTCTGTAATGATTGAAACTTATATGAAGAAAAAAAGTTAACATAAATAAATTAAATAGATGTCTTACAATCCTCTCAGCTACGATTCTCGATTCTTCTGAAAGATATTGCCCTTTTTTTCCCTTCCGAGCTCTCTTCCATTTTTCATGTCTAGATGGAGGGGATGGAGGGGCCACCTCTCCAGAGCTTGAAGACTCAGCTCTTAGTTGTTGAAATTTTTCCACTATCATTTTTTCTTCCAATAATGTATACCCTCCCCGAGATAAACTATGAGGGTATACATTTTTAGATTGGATCTCCTGATGAGCTTTCCTTGTTTGCTGTAATTTAAGAATAAGAAATCATTAACAAAACATTAATAAAATCATTTATATAAGAAAGTATATAAAAGTTTACATTGCCCTTACCAGAAATGACTCTTTTTTCTACTTTCAAAAAACTGTCTCCATGTGTCTTCATCTATAAAAGGATATATACGACATGGATTGTCATGACTCCTATGACCATAAATGAAATCAGATGAGAGGGTTGATTTGAAATCCCTCCATCTCCTGGCAGCCAATGATAAGCATTTCTTCCTAACTCCTCCAGTGTCAGGAATATCAAATGTCATCTGATAAAGAAGAGTTTAAACATATTATATATACCAGAAACATTAAAAGAATGGTCAAACAATGACAAAAGATCTTACCAAAATCGTCTCCCACAACTAAGATATAATCGCTTTATTCACACCTCTCCAATCATCATACAGAATGCTTACTTTGGTCTTAGCCTGAGTTGCAACAAAACTCTTAAAAGCTTTGGCATTCGGACCTCTAGGAATATCATCATCATCAAACTCAACTACTATCCTCTGATCCTGCGTACGGGCAAGTGATAATTTCGGTAAACGTGTGCAACCACGTTTACCAACCTTTTAACTCTTTGTCGTAATAGGAGCATGTGAGTGTTCATCCCCAAATGTATGACCAGCAATATGCTCCTCCCCAGAATCATGTGGTTGATCATCTGAATGATCTGTCATTATCCTTCAAATCAAAAAAACAAACGTCAGTTCACAAATATACAAATTCAAATATTTTAATACTACTGTAATCAGAAAATAGAAAAGTGTACTAGGTTACATAATAGTACACATTGGTAATTTAGTAAGCATGTTAAACAATGGTAAAGATGGCAAAGATGGTCAAGATGGTCAAGAGGGTCAAGATGGTAAAAAATGGAAAAAATGGTAAACCTGGTAAATATTGTAAACATGGTAAAGTAATTGTCAGTGAACAAATATACAAATTCAAATATTTTAATACTACTGTAATCAGAAAATAGAAAAGTGTACTAAGTTACATAATAGTAAACATTGGTAATATGGTAAGCATGTTAAACAATGGTAAAGATGGCAAAGATGGTCAAGATGGTCAAGATGGTAAAAATGGTAAAAATGGTAAACCTGGTAAACATTGTAAACATGGTAAAGTAATTGTCAGTGAACAAAAATAAGCATTTTAAAATTCATGTAATGGTTATAAACATGATAAAGTAAACTAAACAAACTTAAAACAAACAATAACATATACTTATTTTATTTTAAAACATGATTTAATAAATAAAAAACTTACAATATCTAACATTTATGGAAAAAATAAATGTAAACAAGAAATAAACATATGTTACCTGTAATTTTAGGAATGTACAGATGGATTGTTTTCCCAAATTCCTTCGTCGTGATCGTTCCTTATGGCACAAACTATGTCTTCAACATGATCGTCATTATGTTCTGTTAATATTTCCATTGAAGTAGGGATCTCACATAAATCAGCATATTCATCAAGTTCATCCTCACCAACATATTGTTTTTTCCCTTGTAAAACAACAGCCCACTGCATATCTGATTGATCTACTACATAAAAAATTTGTTTTGCATGTGTTGCCATTATAAAAGAATCAGTTGTGTCTTCCAATCTATTCAGATTAACAAGTGTCATTCCAAATTCATCGTGTCTAACACTGTTGTTACCATTAAACCATTTAGAGTTTAAAACGTGAACCTTAATTTTAAAGTAATCAACCTCCCATATGTCTTCAATCTCTCCATAATATGCATTTGATGCAGAAATTGGGTTTTTGTCCTTAGCACTCGAAAAATGCATTGCTTCTGCAAACACCAATACACCACTATTCTGAACTGCACTTCTGTTGTCCTGAGCTTTTGTATGAAATGTATAACCATTAATGTCATAACCAGACCATGTTATCACATTTAAACATGGACCACCCACTATCCATTTTAATGTCTCTGATACATCTGATCTACCAAGCAAAGTCTTTTTAATCCATGACAAAAATGTTTTGTTGTGCTCATTCAAAATCCACATTTCTTTCTTCTTTGGATGACATTGTTTCAACTCATTAATAAGCAATGTGATATATGGTTGAGCATCAGCTATGTTCTTCAAGATGTATGATTCTAACTTCTTCATCTGTTCAGCTGACAATGATTTGACTTTCAAGCCGCGAATCCCCTTTCCCTCATTATTAACTCGTTCATGGCGAGATGGAGGCAAACCTATGTGTTGCGCCGCAGCCAAGTAGCTCGTACAAAACTCTGCTACCTCCTCAGAAATATACTTTTCAATAATAGAGGCTTCAGGTCGATATAGATTTTTAACATACCCCTTTAATATTTTCATATACCTTTCAAAAGGATACATCCAACGAAGATATACAGGTCCACAAAGCTTTATTTCTCGAACCAGATGAATCATTAAATGCACCATTATATCAAAAAAAGTTGGAAGAAAATACATTTCCAATTGACAAAGTATAAAAATTTCATCCTTTTTCAAAATTTTCAAAGCATTCACATCAATCGCCTTGTTACAAATTGAATTGAAAAAATGACACAACTTCATTATAGTCTTTCTGACACGAATGGGCAATATTACACGCAATGAAATTGGTAGAATTTGTTGCATCATGAAGTGACAATCATGTGATTTCATACCTATCAACTTCAAGTCCTTCAATGAGACAAAATTTTTTACATTAGAAGAATAACCTTGAGGCACTTTGGTATCATGAATACACTGACAGAAGCTAATTTTCTCCCTCTTCGATAATGTATGACATGTCGGGGGAAGAAATGTTCGTCTTCCTTTAGGAGTGGGAGCTAACCCCAAACGTATTCCCATTGATAGTAAGTCTAATCTTGCATTCAACCCATCTTTAGTCTTTCCTTTAATATCTAACAATGTTCCAATCAAAGAATCACATATATTCTTCTCCACGTGCATGACATCAATATTATGTTTAACTTCATGATACCTCCAATATGGTAGCTCAAAAAAAATTGACCTTTTCTTCCAAATATGTCTATCATTACCAGATTTCTGTGTCTTTCCCAATGTCACGTCAAGGTTTTTCACCCTCTCAAAATACAGATCATGTGATAAAGGTTTTGGAGCAGTATCAAATTCTTGTGAGCCATTAAATGACTTTTTTAGTCTTCTATAAGGGTGTTCCATAGGCAAAAACATTCGATGACCCATGTACACTGTTTTCCTCCCATGATGCAATTGACAATAGGACGTCTGTTGTTCGCAAATTGGACATGCTTTATGCCCTTTAACACTATATCCAGACAAATTTCCATACGCTGGGAAGTCATTTATAGTGAACAGAAGCACTGCATGCAGTTGAAAATATTCCATTCTATAAGAATCATACACCCTAATACCATCAGCCCATAACAGTTTCAAATCATCAATCAACGGTGACAAGTAAACATCAATATCATTACCGGGTTGCTTTGGACCAGAGATCATTGTACTCAACATGACATATTTGCGCTTCATACAAACTTCAGGAGAGAGGTTGTAAATTACCAATAAAACAGGCCATGAACTATGTGTGCTACTGAGTGTTCGGTATGGATTCATTCCATCAGTGCACAACCCTAGTCTTAGATTTCTTATTTCATTTCCAAATGTAGAATATTGCGCATCAATTTTCTTCCATTGTGGACAATCAGCTGGATGACGTATTTTTCCATCACATACCCGCTCTTCAGCATGCCATATTAACCTTTTTGCATCATGTGAATTAGCAAATAAACGTTTGAAACGATTAATTATAGGAAGATACCAAAATACCTTTGAAGGGAGCTTTGTAATCTCTACATCACCCTGTGATTTTTCTTTCACCTTATACCGTGATGTCCCAAATTTTGGACACTCTGACAGAAATTCATATTCCTTCCTATATATAATGCAGTCATTTGGACAGGCATGTATTTTCTTGTATCCCAATCCCATCGGGCATAATATTTTCTTGGCTTTGTAATGTGAATCTGGAAGATCGTTATCTTTTGGAAGAATGTCTTTCATCAATTGTAGCAGCTCTGTAAAACTTCTGTCACTCCATCCATGCTTTGCCTTTAGGTTAATCAATCTTAACACCATCGACAGAACCGTAAAATCTGTACAACTGGGATATAATGGTTTTTCAGCATCACCATATAGACGTGCAACTGTCGGTTCTATCTCAATTTGTTCTGCTACAATATCGCGAATCATTTCTTCAATTCCATCGGAGTTACCATCTTGCAAATCATCATCATCAGTGACATTCCGTCCAGTTTCACCATGCCAAATCCAAGGGCTGTAACTCGGATTAAAACCATGACATATCAGATGATCTTTTATCTCTCTACTTTTCAACTTCTTCATATTCAAACATTTCAGGCATGGACAGAAAAAAAATGTCACTACTTGGAACATTTCGTTTTGAAAATTCCAAAAAGGCATCAACACCTTCCTCAAATTCATTGCTCATTCGATGTGCCGTAATCCAACTTCGACTCATTATTACCTATAACAAATATCAACAAAAAATATATATTTTTATGATAAGAAAAAACTTGTTTATATGAAAAAAATCATAATTTGAATGTAAAACAATTTAAAATATAAAACAAATCTTGAAAGTAGTAGTAGTTTTCATAAGTACCCAACACCAAATAGCTATACATCGTAACTGTCATGTTAAAAATATGAATATAGGCCATTTGTTTTATGTTTAATAATATTTTCATATTATCTGATCATTCTGATTATATATTAGAATTACTATATCCTTTTGATCCGATATATAATCTAAGGACATTAATATTTCTTTAGAAAAAGTAATGTTAATATCATGGTAATGTAAAAAAAAGTATATGTCGAACTATATATATGTAATACCAATAAAAAAAATACATATGTGTTTGGCCTGGGTTTCACACATAAAACAACTCATCTCACAGATTAAATTTTTGAATCATCTACATAATAATTATTTTTATAACTTAGGGAATGAAAATAATAAAAGTTTTGATTTATGATACTCATTATGGGTAAACATGATATATATAAATATAATATCTAATCTCATAAAAAGATATCCATGGGGGTATAAGAGCATACAAAAAGAACATGATCAAAAAGATAAGTGAAACAGTTCTATATAATCATAGATCATAAAACCTGAGTACAAGTATAACAATTTTAGCATAACATAAGACATGATTTATATGATAGTGGGAACATGATTTAAAAAACTTTATTCACAAGATCACAACATTGGTATGTGGAATAACATAAGAGTGTGGCACAAACATAATCATATAAGTCATAACATATGTCAATGGAAAACATAGTTTCATTCACCTCATATTGGGATATGTTAATCAGCTTTCCTATAATTTATTATAATATTTCTTACCAGGAACATCACATAACACATTGGACATGGTATAACCATCTGTATCCCATATTGATCTATGATATATAATGCATTGTCGAATGCATTAGAAGGATATTATAGACCCAAATGTCACATAATGACTAACCATATATATGGGTGAATCGTGATCATCAAATCATTTATAACACTTTCGTAGATCAATTAACTAACAAAAATGAAATGGGGGTCATAATTGTTTTTACAAAACATAATAATTATTAATACATAAAAATGTGTTTGGATGGTAAGATAAGATAATATACCTAATTCAATCAAATTATCATTAAATTATTTCTCCCTAGATAGAAAAGACCTTTATAAAAAATATAATTTAACTTGAGAATGAAAAGAAAGTACCCTTTACCTTTTTTATAATGAAAAATCTGAAAAGGTTTATAATAATATTTAGGTATTATAATTTTTTTATGAATTATTAATAATAAAAGAAATCACCTCACTTGGTTTTGTTGAAAATCAGACATACCATCGTATTCAAGAAATCAGATACACTTTGCATGAAAAGGTCCATCATTTTTTGGAGATGACTAAAAAAAGAAATGTATTATCAGACTCACCATGAGTCCAGAATGAAATATTTGATTGTAATAGGTATGAATTGATATTTTTATGAATGCAGATGAAAAAAGATGATGGTTTTCTGATCTAGGAGTTCTAAAAATCATAATTTTTTGAAAAAATATTATGATGTAAGAATGTTGAATGAAATTTTAAGGATAGATATTACCGATTGTACCTGGTCCAATTTAATTCATGAAAATAATTTTCTGGACAATCATATTGAAAATATGATTTTAAGAAAATAAGTACTACCAATCTTCATCCAGAAAGACACATTCCAGCTAAGTAGGAAATAATAATGTTTCTGGAAGAATGGAACGTTACAGTACCACCCATTATTTATCAGATTTTGCTGAAGCTAATCCTCAATGTTTTAATAACCATTTGCGAGTTGAATGTTGCGAGTTGAATGAACATAATAACCATTTGAAATAAAAAATTCCACGAGATTAAAAAACGAACGAAAATCACATCAAGAATCGAAACAAAAACGAACGAAATAAATTCGTGGAAGGCTTACTTGAATGTCGCGAGTTGAGATGATAGATCCGAGAGCAGTGAAGAAGATAAACAATGAAGCCAAAATGAGTGTAATGCAGGCGATCGATGAGCCGATTAGGGTTTACCGCGCGAGAGAGAGACGAGCCGGCGACTGTCAATCGAAAAAATCGTAAATGACAGAACACGGGCTTTAATTTTTTTAAATGCTTTATAATGTCGGTTATTATATAACTGACGTTATAAACGATTTTTTAGCTTTTTTACGTCGGTTATCTTAAAACCGACGTAAAAAGGCTCCCGCGCTTTGGTTTTTTACGTCGGTTATTTTATAACCGACGTAAAAAACGCGTAGATATCGGGTTTTTTTACGTCGGTTTCCAAATAACCGACGTAAAAAAACCCGATATCTACGCCTTTTGTACGTCGGTTATAAAATAACCGACATAGAAAACCCGATATTGACGCGTTTTTTACGTCGGTTATCAAACAACCGACGTAAAAAACCAAAGCCCCCGGGGGTTTTTTACGTCGGTTATAAAATAACCGACGTAAAACACACCGCGCTTTGGTTTTTTATGTCCGTTCTTTGATAACCGACGTAAAAAACGTGTCGATATCGGGTTTTTTTTACGTCGATTACAAAATAACCGACGTAAAAAAAACCCCCCGCGCATTGGTTTTTTACATCGGTTATAAGATAACCGACGTAAAAACCCAACAGGCGCAATTTGTAACGTCGGTTATTAAAATATCCGACGAGAAAAATCTACTCACCGCATTGTTACGTCAGTTATATATAACCGACGTAAAAAATGGTGACGTAAAAAACGATTTCTGCACTAGTGCTAATGTCCCATCAAAATAAAAAAAATAATATAAAAACACAATATAAATAAGACAAAGAATTGAAAAATATCATACTAATTTGATTTAAATAAAAGAACACATAAATTACAAAATAAAGCATACATCCATAAAATATCAAAAAATAAATCACAAGTACCATATCATGATCAATGAAACCAAAATAACTAGAAATGTAACAAATTTAAATCCCCCCCACCACATGTCAAAAATCATGAGAAATAAGTTTTACAATTTTTCCAAACATCAAATCCCAGTTAATGAGGTATTTTTTCTTTATTTGTAACATCAAGAATATAATATTCACATAAGGGTGATATATATGCACATGTATTAAGAAATAATTCTCAATAGAATTATCCTTCAATCCATAAATCCCTTGGAGTTTAGTATAATAATATATAAATGGTTTAATTACATTAGATGATTTAATAATGTTATATATAACATGTAATTGAAAATATAAGGTGTGAACCATATCTCCTTGAAAACCATAAACCTCCTTCAGGTGATTTTGGAAGAATCTACAAACATTAAATATGGTAAAATATATCTAAAACATGAATGAAATGAATGTTATGGAAAACATATTTCATATAATATATCACATGATGTGGAACATGGTATATCTAAATTCCATGGCTCATTAAATATCAGGAAACAAACATTCACATATGTTTCAAAAGTGGATGACTTACATTTCTTCAAATAGATGCATCAAAATTTCTTATTTAATGATTCAATTTTTTGAATACTAAATATAGTTTTAAATGATTTATTACAAAATAGAATAGAATGGATTAAATTATAAAGGTTAAGAATGAATAATTTAGTATAATCCAAGTAGAAGTTATCCTTTTCAATATTTATGCACACTAATGTGTATGTAGACCCCATTTACATTGATGTTGGTAGTTGAAATTTACTATTTGAGTTGGTGGATGATCATTGGATATTATTTGGGCTTATGGAAGGAGAAAAGTGATACATAATTTCTTTTCCATTTAGAGATGAGTAATTTTTTCTAAGAAAATTTGGTATTGTAGTTCATATATCATAAAAATTTAGGATTCAAAATCCTTTATTGAATATTGGATATATTTTAGTTATTGTATAAATATTTGTTTCTATGATATTTGGATTGGATTATTATTTATTTATATAAATTATGGTATAATTTTAATGATGTTATTATAATATATTTCTATGGTTTGAATGTAGGGGGACACATTGTTATTATTCTTGAGTAAATGTTTTCCATCATAAAGACAAGTGTATTTAATTAGATAAATTTCTTATTCAAATCGTGGAAGTTTTTTTATAAATAAATTCTAAATAATTGTATTTAATTGAATTTTGTAAAATTTGATTCCTATTACATGTATTATAATTTATTTGATTTTTTATATTAAGGAACCTCTTATAAAAAATGTTATTTTTATTATTCTTTGATTCTCTAGCTACTAGTATGATTTGATAGCTATCATATTAAAATTGGTTCTAATGAATTTTGTAATTATGGATTAAATTTTTTATTTGAATATAATGTTTTTTATATAATTGATTTTTTTATAAAATGGTTGTATCATACCGAACATATTTTAATCGTTATTCCAAATAATTTTTATTTTTTTAGATTTTTCATTTATAAATGGTTCAGATAGATTCCATGAATAGTTTCCATGATATAATTTTGATTGAATACCATTGTTAATTTAAGAAGAAGTTAGCTACCATATAAAAAAATATGGATTTAAAACAAAATATTTTGATTGGTATTATAATGGAGAGATGAGATAATATTCCACTTTTCATGGACGAAAGGAAATAAGTTGTATAGAGAATTTGATATTTTATCATTTTTCAGTTTGGAATCATCACAAGAGAGATAGTATGCTAGTGAAAGAATAAAATGATATAAATACACATGAGGAAAATAATAAATATGTTGATGTTGAGAAAATGAAAAAAATAATGGTTGTTTAAAAACAATTATATATTATAAATGTACTAAAATATCAATTATTATATTTTTAATGAAATTATGTCATGGAAAATACACTTATGGAATTTCTAATACCACTATTTACTATATTCTTACCTTTTGAAGGAATTTTTTCCTGATGGTGCAGATATTCCCTCAAATCATTATATGGAATGAAATTTAATTAATCACCTATGAATTATAACACCATACTATAATACCTAGTGTCAAATACACAAATTTAATTCACATAATTGATTTAAATCCACATAATCAGTCAATCTGTGGGAAAATTTGAATCACTAGATAAAATTATAAGGTTAGTAATTAAAATGTTTTTAATGGAGGGAGAAATTGAAGAAACCGAAAAAGTAAATAATCTATAATTATGATGCACAATTTATCTATAAATCACATGGTGAAAACTAAAAAATATACGGGGTAATAGAAATTCCAAGAACAAATAAATTTGAAATGAAAATTTTAAGAAACCTAATATATTTACAAGACCATTCCTTGATTGAAAAAATAATTTATTCAAGATAAATTAATTAATGTTAATAGAAGAACTAAATATTGATTAAATCCATCAATCAAAAATGATTCATTGTAATTTGGATAGATCGTTGGGAAGGATTAACATATTTTGATACTATTGGAAGTATATGGGGAATTTTTCATTGATTCTCTCAGTCCTTCTTGACCATTTTCCATATTTTTGACCATAGAAATCTTCTAAAATATCCTAGGGATGTGAAGCTAACCTAGGAAATTTTTCCACTATTTTTTTTAATTCATATCCTATTTAGTCATGTGTCAATTAATCACAAATAAATAAATTATTTAATTAATTATTTTTAATTTGGAAGTGAATGTGTTCCATCAAGGGGTTTAATGTGAATGGATCATATGTTATACCTAGGGTAAACCCAATATTTCGAAAACAATCATGGTATTGGTTTCACAATCTAAGAACCTATTCAAGAGGTAATACATTATTTATAAATATTATTATTTAGAATAAATAAAATATTTATATTATATTTTAATCAAAATTTAGGTTCCAACTACACCTGGTATCCATGATAATATTTCAAATAATATCAATATAAATATTCAATGGTTCTAAACATAAAAAATAGATTCATTACATCATACCCACATTCAAGGATTTCTTCCAAACACAAAATCAATCTACTCAAAAAGTGAGGGTATTGATCTTGAATCTGGTTCTTATGACCCCATGATCTCTCTTGAAAATTATCATTCTATCAATGAACAAGAACTAATGGAATTTGTCTCACATGAAGTGTCCTCTCCTTCAAATCCACAATTTCCACTAGGTACTTTGAGGGCCTGGATCAATTTTCAATGTTTGTGTCACCTAATTCAGTAATGTGTGATAGATATTCCATTCATAATCTAAGAGTAACACTTAGAAGAGGAAAGGAACTCATATTAATTTCAATGGAATCTATAGGTGATATGTAACCTATATTACCCTCCATATTATCAAGAATAGAATTATTTTTATCATAAATAAATTTCCTCCCCAGTTAAGTATCTTCAATCTGTGCTGATGTGGGGCCTTTAAGAATACATGGTCTCCCTCCTCAAATTCTATAGGTATGAATCATCATCTTGTATAATAATTGTGATGAATTTTTTTCTATATTCATCCACTCCTGATAAATATGTACCCTTACTACCTTCCCTTACACCAACTTAGGCTCCATATGTTCCAATGCATCCATCTATAACTAGTATAAGGGGGACATGAAATTTCTCTAATACATGTCCTCAAATATTGTCATTCCAATTGTGAAGTGATACCTATTATCATATAAAAATAGACTAAGGTCATATAATCCTCCGAACATCAGGAAAAGTCCAACATGAATTCCCACAACATGTCTTCAAAGACCTGAATAGTTCACTCAGTATTACCATGCATCTAATGGTATAAAATCATGCTTATCCATAACTGAGTCTCCAAACACTCCTAGAATCATCTCTATATTCATGATGTAAAACAATAATCATGGTCTAAAAAATAAACAAGGATACTCTACTATGTCTGATTATCTCTTATACATACAAGAATCCTAGGATTTCTACCAAACTCTACTCCCCAATACCATGGAAGTGGGTCTACATAGTGATTTAGTTAATGATTTCCAATATAGTGTTTATAACTCTCCCCAATTGTTGAATTATTATCATGAACCCTATGGATATACTATCCCAAATTCAGTTTGGAACGTCATGGGGTTAGGTTAAACCCATTGTAACCTGATGAATTTCCTTTTCCTACTAATAGGTAAGGCACCACGAAACTTACTCCAACACACCCATCTTCATTAATAACCAACAAAACTTCCACTAGTGATCTATTTATATATTTTCAGATCATGGATATACCAAATAGGATGTATGTATGGAACTTCATACCCATCTCCTCACTTAGTATAACTAGAACCATTATCCATCCTGTGAAGAGGATAATGTGCTCCCACCCATATAGAATCCATCAAGATCATGCATTTTGAATATATATTTATAAAATACCTCAAAATAAAAGTCGTCATGTTTTCCTTACCTCACAGACTAAATAAGATAAGGAGTCCTAGCCATAAATTGTAGATATTATACTCCTCTATAATCCACAAAGGACAATAACAATGTGGATAAATAAATTAATGCCTCACCTAATAATTGATAATGGTATTTACTACATATAGTATCTTCTAAAACATTTCCTTTTCTAGAAGATTAAATAGTTATGAAATTATATTCCTATAATAACTCTATCCTTGACCTTAAGAATATATTGAGATATATCTGTCTGAATGTATACCTGAGAATATTTTGGTTAGAATAGATAGAAAATCACTCCCAAATAAATTAGTTCTTAAAACTCTTCTAGGAAAACACAACAACAACTAGATCTACATATAGGGTCACGTGATTTTTCTCATGGGGTCTCTGATCTTAACATTCATAATACATAAAATCATACGTCTATATAAAAATACATCTAAGACTAGAGATAGAGGCAAATAACTATCTACACTACCCCCCACTTCTTAGAGTCTCACAAGAGTGTTTTTCAATATATTTATATACTACTCAAATTCCTTCTAACATTTTTATTATTAAATAAATTTATTACCCATATAAGTTATGGTCATTAGAGGATCTGAAATTTTGTACAATTAAAAAAACATCTTCTAATAACTATCCAATCTAAGGAATCTCCACTCCTCTAACATAATATTTTCACTAATGGAAAATGGGGTTATCCCAATGCATGTATACCAATGGTTTACATGAACCATTGGAATATAGTTCATGTATCTAGCCTATAAAATTGGTTTATTCAAACCATTGTTATATATAAATCTAGACCAATAGTTTTTATAAAAAAATTTCATAGAGGTTGGGATTTACTAATGGTTTTTTGAAATGGTTGGTATATATTTTTTATATATTCACTATGCTCCCTGCCACTCCCACCCCCACTCCCATCCCCCCATTAACCCATGATCCCTAATATCCCTCACTCGAGTGAGGGGTGACTTCTATTATCCCCTATAATTCTCCCCTTATTCAAGGATTTTTTTGATTTAGATCATATTCGATTTCAGATTAGTAAGTTATGATTCTTTTTTCTCTTATACTGAGGAATGTTTTAATTTTAATCTATGTATCAAAACCTTATAAATATATTGTTATGTGAAAATTTTTCCTTATTATTTTAAAAAAGGATCATTTATAATATGTTTTTTATAGTATTTAATAATGGATTTGATTTTAATATATATATATATAGGTTGTTTTAATTTAGTTATATGATACTTTTACATAAGTAGAATATAATGTTTTTTAATATATGTCAACTTATTATGTAAATAAATTAATTCAATTTTTTATCTTATTAATGTATTAGTGGGTTATTATATGTCCATTGATTGTATAGAATAATTTTTGGGAGAGAACTTGAATACGTTATTGGGAAGTTTGGATAGATACTTAGTTAGTAATATATCTATAATTGGGATTAAATTATTATGCGCAGTATTATGAGGATATGTCACTCTTATTGAGTAAATAATTTGGGGATGTGGTTATCTCATCAAAGTTGAACAATATTGAAATGGAGATCCCATGAAATTTACCCAAATGATATGGGACTCCCATATAAAATAAACAATGAGGAAATGTTTCTCCCATGGAAATATAACACAAGGACATGATGCTCAAAAAGATATTTAATGTTTCTTAACCTTATCTCTTTTGGTACATACCCATGATCTATATTTTGAAACATTAGTATGTGATATTCTCTTAATATGTCTATTTTATCTAATACTTCTCACAGGATATGATTATTTATTATTAATTTTGGTTAATAATGTTCATAACAATTATATTATTGATTATTAATTCCTATAGTTTTTTATATTCACTATGTATTCATTAGAAATAGAATTTGAATTTTATTTTAATTTTTTTATAATCATGTTCATTGGTTATATGGTGTTGTTTTATTTAGAATTATTATTTTCCTTTTCCCAAATTTGTTTCTATATGAATGAAATTTTTATCATTGTCTTTTAAGATTCCTTAATCCTAATTAACATTTTCATTATAAGACACTTCTCCTCATCATAAATTAAATCTACTTCCTTTATATGTCCATATTTCATTAAATATCAGGAAACACACTAGTACATATGTTTTAAAAGTGGATGAATTTCATGTCTTCAAGTAGGTGTAGAAAAATTTCTAATTTAATGATTCTAATTTTTTATTAAAAACTAAATATTATGTTAAATGTTTTATTACAAAATAGAATAACATGGATTAAATTATAATGAATAATATATTTTAATCCTAATAGAAGTTATCCTTTTAAATATCTATGCACACTATATGTGTTTATAGACCCCATTTACTTTGATGTTTGTAGTTAAAATTTACTATTTGAGTTATTAGGTGATCATTGGATATTATTTGGGCTTATAGAAGGAGAAAAGTGATACGTACATTCTTTTCTACTTAGATATGAGTAATTTATTCTAATTTTTTTTATTTTAGCTCATATATCATACATCTTCAGGATTCAATCCCATTTATTAAATATTTGATATATTTAATTATTGTATAACTATTAGTTTATTTGTTATTAGGATTGGCTTATTATTTATTTATATCAATATTGGTATAATTTCCATGATATTATTATACTATGTTTTTTTGGTTTGAATGTTGGGTTACACATTGTTATTATTATTGAGTAAATGTTTTCCATTATAAAGAAAAGTGTATTTAATTAGATTAATTTAATATTCAAATCATGGATTCTTTTTAAAAAATATTCCTAAATACATGTATTTAATTGTATTTTTTATAGTTTCTTCGTATTCCATGTCTTATAATTTCTTTGGTTCGTTATTTGAAGGAATATCTTATAAAAATGCTATATGGATTATTGTTTTATTCTATTGCTACTATTATGATTTTTTGACTATCATATTAAAATTGGTTGTAAATAATTTCTTAATTGTAGATTCAATTTTTTATTTGAATATAATGTTTTTTCATCTAATAGAATGGATAGAATCTTGATGTATCATACCGATCATATTTCAATCGAGATTCCAAATAATTTTGATTTTTTAAGATTTTTCATTTAAAAATGGTTTAGATATATGCCATAAATAGTTTCCATGTTATAATTTTGTTCGAATACCGTTGTTAATTGGAGAAGAAGTTAGCTACCATATAAAAAAAATATGTATTTCAAACAAACTATTTTCTTGGGTATTGTAATGAAGAGATGAGAAAATATTCTACTTTTCATGGACGAAATGAAATAAGTGGTATGGAGAATTTGATATTTTATCAGTTTTCATTTGTGCATAATCACAAGAGAGATAGTATGCTAGTGAAATAAGAAAATGATATCAATATACATGAGGAAAATAATAAATATGATGATGTTGTAAAAGTGAAAAAAATTAATGGATGTTTCCAAAACACTTTTATATCAGGAAGATACTAAAATAAATAAGATTACATTTTTAATATAGTTATGTCATGGAAAAGACACATATTGAATTTCTAAGGCCACCATTTTTTATATTCTTACGTTTTGACAAAACTTCTTCTTGATGGTGCAAATATTCCCTCAAATCATTACATGGCATTAAATTTAATTGATATTATTAGATTTTCTACAAATAAAATTAAAGCATGTATGAATGATTATAGTTTATTTTTGAGGAAACAAAATACCATAAATACTATAATGATTTTGGTACACCTTAATAGAAGGAAAATACATATAGAACATCATCTCTTATACCCTATAAAGTCATGAAAATTTATTTTTCACGTCATTTATATAATAACTTAGGTGAAAAATTAGTGAAAATGAATTTTCAAATTGATTATATAACAATCATTGTGAAAAATCAATTTTCATAGATTTTAATGTCGTTTCTAAAAAACCGACATGAAAAATCAATTTTCATGAATTTCTCATGTTAGTTATTTAATAACCGATGTAAAAAGGTAATTTTCATATCGGTTATTTAATAACTGATGTGAAAAAATGTTTAAAAAAATGTATTTAATTTCCCAAGATTCGATTTTACAAGTCATAGAGCTCAATCAGAGTTATAGATCAAAAAGTTATGGTCATCATAAGTTGATCATCTCTAAATGATGTCTTAGGGAATGACAATTTATGAAGGCCATAAATTTAATCCATAACTCCATTTGATTTTTGTAACCTTTCAAATCGAATCTTGGTAAATGAACTACATGTTTGTAAACATTTTTCATTTTGGTTATTAAATAACCAACGTGGAAAATAACTTTTAAAGTCATTTATAAAATAAACGATGTGAAAAAGTCATGAAAATTGATTTCCCTCATTTTTTATTTAATAACCGATGTGAAAAGTTGATGAAAATATATTTCTCAACTTAGTTATATAAGAAATTATGTGAAAAAATCAGTGAAAATTTTAATATCATTTCATGCTAGTTATCTTAAAACTGACATGAAAGATAATTTTAATATCATGCCAAGGAGAAATTTCAATTTTTCTACATCATGGAATTGAAATTTCCAATTGCTGCCTAAAATTTTTAATACCCTGTTTTATTTTATCATCTAAATTATATGTTTCCATTATACACATATCCTAATTTAATTATTATTTCATTAAACTATCATCGTTCCCCCAACTCAAATCATTTGATCTTCAAGGTGAATCAATTATTTATTTTTTCCACGATCTCATCAAGGTATTTGTAATTATTTATCCATGATTTATGGTTTTTATGATTTTTTTTCTTAATTTATATACCATTTAATGATAATTTCATTCAACCATCATCGTTCCACTGACTTTACATGTTTGATATTCCATGTGAATCAACTATTTCTTCTTTCTAGGATATCGTCAAAGTATTTGTAATTATTTTTCCATGATTTATATTTTTATGAGTATTTTTCTTAACTTATATACCATTTAATGATTCTTATTTTATTGTAATGATGGATAATTCTTTATATCATTATAAGACTATAAATACTCCATCAGATACTAAAATTCCTTTTAAGAATAATCTTATGTTGGCTCATTTGATCTTTCCTCGTAAAAAATATATCAATCTTATGATATTCATAACGTTTGATCTGTAACACTATTTGAGCTCTAAGACCTGTAAAATTGAATATTAGGAAATTATCTACAATATGGAAATAAAATTAATGTTTCTTATTTAAATATTGATGTTAAAAATGAATTCTAACGTTGGATTGTTTTAAAAATGAAAGTAAAAAAAGGATTTTTAAAGTCATTTGTAGAAGGTCTTTCACATCGTTTTTTTAAAAACCAACATTAAAAAACATAAAAACCCATTTTAACATTGCTTATTAAATAACTAAATTAAAAAATAATATTTTTAACATCTCTTTCAATAACCTTTCCTCAAAACTGTTGTTAAAAAGAAAAAAACAAACATTAAAAAAGGTTTTTGTACTAGTTGGTTCGGTCTAACTTGTGGTGATTAAATCCATTTGATCAGATTATCACTTCTCATATAATGTTACCAGTTTTTATTCAGAAATATAATCTTCCATCATTTTTGTCTATGAAAAAACCATTTAATTTATTTATTGTACGAATATATGGAAATTTTGATCCTTAAAATGATATATATGTATACTTGCAACCTTTAATAAGAGAGTTGAATAATATTTGGGATATGGGTATGTGCACATTTTATGCATCTTAAAATAATATATTTTAAAAGTGTGATGCACTTATATGGACTATAATTTACCTTCCTACTAATGAAATGATGCATTGTTAAACAATGACTAGAAAACTATCATTTCCTTTTATATTAAGAAAACATGATCTATAAGAAGTAAATATTTTCATAGTTTCAGTTTCATGGGGCGTCAATAATTCATGCCAATAGATTATAAATACTGGATGAATCTTATGAGGATTGATAATATTGTTGAAACTAAATAGCCACCCCAATATATTTTATGAACTGATGTGCTTAAGGAATTGAAAGATGTTAGTTTTTGATTAGGTAAAGTTCAAATGAAATATAATAAAAGTAATAATTTGACACTAAATCCACATACAATTGTAAAAATAAAAGTATCCCTTTTGAGTTTCCATATTTGTCAAATTATTTATTATGTCATTATTTTGACATAATGAACATTGATAAAAATATGTGTGCGATATTCCATTAAATTCCTCTAAATATTAAGGGTAATAACAAAGATGAATTTTGATCTTGAAAGGACTTATTAAGTTGGTGTATTCAACTAAAAATGCATCTTGTGTATATTGATGATAAAAATGGAAATTTATCTATGATTTTTATGTGATGAAAACATTAGAGAAAAATCAATTTGAATATGTATTGGATAATATCAAGGTTCCTAATGTCTATTCTAGAAACACATCTAAATGAGTCAATATAGGTGAGATAATAATAAAATCCCAACAAACACATGATTTTCACATCCTTCATCATAAATTGATTCCAATATAAATCTATCATTTACTATCCAATAATGTTATTGTAATGGTGATTTACTTTTTACCTTTTTAAAGACATCTTTTTGCTAAAATGTTATCAAATTCTTTCTTTACAAAAATTTTGTAAGTGGTGAGATTAATTTAGTGCGAGTTAGAGAAAACTTTTCCTCCATCATTTTTTCACTTGGATGTCTCATTTAATAGTTCATATTCAAACTAAACCACTTCTTGGGGGAAATTTTTCTTTTCAAAGTATGTATCCCACTTAAAGAAGTTTGTGCACAATAAAATATTATGTTTCAATCAATAATCATTCAAAAGGATCCATTGATATGGGTTATTTGGATCAATAATGTAGGGATTTATTTTCAATGTATTTTTATGATGTGAGAAAAATACATAAGTAACCAATTATGATTTAATATTAATATTATTGGGAAATTGGTCCCTTGTTTCCATCTCTTCTCTAAATAGGATTATTCTTGGGTCATATACATTGGTCGCATTGATAATTGAAGGGAAGGATATGGCACATCGACCCGTATTTATTAACATTTGTTTTTTCAATGACTATATCAAGTAAGTAATTTGATTATTTGTATTTTAACTCAAAAAATTTCATTTCAAATATACCTTAATCTATTATTATCATTTCATTTAGGAACATAAACAAATTATATGTATAGATTATCGATCTTTTTCTTTGAGAAGGAGAGATTCCTTACAGAGCAAAGAGTTCCCTTAACGTTGAAATCAATGATATGAACATTAATTTAATTAACTTATATTATGGATATTAATTTAATTTTATTATTCATATATATATTTCATATATGGAGTTTACCTTTTGACTCTATCACTCAAGAATTATGCGAATTGGATTTTTCCCAATTCATTTGTTTAGGAATGAAAATATTTAATAATTAATGGGTATAAATTATCTAAAAATGATTGAGTATTGAATATGAGGACAGAACATGATGGAGTTTTGATAACTCTAAAAATAGATCATTATTCCAATTTATTTTATAGTATGTCACAATAATAAAAATTTTCTTATTATAGAACTGTTGAGAAAATATATATTTTTGGGATTACTACTCTCATGGTCGAGTAACAATGATGAAATATGAATAGTTTAATTCAATGAAATGAAATTGTACATTTATTGATTATTATAGATTCGTATTTATTGACATGACTCACTTTCTAGCTACCTATAAACCATATATTTTATAATCAATGTAAAAAAACAATTGTTTTATGTGAATGGTCATTTGAGACTTTATTATTGTTTCAAGATTAAATTAATCCCAAGAAATATTTTTCATGGTTGTGGGGAAAAAATAGACACCATTAATTCCCCCATTGGTGTTGAAAAAAAAAGAATTTGATGAATCAAATTTTCTAGTTATTAGAATTTATTTTGAACCTAAAGTAGTTGTGTTTAATATATAAAAGTAACCATATATGTTCAGAGTTCATTTAGATTGATTTTTTGTGGGTTTCTTAGGTTGGTAGCACTGTAATTACTTTAATTCTGTTTAAATTTGGAATGATATGTTTGTTTTAGTATTATTTGTTTACATTTCAATTAACAATATTTATTTCAATTAAAAAACTAGCTTAAAATGAGTTTCTAAAAAATGAATAACTTAGATTTAAATTATAGTTTCCAAAACATGTTATGACAATGTTTAAGAATTCTTTGAATTCTATGTCGTATTATGTATTTTTAAAAACTATTTCTAAAAAAATGTACATTTCCTTATTATATTGATTACAAAAGATATTTATGGAATTATAAGGAAGATAATATTTTATAATGATGGACTAATGCCCGAAATTGGGCTACCTCGTCTCATTTCCATAGTGATTATATTGATTGTAGTATTTTACTTCTACATTACATTTAGTATAATGTTCTTATTATTTATAAAAAATAGGGACATTCATCTGACCCAAATTTGACTTCTCCTTAAATTATTAGTATGGTTCTGAGCAGGGGCTCTCCTATAGATAAACAGATCACTTTTCATAGTCTTTTACACCCTGAACCACCAACAAACATACCATCTACTACACCTTTTTATCCTCCACATGAGCCTCTTGGGATGTTCCCACCCATGCCTCCATCATCATATTTTTTAGGCTCTACTTCTCATACCATGTCTACACCACCTCCATGGATGTTATCACCTAAACTATATATGTATCATATTATTTTACCCTATACCTTTATAAATATCCTACAATTTCTATATCTCATCCATTTTTTAATATTCATCTAGGATCTAATGATTGTGATCCTTCATATTCCACTCCACTATATGAATATGAAATGGTGCATTCATTTGAATAGGAACTTCCTTCAGATGATACCAATCTATAACAGCCCAAAGATCTATCAGAGCCTACTGATCAACCAATATTAGGTTTTTTTATAATTGTGTCATATTATATAACATCAAATTTTTACCATTTATATTATGAATTAATTATAATTTATATTATTTTATATTATTCAGTGGGATAATTTAATAGGTTACATGGGCACAAAAGTATGCATGTAGTCTGGAATTTTAAAACAAAAATAATTGTTGACTAAAATGAGGACAATCAGTTTATAGGAAAAAATGTATGACAATATAGAAGGTTTTGGAAGCATTATCTCGGTACAATGGTATCATTTTGGTGAAACTAGTCTCGTGGAGGCATATTTGTAATGAAATAAATGAGATATCATGGGTGAAGATTTGGGTAATAATTTTTTTTAAAATAATATCTATATTATTATTGTATGTATATGAATTAACATGTTTTTCAATGTTCCTGTTTATCCTTCCCAATGGTTATTCTGCTAAGGCAAAACAATTGATGGATCCTGGATTGTTTTGGAGGCCATATAAGCACAATTTGTATGTTGATTTGATGAGTAGAGTCAAATATGATATAGAGGCTACACCAATATTCACTGACATCCCAACAACCCAATAGTAAGAAATTATTATATATTGTAAGTGTATGGATCTTATGGTATAATTAAAATTTAAAGGTTTTTATTTAAAATTTAATTCATATTAATAGTATTGATTTTTTGTTTTCAAGTTGTGTCAGAAAGAAACAAAAAGAATAAGTATGTTGTAATGTATATGAACGCTTTGAGGTGCACTACAATTTTGAAGCATTAAATAATCCATGTAAATTAATATTAATAGAAATAATTTCTATATTTATTTTGTTCCTTATTTTTAAGTTCTTTTTTAATGAAGTTAAAATTTGGGGGATCTCTCTATTATATAAGATTTAAGATTTTCTATGTAGAGAGTGAAATAAAAAAATACAGATTTTAGAAAATATTTAATAATAATCACAACAATTGAGTTCCTTATTCTCATGCATATAATAGTTCAACCAATGACCTATAGAAATATTTTAATTCATTAGAGTGCATGTTGCATAGATTTTTCAAAACTAGATTCTTGTTGTTTGGGGATGTTCACAACAACATTTTTGGGAATAGTTTGGGAATCCAATACTTCTTATAAATTATTTTTTCTACCATTAACATTATTATAGAATCCATATGTGTTATATTTTCATTAATATTTTCTCAAATTGAGTCTTTTAATGTCATTATATTGAAATTTATTTATTTTAGTTTCATTTTATAAACTATAAACTAATCATAATAAACAATTTTCATGTAAACTATAAAATATTATTAAATGTAATTTCATGTGGTCTATTCAAATAAACATGACCATAATTTTATATACTCAAACCAACATAAAGTATTAATCTCAATTTATTTGGATTTAAAATATGTATAAAAATTTAAATAGTCAAAAATTTCAATTAGACAACAATAAAATAGCCTTAAAATGACCTAAAACAAACTCATAAAGTCTTTAAACTAAAGATAATAAATTCAACATTAATACAAATGGTGGGAAATTACCCCATTTAGTGGGTTTTTCAGGCTGAATTCTAAATTCTCTTCACATGAATTCCTTTAAAATAAGTCTATAAATACCCCTTTTAATCTAGAATTTATAGATTTAATGAATTCCTTCTACTCCCTTTACGTTGTTCTAACATTACTCCTCAAAACATGTTGAATGTTCCATTGAAATCCAAAAACACCATATTTATTGATTTTAGTTTAACTCTTAAATGATATATCAATAATACCTTTCTATAATTCAAAACATGATTTTATGTATGTATGATTCATCAAGGGCATCATTTGAGAACTTCTCTGTTCAATAAATATTTGTAAACCAAATAACCAAACCCAAAATTAACCAATTAACATATCCCAAGATGAACCAAGTACCCTAATAAAAAATGAACTAAATAACCTAACCAAAGTAAAATAAATTACCCTACCCAATATGAAATAATTAAACTAATAAAAAAATTAACAATTTATCAAATGACTTAATCCAAAACAAACTAATGACTAAAATTACAAAATGAACCAAATAACATAAACCAAAAAAGACATAATGAGAAAATAAAGTAAATGACTTAATCCAAAATAAACAAAATAACCTAAAATAAAAAACAGATAACCCAACAATGAATACAATAATCTAACCTAAAAAGTCATAACCCAAAATGAGTGAAATTAAATAACCCAAAATAAACCAAATACTCGAATCACATGTAAACTAATTGATTGAAATTATAATTTTAAAGAATGACCAAATGAAATAAAAAAATTACATTACCCTATAATTATCCAATATAATTAACCAAAAATAAACCAAAATTCCAAAATAAATTATTAAATAACCCAAATATGAACCAAATTTCTAATATAAGAATAACCTAATCCAAAGTGAAAAAATTAACATTTCCCATAATAAACAAAATTATATAGTTCAGAATTGAATTAAAACAAAAATAAAGCAAATGGATTAACCCAAATAAACTAAAATGACGTAGCATAAAATGAACAAAATGATCTATCCAAATGACCAAATTTCCAAATATTCTGAAAAATTATAACCCAAGAATTTAGCCCAAAAATAAACCAAATGAAATAACTCACAAATGAATGAGACACCATCACCCAAATTATATCAAGTGACCAACCAAAAATGTATGAAAAATACTATAACTAATTGACCAAATTATCAAATTACTAAATAAATTTACCAAAAAATTAACCGATGACCAAATGGAAAAAATAACCAAGTGACCAAATGACCAAATAACTAAAAAAAGAATGGGACTAAAATAAACATAGAATAAGATTCCATATGATACCCATGTTTACATTTATAACTAGAATGTATTGATTATTTTCTTCCACTATTATTAAATTTATATTTAAATTATATTAATATTTCAATTCAATAAATTTGAATTGATTAAAATATGTGAAGTCTAAAAATGATTATTACATTAGAGAGATGGTAATTCATTATTTGGTTCCATTGTGAGTGTATAGTTACACACTATTATTACTATTGATGGATATATAATATGAAGTTAACTAATATGGTTTTAATTTATGAATTATTGAGATTTATATAGTTAGATCATAATTGGAAACAACTTATGGATAGAGACCATGCAGTTAACTAATATTGCTGTCATTATTGAATTATAGTATCTAATCTAGCTAGATGATTCTTTATTTTATGTATTTATTTGACAAATAAATTTTTTATTTTTAATTGGTTTTGTTGAACTCTTATGTAGATTAATTTGGTTACTTTAAAAAGATATTATCTCTATATTATAAATCTTACATAGCTTCCTCTTTAAAAATTCTTTCAATTTGATCATAACTTTCACTTAATCACATGGAGATTCATTCCCTTTCATCTTATTATAATCTGAGAACTGAATTTAATACCACATAGTGAATCACCTATATAATTTAATATAATGTGGGAAAGTTTTTACATGATGTGGTTATATGGTTAATCTCACATTTCTTCTCAATATAATTTGTTTTTATTTTGTTTATCAATTTCATATTACTCAATAATGTACTATTATAGGAATTAATGTCAATTACAGCATGTGAAATTGGGAATTTAAGGCTATGTGCCTCAAGAAAAATTATTTTGGTTGAGTATGAGGAAAAAGGATGGATTTTTTATAAATGCATTGGCACAAAAAAAATATTGTATGCCATTTTATTGATATTTCAAATTTTGATATGTAATTAATAATTATAAAACAATTTTATATTTTTCATAGTGTTACAGGAGGCCCATGATGAGAAAAAGGATGTAAACTACATGCCAAATGATTATTTGAGATAGGTATTAGATAAGGAGATCCTGGGGAGAGTCTGATTTCGACCTAGTAAAAGAATCAACCAACTAGGTATTATACCCCATCGAGCACCTATAAAATTTCTCACACCACTAAGCTACAAAACATGTATGAAGAAGTATATGTGGCCAAAAAAATCTATATAAGAGTGTGGAAAAGGTAAAATATTCATTGAATAGTTCCTAAAATCTAGGATAGTAATATGTTCATCACTTCCATCTAAGGCGGATAATTATTTTTATTCACCTGTGAAAACAATGTTCCCTTCATATGATACACCTAGTGATGTCATTGTGGTTCGTTGTCGCTATTGAGGTAATGAAACTACTAGTGATGGTGATGATAAGGATGATGGTGATGGTGATGATAATCCCTGAGATGATATTGATTAGGGTTTTGGTGATGATTTAAATGGAACTAGTAGTGATGAGGGAGATATGATTGCTTCTATTAATGAGTTGATAGTAAATATACATGTGGGGTTGATGTTTAATGACTAAAACTGATTAATTTTGTGAATTTTATATGTTTTTTTATATTATTATAAATGGTTAAATGATAAATATATAATAATTCTACTACATTAAATGTGTACCATAGTTTTTGATTTATTTTTAACCTTTGTGAGAGGTACTGGATGGTGTTTTTGTGATACATTGGGGATATGAACCTAAACCAAAGGTTCAATGAATTATAGGCATACATTAATTTTTTATAGGACTCTATACCCATTGTTTTGGGAACCATTAGTATATTTATATACCCATGGGTTACTTCAAACCATGAGAATTAAAATTTGGTTGTGAGATATACCAACGGTTTTAAATAATACTATTGGTATATCTCTACACTGACATAAATAATCCCCATGTTTCACAGAACCATTGGTATAGTATTTACCAATGGTTCTAGGGCCTATACAAGAAGTTCAAAACTATTGTTGTAGCTTAGTTTTACAATAGTGTTAGTGTCTCCCAAGCTTGAACTACCTCAATATTCACTAGCTCTATATTCACTACTCAATCTATGGTAAAATTTTATATATAGTGGACCTCTCTAATCTATAACTAACCCTTCAGGATTTTACTATATTGTTTATAATTATAATGTATGTCCAAAACCATCATTAAATTATTTTCATGTTTGAGATTTGATACTGAGTAAATAAGGGTGTTATCAATAAAGAGAATAACGAATTGGTTTAGGAAATTCACGAATACCATGTTCATGAGTCCCATGAATACCTTTGCGGTGTTCATCATGAAAAATGGAATTACTAGGAACATTTAAGGACTATAGAGAATTCACAATTCTATCCTCAGTATATCCTACTTGTGTACTCATTATTGGTGATGGACTGACCCGAGGTCGATCTTTGATAATCACTTCCCCTTCATTTGATCAAAGAGACCATTGATTGTTGAAAAATTATACTGATTCTTGAATGTCACCTAATTTAAGATATTATAATAAACACACAACCTTAGGATCTCAGTTACTTTGTTGGTGAATAATACCATATATTCCCATGGGGACACACTGGATTCAACAAATCCCTTCCTCTAAAGATCCTCCAATTCTACCCATAACTCTTAAAGATTAGTATTGGATATCTGATATTCTATAGAAGATATTAGACTGGTTCTAGGGTATAATTAAATATATTAATAAAACTCTTGAGTATGAGGTGGGTTGAGTATATCCTCATGTAAAAACATCTATGTACTCCTCAACTACTATTAGAATCTAAAGGTCTTATTAGTCGGTTGTTCTAAGGGTCATACTAGCCATATTGTGGTAAATTAGATTTAAATTAATACATGGGAACATGAATAATATAGAATATAAATTATACCTTCCATGGAAGGAGAATCTCAATCCATACACCAATATGCATCTTACTCTTTAACAAAAAAATTAATTTAGACAAGGGCTACTCATAGCTAGTCTATACTAATGATACTGTCATAAGGTTTCATCATTGAAACTAATAGATCCCAACCCCTATCAAATTAGATTTAAGTTACACTAATAGTAAATGAATATGATTGAGGAGTCTCCCCTAGTAAGAGTTTTTTTTCAAAAAGGGTCAGGAGAGAGGATGTTGTAGAATATCTTTTTCTCAAATAAGGGAAAATGAAACAAAATTGTTTATTTCACCTTTGTCTACAATAGATGTTTCTATGTTGGTGAAGACACATATCATTAATCAAATAATTTCATTATCATACTAGTTACATCCCACTATCACCTAAATATGACCATATCCCTGAACGTAAAATTTATGAGCCTGACGTGGACTACCTGGAGGTGGTGGTGGTGATATTAGGTCATAACATCAAATAACTCATGTATCTCCTCCAACTTCTCAAACTTGGTCTAAGGATGAGTCCAATCATCCTAAATCTAAGTAAGTTTTATCCACTATTTTATCATGTCAAACAGAATTCTATCCAAAAGAACCACCATATAGTCAGACAAAGTAATAATAAATGTAGACACTTGGACCATTAACTTTAACAATCCATATACTGAATTTGGGTCCAGATTACCCCAGAACCAGAGGGGCCCCTATCTTGAAATCTCATTCAAGACATTTATCCAATGTATTTCATCACCATACACCACTAAAACTAAAATCCGTTCAATCTGATATGGAGTGTCCACATGATCCTCTGAAGTTGGGTATACTATTTTCTAAAAGTGAAGAAGAACCACTAATAGACACCCAAAGGAAACACATCCTAGATTATCTCCTTAATAGATGACTCATCACTATGTTGGTCTTAATCATATACCTACCACTTAACTTTGACTGATATTCAATTTGGTTACATCATATAATTTGACAAGATAAACCATTTAAAAATTACTATATCTAGGGAGATGACTCAAAAAGGACATGGAAATAACAAACCCATTCTTATATGATGTATGCCTGACCTTTTTTCAATAAAACCATTGTATTTGTGTGTGAAATAAATTAAAAGGTTATCTGATTCCTCGTGCATGGATATATTGTCCACTGAACTATTACTGGGCCCTTATCCTAAGATCCTAAATTGATACATCAAAACATCATTTTCCTAAATACCAAACCAGTACACACATGACTATTATCTTAAAAATATATCCCTCGGATAACTTCACTTTAATACCACTATGTCATTACTCGATACACTGAAGCCCCACTTGGGGCCTAGATAAGTTGATTGTTCCACCCTAAGCAAGGTTCTAATAATCCAGGGTCAAGTGGATAACAACATATAGGCATATTATATAAAAGATAGGTCTTATCCTAATGTACATGCACACACACACAAATCAATATATATATAATAATAATATATAATTATAATAACTAGATTATTAAACAAATTCATAATCAATAGTAACCAATAATAGTGTATGACTGCATATAACCACTATAGATAGTGTAAAGTACAATCCCATCCACAATAAAATATGTCCAAATAAATAATTAGTAAAAAAAAATTCCATGAACACAACCTCCATACTCTGAAAAATGGTCCAACTAACACCACTTCTAGGTACTACTATGCACCACCCACACCTAGTCCACATTTTAACTATTGCACTCCCAATCTTCAACATAAGACTTGGAATGTTTGTAAAGATCCCATACAGGGGTGAGTATATAGATATATTGTAAGACATACCAGTATCACCAAATATATAAATCATAAAAAATGATTCAAATCTAAACCATAATCAATAAGGTAACAGAAAAATAACCTATATATTCTTATATAAAGGACTCAAGTTATATAGTAAGGTCTCATCCCTCAAAACCATCCCAAATAATTATACATGACTTCGAATTACCACAAGACAAATGGACTATCATTATGCATAACCTATTTATATCAATAGCATAGTATATTGTTTATATATTAGCAAGGGGGGACACATACTCTAGTGGAGGATTTTTCATCCTTTCCAAGATCATTAAATATGTGGTTATGAAATCGGCATATAGAGGATGTCATACTCCATAATAGGGGGTGTGATACCAATCCTATCTAATTTGTAGATAGAGGGTCATATTACCCAAACCTATGGGTGGGAAATATCAAACCTACCTATTAATGGTCAGATTAAATACTACCCAAACATAACATGACCATCAAAAAGGGTTTTAATTTTACAAAGTGCCTGAAATCCAAGAATAATATCTATAAGGATGATGTAGTCAATTATGGTCACTACCCTATGTTACACATATATTTCATAAAAATAATGGACACTATAACATTCTATAAGAAACAAAATACATGATGGGTTACTCACATTCCAAAATTTGAGTTTGAACATGAAATATGGATATATGGTGGTTTTGGGAGAGGTATGTGGCATGTATCTTAGAGTACACGGTGTGTGGCCTCTAAGTTTTCTTTCCAATTTAATGGAACCCATATTACATTTAAATATACTTGTACATAGTGTGTCAGATGAGGTATATGGCGTGTAAAACTAAAAGGGGAATGTGGTGTGTCTCATGCCACCTGAGTCATGTTCCACCAAGGGTACATGGTGTGTAGTCTTGATATACAAGGCATGTGAGGCCATCTGGGTTCTTGAATGTGTCCCTCTTATATGCGATAAGATAGAAAATTAGGGTAACATGGTGTGTGGATATGTTTATTTGCTATGTAATATTTTTATCCACATGAAACTATATCTTCTATAATACCCACGTAACATGATGTGTTATCTTCTAAACTACAAGTTATATAGATGAAAATTTTATAGAGTGTTAATATTTCTCCTGTCACTATACCATGAGTACTAGATCCATCTCTTACCATCATTAAACTCTCAACCAATTCATTAACCACATCATCAATGTTATTTCCTCCTCTATATATCAAATTTCAGACACTAATCCCCATAAACAAAACCACCTTTGATTGTACAATCCACCCAACCCCTAAAATACACCTCTTCTTAAAAACCTCTTATGTCATCATCATATGATCATATTTAGTCACTAAAAATTCATCCACAACACTATAATACTTGGTTTCTAATTCACAATAGTGATATATGTAAATGTTTTCATATAGTGAAATGAATTGGTTAACCATAATATAAGAGTCACCGACTAAAAACAAAAATCCGTGATGAAAATACAAATAATGGAGTGTATAATATAGAAAACCAACAAATTATATAGTCCAGAATGATCATGAAAAATCCATCCATTGAACATGAGTTAGAAATCAAATAATCTATAGAATAATAGAAATTATAATAAAAAAATTATTATTCATAACTTTAGGAAAAATACTGAATTTATAGGGCCATTTCATGATCAAATATAGAATCAATACAAGGGAAATTAATCCGTGTTCACAAGAACATTAAATACAAGGTAAATTCATCAATAAAAGAATCTCTACCTGAAAAAGGATCGATCATTGGAGAAGGATGAACCTTATTCGTTGTCATTGGAAATGTCTAAGGCATTTTTGGATGATTTTCTTGATACTCCTTAATTGGTTTTCATTATATCCCCCATGGGGATCTTATCATATCTCACATGTTTATTAGGATAAAAATAGATATTTTTCCAAACATGGTATAAATAGAGGTATTACAATGTTAAGAGGTAATAAATAAAAATTAAATTAATTATTTAATAAATAGTTTTTAATCCATTAGTGATTGTTTTTTATTATAGGGTTCAGTGTGAATGAAAATTTTGTTTCATATAGGATAAGTCTCATATATTAGACTCAATAGTGGTATCAGTTTCCCCCATATGAGACTCTAATCAAGAGATACAACATTATTTATGAATATACTCCTTCATAATCAATAAAATATTAATATTATTTTATTTAGACTATATCAATATTCCAATAAAACTCTTTATTTGATCAAAAATTGTAAATAAAATAGGGAAATTTTGTTAATATTAAAATGTTTTAAACATAAAAACAAGAGTTATTACAGGTCACGTATCATTATCCTCTAAGATTGAAATAGTTTGGTTTCTATTCTAATGATATTTATTATATCTACCTAAATATTCAACTTCTAATCTATTTATTTTTCATTTTATACAACCTCCCCATTTTCATAGGTCTCATCATATTCAATTTCAATAGGGTTTTGTTCAATTTTATATTGTATAAGACCGTATTTTCAATAAATTTTAAATTATTTTTACACTATAGTAGTATAAAGCCTTCTGAATTATTTTTTCAAATATTTATACCCCTTTAAAATTGTTTGATATCCCTAGAAGACTCTCCCTTCTACATTATCATCAAAATTACCCAATATTATATTTTTAATATTAAAAAATTAAGTACTACCAAACACATGAAAGTAGTCTAACATGGGTTTTATTTTATAACAAATCTCATAGAAATTCACAATATTTTTTTCTTATAATTCTTTTATTTTGAATGTATGTAGCTATACAAAATGCTTCCCTCTAATAAAATTTTGAGAGGGTATGTTTTGCTAACATGGTTTCCCCATTTCTACCAAACACATATTTTTTACTCTAGAAAGTCTATTTTAATGGGGTGTGTATAGAGTTTTGTAAAAATTATTTATACCATGTTTTTATGGTTTGATTCAAATTAATTGCTTCTGAATTAATTCCCATTTCTTGAACTAAATTTAATAATGTTCATCTAAAAATATATCTTAGTTAGCCTTTTAATGATTTTAAACAAATCCACTAGCACATTGTTGTGTTTTAGAAAGCCACATTGGTGATTATTTTGTAGAAATTATAAAATATTATAAATAAAGGATATATTTTAATGTATTTGTGTCTTAGGTTTCCACACAAATTTTAATGTATCAAATCATGATTCTTGGTGGTTATAATTTCAACTCTTTTATAAATAACTTAGTAAATTTTCCATTTTAATAAGGTCTCAGTAATTTCTACAATTTATATTTTAAGTTGGATAAAGTCCCTATATAAATCTCATTTATAGATATTTGTCACAATCCATAAACAATGATGGCCCAACCTTCTCTAACATAATTTATTTTCATCCTATAAACTCAAGTAGTAATAGTTCTTTAGATCTCCACTCTGAATTTGATTTCCACATTCCCCTTCACATATACTAAAAATAATTTCATCAAGTATTTTGTATATGATTCGGTATTTCCTAATAAAAAAACTCCATTCCCTAAATCTGACAACTGACTTTTACTTTACTAGTTATGTTTGAACCCATCGACAAAAAACATTTTTTTACTTCAGTTTTTAAACCATGATTTTAGAAATTCCAAATCAAATTATATTTAGATACCATTCATTAATATATAAGATAAAAACACAATAATTTTATAAAATATTTTATCATTTTTTATCCTTAGTTGTGTGTGATGAGCATCCACTACCTAGGATCTATATATTTTTCCTCCTCCTATCCTAGGGGTCCACTTCTCTAATGAGTGAACTCTCTACCTTGGTTTTCTTTTGATACTTGTTTTTTTCTATAACCTGATATTACATACCTATAATCATTATTAAACAGTTATCACTATCGTAAAGTTACTAGTAACTTCTTATAAGAATCATTGTAAGTCTATTAAACTTGTTCTTTATAGGCATCATTAAAAGTATTTCACTTATATATTTACTTCTCAAAGATTTATTTCTTATAACATCAGAGTATCTCCCCCAAAATTTTTAAATTATTTATTTCTATGGTAGAGACATATTATTAAATAATACGTAGTATGTATACCCAAATCACCCAAAAATTGGAAATATCCCCTTAAATGAATGATACAAGAAGCTTATGGATCTATAAGTGAAAATATGTTTGCTATCATGGTGAAACATCATCCTTACTCAATATAGATTTATGGATATTTTGATTCACATGACCATTATCAATAAATTTAGCTATATTTTTCATCTTATCATGGTTTTTCTCAATTAATGTTTTATTAGATTATCATTTCGAGCCCCTTTATAATCTATAATAGATTTAGAATTTTCATATATAGAATGTGCATATTTTACCTCAGTTGATGAAAAATATTTTTAAGAGCTATTTGATGGATTAGTTTTCACATCAATATATTTTTAAAAGACACTCCTCATCATTTCAAGGAACTTATTAAACTTAAGATACATTGATTCTGTATGATTACGTTTTTTTTCTTTATCATGAATCTTCTGTTAAAATTCTCTTATAATTATTTTCTGTTCAAATACTTTCACCTTTAGAATATGGATCTCCTCAATGTGACAATTTTCTCTAATAAAATTACCATATTAATATTTACACATCGTGATCACATCCTTATTAAGATATTTTAATTCTTTCTTTAGTTGATTATATATTTAAATACAATCCTGAAGTTCATTTTTTCACATGTGCACCATATAAGTCACATATGCTTCTTTCTATCCTTCATAACATGAATTTTGTCTATTTTTCTCATCTCGTGTGTCCCTCTAGACATTAACTCCTAGTTCTAGTGCTCATATACACGTAATTTAGATACTCTATTTGATACCATTTATAAAATAAAAGATATTTGTTTAATTAAAAAATTAATAATGATTATTAAATCTCTTACATCCCAATGATACTTTTAGGTTTAGAGTATTTGATAATTAAAAAATAAAATAACTAATAAATCCCATGTTCTTTTTATTAAGAGTACTTTTATTTTTTCGTTACATATAAAACTAATTGATCTATATTGAGTATTTAAAATCTCCCATATATTATTTTACACATCCTATCATTCTAAAAAGGTTATGTGTATTACATTTCTTCATAACCTGGGTAAATGGAAAAAAATAAGGGGTGATATCAAACGATCAATAAGTGAAAAATACACTGGAGTAAATCATTTCATAAACATGTCATAAATATAATGGAAAGAATAATTAAATAGTATGAATCCATAATAAACTGAAAATTGATAGATTTATATATCCATAAAAATAAATGAAAACATTTATATCCATAATAATGATCTCATACTGATGGAATGACAAATCTTTAACATCAAAAAAATTCTTTCAAGGCCTTGTTCTATAATACTATCCTGTTATGGGAATATGCATACACCAAACCCCAACCTGTTTTGTCTATAGAGACCTCTTGATTCATCAAGGGGATATATAATTCTAGTCCTCACACTTCACCTATTTAGTCTAATTAATTTACTATAAGTTTCAAAAATACTTTTCAAACCATTCTCTAATGAACCTATTACTAAATAAAAACATGTATATATTTATAATGAAAGATATATAACATCAATAAAAAATAAACCAATATTAGAAATAAATTCTTTTCCCCATGCCAATAAAAGAGATACCATGATCATAACCCATTCAGATAAATAAGGTGGATGGTCAATTAATAAGTAGTCAATTTTCCATTAAACATCCCTGTTAGAATAAAAATATACAAAAGTTGTAACAACCCTAACAGTTATAAAGAAAATTCCCCCATTAATTTTATTAAATGACTTATTATGTAATATGGTTAGAGAAAACACATGAACTCCATTATATACTATTGGATTTAAAATACCATTATGTATCATTACCATTTATAATATAGCCATTGAACAATAATCACATGAGTAGTATAATTATAGGGTTTTAACAAATCCAACTATCACAAACAATGTAAGTGATGTCATAAACCTGTAGGATCGTACCCTATGAAACCCATCTGTCAATGATTTCAAGGGAGATATCATTTAAAGGATTTTCCCTTCACCAATCTCAAACATAGATCCTATAAATTAATCATAAGTGAAATAGACTATGAGACAAGTTCAAGCTCATCAAGATCACAACCCAAACAATGTTCACCGAACCACCCCATGAAAGTCCCACCATCCTAAAGCTTACTCTTAAAGGGTTTTATGGTATATCAAAGGTATATATATCACAACCCTAGAATATTTATTATATAATTTATTTGTATATAATAATGAATATATTTTCATCACAATATAAATGTTTATTATTTTGATAATATAAAACAAGAATACTATTTTTGGGTGATATTAAAATTCGATAAAGGAATATATTTTTTGAATTAATGCATTTTTTAAATACATAATATTTTAATAGAATATTATTATTAAATAATTTTTTATTAAATATAAAATTTTATATAGTTTTTATGAATTCAAATGTTCTTTTTATAAGGTTTAAAAACTATTGTTATAAAAAACCCATCAGTTCTCAATGAATATCGATCATTATTTTAAAAGTTAAAATGAAAATATTCAGAAAATAATTTTATTTAAATGAATATTACCTTTTGAATCAATGTTTTCAAATCATACAATGGTGATTTTTTATAATTTTCTAAGATAGTCAAATTTTCAGGTAATGATTAAATATCATATAAATATACAGTGTGTATTATGACATCATAATGAACCAAAAAATTATGTAATAAATACTATAATTTTTATCATCGACCAAATATTTGTTTCCCATTAATATAATTTTATTTTAAGTTTATTATAAAAAAATTTATAGATCCATTATGAATCCTTGAAAGCATATAATATATTTTAAGATTTTAAATTCAATTATTTAAGAGTGTGACTCACCTCCACAATAGAAAAGACATTATTTTAATATGTTCATACATTTGGATAATAAAATAATTAAAACCTACCCTATTTGGTAGAAAAAATGGGAAAATCCATGGAAAGGATTTTTTTAAATTTCAATATATAGAGTCCAAAACCAATGTTTTGAAATATTAAAGAATTCCCCTCTCTTTTCCTATATAAACCCATCTATGCTCCAATTTATCTTCACTAAAAATACATGGATCACATAAGTACTCTTACCTACCCTCTCTATAATCCTTTTAAGTCACTTCAAGCTCACAATAATCCCCTTTTGAAGCTTTTGGAGTCACGCACTCAAGTAAGGGATCTTATCCTTTATCCTCTTTATTAAAGTATCTTCTTTAACTTATGTATTTTGTCTTAATTTACATATGATGGGATAAGTTATTACATATCCTCCATGATAACTATTTTATTCCCAAATGACTTGAGACCCCTCTCTCTCTCATCAACCCATTTTATTAATTTTTAAGTGGTGTCATTATGCTGCCAAAATTTTGTAAGGGATCCTCTCTTTCTCCACTTTATTCAAGAATACTATTCATTTTATGACCTTTTATTTTCAATTACTAATGTTGGGGTATGTTTTTACACATGAATCAAACATCCCATATTATTTCTAAAGGAAGAGGTACCCATTTTACTCTCATTTATCCTTCTCATTAATATTTATGTGCTCCCATTATGCTGCCAAAAATTAACCGCGCGAATCCACCACAAAAAAACATTGTAATGAGTTCCCATACCCAATTCCTACCAATGTTTATCACATTTTTGAACTAATACTCATTTTATTGGGTACTTAAATGTATTTATTCCATAATAATTGATCTTGGAATAAAATATTAGGATAAAATCAATCCATGGTTTATAATTTATGTTTCACACTTAAGCATTAGAGTGAAATGTATGTGATGGGTGCACCCAGAATTATATAGTGATCTAATGCATTAGAGAATGTTTACAATAATGATACATCATTCTGGGATATAGAGTTAACCTGATTCATATATGGTTCTTTTTATATCATGATGTCTTAGAATCTAGTGTTGACCTATTTTTATGATGTAGTGTTTTAGGTTGTTGCCAAATTTACCATGTTATGATTATCATGCTATAACATGCCTTTTTATTCATGTTCCTTTTATTCCCCACTTATATTCCTATTCTCTAACATGAATTACATTCTTCATGTTATTCTTTGTTTATTACCTTGCTGTTCTTTATACCTCACCCCTTCCTTATGTATTTCCAAGGTTATCCCAAGAAATTTTAAGTACGTTGGAACAGTTCAAGTGTGTCAAAGAAGTTTTGAATAATGTTGATTTATTATATGTTATAAAACTATTTTTTAATGTACCAAATTCCCAAAGAAACTATATTTCATAGTCTTATGGTTTATATTAAGATTAATCTGATATAATAAATGAGGTTTCAATGTGTAATAAAGAGTAGGGTTATTATAGTTAGTATCAGAGGAAAACGTTAGATATTTTGTGGATTTGGATTAGAAAACTGTAGAGAAAGATTAATGGAAAATAATAATTATATGAAAAAATACCTAAATTTTAATTAATATAGAGTAAATGGTTTATCAGGAAAATAGATCCCTTTTTGGATAGCACAAAATGATTTGGTTCTAAAACACATGTACCTAGGAGTAATAACTCTGACATGGTGTCTTGAGTCTGAATTGGGGTAACCTGGTACACAAAAATGGACCTTACTACACACCTGGGTTGACACTCCTAAGAGATTTGATTTGTTAAATTCATAAGCTTTTTATGAACCAGTATTATGTGAACAAAAAAAGTCCCATAAGAGTATATATTAATAAATAGATCATGGATAATTTATATTGAAGCTTATAAATTCATAAATTAAGGAATAAATTGTATGTTATAATTTATCCATTTAATTTAATTAAATTACAATTTATGTGTTTAAAATATTAAATATACTCATCCGGTATTTTTCCTTTTTTTCTAACCAATGGATAGAAATATATGGAATCAGGTATAAAATCAATGTGAAGGTAAATGTGATGAATGGCCAGTTGATATCCCCAAACTGATGGGAGAAATAATTGTGAAATTTATTATGATACTCTCTCAGCTGAATCTTGTTGTGAATGGGATCTTTGATCAAGATGAGCATAAAAATCCCCCAAAGATAGAGTAATTTTTAATCAATCCCTTTATACTATAAAGGCCTCCATGTTTCAATGGATCAACTACATTGAGAAGATCTTATTTATCCTTCAATGTTATGAATAAGAGAATGTTATACTAGATGTTTATTATATGAACGGTTAAGCTAATAAGTGGTGGATATTGATCAAAAATATGAAGCATGGGGAAGAGATGAAATTCAGTGGGTGAAAGGATTTCTAGAAAATGTTTTCTAATAAACATTTTCCTCATACTTAAAATCTTAAAATGGAAACGTATTTCCTTTACCTTAACAAAAAATATGATGAGTCTATTAGGGAGTATGAGACACACATTAAAAAAATTGCATGATACAAATTCATATTTTTTGTTACCCCTGAATGCAAGGGTGACCACTTATTTGGTGGTCTAAAACATTGCTTATAAAAAGACCTATCAATACGCGAGTTTGACCATTATGAGAAAATTTTACAATGTTCCCTTAAACCTGAAATGGAGATCATAAAATCTCAAGGTTATCATGAGGATATGAAGTGGAAAGTGGAATTTAATTTTTACAGTCAGATGGAGAAATCTAACGGTGCCAAGAAATTTCAAAATCCCTCTTAGAAAATGTGTACAAATAAGAACCCTTGAAATTGCATAAAAGGGATGACGAATTGTTTTAGGTGTGGGAAGAAAAGGAACTTATCCAATGATTGCTGATAGGAGAAACCTATTATAGTGATGGGGTAAATGAATTCTCCAGTCAACTCCTAATGCATTTTGTTTCTAAAACTATAACTAACGATGACACTTTCCAAACCAATTCACAAATTCAAGTGTTATTGAAGAGAGAAAAAACCTCCAAGGTAGAAAGGGTGATCTATTTAAATTACTACTACTGAGGTGGATCCCAAAAACAAAGTGGTGACTACGATGCCATTTATTCATTTTAGAATAGAAAATTTACTTTATTTATTCTAGTTCTATGCATTCCTTCATATCACAAAACATTAGCAGAATTATCCAACGCCATCACAAATAATAAAGGTTTATGTTTCAATGATAATAGAAATTGGTAAATTATTGAATCCCAAGTATTTGTTATAATTTGATGCAATTAAAAGCATGGATTGAATTTTCCTATATAAATCCAACATAAACTTCCTCCATAATAAAATCACTCTCCATATTGAGAATTAACCACAGATTCGATATAAGTGAAAGGATGAGGATGAATCTTGTTTGGCACCATCATATTAACATGGATATTATTTCCCTATGAGAAAGAATACCTAGCTAAAATGATTGATTCTAATGAAATAACCATCCTCAAAGATATACCTATTGTGTGGGAATATGTTGATGTGTTTCCTGAGGAATTTCCTAGTCCTCCTCTAAGCCGAGAGGTCAAATTCTCAATCGACCATATACCATGGGTGTTGTCATTATCCAAGACTCCATATATAATTGCTATTGTAGAACTTGATGAGATGAAGAAACACTATAGTAGAATCTATATAAAGGTTTCATAATCCCAAGGGATTTTCCATGGGGTTCATAAGTACTCTTCTTTAAGAATAAGTTTGGATCATGTTCCCTTGAATTGTTTATCATGATATCAACAATATCATGAAAAATAACAAGTATCATCTTCCATGGATTGATGATTTTTTTTTCAATCAGCTGTGTGAAGAATAATACTTTTCTAAGGTGGATATTTGGTTGGGATATTTCCAATTAATAGTGAATAAGGTAGATATCCCTAAGACCTACATTCATATAAGGTACATAAACTATCAGTTCATAGTAATTCAATTCTAACTCACTGATACTCCAATAATATTTATGAACTTGATGAATAGAGTCTTTAGATATTACCTAGAAAAAAAAATTAAGTATTTATAGATTATATTATAATATACTCTTAAATAAATGGGTATCATGAGTAGTATCTAATTACTATGATAAATAAATTGAGAAAGTAGAATCTTTATGAAAAGTACATCAAATGAGAGTTCGGATTGAAGGAAGTCTCTTTATTTGGGCATATCATCACAAGTAATTGGATATCTATGGACTCTTCAAAAATATATGTAATTGAAAGAAATGTTTGTTCTAATATCTATGATATATATCTGTAGTTTTCGTATATTATTTGGGTATTATCATTTATTTTTGAGAAATTTATTGTGATTTTCAAACCCTCTTACTAAGATAACTCGAAATGGAGTCAAGATTTCTTAGAATGGTGAATGAGAAAATATCCTAAAGGAGTTAAATAAGAGTCTTATCAATTCTTCAATTCTCATACTACCCACAAGTGGAATTCTTTTTATGGTATTTAGCGATTCTTCAAAGAAGGGATTGGGTTGTGTGTTAATGAAAAATGAAAAAGTCATATACTATGCTTCAAGGAAGTCGAAAGTCGATGAACAGAACTAATCAACACATGATATGGAGATGGATGCAATGATCTTCACTTTGAATATTTCGTGGAATTATATAATTGGGGATAAGTGTGAAATATATACAGATAAAAAATCCTCAAGTATATATTCACATAAAAATAAGTGAATATGTGCCAGCAGAGATGGTTAGAACAGATCAAAGACTATGACTGCTCAATTCACTACCATATAGAGAAATTGAATAATGTTAAAGATGATATAAGAATAAGGGATATGGTAATTCTATAATTTATTATAATTTAGAGGGATACGATCTTCTTATATTTAGAAAATATTGACATGGGAATCATAAAGGAAAGAATATCATTAATCTTTTCACAAGTGATTTCTGAACCGTCTCTTTTGGAGAAGATAAAGGATGCTCAAATAGATGATGTGGGAATTCCAAAGAAAGTGGAAACTATAAGTAAAGGTAAATCCTCATATATAAATGTTAATGAATAAGTAATTTTGATATTTGGGTCAAGATTATGTCTTCCATCAAATCACGAGTAAAAGAAATAACTATTGGATGATGCACATAGTTTGAATTTATCCATTCACCCATATAGAAAAAAGATGTATCAAGATCCCTGAGAAAACTATTGGTGGGAAAATATGAAGAACGATTTTGTGGAATATACATCCAGATGTCATCTATGTAAGCAAGTGAAGTCTAAATGGAAAATGTATAAGGGTTGATGTAACCATTTCCCATACCTATATAAAAATGGGAAAACATCACCATGGACTTTGTCATATCAGTTCCAAATAGATCTATGGGAAACAATGCAATTTGGGTTGTGGTGTATTTTTTTATAAATATTTTACACTTCATTGAAATTTGAGAAGATTTCTCGCTAGATAAACATGCGCTGATATAAATTAGAGAAGTGGTATGGAAACATGTAGTACCACAATCTATTTTATCCAGTCAAGATTCAAGATTCACCTCCAAGTTATAGAAATGTATCCAACACGATCTAAACACTAATCTGAAATTTAGTATGGCCTATCATCCCCTAACTGATGGTCAGTCTGAGAAAACTATCTAGACACTTGATGAAATGTTGATATCATGCTTAATCTACGTGAAAGGAGGATGGGATCAATGTGTTCCTTTGTTTGAGTTATCTTACAATAATATTTTCCAATCAAGCATAAAAATGGATTTCTATAAAGCCCATGGTAATATGTGCAGGATACTAGAATTCTAGGAAGAAGTTGGGGAACAAAAAAATCTAGGTCATAAAATTGTCATGGAAATGGTGGAAAAGGTCAAGATCATTCAACATCACATCAAGGATACTCAGAGTCGACAGAAAAGATACACTAACATTCATTGAAGATAACTAGAGTTTGATGAATGATACATGGTATTCCAATGCATATATCCATTGAATAAAGTGATGGTATTTCGGAAGAATGTAAATATTTGTCCAAGATACATCATTCCCTTTGAGATCCTTGATCGCATAAGAGTGGTGGATTATCGAATAGCACTCCTAAATAACCTATCTCAAGTACATGATGTATTCCAGGTATCCCTCTTGATAAATTATATACCTTACCAATCACATGTACTCAATCCATATGTAGTACCACTATAGAATGACCTCTAATGTGAGTAGTAGCTGGTGAAAATCATAGATCATGGAAGCAAAGTTCTACAAAATAAAAAAATGCACCTTGTCAAAGTGCTATGGAGAAACAACACATTTGAAGAAGTTTTGTGCGAATCACAGGAGGTGATGAATTGTAGTTATCATAATCTATTTTAGTGTGGGAAATGAAAATTTTTTGGGTGAAATTTCTTAGGGGGAAGATTGTAACGACCCAAACTATTATAAATACAATTTCTATTTTTATTTAATTAAATGTATTATTATGCAATATGAATATAGAAAACACCTGAACTAATTTATATCCTATTGGATTTAAAATACCATTATGTTTCATTTTTGCAGAAAATATATTCATTGAATTGTGATCACATAATTAGTATAAATATTGGTTTTACCAAATCCAATTGTCACACACAAGGAAAGTGATGGACTCAACCAATAGGGTCACACCCTATGAATCCTATTTATGAATTATTTTTAGGGAGATATAATTTTTGGGCTTTCCCCTTGACTAATCCCATTTTGAGATCCTAAAACTTATGCATGAGTGAAACTATTTACAGGAGAAGTTTAATCTCATTGAGATCACGTCCCAAACCATCTTTATTGAACCTCCCCATGAAAGTCTCACCATCATGCACCTTACCATTATGGAGTTTTCTAGTGTATTAAAGGGATATGTATCAGTACCCAAAAAATTTTATTATGTACATTTTTATATAATAATTAATCAATTTTCACCACATTATAAATTATTATTATTTTTACAATATAAAACACAAAAAAAACATTTTTTGGTCATATTTCAATTTGATTAAAGAATATATTTTGTTGAATTAATGGATTTTTAAAATAAATAATTTTCTTATAAAATAATATTATTAAATATTTTTTATTAAATATAAATTTTCATATAGTTTTTATGAAATCAAATGTACTTTTTATAAGGGTACAAAAACTGTTATTGTCAAAAAAAACCCAGCATTTCCCAATAAATGTAGATTATTATTATACAAGTGAAAATAAAAATATATAGAAAATTATTTCTATTAAATGAATATTATTTTTTGAATCATTAATTCAAAATTGTCCAATTGTGAATTTTTTATAATTTTTTGAGACGGTCGGTTTTTTACATAAAAAATAAATACTGTATAAATATATAGTGTGTATTGTGACATCATAATGACCAGAAAATGATGTAATATATAATATAATGGATATTATTTTACAAATATTTTTTTATCAATTTAAAATAATGTTATTTTCAAGTTTATTATTTTAGTTTTATAAATTATTTATGAATCTTTCAAAACATATAATGATATTTAAGATTTTCAATTCATTTATTTAAAAGTGTTACTTGCCTCCACATAAGAATGGGAATTATTTTAACAAGTTCAGAAATTTTGATAAAAAATATTGAAAACATCCCCCACTTGGAAGAAAAAATAGAAAAAAACCTTGGGAGATTTTTTTGTTGTTTTATTATATAGAGTCCAAAACCTAATCTTGTGAAATATTGAAGAATTCCCCTCTCTTTTTCTATATAAACCCACCCAACATCCAATTTATATTTACTCATATCCTTTTATAACTTCTTTAATATTATATATACATTCTATGATCCTCTCATAGAACCCCCAATCTCTCAATAGTCCCACATTCAAGCTTTTGGAGTCACACACTCAAGTAAGAGATCTTTTCCTTCCTCCTCTTTATTAATGTATCTTCTTTACCTTGTGTATTTTATCTTCATTTACTTATAATGGGATATCTTATTCCATATCCACCTTACTACCTATTTGATTCCAAAATTATTATAAACCCATTTCTATATCATTAACATATTTTATGAATGTTTATGTGATGTTGTTATGTTATCAAAATTCTATAAGGGATCCTCTCTTTTACCCCTTTATTCAAGAATCTTATTCTTTTTATACCCTTTTATTATCAATACCTAATGTAAGGGTGTGTTTTTACACATTCCCAATACTTTCTATATGAAATATAATTTATTACAGACCCCATTAATTTTCATTTGTCCCTCCCATGAACATTTACATACTCCCGTTATGATGCCAAAATTTCACTGTAGGAATCCATGCCAATGAGAATGTGTAGTGAATACCCATACCAATTTCCATCCAAGGGTGTAAAACATTAAAAACTTATAATATTTATATTGGTTACATAAATTTATTTATTCCACATTCCTTGATCATGGAATAAAATATAATGAAAAATGAATCCATGTTGCATGATATATGTGTCACACTTAAGCATGAGAATGAAATGTATGTGATTGGTGCGCCCAGAATTATAAATTACTCCAATGAATTTGTAAATGTTTAGTATCTGGATATGTATTATTTAGATAGGGATTGAACCTGATTACTTTATGGGACTTTTTACATCATGATGTCTTGGAAGTTATCCTTGACGTGTGTTTGCGATGTATTGTTTTATGTTGTTGCCACGCATCCTATTTTATGATTATCATTCTATATGATACCTTATTATTCATGATCCTTTTATTAAAAATTGATATGAATATTTTCTAACATGTATTATCTTAGTCATGTTATTATTATTTTTACCTTACTAGGCTTTATACCTCACCCTTTCTTATGTATTTCCTAGGTTATCCTGTGAAGTTTTTATTACATTGGAATAGTTTCATAATTCCAAATAAGTTTTCAATAATTTTTATGTATTCCATGTTTAAAAAATGTTATGTAATGTATCTAATTCCGAAATATACTATAATTATTGATTATACATGTTGTATTAAGTGTACGCTTATGTAATAAATAAGGTTTTAATTTGTAATAAAGAACATGGTTTCTATAAAAGACCAATATTTTTTCCCATGTCAATAAATAAAAATTCATTCCAGGTTAAAACTATCTAATATGAATTTTTAAAATGATATGTTCACACCATATAAGGTAATGAGAATATGATTAATTATATACTAGAATAAATTTTTTATAATAAATCCAGAGAAAAGAAGTGTATGGTTTCAAAATAATATATCCCTTGTTTGAAAAAGGAAATATAAAAGTGTGGGTACATAAATGAAAAACCCCACAAAAAAAGAATGCCTTGAATAGTATCATATAACAAAATATCAAGAATAACCTTGTTTCATATCATGAGTTTAATCCACCAAATGATAATATATATATATATATTAGAGGGTAAACCATGAAAACAAACCCCATTAGGTTGAAATATTTGGAATATGATAAGGAAAATGTAAATTAATACATTAAAGAACTTTTAGAAATAGTTTTTAACATTGGAATAAAATATAAATTTACATGTTTCTTTGAAGTGTAACATTCAAAAAGGAGACATGAAAAACTTTTAACATATTTCATTTTAAAAATAATATCCAATAATATATCCTTGAAATGTAATAATGTTTATCTTGGATAAAAGAATATAGGAAGACAAAACATGTGAATGTGAAAGGGAAACTCCCTTATATTATTTTAAAAATACACTTATTTTAAACACACATAGAAAAAACTGTAAAAACAATTCATTTTTAAGAAAAATAATTTTCCTAATTAGGATTATAAAAATATATATAATAAAATATTAGTGTGGTAAAACCCAATCATGGAGGATCAAATTTCAAGATAAAATATTATAACTCATATAAAGAATATTATAGTTACCAATATCCCATATGGGAAACATAATCCATGAAGATTGATTTATTTTAAAATGATTTTATGGGTTAAAATTTTATAAAATGATATAATACTATATAATATAATCAAGGGGTAAAATATACCAAACTTATATGAAATAAGTTCTAGTGAGGAGTAATGACTTAATAAATGAAAAGAAAGTTATCAAAAACACTTATGACAGGGGTATAACATGAGTAAAAATTAAAAAAAGGAACATAATTTGATATAGTACACCCCAAAAAATACATTTAAATAATCTATATATCATTCATGGTATAATGAATCAATAGAACACCATATAATGGAAACATAGTGCATAACATGTAACTAGTCTCAAAGAATAAGAATTTGGACCGTGAAAACCAATGTTTCTTGAGTGAAACATTAAACAAAACCCCATAAAAATAATATTAAAATATAATTCATGATATTATATCTAATATAGGGAGTATATAAACCATATAAATTGAATTTGGTTCACAATAACAAAAATTTATCAAAGAGACCAATTTGAGATGAAAACCCTTACCTTTGACCTGATTCATTTTTCACATACACTAAACATATTAAAAAAATTTAGTTAATTATTACATAACCAAGAACCTTATTAATTACTATAACTACATATAGTTATCATTTATAATCATTATATATATTTTAGTTATTTTTTACCTATTTTAAACACCAGGTGTAAGTAATCATTATCGCTTTAAACTAGTTTCATAAAGTTGTTCTTATATCTATTTTTTTACAATTTATACAACTATTAGATTATATATGATACTATAATAGATGGTAAAAGATATCTTATAAATATATAATTTCATTTCCTGAATTTTTTTTATTACAATCCTTGATGATGAAACCAACATGAGCATACTTTGAATTTTTTAGTAAACAAAGTGTGATTTCTTAAATAAAGTGTTAAATATTCATATAATATTAACAGAACCAAAAAAATTATTTATATATTTGTATTGTATTATAATTTTAAATAATTTCTCATAGTCACCCGTGATATAAATTCAAAGTATTGATCAAGTAGCTGGTTAAACCAACCCAAAATTGAACATAATATGATTAATGTGTGATTATGTGGTGGTTATTTGTAATAACATTATTAAATAAATATACTGATCTTATTTAGTTTTTATTAGTGTTATATGTTAATCTTTTAAGGAATTAAAATAATACTTAAGGGACATAAAAATATTACATAGTATGAATAAAATTATTTTCCTCTGAGTGTGTCTTTTTATGGCCTCTAATGTTACAATGATCGCTTATTTCTTATATTAATTATTGAATTCCAAATTTATATTTTAGAAATATAAATCATGAAATAAATAACATATATATATATATATAATAATTAAATTTATAGGACCATCGTATAAATGTGTTGACGAGAAATGAAATGTCTCTTGCATAGAGGTGGTAGTCCGCACACGCACAAGGGTGGCATTTTCATATTTTATTACTGAATGACAGGGGAATTGCTAATGGTTACAAAATAAATATAGTAACATTTAATTATATTATTTATTCTAATGTAATTAAATACATATGGTTAAAATTTATTTGGTTAATGGTGGATGGGAAGGATGTATAATAAATTATAAGAGGGTAAGTAATACTTACATTGAAAACTTAGACATTATATTGATGAATCCTTTGGAAATGAAGGAATTGAGGAACTTAGTTGAGGATAATGGATTAATTTCGTTTAAATGGTATATATAATAATAAAACTTGGTTGAGTTTCTTTGGAATATCAAGCTATAAGTGTGTCCCAAAGTGAGATGAATTGTTATCCTTTAATAGTTTTAAAAGAGGGGAAATATTTAGAAAATATATTAGGTAATGAATAATAATGGAATAGAATGAGAGTAAGGGTAGTTAGAGTCTAAATTGTATGTGGTTAATGTGGGTATTACTTTCATACTAGAAAATTCATTATAGATAGTTTATTTGACCTTTTAATTATTAAAACAATTACATACAACATTTACACATTATACCTATATTAATCTTGGTTAAACATTAACCAGGGAAACTAATTTATTACTAATAATAAAGGATTTACCTTATTATAAAATTTCTAATTTATATATCTAAATTTTGGATCCATTTAACCTATTTAAACTTATACAAATTATAAAATTAACTTTTTAATTAAAACATAAGATATAAGAAAACATTTTTTTAAGAATATATTTTTATATTTTAAGTGTTATTTATCCTTAATTCAAATTAATTATTAATTGAATTAATTTTTATATTTATTTTTGTGTTTTGAAATAATATTAGTGTCATTTTAAAGTTATATTAATCCAATTTATTTATATTAATATTATATAACTCTTATTTTAACATAATTAGCCTTCTTGGAACATTACTTTTCCAATTTCGGTGTTGGGAGTGTTTTGGAGGAGGCTTCAGAAGATTCAGTGGATGTCAAAGAAATAAAATAATTCTAGTAGGTAATTAATGTAATAAAATAATTATTTCAGATGTGATTTGGTGTTTTCAACATGTGAATCCTATAATTCATCACTTATATGTGGAAAAAAATAATTCTGTGAAACTTATCCATGTCAGGAAAGGGAAATTCACACAGTGAATTAATTGAGTCTGTGGTGCCATTATCTATTTGTGGAAATTTGAAATGTATGGAATTAAATCCTTCTATGTGGTTTAAGTATTCCATTTCCTAGACCTAATTTAATTCTCATCACTAATATGTAATTAATTATATGAATCGGGTGAGTTGCATCCTATTTATAATTCTATGTTTGGAAAAGATCCAACATATAGCCTTAATTTCCCTAGGTTGTGGGAAAACCCTAGATTATATAGGATTATTTTCCTCCCCCATTCATCTAGCATTAATCATTGGGTTCTGATAGTTTTCTGTTGGCGATCTCTGGTGAGTTCTTCTCTCATTAACCGAATATCCTTCTGTTATTTCTATGGGAATTCACTCTTGTATTGTTGCTTCTATTTAGGGTGTTCTTGGGATAAAATTTCTATGATCCCTTGATATTGTTCAATTTTATCTATGGTTTTATAGTTTGGATATAGTTTTTTTGTTATTTCCTCTTACCCTTGTAGTGTGAATTGAATCTGAATGCTTCTTTGAGATATGTGATACTAGTTATCTCCCTATTTAGGTGAAACGGGTGGGATTTCATGATTTTTTATTAAATGGGGTGGATAGTCAGAAAAAATAATAAATACAGTTAACTAAATAATATTAAATTTATTGGGATGGGGATTAATTACATGTTTTACTAATTTTTTGATGTTATGTTTGAGATTTTCTATGCTTGATTCCAAATAATGAAAATCAAGGCTCTTGAAATCCATGATTATGTTGTAGCTGATGTGAGTGAGAACATTTTGTTTTTGTTGTTTGATCCCACCGTGAATGAATAGGATAAAAATGTATATATGGATAATAATTTGTTACCAATGAAAATTTGGATTCTATGATAATATACATGCCAAATAAATAAATAAGATAATAAAATCCCTTGAATTTAACTTTTCGAAGCCAGGATGTGATACTAGTGTGGTTTTGTTTTATGTACAACCTTGTGTGTTGAGGGTTGTTGTGTGGTGTGGGTAGTCACTAGATGGGTTGTGAGATGTGTGGGGTAGTGATGTGATGGATTTGTCATGGGATATGATGTGGGTTCTCATGCGATGGTTGTTGTGTGTGATGGTATGTTAGAATGGGGTGTGATGTGGGAAGTTGTGTGGTTGTGATGTTTAGTAGTGTTGTGTGGGGGTTTTGATGTGCATAGTGATGTGAAGTTGATGTGTGGTACAGTGGTTGATTTGGGTGTTTATTGTGATGAAATGATTTGAAGGATGTGGTGTTGGGTTGAAGGTCAATGTTTGATGATTTTTTTGGAGTGGTCATGTTATTTCATTGTTAGTCATGGAATAATTTGTAATGATGAATATTAAATGAAAGAGTTGGTAAATAATCAAGAATGAGCTATTTTTTGTGGTGATTGGATAAATTAATTTGAATGATAAATTAAATGGTGGTGTATATGTGAAATAAATTAGAATAGTAAATAATAGTTTGTGGAAACTCACTAAATTCAGAAAGGGGATAATCCTATAATTTAAACTAGAGTTGGGTATATTGTTTGGTGTGTTTAAAGTAGTAATGGAAGTGGTTGTAACTTTTGACATGTGATGTAATTATGGTGTGGTGTTTTACACTATTAGAGTTGTTTTTCACCCATATATTGGGTATTGTGATATATATATATCATTTATTTTATGTTATTTTTATATACACCCCAGCTGAGTTGGAAAACCTTACCAAATCCCAAAAGTTTTGGGTTCTGGGTGTTTCCCCCAACATCAAAGATTGTGGTGATATTGATATGTGGCTACCCCCCACTTCCTCAATGTTCATTCATCAGTAGTGATGATATGGGTTGGTGTTGGATATTACCTAGATGCATTGGCCCAAGCATTTTTTGGTGAGATATTATGGGTTGTGGTAGTTATTTGATGTGATGTGATGTGATTTGATGTGTAGTGGGGGTCATTTGTTGTTGATAGAGGGAACAAGGTTGATTTATTTCATGATCATGATACCCTACTGCCTTGTTCATGTGAAGAGATGTGATGTGATGGCCCATGTGTCTTTAGGTGATATGTGATGTGTTGTGATGAAGACTAATTCTAGCATTGGATGCCAGACCTTGCCTGGGTGTGGTAGTTAGGGATGTGTAAAAGGGTTGCGAGCACAGGATGTTCGATGTTGATCCATGAGACTATAAAATCAAATGGTAAGTGGTAGTAGATTTCCTTGTTATATTTATGATACAATGTTACTATATTGTATGCATGATTTGGTGAGATATCCTTTGTGAGGATATTATTGGTTTTGTTGGCCTATTTATGTGCTTATTGGTCCTTTTATTTGTTCACTGCAACGTTAGTATTCTATTTTGACATGTTAAATTGAGAAAATTGGCATGAACTTACTGAGTATACTTGTATGATCACCCTCCATATATAAAATATTTTTTAGGTCTCTATGTGGAATTTTATGATTAATCTAAACATTTATATCTTGGGTTGGAGCTTCCATTGAGTTGGTGCTATAAGAATTACCTTTTGGTATTTACTTGGAAACATTTATTGTATCTGTTGACATTGTTCTTTTATTGTGGGATGGTTTTTGGTTTAATTTTATATTATATATTAGAGTTGTTTAGTGGGTTTTTATCCCATATCATAATATTATATTACTATAGGGTAATTCCGTCAATATGTGATATTTTTATACCTTTATTTCATGTTTCCAACACAGGGCCTATTGGAAGTGGGATTCGAGGTTCACTATATCTCTTTCTTTATTTCTAACCCATGAAGTGTACCTTTGGAGGGAGGGGGTTAAGAAAGAGTATTATAAAGGTTATTTTGACTGCTAATATGGATTCTAGAGTTAGAAACTTTTAGGATTTCAATTTTTTGTATGGAAATAGGAATAATTGACCTTGGTGCATGACATGGGCTAGGGAGAAAACTTAGGATAATGTATTTTAAGTCCCCCTATAATCCAGTGCATGAGTTGCGAGATTATTAATCTTCAATATGTTATGGGACTATTTTTATGGTAAAGTCCTAGTAATGTTACATGAATCATTATTAATTCTTTTTATAAATAATTTTAGTGAATGTGGAAAATTAAAATGTGTAATTAAAGAAACCCATGACAAAATTCCAAGCTATCAGACATAGGGTTTTCCTTGATTTTCAAGAATGGATCTCAGTCATCATCCTTATGTAGGTTAAGAGATTAAGGTTAAGAAGGATGATCTTGTTAGTCATTATTATAATAACCCAATAGGGGAGGATGATTCATGAAAGAGGTCCTTGTGTGAATTTCAGTGGTGGAGTTTTTGGAAGTTTGAGGATATCATCTCAGATATTATGATGGACCACTGGTTGGAATAGATCATGGTAACATTCAGTGTAATTCCATCTCAGGATGAGTTATATGTATTTTTTGTATTTATTCAGTTGTGGTGAGTTGTCCATGACTTGTGGGAACTGTATCTAAGTGACTAAAAGGATGTAGATGTGTTGTCTCCAGAATTTCATAAGGAGTTCCATGCAGAATTCATGTCATCGATGATAATTGAAGTTGGGAGATTAGAGTTTATATCCATTTAGAAATGGATAATAAGTGAGAAAGATACTTGGATCATGTTTAAGTACCTCTTTTACATTACCCTAGATGTTTTTCTATATGAATAATCAAGTTCACAGTTTTTGGATGAGGCTTTCTGCCCAGTTATTAGGTGTGGAATCAACCTTTCAAAAATTTTACACACTAAGAGGTGAAGAATAAAGAAAAGGCTATATAAGAGAAACATTACATTTTTGTTTAGCCTTCAAATTTTAGATATAAGGCTGTCTCAAGGAGTATAACTTCCATTAGTGGGTTGTGGATGTTTAGGTAGTCTGAGCTTTGACCAGTGGGAAACTTGTTGTGAAAGATCTTTTCTCATATTTTTGGGACATGTAGCCCCTGAGTACCTTCCATGGAGTTTTTGTTATCATGCTATATTTTTAAGGGACATTGGAACTTTTAAAATCAAATTTTGACCGCTCAAAGAGGCACGTTTCAGATGGAATCTAGACCCCTTTTTGTAGCAGCAACAATTGCCTCCGAGGAAGTTTTAGTGATAGTGTATGTTAGTTCTTGTTCAAAAAATGATGGAATATTTTGTCTGTAGAGGGAAGACACTTCATGGTCCCCATACCAAGGTTACTGTGATAGATCATAGTCATAGAGGATGAAATTTTTGAGGAAGAGGAGCTAGGTGTGGTCATATGCACATGTTGGTCTCAACGAGGCCAATAGATATCATATGTATGACTAGTTTATCGTATACTCATTTTGTGACATATTTTATTCCATAGATTCAAACTAGTTTTTTATCTTACTTTTTTCCATTCCTTGGGACAATATGTGGCTGAATTTGAGTTCCCATGGTGTTATTTATGTTGGTTGTAGGTCACACTACTTTGTTTGATGTGTGTCGGGATGTGGGTTGGTGATAGAGAAACACTTGTCAGTGGGAGATTTATTCTTATTGTAGATAAATCCATAATATTTTATCCTTGTCATGGATAGTTTGTATTCTATAATACTCCAATATTTTTTTGTTATATTTTTTAAAAAAGAATATTATTTTTTTGATGTCATCTGTTACACGCAACACCATCTTAGTTCATGTTACATACAGCAATGAGTTTCTAAAAAACATCATTATATTATAATAAATATTTAAATAATAAAATATTAACCTATCAATTATAATTTTGGTTATTAATATGTTTAACTAAATTATGAGATTATGGTTTACACATTTAAAACCCTTTTAAAATTAAATTGGTAATCATTTCGGAAAAACTATTTAAATTTTCACAAGTGTCTTTTATACGAGTGAAATAAAAAAATAAATGTTGATGGATTATATTAATGAAATATATAAAACATTTAATATAATTTTTAATATTCATTTTATGTGTTTTCTAGATATGATATAAGAACAAGTCCAATTTTACGTCTAAAAGAATTATTTTTCGATTAAGGAATTTTTGTCACCTTCTAAGGGAACACCTATTTAAAATTTTGTTATTTATAATTTAATAAATTATATTTTAAAAAATAAATTATTCTTTGAAATTGGAATATATAAATTTAATTTTGTTTAATTTATGGCATTTTTCTAAAAAAATCATGTTTTGACGAATAGAGAAAAATACTGAATTTCAATTGAAACCAAATTTTTCTTATAAATAAGTTATAGTGTTAAATTATATTTTATATTGGTATTAAAGTATAATTCAATCATATTTATATCATTTAATACAATTTATTCCATTGTAATCAATTTCTCATTAAATTGTGATATAAAAATGTTTCAATCTTTTGAACATTTTCACTTTAAAAACTCATTTTCTCACCCCATCTATGGGATTAATTTTAAATTAATTTTTATACATTTTTGTGTTTTGAATTTTGAAAATTTTATACTATATTTGGAATAATAAGGTACAAATTTTTTAAATAAGATAATTTTTTTTACAATATGGATGGTAACTTTAATTATTTTTATTACCATGGTTAAATAGTGAAACAAGTAATTAAGGATAAAAATAATATTATGAATATAATGAAATTATGATAAAAATTGAAGAAATGTTATCGGATGAATAAATTGCAACCCTAATCACATAAGGATAGGAAATTAATAATTTAATGGAAACTTTATAATTAAAATGACATGGATATTATTAAAATAAAATCAAGTGATAAAATGTCACACTCTAAATTTTAATAAGTATTATATTTTTCATATGTTGTTAAATAGAATATATTCTCAACTATATATATTTTTATGAAATATAAAAGTTTTATATACATCATAATATTTAATTTTTAAATTTCATTTAACAAATAAGTTTCATAAATTATTACACATTGATGATGCAGTAATTATTCAATTAATGAAACAATCAATTAAATGATATTATTAATACTGATATGAATATAATTTTACCTAAGGTGATCCTTGAATTTTATTGGTAAATATTACATATTAGGGATATATTAAATTAATTTTTATTATATATATTTCGGTATTGAGTATATTAAAGTCAAAGTAATGAATAGTGTCAAAAATGACACTTTTTATATTTTATAAAAATAATATTTCACTTAATTATTCATAAATCCTAATAATATTCAATAAGAAATTACGGGATGATATAGTTTTGAAAACATAATTAATTTTCTATCTATGTTCTAAATTACAAATTATATGTAAAAAAATCATCCTGTTATTATCGAAGAAATTTGTTACCATAGTTAAAATTAAAAGGGGTTAATAATAGTTTAATCAAAATGATAATGTTTAAAATAATACCCAAACACGTCTAAAATAGATTTTATCATTATATTAAAACCTTATTATATCTTAGATTAAAATAAATTTTTATTTCTATTGTTTTAATATAGATTTAATTTATTATAAATTAATATTTTGAAACATTCCAAAAGTGCCCCTCCCCTCTCTTATAAATGCGAACCTATTCTTCTCTTTTATTCAAATTTTAAAACCTATTAGGTTTGGTAAAAATTATTCCAAATACCATTCAAAATTTTCTCTATTCATACTTTAATTATTAATTTTGTAATAAATCGGACCAAATGATTTATTTTGTTCAAATCAAAAGAAGATACCCAAAGGAGAGGTAATGTTCACCAATGAACATTTTAATTTTTTTTCTTCCTCAAGCCTATTCAATTATTTTTATTTAATTTTTATTTAATAAAATCTATATCCTTAATATAATTATTTATTTAACTTATAATTTACACCTAATCTCACACACATATCCATCAATTGCGATATACAATCAACGTTCGTGTGTACGGCGGACTACCACCTCACTAACCGATGTCATTCATTCTTCCATTGTCACCTTTAATAGTTGGTAATAATAATTTAATATCTAATTATAAATTAAATATATGATATTATTATGTATTTATTCTTTTTGAGTTGTTATATTATACATACCTTTATTCCTTCCAATTTATATATGTACAATAACTTCGTTTGTGGATGTATGGACTACTGCCTCCTCAAAGCGTTGTGATTCACTCAAACATTACATGGAATGTATTAAAGATGGGGTTGATGAAATTCTATGATATATATGACATAATAATTCTAGTATAATAATTTTATATATATTTCATTTACCTTCCTTCTTTCAATATGAAAAAAATAGAAACAACATTCATGCATACGTATGGCATATCGTCTCAATGAACAATTTATTTCATTTTATAATTATATATTTTATATATTTTATAGATTTTTATAAATAAATATATATTGAATAAAAATTATATTTACATCAGTTATATAATTCATGAGATAATTAAATCATGATATAACTAACTGGATCAAAAATATAACAAATAAATAAACATGCAAAAAAAAGCGGATATTACCCTATAATTACAATTAACAGGGGATTGTTAATAAATATGTAATACAAAATTATAATAATATCATATATGGTATTAGATATAATAGTAAATTTCTATATTGTATTTATAATTAATTTATATTTATTTTAAAATAATTTTGTATGAGTACGATGAGAGTCAAGACACAAGATAAGGGATTTTTTGTCTCACTCATATTTATGTGGGACACAAAAAATTTACATTACTTATTTATTTTGTGTAGTTTATATACCTCCAATGAATTTATTTTATGATTATGATTTTGAATATTTTTATATTTTAATATCCATATAATTTTAATTCTTTTATGGGTAATATGATTCTACTGATTATAAATTGGTAGTTGATTATTTCACAATCTCATCAATAATTGAGATTGTTTAATTTTTAAATCACTTTGGATGAATATTTATCTTCCACATATATGTTTTTTAAAAAATTCAAAAAAATTTATTATATTATCCAATGAACATTTAATTATATTTTTAACCATTATTTAATTTTTATGAAACTGTTAGAAAATAGTTTTATTTGTTTTTTAACCCTAATCATTGTGACTTGCCGACAAAAAGATAACAATGTAATGTTTTTTAACATATACGACATGTATGGAATATTCCAAGAACATGAATACTTAATACATTGAAGTATAATTTATAAACATACATATTTATTTTCAAAGAAATTTTTTTACTTTATAATTTCATGACATTTTAATAAAAAAAATGTTTTCAACTTAGAAAGGGTGTTTTCCTCCAGAATTATTTTTAATTGATATCTCAAAATTATTTTCCATCTATAAAAAAAAATATTTTATGTTAGATATGTTTTAATAGTGATTATTTCAAGGATAATATCCCAATTATTCCTATCAATGGTTTAAGTTAATTATAGAATGATATATATCTTATTTTATGATTGAATGATGTTTATGAAAACCATTTCATTCAAAAGGTTCTGATATGATGGATGATTTTTGTTCTCATGCAACAAATATGTATGGTTTTCATTATGTGATCGGTGGTACATATATCTCCCTCTAATGCAATGATTAAATATTTATATCTCATGAGATAGGCATGGCTATAACTAGGAGTGAAATCAGTTCTGTAATGGACTTTCTCTACTACAATGGTCTTTGGAGTGAACCTAGGCTACAAAGATGGTCATGGGAGTGAACCATTACTATCAAGATTGTATAGGGAGTGAATACATACTAATAAGTTGGATTTTCCAGTGATTAACTGTCTACTATATAAATAATTTTATATTCTTATGTGTCTTCCACAATTTCATGTCTTATTCATATGTTATGATTTCGTAGTTCATGCTCTTGTTTTCATTATTATTCATGTCTTATGAACATCCAAAATTTATTTCGTGATTCAGATTTATGACATTTTTTATACAAGTTGTGATATTCTATTATTATAATTGCGTTCTCATCCACTTATTCTCTTTTTTATGCTTACATGTATCATTTTTTACACTCAATGGGCATCTGAGATCACCCATTTTTATGATTCCTTTCCACAAGATATGAAGGAAGACATTAAGTAAGATTTTTCAAAAGAATTTTTTATAGTTATAAATTAATAAGTGTGAAAATATATTGACGTATTATTAAATAGTTTATTGTGTTTCCAAATTTCCAAATGTGTTATAATAATATGGTCACTAGAAGTGTTTTTGTGTATTCTGAAAATTTTTTGTAATATCCTTATACAATAATATTGGGTCATTATAGTTGTTATCAAAACAATAGTTTAGTAAAAAATTTGAAACTATTATGAGAAAATTAAATTAATATCCTGACAAATTACTCTATGTGTAGGTAATAATCCAAGAATTTTTCTAAGGATCATTGATAACCTAGGATTAAACCTAAGATGTTGTAGATTTAATGTGGTTTGCCTTGATTATGTGATTTTAACACTATGATTAGTGTTACTCATACTATACTTTTTGTTTTATTCAAAAACGAGAACCCTAAAGAACCACACTAATGAATGCGAAATGAACTACAACTATTTTCCCCCTAAGTAACCTAATGTTTTGGGATATGTAAAGAAAAATCATATCACTATACTAATACAATATATGAATCATGCTAGAATTTAAAATGATCAAATGAGGGAACAACTTTATATTTATTCCTTCATGAGAAAACATCTAACTTCTTTTAATTGGTCTTATGATACACTTGTTTCTGAACAATGGATCGATACCTTTAAAAAGAAAGTTTCTATCCTTCAGTGTTCAAAACATGAAAAATTCGTTTTGGTTGTTTAGCATTTAGAAGGTGAAGCAGACCAATGGTGGAATCGAATATAAAACATAAGGTAGTAAGAAGAAGTTTAATCCATTAATTTGGAAAAGTTTAAGAACTTATTCATAAATATGTACTTTCCTTCTGTTCTTCTAATGAAGATGGAGAATGTGTTCATTGAGTTAAAGAAACGTTATGATGATTCAATTGGTACATAAAGGGATACTTTTACAATAATTTTAAGTTATGCTTCAAGGATTATCATCCAACCTGGAATTGTCGTTTATTTATTCTTCAATGTCTTAAAACCATGTCTTTTAAGGGTGTTATCCACAAGAGACTTCATTATCTCTGAAGAGATTGTGAATAGTTCTATGAAGGTGGAAATGGAGGTTGTAGTTACATATCAATATCATTGTTTTGGAAAATAAATATAATATGGATATTAAAGTAAAATATAAAATACATGGATAAAATAAAATGTTATTTTCTTTATTCTCAAATTGGTGAAAGAATCTTGTTGGATAATGTTATAAGTGGACTGGTAGATATTTTAATTGTGGGGAAGAAGGTAATCAGGCATTTTATTTCCAAATTTATGTGAAAATTTTTTCTAATTATTTGAATAAAGAGAAGGCTACACATAATTCATTCCCCACACTTCCATGCTTCAAGTGCAAGGAAAATGGTAATATTTATAATTAGTTCCCAAATATAAGGGTTAATGGTGATGATCGACGTTAGAAAAATATTAATTCCAAAAAAAGGGAAAACATATGTGATCACTATTGGTGATATAGAGTACTAAAATGTATTGGGGGAATGATTTAGTGTTTATGTAATGTAATTCAAGAATAATGTTGTAGAAATAATTTTTTGGTATTATGGAATAATGAAATATTTATGTATTAGTCCACTTTATTTTTTCTATATGGATTTAAGAGCATATTATGAATGGTACTGGTAACAATGAAAAGTGATGGAGGTGGTAAGGTGATATTTTTGGAAGAAACATCATTAAGGGAATGATAGCCCTTAATATGTTCATGATGTTTGGATTTTGACACACATAGATGTTTGTTTTTGATAAAATAAATGGGATAGTATTGATGAACTTGGGACTGATTTTCTAAAAAGTTGGTTTATGATATGATGGATTTCTTTTATAGAATTTTTTTATTCATGTTATGAGTAAAGAGTTAAATTTTCAAAGCATTCATGTTTTCAATAAGATTTTATAGCAATTTAGGGTTCAAGGGAATACATGATAATGGTATTAACATATTTATTGTGTGATAATTAAGAGTTGAATCTTGTTTTTTAGGTGATTAATGATGATTTTATTTTTTAATGTTATTTAAATTCTTTTTAAAGTCATGTGTTTTAATCTTTTGGAAATTTCATATGGGCAACTATGTTGGGAAAAAATCCCTCATGGTAACATTGAAGTATTTTTGGGTTGATTGTGTTTGTTGACAAAGTAGGTTTCCATGGATAATTGTCGAGTTCCTGAGAATTTGTTGACAATCCTTGTTCAAAAATAATGCTGAAAAATTAAAAGACGATCTGGAGACGGTACAAAAGAGCAGTACAAGGTGGCGTTGTTTCCCTGTGTTTGCCAAATTTTTGGGGTCCAAAATTTGGAGTTTGGTGAGCATCATGAAAATAGGATTTCCATGAAGATCATAATTTAATAGGGCAAAGGCATAAATTTTGCGAAGATAGGATGCATGGTTTGGAAACCGCGAAGACAATAAGAATGGAGGTGGTGAGTCTTCGTGATTACGACAAGCTTCGCGAACGGAAGAGGCTGAAGCGCATCGTGGCGGTGAAGGGATTTGGAGGGGAGGTTCGAGGCGATTAAGGGCATTGCGAGGGAGCTTCGTGGCAAAGGCACGAAGGAATTGACGGAATTCTTCGCGATTATGATGAGCACTGCGATCGAAAAAAATTTGTGGTGCTTCGCGATTTGGAAAGAATTCTGATGGAAACTTCGGAGCTTCACGATTTGAGATGACGTGGCGTTGACTTCGCATGGAATGTTCGAGGGCTCGGTGGAATCCTCTTTAAATAGAGGCCGACCCCCTCGAGAGAAGTAGAGAGAATTTTTAGAGATAATATTTTTCTCTCGTATTGTGAAGGTGGTTCGCGGAGCCAGTGTGCTTCTTGAAAGAGGAGCTTCGCGGCGGCTATTATAGCTCAGCGAATGTTGTGAGCTCCGCATTGGCTCAGTGAGCTTCGCGAGGGAAGTTTCTCTGCAAAGGCTTGAGCTTCGCGGGAGTGCTTCACGAGAGAGCTTCGCGAAAAGGTAGGAGCTTCGTGAAGGCTTGTTTGAGATTTGAAAAATTGGAAGCCTCATGAAGTAGGGTACTTTGCGAAGGAACATTCAAAAGGTAGTTGCCCAGTGGTCAGAGGAAAAGTGGTTTTCATCAGTGGATGAATGTTGGACTTCAACAGAGCATCAATCAACAGTGAAAGATGCATTATTTCATCCAAATGAAGAGACCTACAGGTCTATAAACTATGAGTGGATCCCTTCCAAGTGCAGTGAGCATAGGAATATGAATAAGGTGATCCTCTCCACCGGCAGTGAGCCAGAGAGAAAGAAATAGGGAGTGACCCTTGGAAAAGCAGTGAGCTGACCCTAAACCTTGCAAAGGTAGTGAGCCTAAGACAGAGTGACTGTACCCGTACATTGTAATCCACAGCTAGTGAAGTATAGTGGAATTTGGTACGATCGGAAACCTGTCGGCGTATGCTCTTTGGACGTAGCCCTTAGCGGTGAACCAAGTGAAATTGTTGTGTCCTATGCTTTCTTTATAATCTTTTTATATTGTGCAACAGGATAGAGAGAGAAGAGTGTTTTTCTTAACAGCAAAACAAGATCATAACGGGCATTCATTTTAAATTAATCATACCCTGATTCACCCCCCCCCCTCTCAGGGTATTCAGCCTTGTGGACCTAACAAACTATTTGTTAATTTTTTTAAATTGAAAATTGGATTAGGTTTTATAAATTAATGTTTCATAATATAAATATTTATGCATATTAGATAACATGCGCTAACTATTTTTTTGTGATGATAACTAGAGACAGGAGGAATGACTTATTATCCCAAAAGGATCTTATGATCCACTAGTTCTCCGGGAATTATAACATCAACTTCATATTTTCCTGGAATAAAAGATGAAGTGGAAATTGATCAAGGCTCAATAAATTTTATGGTTGTACTAAAAACATGTAAGTATATCTTGTCAGAAAAATTGTTCAAATATATAAAAAGGGTATTAAAATAAAATATTTCCTTATTATCATCATTTTTATATCAATGACCTTTTTCAAGCTTCTTTGGATTATGGTTTGTGACCACTAACATTATCTTGACCATTTACTCTATCACTCTCCATCATAACTTGTTAAACATTTTTCTCTTCTATATCCATGTTTTCACTTTTCACATATGTTCTAATATCTAGAAACCTATTTATGAGTAAATTTATGTAATCATTAACTTCCCAATATTCTTTTTTAATATAAATGTTTCTATTTATTTCTATGATGTCGGATTTTATGAAAGGAATATTAAAGTATTAATAATTTGATAACCTGGATGAATTTTGCGGGTAAAATTATTTTTAAGGGGGGCATAATGTCACACCCCATGATTTTTTTGAAATATATATTTTTCAAAATAATTTTACTTCTTCACGATCTTGTGTTACACACAACATTGTCCAAGCTTTCGTTACACGCAACACTGAGTTTCTATGAAACATAATTTTATAATTAGAATTATTTAAACAATAAAATAATAAAATTTCCATTTTAATGGTGGTTATGAACAAGATTAACTGAATTATGATGGTATGTTTTACACATGTAAAACCATTTTGAAATTAATATGGAAATCATTTTCCAAAAAAACTATTTAAATTTGTATAAGTGTGTTTTTACCAAAAAATAATCAAATAAATATAGTTTTATAATATTAATGTAATATTTATAATTTTGAAAATAATTTTGAAAATTAATATTTTCTATTTTCTAAATATGTTAAAGAAACAAATCAAATTGTACACATAAAAGAATTATTTTTCTAAAAAGGCAGTTTGGCATCCTTTTGCTGGCGCATTTATTTTAAATCTATGTTTTGACACTTTTTTAAATTAAATTTGAAAAAAATAAACTTATTATATGAAATATTAATGTAAAAAATTATTTTTTTTTAAATTTTTTTGGATTTTTATGATAAGTTTCATATTTTGATGAATAGTGAAAACTACTGAATTTTAAATGAATATAGATTTTTCATTTAAATAATTTATAGTGTTATATTTTTGATTGGTTTTAAAATATATTAGTATCAATTTAATATCACTTAATATAATATAGTTCATTGGAATAAATTTAACATTAAATTTTGAAAAAAAAAATATTTCAATCTTTTGAACGTTTTCACTTTAGAAACATGTTTTCTTAACCCATCTATTGGAGCAATTTTAAATTAATTCTATACATTTATGTGTTTTGAATTTTGAATAGTGGATTCCATATTTTTAATCATATGGTCCAAATTTTTAAAATATTCCCCATTAATTTTGGATAATATAAATAGTAACTTTTTAACATTATTACCATGGTTTATGGGTAAAATGGGCAATTTAGGGTGAAAATAATATTATAAATATTATTAAATTTCCCTACCAATTTACCAAATGTAATATGATGTGTTTAATTTGATACTAGACCTATAATGTTCTAAATATAATAATTTAATGGACACTCATCCCTGAAAATGACCTGGATGTTATTAAAATCAAAGAGAGTGACAAAATGTCACACTCTTACTTTTAATAAGTATAATATTTGTAATATAGTGTAAAATAGAAGATATTTCAACTATATGTATTTTTATGAAATATAATATTTTTATCTATATCATTTATTTTTATTTTTATGATTTAGTAAAAAACTAATTTTTATAAATAATTACATAAAAATTATTCAATAGTTATTCAATTAATGAAAGAATCAACTAAATAATATTATAAGTAATAAAATAAATATAATTTAATTAATTAATGTGGTCCAAAAAAATTATATGTTATTATTACATGTTACAGTTATATTAAGTGTTTTTTTCGAAGTTATATTTATTTATTGAGTTTATTAAAGTCAATGTAACGAATTGTATCAAATTTGACACATATGATATTTTATGAAAATAATGTTTTATTAAATTATTTATAAATCATAAAAAAATTATATAAATTATAACAGGATTATATATGTTCCATAATATCATAAATTTACCATTTATGGTCAAATTAACACTTTATAACAAAACAATTGCATCATCTTAATATAGAAACATTAGTTACAATAGTTGAAATTAAAATGCCTTCATTAAGGGTTAATGAAAATGATAATTTTTAAAATAAGACAAAATATTTTTTAAAATCTATTGTATTATTATATTATAATCATATAATATTTTATCTTTCAATAAATTTTCATTTTTAGTTATTCCAATCAATATTAGATTTATATTTAATTAATTTATTGATAACTTTTATAAATGCCCCTCCCCTCTCTTATAAAAGGGAACATCTTATTCTCTTTTCTTCACACTTAAAAAACTATTTTATTTAAAACAAAATGGTCAAAGTTTCCTTTATAAATCCCTACATTAATCCTAAAGGCATTACTTTTTGTGTAAATCCAACCAAATGATTACTTTTTTACAAATCAAATGGAGATACCCAAAGAAGATGTAACATTCATCAACAAACATTTTTTTGTTTATTTCTTCCTTAAAGCCTTTCATTTATTTTTTTAAAATTTTATACAATTAAATTAATATAATAAATATACATATATATATATATTAATATTAATGTTTTAACCAACACTCACACACATTTCCATCCAATGGGATACACAATCATCATTCGTGTGTATATCATATTACAGCCTCGCGATTTAATGTCATTAATTATTCCATTACCACATTTAATGGTCATAAATAATGATGAAATTTCTGTTTTTATATGATATTTATGATTTATTTATTTTTATTTTATTTTTATATTAAAAATAACTTCATGATTCCTATTTTTGGTAAATACTGTAACTTTGTTTGTGGATGTGTGGAAAACTGCCTCCAATAAGAAATATGATTCATTCAAACATTACGTGGAATATATTAAGGATCTATTTAGTTAAATTATATGATATATATGACATAATTATTTACCTTAATTATATTATATATACTTTATTTATGTTTTTTCAGTCAATATGACAAGAAAATGGAAACAACGTTCATGCATACGTACAGCCTAACGTCTCCATGAACGTTCTATTTCATTTTATAATTATATATTTTATAAATTATAATAAATAAAAATATAATTAATATATATATATTATATAAATATCATGTTTATATTTAAATATATAATTATATCATGATATAATTATGTGGATAAAACATATAACAAATAAAAATGCTTATGAAAGAAAACATATATTACCCAAAGCATAACATTAAAATGTAATTGTTAAAAAATAAGTAATATGAAGAAATAATAAAATTATATGTGGTATTATATATAATAATATGGTTCATTGTTATATTTATAATAAACTATAAATTATTATACATAAATTTTGTATGAGGAATATGAGATTCTAAAAAAAAGGTAACAAATTTTTGTTTCACTTTTTTTCTGTGGGACACATGCCTTATACACTACATGTTTATTTTGTGTGGTTTATATACCCCCCAAGAATGTATTTTATGAGAATTATTCTTAATATTATTTTATTCTAATATACATATAATTTCTTTCTTTTATGAGGCATATGATTTTAATGGTTATAAAGTGATAAGTGGTTATTTCAAAAACCCATCAATAATCGGGATTGTTTCGTTTTAAATCTCCACTGTGAAATATGTTTCTTCCAAATCCATGATTTCTAAAAAAATAAAAAAAAATCTATTTTGATATGAATATTTAAGGTTTTTTTACCCTTGTTTTAATTTTTATGAAGTAGTATGAAAAGAATATTTTTTTCATTTTCTAAACGAAACGCTTTCTGAATTTATTGACAAAACAACACTGAATCAATGTTTTTATAACTTATATGGTATAAATAGATTAGTTATCCATATTTATGCCTTAATAATTTTAAAATTAATTTATAATCATATAAGTTTATTTTCAATGAAAATTTTTTCTTTTGAAATTTCATGGTATTTTATGGAATGAAAACTTTTTCAAAGTAGATAGGATATTTCAATCAAGAATTACTTTCAAGTGATATATCAAAATTATTTTCAATATAAGATAATATTAATTGATTTAAATTTTGTTTTAATAATTATATTTTTCAAGTGTACTATCCCAAATATTCTAATAGTTGGTTTATGTTTGTGATGAAATGATATTTATGTGACCCTATGATTGAATGAAGTTTATGAAACCCATTTTATACCATGGGTTTTAATGTGTTGAATGATTTATGTTCTTATAGAATACATATGTATTTTTTTCATTATTTTATAGTTAGGACCTATATATTTATCCAATTCATTGGGTAATTATTTAAATCACATGAGATAGACATGGCTGGAATAGGGAGTGAACTCGGTTCAGTAAAAGAATTTATCTACTAAGATGATCCTCAAAGTGAACCTTGACTTGTAAGATGGTCATGGGAGTGAAACATGACTACCATGATGGTATGGGGAGTGAACTCATACTACTAATATGGCCTTGTTAGTGATTCCATGTCAAATATGGAATTCATTTTATATTCTTATGTTTATGCTACAATTTCATGACTTATTTCTATGTATTGCTTTCTTGGATTATGCTCTTGATGCCCTGGTGATTAATGTCTTATGAAGTGCCATTATTTATTCCATGATTCGTTATTTATTCCCTTTTATATATAGGGTGTGATCTTATAAAATTATTATCAAATTGTAATACCCTTATTCTGATGTTTACCCTTACTGAGCATTTGATCTCACCGCTTTTTATGTTTCCTTTACTCAATATATAAATGATGATATTAAGTAATATATTTCAAAAAGAAGGTTCTAGTTATGAATGAATAAGAGGGAGAATATTTATATTTATTATCAACCATTTTTTTATGTTTCCATGATTCCAATGGAATTAAACTGATATGGTCTTTGGGATTGTATTTTCGTATTCCACAAAAACAATGTAATATCTATGTATGTTAATATGGGGTTGTTATATATTCCCTGCATGCAGTCATAAAATATTTTCAATGGTTTGTTTTTTAGATTTGGAGGGAAATAATGTGGAGTTATTTAATGTGAGGAGTTATTATATGGGTGGAAGGCTAGTATAGAATTTTTTTTCATAGTTGGTAGAACTTTCTATAAAAGATCAGGTAATGAATTTTCCCTGGGTTTTGGAGGTTTTATTAGATGTTTTCAAAGATGATGTTAGAACACTAACCCTTTATGTAATGTCATTTTTGATATTGGGATAAAACTAGGTGTGTTCACCATTTTGATGGATCCTTATCAAATTTAGTCTATGGAGTAGCAAGAATTGATTTTTTGTGTGGATGATCTGAGGTATATGGGTTTCATCTAACCCCTCCTATCTCATTGGGGTTCTCTAGTGTTTTTCACTGAGAAGGTGGATACTTGATTGATTATTTTCGTATCCTACGAGAGGTTTAATTAGGAAATGGTCAAAACCATTACCTCATTTTGAGGATTTATTATTATTTCGACCAACATATGGGATCTCGTTGGTTTTTGATAGTCGATATGTGGTATGGATATCACCATATGATGGTTAAAAATGATGATATCCTAAGGACTTCCTTCACATACATGAAAGGTCACTTCATGTTTTTGTTCATGCCATTCGATTTCCCAAATGTGCTAGATTTTTTCATGGGGATAATGAACAGCATATTTAATGATATTATGGATGGGAACATAATTATTCTCATAAAGGATATCTTGATCTACTTAAAGTTAGTGTTAGATCTTTTCACGTATCCCAATGTTTTTTACAGGCCATTTCAGATCACCGGCTCATTGGAAGTCTTACCAAATGTATTTTTTGGAGATAAGAGGTGATTTTTATTGGTCATATGGTGTCCAATAAGGGTTTGTCCATAGACCTATTAAACATTGAGTTATTTTTTAATTAGGTAGAAAACAATAACTTAGGATAGTTATACATTTTTCTTAGTCTTATTAGCTATTATCATAGTTCCATGTCTGATTTCCCTCAAGTTATAGTCCCACTTACAGCCTTGATATGGATGTTCTCAGATTATTTGTGGACTAATTAGTGATATGCACCATTTTTTTAACTAAAGAGGAATTTTATTGGTTCTCCGATGCTTCAGTTTCTGGAGGAATGATTGTGGATTGAGATTTTCTATGATGCTTCTCATCTTGTTTTGGTATTCATGTTGATGCATCAGAGTATGGGGATTTATTATAGGTCTATGTAGCTATATATCTGTGAATATAAATATTCCATCCATGATCTGGAGATATCATAAATTGTGTTTCTGCTAAGGTTGTGGTGGTATGACTTCATTGGAGGGAACTTTATGGTTTTCACTAAAAATAAGCGCCTGAAAAATTTATTCTCTCATTGAGATTTGAATCTATGATAGCATAAGTTGATAGTGTTCCTTAAATATTATTATTTTGATATATATTACACCCTAGTATAGTATAATTTCATAATAGATGTGTTGAGTCAAAAGTCCCTAGGGTATGTAGTTCATGAGTCTCCCAATGATTGGAATGGAATTGATGATCTTGAGATGATGCATATTGATGTAGGGTTGATTAGTGGAAAAGGCTTACATCATAAATTAATAGTGTATTCATCATTGATATAGAGGTAGGAGGAGTCTTAGTGTGGATACATAGAGGTAAAGGTGATGTGTGACTGTGTTGGCTATAGTGATGCTCTATAGGAATGGTTGAAGGATGGTCAGAATCAGGTGTTGTTTTATAGGAGGTCGTTTATTTAATTTTTTGTGTGATAGGGTGTTCCTAATGAGTATCATATATCACCTTTATTAGTTAATCTTAGTGTTGATAATATGTATCTTGGCTTGAGGATATTGTTTTTGTGGATTGGAATTAAATAGTCAATTGTAGAGTTTTTGGAAAAGTGTCTATTTTTTCAGTATGTGAAAGAAAATAACCATGTTCATGGATGTTTTTTTGTAGTCCATGAATGTTCCCAGGTGGAAATGGGAGGGCGTATCTATTGATTTATCCACTAGGAAACCTTGGGATTGGAAAGGATGTGATACGGTTTGGGTTTTAGTGGACTGACTAATGAAGTTAACTCATTTTATATAGATCCATGAGTCAAGATTTGTAGATGTCATAGCAAGGTGGTATGTGGAAAATGTGGTTAGGATTCATGGGGTACCAAATATGACCATATTTTATTGGGAACTCATTTTTTCTCATGGATTTTGAGGGGATTTTAGTATGTTTTTTCGCTCAAAATTGCACCTTAGTATGTCTTTCCACTCATAGACATATTGGAAGACGAAGAAGACTATACAGACATAGTAGGATATGTAATAAGATTATATCATGGACTTTAGTGGGTCATAGGTAGGTAAATTTCATTTTATTTAGTTATTATATAGATATAACTACCACTCGTCCATTATAATGGCCTCATTTAGGGTTTTTTATGGGCTTATATTCTCCATTATTCTAGATGATGTTTTGGTAGTCATCAGTTCATGATCTAGATGTCGTGAACAATTCAACTAAGAAGATCTTATTTGTTTGAAAGAGAAGGAGGGAAATGTAGGGCCTTCAGAAATCCTATGCTAATCATATAAAGATTCCCATGGAGTTTTTCATTGGAGTTCATGTGTTCTTTATGGCCTCCCTAATATTTGGGTAGTATAGTTTTGGTAGGGGTAAGATTTTTCCCCAGTTCATCTGGCCTTTTGAGGTATTAGGGTGAGTTGGTGAGGTGGTATATTGGTTGGAACTATCACCATGACTGGATAGGATCCATGATGTATTTCATGTTCCCCAACATCATCAATATCTTTATGATGGCTCCCACATTATCAATTTGAGGGAGTTGGCTATCTAGTATGATGTAATGCTATTAGATAAGCCAATGGGTATTTGGAATTTTTGAGAGAATATTTTTTATGGATAAACCATCCCCTTATTTTTTGTGTTGTGGAGGTCTGGTTTTCTATAGGAGAGTACTTGGGGTCATGATATATAGATTCATGACCATTACCTGATTTTTTTGAGATTTCCTTTGATACATTATTATTATGATGTGATGTTTGGATCTTGTTGTTATATGAGATGTGTGATATTTTCGTGATGATGTTGTGTGTGATAAAGCTTCTAACATATTAAAAAGGGAAAATTTGATTCTGAATAATGATGTTTTATAAAATGAAAATTTTAAAACCATGTGTTTCATTTAGTTCCACCCAAATAGTATAATATCTTTATATGAAAATTATAATTCCTTAATTTTTGTGCTCAAAGAAGTGTTGTGTATTGGTTCTCGACTTTTTTATTATTGAATGTGTGGAGGTTGAAATGGTTGTGTGGAATGTTATACATATCAAAGGTGGATTTTGGTTAGAGTAAGGAAGTGTGGTGTTTTAGTTAATGAGATGGTGATGTGGTTGTTTGGGATGTTCTGATGGGCATTTCAGTCTGGTGTGTTTGGATTGAAGAGGTGTTTGAGGTGTGAATATATCCCTATGTGGTATCTCCCAGGATGTTTGTTTGGACCATCTCCATTCTTTTGAGTTTAGATTTAATTCTTGAGGAAAATAATTTTTTGACTGTTATCAAATATAATGGTTCATTCATTCTTGGACATTAATTTTCTATTTTTATTGTTGGGAGTGTTTTAGAGAATGATTTATGAGGTTTGGTAATGGTTTGAGTTTCCAAAAAACAATAGAATCTAATTCTTGTGGTGAAAAATGAATTCATGACATGATTTTCCATTTCACATCATGTGAAGCCATAAATTCATTGTTTCTATGTTTTAGTGGATCGGTGTGTGAAAATTATTCCGATCATGAAATTGGAAATCACGCCATGTATTAATTCAGATTGAGGAACCATGATTTTTCGTAGAAGTTAGATATGTTGGGAATTCATGCCTCTAATATTGTTCATAACTCATATTTTATATAACCCATGTAATATAAATCAATAATATGTAATTTAAATCAATAATATGTAATTTTATGTGTTAATCAGGATAGTTGTTTCTTATTTGTAATTCTACATTAGGCTGAGTTCCCCCATATTGTCATTATTCCTCCTTATTTTTAGTGAAACCCTAAATTCTATTAGATTATTTCACATCCCCTTTACTCTAACATTGTTCATTTTTTTATTGGGTAATATCTAGTTATCAATAGGTATTTCTTCTCTGTATCCATGTGTGTGATTCCATTATTATTTCAATGATTAACTATGGTAGTGGTTTATGGGTTTAAGGTGTTCTAGGGTGACTTTTTTTATGATCCCTTGATATAGTTTAGGTAGATATAGGTTTTCTTAAAGAGATTTTGGTTTTCAATCTTTTTCTTCTTCTCTCTATTTTAAATAGTGAATCGAAAAAGATTCTTTAAGGGTGGGGATACTCATTCTCTCCATATTTATGTGATACATGTGGGGATTCCATTATTTTTTTTGTTCATTGGGTTGATAGTGAGGTTTTTATTAAAAAAATAAATAATAGCATAATATGAAATTGATGTTGATGGGGATTAATCTCATGTCTTGTTGTTTTTTATATTATTATTGATATTTCATTTGATTGTATCCAAATACTAAAAATCACGACTATTGCGAGCCTTGTTTGTGTTATAGTTATGTGTGTGAGACCCTTGCTATGTTGTTGTTTGATTCTACCCTAAATGAAAATCCTAAAAACATATATATGGATAATAATTGTTCTCCCATGGAAATCTTGTTTGTGTGATAATACACATGCTAAATAAATATGTGAAATAATGAATTCACTTGAAAAAAAATTGTGAATGTCAGGATGTGATGCTTGTGCGGTCTTGTTTGATATGATTCCTTGTGTGTTTTGGGATTTTTTGTAGTGGTTGTGACCAGATGGGTTTTGATATGTGTGGGTTGTGATGTGATGTGGTAGGGATGGGATGTGATGTGGGATGTTATGTGGTGGTTATGGAATGTGATGGTTGTTTAGCATGGGATGAGATACAGGAATTTTTGAAGTTGTGATGTGTAGTGGTGTTTTGCAGTGGTTGTAATGTGTGTAGTTATGTGTAGTGGTTGTGTGGTGCAGTGGTTGAGATGTGTGGTTGTTGTCGTGAGATGGCTAGGCATGTGTAGTGTTGTAGCGATGAGCAATGTGTGATGGGGAATATGTTTTGTGTACTGGTTGTATTAGTTTCACAATCATTAATGGAATAATTTGTAATGGTTAGGATTAAATGAATGGGTTGGTAAATAAATATAAATAGGTGGGATTTTTTGTGGTAATTGGAGAAGTAATTTAAATAATAAATTAATGGTTGGTCTAAATGTGAAATTTAATGGCATGGTAAATGGGATTTTATGGAAAATTTATAAATTTGGAAATTTGAAATTCATATAATCGAAAGTGGAATTGTGTTTATTGTACGGTGGTTCTGTTGTGTGCTTCATATAGGGATCGTAGTGGTTCTGACGTTTGTCATGCAATGTTGTGATGGTGTGGTTTTGTAAGCTAGTGTAGTTATTATGTACCCATATGTTGTGTATTGTGTGTTATATATATAATTTATTTTATCATATTTTTATACATTCGACCACCCATGTTAGATACCCTTACCAACACCCAAAGGTTTTTAGGTTTCATGTGTTTTCCCTAGCATACAGTATGGTGAAGATATGAATGGATGACTACCCTCTCTTCCATGCTCTTCCTTCAGCAGCATTGATGATATAGGTTAGTGTTGGAGATTTCACAAATGTGTTGGATCCGGTGTTTTTGGTTGGGATGTGATGTGATGATATAGTGTTGTGATGTGATATGTGGTGGTTTTCATGTGTGGTAGGAGTAGGGCATGAGGTTGATGTCCTTCATATTCATGATACCCTACTTCCGTGGTTATGTGACATGATGTGATGTGATAATCAATGATTCTTGCACTAGATGCAAGAACTTGGGAAGGTTTGATAGGTAGGGATATATCCCATCCCACATCAATTATGTGTTATGAGACATGATATATATGAAATTTATGTGAGCACATGATGTTTGATTTTGGGTCATGAAAGAATAAAATTTGTAACACCCCAAGGTTTTCTAAAAATAAATTGAAATGATTGAAATTTTGTTTAAATTAGATATTTATATATATCCTTTAAACAAAATTTTACTGCTTATATGTTTTGAATTTTGAAAAACGGTCATCTAAAATTGTGTTCAGTATGTTATTTAGAGTCTATTATAATAACATTTTTTGGTGAATAGTAACATACCCATATGAATTGTAATATGAATAGTAATATGACCTTAATTAATAGTAAATTGTATTATTATTTTATTTTCTTAATGATTTAATATAATGAAATCTTAATTAATTTATTAGTGTGATATGAAAGCAGTTATTGTTTTTAAATTACTAATTTTTGAATTAAGTGTGATTTTATTTAAAAATTAAATTAAGAATAATTAGAAAAATATTTTCAAAAAATAAACTTCATTTTTGAATTCAACACATCGAAAAATGGAAAGGGTGAATTTTTTGGAATTTTCTGAAATTCAAGAATTTTTTATGAATAGTAAAATATAATAAAATATGATAAATAATAAATACTTTATTTACTACATCATAGGTGATGAAAGTATGATGTAACCCCACTCGGTTTGAACTCACATACCAATATTACTATTTTGGTCACATGAATTAAGATTATTCATAGTCTTGAGAAAAAATATTATAATAATGATTAAAATAATGAAAAATACACCCTCTCCTCCACTATAAATACCACCCGCATTCCCCTCTTCCTCCCACACCTATCAAGCCTTGAGAAATGTCTGATTTCTGCCAAATTACCTCCCCAATATATATACCCACGTCCTTGAGCTGCTTCTATTTCCAAAAGACCAAAACTAATTCCCTTAAGAGGGATCCCTAGGAGAAGAGATCAAGAGGTAAACATCCAATTTTATTTTCTATATTTTATTTCATTTTATGTTATTATCTTCCATTAAATATGGATTATGTTGGGATATTTTATTAAATATCCCCCTTAAATTCCATATTATGTATTAATTATGATATATTCCCTTCCTCTCATCAAACTATTTTTATGAAATTTTAATAGAATATGTTAAGCTGTCGAATTTTCGGGAGAAATTTATCACAGTTTCTTTTATTTTAAGATTCCTTTATGTTCTTCTTCTTTCAACACATAATATTAACCAAGAGTCATGAAAGCACCAGAATCTTGTATATTCTGGATGTTCTCATGCTCATGGAAAATTCATCATCATTATTCTTCTCCTCTCCCACTTATTCAAGGAATAAAAACATTGTCTGTGATGTGCCAAATTACCGACATCGTGGACGATGTGATTTAATTTTTCTTTAAATCCTTCATGTTTGGTGATGAAACCATTTTTATGGTTTAATCATGTTATAATATATTTATTATGTCTCATACATGGTTCTGGAATTCTTTTCTTATCATTGTTCTAATTTATAATACAAAATGAGGTTGTTATTATCAAAGAACCACTAAAATGATCTAAACAAACACTATTAAAGTTTTAACTTATGAATAATCCTCATATAAAACATCAAAATGATAAATGGTATAAATTATTCTACTGGAAATATGTAAATACCTTTCTATTACAATTCTATAGTTTCACATCCAATCGCCAAGAACATCCATCAGGAACCAAACATGGAATCATGTAAGGAACTCACCCAAAACAGTGCAAGGAACAAAATACTAACAATTAAGGGGTGAAATGAGGTTATAAAATGGACATATAAGATGTTATAAACATGAAAATGTTTCTTTAAAATACTAATAACACTTTTTTAACCATTATACAATAATTTTAAACAAGTTTGAAGTAAGACAAGCCTAAGGTAAGGAAATTCTTAACCTGATAACCATTATTTGGGTTAACATTATACTTCATTATTTATTTGGAATTAAAATTGTTTGTGTTATTTTTTTTGTTTATATTATGTTTAATAATGTTTAATTATAGTGTATATACATATTCCATAGAATCTATTAATTCTCACTTCAATTATGTTATTTTTGTAAGGGGATTTTCTTTTAAAATCCTTTTTTAAAATTCTGTTTTATAAAATTCAAAAGAAATATTTTTATGATATTATAAATTTTGTATGATTATGTTATGGTTCTTGAGAATTGTTTATTTTGAAGTTTGGGACCTATATATCCCTCCAATTCATTTGGTATGTGTAAGTTTGAGGTCAACAATATGGTTACTCCAACTGTAACTGCGATGGTTACAGAAATTGTAAGGTAGCCATGAGGCTTACAAGATTATGTTAGTAATGCCCCAATATACCATTATGACTATATTTATGTCCTCATGTTTTGTTGGATATTTTTTAAATATCATGATACACAAAAGAGGTATATATGGCTGAAAAGCATGTCTTTTGAAAATTCTTTCATATGTTACGAGGAATCATGGACTAATGTGCTCTTTCCTTCTTTTTAATCCATTATTGAGCTTTTGCGTTCATACCAAGTTTTTAAATTATTTTCATAGGATAATGGATTTTTAATACAAAGAAGGAATCCATGTTAAATGTTGAAGAATTTTCAAGGAGTCATGTTTTATGTTTTAATGTTTTATATTTTGAAAAATGGAAACAATTTTTATGGTATCCACTCTGTAACAATGTCCAATGTTATGAATGTACTATGTCCCAAATATACAATGATCTAAACATTAAAAGATCCATAATGTGATAGGAAGTGAGTTATTGACTAAATTCAACATTATGTAATGTAATAAGGTTGGGTCCTTGTAGTTTGTCTCGGAGGATGGTTTAGATAACTTCAGGGGTTCTGATGATGTTAAAAGAATTCCATAAATGATTTTTACCCTATGGTTAATTGTAAATGTTATAGTATATAAATATTACCATGTTTCTTCGTCTAAGATATGTTTGTTCAGAATGGTTGTCCGTAGAAGAAATACGGAACATGAAGAAAGGAGTCACCGACAGAATGATATCCTTCCGAATCTGTAGCTTGGAATGGTAGGGATTGGAACCGAGTAGTTTGTGACAGTAATGGCTCAGCTAACCCAAGCAATAAATAGTGGTGGAATCCATGCAAGAGAAAAACCAGAGGTGCCACAACAGAACATGAAAATAGAGGAACATTTTATGAGGCAACACCCTCCGTCTTTCAATGGATCTTCTAACCTTGTAGCAACTGAAGGTTGGATTAAATCCCTTGAAAAGATATTCAATGTTATAAGATTTTTAGAAAATCAAAAGGTAAGTCTTCCCATTTATCGTTTTGAAGGTGAAGCTGATCAGTGGGGGTCAATGGTATGTAATATCATAGGTTGAGATGATTTTTATGCCTTATAATGGGATTAATTTAAAAGTCTTTTCCTTGAAAAATATTTTCCTAAAGTGGTGAAACATTGGATGGAGAAGCAATTACTTGAATTAAAGAAAACCGAGAAAGATTTAGTGGCTGTGTATGAAACGAACTTCACCTGAATGGAGAGGTATTGTCCAAATCTTATTCTAGATCTTGATACCAAAATCAACCACTTTTACTTAAGACTGAAGCCAATGTATCGAAGGGCACTGGCCTTTCGTGAATTCAAAAGTTATGAGAAACATATCTGATGTTCCTAGAGGGTTGAGATAGAGTTTTATGGGGATCATTGGAATTTTGGAAACAAGGAGAAAAATAGGTCTAGGTGGAATGTGATGGGTATGAATGAACCAAAGAAATCTGATGGTAAGAAAATACAGTTTCCAGTTTGTGAAAATTGTAACACCCAAGACTTTTATGAGAAATATTTTGTTTTTATGTTATATAAATCATCAAAGGAATCTTTCACTACACACAACACTATCTTGGCTTACTTTACATGCAATCGCGGCCTTCCTCGATATCTTGTGTTGTACGCAATACCGAGTTTCACTAAACAACGATATGCTATTAAAATATTATTAAAACTAGAAGTTATGAATAGTAATACCCACTTTTTGAATTTTTGTAAATTTTATTTTTCAAAATGGACTTCATTTTTTGATTGGGAATATCGAAATTAGCCTAGGGTGAAATTTTGGTATTTTTCTGAAGACTTTAATTTTTTGATGAATAGTGAAAACACTGGGTTACTATTTAAAAACCGACTTTTTATAATTATTTATTTTATTTAAATTTATTTTAGGTCAAAATTGATACATAATACCTATATAAGTTCAATTCAATTCATTGGAGTCATTTTATAATAATTTAAGATATATAAAAATTTTATTGAACTTTTCACCGTCTTTTACCCACCTCCTAGGAGAATTTGCAAATTTACATAAAACATAATTTTAGTGCTTTTGCGAGTGGAATTTAAAAAATCCGAGAGACATGGTTGATGTCATTAAGTAAAATGTGGTTCAATGAGATGAAAATAATTTTTGGTGAATAGTAACTTATTACTTTTATTTACCACGGTTTAAAGTAAATAGGGTAATTATGGGTAAACATGATATTATTATTACCCTAACACGTGTTCTAATTCTATTTGATAATTGTAATTCGACCAAAAACAACCTTATGAATAAAATATGACCATTTAGTCCCACTTGGATTAGATTAGGGCATTTATTATTAATTTATTTAAAGAAGGGTTAAAATAGTTAAAATCAAAGTTTAATAACTAAATCATTTTTAATATAGGGTTATACATAAGATTAATTCGACTATAAATATTAATTATAAATATAAAAATATTTCTACATAATAGTATTTTATTTGTAATTTTATACATTAAATAATTTAATTTATTTATGACACAATTATGATGCAGTAATTATCTTATTAATGAAATATTGACATAATTGATGTTATAAATACCAAAATAAATGTAATTTGAGACTTTTTATGAATTAAAATAATTTTCTAGTTTAATATTAAATATTAGTATTGATTTACATAACTTTTTTCTAACTAATCATTCTGTTATGATTTTTACAAAAATTAATTACCAAATAGTGCCAAAATTGACATAAAATAGTTTTTAAAACAAATATTATATTATTAATTGTTATTTTATTCCTAAAAATCTATGGTTCAGAAATATGACTTAGATAAGATTTTATATATTAATAATAAACAACTTGGGGTTCGTTTGGCTTGTTATAGTAAGTTTATTATCCTTATAGTGTAAGAAAACAAGAAGACACGGTAAAAGTTAAATTATCTAACTCAAGTTAAATCTAAATGATAGGGTTAAAATAGATACCTAAACTTGTCTAAATCCTATTTTGTGAGATTATTGCGACCTATCCCCACCTTATCTTCGAAATAAATCAATTTGAAGCTATTAAAAACCGAATATCACTTTATAATAAAATAATATGTTTAGTTTTTCCTAAGGTGCCCCTCTCCTCCCTTATAAAAGGCCACCTCCTCCCTCTCTTCCTCACACCACTTTGAGCCTTCAAGCCCAGCCAAACCCTGAAAAACTATCTTCTCCACTTCCCTAGAAACATCCTAGAGGTCCTGGTCTTCTTGAAAGACCAAGTTTACTTCCCTAATAGGAGGTCTCAAAGAGGCGCTTCCAAGAAGAGGTAATGTCTGTTACCGATTATTTTAACTTTATTTCTTCTTCCACTTCTTCTTAATTATTTGTTTTATTATTAAGTAATGACATCAGTATCACTCATATACTTATATTTTATTATAATTATGAAACAACCCTATTTCACCATCTATCCATCCTACGGAAAACGAAATCACCACGCGTGCATACGTACGGAATACCGTCTCCACGCCGTGGTGTAAGCTATTTTCCACCAACACCTTACATGGATGGGTATAATGGTGTAAATAATAAATATATATGATTATTGTAAAGTGATATTTATTCTGAAATGGTATACATACACTCTAATACAGTTCCACGATCATGGGAACGATGTCATCGCTCGTGCGTACGTATGGAATATCATCTCCACGATGTGATGCGACTCGTTCTACATGATTTTCATTGCATAATGATTACATAAATGAATTGAGTGAATAGATATGATATATATTACACTAATAACATTATGGAAATGAGGTATCTATAACCTAAAAAAAGAATAAGAATTTATTCGACAAAACACGCATAAGAACAAAAAGTAATAAACACCCAAATAACAAGTAGCAATGAAATATCACTAATAAAAAGCTAAGAATATGACCATATATGATATCATAACAATGAGTATGATTCTGGAATAAGTCAATGACATTATTTAAATCATTATACAGGAGGTTTGGACACTTACGAAGAAAATCAGACCTAAGGTAAGGGAAAATCTCACAATCTCATTTTTATACGAGATTGTCTATACTTTGGTATTTACTGGGGTGTATTTTATCATCCACATTCATGTTTACTCAATATGTAATATTATTTCTATCCTCCTACAATTTTTTAAATCCAATTTTACCCTTCGGTGTGTTTTTAGTCAAAGATATGAAAGGAATCTTTTGTCGTTTTTTGTACGAGGTACTTTTTGACTTTTTCGGCCAAAGTACGAGAAGAATGTTTTTTAAACTTATACGGCATGAATGTATTTTTAAAAAATTATTTCCAAGAAGCTTCATTTACATGTTTTTTAAAGTTTATTTTTAATCAACCTCTTTTATTGTAAAATTGTATGACATGTTAAGAAAGTAAAAGTGTTTTTGAAGTAGAAAGGATATTTTCCTCAAGAATGGAGTTCAAGTGTTTTATCAAAATTATTTTCCATCTAAGATAATATATGGTTCTGTTTATATCCCTATTATTAAATTGATTTGATTATGTTGTGATGGAAATATTTTTATGAATTCCTTTATCTTCTATGAATTGTTTTATGATGTCACGATGTTTAAGAATCCCATTTTTATTACATGGGTTATGAAATGATGTATGATTTTTTGATTTTGTGGAACACATAAGAATGGTATCATTATGAGATGGGTGGGACCTATATCTCCCTCCAATGAATTGGGTAAAGATTTATATCTCATGAGATAGACATGGCTGGAATGGCAGGTTAAACTGGTTCAGTGAAATAGGACTGAAACGAGGAATGAACTCGGTTCAGAAATAGACTTTGTCCGCTAAGATAGACTTGGCTATGACTATTGACTACTAAGAAATGATTATCTATGATTATGTGTGTATGCCGCAAATTTTCATGTCTTAAGTTATAATTATTGGGATTACATTTCACTACTATGATTTATCCCAGGTTATGAAATTATGATCTCTTTTGTAGGTTAAGATTTCCAAAATGATATGTTCTTATGAATATGATGTGATTGATATTTCTTTTGTTTACCCTTACTGAGCATTTGAGCAAACCCTTTTGTATGTTTTCATTTCCCCGGGTCAGGAAGAAGGATATTAAGTTGGATATGCCAAAAAGGGACTCTAGATATGATGAAATAAATGGGAGACAACATAGATGATTTATGAGCAATTTGTTTATGTTTCCCAATTTCTAAAGACACTATACCTATACGGTCCTTTCATGGTTTTGTTATATGTTGTAATAAGTGTACTTCAATTTTGAAGTATTAACTATGTATGTAAAGTATGGTTCATTATAATAATTGTGGCAACAAACACCCTAGAGAATGTCTTAGAAAAACTGGGAATTGTTTTAAATGTTGTATGTTTTGACATATGGCCCGAGATTGAAATGAAAATGGTCCTAAGACTAATCCTAATAAGAAAATTGTAAACTGTTTTAAATGTGGTGAGATGGGTCATTATGAAAATTTCTGCCCAAAGAGAGATCCAAATGATGCAAAGAAGCCAGACTATAAGTAGAAAGGTGTAGTGAGATCCTTTGAGACTACGTCAGCAGATGGCGGGCCATAAAACGAAGTTGTATCAAGTAATTTTTTTGTTCACTCATATTTTTCTAAAGTTTTGTTTGATATGCGGTCTACACATTCCTTCATCTCTGAGAAATTTTCAGGTATTTTGGAAATATCACCTCAAAAAATGAGACTAGAACTTTTTGTTAAAACACTCGGGGAAAATATTATAGAAAAGAGTAATTATGAGAATCTTTCTATTATGGTATGTTGAAAGACATTACCTAAAAGCCTTATTGTTTTACCCATAGTCGAGTTTGATGTTATTATGGGAATGGATTGGATTTTTGTTTATCATGCTAAGATTGAATGTAGAGCTAAAGAAGTTGTTTTTCAGAAAGTGTTTCATTTTGTATAAAATAAAGAACCCATACAATTAATAAAATATCAAGAAGATGAGAAACTATTGAAAGATGGAAATGAATGTTTTCTTACTCACATTTTTGAGAACAAGGGAACTGTTCATATTAATGTTGTTCCAGTGGTAAATGAATACCTTGATGTTAATTCTGATGAGTTACCCAGTTTCATAATATATCAGGAAGTCAAATTCACAATTGACTTAGTTCCTAATGCTAAGACAATTTCAACCCCCCCCCCCCCCTTATCGTATGGCTCAAATAGAACTTCTTGAATTGAAAAAATAGTTGTACGATTTTCTTGATAAAGGATTCATTCATCCTAGAACTTCACCATTGGGAGCTCCTGTTTTGTTTTCTAAAAAGAAAGATGGTTCCATGAGAAATTGAATTGATTATAGAGCATTGAATAACATCACTATAAAAAAACAAGTATCATTTGCCTCACATTGATGACCTATTTGATCAGTTCCATGGAGCTCAGTACTTTTCCAAGATTGACTTGACTTCCAAATACCATCATTTGTAGGTAAAGGAGGATGACATCCGGAAAATATCCTTTCATACTCGATATGTGAATTATGAATTTGTTATTATGCCATGTGGATTAACTAATGCGCCTGCTGTATTCATGAATCTTATGAATAGAGTATTTCATGAGTTCTTGGATAAGTTTGTGGTTGTGTTTAAAAATGAAATTATTGTATCTTCTTAAAATAAAGTGGAGTATGAAAAACAAATAAGGATTGTTTTACAAACCATAAAAGAAAAAAAACTGTATAGAAAATTCATCAAGTGCAATTTTTGGTTGCAACAGAGTTATTTTATTAGGAACATTGTAAATAAGGATGAAATAATAGTTTATCCTGACAAAAAAATTAGTTTATGAATGGACAAGACAAACAAATGTTACAGAGATTTGTAGTTTTCTTAGGTAAACAGGTTTTTATCGACGGTTTGTTAAGAAATTTGCATGGTTAACTAGACTGATAAATAAGTTAACACGAAAAGAGGTTAAATTTTTTTTGGATAGAAGAAAGTGATGTTTGTTTTTAGAAACTGATGAAGAGATTGGTGAATGCTCCAGTTTTGGGATGCTTCGTTGAAGGGACTTGGTTGTGTTTTGATGCAGAATGATCAGGTAATTTCTTATGATTCAAGAAAACATAAACCCCATGAGATATATTACCCCAAAAATTATTTGGAATTGGATGTTGAGGTTTTTACTTTGAAAATTTGGAGGAATCATATATACAAAGCCAAATTTCAAATATATACTGACCATAAGAGTCTGAAGTATATATTCATTCAGAAGGAATTAAACATGAGGCAGAGAAAATGGATTGAAATGATAATGGATTATAATTGCACGATTAATTTCCATCCTAGAAAAGAAAACAAAGTTGTGGATGCATTGAGTCAGAAACATCACACATCATTAACCATGTTACATTTGGAACAAGATACCTTGGTTAATGATTTGATGAATTTTAGCTTAGAATTTTTTGGTGTAGGGAATACATCTGTTTTGTTTCAGGTTTCAGTGTAGTGTTTGTTGTCAGATAAAATTAAGCAAGCACAAAATGAAGACTATGAGCTACTGAAAAAGGTATAATTAGTTAAAATGGGTTTGTTTCCAGAATTTAATATTGATAAATATTGTGTTTTCAGATTTGTTAAAAGGTTGTGTTTGCCTTGTGATTTCTAGTTGAAGAAAGAATTGTTGTGTGAATCTCATAGTTCTCCATTTTCAGTTCATCCTAGAAGTACTATGATGTACACAGACCTTCAAGAGTATTATTGGTGGGATGGAATGAAAGAGAGATATTTCTGATTTTACAATTAAATGTTTGACATGTCAACCGATTAAAACAGATCGGCAGTTATCGAAGGGGATGCTTCAGCCTTTTCCAGTGCCAGGGTAGATATGGGAGAATGTATCCATTGACTTTCTGGTGGGACTACCAAAGACTTCTCTAGGTAATAATGTTATTTGGGTTATTGTTGATCAGCTAACAAAGTATGCACATTTTTTCTATTCGAGACACAATTTCTTTGGATAAGCTTTCTCCACTATACCTAAAGAAGATTGTAAGGTTACATGGATTTCATCTTTCTATTATATCTGATCGGGATCCCAGGTTAACTTCTATCTTTTGGAAGGGAATTCAAAAGTCATTGGGCAAAGAATTAAATTTCATTACATATTTTCATCCTCAATCAGATGGGTAGTCAGAATGAACAATTCAGACTTTGTAGGATATGCTTCGATATTGTTCAATGAAAAACCAGGGAAGTTGGGATCAACATCTTTCTTTAGTAGAGTTTTCTAATTATATTATTTTTCATTCCAGTATCCAAATGGCACATTTTGAGGCTTTTTATGGGAAGCGGTATCAGACTCCAGCGTTTTGGGATGAAGTTGGTAAAAAAAGTTGATGGGGCCAGAATTAGTAGAGAAAGTGGCTGAGAAAGTGAAGATGATCCAGCAGAACATGAGGACAACTCAGAGCAGGTAGAAAGGTTATGCAGATGACAGAAATAAAGACTTCTATTTCAAGTTAGGTGACCATGTTTTCCTCCAAAACCTCTCCTTGGAAATGTGTGATGCATTTTGGTAAGAAAGGAAAGCTATATCCATGGTTCATCGGTACTTATAAAATCCTAGAGAATGTTGAACTAGTCACATACCGAGTAGCTTTTCAACCAAGTTTTGTCTCAAGTACACAATGTTTTTCATGTTTCAATGTTGAGAAAGTATGTGCCAGATTCATCACATGTCTTGAGCCAAAAATCAGTTCAGTTGGAAGAGAACCTTTCTTTTGAAGAGAAACCAGTTCAGATTCTTGATCGAAGGGAACATGTTTTGTGGAATAAGGTAATCCACAAGGTAATGGTTTTATGGAGAAACCACATGGTTGAAGAGGCAAAATGGGAGTCTGAAAATGCTATGAGGGAAAGGGACCCTCACTTGTTTAATAAGTAAATAAAATTACGAGGAAGCAATTTCTAGAAGGTGGGGATAATGCAACACCACAAGGTTTTCTAAAAATAAATTGAAATGCTTGAAATTTTGTTTAATATAGATATTTATAAGTATCCTTTGAACATAATTTTATAGCTTATATGTTTTGAATTTCGAAAAATGGTCATCTACAATTGTGTTCAGTATGTTATTTAGAGTCTATTGGAACTAACTTGTTTTTTGGTGAATAGTAACATGCCCTTATGAATATTAATATTAATACTAATATGAACCCAATTAATAGTAAATTGTATTATTATTTTATTTTATTATGGAACTATGATAATTACTTCTTGATTAATTTTTCAGTGTGATATAAAAGGAGTTATAATTTATAAATTATTAATTTTTGAATTAAGTATGATTTTATATAAAAATTAAATAAAAAATATTTATTAAATTATTTTAAAAAAATGGAATTAATTTTTAAATTCTACACTTCAAAAAATTGTTAGGGTGAATTTTTGGGAATTTTCTAAAATTCAAGAATTTTTTATGAATAGTAAAATATTTTAAAATACGATAAATGCTAAATACTTGATTTAATACATCATAGGTGATGAAAGAATGATGTAATATCACTTATTCTGAACTCACATTCCATTATTACTGTTTGGGGTCACATGAATTAGGATTATTCAAAGTCTTGAGAAAAAATATTATAATAATGATTAAAATAATGAAAAATACCCCCTCTCCTCCACTATAAATACCACCCTCATTCCCCTCTTCCTCCCACACCTCTCAAGCCTTGAGAATTGTCTAATTTCTACCAAATTACCTCCCCAATATTCTTCCCCACGTCCTAGAGATTCTTGTCTTTCTAAAAGACCATAACCAGAGCCTTTAATAGGGATCTCAAGGAGAAGAGATCAAGAGGTAAACATCCTCTTTTATTTTCTTTCTTTTCTTTCATTTTATGTTATTCTCCAACATTACCTTTGGATTATGTTGGGATATTTCATTAAATATCCCCCATATAATCAATATTATGTATGAATGATGATATATTCTCTTCCTCTCATCAAGCTATTTTTATGATATTTTAAGAGACGTCGTTAGGCTACCGAATTTTCATGAGAAATTTATCAAGGTGTCTTTTATTTTAAGATTCCTTTATTTTCTTATTCTTTACACACATACTCTTACCACAAGAGGAATTAAGGCTCTATAATCTCATATATTGTGGTTGTTCTCATTTTCATGGAAAATTAACCATCATTATTATTCTCCTCTCCCACATATTCAATGAATAAAAACATTGTCTGTGATTTATCGAATTATCGACATCGTGGATGATGTAATTTTATTTTTCATTAAATCCTTAAATTCTGGTAAAAAACCCATTTTTAAGGTTTAATAATGTTATAATATATGTATTATGTCTCATCCATGGTTCTATAATTATTTTTTTTTTGTCATGGTTCTAATTTATAAGACAAAATGAGGTTGTTATTATCAAAGAATCACTAAAATGATCTAGATGAACACCATTAATGTTTTATACTAGGAATAATCCTCATATAAAACATAAAAATGGTAAATGGTATAAATTATGGTACTATAAATATGTAAATACCTTTCCATTCCAATTATGGAGTTTCACTTCCAATCAACAAGAACATCCATCATGAACCAATCATGGAAATCATGTAAGGAACTCACCCAAACCAGTGCAAGGAACAAAATACTAACAATTAGTGGGTGAAATGAGGTTATGAAATGATAATTTAAGATGTTATAAAGATGAAAATGTTTCATTAAAATACTAATAATTCTATTTTAACCATTATACAGGAATTTTAAACAAGTGTGAAGTAAGACAAGCCTGAGGTAAGGGAATTCTTAACCTGATTTCCATTATTTTGGTTAACATTCTAGTTCATTATTTATGTGGTATTAAAATTGTTTTTGTGATGGTTTTTGTTTATATTATGTTTAATTATGTGTAATTACAGTTTATATACATTTTCTATTAACTCTATTAAGTCTCACTTCAATTATATGATTTATGTAAGGGGCTTTTCTTTTAAAATCCTTTTTTTAAAATTCTATTTTACAAAATTCAAAAGAAATGTTTTTATGATATTATTCATATTGTATGATTATGTTATGATTCTTGGGAATTTTTTATGTTTAAGGGTGGTACCTATATATCCCTCCAATTCATTGGGTATGTGTAAGTTGGAGGTCGGCCGTATGGTTACTCCATGTGTAACTGCGATGGTTACAGAAATTGTAAGGCAGTCATGAGGGTTATAAATTATAAGGTAGCCGTGAGGGTTACAAGATTATGTAAGTAATTCCCCAATATAAATTTATGATTATATCATGTTTTGTGTGGATATTTTCTAAATCTCATGATACAAAAATTAAGTATATATGGGTGACAAGAATGTCTTTCAAAAATGAATTTATAAGTTACAAGGAATCATGGACTAATGTTATCTTTACTTCATTTTCATCTCTTATTGAGATGTTGTTCCCATACCAATTTTTTAAATGATTTTCACAGGTTAATGTATCTGTAAGACAAAGTATGTAGCCATGTTAAATGTTAAAGAGTTGTTAAGGAGTCATGTTTTAAGTATTAATTTTTTATATTCTGAAAAATGGAAACTATTGTTATGGTATCCACTATGAAACAATGTGTAATGTTATGAAAGTACTATGTACCAAATCTCTAAGTCTATAAACATGAATAGATCCCAAGTGTGAATGTAAGTGAATTCTTCACTAAATTCATGATTATGTAATGTAATAAAGTCGGGTCCTTATAAAATTAGTACAGAAGTGGTAGTAGGGTGCCTTGTATTTTTTATGATACTACGTTAATATATTGGATATGTGGTTTAGTGAGAATTTCATGGTGAGGCGGGTATTGGTTAGTTGAATAGTTAGGTTCATGTTGGTTTTACTTTTTTTCACTGGAATATTTTCATGTTTTTTTCAAATATGTTCTTGACACCTTGGGTATGATCCTTCTATGTATACATCTATGATCTACCTATGTATATAAATAGTTTTTTTAGGTTTCCATATGGAATTTGGTGACAAGCTGAACATTTCTGGCTTAGGATAATGTTTTCTTTAACTCGTTTCTTCTAGCATTGTAATTTTTTATCCACTTGTAGAATTTTATTGGATTTTTTGACATTTTTGTGCATTGTGGGATGGTTTTGGGTTGACTTTTTTAATAAATGTTGGAGTTTCTTGGTGATTTTTAATCCTATCTCCAGATCCTATATTATCAGAGGGTAATACCTTTAATATATGATATTTTTATACCCTCAGTTCTTGCCACCTACCCAAGGCCTAATGGAGGTGGAACTTAGGGGTTATTATCTCTCTTGCTTCATTTTCGACCCAAGATGATACCTTTAGAGGGAGCGGGTTGTGACACTTATAAAATTAATTCATTGAAAACAACTATTTTTCATTTACAATGGTAATTAATCTTTATCATAATTAATTTAATTTCAATGACTAAAAATTATATTTTTATACTTATATAATTTAAACCTAGTGATTCGAAATATAAATTCTATTTTATCAAATAAAAATAATATGTCTAGGGAAAATTATATTTTACATTTTTGTGAAAAAAACATTTTTATAGAAAAAAATCCAAAAAAGTCATTGGAAAATATTACTATTCTTAATAAAAAATTGATTTTATTTTTATAAAATTAAATTTTAAAATTTTGATATTTTAATATTTTTATATAATCATAAAATATAGTGGAAATGTTCATATCCAAAAAAAACTTTTTAGAAAATTTTAGATATTATTATTTTTTATTTATTATCAATTAATATTTAAATTATTTGAAATATATTATTTATATTATCGATATAATTTATTTTTATATCATCAAAATATTCTATGTCTTGAAATAAAAGCCTAATTTTATAAAAATATTTTTTAGTATAAAAAGATTTTCTTAATTGTTTTAGATATAATAATTGAATTTCAATCATATTAAAAGTAGCCATTATTTTATTTTTATATGTATTTCATAAATATATTACTCATAATCATTCTTAATAATTCAAAGGATAGGTTTTAATGTTCATTCGCTACTAGAAAATTATCCTTTAACAGTACTATAAATGGCCTTTTTCAGCGCTATAAAAGTGATGACTACATGAGGGATGTTAAATGTAACACCCCAAGCTTCTACGGTACGTTTCCCTTTGAATAATGCGATAGCGTGTGTTGTACGCAACCTCGAGTTCTAACACACACCACAACTAATTAAACTAGCCGTTGTGAATAGTAATACCTAATTTTTGAAATCATATATATTCTATATTTCAAAATGGACTTCATTTTTGGATTCGGAATATCAAAATTAGCCTAGGGTGAAATTTTGGTACATTTCGGATAACTTTCATATTTTGATGAATAGTGAAAATTTCTAAATTTTAATTAAAAACAACTTTTTTAATCAAAATAATTAATAGTGATAAATTATGAATTTGAGTGGTTTTAAAGTATATTTAGAATATATTTTTACCATTCAATTTAATGTTTATCATTGGACATAATTTTACAATTAAACCGAACATAAACAAGTGTCAATCTTTTGATAGTTATTATCTCTTAAAAACACGCTTTTTGTTTTAACAGCGAGAATTAATTTTAAATTAATTTCTGCCACTTATGTGTTTTGAATTTAGGAAAATGGATTCCATATTTGGAATCAGGATGTCCAAATTATGTAAATAGGTAACTTTTATTTTTAGACATTTTGAATAATTACTGCGGTAAGTATTTTATTTACCATGGTTAAAGGGTAAATCCGGTAAATAAGGGTTAAAAAAATAATATTATAATAATACAAAATTACCCTAAAACGTGTCTTAACCCTATTGGTTGATACATGGTCGACCATGGGCATCTTTGTGTCAATTTTGGGACCCCATGGATCCACTTGTAAGTGATAATGACACTTTATTTTAATTAAGTTAAAATGAATACAAAAATGACACAAGCATATATCTTTTAGAAGAACAATTTCTACATAGGGTTATACATGTTGGATTTTCGATTATAAATATTCATTAGAAAGATAAAAATATTTCCTACATAATGATATTTTATTTATAATTTTTAGACAATAAATAAGTTATTTTATTTATGACACAATGATGATGTAGTAATTACTATAATAGTGAAAAATTAAAATAATTGATATTATAAATACCCAAATAAATATAATATGAAACTTTTAATGAATTAAACTAATTTTCTAGGCTAATATGATATATTAGGATTGATTTAATGGACATTGTTCGAAGTAATCAATCTGTTATGAGTTTCACAAAAATCAACTATTGAATAGTGTCAAAATTGACATAAAAGAGTTCTTAAAACAAATATTATATTATTAATTGATATTAAATTCCTAAAAATCTAAGGTTCGGCCAAGAGACTTATATTATGATAGGTTAATCATTAATGGACCACTTGGGGGTCTCTTGGATGTATATAGTAAGTTTATTAACCATATTATATAAAAATACAAAGAGACATTGTAAAAGTGAAACTAATTAACTTAGAGTTAATACTTAAAGATAAGGTTAATATAAGTACCCAAACCTGTCTAAATTCTATTGGATGAGTTGTTTTCGACCTATCCCCACCTCATCCTTTGAATAGTCAACTTTGGAGCCTTTAGAAACCGAATATGAATTTATTATAAATTAATATTTCTAGCTTTTCCAAAGGTGCCCCTCACCCCTCTTATAAAAGGGCACTCCTCCTTCTCATTTCTTCACACCTCTAAAGCCTTTTTGTTCGGCCAAACTCTGCCCAAATACTCTCCCAACATCCCTCAATACAACCTAGAGGCCTTAGTTTGATCAGAAAGCCAACCTAAGGATCCCTTTTGATCAAATCAAAAGGAAGAACCCGAAGAAGAGGTAATGATCTCACCACCCTTTTCTAAGTTCATTTCTTCTTCCACTTCTTCTTCCTTTGTTCTTACCATTCTGAAATAATAACTCCAGTATCTCACATATACTGTGATGTTATTATAAATATGGTACAATCATATTCAGTATTCTATCCACCCTTTGAATAACATGTCACCATACGTGCGTACGTACGGCTTACCGTCTCCACGTCGTGGTGTAATTGTTATTCAATATAATATTATTTGGATGGGTATAATAATGATGTGTAACTCATGTAAATAATAAATATAACATGTTAATGATTCTGTATATATGATATACCATCCATTTATATATTATTTTAATATCAAAAGAATGATATTGTCGCTCGTGCGTACGTACGGACTACCGTCTCCACGAACGCGATGAGATTCATTCTCCATCGTAACCATTAAAGCGTAATTATCATTTTATGATTTAAAAATGATGTTTAAGGACTTGATATCATTCTGGATATGAATAATATACAACCTATCCTTTACAAACATGTCTTACGTAACAAAACATATGAAAGAAAACAAGTAAGTTAACACCCGAAACAACGATAATACTAAGATATTATTATCAAATCAATATTAAAAGATCATATATGATATCATATTAATGTATATGATTCTTGTATAATTTAATAACAATTATTTCACCATTATACAGGAGGTTAACCTACCACAACCAAGGAAAAGTACAAGGTAAGGGTTATTTCACAATCTCTTCATTATCCGAGGTTGTATTATACGTAATAATCTACTGGGATCTCTTTATCATCCACATCCATGTTTCTTCGAAATGTATTTCAAAACATTTTTACTATTTACAAGAATATGGGTTAAAGTCATTTATACCCTTGTTTGACTTTTTATAAGAGGTTTATAAAGGAATCTTTCCGTCGTTTTCAAAACAAGGTCCTTTTTAACCTTTTCGACAGAATTGAGGTAAGAATGTTTTTTTTAACTTATACGGCGGGTGCGGTTATTTTCCACCGTTATAAAATCGTCGAAGCTTCCCATACAAGCTTATAAGAATATTTTCAAAGAAAATGTTTTATTTTATATGGATCTTAAATGATTTCAAAATAAAAGGAGATATTTCTTTTAAAAGAATTTTGATTTCATCTATGTCAACATCCTTTGATGGATTTTAAGATTATTTGAAGTTTATTTATTATGATACAAAACTTCTATATTGTATTGAAGGTTTTGTGATATGTTTGACTGTGGATGTGCTATTTTTATACCATTCATAGTTTATTGTGAAAGTATTGACATTTCGTATGCTAGTTTTAATACGAATGTTTATGTTATGTTTAAACCTTTTCATATGGGAATGCATTGGACTTAATAAGTGACGGGTGGAGCCCGCTATAGCTCCTCGATGCATCGGTAGGTCTCATGAGACAAACTAGTGTCTTGGCACAAGGCCTTGACAAAATCTTATTTGTAGCCTTGGCACGAGGCCTTGGCTATGTGGTTATGATAGTCTAGCATTATGCATTCCAACATTATGAAAGTGGTTATTGATTTTTGCATGTGATTATTCGATTAGTAGAATATCCATGTGAATAAGTAAATGGCATTATTTCGTTTTACTTTTGCCATACCATGTTGAAGTTCAATTTTAAAAGGCTTTTGTTTTAGTAATGCATTGCCTTAAATGTTTATTCTTATTTATGAAAGTTTCCGCTATATTGTTATCCTTACTGGGCATTTGAGCTCACCCCTTTTCTATGTTTTATTTTTCCCCAGGATGTGAAGAAGTAAATTATGAATGACCTGAAGGGATATTATGAGGGGATAGTAGTGTGGATTATGGAGACATTATGTTGTTGTAGTAGTTTTTCATTTTATGATGTAATGTAAAACTTATGAATATATCTAGTGTTTCCAAGGCTACTAAACCAATCGGTCTTTCGAGATTTGATCTTTCTTGTGATCATGCCAATGTTATGTAATAATGCACCGACTCTAGGCAACTAGGGTCGGGGCGTTACAGTTGGTATCAGAGGAAGTTTAGTACAAACCTTGGAAGCTAGATTTAGATAAACTCTGATTAGAGCACGTAGACCTAAGATGAACTTTGAGGATTAGTATAGAAGAACTTCCTAGAATTTTGGTATTGTAGAGATTTTGTGAGTTTTTCGAGCAATACATCCCTGTCTGGATACGAGCAGGTAGAGGCGGCTCTGGCACAGATGTACCTAGGGGTAAAACCCGAAAACACCGCTTTGAGCTAGACTCGAACGGGAACTGGTGCACGACAACGGGCCTTGCTGCACTCTTGGTTACGACACTCCCGGGGGATATGCTTAGGATAACTCTCACTATCTTTACAAATCATTATGAAGGGTTTATGAGTATATACTTCCTCAAAGAAAACATTTTTATGATTATGGATTATATCCATAAATAGTTCAATTTATGTTAAGTGTTTTATAAGTATGGGATTATGTATTTTGATGCATAAACTGATCTAGTTTATGCCATTTTTTTAGAAATGGCGCCTAGTGGAAGAAATGGAAACCGTATCAATGCACGCACTCCATGTAGGGATTGCCCTCCTGCTCAAGATAATTATAGTGGGGCTGGTGATGCAACTGGTGCTGATCAGCTAATCACCGTACTGGGACAACTTACTCAGGTTATGAATAATAACCTTACCCGTATGGAGCACCCTGATCCGCAGCGTGGAGGATCAATGTTAGATCGATTCATGAGACAACAACCACCAACGTTCAATGGGAGTACAAATCCCTTAGTAGCTGAACAATGGATATTTTCCCTAGAGAAAATATTTCAGGCTTTGGGGAGTAGTGAAAGGGAAAAAGTTACCATGGCAGTTTACCGCCTCACTGGAGATGCTGATCAATGGTGGTCATTGATTCAAAACATGAAGGAAGATGATGAAGTATCAAACATGGAATGGAGGGAGTTCAAAGATCTGTTTTTAGAAAAATACTTTCCTCGCGACCATCGAGCAGATATGGAAAGGCAATTTCTGAGTCTGAGACAAAAGGAGGATGAGAATGTCACAAAGTATGAGGCTAACTTTACAAGGTTAGCGAGGTACGCTGGTGATTATATTCGCAACCCAAGAAGTAAGATTGATCGTTTCTTTGATGGGTTAAAACCATTTCTCCGTCGAGCATTAGTCTCACAATCCTTTTCATCGTACGAAGACATTGTCTCATGTGCTATCAAGACCGAAAAGGAATTCTCTAAGTCTTATGACTTTAAAGCAAAGCAAGAGAAGAAGAGACCTGCTGATCAATCTGGGAATGGAAATAAGGGGAAGAAGGGAAAGGTTGAATATCCATCTTGTGGTAAGTGAGGGAAGAAACACCCCGGTGCTTGCCTGAAGGGAATGGGAGTCTGTTACAAGTGTGGTGAAAAAGGCCACCAAACTCATGATTGCAAGGGGAAGAAGGAAGCTACCAACGTTCAGTGCTACAATTGCAGGGAGATGGGGCATTATGCAAATGCATGTCCTAAGCGTCAGGAGAACTTACCTCAGAAAAGGCCAAGGGATCAAGGCCAGGCTTATGCTATCACTACTGCTGAGGTAGAAGCTCCGAAAGACGTGGTGGCAGGTAATTTAATGGTTTCCTCAAGTTTAGCAAATGCATTATTTGATTCTGGATCATCGCATAGTTTCATATCTTCCCAGTTTGCTAAGAAAATTAGATATTTCCAATTTGATTTAATAAGGGAGTTGTCAGTTAAAACTCCTAAGGGAAGTATCGTTGCAACAAAGTTTTGTGAATCAGTCCCCATTAGAGCACATAAATTTTCTTTATCTGCTGATTTCATCGTCATACATATGATTGAGTTTGATATAATCCTCGGTATGGACTGGCTTTCGGACTATGATGCGAAGATTTATTGTAAGAAGAAAGAGGTTACGATTCTTGATGATAATGATAAGGAGCACCTTATTTTTAGAGCAGAATCGTCACCACCTAATTCTTATTTAGATCCACCCCCTGTAGCTCAACTTAATTCAATTATCGGGGAGGAAGAGAATGAAATAACTGTCGGTGAGGAAAGAAATGTTCAAATAGAGGATGTACCTATTGTGAAAGAGTTTGTAGATGTATTTCCGGAAGATTTACCTGGACATCCTCCAGAACGAGAAGTAGAGTTTTCCATTGATTTAATTCCTGGATCAAGGCCTATATCGAAGACCCCTTATAGAATGGCCACTGTAGAGCTAGTCGAACTAAAGAAACAACTAGAGGAATTGAGTAATAAGGGATTTATTCTCCCTAGTGTTTCTCCATGGGGAGCCCCTGTTCTTTTTGTTAAAAAGAAAGATGGATCTATGAGGTTATGTATCGACTACAGGGAGATCAATGCTATAACGATAAAGAACAAGTATCCCCTACCTCGTATTGATGATTTATTTGACCAACTGCATGGAGCTCAATACTTTTCAAAGATTGACCTTCGATCTGGATACCATCAGTTGTGTGTGAAGAAGGAAGACATTCCGAAGACAGCATTTCGAACCAGGTACGGCCATTACGAGTTTACTGTAATGCCGTTTGGATTGACTAATGCACCCTCTGTATTCATGGATCTGATGAATAGAGTTTTCAAGGAGTATCTCGATGAATTTGTGGTGGTATTTATTGATGATATCTTGGTATACTCCAAAACCTACAAAGATCATGAAAATCACTTGCGCATTATCTTGAAGACTCTGAGGAGGCATTAATTATATGGAAAGTTTAGCAAGTGTGAATTCTGGCTTCAGGAGATTTCTTTTCTTGGCCATATTGTCTCTAAAGATGGAATCTCTGTTGATCCTTCTAAGACCAAGGCAATCCAAGAATGGTCAGCACCTACGAATATAACTGAGGTACGTAGTTTTATTGGTTTGGCAGGTTATTATCGACGTTTCGTCCAGAATTTTGCCCGATTGGCTAACCCATTAACGAAGCTCACACGTAAAGGGGTTAAATTTGTTTGGACAAAAGAGTGTGAAGAATGTTTCGAAGAACTGAAGAGAAGATTAGTCAATGCTCCTATATTGACTCTACCATCGGGGAATGATGGGTTCGTTATTTATAGTGATGCATCGAAGAAAGGACTTGGCTGTGTCCTTATGCAGAATGATAGAGTTATTGCCTATGCATCACGACAGTTGAAAATTCATGAACAAAACTATCCTACTCATGATCTTGAGTTAGCAGTTGTGATCTTTGCTTTGAAGATATGGAGGCACTACCTCTATGGTGAAAAATGTGAGATTTATACTGATCACAAGAGTTTGAAGTATATTTTCTCACAAAAAGAACTCAACATGAGGCAAAGGAGATGGCTTGAATTACTCAAGGATTATGATTGTACGATACACTACCACCCGGGGAAGGCAAACAAGGTGGCAGATGCTTTGAGCAGAAAAGACCATGGAGTTCTGAACATGATGAGAATTGAAAGGGATCCAATTTTCATGGATCTAGTGAAGATGGACATGGGAATAACCAGGGAAGGTGAAACATCAATGCTTTTTCAAATGGTTGCCAAACCATCTTTACTAGAAAGGATTAAGAGTTCTCAGACCGATGATGAAGAATTTCAGAAGAAGATTAAAGCTGTGAATGATGGGAGATTGAGAGACTTTGCGTATGAAGGTGGAATTTTGAAATTCGGGAAGAGACTTTGTGTTCCCAATATACCTGATCTAAAAAGGGAATTGCTGGATGATGCTCATAGTTCCAATTTCTCTATACACCCTGGGAGCACCAAAATGTATAGAGATTTGAAGGAACATTTTTGGTGGGACAACATGAAGAGGGAGATTGCTGATTTTGTGTCAAGATGTATGGTTTGTCAACAAGTGAAAGCTGGAAGGCAACAGCCTGGAGGAGTCATGCAACCTCTTCCCATACCGGAGTGGAAATGGGACAATATTACGATGGACTTTGTCATGGGGCTACCAAAGACTCCTAGAAGGAACGATGCAATATGGGTTATTGTTGATCGTCTTACCAAGTCAGCACATTTTCTTGCTATAAGAGAAGATCTACCCCTGGAACGTCTAGCAAGACTATATATTAATGAAGTTGTGAGACTTCATGGAGTACCCCTATCGATTGTTTCTGATCGTGATCCCCGTTTTACTTCAAGATTTTGGAAAAGTCTTCAGAAATCCCTGGATACTGAACTTCATTTGAGCACTGCTTACCACCCTCAGACAGACGGACAATCAGAACGGACTATTCAGACCTTAGAAGACATGTTGAGATCTTGCTCACTTGATTTTCAGGGTATGTGGGATCAATATTTACCACTAGTAGAATTTTCCTATAACAATAGCTTCCATTCGAGTATACAGATGGCACCATATGAAGCGTTATACGGAAAGAGATGTCGTACACCAACCTGTTGGGATGACGTTGGTGAAAGAAAACTTGTAGGCCCAGAGCTGGTGGAGGAAACGGTGGAAAAGGTGAAAGTAATCCAAAATCACATTAAAGCAGCTCAAAGTAGGCAGAAGAGCTATGCCGATAATCGAAGGAAGGATTTGGAATTTCAAGTCGGTGATCATGTTTTCCTGAAGGTATCTCCATGGAAGGGAGTCATATGTTTTGGTAAGAAAGGTAAATTGAGTCCCAGGTACATCGGACCTTTCGAAATTCTAGAACGAATTGGGGCTGTAGCTTACCGATTGGCAATGCCGCCAAGTCTCTCCAAAGTTCACGATGTGTTCCACGTATCTCTGTTGAGGAAATACATGCCTGACCCAACGCATGTACTCACCTATGAGGAATTAGAACTGGAACCCGATCTTTCCTATTGTGAAGATCCCGTCAGGATTCTTGATACAAGAGAACAAGTACTGAGAAACCGGACGACGCGTCTGGTAAAAGTTTTGTGGAGAAATCATAAGATGGAAGAGGCAACGTGGGAACCCGAGGAACTTATGATGAAGAACCACCCGAGTCTTTTTATGCAGTAATACCCTAGAAATTGCGAGGACGCAATTATTTGAAGGAGGGGAGAATGTAACACCCCAAGCTTCTACGGTACGTTTCCCTTTGAATAATGCGATAGCGTGTGTTGTACGCAACCTCGAGTTCTAACACACACCACAACTAATTAAACTAGCCGTTGTGAATAGTAATACCTAATTTTTGAAATCATATATATTCTATATTTCAAAATGGACTTCATTTTTGGATTCGGAATATCAAAATTAGCCTAGGGTGAAATTTTGGTACATTTCGGATAACTTTCATATTTTGATGAATAGTGAAAATTTCTAAATTTTAATTAAAAACAACTTTTTTAATCAAAATAATTAATAGTGATAAATTATGAATTTGAGTGGTTTTAAAGTATATTTAGAATATATTTTTACCATTCAATTTAATGTTTATCATTGGACATAATTTTACAATTAAACCGAACATAAACAAGTGTCAATCTTTTGATAGTTATTATCTCTTAAAAACACGCTTTTTGTTTTAACAGCGAGAATTAATTTTAAATTAATTTCTGCCACTTCTGTGTTTTGAATTTAGGAAAATGGATTCCATATTTGGAATCAGGATGTCCAAATTATGTAAATAGGTAACTTTTATTTTTAGACATTTTGAATAATTACTGCGGTAAATATTTTATTTACCATGGTTAAAGGGTAAATCCGGTAAATAAGGGTTAAAAAAATAATATTATAATAATACAAAATTACCCTAAAACGTGTCTTAACCCTATTGGTTGATACATGGTCGACCATGGGCATCTTTGTGTCAATTTTGGGACCCCATGGATCCACTTGTAAGTGATAATGACACTTTATTTTAATTAAGTTAAAATGAATACAAAAATGACACAAGCATATATCTTTTAGAAGAACAATTTTTACATAGGGTTATACATGTTGGATTTTCGATTATAAATATTCATTAGAAAGATAAAAATATTTCCTACATAATGATATTTTATTTATAATTTTTAGACAATAAATAAGTTATTTTATTTATGACACAATGATGATGCAGTAATTACTATAATAGTGAAAAATTAAACTAATTGATATTATAAATACACAAATAAATATAATATGAAACTTTTAATGAATTAAACTAATTTTCTAGGCTAATATGATATATTAGGATTGATTTAATGGACTTTGTTCGAAGTAATCAATCTGTTATGAGTTTCACAAAAATCAACTATTGAATAGTGTCAAAATTGACATAAAAGAGTTCTTAAAACAAATATTATATTATTAATTGATATTAAATTCCTAAAAATATAAGGTTCGGCCAAGAGACTTATATTATGATAGGTTAATCATTAATGGACCACTTGGGGGTCGCTTGGATGTATATAGTAAGTTTATTAACCATATTATATAAAAATACAAAGAGACATTGTAAAAGTGAAACTAATTAACTTAGAGTTAATACTTAAAGATAAGGTTAATATAAGTACCCAAACCTGTCTAAATTCTATTGGATGAGTTGTTTTCGACCTATCCCCACCTCATCCTTTGAATAGTCAACTTTGGAGCCTTTAGAAACCGAATATGAATTTATTATAAATTAATATTTCTAGCTTTTCCAAAGGTGCCTCTCACCCCTCTTATAAAAGGGCACTCCTCCTTCTCATTTCTTCACACCTCTAAAGCCTTTTGGTTCGGCCAAACTCTGCCCAAATACTCTCCCAACATCCCTCAATACAACCTAGAGGCCTTAGTTTGATCAGAAAGCCAACCTAAGGAGCCCTTTTGATCAAATCAAAAGGAAGAACCCGAAGAAGAGGTAATGATCTCACCACCCTTTTCTAAGTTCATTTCTTCTTCCACTTCTTCTTCCTTTGTTCTTACCATTCTGAAATAATAAATCCAGTATCTCACATATACTGTGATGTTATTATAAATATGGTACAATCATATTCAGTATTCTATCCACCCTTTGAATAACATGTCACCATACGTGCGTACGTACGGCTTACCGTCTCCACGTCGTGGTGTAATTGTTATTCAATATAATATTATTTGGATGGGTATAATAATGATGTGTAACTCATGTAAATAATAAATATAACATGTTAATGATTCTTTATATATGATATACCATCCATTTATATATTATTTTAATATCAAAAGAATGATATTGTCGCTCGTGCGTACGTACGGACTACCGTCTCCACGAACGCGATGAGATTCATTCTCCATCGTAACCATTAAAGCGTAATTATCATTTTATGATTTAAAAATGATGTTTAAGGACTTGATATCATTCTGGATATGAATAATATACAACCTATCCTTTACAAACATGTCTTACGTAACAAAACATATGAAAGAAAACAAGTAAGTTAACACCCGAAACAACGATAATACTAAGATATTATTATCAAATCAATATTAAAAGATCATATATGATATCATATTAATGTATATGATTCTTGTATAATTTAATAACAATTATTTCACCATTATACAGGAGGTTAACCTACCACAACCAAGGAAAAGTACAAGGTAAGGGTTATTTCACAATCTCTTCATTATCCGAGGTTGTATTATACGTAATAATCTACTGGGATCTCTTTATCATCCACATCCATGTTTCTTCGAAATGTATTTCAAAACATTTTTACTATTTACAAGAATATGGGTTAAAGTCATTTATACCCTTGTTTGACTTTTTATGAGAGGTTTATAAAGGAATCTTTCCGTCGTTTTCAAAACAAGGTCCTTTTTAACCTTTTCGACAGAATTGAGGTAAGAATGTTTTTTTAAACTTATACGGCGGGTGCGGTTATTTTCCGCCGTTATAAAATCGTCGAAGCTTCCCATACAAGCTTATAAGAATATTTTCAAAGAAAATGTTTTATTTTATATGGATCTTAAATGATTTCAAAATAAAAGGAGATATTTCTTTTAAAAGAATTTTGATTTCATCTATGTCAACATCCTTTGATGGATTTTAAGATTATTTGAAGTTGATTTATTATGATACAAAACTTCTATATTGTATTGAAGGTTTTGTGATATGTTTGACTGTGGATGTGCTATTTTTATACCATTCATAGTTTATTGTGAAAGTATTGACATTTCGTATGCTAGTTTTAATACGAATGTTTATGTTATGTTTAAACCTTTTCATATGGGAATGCATTGGACTTAATAAGTGACGGGTGGAGCCCGCTATAGGTCCTCGATGCATCGGTAGGTCTCATGAGACAAACTAGTGTCTTGGGACAAGGCCTTGACAAAATCTTATTTGTAGCCTTGGCACGAGGCCTTGGCTATGTGGTTATGATAGTCTGGCATTATGCATTCCAACATTATGAAAGTGGTTATTGATTTTTGCATGTGATTATTCGATTAGTAGAATATCCATGTGAATAAGTAAATGGCATTATTTCGTTTTACTTTTGCCATACCATGTTGAAGTTCAATTTTAAAAGGCTTTTGTTTTAGTAATGCATTGCCTTAAATGTTTATTCTTATTTATGAAAGTTTCCGCTATATTGTTATCCTTACTGGGCATTTGAGCTCACCCCTTTTCTATGTTTTATTTTTCCCCAGGATGTGAAGAAGTAAATTATGAATGACCTGCAGGGATATTATGAGGGGATAGTAGTGTGGATTATGGAGACATTATGTTGTTGTAGTAGTTTTTCATTTTATGATGTAATGTAAAACTTATGAATATATCTAGTGTTTCCAAGGCTACTAAACCAATCGGTCTTTCAAGATTTGATCTTTCTTGTGATCATGCCAATGTTATGTAATAATGCACCGACTCTAGGCAACTAGGGTCGGGGCGTTACATTAAAAGCCAAGGTCTTTTATCAGCACTTATAAAAGGGTTGATAAAGGGTCTTTATCATTTCTTGTAGAAGCACTGATAAAGTTCCATTTATCAGTGCTTTTATGAGAGATGATAAAATAGTCCTTTATAATTGCTTCTATGTGCAATGGTAATGTAGACCTATATCATAACTTTTAAAAGCACTAATAAATGTGGCATGTAATAGCACTTCTAAAACAACAGATAAAGGGTAATTCTTCAGTGTGCTGTAACAGAAGACTACATCACCAAAAACACATCAGATATCAACAAAAACATTTCCTAATACAAAATTTAAATGGAATGAAATGTATAAAGCAAACATAAGAAGAAATGATATATTATAGACATTTCAAACATTGTTTTATACAATTAGATAAATGAAAATTATTACATGAATTCAAAAACATCGTTGTCCCTATATATTTTAATCATATCCCAACTCATTCAATTTATGAACAAACCATGCTTTCTCTAGAAAAAGAATGCACCTTCATATGAAACAAATTATTATGTTAGTAATAATACAAATAAATAAGTTAATATAAAGTGTTTATTTTATTATAATTCATGTCAATTTAAATAAAAAGATGCACTCTAACTCATACCAGTAACATCGTGCCTCATATTAAGGTGTGTCAGATTCCAACACATCTCAAATGACCTATGGATCATTTTCCTAGAGTATCTAAACAATATTAACATATTTTCTTGGTTTTGAGTATTTCAGTTGTATTTTTTACTAAAATTTCCTTTCAAATGAGAAACACACACTTTTCCCTCTTTTTGATCACATTGTGTATCAGTTTGATGTGAAATGGATTTCTACTAGTCACAAATGACTTATGAGTCATTATCCTAAATTATCAAGAAAATCTAAGCGTGTTTGATGATTTTTCAATGAGTGACACTTTTTAAACTAAAAATTAAATTTTAAACTGAGAAAGAACACTTTGTGCAACATCTCAAGCTTCCACGGTACACTTATTTTTAGATAATTCAATGTCTTGCGTTGTACACAACCCTGAATTCAAGCACACCATGACCTATCAAAGTAGTCATTTAAAAAGTAGTTATCAATAGTACTAACCACATTTTGAAATTTTATAAAAATTATTTTTCGAAATTTACTTCATTTTTGAATTCATAATATCAAAATTATCGTAGGGTAAAATTTTTGTAATTTTCGGAAAAGCTTAAATTTTTGATGAATAGTGAAAAATACTATATTTTTTAATTCAAAATGGCCTTTTCATCTAATTTATTTATATTGTTCTATTGTTTCTTTAATTGGTTTGAAAGTGTAATTGGAATACTATTTTACAATTTAATACAATTATGGTCATTTTAAGTAATTTCACATTTAAATTTTACATAATCATATTTCAATCTTTTGATAGTTTTTACATCTTAAAACCCCACTTTCTGGTTTTGACAACAGAAATTAATTTTAAATTAATTACTAAAAATTCTGTGTTTCGAATTTGGAAATATGGATTCCATATTTGGAATCATAAGTTCCAAATTGTGTAAATAGGTACCTTTTATTTTTTAACATTATGAATAGTTATTTCAGTAATTATTTTTATTTTCAATGGTAAAAGGGTAAATCTGGTAAATAAGGGTAATAATTAAATTATTATAATATAAAACTACTCTAAAACATGTGATAATACTATTTTATGAGATATTTCTTACCATGGGAATCCTTGGGTCAATTTTTTGATCCCATGGGACCACTTCGGTGTGATAAGGACATGTTATAAAATTAATTTGAATTAAAGATAAATATTACATAAACATTTATCTTTTACTAAAAAAATTTAATTGGAGTTATAAAAGTTAAATTTTCAAATTATAATATTAATTATAAATATAAAATTATTTCCTACATCATGGTATTTTAATTATAATTTTTAGGCATTAGATAAATATATTTATTTATGACATAATGATGATACAGTGATTACCTTATTAAGGAATGATTCAATTAAATGATATTATAAATATTAAAATAAATATAATATGAATATTTTGATACGATCCACAAATATTATGGATGATATTTACATATTTTATTTTATTTAGTTTCTTTCATTCAAATTAATCAAGTTGTTATGATAATAAAAAAATCAATTACTAAATAGTGTCAAAATTGACATAAATGAGTTTATAAAACAAATACTATTTTATTAAATGATAGAACAATCCAAAAAATCTATGTCTTGGAAAACTGATGTAGATAATGTTAAAAATTCCATTAAGTATCCACTTATAGTTCTATTGGAATTTTATAGAAAATATAGTTACCATATATTATGAAAATACCAGAAGACATGGTAAGAGTTAATGATTTTAACTAAGGGTTAAAGCTAAAATATAAGACTAAATTTGTAACCTAAACTTGTATAAAACCTATATTTTGAGATTTTTTATACCCAAAAAAATCTTATATTTTAAATAAATGAGTTTGGGACGATTTTAAATAGAAAATCATTTCATAATAAAATAATATTTTAATACATTTGTAAAGTGCCCCTCCTCTCTCTTAAAAAAGGGAACCACCTCTACCCATTTATTCACACATTCAAATCCATTTGGCTCGGCCCAAACCATCCCAAATCATCTCCAAAAATCCATAAATTCATCATATAGGCCACCCTTTGGGTAGAAAAGAATCATATGGTTTCCTTTGGAGAAAATCAAAAGGGGACACCCAAAGAAGAGGTAATAGTTTTATCCCTTATTTCAAAATTCATTTCTTCTTATACATTATCTTAATAAGTTGTTACCATAATAAAATAATAACTCCAACATATACTATATTCTGATATATTTTTTATGATTATGGTACAACCATATTTCTATTTTACCCATCTGATGAAAAACAATGTCACTATGTGTGCGTATATACGGCTTACCATCTCCACATCGTGGTGTAAATTTTTTTTTCATATATACTTTATTTATATGGGTAAAATGATGAATAAAAATTACTAAGTAAAAAATATAACTTGATATTTTTTAATTACAATTCATATTCAATCTAAATACATATCATTAAATCAATAAGGAAATGATATTGTCGCACATGCGTACGTACGGTGTACCGTCTCCACGACTTGATGAGACTCATATTCCATGTTAACCATCCAAGAATGATTATAAATATATATATATTATGAATAATTATAAAATATATGATATACTAATTCTACTGGAAATATATATATATATATATACATATGTACGTACATATATTTCATTCACCTACACCCATTCATACGATAAGAAAACAAGAACATGGTTCATGTGTACGTACGGCCCACTGTCTCCATTAATGGTGTATTCCTATCTATTATATATATTTATATTATGAATATATATGATATATAAATGATATTATACATTTTTAAATTAATTAAATCACGATCTAGGCTATCTGATCATGAATAACAAGTCAAAACACGTACAATAAATGAAGCGATTATTACCCGAAATGTTGCATTAACTTGTAATTGTTAATAAATGTGTAATATAAAGTCATAAAAGAATAATATATGATATCATAAATGTTATTATGATTTCAATATAATTTAAGAATACCATCATATAGGAGTTTTAGATAAATAATGAGAGTATCATCATTAAGGTAAGGGATTTCTTCTCAACTTCATTTCATTAAGGTATATTGAAATGTTATGCACATAGTTCCATTTATATGGTGTATATTATACCCCTTGATTTCTTATCATTAATATCATTATTTTCATGATATTTTATTATTTCCTTCATGGGAATTATTAATAGGTCTATATTACTCATTCAATATGTTTATTTGATAAGTCATATTATTTATTTAGGTTATTCTATATGACAAATACTATGGACTCTAAATGATGGGTAGAGCCCATACATTATAAACATCTTAAATGCATCGATAGGTTCTCATGCAACGAATAAGTTGACCAAATGGGTTTATACCATTAATCTTAAATCGTATTGTGAAATTCCTTGACAGTAATTGGATTTCATGTGCCTAGGACATGACATCTTTAAATAAAGTATTTCCATCCTTTAATTTCAAATATTATTTATCCATGAGATTTTGCATCGATATATAAATGAAAATAATTCAATCTCATATTATTGATTTATGGCATATGTTTCAGTTTCTTAATTTCCATGTTATTTTTTCCTTATCTAGCTTTGTAAATGGAAAGTGTTCTCAAATATTTACATTTCTATATAGATTTATTATTTCTTACATTGTTAAAACCCTTACTAACCATTTGAGCTCACCCTTATTATGTTTCTCTCCGTAGGTTATGGAGAATAGAATTTTAATTAAGCTTTTAAGGAAGCAGTTTATTTCAGTTATTGTGTATCATGCCTTATTTGTTTTCCAATGTACTATGGGTATCATGTATGTAATATGGATTTCCAAGATTGGTAAACTATAAGGTCCTTCAGGATTTGTTTCCTTGTAATAATTTTAATGAAATGTATTAATGAACATACTTCAGGTTTTTTGGGGTTGGGGTGTTATAGTTGGTATCAAAAAAAATTTAGCAACAACCTTGGAAACTAGATTTTGAGAACATGGATAGGGAACAGACCCTAAGTTATACTTTGGGGATAAACTTATGATAATTCTCCCAAACTAAAAAATGTTTTTAATTTATGTTAAGTGTTTTACCATATTTGAAACACATAATTTTATGATCTAATCTGATATGTATCATTATATAGATAGGGAACCAAGAAGGAAAATGTAATCAATACTTGAGGAAATTGCAGGGGTTTCCCTATAGAAGAAAATAATACTGCTGGTATTGGAACATACCAAATTATGGAGACATTAGGGAAAAATAATCAGGTTATGAAAAATTACCTTGCATGAATGGAACAACCCATTTTACTGAGGGAATCACCTATGATAGATCTTTTTATGAGACAAAATCCCCCAATATTTAGTGGGAATACTAATCCAATTTTATATGAGAAGTGGATTAAGTCTCTGGAAAAGATATTTATGCCTTAGGATGCAGTGAAATAGAAAAGGTTACTTTTGTAGTCTTTTGTATCAAAGGTGATTATGATCAATGGTGGACATTGATCAAAAATACTATATAGGAAGAAGAAATAGATTGTATGGAATGAAGAACTTTTAAGGAGAAATTATTTAACAAGTACTTTCCTTATGATCAACAAATTGTGATAAAGAGGAAGTTATTTGTCTTAAAGAAAAAGGAAGAAAAGAGTGTTGTAGATTATGAAGATAAATTTACAGTGTTAGTCATGATTTCTATGGATAATATACTCCACACAGATTATAAGTTCATTCACTTTTTAAGGTCGTAATCCAAATTATCTAAGGGCACTGGTTTCTCATAATTTTTCATCATATGATGGAATAGTTTTACATGCCATCGAGATGAAAAATGAATTTTCTAGGATAAATATTTTCAAAGGAACACAGGACAAGAAGAGGCCATGTGAGAACAAAAAAAAGGAACACATCAATGAAGAATAATACATTTGAATGATTTGAATCTTTTGGAAACAATGGAAAAAAGCACATGGAAAAATGTTTGACTGTATTGGGAGTTTGTTATAAGTCTGGATATAAGGTACACCTGGCTCATGAATGAAAAGGGGAGAAACAAATAAATGATGTCTATTTCTACAATTATAAAGAGATGGTACACTATAAAAATGAATGACCTAAAAATTAATAGAATCTAACATAGAAGAGGCTGAGGGGTGATGTCCAATCTTTTAATATCACAAATGCTAAGGTTGAAGTTCCTAATGTTGTGGTGGCAGGTAATTTAATTATTTACTCAAATTTAGCTAATGATTTATTTGATTATGGATCATATCATTCATTTATATCTTACTAGTTTGATTTAAAAATTATATATTTCCAATTCACCATGAAAAGCTAATTTTCAATTAGAAATCCTAGTGGTAACCTTATCACAACAAAGATGTGTCGAGAAGTTCTTATTTTGACATACAAACATGATCTAATTTATAATTTTTTTATTATCCCTATGGTTCATTTCGATATAATCCTTAGTATAGATTGGCTTTCAAAATATGATGTGAAAATATATTTCATGAATAAGTAAGTTTTCATTTGTGAGGAAGATCTAGAATGCATTATCTTTAGAATAGAAACTTGATTACCTAATTCTTATAAAAAACATCCCTAGTAGATTTACAAAAAGAGATTATTAAGGAGGATTAGAAATCAATATATAGGGATGAAGGTGGTCATCTTCAAATTGGGGATGTACCTATTTTAAAGGAATACATTGATTTTTTTCATGAAGATTTACATGTACACCCACCAGACCGTGAATTTGAGTATTGTATTGATTTAATCTCGGATGTATGGCCAATACCAAAAACTCCATATAGAATGGACATTGTGGAATTAGTAGAGTTAAAAAAACATTATGAGTAGGGTCAAAAGGGACTTCTCTACCCTAGTGTTTCTCTATAGGGGCCCCTTTTCTCCTTTTCAAGAAGAAATATGGATCCATGAGGTTGTGTATTGATTATAGGGAAATCAATGTGATTATAATAATGAACATGTATCCTCTACCTTCTATCAATGATTTATTTGATCAAATTCAAGGAGCTTAATTCTTGAAAACGATTGATCTTCATTTCAGATATCGTCAATTACAAGTGAAGAAGGAACACATTCCAAAGACAACTTTTCTGACTAGGTATGGTCATTATGAATTTACTGTAAGGCCTTTTGGATTGACTAATGCACCCTCAGTTTTTATAGATCTTGTGAATAGATTATTCAACGAATATCTTGATGATTTTATTGTGGTATTAATTGATGATATTCTAATATATTCTAAAATCATTGAAAAGCATTAGTATCACTTGAAAATCATTCTTAAGACTCTAAGGATAGTATAATAATATGATATGTTTTGCAAGTGTGAATTATGGCTTCAAGAAATTTCTTTCCTTGGCCATATAGTCTTCAAGGATGGAATCTTTGTTGATTTTTAAAATAGAAAGTAAATTCAATATTGTACACCACTGACAAGTATAACTAAGGTATGTAGTTTTATTGGTTTAGCAGGTTACTATCGGTGTTTCATCTAGAATTTCACCTAATTGGCTAACCCATTAACCAAGATCATTTGAATTGGGGTTAAATTCTTTTAGACAAAATATTGTGAAGAATGTTTTTAATAATTGATGATAATATTATTCAATGCTCCAATCATGACTTTACCATCTGGGAATGATTGGTTTGTTATATATAGTGATGCATCTAGTAAGGGACTTGGTTGTGTCCTTATACATAATGACAGGGTTATTGCATATGCATCAAGCCAATTAAAAACCCATGAATAAAACTATCCAACTCATGAACTTGAGTTAGCTTTAGTAATCTTTGTTGTATAAATATGGATACACTATCTCTATGGTGAAAAATGTGAGATATATACTGATCACAAGAGTTTGAAATATATTTTCTCATAGAAATAATTGAACATGAGAAAAAGGAGGTGGCTTGAGAAACTCAAGGATTATGATTTCAAAATACACTACCACCTAGGGAAGGAAAATAAGGTGGCAGATTCCTTGATCATAAAGGACCATGGAGTTCTGAACAAGATGAGAGTTGAAAGGGATCCCATGTTCACAGATCTAGTAAATATGGATATGGGGATTATCATAGATGGTGATACATCACAACTTTTTCAAAATTTTTCCAAACCATATTTACTAGAAAGGATAAATTTTTATTAGATTGATGATGGGGTGTTTTAAAAGAAAATTATAATTGTGAATTATGGGAGATTGATTGATTTTTTATTTGAATATGTAATTTTGAAAATTTGGAAGACTTTGAGATCCCAGTATACATGAACTGAAATGGGAATTATTGGATAACTCTCATAGCTCTAATTTCTCTATAAACCCCAATGACACTAAGATGTATAGAGATTTGAAGGAACATTTTTGGTGGGACAACATGATGAGGGATATTGATGATTATGTGTTGAAATTATTAGTTTTTCAACAGGTGAAGGTTGGAAGACAACATACAAGAGTATTCATGAAACCTCTTCCTATACCTTTGTGGAAATGGGATGATATTACAATGGACATATTCACGGGGCTACCAAAGTCTCTCAGAAGTAATGATGCGATATTGGTTATTATTGGTCATCTTTCCAAGTCAGCACATTTTTTTCTATAAGAAAATATTTACCACCTAAATGTTTAGAAAGGCTATATATTAATGAAATTTAAAACATCATGGTGTACCCCTATTTATTTTTTCTGATTGTGATCTCCATTTTACATCAATATTCTGGAAAATACTTCAGTATTCCTTAGATACTGAACATCATTTATGCTTTTCATACAACCCTCAAACTGATGCACAATACGATGGACAATTCAAACTTTAGAAGACATGTTGAGATCCGTATAACTTGACTTTCAAGGTATATGGGAACATTATTTACCTCTATTAGAATTTTATTATAGCAATATCTTCCGTTCAAATATTTATATAGAACCATATGATGCGTTATATGGAAAGAGATGGCATACACCAACTTGTTTGGGATTTTGTTGGTGAAAGAAAAATTGTAGGTCCATAACATGTTGAAGAAACAATGGATAAAGTCAATATTATCAAAACCCAAATCAAAATATCTCAATGTAGGTAAAAGATCTATGTTTATAATCAAAGAAAGGATTTGGAATTTCAAGTAGGAGATCATGTATTCTTGAAGGTATATCCATGGAAGGGTGTCATACGATTCGGTAAGAAGGGTAAATTATCTCCCAAGAACATCAGACCTTTTGAAATTCTATAATGAATAGGAGTTGTAACCTACCATATTACAATGCCTCCAAGTCTCTCAAAATTTCATGATGTGTTCCACATATCAATATTAAGGAAATACATGACAGACACAACCAATGTACTCAGCTATGAAGAAATAGAAATGGAACCCGATCTATATTATTGGGAAGATACTATAATGGTTTTTGATAATAGAGAACAGGTTTTGAGAAATTAGACAACACGTATGGTAAAAGTTCTTTGAAGAAACCATAAAATGGAAGAGGTGGTGTGAGAACCTGAAGAACATATGATGAAGAACCACCCAAATCTTTTTATGTCATGATATTATAGAAACATTGAGGATGAAATTATTTTTAGGGGGAATAATGTAACACCTCAAGCTTACACAATACACTTATTTTTAGATAATTCAATGGTCTATGTTGTACGCAACCCCAAGTTCAAGAACACCACGACCTATCAAAAAAGAGGTTTAAAAAGAAGTTATGAATAGTATTAACCACATTTCTAAATTTTATAAACATTATTTTTCAAAATAGACGTAATTTTTGAATTTGATATATCAAAATTAGTTTAGGATGAATTTTTTGTAATTTTCTGAAATGTTTCAATTTTTGATGAATGGTGAAAAATACTGTATTTTAATTCAAAAATGCCTTTCCAAACATTTTATTTATATTGATAGATTATCTTTTTAATTGGTTTTAAAGATCCATTGAACTAATATTTTATATTTTAATCCAATTATGGGAATTTTAATTAATTTCACATTTAAAATGTACATAAACACATGTCAATCTTTCGATAGTTTTACTTCATAAAAACCCGCTTTCTCGTTTTGACAATGATAATTAATTTTAAATTAATTACTGAAACTTCTGTGTTTCGAATTTCAAAAAATGGATTCCATATTTGAAATAAAATGGTCTTAATTGTGTAACTAAGTACCTTTTATTTTTGGACTTTATGAATAGTAATTTCAGTAATTATTTTTATTTACCCTGGTAAAAAGGTAAATCTGGTAAATAAGGGTAACAAATAATATTATAATAATATAAAACTCTCCTAAAACATGTCCTAATCCTTTTTTATGAGATATATATGACCATGTAAATACTTGGGTCGATTTAAGGACCCAATGGGACCACTTGGGTGTGATAATGACATGTTATAAGAATTAATTTAAAGTAAAGATAAATATAACATAAACATTTATCTTTTACTCAAAATAGTTTTAATTACAGATATATAAGATATCTTTTCAACTGTGAATATTCATTAGAAATATAAAAATATTTCCTACACCATGGTATTTTATTTATAATTTTTACACACTAAATAAATATATTTATTTATGATACAATGATAATGCAGTGATTACATTATTAATGAAAGATTCAATTAAATGATATTATAACTATTAAAATAAATATAATTGGAATATTTTGTTGCAATAAAAAAATTTTAAGGATGAAATTAACATATTATACTTTATTTAATTCATTTGGTTTTATTTATTCATGTTTTTATGACATTAAAAAAATCAATTCCTAAATAGTGTAAAAATTGACATAAATTAGTTTTTGAAAAAAAAAATACTATTTTATTAAATGATATAATAGTCCTAAGAATATAATATTCTAAAAAATGACTCATATAATGTTAAAATTGTTATTAATGATCCAATTATTCTTCTATTGGAATTTTATAGTAAATATAGTTACCATATTTTATGAAAATACAAGAATAAGTGGTAAGAGTTAATGTTTTTTTCAAAGAGTTAAAGTTATAAGATAAGGTTAATTTTGTGAACTAAACTTTTCTAAAACCTAGTATTGTAGTATTTCTCGACCCAAACGAATATTATATTTAAAATAAATGACTTTGGGACCATTTAAAACCGAAAATTAATTCATAATAAAATAATATTTCAATACCTTCCTAAAGTGCCCCTCCTCCTTATAGAAGGGCACCACTTCCAGCCACTTATTCACACCTCCAAAAGCCTTTGACTCAGCCAAAAACGGACCAACTATCCTCCAAACTTCTTTAAATTTGTTCTAGAGGCCACCCTTTGGTTATAAAACTCACTTATAGATTCCTTTTGTGAAAATCAAAAGGAGACACCTGAAGGAGAGGTAATCCTTTTATCCCTTCTTTCGATGTTCATTTATTCTTCTACTTCCTATTACTATGTTTTTACCATAATAAAATAATAACTCCAATATCTAATATATTATGATATTTTTTTGATGATTATGGAACAACCATATTCCTATTTTACCCATCCCATGAAAAACAATATCACCATGCGTGCGTGGGTATGGCTTACCGTCTCAACACTGTGGTGTAAACTGTTTTTCATCTATACATTATTTAAATGGGCATAATGATGAATAAAAATGAAATAAGTAATAAATATAACATGATATTATTTCTTTATAATTAATATTCAATCCAAATCTATACCATTAAACCAATATTGAAATGATATTGTCTCTTGGGTGTAGTATGACTTACTGTCTCCACGACGCGATGAGACTTATCTTCCACATTCACCATCCAAGAATGATTATAATGACATATATTATAAATAATTATAAAATATATGACATAATAATTCTACTAGAGTAATTTATATATATATATATATGTACATACATTTATTTCATTCACTTACTTCCATTCATACGATAAGAAAACAAAAACAGGGTTCATGCGTACATATGGCCTACCGTCTCCATGAACGGTGTATTCTTATATTATATATATATATATATTATTAATATATATGATATATAAATCATATTATACATTTTATTAGTTAGTAAATCATGATATAAGTCATATGATCAAGAATAACATGTCAAAACACGTACGATAAATGAAGCGATTATTACCCTAAATGTTGCATTAACATGAAATTATTAATGAACAGGTAATATAAAGTTATAAAAGAATCATATATAAAATCATAAATATTATTATTATTCTAATATAGTTTAAAAATACCATCATATAGTATTTTCATATAAATACTGAGAGTATTATACATAAGGTAAAAGACTTCGTCTCAATTTCATTTCATTAATGCATATTAAAATGTTATGCACCTAGTTTCATTTGTATGGTGTATATTATAAACATTGATTTTCCATCATTAATATCATTATTTTCATGATAATATATTCTTTCCTTCATGGGAATTATTTATAGTTCCATATTAATTATTCAATATGATTATTTGATAAGTCATATTATTTATTTTGGTTATTTAACATGATAAATACTTTGTACTGGAAATGACACGTGGAGCCCGAACTTTATATATCTCCTTGAACCACTAATAGATTCTCATGAGACTAATATTCTATAAAAATGGGTTTATAACCTTAATTTTAAACCATCTTGTGAATATTCTTAATGGTAATATGTTTTCATATTCCTAGGACATTATGTTCTTAAATAAATTATTTCCCTCTGTTAATTTTAGTTATTATTTATTCATGAGATTTTGAATCAAAATATATATGGAAATTGTTCATTTTAAGTTTATTGATTTATGGATTATGTTTCAGTTTCTTAATTTCCATATTATTTTTTTCTTATCTATCTTTGTAAATAGAAATTTCTCTCAAATATTTACCTTTCAATATAGATTGATTATTGCTTACATTGTAAATACCCTTACTAAGAATTTGAGCTCACCATTATTATGTTTCTCTCCCTAGGTTATGAAGAAGAGAACACTGATTAAGCCTTCAAGGATTATATTTATTTAAGTTATTATTTAGCATGTCTTATTTTGTTTTCCCAATGTACTATAGGAATCATGTATGCAATCTGAATATCCCAGACTGTTAAACTATATGGTCCTTTAGGATTTAATTCCTTGTAATAATGCTAAGAAAATGTAATAATGCACTGGATTCAGGTTTTCTAGGGTCAGGGTGTTACAATTGGTATCAAAGGAATTTTTGCAACAACATTGGAAACTATATTTAGAGAACATAGATAGGGAACATACCCTAAGTTAGACTTTGGAGATACACTTATGATAATTCTCCAAAACTAACAATATTTTATGATTTATGATGGAAATTATTTTAATTTTTGTTGAGTGTTTTACAATATTTGAAACTCATCATTTTATGATATTATCCTATATGTGTCATTATATAGAAATGGAACCTATAAGGACAAATGGTATCAATACTCTAGTAAATTGTAGGGGTTTCCCTACAGAAGAAACTAATATAGCCAGTATTGGAATAGATAAAATTATGGAGACATTAGGGAAGCATAATCATGTTATGAAAAATAAACTTGCCTGAATAAAAAAAACCCCATTACATAGAGAGAATCTCCTATGCTGGATCAATTTATATGAAAAACGATCCCATCATTTAGTGGGATTACTAATCCAATTTGTAGTTGAGTAGTGGATTAAGTATCTAGAAAATATATTTATTTCCATGGGATGTAGTGAAATTGAAAAGGTTCATTTGTGGTGTATTGTCTCAAAGGTGATGATGATTAATGGTGTACGTTGTTAAAAAATACTATAGATGAAGAATAAATAGAAATTTTTAATGGAGAACATTTAAAGAGACATTCTTTGACAAATACTTTCTTCATGATCAACAAATTGAGATGAAGATGGAGTTATTTAGCTTAAAGAAAAAGGAAGAAGAAAGTGTTTCATATTATAAAGCTACCTCTACAAGTTTAGCTAGTTTTTCTATGGATTATATATGCAACACAAAGTGCAAGATCATTCAATTATTTAAAGTTCATAAGACAAATCTTCAAAGGGAGCTAGTTTCATAGAATTTTTCATCATATACTGAAATAGTTTTGTGTGCCATCAAGAACGAGAAAGAATTTTCTAGGATCAATATTTTGAAAGGAAAAAAAATAAAACAATAAGCCATATGAGAACCATGAAAAAGGGAATTCATCAAATAATAATAAGTTTTAAACGATTTTCATCTTGTGAAAACTATCGAAAAAAGAACCCTGGGAAACATTTGAAGGGATTTGGAGTTTTTTATAAGTGCAGATATAAGGGACACCAAACTCATGAATGAAAAGAGAAGAAACAAATAAATGATTTATAGTGCAAAATTTTTAAATATATGGAACACTATGCAAATAAATTACCCAAACGTAAAAGTAATCTACCACAGAAGAGGCTGAGGGGATATGGCCAAGGTTTTGTGATCACAACTACTGAAGTTGAAGTTCCTAATGATGTGGTGGAAGGAAATTTTATTATTTCCTTAAATTTAGTTAAAGATTTATTTGATTCCTAATAATATCATTCCTTTATATCTTCCATATTTTATTTCAAAATTCGATATTTCCAATTCACCATGAAAATGTAATTGTCATTCAGAACTCCTAGTGGGAACCTTATCACAACAAAGATATGTCAATAATTTTGTATTTTGCCATAAAAACGTTCTCTAATTTATAATTATGTTATCATACATATGGTTGATTTATATATAATCCTAGGTATGGATTGAATTTCATAATATTATGTGAAAATATATTGTAAGAAGAAGGAAATTTTGATCTGTGAGGAAGATGTAGAATCCATTATCTTTACAGCAGAAACTTCATTTCCTGATTCTTATCAAAATATCCCCCCCAATAGCTTTACTGAATGAGATGATTGAGGAGGAATAAAAATAAACATCTGGGGATGAAGGAGGTAAACATCAAATTGAGGAAGTACTTATTGAAAAAGAATAGGTTGATTTTTTCCATGAAGATTTACCTAGACACCCCCCATAGTGTAAAGTTGTGTTTTATATTGAGTTATTCTCTGAGGCAAAGCCAATATAAAAAACTCCCTATATAAGGGATACAATGGAATTAGTACAGCTAAAAAACATTAAGAGTTTTGTCAAATGGGATTTATCTTCCATATTGTTTCTCCAGGGGGGGATCCCCTGTTCTCTTTCTCAAGAAGAAAGAAGGATCCATGGGGATTTGTATTTATTATAGGGAAATCAATGCAATTACAGTAATGAAAAAATATCATCTACCTTGTATCAATGATTTATTTGATCAACATCAAGGAGCGTAATTATTTTAGATGATTGATCTTCATTCTGGATATCATCAATTAAGAGTGAGGAAGGAATACATTCTGAATAAAGCTTTTCAGATGAGGTATGGTCATTACGAATTTACAGTAATGCCTTTTGGATTGAAAAATGATCCCTTAGTTTTTATGGATCTCATGAATATAGTATTCAAGTATTATCTTGATGATTTTTTTATTGTATTAATTAATGATATTATGATATATTATAAATTTTCTTAATACCATGTGTATCACTTGCAAATCATTCTTGAGATTCTCATGAGAGAAGAATTATATTGTAAATTTAGCAAGTGTGAATTCTGGATTTATGAAATTTCTTTCATTGCCAATATAGTCTCCAAGGATGAAATCTTTTTTGATCCTTAAAAGTAAAAGGTAATTCAATAATGGACAACACTGAAAGTATAACTGAGGTATGCATTTGTATTGGTTTAGAATGTTACTATTTGTATTTCATCCAGAATTTCACCCGATTGGCTAACCCATCAACCAAGATCAACCGAAAAGGGGTTAAATTCATTTGGTCAAAAGAGTGTGAAGAATTTTTTAATAAATTGAACATAAGATTAGTCAATTATCCATTATTTACTTTACCATCTAGGAATGATGTTTTTGTTATATATAGTGATGTATCTAAGAAAGTACTTGGTTGTTTCCATATGTAGAATGATAGGGTTATTGAATATGCATCAAGGAAATTAAAAAACCATGAACAAAACTATCCAAATCATGATCTTGAGTTAGGTTTAGTAATATTTTCTCTTAAAATATGGAGACACTATCTCTATAGGAAAAAATTTGAAATATATACCAATCACAAGAGTTTGAAATATATTTTCTCATATAAATATCTCAACATGAGACAAAGGAGGTGTCTTGAGATACTCGAGGATTATTATTAAAAAATACACTACCACTCAAGTAATGAAAATAAGGTGGTAGATGCCTTGAGAACAAAGGACCGCAGAGTTATGAAAAAGATGAGAGTTGAAATGGATTCCATGTTCATGAATCTAGTAAAGATGGATATGGGGATTATCATAGAGGGTAAAACATCACTACTATTTCAAATGGTTTCCAGATCATATTTACTGGAAAGGATAAAAAGTTATCAGACTCATGATGATATATTTTTAAAGAAAATTAAATTTGTGAATGATGGGAGATTGATTTATTTCATATTTGAATTTGGCATTTTGAAATTTTGGAAGAGGCTTAGTGTTCCAGCTATATATGTGCTAAAAATGGAATTATTTGATTATTCTCATAGATCCAATTTCTCTATACAACCCAATAGCACTATGATATATATAGATTTGAATGAACATTTTTGGTGGGACCACATGAAGAGGGATATTCCTAATTATGTGTTGAAATGTTTGGTTTGTCAATAGGTGAAAGCTGGAAGACAACGTCTTAGAGGATTCATGAAAACTATTCCTATACCTGTGTGGAAATGGGATGATATCACGATGGACATTGTCATGAGGCTACTAAAGGAACCCAGAAGGAATGATTAAATACGAGTTATTGTTGATCATCTTACCAAGTGAGCACATTTTCCTCCTATAAAATAATATTTACCACTTAAATGTTTAGAGATGCTATATATTAATGAAGTTTTAATAATTCCTAGTGTACCCATATTGATTGTTTTTTATCATGATCCCAATTTTATAGCATGATTATAGAAAATTATTTAGAAGGCCCAAGATTCTAAACATCATTTGAGATCTTCATACCACCCTCAAACTAAAGGAAAATCAGAATGGAAAATTCAAAATTTAGTTGACAGGTTGATAACCTTCTCACTTGACTTTCAAGGTATGTGGGATCATTATTTACCTCTAATATAATTTTCTTATAACAATAACTTCCATTCAAATATTGATATGGCAGCATATGAAGCATTATATGGAAAGAGATGTCGTACACCAACATATTAGGATGATGTTAGTGAAAGAAAACTTGTAGGTCTATAACTTGTTGAAATAATGTATAAGGTGAATATTATCCAAACCCATATCAAAATAGTTCAATGTAGGAAAAAGATCTATCTCGATAATTGAAGGAAAGATTAGGAATTTCAAGTAAGAGATCATGTTTTCTTAATGGTATCTCCATTGTAGGGTGTTATACGATTTGGTAAGAATTGAAAATTAACTCCTAGGTACATTGGACATTTTGAAATTATAGGATGAATAGGAGCTGAAACCTACCTTATTTCAATTATTCCAAGTCTCTCAAAAGTTCATGATGTGTTCCACATATCACTATTAAGAAAATATGTGCCAGACCCAATGCATGTAGTCACCTATGAAGAAATAGAACTGGAACCTGATCTATATTATTATGAAGATCATATCAAGATTGTTGATACTAGAGAACAAGTGTTGAGAAATTGGACAGCACGTATGGTAAAAAGTCTTTGGAGAAACCATACAATGGAAGAGGCGATGTAAGAACCTTAAGATCAAATGATAAAGAACCACCAGATTTTTTTTATGTCGTGATATTCTAGAAATTTAGAGGATGAAATTATTTTAAGGTGGGAATAATTTAACACCCCAATCTTACAAGGTACACATCATTTTAAATAATGAATGGCTTGTGTTGTACGCAACCCCGAGTTCAAGTACACTACGACCTATCAAACTAGTCTTTTAAAAAGTAATTTTGAATATTTTTAACTATATTTTGAAATTTTAAAAACATTATTTTTCAAAATAGAATTAATTTTTGAATAGGTATTATCAAAATTATATTAGCGTGAAATTTTGGTAATTTTCTGAAATGTTTCAATTTTTTATGAAAAGAGAAAAATACTTCATTTTAATTCAAAACATCATTTTCTTATAATTTGTTTATATTGTTAGATTGTATTTTTAATTGGTTTTAAATTGTAATTGGATTATTATTTTATTATTTTATCCAATTATGGTTATTGTAAATAACATTTAAATTTTACATAAACACATGTCTATCTCTTGATAGTTTTTACTTCTTAAAAACACACTTTTTGGTTTTGACAACATGAATTAATTTTAAAGTAATTTCTACAAATTATATGTTTTGAATTTAGAAAAATGGATTCTATATTTGGAATAATAAGGTCTAAATTTTGAAAATTGGTACCTTTTATTTTTGGGAATTATAAATAGTAACATCAGTAATTATTTTTATTTACCATTGTAAAAGGGTAAATCTAGTAAATAAGGGTAACAAATAATTATATAATAGTATAAAACTACCCTAACACATGTTCTAATCCTATTTTATGAGATATGTCTAACCATGGGAATCCTTGGGTCTATTTTTTGACCCCATGGGACCACTTGGGTGTGATAATGACATGTTATAAGAATTAATTGAAAGTAAAGCTAAATATAACATAAACATTTATCTTTTACTAAAACAATTTTAATTTGAGTTATATAAGTGATATTTTATACTATAAATATTAATTAGAAATATAAAAATATTTCCAACATCATATTATTTTATTTATAATTTATATATATTAATATATATATATATATAACACAATGATGATGATGTGACTACCTTATAAATGAAATATTCAATTAAATGATATTATAAATATTAAAATAAATATAATTTGTATATTTTGAAAACATACGCAAATTTTTTGGATAATAATGAACTGTTATAATTTATTTAATTCCTTTGGTTCTAAGTAATCAAGTTTTTATGACTTTAAAAAATCAAATCCTAAATAGTGTCAAAAATTGACATAAATTAGTTTTTAAAACAAATACTATTTTACTAAATGATATAATAGTCCTAAAAACTAAGATTTAGAAAAATGAATTATACAATGTTAAAATTTTCATTAATGATACACTTATGGATATCTTGTCATTTTATAGTAAATATAGTTACCATATATTTTGAAAATACAAGAAGACATGGTAAGAGTTGATGTTTTTAGCTAAGCGTTAATACTAAAAGATATGGTTAATTTTTTTAAATAACTTTGTCTAAAACCTATTAGATGAGAGTTATTAGACCCAAATACATATTATATTTTTTAAATAAATAATTTTGGGTACATTTTAAAACTAAATTAAATTTATAATAAAATAATATTTCAATACGTTCATAAAGTTTCCCTCCTCGCTATTATAAAAGGGAACCACCTCTACCCACTTATTCTAACCTCCAAATCCCATTTTCTTGGCCAAACCCTACAAAAATATCCTAAACAATTCCCTCAAATCATCCTATAGGCCACCCTTTGGGATGAAAACCAACATAAGAAATCCTTTTTTTCAAATCAAAAGGAGACACCCAAAGAAGAGGTAATCATTTTATCCCTTCTTCCAAAGTTCATTTCTTCTTCTACATCCTCTTACTAAGTTGTTACCATACTAAAATAACTCCATAATCTAATATATGGTGATATTTTATTATAATTATGTTAAAAAATTTATTTTTTAACCATCCTATGAAAAACAATATCACCATTTGTGCGTACGTATGACTTTCCGTCTCCACGCCGTGGTGTAAACTTTTTTTCATGTATAATTTATTTCGATGGGTATAACGATGAATAACAATGAATAAAGTAATTAATGTAACGTGATATTATTTCTTAAAAATTAATATTAAATCCAAATATATACCATTAAACCATTAAATAAATGATATCTTCGCTCGTGCATACATATGACTTACCATCTCAATGACACGATGAGACTCATCTTCCACGTTTACCATCCAAGAATGATTATAAAGATATATATTAGGAATAATTATGAAATATGTGACATAGTAATTCTATTGGAATAATATATATATATATATCTCCGTGTGTCTGTGTACATATATTCATTCAGTTAATTCCATTCATATGATAAGAAAATGGATACAGTGTTCATGCGTACGTATGGCCTACCATCTCCAAGAACGGTGTATTACTATCTATTATATATATTTATATTATGAATACATATATCATATTATAAATTTTTTATATAATTACATCATGATCTAATTCAAATGATCAAGAATTACAATTCAAAACATGTACGATAAATAAAGCAATTATTACCTGAAATGTTGCATTGACATGGAATTGTTAATAAAAATGTAATATAAAGTCATAAGATAATCATATATGATCTAATAAATATTATTATGATTCTAATATAAGTAAATAATACCACCATATAGGAATTTCAAAAAAATTACAGAGAGTATCTGAAGGCATGGGATTTCATCTCAAGCTCATTTCATTAAGGTATATTGAAATGTTATGGACCTAGTTCCATTGGTATGGTGTATATTATACCCTTTCATTTGTAAAAATTAATATCATTATTTTTAGGATATTATATTATTTCATTCATGGGAATTATTAATAGGACCATATTACTCATTCAATATGGTTATTTGATACGTCATATTATTTATTCTGGTTATTCAATATGAGAAATACATTGGACTGGCAATGATGGGTGGAGCTCAGACATTATATAGCTCCTCGATGCATCAATAGATTCTCATGAGACGAATAAGTTGTCCAAATGGGTTTCTACCCTTAATTTTAAATTGTCTTATAAAAGGACTTGATGGTAATAGGTTTTCATGTTTTGAAGACATGACGTCCTTAAATAAAGTATTTCCCTCACTTAATTTTAGTTATTATTTATCCATCAGATTTTGCATCGACATATCTATAGAAATAGATCATTGTCAGTTTATTAATTTACGGAATATGTTTTAGTTTCTTAATTTCCATATTATTTGTTACATATCTATATTTGTAAATATAAGGCCCCATACTTAAACATTACTTAATCTTGAGTTATTTCAAGAATGCACATTGAGGATCTTTCCAGGTTTAGAGTTTTAGAGAATTAGATCATAAATCATGCATTACATTCCATATTTAAAAAAGGCGGTTACATAAAAGACAGTATTCATTTTTTCCATCAAAGGAGTCATATTTAAAATAAAACATGGATTCTTTTGTGACACTTCCTCGACACTATCAACACATCATGTACTTTTCCCTTTACCTATGAAAAAAAATTCAAAAACATGGGATGAGCATAAAAAGCACAGTAAGGTATATAAAAATACGGAATGAAAACATTAGTCCATGTATACTTAAGAATCAATGAAATCATACAGTACTTATAAAACATAAGCACTTTAACATAACAAATCAAATCATGAATAAATCATAGAAATCATAAGACATAAAGGTAACTTGAGGCATTCATAACATTCTTACGTAGGGAGTAACCCTCATGGTTACGTTTGGAATACCCATCACAGTATATTCCCTAAATCTCTTCAGAGAAACCTTAGTGTTTAACCCCTTCACATTACCCAATGAATTGGAGAGCTATATCGGGCTCACCTGCCCTTAGTTTATCATAAAACCACCAGTCTTCATAAACAATTCCCAAGAACCATAACATAATCATACAACATAAAACATGCATAAAAGAAACATAGCATTTCCACATTTCAATCACAAGATATCAATACAAATCATTGATATAAAAAAAATTTAAAACCCATTTTTAATACCAAACAAAAATAAAGTAAAACATGGTATTTATTTTCTATTTAAAAAAAGGTTATGGCTTGTAGAGGAAGCTGAATATCAAATAATGGTCACGGGGGAAGAGAAGTCATTGTTGCCGCATAAGTAAGACAAAAACATTCATTTTGTCATTTAGTAAAATTCATCATATAAAAATATTCCTTTTGAATAAAAGTAAATTTCAAAAGGGGTTTATACGCCGTATAAAAGAAAGTTGTGTATAAAACAAAATATTCTTCAATGAATGGAGATTGAGGCAAAGTCCCTTACCTCGTGTCCGACTTGACTCGATCGTTCTTTAATCTCCTGAATAATAAACTTGAGTTAATTTCTACTGGCTTAAGAACATTTTTCAAGTTCATTATTCCTTTTATATCACTTGTTACTATGCTATGAACACTATGTAATTATTTAAGTTAATAACTGTCATTTTAACAATCATTTGTACTTGAGTCAAAAATAAGCTCTTTATAATTACAAGTTGTTCAGGTGGTAAAATATCCATTATAACCAGAATTATGTTCATGATGTAGATATTATATATATCATATATATCCTATATATACATGCATTTATAATATTACAAATCATTTAAAGGTAAGAAATGAAAAGCACCGTTCATGGAGACGGTAAGTCGTACGTACGCATGAACGCTACTATCATTTAAATTTCATATCTAATGGAATGGAATCATAATGAAATAATGGTATATTATAATTCCAGTATAATATCATATATATTATCATTAACTAAATCCTTTATACATCCCAAATATTTCCTTAATGAATCAAATCACTTTGAGGGGGCGGTAGTCCGCACTTCCTAAAATGAAATTATCGTGTTTACCCATAATGTAAACCATAAAGGTACGCCATAAATGAAAAATACAGAAGAATAAAGAAAAACATAAACATAATAAATATCATATATAAACATAGTGACATCTTAATGGCCACCCTTAAAGGTTTTAAAAGAAAATCGAACAATCTTCGTTTCGTGAGGCAGAAATTCACCATCTACGGAAACAGTATGTTCTTTCACCATTAGACGTAGGTGTGTGTAAGTGTAGCTCGAATAATTCTTATAAAAACATCCTAGTATATTTAAGATACTTTTGTTTCTACAAAATAATGGAATAAAAAGAGTTTAGGGGGTTGGAGAAGCAAAATAAAACAAAATAACATTAGAGAAGACTTTACCTTTAAATCGGGTAACTCCTCTTGGTTTGAACCAAAAGGGTTTCTTGAAGAGATTTCTGCATAAGGTAAGGCTTCTAGGATGAAGAGAGAGATATTGGGAGATTATTTTATTAGAATTTTGATGATCCAAATGGGCTTGAGAATTTTGAGAGATGGGTAGGAAGTGGTGACTTTTTATAAGGGAGAGGAGGGGCTCTATCGGAACACTTGAAACTATTATAATATTATAAAATGAAATTCGGTTTCTAAAGCTCCAAAAATCATTAACATCTAGGATAAGGTGGTACATGCTCGAATTAAAATCATCCAATAGAATTGGACATGTGTTGGATATTATTTTAAACATTATCTTCTTATTTATTTAAATCATTCATTAATGACGTAAAAACTTCATCATCATTGTGTCATAAATAATTTAATTTTTTTGATGTCTAAAAATTATAAAAAAATTACCATGATGTAGAAAATATTTTTACCTTTCTAATGAATATTTATAGTAAAAAATATATCTTTTATTACCCCATGTAATAATTGTTTTAGTAAAAAAATACATGTTTGTGATTTTTTTATTTTTACTTTAAATAAAAGGTATTAATGTCATTATCTCACTCAAGTGGCTCCATGGGGTCCCACAAATTGACCCATGGATTATATTGGTCAGACATGACATATCCAATAAGGTTAGGACATGTGTCAAGATATTTTTATATTTTTATAATATCATTTTTACATTAAATTACACTAATTACCTCTAATCACGGTTAACAAAACTCAAAAGTTACTATTCACCAAATAAATAGTTTAATCCCATTGAACGACATTTTACATACTAATTACAACCATGTATGTTGGATTTTTGAAATTCAATACACAGAAGCGGTAAACTTTCATTTAAACAAAAAATCAGTTTGTTTAACTACCACTTAGTGGTTTCACTATTCATCAAAAATTGAAGTTCTTCAGAAAAATACCGAAAATTCACCCTAAGCTATATTTGATATTCTGAATTCAAAAATGATGTCTATTTTGAAAAATTCAAAACATATAATTTTCAATAATTAATTTTATAATTAATTCTCATTGTCAAAACAAATAGCGTGTTTTTAAGAAATAATATATATCAAAAGACTGACACTAGTTTATGTCCAATTTCAAAATGAAATTAATTCCAATGACCACCATTGGATTAAATGGTAAAAATATATTCTAATTTCACTTTAAAACCAATTAAAAAGATAATCTATCCTTCTAAATAAATTAGATTAAAATGACTTTTTGAATTAAAATACATCATTTTTCACTGTTCATTTAAAAATGAACATTATCATAAAAATACCAAAAAATTTACACAAAGTAAATTTTGATGTCCCTATTATAAAGAAGGATTTTATTTGCTCCAATAGAATTTATAAGAGTGACCAAAACTATATTTAAATAGGGTTCTCCATCGAACAGAGCAACCCCATTAAAGTAAATTTAATACTTAATTCAAAAAATATTAATAAATATGAAAATGTCTTATTATTTATTTACCTGGGATGTTACATCCTTCCCCCCTTTTGGTAATTGCATCCTCCCAATTTATTCACTTAAATAAATGGGGGTATTTATCCCTCATAGAATTTTCATATTCCCACGTTGCCTCTTCAACCATATGGTTTTTCCACAAAACCTTTACCTAGTGAATTCCCTTATTCTGCAACACTTGCTCTCTATGGTCAGGAATCTGGACTGGTTGTTCCTCATAAGATAGATCCTCTTCCAGCTGAACTACCTTTGGACTCAAAAACATGATATGGATCTAGCATGTACTTCCTTAACATTGAAACATGAAAAACATTGTGTAGTTGAGATAAACTCGGAGGTAAAGCCACTCGGTATGCAACTGATCCATATCTCCCCAGAATTTCATATGGTAAAATTAACCTTGGACTCAGCTTTCCTTTCTTACCAAATCGCACCACACTTTTACATAGTGAAACTTTGAGGAAGACATGATCACCTACCTCAAAAAAGAGATCCTTTCTCCTGTTGTCCGCATAACATTTCTACCAGCTCTGAGCTGTTCTCATGTGTTTCTGTATCAGCTGAACTTTCTCTGCCAACTCTTCTACCAATTCTGGTCCCATCAACTTCCTTTCACCCACTTCATCCCAAAAAAGCTGGAGTTCGACACAACTTCCCATATAATGCCTCAAATGGTGCCATCTGTATACTGGAATGAATACTATTATTATAAGAAAACTCAACCAAAGAAAGTTGTTGTTCCCAACTTCCTTAATAATCCATCGAACTTCCATGTAGCATATCCTCAAAAGTCTGAATTGTTCATTCTGACTTACCATCTAATTGAGGATGAAAATATGTACTAAGATTTAATTCAATACCCAACAACTTTTGAAGGCCTTCTCAAAAGTTAGAAGTAAACCTGGAATCACGATCAAATACAATGGATAGGGGAACCCCATGTAACCTAACTATCTCTTTAAGATACATATAGTAAAGTTGATCTGGGGAAAAAGTATCTCGTATAGCAAGGAAATGAGCATATTAGGTCAAGCGATCAACAATAACCCAGATTGCATTATTACCTCGAGGTGTCTTCGGCAACCCCACAACGAAGTCCATGGAGATATTATCCCATTTCTACTTTGGCACTGGTAAAGGCTGAAGCATCCCTTTTGGTAACTACCGATCTGCTTTAACCTGTTGACAAGTCAAACACTTCACAGTAAAATCAGCAATATCACTTTTCATTCTGTGCCACTAGTAATACTCCCGAAGATCTCTACCCATCTTAGTACTGCCTGGATGAACTGAAAACGGAGAACTATGAGATTCACATAATAACTCTCTCTTCAACTGTGAATCACAAGTCACACACAATCTCTTCCCAAATCTCAAAACAAAATCATTATCAATGTTTAATTCATGAAACTTACCCTTTTGAACCATCTCTACCTTTTTCTATAACTCATTATCTTGCTTCTGTGCTTGCTTAATTCTGTCTGATAGAGAATATTTCACTGATAACTGAAACAAAATAGAAGAACATACTGCACCAAAAACTTTTATGCCAAAGTTCATCAAATCCATAACTAAAGGATCACGTTCCTAATGCAACATTCTAAATAAAGCATTACTTTTTCGACTCAAAGCATCAACCACTTTATTTTCTTTTCCCAAATGGTAATGAATTGTACAATCATAATCCTTGATTAATTTTAGCCATCTCCTCTGTATCATGTTCAATTATTTCTGAGTGAATATATACTTTAACCTTTTGTGATTAGTATATATTTCACACTTTAAACCATACAAATGATGCCTCCAAATTTTTAAAGTGAAAACAACAGCAGATAATTCCAAATCATGTGTAGGGTAATTTACCTCATGAGTTTTCAACTATGGTGAATCATAAGTAATTACCTGATCATTCTGCATTAGGACGCAACCATGTCCATTCAATGAAGCATCACTATAGATAACAAACTCACCAATCTTGGAAGGTAGTACCAAAACTGGAGAATTCACCAATATTCTTTTCAATTCCTGAAAACAATCATCACATTCTTTTTTTAGATGAAGTTAACACCCTTCCGAGTTAGCTTAGTCATTGGACTAGATAACCGTGAAAAATTTCAAAAAAACCTTCGGTAATAGCCTGCCAAACCAAGAAAACTACAAATCTCAGTTACATTTGTGGTTCTTGGCCATTCTTCAACAACCATTGCTTTTGTAGGATCAACAGTTATTCCATCTTTAGAAATAATGTGACCAAGGAAATAATGTTTTTGTAACCAAAACTCACACATGCTGAATTTTACATAAAGCCTTTTTTCTTTTAAGGTTTGCAAGATAACCCTTAAATGACTTTCATTCTCCCCTTTACATTTTGAATAAACCAAAATATCGTTAGTAAACACAACCACGATTTATCACCTGAGTCAACTGATCCATCACTGCAACAAACTGTTCAATTCTGATTTTGACCATCTCAGGATGCCGATTTAGAAGTTCATTTCCATCTGTAAACCTTCCTAGCAAAACTTCCCTATTTCCTCTTCAGAAAACCATTCTGAAAAAACATGTCTTAGATTAAGAAACATGGTAATCTTCAAATGCTATATCATTTCTATTTGACCATAAAAAAATATTTACGGATAATAATTTAATATAATTCTAACTCTTAAAGTTATCTAAACCATCCTTTGATACCAACTATAAGTCCCCAGCCTTAAACATTATTTAATCTTGATTTATTTCAAGAATTCACATTGAGGATCTTTTCAGATTAAGAGTTTTAGAGAATTAGATCATAAATCATGCATTACATTCCATATTTAAACAAGGAGGTTACATAAAAGACAATATTCATTTTTCCCATCAAAGGATACTTATTTAAAAAAAACATGGATTCTTTTGTGACACTTCCTTGACACTATCAACACATCATGTACTTTTCCCTTGACCTGTGAAAAAACATTTCAAAAACATAGGATGATCATAAAATGCTCAGTAAGGTATATAAAAATACGGAATGGAAACATTAGTCTATGTATATATATGAATCAATGAAATCATACATTACTCATAAAACATAAGCACTATAACATACCTGATCAAATCATGAATAAATCATAGAAAGAATAAGTCATAAAGGTAACTTCAGGCATTCATAACATTCTTACATAGGGAGTAACCCTCATGGTTACATTTGGAATACCCATCATAGTATATTCCCTAAATATATTTGGAGAAACCTTAGAGTTTAACCCCTTTGTGTTACCCAATGCATTGGAGAGCTATATCGGGCTCACTCGCCCTTAGTTTATCACAGAACCACCCGTATTCATAAATAATGCCCAAGAACCATAACATAATCGTACCACATAAAACATGCATAAAGGAAACATAGCATTTCCACATTTCAATCACAAGATATCAATACAAAACATTGATATAAAAACATTATCAAAACCATTTTTTATACCAAAATAAAATAAAGTAAAACATGGTATTTATTTTTCATTTTAAAAAAAAGTCATGGCTTGTAGAGGAGGCCGAAACTCGAATAATGGTCATGGCGGCGGAGAATTCGTTGTTTCCGCATACGTAAGACAAAAACATTCATTTTGTTGTTTAGTAAAACTCTTCGTATAAAAATATTCCTTTTGAATAAAAGTAAAAGTCAAAAGGGGTTTATAAACTGTATAAAATAAAGTTGTGTATAAAACAAAATATGCCTCAGTGAATGGAGATTGAGACGAAGTCCCTTACCTTGTGTCCGACTTGACTCGATCATTCTTTAATCTCTTGAATAAAAAACCTGAGTTAATTTCTACTTTCTTAAGAACCTTTTTCAGGTTAATTATTCCTTTTATATCACTTGTTACCATGTTATGAACACTATGTAATTATTTAAGTTAATAACGGTCGTTTTAACGATCATTGGTACGTGAGTCAAAAATAATCTCTTTATAATTACAAGTTGTTCAGGTGGTAAAATATCCATTATAACCAGAATTATGTTCATGATGTATATATTACATATATCATATATATCCAGTATATACATGCATTTATAATATTACAAAACATTTAGAGGTAAGAAATTAAATGCACCATTCATGGAGACGGTAAGCCGTACGTACACATGAATGCTACTTTAATTTCTATTTCATATCTAATGGAATGGAATCATACTGATATAAGGGTATATTATAATTCTAGTATAGTATCATATATAATATCTTTAACTCTATCCTTTATATGTCCCACATATGTCCTTAACGAATCAAATCACTTTGAGGGGGTGGTAGTCCGCACTTCCTAAAATAAAATTATCATGTTTACCCATAATGGAAACCATAAAGGTATGATATAAATGAAAAATACAGAAGAATAAGAAAAACATAAACATAATACATATCATATATAAATAGAGTGTCATCTTATTGTCCAACCTTAATGGTGTTAAAAGAATATTGAACAATCATCATTTTGTGAGGTACAAATTCTCCATCCACCGAAACAGTATGTTCTTTAGCTATTAAACGTAGGTGTGTGTAAGTGTATCTCAAATACTTCTTATCACAACATCCTAGTATATTTACTATAATGTTGTTTCTAAAAAATAATGGAATAAAAAGATTTTAGGGGGTTGCAGAAGCAAAATAAAACAAAATAACATTAGAGAAGACTTTACCATTAAATCGGGTAACTCCTCTTGGTTTGAACCAAAAGGGTTTCTTGAAGAGCTTTCTGCCTAAGGTAAGGCTTCTAGGATGAAGAAAGGGATATTGGGAGATTATTTTTGTAGAGTTTGGATGAGGAAAACGTCTTGAGAAGTGTGAGAGATGAGTAGGAGGTGGGGTCTTGTTATAAGGGAGGGGCTCTTTTGGAACTCTTGAAACTATTATTTTATTATAAAATGAAATTCAGTTTCTAAAGCCCAAAAAATAATTAAAGTCGAGGATAAGGTGGTCTATGCTTGAAATAAAATCATCCAATAATAATTGGATAAGTGTTGGATATTATTTTAAACATTATATTCTTATTTATTTAAATCATTCATTAATGACGTAAACACTTCATCATCATTGTGTCATAAATAATTTAATTTTTTTGATGTCTAAAAATTATAAAAAAATTACCATGATGTAGGAAATATTTTTATCTTTCTATTGAATATTTATAGTAAAAAATATAGCTTATATAATCCCATGTAATAATTTTTTTAGTAGAATAATACATGTTTGTGATATTTTTATTTTTACTCTAAATAAAATGTATTAATGACATTATCTCACTCAGGTGGCTCCATGGGGTCCTAAAAATTGACCCATGGATTTTATTGGTCGTCCATGACCTATCCAATAAGGTTTGGACATGTTTCAAGATATTTTTATATTTTTATAATATCATTTTTATCTAAAATTACACTAATTACCTCTAATCGTGGTTAACAAAACTCAATAGTTACTGTTCACCAAAAAATATTTTAATCCCATTAAACAAAATTTTACTTAATAATGACAAACATGTATGTCATATTTTTGAAATTTAATACACATAAGCAGTAAACTCTCATTTAAACGAAAAATCAGTTTGTTTAACTACCACTTAGTGTTTCATTATTCATCAAAAATTGATGTTTTCAGAAAAATACCAAAATTTTACCCCAAGATATATTTGATATTCTGAATTAAAAAATGATGTCTATTTTGAAAAATTAAATACATATAAGTATCATTAATTATTTTTAGAATTAATTCCCATTGTCAAAACAAATAGCGTGTTTTTAAGAAACATTATCTATCAAAAGACTGACACTTGTTTATGTCCAATTTCAAAGTGAAATTAATTCCAATGACCACCATTGGATTAAATGTTACAAATATATTCTAATTTCACTTTAAAACAAGTTAAAAATATAATCTATTCTTATAAATAAATTAGATTAAAATGAGTTTTTGAATTAAAATTCATCATTTTTCACTATTCATTAAAAAAATGAACATTATCAGAAATATACCAAAAATTCACACAAAGTAAATTTTGATGTCCCGATTCTAAAGAAGAATTTTATTTGGTCCAATAGAATATATAGGAGTGACCAAAACTATATTTAAATAGGGTTCTCCATTGAACATAGCAACCCCATTAATGTAAATTTAATACTAAATTCAAAAAATATTAATAAATATGAAAATGTATTATTCTTTATTTACCTAGGATATTACAGTAAATGGAAAGTGTTCTCAAATATTTATATTTTTATATAGATTGATTATTACTTCCATTATACACACCCTTACTGAGCATTTGAGCTCACCCTTATTTTGTTTCTCTCCCCTGGTTTTGAAGAAGAGAATTGTGATTAAGCTTTCAAGGGTGCAGTTTATTTTAGTTATTGTGTAGCTTGTGTTATTTTATTTTTCCAATATACTATGGGCATCATGTATGTAATCTAGATTTCCAAGATTTCTAAACTATATGGTCCATTGGGATTTTTTTTCATTGTAATAATTCCAATGAAATGTAATAATGCACCGGATTCAGGTTATCTGGGGTCGGGTTGTTACACTTTGTGTAATACCTGGAACTTCGTGTATTGGATTGAGGTGAATTTGATTCCTACACATCGTAAATGACATAAATATCATTATCGTAAAGTATCTAAATGATAAAAAAAATTCGTATTGATTTTTATAAGGTCATTTGTCAATTTTACTAAAATTGATGAGAATTTTAAATAAAAAGACGCTATTTGAGTCATACTGGTCACTACGTGCGTTGGATTGTGGTTTGGTTGATTCCTAGACATTCTAAATGACTTTTCGATCATTTTCATAATGAATCAAAGAAATATAAATGTTTTTTCTTAGTTTTGAGTATGTCACTTGTCCATTTTATTAAAATTTATTTTTAAAATTAAAACATGTACTTTGACTCATTTTGATCAAATTGTGTATCAGATTGAGGTGTGGTTGATTCCTACACGTCAAAAATGACTTTTTAATTGTTGTCCTAAAGTATTTAAAAATTTGAAATTTTTTATCTATTTTGAGTGGGTTAGTTGGACTATTTAATATAATTAATGTCAATTTTAAATAAAAACACTCACTTGGAGTTTTATCGGTAACAACATACTTCAGATTGAGGTGCGACTAATTAATTTATGTCTCAAATCACATATGGGTTGACTTTTTAATGTATCAAAACAATATGAATGTGTTATATTAGTTTTGAGTGGGTTCATTTTTTTAATAAAATTGATGTACATTTCAAATAAAGATTCACTTAGAGTTAGACCAGTCATACCATACATTGGATTGAGGTGTGGCTGATCCCGACACATCCAAGTCACTTATGGATTTTTTTCCTAAATAATCATAACAATAAGAATATTTTTCTCAGTTTTTAGTACATAACTTATCCTTTTTACTAAAATTTAATTTTAAACTTGAAACACATACTTTTACTTATATAGATCACATCGTGTATCGGTCTGACGTGAGACCAATTCTTATATGTCATAAATGATTTATGAATTGATGACCTAAATTATCAAGAAAATATGAGTATGTTTTCTCTAGTTTTAGTGAGTGATACTTTTTAAAGTCAAATGTTAATTATAAACTGGAAATAGACACATTGAGTCAATTTTATTTTTTACTAAAATTAATGTCAATTTAAAATTAAAATAATTACTAAGAGTTATACCTATCACATCATGTTTTGGATTGAGGTTCAGCTGATTCCTACACATCCAAAAGTCTCAAAAAACTCTTAACTGCCAATGTTACCATGGCTTCCATTGACATTCTTTGTTGAACTACCAATACTTCATGAGCAGCATAGAAAAACCCACATATACTCAAAAAAATAATCCACCTATATAAGAAAACAATTTTTATGTGATTTATAATAAAAATAATTAATTTAACATAAATATGAAATAATGCCTGAATTCTATGGACAATGTTTTTTTGTGAAAGAATCAAAATTTCCTCTATAATTGTGCATAGGCTGCGTCATTTCTCTTTCTACAAGGGTAGTGGAGAGAAAAACAAATAAATTGTTGAATGCAACACTATAGGGGTGAAAAGTTTTTGAGGGAAAAGAAAAATAAAAGTTGGATAGATCACCTCAACTCGAACAAAAGAATGAACCTATATAATGAAAAATTATTATGCAAGTAATACTAAAAAGAAATAAATTAAAAATAAATATGAAAAAATATATTAATTCTATGGAAAATGATTTAATTATGAAAACATCATGATTACCTATGTAATTAAGCAGAGTTATTGTTGTTTCTCTTTCTAAAAAGGAAGTGGAGAGAACTTGAAAGAAAGTGATAAATGAAACACTATAGGGGTGAAGATTATTTGAATGAGAAGAATCATGAATGTTGGACAGGGCATCCCAACATGAAAAAAAAAATAATGAACCTTTATAAGAAAACAATTATTATGTGAGTAATAATAAATAGAAATAAATTACAGATAAATATGAATAAATAAATTAATTCTATGTAAAACAAATTTCATATGAAAATATCAATATACCTCTATATTTAAGTAGAGGAAACATCATTTCTCTTCCTGCAAAGGCATTGGAGAGAAAGTGAAGGAAAGTGATTAATGCAACACTATAGCGGTGAAAAGGTTTGGAGCGAATAGAAGAATCAAATTTCGATAGAGCACCCCAAACCACATGAAAGAATCAATCTGTATAATAAAATAATTAACATGTGAGTAATAAAATAAATTAAACTTAAATATGAAACAATACATTAAGTTTATGGACAATAATTTTCTTGTGAAAACATAATGATTACCTATTTGATTTAGTAGAGGTAGAGTCGTTTCTATTCTGGAAAATGTAGAGGAGATAACTTTATAGAATGTGAAAAATTAATCATTTCATTGGTGAAAAGGTTTTGAGGGAGAGGAAACTTGAAATTTGGATAGGGCACCACAACTCAAACAAAATAATCCACCCATATAAGAAAAAATTATTATGTGAGTTATGATAAAAAATAATTAAATTACATATAAATATGAAACAATATATTAATTTTAGGGACAATGATTTTACATTGAAAACATCAAGATTACCTCTATTATTGAGTCGAGGTAGTGTTGTTTCTCTTCATACAAAGGTAGGTTAGTGAACTTGAAAGAAAGTGATAAATGGAACACTGTCGGGGTGAAAAGGTTTTGAGGCCAAAGAAGCATGCAATTTAGACAGAGCACCCCAAATTGAAAAAAATAATTAACCAATATAATAAAACAATTATGTGAGTAATACTAAAATAAATAAATAAAACCTAAATATGAGGCAATAAATTATTTCTATGGACAATGAATTTACTATGAAAACATTAAGATTACCTCTGTGATTGATCATAGAGAGTGTTGCTCCTATTCCTTCAAAGTCAGGAAACATGGACATAATTATTCTAAAATAAACAAAATCTACAAGTAATAATGAAAATTAAATAATATTTTCATCATATAATTTTTCAGTGAAATATTGACGTTATATCATAACATTACCTTTATATCTTTCTAAAGGGTGTCTTCGGTCCAGATATAATCTAATAACAAAATGAAGGATTATATGTGCACTTAATTATGGTTTCGAAGACTATATGGGTGTCCTGAAATGAATAAAAAGTTAATTACATTTATGTCTATTTGGATCAATTGATTAATAGATCCAAAAATAGGATTGGTTGTGCATCACTCATAATTTTAATGGAAAAACTAAGGATTCTCTATGCAATTCACTAAGGTTGGTAAAGTACTACTTTGCATAGCATCTGACGGGAACATCCTTCCTAGAATCATCATTATTCTCTCATCCCACACATACTCACCACTATAATAATGTTGAAGAATCTAATTATATTGTTTCTCTCTATGAGTGGGATGATAGAATAATGGGGATCACGGGCATGAAGTTTTAGTCAGATTATAGCCCATGTGGTAGTTAACAAAGAGTAGTGAAGTGTATATATAATACTTATTTTTATTATTAGATTTGTGAGGGATGCACCAAAAAATACTTATTTTGGCATTATTGATCAATTAAGTAAAATATACATCAATCTTCTTCTGACTCTTCTAGACTAATTTGTCTTGAATAATAATAATGTAAACATGGATATAGAATTTTTGAAGGGTCGTCTGCATGATCTCTTTCAAACTTGATGAACTTCTTAACCCCAAATTCATTTTTTTCAAAAGATTAGCATTAATCAATTTTTGGTTCATATACATCCTATTGGGTTCATAAAATATTAATTTTATACAATATTTAAATAAATACACATAATATATTCATTATCAAAAGTGAAAGTTATTGAAAATTATAATAAGGGATAATCTACATATGATTATTTCAAATAATTTCAGTATGTTGAAGAAAATGGGTAATTGAATTTTTGAAAATAATTACTCTACATAAATTCATTCTTAAATCACATAAACAAATGAAAATATAATATAGTCAATTAAAGAGTAATAAGATACTCAAATATGATAAACAAGAATAATAAACTCTCATTCAATCAACTAGAAGAAATAAAAATGTATTAGAACAAGTTATAAAGAAGACTAAAGAATTATTACATTTAAAATTAATGGTATATGGATATTTGAAAACATCTGAAGACACAGGGGATTCCATATCTCTACACCAACCCATCCCAAGGAAATTCAAGGAAAACCAACTGGATGTAAAATTATAATTTACAAATGGATTACACGAGTAGGAATTACATGAAACAAACTGATTGTTTTCACATTATTTAATATTAGAATAATATTTGTAAATTTAAAAGGGTGATGCATGAATTAAAACAAGAACTATGAGCTTGGGGTTGAATGTTTGATGAATTATTAAAAAAACGTTAATTTAAATAATGAGGAATTGATTATAATCATTACACAAAAAATAATTTAATGTATATGTTGAAATTTTTTTCAATGTGGATGAAATAATATTTAAAGGTTAAAGGGATGAATGATGATAATAATTTTCTACATTAGTAATGACTAATGTTTAAATGTTGATGAATAGTGAGTTGACATTTTCCTTAGTTTATAAGTGACTCAAGAAATTCGTGGGATATTTATTTCTCAATCCATCTATGTGAGGGAAGTGTTTAATTGGAGACTCATGGAATTCATGGAATTCATGGGATATTTATATATTTGGGTGATCAATTTGGGAAATGTAAACAAAATAAAACAATCATCTAACTCCATGTGACTTAATGTGTCACCATCGTGTCCAGAAAGAATAAAATCTCCAGGAGCGATAAAGAGTTGAATCAAAATTAGAAACTTTGAAAATTGATAGGCATACCTCACTATTATACAATAAAAATGACATAAATAATGACATTGTCAAAGAATAAATCAAAAATAAAACAAAAAATTCACAAAGAAAATCAGAAGGACTTCCTCACTAGGTTGAATGAAATCTAAGACACTCTTAGAAAAAACTTACTGAAATCAAACAGCGGATGTATCATGAAATGTTTGACAAACTGGAGCCAGTCGAGTGGTGTGATCTGAGATTTGATTAACTGAGTTGGAGTTTTGGTAGTTGGTGGGTTCTGCAGAATGATTTTGATATCATGGTGGGTTCGTAAATGGTTTGGGTTTTTTAATTAGATAGGGACACTTTTATTTGTGGATATAAAAAGCATTGACAAAGAGTCCTTCTATCCGTTCTTATTGCTTAATCACTGATAAAATAATTCTTTATCATTGTTAATCTTATATTGTTGTTAAATTTTTATTTTAACAGCAATTATATTAGTATTGATAAAGCCTAATCTTTATCAGCGGAAAAAATGTGCTGATAGAGATTCTTTTATTAGTGCTTATTACTTATACGTTATTAAAGATTTTATAATTATAATTATAAATAAAAAAAATTAATATTTATATATATTTAATAAATATATATAAATTTAAATATTGTAAATATAATACATTTAAAATATATTTATTAGAATTTTATAATTATTTATTTATAATTGTAGAAATATTTTTAAAAAATAATATTTACATCATTATATATATTTTTATAATTATAAATATATATATATATATATTAAATATATCTAAATATAAATACAGTAAATATATTCATTATTTATGTAAATTTATTATAAATTTAATAATTCTTATAATATATATAATTATTTATTTATAATTTTATAAATACTTTTAAAAAATATTTATTTATTTATAATTATAAATATATAGTTGTAAAAGTATAGTAAATGTACATTAAAAAAAATATTTATAAATATTTTGTAAAAAAATATTTTGTTGACATTATTAATGAATATTTGATTTTAAGTGCATGCATATATGTTAAGAATGATTGAAATTAAATAAATTAAGAATAAGTACACTTTAATAATATTGAAAAAATAGATAAGTTTAATGTCTGTAAATTGTATATAAAAATGAAAAAGTTTTGTATATGTGAAATAAATATAACACATATTTGATATATGTTAAATTAAAAAATCAAAGGAAATTTAATAATTTTTTGAGTACTAAGGAATTAGTAAATAGTTTAAATTCATTTTAATCTTTAATTATATACCATTATTCATTAAATATATGACTATTTAATTTAAAGCAAAAAAATATTTTGTAATTCATAAATCATATTTATATAAACTACTATATATCTATATATTTAATATATAAAACTTGATAACATTATGTATCATAATTATTCAATTAATAAAATGTTTAATATTTAATAATTTAAAATAAATTTATTCATTTTTATCAATAATTATTTAATTAATAAAATTTGGAATATTTTTTTAATAAACACATTTTATATTTATATCTTATTAATTATTTCATTTTATTTATTCAAACCATTATTAGTGCTAAAAATAATGCACTGATAAAGGGTGCCCTTTATGAGTGCTAAAAATAAAGTGCTGATAAAGGGTACCTTTTATCAGTGCTAAAAATAAAAGACTAAAAATGTTAACCTTTATCAAAGGTAAAAGTAAAGCGCTTATAAAGGATACACTTTAGAGGTGCTAAAAATAAATCACTGATAATGTTTTCCTTTATCAGTGAAAAAAAGCACTGATAAAGGTTTCCTTTATCAGCACAAAAAAAAAAAGCACTGAGAAAGGTTTCCTTTATCATCACTAAAAACATTAATAAATAACAGTGTTGTTTACAACCGATTTTGTAGTATTGATTCAAAATATTTATATATATGACTAAATATAGAGCATATTCATTTAAGTTCAGTGTTTCACATAGATAATGGTATATAATATGGTAACTTATTTAAAGGTAATCATATACTGTGATCTTAAGGTGGTAAATTCTCACCCTTAAATAAACTAAATCCTTGAAATTTTAATTATTTCTCATTGAATAATATATATGAGGTTATTCATAACATATTCATCATTTGGGGTATAAACTCCAACATGAAATCTACCATACTCTCCTAGGGTTTATCAAGTTACTTATATTTCCTTAAAAAGGATTATCCATTCATTTAATCATATATCCATATATATATATACCCTAATCATATAGTCAAGATAAGATACCTTCCTAAAATCCATTTGGATCACCAATTCATAAAACCAAAAAGATATTATATATTCTTCCAAAAATTAACTCTATCATTATACCTTGAATGTATTAGTCACTAGTACATAAAGTCAAAAACTAGTCACTATGTATCATAATCCCAAAACTTAGATAAAAATCACCAAAAATATCATGGATTATATTTTATTTAAATGAATAATAAATTCTAACACTACCTAATTCATTATTCTCAAAAATAAATTAACCATTTATTACCTCAACATTAAGATTATAATAAACCTAATAGTTATCCAACCCCAAATCATGTTTTCTTCAATAGTTATCCCCAAAAATATAACTGTGACATAAAATCAATTTTAAAGAACATTAAACCATTTAATATATGTTTCGAAACCATTAAGGTGGAGATTCTAAACAAAAAACCTTATATATTTTCACATAATCATCAATAACATTTATAATATACCAATATGTCATCGATAAATATTAGTTAACTAACTAAAATAGATAAGAGTGTCAATAATTAATTTCTATTATTTTATTAACCTAGTACCATAGTTAAGACTATGAAACTCACATTTTCCATCAAAATAGGTATATAATAAAATTCATAACCAATCATGCATGTTCCCTTATTCAGCCTTAAGACCTTGTGATCTCTAAATACATTCCTTTTTCAACTTCATCTTTATGATCCTATTTCAACCATATACTAAAACCATTTTTTATATCCAAAATATGAATATGAAAAAATCAATCTGAATATGTCTTTTATTATTTTTTTTACATTATGATACTCTTGGGTCAACATATAACTCCATTGTTCAATCCATGGTTCTCCATGGTTGTTTTTATAATGGGACAAAAATAGAATATGATTGATCATAGAATATACCCTGAGAGTGTTTATCCTTGTGTGAAGTCTTAGGAACACTTTTCATGCAACATAGTGATGATTGACTCAATTCTCAACAGACCCCTTTTGGGGTGATTACCCCTAGGTTCATCTGTTCTATAGCCACATCCACTTTCTAGTATCCAAAAAGGGATGTATTGTTAGTAAAAAACTCATAATATCTATTCTACCAAAGCTTCATAATATATTCCAATAGTAATATTTATTACTATGTTTTGTACTAAAGTTCACTCATCCTAATAAAAAAATTAAATGTGCATTATTACCATCGTATTAAATCACACACTATCCCAAATGGTAATCTATACCATTTAAATTGTGACCAACCTTTACTTATCAGGTCTTAAATTATCCTTAATAGATATCCTAATCTCAAAAAATTTCTAAACCTTTTCATTGATTCCAACCATGATTCCCTAGACCTTCACCCTCTAATCTGGTTCTCATAAACATGTAATTTATAAGCTCTCTTAGATACTAATTATAAAATCCAGGATATAAACATTCATAATTACAAAGTCAATAATGATTATTCCATATCTTATATACTAAAGATATTTTTAGGATTATAGATTTAAAAAATTAGGAACAAATAATAACAAACAAATCCCACATTCTTTGTATCAAACATAAATTTATTTGCATTATATATAAAACTATTTAATCCGTAATGAGTCTTAAATGTCTCCAGTATATTATTTCAGAGATGATATCCTTGTAAAAATTTCAAGTGTGTTGGTTTTCTTAATAACCTAGGTAAATGGAAACATAAGAAGGGGTAATATCAAAATCTTACTAAGGGAAAACATACAACTAAGGAAATCATGGAATAAACAAGGCATAAATATTATGGTAAGAATAAGTAAAAAAAACATAACGCTATAATCAACTTGAAAATGAGAGCCTTCTATATCCATGAAAAAAATTAAAATATAAATATCAATGATAATGATATCATAATTATTCAATTCCCGATTCCATACATCAATAACCCATTATCAAGGCCTCGTGATAAGAAACTATCCTATTATGGGAAGATTCATACACTAAAACCCATCATTTTTTGTCTCATGTGATCTGTTGATGCATTAATGGGAAACATAATGTTGGTACCCTACCATATCCTTATTAAGACCAACTCATTAACCATAATAGTCAAAAGAACTTTTATACTATTCCCTAAGGAACCTCTTATTGGATAAAAACACGAATATTATATAATGAATGATACAAAATTCAATACATAATAAACCTATGTTAGCAGTCAATACTTTTATCCATGACTATAAAAGGGATAACATGATCAAAACCCATCGAGATAATAAAGGTGGATGGTTAAAAAATATGTGTTCAAATTCCCACCAATCATACATATTGGAATAAGAATATACATTATGAAAATACTTTTCCCATGCCGATAAATAAATATTTTTTCTTTGTGAACATTCAATAATATGAATTTTTAAAATGATATGTATATGACTAACATGGTAATGAATAAATAGTGAAGTCAATTCAAAAATGTCATGATAATAATCCATAAATAGAAATAAAATTTATGATTTCAAAATAACATACCCCTATTGAAATAAATAAAACATATGAGGGTGTTGACATAAATGAAAAAAACCCACACAAAGTTAATTCTTCGAACGATATCATGGAAGAATTGACCAAGAAAAAAATTATTTGACACCATGATTTAAATCAACCAAAGTATAATATATATATATATGTATGTATGTATATATATATTAGAGGATAAATCTGGAGAAAAAATAATAAGGTAAAATCGTTTTAAAATGATAATGAAAATAGAAATGAAAATTTAAAATGTCTTTTAGAAATAGTTTTTAACAAAGATGTAAAATATAAATTTACATATCAATTTCAAAGGTAGATTTTGAAAAGATGACATGAAAGTCCTAGAAAAAATTAAATTTTATAAACAATATATAACAATTTATCCTTAACAATATATAGTATTTATCTTGTTGAAATGAAGAGAGTAAGACAAAACATGTGAAAGTGAAAGAAAAAAAACTTTTTATTACTTTTAATAATTCATCTTCTTAAAACTCACATTGTTAGAGGTGTAAAAATATATTTATTTTAAAAAAAATCATTTCCCCATTTAGGATTACAAAATACCATATAATTAAATATTAGGGTGTGTGAAAACAAGAATCGAGGATATAATTTAAAGATGAAATGTTATATTTTAAGGAAATGATTTTTTTAGTTTCCAATATCCCATGTGGGAAACATAATTCATGAATAATGAAACATTTGAAAAGGGTTTTATATGGTTGAAATGTATAAAATGATATAATTACACATAATACAACCAAATGGTAAAATTTACCAAACATATATGAAACAAGTTCACGTGAACAGTCATAACTTAATGAATTAAAATTGAGTTCTCGAAAACACTTACGACTAGGGTAACACTTTATTAAAAATACATTTTAAGAAAATAAATTATTTGTATTATTTTATCCCATGAATTATAAGGAAATAATGTAAATATATTTTATTTTATAGTAAATCAATATAAAACTATACAAAGGAAACTTGGTTCATAACATCTAACTTGTCTTAATGAATCAGGATTGAAACCAAGAAAACCCTTAAGACTTGAGTAACACTTCCATTAAAACCCCTTGTAAGATAGATCATGTGATTGAAATTTAAAAAATGATTAAAAACATAATTCAATATATGATTTCAAAAATATACATTATATATACCAAATTAATAAAATTACAATTATATTACCAAACATATCTCAAAGATATAAATTTGAGATAAAGACAATTACCTGGGTCCTCATTCATTCTTCACATGCACCAAACATCCTAAATAATTAAATTAATTTCATAAAATACAAACCCAAGAACCATATTCATATCTATAACAATTTAAAATCCTCATTTATTATTATTCTATACATATATATATTTATTTATTTATAATTATATATTATCTAGTTTTTACCTATATTCAATGTTGGGTGTAAGTAATCTTTATCAATTTGAACAATTTTTGTAAATAGATTTTGGAAAATATTATTATTTAAAATTTCACCACTATTATACCATATAATATACCAGAATATATATTAAACAATTATTTATAATGATTTTATTTCGTTCCATGGTATTGTTTTGTAACGATCCATGAAGTTAAAATTGACGATGATCATGTTTTGGTGTTTCTTAATGAAAGGTGGGTGATTTCATAAATAATTAGTTAAATATTCATATAAAATTACAAAAAAAAATTACATATTTAAATATTATTATACCAATAAATTAATTCTCATAGTTACTCATGATATAAATTCATAGTTTTTTCAGGTATATTGTTTAATATACCCAAACATGAACCTACCATGATTAATGAGTGATTATGAGGTGTTTTAGTTGAAATATCATTATCCCAGAAGCATAATGATATTATATAGTTTTTATTCATGCATTATATTAAATTTATATGGTATTACATTATGAATTAATGGATATGAAAATATTACATATCATAAAATAAAATTATTTCCCTTATAGTATACTTGTTTACGACGGTTAATGTTACAAAGATATTTTATTTATAATGATAATTATATAATGTATATATTTTATTTAAAGAATATGAATAATTAATAAATAATATAGCTATTTACTAAACCAATTTATATAACCATACATGATAGGTGGTGATAAAAAAAGATCTGTTTTGTTCATAGATATGTTAGTCTATACATGTACATTAGCAACATTTTCATTTTTTCGACTGATTGGGAGGGGAATAGATCATGGTTATAACATCAATATAATAGTATTTTAGTGTAATATTTATACGTGTTTCATTAAAAACAGTAGGTTAGAATGGGTTTCGAGAAGGGTGGATGGCAAGGATAAATAATAAAAGTAAAAGGGTGAGTAATACTTATATTAAGAATTGAGATCTTCTCTTAAAGTATCCTTTATAAATGAAGGAATTGAGGAACTATTTGTGGATAAGGTCTTAGAAAAGTTTATATGGGATATAGAAGAATTTTGTTTAGTATAATTTCAAGGGAATATAAAATTATTTTTGTGTCTTGATGTTGGAGGATGTGATCTCATTTTAATGGTGAAAAAGAGGTAAAAATATTAGGAAAATAATTTTAGGTAAGAGTTAGGAATGTAATTTCAGGAGAGTTAGGTGATTCAAGTAGAGAAATGGTATTTGAGGCACGTGGGTATGAATTTAAAACCCAAAATTTCTTTATAGAAGGTGTATGTGACCTTTTAATTTTTAAAAATTCAAGATACCTCATTTCCCATTTTATAAATATTAATCTAGATTAAAAATTCACCACGTTAAACATTTTATAACGAAAAAAATAATATGAACCTTCTTAACAAATGTAAATGTGGTGAAAATGAATTTTGGATCCATTTAACCAAATTCAAATTCCAGATATGATAAAATTAACTTTTAATTTAAAATATAAGATATATAAAATACTGTTTTCATAGAAGCATTTATTTTGATATATTCAGTGTGCTTACCCTCACTATCTATTAATTATTAGTTGAATATTTTTTATATATTTTTAAATGTTTTTAAAAATAATAACATATTCATATGTTAAGTTATATTAATATAATTTGTTTATATAAAAATTATATAACTCTTGAAAAATAATTTTTTTTAAAACATCCATTTTATTTTACCATGGTAATTTATCTTCATCCTAAGATTTTTTTTTCAATGACTAAAAATAATATTGGAATAGTAAAGTAATTTTTACATACTTAATGAAAAATAATTATTTTATCACATAAAATAATGTTTCAGTAAAATGAATTTTAACATTTACCCACTAAAAATCTATTTTTTTAGAAAAATACAAAAAATTAATCTTGAATAAATATTATTATGATTAATCAAAAAATTATTTAAATTTTGTAAAATTTAATTTGTAAACTTTTATATTTTAATATTTAAATTAAATCTTAAAACATTGGGTATAACTATTCATAACATTAAATATATTTTTAAAAAATAATAACTATTCTTTAATAATATTTCCTATGAATTACTAATTAATTTATCAGTAATCTGTAATTTATATTATAATTTTTTTATTAATATCTCATCATAATATAATTTTTTTCTAGAAAAAAATGTTACTTTAATAAAATTATATTTTTTACCATAATATCTTTTTTATAGTTCATTTAGTTGTACTAATTGGGTTACATTCATATTAAGAGTCCATTATTTTCATTCTATAAATAGTTAAAAATGTGGTCAATAATATTTGTTCCCAATAATTAATCAGTTAGTTTTTAATATTCATACTTAACAGTTATATGTTTGACTTAATATATTATGGTTTTATTTAAATTCAGTGTTGCATGTGGACAAAACTATAAGACGTGTTTTCTTATTTGATAGTAATCATATAATGATATCAAAAGGTGTTACATGTGACAATGAATTAGAATCTTTTATGTCTCACCTCTTACCATAATCACCCCTTGAGTAATAACATTCTACTCCCTCCTTATTCATCTTAATTATTTTATTACTTATTTTTATTATTTATAGGAATTTAAAATTCTTTAAAGGATCTAATTCTTTACCTTATCTAAAGAACCACTTTATCATCCACCTAATTAGAATACATATAATTCTTTATTTTAGGATAATTTATATAAATTTTTCTTATTCCCCCACATGTAAGGAATCTATGTGGAAGGATTCCAATATAACTCACTTTACCCATTTTTAGGTTTTTGATACAAAATCCACAGCTTTCTTATGGATTTCATAATGTTCATCATCATCCACTGATCCAATATATAAATCAACTTTATCCTCCTTTATCATAAACTTATTCATATATTTTAGTTCCCTTTATCATATTTCATTCTATTAAAAACTAGTTATTTTATTGTTGTATAATTAATAATAGTTTTTTTATGTTTATCAAGGTAAATATCTTCCTAATAATATATGGATAAAACCATTGAATAAAACATGTTGTAAAATTTTCTCTTTTATTTTTTCACAACAGTCGATTATTCCATCTTGTAAAAAAACCCCTAATATGACTCACTACTTAATTTAACCTAGTGAAATACTCATCCATAGTTTCATCCTTATATATCTAAATAAATTCATATTTTTTCATCTAGATCTATAGTTTGTATTATTTGATCTTGCCATTACCCTCATAGAGATCTTATATTTCATCGTACCTTCCTTTGATTATCGAAAACCCCATAAATTATTTAAGAGATTTTTATAAAAGGGATGAGATAATTGAAATATTTTCCTTCTCATATACCTCCAAATTAATATTTTTTTCACAGGAAATTTCTGTATTTCTCTTAATAATTTGGAAACCCAGAATAAAATCACAACTACCCTCCAATCATCATGAATATAAATGGATAAACAATCGATTTTTCCACCCATGAATTTTCCTCCCAATAAAATTGTTAAATTCTCTTCTAGTATATAAAATCAAACTCTCCATAATTAATTTTTTAATGAAAGGATATCATAGGAAACCTAGTTTTCTTTTTTACTACTTTAAATGACCTTGTCAGTTGGAACACCACTTAGAGGGTGGGGTGAATCAATGGTGTTTGTTTTATAAATTATTTCAAAATAAATCTCTGTAACTGATTAGTGTATTGATCCTATTAGTATAAACTCTTTCTCACCTCAAGTGTAGTAGCAAATTAGAGGATGAAAAAACATGAGGATTTTAAATGATTCAACCTCAATATGAGAGATTAATCCTTACCTGGTTTGAGGTATGTTCTCATACCATAATTGTAACTAATATAAAAATTATTACAAGAGAGGGGTAGTGTACATTTTTTTAATTTTTATAAGATGTAAAATGGATAGTATAATGTAGGGGAAATGAACATCATGGAACTTTCATTTCAATACGAACTGAACTAGTGTTTTTACTCTAATACCACCTTCATTCAACAAGTAACGACCTAATATCTAAATATATGTTTTTAATTTATTTTTGTAAAATATGTTTCATATCCTACTACACACACAAAACCAAACAAAAAAACAATGATAAATTTATACTGTTCAAAACCTATTCATTTAATTAATAGCTATGAATAGGAGGAACTGAATTATGAAATATATTAATATATAGAGGTATATGTATAATTTTTATTTTATAAAAAAATTATTATTTCATTATTCATTTAATGAATATATCATTTTATGAATTCTAATTTAATTTCAAAAAATCAAAATAATTTTTTAATTTATAATATCAAAATTATCTTAGTGTATAATTTTTTGTTTCTTCGATAATAAATGTTTTTTATGAAAATGGTGAAACATGCCGATTTTTTATAATACCATAAATTTTATAACATTATGAATTGATTTTTTTTAAACATTTTACAATAAAATATCAATAAAATAATTTTAAATGAATCATTTTAAAATACTGTGTTATATTCATAAAATCAATTTACCAAATATTTGAATATTTATTAATATTATATTATAATAATTATTTGGTTCTTCTATTTAATTATGATAAAAAATGGGGAAAATAGATTATTAATTTAATTCAATATAAAATAACTCTTATATGATCAATAATAACCATTTTAATATCATTATAATTAATAAAATTGATTATTTGTTTCCTAGAGATAAACTCTATGCTTAAAAATACAGTTTTTTAAAATAGTTTTTTACATATGATAATGTTAAGATTAATTTTCCTACACATATAAAACTATTTCCACGAAATTAATTAAACAATTTATATTATCATTTTTATATTATTTCATATTTAAAAATTCATTTTTTGGTATAAAATTAAGATTTTTAGGATTAAAGATAATTACCGTGATAATGGAGAAACACTTATAATAAAATAATTATTTTACTAATATCATGGAATTTATATAAAATAAGTTAAAATAAAAAAATTATATAATTAAAATTAAATGATTTATACACATATAAATAAATTTATTAACACTCATTTAATTGGTAAATTAACTAAATAATATTATGAATCCAAACCAGTCAAAATTTCATTTTTCTATGAAAACAGTTTTTCTACATATTAGATGTTTTAATTAAAAATTTAGTTTTATAATATTTAGAGATTAAATTGGATTAAATATTGGTAATATTTTTTTTAATCATGACAAATTTTGGTTATATGTGTTATTATATATTTTTAATAAAACCTAAAATCAATTAGTTAAAAACTGGTTACTTAGATTAATAGAAAAAGTGAAAAATGTAAAAACACAATGTTAAAACCCCTATAACATGTTTAAAACATGGGTATAAAGACTTGGTTGAGGTTTTATATACCCAAATACTCCCCACATCCATTATATCTAAACTTTAGATCCATTAACATTGGAATCGTGTCATTTCATTATTAAAATATAAAGGGTGTTTCCAAAAGTTCTTGTTTCAACTCTTATAAAATGGGGTCACATAAACCTTTTTAAACATACATCTATCATTCAAAATTTACATGAAAAAATACCCAATAATTATATTATAAATTTTTCTAAAATTTTATTAAGACCCCAATCATAGTAATTTATCCTAATCCCGTAAATTCCAAGGAGTTTGCCCAAAAAAGATCATGCCTCCTACTTAAGTATTAACTTCTTCGTATCTTTTTATCCTTAAATATTCTATAAAAAATATATTACATCCATAAAAAATATAATTTAAAAATAATTATTATTATACATATACATTATTATATTAATTTAAGGACAATTATTTATTTCACTCCATCTACTTAGAAAAACAAAATCCTTGTTAGTGCATTGTGCAAACTACCACCTCCACAAATAAACATATTCTATTTTTCATCACCACCATTAATTATTGATAAAAAGGATGTAATGGTATAATAAATATGATAATATATATATATATAATTATAATATGTAAAAATTATCGTATACTTTATTTCACTCTCATTCTTTGTGAAATGAAAACATTAATCGTGCATATGCGTGAACTATCGCCGCCACGATCAATGAGTTTAATTTTTCAACACCAACCATCATGGTCAAAGGTAAAAATATATTTAATATATAAATATTATATAAATAATATATTTATTACTATGTTTAATATTAAACTATTTTATAATTCTTTTCACTAGACTCAATATACATAAGGAGTTGTAGAAAAATTGACTAAACAACCTCGAGTAACTAAAATAAACCAAAATGATATTATGAATAATTTTATTGGATATATATATATATATATATAATGAACTTAATTTTATTATTTATTATGTCAAGTGAAAGTTATATGAACTTTTTGACCTAAGGAAAAAAGTTTTTTTTCTCAATTTCTCTTCATTGCGATATAATGTTATGCACCAATTTATTTTTTTTATGGTGTATATACAGTCCAAAAATTTATTTTTTTCTCAATAAATGATTTAATTAATTATATTTAAAGAAAAATATGATTTTAAATCTTCCAATAACATTTTATTCAAAAACTACTAAAATCATAATCATTTTGTCTAAAAAGTTCCGTCTTTTAGACACATTTTATATAATGCACCAATTTTCATTTACATGGTGTGTATACTACTAATTAGATTTATAATTTAATTGATTATATTTATTCATGGTATATTGAATTCAACTTGAAGGTCAATGTCTCTTTCATGGGGTTTTATTTGAATGTTTCTTAAGAGGTAAGGGATCCTCTGAACACCCCTTCTTACCTTTTGGTTACACATTTCCTTTCTATATCCTCATTTTTCTAATGTCCCATTTTTTGGATTGGGTTGAAAATTTCAAGAGATTTTAGGAATTCCAATTGGCAGATATTCTGAATTTTAAACCGAGCCTTGGAATGTAAATATATTCATTGGAAGTCTTAAATGTGATGTCTTTTGATGGGTTTTAATCCCCGAGAAGTGACTCAGGTGTTCTGTTGTGTTTTGGGAGTGTCAATATACGAAAACCCAAATTTTGGAAAGTTAAAGAGAGTCTCATGGTTTTAACATAGTTAGTGAAAACAATACACCCGAAATGTGAGAGCTTGTAAGGGGTTTCACAAGGTTTTTAAAACTGTACACCCAAGGTTGCAAGACCATGCATGTTTCTATAGAAAAATGCAGAGGGGATTACGATTCTAGTACAAAGTTTGTTAAACTATGTTCCTATCCCTATGAGAGTGTGTACAAACGGATAGTAGAAAAACATGGTTGGAACACAGTTATCCAAACCATGTATCCAAACTATTTGGATCTATAAAATGGGAAACTAACAAATTTTATGCTCCAGTCCTCAAAGGGTTTTAAAACAATTTTCACCCGAAATTTCACTAGGAGGTTCCCCATGAATTATATAAGGCCCCAACCATAAACATTACTTAATCTTGATTTATTTAAATAATACTCATTAAGGATCTTTTCAGGTTTAGAGTTTTAGAAAATTAGATCATAAATCATGCATTACATTCCACATTTCAACAAGGTGGTTACATAAAAGACAGTATTATTTTTTCCCATCAAAGGAGATATATTTTAAATAAAACTTGGATTCTTTCTTGACACTTCCTCGACACTATCATCACATCATTTACCTTTCCCTTGACCTGGGAAAAAAATTTCAAAAACTTATGATGATCATAAAAAGCTCAGTAAGGGATATAAAAGTATGGAATGAAAACATTAGTCCATGTATACATAAGAATTAATGAAATCATACATTACTCAAAAAACATAAGTACTTTATCATACCTCATGAAATCATAAGATTTATGAATAACTTATAGAAAACATAAGACATAATGGTACCTTGATGCATTCATAACATTCCTAAGTAGGGAGTAACCCTCATGGTTACGTTTGGAATACCCATCACAGTATATTCCCTAAATCTATTCGGATCAACCTTAGCATGTAACTCCTTCGTGTTACCCAATTCATTGGAGAGCTATCATGGGCTCACCCGACCTTAGTTTATCACGGAACCACCCGTCTTCATAAATAATTCCCAAGAACCATAACATAATCGTATCACATAAAACATGCATAATGGAAACATAACATTTCCACATTTCAATCGCAAGATATCAATACAACACATTGATATAATCAAAAAATTATCAAAACCATTTTCAATACCAAAATAAAATAAAATTAAAACATGGTATTTATTTTTCATATAAAAAAAATTTAGGGCTTGTAGAAGAAACCGAAACTCAAATAATGGTCATAGCGGCGGAGAAGTCGTTGTCTCCGCATACGTATGACAAAATCATTCCCTTTTGTCATTTATTAAAATGATTCTTATAAAAAATATTAATTATGAATAAAAGTCAAAGTCAAAGGGGTTTATACATTGTATTAAAGAAAGTTGTGTATAAAACAAAATATGCCTCAATGTAAGGAGATTGAGACTAAGTCACGTACCTCGTGTCCGACTTGACTCGATCATTCTTTAATCTCCTGAATAATAAACTAGAGTAAATTTATACTTGCTTAAGAACCTTTTTCAATTTCATTATTCCTTTTATATCACTTATTACCATGTTATGAACATTATGTAATTATTTAAGTTAATAATGGTCCTTTTGTCGATCTTTGGTACTTGAGCCAAAAATAAACATCTTATAATTAAAAGTTGTTCATGTGGTAAAATATCCATCATATCTAGAATTATATTCATGACATAGATATAATATATATCATATATATCTAGTATATACATGCATTTATAATATTACATAACATTTAGTGGTAATAAATGAAATGCACTGTTCATGGAGACGGTAAGCCGTACGTATGCATGAACGCTACTTTCATTTCTATTTCATATTTAATGGAGTGAAATCATAATGATATAAAGGTATATTATAATTACAGTATAATATCATATATAATATCATTGAATCCATCTTTATACATCCCACATATGGCATTAACGAATCAAATCACTTTGAGGGGGTGGTAGTCCGCCCTTCCTAAAATAAAGATATCGCGTTTACACATAATAGAAACCATAAGGTATGCCATAAATGAAAAATACAGAATCATAAAGAAAAAATGGACATAATATATATCATATGTAAATATAGTGACATCTTAATTTCTACCATGAAAGGTGTTAAAAGAATATTGAACAATCATCATTTCGTGAGGCATAAATTCACCAACCACAGAAACAGTATGTTCTTTACCCATTAGACGGAGGTCTGTGTAAGCATAAATCAAAAACTTCTTATAAAAAATCCTATTATATTTAAGATACTGGTGTTGTTAAAAAATAAAGGAATAAAAATATTTTAGGGGGTTGGAGAAGAAAAATAAAACAAAAGAACACAAGTGAAGACATTACCTTTAAATCATGTAACTCCTCTTGGTTTGAACCAAAAGGGTTTCTTGAAGAGATTTCTACCTAAGGTAAGGCTTATAGGATTAATAGAGGGATGTGGAGAGATAAAATGGTCTGATATTGGCCGATCCAATGTCTTGAGAGGTGTGGGTAAGGTGGTAGAGGTGGGGGCCTTTTATAAGAGGGAGGAGGGGCACTCTTGGAAAGTCATGAAATGTTACTTTATTATAAAATGAGTTTCGGATTTGAAAGGTCCCAAAATTATACATTTCTAGGATAAGGTGATAAGGGTTAGAAATCCACCCATCCAATAGGTCTTTGACAAGTGTAAGTCTTAGATTTTACATTATATATTCATTTTATTTAAATCATTGATTAATGAGGTAATCACTACATCATCATGGTGTCATTAATTAATTAATTTATTTAATTTCAAAAAATTATAAACAAAATACCATGATGTAGGAAATCGTTTTATCTTTCCAATTACTATTTATAGTCTAAGAGATAATTTATGTACACAAAATTAAAATTGTTTTACTTTGGTGCCACATACTTTTGTTATATTTAACTTTCTTTAAAAATAAAAAGATAAAATGTCACTATCACACAAAAGTGATTCCATGGGGTCCCAATGTTGGAAAAAGGCATCCCATGGTCGTCCATGACACAACCAATAACATTAGGACACATTTTGGGGTCATTTTATATTATTATGGTATTATTTTATTACCCTTAACTACCCGATTACTAATTAATCAGGATAATTAAAGATAATTACCGTCGTTACAATTCATAATTTCCAAAAAAAGAGTCTTAATTACATAATATGTACCTTATGATTCCAAATATGGAATCCATTTTACCAAATTACAAACACAGAAATTGTAGTAGTTAATTTAAAAATAATTCTCATTGTCAAAACAAATAGCGGGTTTTTTAGAAACAATATCTATCAAAAGTTTGACAATTTTTTATATCCAATTTCAAAGTAAAATTAATTCCAATGACCACAATTGGATTAAATGGTAAAAATATATTCTATTTACACTTTAAAATCAATTAAAAAGATAATATAACCCTATAATTAAATTAGATGAAAAATCAGTTTTGAAGTAAAATGCAGTATGTTTCACTATTCATTAAAAAATAAACATTGTCAGAAAAATACCAAAAATTTATCCAAAGTAAATTTCAATGTCCCAATACTAAAGAATAAGTTTATTTTGAAAAATATAGCTTATAAAATTGTCACTATATAGATTTAATGAAATGGTTCACCATCAAATGGCGGTAAAACAATCTTTTAAAAATATTAGAGAATTCTATATTTAAGATTGGGTTTATTCTCATTTTAAGACTCTAAAACAATATCTAATTCATAAATAGACATAGATATGAAAATCCATAATTCTTTACATACTTGGGATGTTACATCCTTCCCTCCTTTAGAAAATTGTGTCCCTGTAATTTATTTACTTATCGAATAAGTAGGGGTATTTACCCCTCATTGCATTTTCAGATTCCCATGTTGCCTCTTCAATAATGTGGTTTTTCCACAAAACCATTACTTGATGAATAATCTTATTCCGCAATACCTGCTCCATGTGGTAAAAAATATGGACCGGTTTTTCCTCATAAGATAGGTTCTCTTCCACTTGAACTACCTCTAGACTCAAAACATGAGATAAATCTGGCATGTACTTCCTTAACATTGAAACATGAAAAACATTGTGTACTTGAGATAAACTCGAAGGTAAATCCACTCGGTATGCAACTGATCCAACTCTCTTTAGAATTTCATATGGCCCAATGATCCTTGGACTCATATTTCCTTTCTTACCAAATCGCATCACACCTTTCCATGGTGAAACTTTGAGGAAGACATGATCACCTACCTCCAAAGAGAGATCCTTCCTCCTATTGTCCGCATAACTTTTCTACCTGCTCTGAGATATTCTCATGTGTTTCTGTATCATCTGAACCTTTTCTTCCAACTCTCCTATTAATTATGGTCCCATCAACTTCCATTCACCCACTTCATCCCAAGAAGCTGGAGTTCAACACCGCTTGCCATATAATACCTCAAATGGTGCCATCTGTATACCAGAATGCAAATAGTTATTATAAGAAAACTCAACCAAAGAAAGATGTTGGTCCCAACATCCCTGATAATCCATCTAACAAGCATGTAGCATATCCTCCAAAGTATTAATTGTTCATTCGGACTGCCCATCTGATTGAGGATGAAAAGATGTACTAAAATTTAATTCAGTACCCAAAGACTTTTGAAGGCCTTTCCAAAAGTTAGAAGTAAACCAGGGATCATGATCTGATACAATGGAGTGGGGAAATCCATGTAACCCGAGTGTCTTTTTACGATACAAAAGAGAAAGTTAATCTAGAGAAAAAGTATCTCGTATAGCATGGAAATGAGAATATTTAGTCAAGTGATCAACAATTACCGAGATTGCATTATTACCTCGAGGTGTCTTTGGAAATCCCACAACAAAGTCCATGGATATATTCTCCCATTTCCACTCTGGCACTGGTAAAGGCTGAAGCTTCCCTTTTGTTTACTGCCGCTTTTCTTTAACCTATTTACAAGTTAAACACATCACAGTAAAATCAACAATATCTCTTTTCATTCCTTCCCACCAGTAATACTCCCAAAGATCTTTGTACATCTTAGTACTGCCATGATGAACAGAAAACTAAGAACTATGAGCTTTACATAACAACTCTCTCTTCTACTGTGAATCACCCAGAACACAAAATATCTTCCCAAATCTCAAAACACAATCATTATCAATGTTGAATTCCGGAAACAAACCCTTCTGAACCAGCTCTACCTTTTTCTATAACTCACTGTCTTGCTTCTGAGCTTGCTTAATTCTGTCTGATAGAGAAGATTTCACTGATACCTAAAAAAATAGAAGAACTTCCTATACCAACAACTTCTATGCCAAAGTTCATCAAATCCTTAACCAAAGAATCATGTTCAAAACGTAACATGGTTAATGAAGAATGACTTTTTCGACTCAAACCATCAGCCAGTTTATTTTCTTTTCCTGGATGGTAATGAATTGTACAATCATAATCCTTGATTAATTATAGTCATCTCCTCTATCTCATGTTCAATTCTTTATGAGTGAATATATACTTTAAACTTTTGTGATCAGTATATATTTCACACTTTACACCATACAAAAGATTCATCCAAATTTTTAAAGCTAAAATAATAGTAGATAATTCCAAATCATGTGTAGGGTAATTTAACTCATGAGTTTTCAACTCACGTGAAGCATAAGCAATTACCTAACCATTATGTATTAGGAATCAACCAAGTCCTTTAAATGAAGCACCATTGTAGATAAAAAACTCACCATTCCTGGAATGTAGTGCCAAAACTGGAGCAGTCACTAATATTCTTTGAAATTCCTGAAAACAATCATCACATTCTTTTGTCCAGATAAACTTAACACCCTTCCGAGTTAGCTTAGTCCTTGGGCTAGATAACTGTGAAAAATTTCTAACAAACCTTCGGTAATAGCCTACCAAACCAAGAAAACTACGAATCTTAGTTAAATTTTTGGGTCTTGGACATTCTTCAACAACCTTTGTTTTTGAAGGATCAATAGTTATTCCATCTTTAGAAACAATGTGACCAAGGAAAGAAATTTTTTACAACCAAAACTCACACTTGCTGAATTTCCCATACAATTTATTTTCCTTTAGGGTTTGCAAAATAACCCTTAAATGACTTTCATGCTCCTCTTTACTTTTATAAAAAACTAAAATATCATCAATGAAAACAACCACAAACTTATCCAAGAACTCATGGAAAATTATATTCATAAGGTCCATGAATACAACAGGTGCATTGGTCAACCCAAAAGGAATTACTAAAAATTCATAATGGAAATATCATGTACGAAACACAGTCTTCAGAATATCTTCTTCCTTTACCTTCAACTGATGGTAACCCGATCTCAGGTCAATCTTGGAAAAATACTGATCTCCTAGGAGCTGATCAAACAAATCATCGATATGAGGCAAAGGATATTTGGTCTTAACAATGATGTTATTAAAGGCTCTATAATCAATGAAAAGTCTCATAGAACTATCTTTCTTTTTAACAAATAAGACAGGGGCACCCCATTGTGATGTGCTAGGTCCAATGAAACCTTTCTCTAATAAATATTTCAATTGCTCCTTCAAATATAAAAGTTCAATTTGAGCCATTCGATAAGGGGGTTTTGAAATTGGATTAGCATCAGGAACTAAGTCAACAGTAAATACAACTTCTCGATCTAGTATTATTCTAGGAAACTCGTCAGGAAAAACATCAGGATACTCATTTACCACTAGCACATCATTAATCTGAACGGTTCCTTTATTTTCAACAATATGTGCAAGGTAACATTCATTTCCATATTTTACATTTTTCTTAGACTCATGATATGTTATCAATAGTAAGGGTTCATTCTTGTACACAAACTGAAAGTCTTTTTGAAAAGAAACTTCTTTAGCTCTACAATCAATCATAGCATGGTAAACAGAGAGCCAATCCATACCCAAGATAACATCAAACTCTACTAGAGGTAAAACAATAATTTTTGAAAGTAGGTTCTTTCCACAGATAAGGATAAGAAGATTCTTATAAATTCTTTTTGCCTCAACATTTCCCCCATGTGTTTTTACCACAAGTTCAGGAGTCAATTCTTGTGATGGAATTCCTAATTTAATAGAAAATTTTTCAGAGATGAAAGAATGTTTAGACCCCGAATCAAACAACACAATGGCATAATTTGAAAAAACAAACAAAGTACCTGATACCACTTCATTTGATGGCCCATCATCTGCTTAAGTAGTTTCCAAGGATTTCACCACACCTTTCTGCTTGTATTATGACTGCATCAAATCATTTGAGCTCTTTTTCAAACACTCATTTGCATAATGACCCATCTCATTGCACTTGAAAAATTTCACTAACTGTGAATCAAATTTGGTCTTACCATCACCCTGATCTTTTTAAGTGCAATCACAAGCCTTATGTACTATCTTACCACATCAGTAGCACTTTCCAGAATTCAGAAGACATTCCCCAGTATGCCTTTTACCACATTTATCACAAAATGAAAACTTATTTTTTTTTTACCATCAGTCCTCTTTGAAGGATTCTTCCCTTCCTCCTACCACCTAAGTCACTTCTTCTGTTGGTTGTTATAGAAAACTTGAACATCATCAAACTCCATTTCCACCTTCTCAGCACATCGAACAAGCTTTTCATAACTTTTGAACTCACTAGAAGCTATATCCCTTCGATATTTTGGCTTTAATCCTGAGTAAAATTCATTGATTTTACTATCAAGGTCTCGGAAAAAATTTGGAGCATACCTTGCCAATCGAGTGAACCTTTTTTCATAAGCAGCCATTGAGTTGTACTCTTGCCTCAATTCCAAGAATTGTTTTTCCATCCTAATTCAAACATACTTAGGAAAATATTTCTCAAGAAACATACCTTTGAATTCATCCCAGTCAAGAGAATCAATCTGATCAGCATCCCTGATATTTTTATCCGTCAACCACCACTGATCTGCTTCACCCTCCGCACAGTAAACTGCAAGACTAACCTTTTGATTCTCTGAACACCCCTTGATATTGAAAATCTTCTCTATTGATTTAATCCAACCATCAGCTAGCAAAGGGTCAGATGATCCTTTGAATGATGAAGGATGTTGCCTCATGAAATGTTCCACCACTGACATGTTCCTCTACGGTTGATCTGGCTGATCTCGTGCATGGATACCACCACCATTTATCACTTGAGTCAACTGTGCCATTACTGTAACAAACTGTTTAGTTCCAATTCCTCACATCTCAGGATGCTGATTCGGAAGGTCATTTCCTTCTGTATGCCTTCCTAGCACTGCTTCCCTAAACCATTCTGAACCAACATGTCTTAGATGAAGCAACATGGTAATCTTAAAATGCAATATCATTTCAATTTGACCATAAAAAAATATATTTGGATAATCATTAAATAGAATTATAACTATTAAAATTATCTAAACTGACCTCTGATACCAACTATATGGCCCCAGCCTTAAACATTACTTAATATTGAGTAATTTCAAGAATACACATTGAGGATATTTTCAGGTTTAGAGTTTTACAGAATTAGATCATAAATCATGCATTACATTCCACATTTAAACAGGGTGGTTACATAAAAGACAGCATTCTTTTTTCCCATCAAAGGGGATATATTTAAAATAAAACATGGATTCATTCTTGACACTTCCTCGACAATATCATCACATCATGTAACTTTCCCTTGACCTGTGAAAAACATTTCAAAAACTTGGGATGAGCATAAAAATCTCAGTAAGGGATATAAAAGTACAGAATGAAAACATTATTCCATGTATACATAAGAATTAATAAAATCATACATTACTCATAAAACATAAGTGCTTTATCATACCTCATTAAATCATAATATTTATGAATAACTCATAGAAAACATAAGACATAAGGGTAACTTGAGGAATTCATAACATTCCTAAGTAGGGAGTAACCCTCATGGTTACGTTTGGAATACCCATCACAGTATATTCCATAAATCTCTTCGGATAAACCTTATCATTTAGCTCCTTCATGTTACCCAATGCATTGGAGAGCTATCACGGGCTCACCCACCCTTAGTTTATCATGGAACCACCCGTCTTCATAAATAATTCCAAAGAACCATAACATAATCGTATCACATAAAACATGCATAAAGGAAACATAACATTTCCACATTTCAATCACAAGATATCAATACAACACATTGATATAATCAAAACATTATCAAAACCATTTTCAATACCAAAATAAAAGAAAATTAAAACATGGTATTTATTTTTCATTTAAGAAAATTTATGGCTTGTAGAGGAATCCAAAACTCAAATAATGGTCACGGAGGCGGAGAAGTCATTGTCGCCGCATAAGTATGACAAAAACATTCCCTTTTGTCGTTTAGTAAAACGCTTCATATAAAAAAGACACCTTTTGAATAAAATTAAAAGTCAAAGGGGTTTATACATCGTATTAAAGAAAGTTGTGTATAAAACAAAATATGCCTCAATGAAAGGAGATTGAGACAAAGTCCCATACCTCGTGTCCGACTTGACTCGATCGTTCCTTAGTCTCCTGAATAATAAACTAGGGTTAATTTCTACTTTCTTAAGAGCATTTTTAAAGTTCATTATTCCTTTTATATCACTTATTACCATGTTATCAACATTATTTAATTATTAATTTTATTAACGGTCATTTTTTCGATCTTTGGTACTTGAGCCAAAAATAAACTTCTTATAATTACAAGTTGTTCATGTGGTAAAATATCCATTATATCCAAAATTATATTCATGATATAGATATTTTATATATCATATATATCTAGTATATACATTCATTTATAATATTACATAACATTTAAAGGTAATAAATGAAATGCACCGTTCATGGAGACGGTAAGCCGTACGTACGCATGAACGCTACTTTCATTTCTATTTCATATTTAATGGAGTTCAATAATAATGATATAAAGGTATAATATAATTATAGTATAATATCATATATAATATCATTTACTCCATCCTTTATACATCCCACATATGGCATTAACGAATCAAATCACTTTAAGGGGGCGGTAGTCCACACTTCCTAAAATAAAGATATCGCGTTTAACCATAATGGAAACCATAAGGTATGCCATAAATGAAAAATTCAGAATCATAAGGAAAACATAGAAATAATATATATCATATATAAATATAGTTAAATCTTAATGGTCACCATGAAAAGTTTAAAAGATGATTGAACAATCATCATTTCGTGAGGCAGAAATTCTCCATCCACAGAAACAATATGTTCTTTAACCATTAGACGGAGGTGTGTGTAAGTGTAAATCAAATAATTCTCATAAAAACATCCTAGTATATTTAAGATACTGTTTTCTTTACAAAATAAAGTAATAAAAATATTTTAGGGGGTTGGAGAAGCAAAATAAAACAAAAGAGTACAAGTGAAGACGTTACCTTTAAATCGGGTAACTCCTCTTGGTTTGAACCAAAAGGGTTTCTTGAAGATATTTCTGCCTAAGTTAAGGCCTATAGGATGAATAAAGGGATATATATAGATAAAATTAGCAGATCTTGGCCGAGCCAATGGCTTGAGAGGTGTGGGTAAGGTGGTAGAGTTGGGGCCCTTTTATAAGAGGGAGGAGGGGCACTCTTGGAATGTCATGAAATGTTACTTTATTATAAAATGAGTTTCGGATTTGAAAGGTCACAAAATTATATATTTCTAGGATAAGGTGATAAGGGTTCAAAATCCACCCATCCAATAGGTCTTTGACAAGTGTAAGTCTTAGATTTTACATTATATATTCATTATATTTAAATCGTTGATTAATGAGGTAATCACTACATCATCATGGTATAATAAATAAATTTATTTATTTAATGTCTAAAAATTATAAAAAAAATACCATGATCTGGGAAATATTTTTATCTTTCCAATGACTATTTATAGTCTAAGATATAATTTATGTAGACAAAATTAAATTTTTTTTACTTAGGTGCCACATACTTTTGTTATATTTAACTTTCTTTAAAAATAAATAGATAAAATGTCACTATCACACAAAAGTGATTCCATGGGGTCCCAAAGTTGGAACAAGGCATCCCATGGTCGACCAGGACACAACCATTAGCATTAGGACACATGTTGGGGTCATTTTATATTATTATGATATTATTTTATTATCCTTAACTACCAGAGTACTAATTAATCATGATAATTAAAGATAATTACCATCGTTACTATTTATAACTTCCAAAAAAAGAGTCTTAATTACATAATTTTTACCTTATAATTACAAATATAGAATCCATTTTACCAAATTAAAAACACAAAAATTTTAGTAATTAATTTAAAAATAATTCTCGTTGTCAAAACAAATAGCAGGTTTTTTTAGAAACAATATCTATCAAAAGTTTGACAATTTTTTATGTCCAATTTCAAAAATTGAAATTAATAAAAATGACCACCATTGGATTAAATGGTAAAAATATATTCTATTTACACATTAAAACCAATTAAAAAGATAATGTAACTATATAATTAAATTAGATAAAAAAGCAGTTTTGAAGTAAAATGCTGAATTTTTCACTATTCATTAAAAAATGAACATTGTCAGAAAAATACCAAAACTTTAACCACAGTAAATTTCAATGTCCAAATACTAAAGAATAAGTTTATTTTGACAAATATTTCTTATACAATTGTCAAAATATAGATTTAAAAAAATGGTTCTCCATGAAAAGGAGGTAAAAAATCTTTTAAAAATATTAGAGAATTTTATGCTTAAGACTGGTTTTATTCTCATTTTAAGACTCTAAAACACTATCTAATTTATAAATAGACATAGATATGAAAATCCATAATTATTTACATACTTTTTATGTTACACATTCTCTCATCATCACCCCCTTTCATGGTTTATTATTCACCATTCCTGGTATAATTTCATCATTGTAGGGTGTGTTGGAATCCTATTGATGAATTTAATACTATTATTTCCTACTTTTTCTGTTTATCTGACCAAATTAAATGTTTTTTATATGCAATCGGTTTTTTTATATTTTCATCACATTTGTCTGATACATCAATTTTTCTATTTTTATATTGAACAAAATCCCAATATTGGATGAGTGAATATTCATTGGTATAAGGTAAGTGTTCTATATTATTTTACCTTAAATTTTCAACATTTATAACATGTATAATTATGTAGAATATTGAACTTCCCACATCGTTCCCTTAAAGTGTAATGTTATTTAAATTAAATTATTGAAGCACAATCAGTAGGTTCCTTAGACCCTTTACATGGATGGAGGTTGAGAACCTCAACATGAACCACCTATTATAGAGATTTTAATTACATGATTTTTTTACTGTCCATGAATTGTGATTAAACTAACCCTTAGCTTTATTCCTTAAATTCCTTGATAGATTTATAAATTCCTTAATGAAATGAATTTTTTTGGATAAAACCCTTTCTCCAGGGTAACTCGCCTTAGGTTTAACATTTATGAATCGACTAATATAAATAATTGAATTAAATTGGAATCAATTTAATGAAATGTTTACTCATGAATTATATAATGGAATGGGAGTTTCTCATAGCCTTTATGTTTTTTAGAAATGAAATAGTTTAGTTACATAGTTGATTAGATTATAGTATAAATTGTTTTTCTTGTCCATGAATTATATTTTGGAATGAATGACTACTCTTTTCCTATTTTAATTATTTTATATAAACTGCATACACCATAAATTATTATTCCTTGAATGAACATTAGATTACAATATAGGATTTCCTTAGACACACTCATAAGTTAGATGAATTATTTTATGCCTTAATCGAACCTTGGATTCCCAAGTAGGAATTCCTTGGATAAGCTCATAGGTTAGAGGAATTACATTATGCCTTAAGTGAAATCGGGTTCCTATTTACATTATTAATTAGTTAAGGGATCATTAGGAAAGTGGAATTACCTTATACAAGATTATTATTGTGAGTAATCTATTTGGGATGTTGGACATGACATTTGACACCCCCTTGAATTGGGAAATTAGATATTGTGTTTCACATCTATTTGGGTGGATGGACAGGATGTTTCAACCCCTGCAGTAAGGATATTAGACATGTCCTTTTACCTAAATATATGGGATGGTCGGGCATGGATCTTGGTATCTCCTATTTATATTCTTAGGATCATAACCATAATTATAAAATTATACACTTATGATATTTTTTTCATGGATTCCTGAGTTATTTCTGGGGTACAGGATATTAATAATTATCTATATATAGGAATATATATATATTATTTATTATATAGTACATATATATAAATATATATATATACACACACCTATATACATTGTGACATGTATTCAGAGATATTTTATCTTTCGTTGAAGAAGGTATGGTCAGATTGGTGTCAATGAGATTCATGGGCCATATTTTATTATATTCATTTTTCACGATTTTAGTTATTATACCTATACACTAATTTATCTTATATTCATATACTAGATTACATTATACACCATTAGTGGTGGCCTACATATTTTATGTCACGTCCTTTTCCTTTTTTTTGTTTAGAACCCAAAAAACCTCATGATTATAGGTATTGGGTCAAGGATTATGTTATGTGTTGTTAATCATATACATGGGATATTAAAATCATAGGACTAAGTCATTTATTTGGATTCTCATGAAGATAGACTTGGGTTTTTTATTTTTTATGTGGGCTTATGTATTACATGCTATATGGTCACTGATTTATATTTTAGTATGTTTATGAATGGTTCTTATTCATTTATTATTGATTGTCAATTATTATTATCTTTCCTCTCTATGTTTTTCATCTTCTTTCATTGTTCTTTATTTATGATTTCTATATGTTTGTATTGATTCATAGGGAATAATATCTCTATTATACCATCATTGGACCCTCCCTTATAATCACAAGCCTCTATCATATTGGGGGCATGGTAGAGTCTGAGTGGCCAAACGGCTCGAGGGACCATTTTAGTGGATCCCAGGATGGGATGATATAAGTGGCATCATATATTCTTTTCTATTTTTTTCTTACCATTTTGGGATGGTATACATGAGACAAGGAATATGTAGACACTTGTTAATTATCTCATTTATGGGTCTAGCAAAACCATGTGTGACGGAAAGATCATGATTCTAGGGATAGGACTATTGTTTATGTTTCTCATTATTATAGTTGATTATGATTTCACCTTGGGATATTGTTATACATACACTGGTTATTGGTTTATATATTTATTGGTATTATACCCTTAGCCTAGTATGGAATTTAAGGGATGATACATGCATCATTCTAGTAACAAATTTATTCACATGTCGTGAAGATGCCATGTCATATAGATTTTAGGTCTTGACTTCATTATTATGTGCCAATTTTATCTGAATACCATTATTCTAGGACTATTTCCATAAATACCTACAATTATTTTATAATGTGTCAAAATTATTTTCCATAATTAAGATATATGATTGGTTATTAACTTTTCAACATTAATGTAAATGTTTTTATAATATATCTTGACGGTAGAACCTTAATTAACAAGTCGTGACATGTTTGGGCCATGGAACATTAGTTTCATGGAATGAATAATTTTTTGTTAAGACATATAATCAGATAATTGTATATGGACTTGTTATATTCTCATACTGAAGGTAGAAAAATTTTTGTCGTTACATGATTTCTAATTGTAACTTATAATGGAAATTATCATTATAATATGGGAATGTTAATTAAACTAACTAGATGATGATATATATATAATGGTGGAATTAAAATTACTATGTAATTTTATTGTTAAAATGATGTTTAATTTTTCAACTTATAAGGATTTTCTCTTATAACTTGGGCACGAGGACTCATATGATTGAATTTCTAAATGCACAACCGAATACAAGTTGGTTGGTTGGGGAATATTTTCTATGAGATAAACTCATTAAGGGTGTCTTAATCAGAAATCAATCAACTAATATGAGTTTCACTTAAATATAAGTAGATTGGAATGTCTGGACCCTCATAGGGCTTCTGTATGTTTATATTTCCTTGGTATTTAACCCTATGGGGGTATGCTTTTGATAATTATGGGATGGTTATTTAAATTTTTAGTGGATGTTTATATAGGTAACTTCTTAATGTATGGTGTCATATTTCTAAAAAGAACCACTTAAATTGATAAAATCATTTTTATTATTCTTTTGAGATTTATTACAATGAGGAGTCAGTTAATTAAAATTCCAATTACAAACTAATGAGTATTTTCCACTATAGCTTGGATTTAGAATTTTCATTAACAATGATGGGCTATGATAATGTTATGGATTGATGAAATGGTTTTTAAATGAAATTATGAAATAATTTTCCTAATGATATATGGTGATAGTAAAATAAATTGATTATTACCATTTCATTATAATTGTTACTAGATACTCCATATGTGTGAGCTACATAAATTTTTTGTAATAAATGAGAATCAATTAAATACCCTAAACCCTAAACTTTAATTCTGTGTTCTTAGTTTCAACCTTTGAGTATGGGTAATTTAAAATTATTACCTTGGTTGTGAATGTGGATGTATCCCACAGGTCATAGTTGACATTTTTCTATACCGTGAGCTTAGAGGTTAGGTTGTTAAGCCTAGTTCCCTTTCTAGCATAACCTTGATGTTTGATCCACCCTTTATTTTTCAACATGGTGCTAGTCCAATGTGCATTGTGTCCTTGTAGATAAAATAATTTCTCAATGTTTTTGATAAGTTTCAAATGTGAGGTGTCATTTGGGTGTCGTTTGTCCCATGTATGACTCTTAGTTTACTAAACGAAACCAGGATTGCAAAGTGTTATATGTTATTTTATCTTTGTTGGAAACATGATCAACATGTAATTATCTAGTTTATAGGGTTTTACATACCTTGGGAACGGTCGGACACATAGTTGATTGAGTGACCCTTATTTTTCAATGATGGATGATGTGATGACTCATCATCTAGGTTAACAGTTGTATGGGGAAATATGACTTGAGGAAATATAGTGTCTCTGGACTTGTTAAATTAAAAAATATAGTAGATCATGTTATGTTATTTTTCTATTGTAATATCACATTATTTTACATGTGTTAAAATTGGATATGAAATTTTACAGTGAACCATATTATTTTGATGTTAATAGTATGATCCTTGAACTATTATTCTATGATCACAAGTCATCTCAGGAGTAGAGTTATCTGGGCCTTAAAATTGATTTGACTCATCCCAATGCTTGGGATGATGTTGTAAAAGTATCAGGTGTTAAACCCATTGATCGGGATTAGTTCGGATTCTATTCCAGATGTTAATGGCATGTTTGATCATGGATCGAGAGAGTGTCACACGTGAAGTGAATGTAATTCTGATCTACCTCACTTTTAAGTGTATGGTTTTTCTTTTCTCTTTGTTCAAAACTTTTTATAAGTGTGTTTACCACATACATTACCCATTTTCTGTGGTGGATGGACTGTGTGTTATGGGATGAAATTTCATTCACATAAAATTAGTACTTGGACACTCCTAATGTTTGGATCACAAAATCAGTTGTAAAGAGTGTTTCCCTCTATATAGAGGGAACACAGACATAAAGAGCCATTGAAAAAATTTCAAACTAGATTTTGGAAGACATTTAGTCTAGTGGGATTGAGTTTTCTAGACTTAGAGATGATGCTGGATATAAAATTTAGTTTCTAGTTGAGTTTAATTCTGAATGCTATATTCAGACTCATGATGAATAAGTGATCTTGGAGTTTGACTGGTCAATAACACATTTGTGCTTGTAGGGAAGTACAAATGTTAGGTGGTAAGTGGAGTAACAAACCATTGATGAATGTAGAGAGTCAAAATTATACCTCGGTGAATATTATAGAATGATCATACATACCTATAATTATATAATTTGTGATCAAGGGTTTAAATTTATCATCAACTATTATTGTAGATACCTTTTAAATAAATTAGTTGGATTAATTTTATTGACATAGTGGTTATTAAATCTAGATGGTGGGTTGAGGCCGCCAATTGTCTGTAACATTCTGCATGATGATCACTTTTTAGGGAATGACCCTTAAGACAGTACTATATGAGGTATGATCATGGTATTAGGTTGTGAAGAGGTTGTTGACCCATAGTTAGACTTAGTCAGACATCATTAGTAGACATGGTTTTAGGGGTTGTTTCAAAGAAAATACCACCTGTTTTGATGGGTTGTGGATTGGGAGATCTAAAAATAATTATTGATGGTGATCCATGATAATTTATTTGTGTACTCTTGGTTCATATAAAATCATTCCCCCTATCTTGAAAATATTATGAGTACACTAGTATAGCATCGGGTATACACTAAGGTAATCAAATGACCTTTTGGTTTGATCGATGACCCTCATGTGATAAGGGCCATGGTATCCTGAGATCAGTCACTAGACAATCTCTTTATCTCCTTAATGCCATTGTATTATAAAATCAAGGATGTCTTGGAAAGGATATGTCCTCAGAAGTTGTTTATGGACTTTATTGATCTTGGTTGAAACAACTTCAATGCACCTTAGAATAAAGGTGTTGAAATTGGGTTTTTCAATGCATTGATAGTTAAAGATGATTGTTTTTTTGAATGTTCATCCATAGGTGGTTAAAATTTAGTTTTCATGGTTAGTTAAAAGTGACTGGTGAGGAAAAATATTAAATAAATTGTCAAATAAGATTAGTATAGTGCAAGAGTTAGTCAAGGCCTTTAAAGGAACATATGGCATGACCAGTTAAACTTGATAGATTGAATTATGACAATTTTAGGATAAACAAGGTCCAATATCAGATCCCTCATGTGAATATAGATTTTTTGGTATTATTATCATTCAAAGAGAATTGTTAATACATTAGGTTCCTCTTTCAATATTCCATCTGATGAAGGGAGTATAATGGCTCAAAATTTGATGTGGAAAGCTTGAGACAATGGAAGGGAGTTATATAGGATGGATGATAAAATAGGTGACTACATGATCATTTATCAGGTTATATGAGCTTGGATAAGTTTCATATTGATGTTTTAGTTTTTTATTTGATCATTGGATTGATTTTTAGTGGTTTAAGTATAGTGTGTTTAAATTAGTGCATGTAGGTGCATATACTGTAGTAAATGAAATGAAACCATTTGAGTGGGAAATCTAAAGCCATGTAGGTTCGGTGAAGTTTTAATTATTCCATAATTATTCTTGAGGATTAGAACTTATAGGGGGTATTGTAACCTCTTGTGATTTTACTTGGTTGAAAATTTTAAGAGAATTATAGTTTTCTTTTGGTGGATGGGCCAAATCTTATACTGAGCTTCAGAATGAAAATATAATCATGGGATCACTTCAATGTGATATCATTAGATGGGGATTAACTCCGGAGATGTGAATAGGGTTCCTGGTTGTGTTTCTAGATCAGTATACTCTGAAAAACTAGTTTTTGGAAAGCTAAAGTAAGGCTCACATTTTTTACATAGATAGTGTAGACCATTCAACCCAACTGTGTGGTCCTGTAAGGGGTGTCACACTATTTTTCAAACCATGCACCTGAGGCCACTTAACTGTGTGATTTTCATGAAAAAAACTATAGAGGGGATGAAATAAATTGTGCAATATTTTTTATACTATTCTCATAGAAATATGAGTGGTTTTCCCTTTAGACAGTAGAACTACATGGTTTTTATAAGATTATCCAAACATGTGGCTAGTTAAAAAGAGAAAATTACCATTTCACCCCTCTAGTCATTAATGGGTTTTTACCACATTTTCACCCCCATATCACAAACGCGTGATCTCTACTCTTACTACCCCTTCCATGGTGAGTATTCACCATTCTTAGTTTTATTTAATCATCAACCGATGAATTGGAAGCATTTTGGTATTTCTAAGTCTCCTCTTTCTTCCTTTTTTAATTTATATCTCCATATTAAATTTTATTATCATGTGTGCTCTGTTCACCTATTTTCAAGTAATTTTTTTGATCATTAAATTTCTCTTGAATTGTGTTGAATCAAAGCGTGAGATTATATTAGTGAAACGTTATTGGTATAAGGTAGGTGGTATATATACTTTTCCATTAATGTAGTGTCATTTATAAAACTCATCATTATGAAACATGAAAAACTTTCCATGAGTTGGCCATTAAAATGTAAAATTATTTAAATGAAATTCTTGGATCATAACCAACATGTTCCTTAGACCCTTTACATGGTTGTAGGTCGATGAAATCAAACCAAACCACCACATTAGGTGTTTTTGATTAAATTCTTTTTGTATAGTACATGACTAGTGATTAAACCACCACTTTGGTGTGTTCTTTAAATTCCTTAACATGTTTACAAATACCTTAGTGAATTAAAATATTTTAGATAAACCTATTAGTCATTGATAATATTCATTATACTGTAATAAGTTTAATGAAATGTGTCTTGATTAATTATAGTATGTAATGGGTTTTTATCAGGAAATTCATGTATTTTATAAATGAATGGTTTAGTTTCATAGTTTATTTTATTATATTATAAATTATTTTACTTTTCCATGAATTATATTTTTTCATGAATGAAATCTCATGGGCTATTTTATTTATTAAATGTTAAATTTTAACACCTTAAATTATTATTCCTTGAGGGAACATTGGATTGACGGGTATGAATTTCTTATATTGGGCTTATAGTTTAGATGAATTATATTAATCCTGGATAAAACCTTGGATTTCCATGTAGAAATTCTATTGATGGGCTCATATGTTAAATGATTTACACTATGAATTGAGTGATATGGGGTTCCTCATTATATAATTCGTTGTTTATTGGATCATAGGGAATGTGGAATTACCTCATATATGATTATTATTTAAATGACTCAGCTAAGGATGTTATAAAAGAAGTTTCACACCCCCTTGGTCTAGGATTTTGGATATGGTGTTTCACATTTATTTGGGTGGCTGGATATGATACTTTATGCACCATGAGGAGGATGTTTGACATGAAGTTTCATATAAGTATTTAGGATGGTAAACCATAGTTCTAAGTTTTCCCTATCCAGATGATTTGGATTGTACCTATATTTACATTATGATACCCTTATGATATTATTATGATTATGCCTGAATTCTTGAGTTAGACCTCGGGTCCTGGATAGTACTACATATCTATATATATTACATTATATGTTCTCTCATATATAGTACATATATATATATACATAAATACCTATATATATACCTATACACATGGTGACACATATTTAGTGATGTTCTATCTTAGGCCAAAGAAGGCTTGTTTGGATAGGTGTCCATGAGTAACCTGGGCTAGATTCGATTATATTCATTTTTTCACTACATTAGTTATTATACCTACACACTACCTTAATTTATATTCATATATTGGATTTCATTAGAAACTGTTGGTGTTGGACTAATAATTTTATCCCATACCCTATTTGGGATACAATTCAGTACTCGAACAGACCTTATGATTCCAGGTTAAGGACCATAGATTATGCTATGTGTTGTCACTCATATACATGGGAGAATAGGATCACAGAACTAAGCCAGTGCTTAAGATTATCATGGATATATCATTGGTTATTTTGTTTTAATTATTATTAACTATAATGTATTACATTTTGTATGTCTAGTCCTACATAATTTATCATGTCCATGCATGGTTCTTATAAACTTTTTATTGGTGGTTAGTTATTATTATCTTCCATTACCATATTGTTCATGTACTTCCTTTTGTATTTATTTATTGTTCATATAAGTTTGTACTAATAAAAATGGTATAGTATCCCCATTATACCATCATTAGAAGCTATATTCTATTTAGTAAACTCTATAATATATGGAGTCATACTATAGGCCTAGTGACCGACAATCTCAGGGCAACATTTTATTGGATTCTGGTCAGGGATGATAAATTTTTTTATTATCTTCTTATCATATATACCATACATATTATATATATATCTGAGTGTGTGTGTGTGTTTGTTTTTGTGTTATATTTTCATAAATACCTATTTTAATTTACTCTTATTTTTTAGGGAAAGTAAATTTTTAGGTTCTCTTTAATGTTTTCTCTTTTAAGTAAACCCAATTTTTAAGGGAAATCCCTTTGTCTACAATATTGGAAACTATCACACCAATAAAGTTTTTTCACCTTGATTATTCTTCTAAAAACCTTAATTAGTTCATAAAAAATGTTTTTATTTAAATCATTTTTTATTAAAAATGATATTATTTTTCATTCTTTAAAAATTTCCTTTACTTATTTCATAGAGTTTCTATTAAGTGGTTCACTTTCTTTCATTCTTCACCTAGTATTTCTCATAAATATTATATATTGGAACTACTTGTCCAAGAAATAAGTTCATGTTTAAATTATTAATGTTAAAAATTATTTAATTCTTTCTTATATAGTAAATATATATGATATTTCCTTCACTTATTTATTAAGAAATTATTTTGAAAACCCACATCCTTATTCTGGGTTATATCATTCCTTTGAATCATATATGATTTATTTTTACATTTTTTTGAACACATATTCTCATACATATAATGATGTAATATAACCAAAATTATGATGTTTGGATCTGTTATATCCCTTCAATGCATTGGGTAATGTTAATGTCTCATGATATGGCATATATGGTCCATAGGCGGTTAGCCAAAGTACACTATGTATGGGGCATGGGTGGTTAGCCTAATCACACTATATTATGATGGAGGATAGCTTATTTTATGTGTTATTAAAAGTTATCCTTTAAGTATTCTTATTATTTCATGCTTTATGAAGTTTCCACATGATTATGATTCCATGATATTATGCTTTTATTTCATTGTACCATGTCTTCATGTTTTTATCATTCTTTTTATGATATCATTATTATGCCTCTTAAACATTGTGATAAGATTTATTTCCATATTTATTCCATTAAAGGGATTTTTGGATCACCCTTTTCATTATTTATTTTCCCTATGGTATCCTATGTCGTTTAAAGAGTTAGATGGGAGTTAGGGTAGTTTTGTGTTTTTTAAATAAAGTGGATATTTTTACATTTAAGATGTTGTATTTTTGTAAAACAATAATCAAATTACACCATAACTATTTATAATCAATGTGTTTTTATTGTAAAATAATGTTATTAATAATTAGATATTCTGGGTTTAAGTTCAGGATCACTATAGTTGATATCCAATGAATGTTTATTTATTTTTGGAGATTAGGATGACAAAACATTAGTGAAAACCCGAAAGAGAAGTCTAATGGATAATCTTATGTGTATGCGAACACCCAAAATTATTTCATAAAGTGGAGAATATGTGGTTTTATTTTAAATATATACCTATATCGATACTAAAGGTGGACATAGTTTTTACTTAGATTCATCTAGGGGTAATAACCCTAAAAAGAGTTTGTTGTGTATATTTTAGCCATCATTCTAGAAAATGGTGAATGAAATATAGAACTTTGTGAATGAATTATTTTCTAGATACTTTTAGGGACTTGGTTGAGATGTATTTTATAACCAAATATAAAGTTACCTCACTTGAAAGAAGAGAGTTATAGTATCATGAACACATAAAATTATTGAAATGAAAGTATCATAGGTTGAAATAAAGGTGTAATTTGAGAATTAATATTTTGATTGAGATTTAATATTCATATAATCATTTAATTTGGATATATTGATAGCCATTTTGGGTTTTAGAATTTTATTGAAACAATATCAAGGAAATGATCATAATAAAGGTATGTATCTAAAAAGTACTATTTATTATATGTAAATAAAAAATCATAATTAAATGGTTTGGAATCATGGAATAAGAATGTTATAATAGAAAGGGAGATTATCTTAGTCCCACTTAAGATAGTGAGGTTTATTCCATAATCGAAATTAATTTTTTATAGTTATAATTATTTTCATTACTGAGTGATATTTATCGATGGTATTTTGGTTATTGTAAGGTTTTGGTGAAACTTCTAGGGATTTTTCTTTATTAGTTTAAATATAATGGTTTTGAAACTTATATTAAATGGAATCGATAACCTTGAGATGTTTTTCTTATAATAAGGATATATTATTGGGAATAACTATTAAATAATATATGATAGAGATATGGATATGTCTTATGTTTTAAAGGTTGGTTTATTCTGATAAAATTCAGTTAGACATTTCTTTTAATCATGGAATTGATTAATGACTTCATGAAAAAAAAATTCCATGATATTTTTTGTGAAATGTATCTCAATTTTTGGGATAGTGATATATATAGAATTATTTATGAATTTATAAAGTATTTATTGAAGATAAGAGTTTATTTTTTTAGGAATATATGATTTCATTATGATTTAATTTCATAGAGTTTCAAATGGTTTTGTTAAAGGTATGCTATTGGGAATATAAGATTAATTAATAAACATAATTGAGTATTAGATTTTATTAGGATTTATATTGTTTGAAGAAATATATATAGCTTAATATTTATTTAAGAGAGAAAGATGAAGGTTATATTAAGTGTTTCTATCCAGAATATTTATTTTTTGATTAATTCCTCCACCTACATTCATCAGTTATCAAAAATTCAAATTTAGAGAATGTGATTTTTATATGGGAATGAATGTAACGACTTGATATTTTAATATATGTTTACCTTTAATTATGTCTAATATGTTTAATGTTTTTTCCCCACACACAACATCTAACCAAAACAAAACCATGATATGTTTAGACCATTAAAATAGAAGTCATTGAATTAGAAGGTATTAACTAGATTGAAATATATATTAAAATATGTAAAAAATGAAACTTTTACAAATTTACTTAATTAATAATTATATTTAACAATATATCTTTTTATACAATCTAATTTTTATTAGAAAGCTATTTTAATTTTAAATATTTTACATATTAAAATATAATAGTAATTGATTAATTATACATTTATTAGTGCTATATTTGAATTAAGAACAAGGACAACCACTATTTTAAAAATTTATTTTCCTATAAAAATATCTGTTCATTATATTTTATGATTTAATTTAAATTTTAAAATATAAAATTATTGAAATTGAATTTCAAAAAATATTCTTCTTTTCTAATTTGGAATTTCAATATTTTCTTACTTTAATTTTATGTATTTTTTTCTAAAATAAATGAATTTTAAGTAAACAACAAAACATAACAACTTTTATAAATACCTTCAATTTTATAAAATTACAGGTTGAAGATTTTTTAATAAAATTAGAATAAAAAATTATATATTATAAATTTACATTAATCATTTGAAAATTCTATGTTTGGTTTATAAAATCAATGTATAATATTTTATAAATTTTACAAATATTTTATGAAAAAAATCATCATTTTATTTAATTAAGATTGAACCTGGGGAAATTTAGGTTAATGGTTTACATACTTATAAAATAATCTTATTTGATCAATAATAACATTTTTAATACCATTATAAACAATAACATTAAAATAATTTCCTATAAATAAAATTTATGGTTAAAATACAAGTTTTTAAAAATAGATTTTTACACATACAAAAGTTAAAATTAGATTCCCTACATAAATAAAATAATCTGATAAAATAATCTTTAAGTTTGAGATAATAGTTTTAATACTATTTAATGTGAAAAAAAAATACTTTTTAGGAATAAAATTTCAATTATTAGGATTAATTCTAATTACAGTGATAATGCTGAAAAAATTATTTTAACATTATTATTTTATTATTATCATTGAATTTATATATAAGAAATTAAAATAAAATCAATAAAAATATAATATTTTATGTTATATAAACACATAAATAAATATATTAATATTAATTTAAATTGTAAAAATAAATAAATAAGATTAAGAATCCACAATTGTCATAATGCCATTATTCTACTAAAACAGTTTTAATACACATTAACTAATTTAATTTAGATGTTTTTTTTGTAATATTTATCAATTGAATTAGATTAAATAGATGTTAAATTTTATTCTATCACCCACAGATTTTCATATATGGGTTATGATATATTTTCTAATAAAACAAAGAATCACTTAGTGAAAAACTATTCACACTGTTTAAAAGTAAAAGAATAAAATGTAAAAACATAATGGTAACAACCCTGTAAAATATTTAAAAAATATGTGGAAAGAATTATTTGACTATTTATTGATTTAAATAAACCACCAAATCCATTATTTATAATTTTTTGAGCCATTGAACATGGAACAGTGTCATAGAATTAATAAAATATAAAGGCAGTTTCAAAAAATGTCATTTTCCTCGGATAAAACATGGCCATTTAAAAAATTTCCTACATACACATCCCATTAAAAAATTTCATTAAACTCTGCCAAAATATATTCTTATATATTTTACCCATATATTCCTAAACCCCATTTCAGACTATGTTATCCTAAGGCCTTCAATTCCATGTATTTTTCCGAGGAAGGATCAAGTATCCAATGTAAGTATTACCTTCTTTATAGATTTTTCTACTTAATATTACCATTCAAAATATATTATATACATAAAAAATTGATGAAGAACGTATCATTTTTATACTTTTATTTTATTATATTAATTTAATAATCACTATTTATTTTTCTTTATTTGAAAATAAAAACAAAAGCGTTATTAGTTTGTTATGTGGTCTACCTCCTCTAAAAGGGAAATCTTCCATTATTCATCAGCATAATTCATGGATTATAAAAATGATATAATAGATGGATAAATATGATATTTTTTATATATAAATATATATGTTTATGAAACTTCAAATTATCATATTCTTTATTTTCTTATCATTTATTGAGAAATGGAAACATTAATCATGTGTATATGCGAACTATCACCTCTGCGATCAATGTGTTTCATTTTTCATCGCCAACCAAAAATTTTTGATTTAAAAACATCATATACATAAATTTTTTAAATAAATTTTGTAATATTATGGATATTGTGAAAAAAAAATTCAACACTTCTGACCATGGTCAACATATGTATGGAATTACATAAACATTGACCAAACAACCTCAAGTAACCGATGCAAGTGAACATTATATTAAGAATAAGTTACAAAAGATAGTATATATAACCTAAAAAAATTAAAAAATATATTCATATGGATATTATATATATATATATAATGATCTAAATTTATTTATTCAAGATGTTAAGTTCAAGTGCGTAGTACTTTCGGACACAATAGGTTTTTTCATCTCAATTTTATTTCATTAAGAGATGTTTTAAATTGATGCACCAATTTCTTATTTATATAGTATATGTATTTAAAAATAATATAATTTAGTGTAATATATGGATTAATTCATTTAATTTATATTACTATATAATTTGGAATCTTCCAATGACTTTTTATTCACAAATTACTAATGTTGTAAGGGTTTCAACCCAAAATTTCCTTCTTCGAGGCACATTTTATTTTATAAACCTATTTTCATTTCTAAGGTTCATCTACATTCAATTTTATTTGTGATAGCATGAATTATATTTATTCATGTTATGTGAATATCAACATCAATATATCTCTCTTCAAGTGGTCTTTATTTGAATTTTTCTTAAGAAGTAAGGGATCCTCCTAACCACCACTGTTACCTTTTGGCTATATAGTCTTTTTATTCTTCCCCACTTTCATTTATCTTATTATCAAATTTATCATCCATATTCGATATATATATTGTTTTTCATATATAAGTGGTTTAATTTACCATTTTTTATCTAGGTAAAGTATATTTTTAGGTTTCCTTCAAATTTTTCTCTATTAAGTGAACCCAATTTTAAAGGGAACTTACCTTTGTCTACAATCATGTCATGAATAACCCCCATAAAATATTTTTACCTTGAATATTTTAAAAAAAATTTATTTATGGGAACATTTTTTTCAATTATGGTTTTATGTAAAATTATATACACTTTCCTTCTTTAAAAATATCATTCCATTATTTCTTAAAGCTTCACCTAAGTGGTTCACTTTCATCCTTTCTTCATTATGTCATTCTCAGGAATTTTATACATTGGAAATCTAGTTATAAGTCCTAAAATATTTTTTTAATTTTATATGTTCAAAATTATTTATTAATTTTTTTATTGGAAATCTATATGATATATCCTTCAGTTATGTCTTAAAGAAAGATTGTGGAAACTCACTTATTTATTAAGGGTCATATCTTGCTTATGATTTATATATGGTTACGTCTTTATTTTATAGAATACATATTGTTGGAAAAAATCCTTCTTGGTAGTTCTTTTTTATTTATTTTTTATTGAAAAGGGTTGAGTTTTTTTATTAAGGTTCATTGTCAAAGGATATACGAAGAGTGAGAATTAATGTCAGAACTGATCTCATGGAGCGTGAATATATGATCTCAAAGAGTTTGATATGTTTTCTCTCATGATCATGAATTTACTATCTCACAATGTACAAAACTTTTGTTCTCATTGATATTGAATGTATTATCTCATGGATTTTGAATGTCTAAACAGATCCCATGGATTATGAATATCTGAACTGATCACACAGAGTGTGAATGTGAAAACTGATCATGTGAGGTGATCGTATAGAGTGATCATGTGAATCACATAAGTCTGAATGGATCACATGAAATTTTTCTAGAAAATTTTTACATTTCCCACTTGTGATCATGTGAGATAAAGGAGATAACATTATCTCATGACGTGATCCATGTGAGTATAAGAGGATCTCATAGAGAGATCATTAGAATCACTTGAATACACTTCATGATTTTTATAGGACCTTGTAGAGAGATCATATGAAGGTAATGAAGAAAATTAAGTGAGAAATGATAGAGATATCTTTTAGGTATTCAAAATAATAAAACATCATGATTTTCATTAGATATAATGATGGTATCTCATTAAGTTATTCAGTAAAATGTCACTGACCCCACAGGATTACCATTTGATCACGTGGTAGGATCATGTAAAGCATTCATGATTATGATTTTATCTTGAGATGAGATCATGTGAAGAATGCATGATTGTAAATTAAACATGATATGAGATCTTTTGAGATACCTAAATACAGTTTACTTTATCAGGTTCATCACTTGTAAGATGAGGCAGGTGATTATGCGAAGTAATCACATAAAGTATGTAATTTTTATTTCTTAGGTGGTCGAACAGATAGCTTTTTATAATTTTTAGAGTTAATGTGGTGGAATTTTTCATATAAAAAACCTACTAACCCATCCTTAAGAGTTGAATAATTTTTACACAAATGATTTATCTTAATCAAATTCCATAGAAGGGGTATCACATAAGGCCAAGTAGTGTTCACGATCAATAATGCATAAGTGTTTTTCATTAGTATAATAAAGACTTACATTAGATTCATTTGATACAAGTAGTTTTAACAATGTCTTTTAAATGGTTGTCATGATGGTATCATGTGAAGAGAAGTGTGTGTAGGATGTTTTCACACATAGATAGGCCTATTGATATCATATAATCTATGTGGCCGGAACAAGGGCACACGAACCCAATGATTTTAATAAGGTATTTTAATTCAAATGAACTATAAAAGTTCTTAGGATCCACAATATCTGAATACTGTCTTTTGATTTATATGAACTAAACAAGCACTCATGATCCACACTATCTGAACAAGGTCTCACTATCAACATGATCTAACCAAGGTCTTGAATTCTTCAAGAACTAAGAAAGGTCTTATGAAGGATTATAATATAAGGGACTCACAAATTTGGCATGCAATCTATGTGATTCAAATGGTGTCTCATGGAGGGTTCTCAAAAATCAGACTTGTTCTAGAGCATCACAAAGGGGCCTCGCTCCATAATATCATGCAAGGGGTTACATGTTAGGATTTCATGTAGGGGTAACAAACTAAGTTCATGCACAAGGAGATAAAAATTTGATTTGCCCTATAAAAATATCATATCCATATCTGAATTTATAATAATAATAATAAGACATAGGATCCTCACCATTATACAATACTTATAGAAGGAGTAAATTAACTACTAAATCCAAGACATTTAAATGATGAATTGGCATCTTTTTATGGTTTTTACAAAGTGACGAGAAGATTCTATGATATCATTTGGAATGTTAATTCTCTAGGTGATGTTTAACTCATGGTTTATAAATATAAAATGAAGTTTAATGTAACCTCTATAAAAAATTTTACAACTCTCAACAATGATAATTTTTTCCCTTTGGCCTGCATTCCAATTTTTTCAATTTATAAAGGAGTGATACTAAGAGGGATGTGTGAGGGAAGTGATCCTGGGGAGAGAGTGCATCTAACTCAAACATTGTTAGGGAAGTGAAAATGGGAAGGATTTACCTATCATAAAAACAAAATATTTCACTTTACTGGATTTTATACATTACCAAATTACTTATGTGTTCCCCTTGGACATAGCCCAGTGAGGGTGAACCAAGTAAAAATATGTGTTTCCTTGTTCATTCATTCTTACTTAACTTCCTATGAAACATCATTAGATGAAGTTTGAAAGGATAAGATCATTATTAACAATAAATATAAAAATAACTAACTCTCATAATAAAGAGGTCAAGATCTAGTAGTGAAAGAAGAATTATGGAAAGTATATACATACACAGATTCACCCGAACCCCATCCCCTCTATGGTTATATAAGCCCATTTTTATGACTATAAATTGGTATCAAAATTAAGTTTTCCTTTTTGGTATTTTTTCTCTAAAAATTTTTATTCTGTTGTTGGAATTGAAGTTTCAAGTTTATATTATCTTGTTGTGTCATGGAAAATGGGAAAAACATCAAAGAAGAAGAAAAATTTTAGTCATATTCCTCATTATGGATGTGTCTAAAGAAAGTGCATGATTCCGATAAAGGAAACTAGAACATCCCACCCATTCTCATTGTCTTTATATAGTAGTGTGACATTACTAGGCCTTAATAGGCATCCCTAACATGACAAGGTTTCAAATAAATACTAAAGGGATTCAATACATGTGGGGGATGATTTTATCTTTGTGAATAAAATAACAAACCAAAAAATACATAACCAAACAACCACCATATGATGCATGATAAAAATTAAAGATAACTAAAAATTTAATTTATCAAAATAAAACTAAAATGATGTACCATATCGAAAGACTACAATGTCAATGTAAACAGTGGAAGACAAAACTCAAAGACTCAAATTAATACTCAAAGATCCAAACATGATCCATGCTCCAACTCCACAATAGCCCATGTTTGATGAATTATAGCTTAATATGTGTGATAATTTACCCTTTCCCATGTCTCAGTACACAAAATCTTCAAAATCACCAAATTTTCAAAGAAAGGGTGAGTAATGAAACTCAGTATATTTTCCCCAATGAAATCCCTACTCATGCCACTAGGATAGATCATGATAGCCCATTTATATAAAATATTTTATAAAAAAATTCTAAAAATATTTATATCAAAATATAAAAAAGTTCTAATGTAAATTAGTTTCCAAAAATGACACCAATTTCCTTTGGATCGAACCAAAAAATGTTCCAAAAAATCACTAATTCCACTTTGGTATACCTCATTCCAAACCACACGTCCACACATCTACACATGTATGATTCATTATGATAGTTCCAAAATCATGAGAAGTTTCTCTTTGATCTACAATGTTATCACAAGGTAATTAAATCCCATGTGTCATTATGACTTTGGAACTAATCATAAGGTCATATTTCTACAAAACCTCATAATTCAATATGAACAGACACAACATGTATGCACAACAACCATGAAAATATAATCATGCCAATATAATCATTCCCAAAGAAATTTTAATAAAAAAAATTAATTGAAATCCTTTTTCCATAAACTGAATCAATAATATATTCTACAATCATTTATCAAATAACTTTGCACAATCAATTACCACAATTCCACAATTTCACCAAAAACTATAAATCACCAATAAAGAGGACTTATAACATGATTTTCACAAAAAATCAAAACCGAGAAATTAAACTAATTTGAAAATAATCCTTCAATATCTAAATACAGGAGTAGAGAGTGAATCCACCTTCCTCAAGAGTTTTGTAGAAAAAGATAAAAAACATGAAAAATACAAACAAAACATGGTTAAATCTCCTTGAAACCACATTAGATCTCTTAACCAACCATAAATAAAGCCATGTTTAAAAATATTTGGCATAAAAACCATAGATATACCCACATCAAAAATAGTTCTAAGAAACCAAGAGTGAGGGATAAGTATATCTAAGAAATCTCAATAAGAACTAATAAGAATTAAGTCATAGCATAAGAATTGAGCTTCAACGTGCCTAGTAACAACACCATATCTCTTACAATTCGACGGTGAGGGTTCTACAATCTATGAGAGTGAGAAATCTTGAGTTAGGTCTATTTTGGGGAAAAATTACTTTATAGGTGAAAATTCCATAGATAAACAATTTAAGGATCTAACTTTTGGCATGCACACAGTTTAGTTGCATGGTTAGGAAAACCATGCACCAATCGTGCTCTTGCCTCGGTCTTAAAGGAGGCCTCGCACGGTTGGATGTCATAGTTTCCAAACCATTTTCTAATCATTCCAAAGCTCACTATACAACATATGTTCAACATAGAAAAGTTTATCCTATGATTTAACACTTTTTGGGAAAACCATGTGGCACCTATGAACCTTCCCTTTAGACCAAGTTTTATTATACATGGTTTCTTGTAGGTGTTGCAAAGGTTTCCCAAACCGTGCACCAACTGTTCACCTATAGAACATCCACTAAATTAATCTAAAATTTCTCCAAACTCTCCAAAACATAACAACAACACATTATATAAATAAACTATATAAAATAAGGGTTAATTACATCCAATCTGGGGTGATAAATTCTCCCCACCATTGGTTTTAAGTCTCCAGAAAGTGGAAATCCATCTTTTCCCTAAAAAAGTTTCGGACATTTCTCATTCATTTACTTCTTGAATTTCCAATTATCTTTCTGTATCTAACTATGTTTCTAGAAAACCCATACTAGACCAATGATTTTTCAATGCTATACTTCCTCTTTCTTATCTTAAATTTTCATTGGCATATGCATCAATGAAGAATCCATCTCTAGGTCAATGTCATCATATTTGATCACATGGTTAGCATCTGGATTATTATTTCTAAATTGAGATACATAGAAGACATTATAAACTTCCCTAAACCATGGTGGAAATTCTAAATGATACATAACCTGACGAACATGTTCCAGTATCTCAAAAGGGCCTATGTTTTGAGGAGATAACTTGCGCTTCTTCCCAAAAAGATGATGTCTATGCCTTGAGAGATCTTCAAGAACACATGATCACTCACTATGAATGATATTATACATCAATGATGATCCACATAAAATTTTTTATAACTCTTCTCCATTTACATATGTATCCTGATCAAGTGAATCTTCTCAATTTCTTATTGGACAAGGCTCAACCCAGCTAGTGACGCCTCACCTGTGTCCTCCCAACAAAGTAGAGAATGACAAGGACAGCCATACAATGCTTCAAATGGAGATATTTTTATTGATTAATCATGGCTATTGTAATTGGATAACTCCAATAATAGAATTTTATCTTCCAATCATCCCCCGGAATCTATTACATAAGATCGCAACATGTCTTTCATTGTTTTTCAATCCTTTCAGATTTTTCATCTGTCTGAGGATGATGCAACGTACTAATGGTCAGCTAAGTCCCAAGGGGTATTTGTAATGATTTACATAAATGAGATGTGAACCCTAGATCTCATACTGATATGATTTATACTATTATTCTATTCCTCTTTATGAATTTATAAATATAGATTTTTTTCAAGTCCTCAATCATATGATATTTACAAATAGGAATGAAATTATCTTACCTCATGAGCCAATATTTTATGACCTATATGGAATCTTGTTTCTAAACCACTCATGTGAGTCTTATTATAAAATCCATATATATCTAATCCCATTTCAAAACATGGATAGGTAAGATCTATGACATACCTTCTAGTCACTGATGTTCTTCCTTAACTTTCTAACAATTTATGCCCCCTAAAACAAACTCAACTACCTTCTGTTCCATGTGGATCCACAAAAACTATACTTTAAATTCTTTTTACATGTTACGTATTCCTGGATGAATAAATTTTTATGAGTGGTTCTAAGCATGAATAAGTTTTTCCTAAAAATCCATAGGTACTACCATCCGATTTCTGAACCACAATGATGAAATCTTATCAATATTCCTTCTCTTAATGGTTTCTCAACCATTGAGTTCTGAACTCATCACAATGAATTTTAAATCAGAGGTGTATGCCTCTTTAACCATCATTAAAAAATCATGAACCACTAAAACTAGGAAGAAATCCAAAACATATACTCAGTCTTCTCATTCCACATGCATATTAGTTAGTACTGACATAAACTGCCACTCATCTGAAGCCTCTTTCCGCAACTGAACATACGACTTTATACTCAATTCCCCAGCCACTGAATTGACTTTACTTGGTGTATACATCAAGTAAAAGTCTAACATTTAGAGATAAAACATCTGTTTTCATTTCTTGTATTCAAATTATATTGTGAAAAAAATATGTTTTAGGCTCTTATAGTCTATGAACATAGTACATTTCTCACAAAAGTGGTAATGAAACAATGTCTTCAAAGCATGGATGACTATAGCTAACTCCAAATTGTGTGTTGGGTAGTTATTCTCATGAAATTACAACTTCTGTGAACCATAGGCAATAACATGGTCTTTATTCATGAGAACACACCTCAAACCTGATCCTAAAGCATCACAACACACCCCATACCCTTTCCCTGATTTTGGAAAAAACAAGATCAGTACAGATGTAAGGTAAAACTTTATCTCTTGAAATGATTTATATAATTCTAAAATCCACTGGAATAAATCTTTATTCTTCAACAATGTTTTCATATGAAAATATAGTCATTATACTTCAGGAAAAAAGTGTTTGTAATAACACCTAGACCAATAAAACTCTGTATCTCAAAGACATTCTTCAGTGGTTGCCAAGAGATAACAGATTCTATCTTCTCTGGATCCACCAAAACACCTATTTTAGAAATTACATGGCCAATAAATCATGCATCTTGTATACTAAAATCTCACTTTGATAGTTTGGAATACAATTGATGATATCTTAAAATTCCCGCCACTATCGCCAAGTGTTTCTCATGCTCATCCCTTTCCCTTGAGTATAGAAATATTTCATCCACAAACACTAACATGAAGGAATAAAAATATCTATGATATATATGATTCATCAATTCCATAAATACGGTTGTTCTATTCATAAGACCGAAATTTATTACCACGTATTCATAATGGTCATATGTTATTCTGAAAGGTCTTTTCGAAATATCCTCCTTCCCAACCCGCAATTGGTGATATCCCAATCCCAATTCAATCTTAGAGAACTAATGATATCCTCCTAATTTATCAAGAATATAATCAATGTGAGGAAGTTTATATATATTAATTATCATAACCTTATAATTATTATGATAATCCAAACACAACCGTAGAGTTATTTCCTCCTCTTTCACAAACAAGACTGCTGCTACCCATGGAGATGTGCTCGGACGAATGAACACTTTTATTTACAACTCTTCTAACTTCACATTCAACTCCAATAATTATATTCATTCCATTATATAATATGGAATTTAGAAAGGTTTGGTCCCTAGTATAAGATCAATCATAAACTCAAATTCCCTTTCCATTGGTAATCCAGATTAATTTATAGGAAACAATTCTTGAAACTGATCCACCACTACTAGGAAAATTGTATTCTCTATATATTTCGTCAATTCCAAAGATAATGAAATCAATTGGTAAGAGATCCTTCCAACTGCTGGTTCTCGCAAGAATATTTCTCCGGACTTTATCTTCCTTTCTCCTCTAAATATATGATCAACACCATCCATAGTCACGAAAGTCACTATTCTTCTATAATAGTTGATGTGAGATTTAATGTTGTCAACCAATCCATACATATAATTTCGTCATATAAATTAACTCCTAGAATAAATAAATCCCATTCCATCTCACATGCATCAATAATTATAGAACATTTTTTTCAAAAAAGAAGGGTTGACACTCGTTGACCAGGAGGGGTTTGAATTTTTATCACATAATACATCATCTCAATATTTAAACTTATCAAATAATATTAATAATAATAAATAAATGAGTGGGATGTACCTAAATCAAACAACACTTGAATAAGGGTAGAATTAAAATGAATCATACCTCTCAATGTACATAGTCCTGGATGATCATCCATAGTGCCATATTATGCTCCATATAATTTCTATGTTTCACACTTTTCTTCTTTCTGCCCTTTTGAGATTGTCCTACCTGTGGAGTAAAAAAATTATAAGAATCTCCATAGATAGATCTATTCTGCTAATGATATTGATTCATTTTCCCTCACCCCATCAAAGCATTCGACACCAACAATACATGATAAGTGTACCGAGCACTTGACCTTGGGGAACTATGAATATAGCACTGAAGATACCCCATCTTGTTGCAATTTTGGCATTAACTTAGTGGTGTTTTACACTCTCAATTCATGTGATTGAGTGAACTACACTAGAAACATCCATCTTTAGTTATGGGTCTCAGAGGAAGGTTCTCCAATCGAGAAATCTAATTTTGATTCATGCTCCCACCATGGTAATAGGTTTCCCTCTGCTTCTTACCCCCATCATTTGAGTTACCACTATTTCCCATGGGCATCAACATACTTTATCCTCCTGTTTCTCCTGATATGTCCCATTAATCCACTATTTCTCAGTTTAATGTCTCTATATAATATTTAATATTGAGCACAACTATCTTTGAGTGAATCTCCTATCTCGGACATGATTCAATGATATGTGCCTTTAAAGACGCACTGGTAACAACCTTAAGTGAAAATCAAACAAAATTCATGAATGTAGCTACATCATAGATGACATATAAGTTTTTTTTCTTTAAGATAAAGAAGTATGTCATTATTTTAATTCTGAGCATGTGATTATATAATTGTTAATTGAAAAATTCTTCAAAATCCTCTCAAGAAAGACCTTAGTCTGATTTAGCTTGAACTGCTAAATCCCACCACTAACATGCAATATCATCCATAATATAATTTTCCAATTTGACTTTCTACTATATTGGTGTTCTTATGAAATAAATTATATGATTCATCATGTTCAGCCACACCTTTTCCTTCTTGGGTTTAGAATCACACCAAAAGATGGGTGGATTCTATTTCTGGAATTTGATGAAATGATCCACCTATCATGGGTCATCACTTGTGTTCCCACTATACAAGAACAAAATTTCTTGGACAATACTCTAAACATACTGTTTGTTCACTTCTGAATCAGGTGAAACCACATTTTTAGTAGCTTCCTCTAGTTTGTTCATACGATGCTTATCTGGTGCTATTTTCTAGAAACCCATCAACATCATAAGTGTCACCCTCTATCTACTGAAGTCTTATCAATTTCAAATTCTATCACATACTTATTTAAAAATAATGATTTCCAAAATTTACCATTTTTTAAATCAAAACTTTCTTTTAATGATCAACCGATTTTCAAAGTACTACTACCATGACATTATTTAGAAACTCAAATTTGAGAAAAAATTAACATTTTTTAAATATAAACACATTCAAAAAAACATAATTCATTATTCAAAATGATGTATTCACTCTTTGTGGGAAGTCATTCCTTTAATTCATGTCATTCTCATCTCATTGGCTAAACCAATTATAATGAGATTTCAAAATCCTATAAATGTCTCCAAAAAAACTAATGTTTCCAACACTATGGTAACTTGAAGATCATCATGAAAGTTTCATCCACGTCTTTGTATGCTCTACATTTCATGTCATGAAAATCCTACTCCTTTTAATGATCCCAACTCAGAGAATATTCCATAATGAATTTCAACTCTATGAACAAGAAAATTGATGACCACTTTATCCAAAAAGGAAGGACCAATATGATACCACTTGTAATGTCCCGCCCCTTCTCATTATCTTGAGATAGTGTTGATACTTTTTATGGCCTTAAGAGACATCATAAAGATTCCAAATGTAGGAAATAAATGCCAAATGAATTCAGTACATATGGGGGAAGATGTTTCCTCTAAGAATAAAACAACTAACTAGACAATACATAACCAAAAACCCACTATATGATGCACAACAAAAATGAAATACAATTCAAAATTTCATTTATCAAAATAAAACTAAAGCCATTTATCATATTAGAATAATACAGTATCAAAGAAAATAGTAGATGAAAAAACTCAGAGACTCTAATGAAAACTCCAAAATCCCAACATGATCCATGCTTCAACTCCACAATATCCCAAGTATCACAAACTACTACATGATATGTGTGAACTGTTACCTTTTACCATGTATCAATAAACAAAATATGAAAAAGAACCCAATTTTCCAAGTAGTGGTGAGTAATAAAACTCAGTAGATTTTCACCAATTACTTCCCTACTCATGCCAAGAGGATTAAACATGTAATCACACATATATAAAATATTTTATAAAAAGAAATTTATAAAATACTTTGTATCAAAATATAAAAAAGTTCCCATGTAAAATAGTTTCCTTAAACAACACCAATTCCCAAGGAAAGCCACCAAAAATGTTCCAAAACCAATTCATTAATTCCACTTTGGCATACCCCATTCCAATACACACTTCCACACAACTACGGATGCATGATTCATTATGACAGTTTCATAATCATGAGTGTTTTCTCATTGATCTATCATGTCATCATAAGGTAATTAAATCACATGTTTCATTACACCTTTGGAACTAAGAAAAAGATCATATTTCAACCAAGCCTCATAATGCAATATGAACAAACGCACCATGTATGCCCAATAACAATAACAATATAATCATGCCCAAAAACATTTAAATAAAACAAAATTTTTATTGAAAATCATTTTCCATAAACAAAATCAATCAAATATTTTAAAATAAACATTTTATAGTCATTTATCAATTCACTTTGAAAACCCAATAACCATGATTGCACAATTTCACCAAAAATAAAAAATCGCCACTAAAGAGGATTTATTAAATTCATTTCACCAAAATTTCAAATAGAAATAAAGAAATTAATTTAGATTCAAATAGATACTTATTGTTCATAAATAGTGGAGTTGATAGTGAATCCACCACCCTCGAGAGTTTTAGATAAAATGATAAATGGCACAAAAATTCCAATGAAATTGTATTAAGTCTCCAAGAACCTTCCTTAGATCTCTACCCCTATCTTAAAAAAATACATATTTAAATATATTTTTCATCGAAACCCTTAAATCTACCCACATTGGTCATAGATCTACGAAATTGGGAGAAAGGGAGAAGTATATCTAAGAAAATGCATCATGATCTAACAAGAACGATGGATTGCTATAGGAATTGATCTTCAATGCACCATGGAATGGATTTGGATCACTTACAATTTTATGGGGAGAGTTTGTCCAACCTTTTGGAGAAAAAAATCCTAAGTTAGGTTCATGTTGGGGAAAAAAATACTTTAGAGGTGAAAACACAATAGATCCACAATTTAAGGATCAATCTTCTAACCAGAGCTCAATTTAGTCACATGGTTAGACAAACAATGCACTAATTGTGCTCCTGCCTCTACCTTAAGGGAGACCGTGCATGGTTGGATCATTTGGATTATAAACCATGTTACAACAATGCTGAATTTCACTGTCCAACATATTATCAACACAAAATGGATAATCCTAGGTTTTCACATGGTTCGGGGAAATCATGTGTTGCCCATGGACCTTCCCTTTAGCCCCTATTTTTTTCCATGGTTTTCTATAGGTTTTTCATTGTTTTCCAAAATGGTTCACCAACCTTGAATCTATATAAAATACCTAAAAACTACAAATTTTATCCAAACACTCCCAAATTTAAAACCAATACATTATATACTTAAAATACATAAAATAAGGGTTAATTGCCTCAAACTAGGGGTGCTACAAAAACTGAAGCTGTACTACATAAATGTTTGAATGAATCAAATAACAAAAATATTTACTCATTAAATGATACAATAGGAATGAGTAAAGAACCTAATATTACAAGTGATGATGGAACTACTAATGATGGAGAAATTTCAAGAATTCCAAAGTTGGAACTTTTCCATGTAAATAGAAATTAGATTATAAATTGAAAATTGAAAATGATTATAAAGATATCTATATAAAACTACATGAAATATAATTTAAAAAGATATAAAAATTAAATAAAATACTAGTTGAAGTGTCCATGTATGTAAGGGAGATGAATGAATCTTAAGATGATGAACTGATAAAACTCAAAGCTGATGAAAAGGGAAATAATATAAACATAGAATAAATTCAAAATTTGGAAGTTGGAAATTGTGATATTTCTATAAACTAGTGAAGGATGTTATATGAGAATCAATGGATACAATATAATAATGATTTCTTTAAAGACTATGTTTTTTAGATGAATTTTAAAATATAGTATTAATGTGACATAGTGGATAAATTATCATGGGAAATGGAAGATTACATGAGTAGTTGGAAGAATATTTAGGGATAACATAATTATTAACATGAATCATGGTATAATAATATTAAAAAATTGGGAGAAGATAAAGAATCATTTAGTAAAGGATTGTATAAATCTAATTCCAGAGGAAATAAAAAAGTTTAATGATTATTTTCATTTATTATTTGATTTTCATTCAGTCGGTATTAATGAACTGAAAAGAAAATATAGTACTTTGAAGGGAAAACATGATATGCTTATCTCATCCCAAAGGACTTTAGTTTTGGGAAAATATGGTATTTCCTTTGATTAACCCTCTCCCATGCATGATAGGAATAGATCCATCAACAGTTTTAGAAATAGGTAAAATTTTATAGGCGGTGAAAATAATCTAAAATACTTATATAATAATTATTAATAAAATGATCTATTTTTGTGGGATGTGTAGTCATATTTCTTTTTTTGAATAATTGGAATATATTTCATATAGTGAAGAAATAAATATTTCTAAATATTAAAATAAGTGTAATATTCTTTAAAATCGTTAATGAAACATATCCAAGAAGAAGGTAACCATCAAATGATATTATTATGAAAGTTTGTGACAGTCCATGAGTATATGTTAGTAATTATGAAGGATTAAATTCATAATTATAACTCATGATATATCAATATGTCAACAATGAAATTATTACATGAGTTTTTTTAATAATATTTGTTTTATATGTTCTATTTGAGGGAATTTGTTAATATATTTATGCTAAAAAAAGTAGGTAAGAAAAATGAACTAGAAGGGATATCCCCAACTCTAGGGGTGTATAATTAGAAATACTATATTTTAATACAACTTAAAATATTGAAAAATATGTTTCAAATATCGGGGTAAAAACAAGGAGACCAAAGAGATATGTTCCAATAACATCCTCTATTATACTCACAACATATCTCTTAGAATGAAGGTGAACCAATGTGGAAGAAAAAGTGTAATGACCCAGTTATTCTCATTGTTTTAATATGTTGTTGAGCCATTACTTGTCCTTAAGATACATACCTAAGATTCCAAAGGATGGCAATAAATGTTGAAGGGTTTCTAAAAATTTGGGGGATGATTTACCCTTTTAAAAATAAAACAACTAACAAATAATACATAACCAAACATACCACTATATTATGCATGATAACCATGAAAGAACTCTCAATATTTCATATATAGAAATCATAATCAAATAATGTTCCACATTGGAATACCACAACATCAAAGTAAATAGTGGAAGATAAACTAATAAAACTCCAATACGACCACAAGACTCCATGCTCCACCAGCTCCATGCTCCAATGTCACGAAATAGACCAAGTATCATTAAGTAGTGCTAAAATTGTTGTACTTTATCTTCTCTCATGTCCCATTAGATTACATCTACAAAAGAACCAAATTTCCAAATATGGGGTGAGTATAAAACTCAGTATGTTTTCTTTAATGACTTCCTTAATCATGCCACCATGATAGAAAAGTTTTCCAAATTTATATAAATAGTTTATATAAAACAATTTCCAAAATAGTTTATAAATAAATATAAACAAGTAACATGTTAAAAAATTTATAGAAAAAGATAATTTCCATGAAAACTACCAAACAATTCTTTAAATCCATTTTGGCATAATTATTCCACCTATCCACACATCCAATCATGCATTTAACCTATACCTCACAATACTCGTGAATCGTGAGTCATCCTTTCACTAAGCCATCACCTAGTGATCCATCTCGAAGTGGGAGATCCATAACCTTTATCCATCCCACTAATGATGGGGATACTCCTTACCCTTGTCCATCCTGAATGCACATGAATGTAGAAAATCATTCTTCCAAAAACAAATTCCAAAACAAACATTTCAACCATTTCAATAAAACAATTCTTTTATTGAAAACCATTAAATAAACCAATTAAAATAACCATTCCATTTCATTAAAATAGTACCTTTTATTTAAAACATTTTAATCATACAATTTACAACAACTCTAGAAAAATCCTAGTTTAAAATCCACCTTTTAAAACCAATAACCCAAGAACATATTCAAGAATACCCAATTTCCATGTTTCCAAAAACCGTCACTCAAACAGCCAAATAAAAATCAATTACACACAAAATAATCAATTTAAAATCCATTAATTCAATTCTAGAAAGAGTATTCAAGAGTGAATCCACCCACCTTTATCATTTTTAAGAAAATAGTAAATAGATAAAGAATGTCGACAAAACCAGGTAAAACTCTTTGAAACTTCCTTAGATCTCTTCCCCTATTATAAAACAAGAAAAATATAATCATAAACAGTCATATATAATCTTAGATATACCCACATAGGGCATACATCTAGAAATATGATAAGAGGGGCTAATTAGATCTAAGAAAACATGTGAAAAAAGACGAAGAACAGTCAAATTACACAAGAATCTAGCTTCAACGCACCAAGTAAAGTCTCTAGATCGATTCTAATTTTCATGAGATATATTATAAAATCTTAAAAATATAATAATCCCGAGTTAGGTGTATTTTGGAACAAAAATGAGTGAGCTAAATGTAAAATTATTTTGATCCACTTTTTAAGGATCTCACTTTGACACTACATAAGGTTTAGTTGAACGGTTAGACAAACCATGCACTAACTATGCATTAGCTACTTTCTAGAAAGACCCTTGCATAACCTCCTAACATGGTCCCCCTAACCGCACACCCATCATTCTAAAGCTACTATCCTACATCTACAACTCTTCATCGTTTCTACTAGGGTTTCTCACAGTTTAGACCAACTGTTTGCATCACATGTGCCTACCCTTTAGCCCCAAAAATTCCTCTAATGTTTCCCAAAATCACCCAACCATCACACTTTTACTTCATATAGATAAAAAAATAATAATGGGGGAACATAACATAAATTAAGGGTACTAAAAAAAGGAAGGAACTTGTATAGTTTTAAGTAAGAAGAATGTATGTTCAGTGAAAGGCTCATCCCCATTAGGAAAGGGCAAGGTGAATCAAATAACTCATAAAAAGAAAAAATGAATACATAATACCTCATAAAAGTCACATATTATGCCACAATGAAATAATTTAAGTAAACAGAAAGAGTTACCCTATTTAGGATAAAGAAATATAAAAATATCATTGGAAATATTCTTTTTAAGAGAAAGAATCATGAAAAATGGAATATAAGTGGAGAATCCAAGAAATAAATTTTCACTAGTTGGTTAAAACCCCAACTTTTTAAAATGGATAATCCTAAAAAACCAATATATTGGAATAAAATTATGCATGAGGGTAAAAAATGACTTGTTATATGTACTGGTCTGATAAAGTTGGCTATACATTTGGAACAAGAATAAATAGTCCAGTTTTTTGAAAGAAAATAATAAATGGTTGGCCCATCAGGATCCAACACAATCCTCTTATTAAGTATTCCAGAGGTACCCTTATCCCCATCTCTTAACATTTTTTAATATTTCTTTGAAGTGGTATAGGATGAAGGGGGATATATGCTTTATGGGTTGTGTGTGTTCTAAAAGGACATGAGTGCATAAGTTGAATGGAGATATTTTTTAAAAGAAGAATATGAAATCCTAAAATTCACATACAGTATTAGATTCAATAATTGGTGTTAGAAAATATATTTTTAAAATTTTTATCTGGATGTTATATGAGATATCAAAACTATACATGAATGATCTAGTGGTTCCTAGTCACAATGAATATTCATCCATTGGTATCATGATTAAGTTCAAGTGTTATTTTTCCACTAATAAAATACTAATTCAGGGACAGGTAGAAACATTCAGGTTTTCTATGATTATATTTTTTTAACAAGTGGTTATTATAAGACAATTTTTAGGGTAAAAAGGTGTTCTGAGAGAAAATCAACAGTGTTTTCTACAAGTAGTCTCATAATTCTAAAGAGTAATTCAACATTTGGATAAAAATTAATAATTGTTATTAATGATCTATATAAATTTTAATAATAGTGGTTTTTAGGGAGATATGGTGACAAGTACTTTGGGAGATATTGCCTCATCTGACAAGAGAATCCTCTGAATAATTGAGTAAATTCATGATGCTAGAATCCCTGGAAGTAAGACAGTGACATGGGAAACATTTGAATTTATTCTATTAGACTCTAGTTTCCAACAAACATTTATCATTCATTAGGGTTATAGGATTTCTCAAAGAGTCAATGAAAATTTGTAATTATACATTATAAAAGTTTTTCTATAGTGTTAATATTTAATTCATAATATGAATATGATCTTAAAAAGTGATAAAACAATCAAAGAGTCAACCTGAAGTCGATAAATGGAGTCAAAGGTGAAATTGGAAATAATTGACATAGCCATCTGGTCTTCGTAAGTCATCATATGGTCAATCATGGTCTAAGTCTACATACATAATCAAAGGGGATTAACAAAAATATTATGTACAATAATCATAAACTAAGGGTAAGTAAATTCATAAATTAAGGTATCAACTATTGAATTATATGAGAAAGGTGCAGATTTATATCATATATCAAATTAGTATCCATTTTAATAATTGAAGTTTTATAAATGTAATAAAAATTATGACTATAATTCAAGGACCAAGAACATTGAAATGAAATATCAATTTCTCAATAAAAATGTGGATCTTGGCCTTGGGATGTTATAGTATTCTCTTATTAAACTATAGGTTATGGACATTGAAAAAAAGGCATTAACAAAAAATATTTTGAGGGACATCAACTACCTGTTGAATTTCAGTAGACTAACTGTACCTGAATAGTAAGTTTGTAGAGACCCTTCTCCCAGTGGTATGGTGATTTTTTACTTATATATTGATATGTGTTCTTTACCATGTTTCATACCACAAATGAGTTACCTTTGGGTTCATTGAAAAAGGGGGAGAAATGTTCTTAATCTAGATAGGGGAAGATGATGGAGTGGGTAGAGAAACAAAAGGATATTTAAATATGACTATGCTAAACTGGTATATCAATGAAAAAGAATCATTCAAAGGGGTGTCCTTTCGGATCATTATGGAAGTAGCAGATGTGTGATGTTTTTGATGTGATATCAAAGGCTGATCATGTTATATATTTTGGTATCAAGATTGTTTTTAGTAGTATGTTCAAGAATTAATTGATTAATTGATGAAATTGGTATTTTTATCTTCATTCTCATTCCAGGAATGACTCATGTGGGATTACAGTATGCGTTAAGGATTTCCTTGATCAATATCTAGTGTTTTAGAAGAAAAATGGTTTCACATGAACATGAATTGTCAAAAAGTTGGTTCATGAAGATTATAAATATAGTTAACAAACCCAAATAGAAATATTTTTGAAAAACATATCTCCTTGTGGTTCTTTTTGTTTGATTATATTTGATGATGTGGTTTTAGGTTGTTGATAAAGGATTGTTGTCAAAGGAGGTGTGAATAGTGAGTGTGAATGTATGAACTACTCTCGAAGAGCATGAATGTTTGATCCCATGGAGAAAAAAATATATGATCTTTTGGAGCATGAACATCTGATCTCATGGAGTGTGAAATTTATGATCTCACGAAGTGAAAATGTATGATCTTGAGAAGTGTTAATATATTATTTTATCTCATGGATCCTAAATGTCTAAAATGACCACACCAAGTATGAATGTGAGAACTTATCATACGGAGTGATCACATGGAGGGTGTAAGTCCTAATGGATCACAAAAGGTTTTTTTGGAGAAGGTGGAAGTGAATATCTTGAGATCACAAGAAATGATTGAGATCAAGTGATCACATCACATTATCCATGTGAGAATTAGAGGATCTCACTTAATGATCATGAAAAGAACTTGAATTCAATGTATGATTTTTCGAGTATCTCGTGGATATATCATTTGAAGCACGTGAAGAAAAAGAATCAAGAAATGACCAAGATATAATAAAGTCATTTGAAATCATCTGACCAAATAATGGTATTTGAATATCGTTATGGGATCTCATGAAGTCCTTGAAGATAATGTCAGTGACACCTCATGATTTTCATTTTATCTCATGATGGTATCACGTAAATAATGCATTGTTGTCATTTGATCTCATTATAGTATCACATTAAGTAGCTATTATTTTTAATTGACCATGAAATGGGATCACATGACACACTCAAAGATAATGATGTAGATCCTATGAAGCACTTGTGACATGTGGCTGGTGATTATGTGATGTAATTACCTGAAGTACGTAATGTCAATTTATTAGGAGGTGGAACGAATGGTTCCCTACTATTTTTAGAGTTAATGTAGTTTATTTTTTCTTATAAATACCTACTAAACATACCTTGATAGTTGATGATGTTTTTATTGAAATATTTACCAAATGTAATTTCCATATAAGGGTTTCCCCAAAAAGAGGAGGAGTATACATGATTGACTTCACATAAGTGAATTTCATGAGCAGAATAAAGTATTTCACTGGAATTAGATGATTCAGATAATTAGAAATAATTATTTTTAAGGGTTCATGTGGTGGTATCTTTTGAAGATAAGTGTGTGTAGGGAGTCTTCATCCATTGACAAACCCATTAATATCACACGATCCACATAACCTGAACAATATCTTGTGATCTGTATATTATAAAAATAGTCTTGCGATATGCATGAACTGAACAATGTATTTCAATCATCATGATTTAAATAATGTATTTTGATCTTCATAAACTAAACAATGTCTAATGATCCACATGATCTAGATAAGGTCACAGGATCCCCATGATTTGAAAAGGGTCTTTTTATCATCATGAACAAATCAAGGTCTCGTGAATAAGTCTCGTGAAGAGGTCACACAAAGGAGTCTCCGAGTGGAGTCACATAATCTACTTGAACTAAAGGGTATCACATGGAGGGGTATCAAGGAGGGGAAACCCACCAAAGTCCCACAAAGGGGTCTAATGCCAAGAACTCTTCTAAGGGGTTATGCACTATAATCTCATGAAAGGGGTTACATGTTAGAGTCTCATGTATGGGTAACATGCTAGGTTATTTCCCAAGGAGAAACACACCAACATTACCATGTTGTAAATATAATTTCTACATCTAAATTTCTGAGAAGAAGAAATAGGACCTCCACCATTCAACAATACTTTTAGGAGGAGTTTATTTTATATTTCATAAAAGGTAGTGAATAGAATACATGGAATCTCTTGAACATATTTTGAAAGTCAGGATGAGTTACCATGATCTATCATGGGAAGTTAATTCTCAGGTTTGTGTTCACATAAATGATTTTAAAGATCATGTGATGTTCAAAAAAATGTTTCATACATTTTTGGCAACTCTCAACAACAGAACATATTTTTCATTGGCCTACATGCCAATTGTTTTTTCATCTATAGTAGTGAGAATAAGAGAGATGTGTGAGGGAAGTTATCTCAGAGAGATAATTCATCTAACCCAAACATTTTAAGATAAGTGATCCCAGGAAAGAGTGACCTATCCTAAACTAATAGCATTTTTCTTCTGTGGATTTTTTATATTTGAACATTGCCTTTGGAAACTCCTTGTATGTCTCCCGGTCAGGCTGAACCATGTAAAATATAAAGATCCTTGTTATTTATTTATTTCATTACTTTTTATTCAGAATCTTAGTATAAATTTGGAAAGGATAATACCAATATATACAATAAATAGGAAATAATTGACTTTAAAATTTAATTTTTCAAGATCTAAGGGGGTAGAAAAAAGTTTGTAAATAATTTCCATACCGTAATTCACCACTATCTTAGGGTATATAATCCCCTTGTTGAGCCTAATACATATTTTTGAACATATTATTAATTTTTGGGCCTAATTTGTGACAATTTAGTCTTTCTTATCTGCCCAATTCATTGTGTAATGTCAATGTTTCATGAAATTTCATGTATGATACATTAGAAGTTATCCTGGGACCACAATATATGGTGCATGGGAAATTATCCTAAGAACACTATGATGTGTTGGTGTTCAAACTATTTTATGTTTTTTTGGTTATTTGTCTCAACATATGCTTATTATTTTAGGCTTTATAATTTTTTCATACAAAAATGATTCCATGATTTTAGGTTTTCATTTCTATATTCCATGTTTCAGGTTTATGATCATTCTCTTTATGATATCATATTTGTGCCTATTGAACCTCTTGAAAAGATTTATTGACATTTATATTCCATTAATGGGTTTCCATCTCACACATTTCATTAGGTATTTTTCCTAGGGTATCCTATGTAGTTTTATAATTTCTATGGGTGTTATGGGAACAATGTAGAGTTTTAAATAAGGATTATATTTTTTGTTTATGATTTTATATTTATGTATTTAACCATCAAAATACATTATACAATTTGGTCCTCAATGTATAGTTATTTTAAAATAATGTTAGGAATGAAGAAATAATATTTTATTAAGGCTTTGGTCGTTATAGTTCAACATTCATCATCACTCTTGGTTTAGTCAAATCTTCATATTATTGTTGGATTCATCAAGATCCAAAAGTAAATCCTTTTCAAGAAATAATTTTTTAACCATGTAAATATAAATTTAATGGTATTAAATAGTTCTTCCTCCCACCAGTTCATAATGAACAACTCATATATGAGATCTTGCATGCATGGGATGGTATTCTTCCTACATAGTATCCATTTATTGGATCAAGATGAGTTGAATAATACTACTAAAAAATCATCAAAATAGTCCAATGGAATGTAGTTTGTATTCTTCATAATCTTCATTCACTTCGATGCACTTGGTTTAAAATAAAGAATTTATTAGGGTCTCTTGATTATTAAACTCCAAACATATTCATATATTGAATTTTATAGATGTTATATTTCCTTAATATTTAAAAAAATATTTCTATAAAATTATTATCTAAATTCTATGAAATGAAGAAAAAATAATCATCTTGATAAATAAAATCTTTAATAATGATTTTAAATTTATTATATTTTAATTGAAACCATCCATGAAAATCTACCTTGACCATTCCTTTTTAAAATATTTATTTAAATCTAGTTAAAACTCCCTTAAATTTCAAATTGATATATGGATGTTGATTAAGAATATTACATTTTACAATTTCCATACATAAAATCAATATATGATGTTAAATATTACCATGTTTGGGAGTTTTTGTAAAACTTTAAAAGTATGATTTTTGGTCCCTAAATTCTTACAAACTCTCTATAAGCAAATTAATACATGCAGAGACTCACAAGGAATCTTATTCTTATATTTCTCTTTAGAATTCATGCACTCATTCCAAAATTAAAACATTTATGAAAAGTATGACACCAGATAGAAGTCATACAAAGAAACTAAAAATGTTATATGTTGCTCACTAAAGTCATACACCTCTTCTCATATTCATGATGTCTCCACTAAAAATTGCATACCTTAGAATATATCATATTTATACATAGCTCACTATGAATAAATATCCTTAAGAATAAATTATTATGATACTTCACGACATATAAAATCATTATCCTTAGTATCATTATTATATATTTCACCAAATAATCACAAATCCTTATCAAAACTCCATCAGTTATCCCTAACCACCACAAAAAAAAAGATTATCATCTAGACCAAAATACTTATTAATTTATTTTGACAAAAAAAGAAAATATTTTCATCAAATTCAATTGAACTTAATAATTTATTTTTATTCTATAAATATCTTATATATACACTGTGAGATCCTCCCTTTTCCATTTTTTCAGATATAGAGAATTTTCAAAAATCGGAATCTATAAAATATATGATGTACCATTTAATATATGAAATATATTTGTAAAATTACAAAATCATAATTTGGGAAACATATGGTGTATTATTTCCTTTTCCAGTTCTTCAATAGCCTGAAACCCAAAAATTTTAAAACATGAATCAATTCACCCTAGCCATCCAATAATTCTCAAAAAAATCTCACGATAACTCCAAATTCATTTCAAAATATCCTTAGATTCAATAATCCATCTATAGAATCTCCATAACGTATCCATATATATTGAAAAAAATACAACATCATTCTTAATTGGGTTCAATAGTCTCCCCATATGGATTTATTATCAACATCAATACTATACATTTCAGTTTTTGTCACATATGAATTATTCTCCCCATCAATCTATGAAAACCATAGTTCATTGACAAGATAGTTGAATTTATCCCCATGAATATTTATTAACATATTTCATAAAAATTTAAACATAATAAAATATGGGAGTAAAATTAAAACATATCATACCTTAGTGTTGGGGTGTGGGATTTACTCTTATTTTAAAACTGATCTAATCAAAAGACATAATTATAAGTGGATTAGTGAGGATATCTATAATCATTACCTGAATAAAATAAATTACCATTTTATAAATCCTTTCGACACTTTTCCGTCAAAAATTTATTTTTAATATCAATGTGTTTGTATCTGGAATACTATGCTTGATTCTTTTTCATATTTATGGCACTTTGATCATCATTTCAATAACTAGTGTATATTAAAAAATAACCTCTATATTCTTAATATGTGTCATCATCTATATCATATTTTTAGTTTCCTATGATATAGAGACATATTAATTCTTAGTAGATATTTAGTTAACTTTAGTTCTTTTTCATACCATGAAACACAGATCTCACTAATGAAAATTATCCATTATTTGTTTACATTCTATCATCAACTATATCGACCCAATCATTATCCATAAACCCTTTCATATCTAGCTCACCTTTATTATTATAAATCAACCCATAATTTGATGTATTTAAGATATATCTAGTAATTCTTTTGTAGTCCAAAATGTTTGATTATTTGTGATTATATGGATTCCATTCACAAAGAGAAACTTTAGAAACAATATTAGGTCTTCAGGATATGAGGTAAAAAATCTTTTCATTCAATATTATGAGTTTTTTCATTAATAAATCTATCTAATTAATCACTTCTCATATTTATTCCCAGTTTAATTTGTTTAGACACTCCTCTATTCTTCTCTATTCTATTACTCTTCAACCTCTCCTTAGTATAGTTTTCCTAAAAAATGGAAATGTAATAACTTGTTTGGATAATCTCAAATCCCAATAAAAATTCCATTTAACCAAATAAAGATATATCAAACTTCTTCTTCATCTATTTAAAAAAAATTCACAAAATAACACTCCTTTTGTTGAAAAAATAATATCACCAACACACTTTTTGGTCTTCCTCACATATATATATCTATCTACGCATCCATTATATAATCCCATCATTCTAAAATATTTATCTACCCTATATTACAAATATTTTCATGATTTTTTTAATCTATGTTGTGTTAATTTTAAATTACACAATTTTTTATCATATAATTCAGGCATAAATCCCTCAAGTTATTCCATATACACTTTTTTTTATCACCAGTTAGAAAAGTTGATTTAACATCCATTTGAAAGAATTTGATGAAATTATAGGCTACAATAGAAGGAAATATTTTGATTTTTTGAATAATGGAAACTATTAAATGGTTTCATAAATTTCAATTCCCGAAATATATAAATAACCCTTATATACTAACCATTTTATATTTTTTGAAACATCATGTAACATCCCACGACCTGGTACTCCATCACATGACCAGATTGGGGTTGGTTAAATGACCTCATGCATGCCTCCCTATATTCAAGAGGATTTATAATAGTAGTGATGGTGTAAAATATATAGTGGGGAGACTATAACTCATAGAATAGAGTAGAAAAAAATATGGAAATAATAACAAAGTATCAGAAAAAATCAACAATATGTATCCACAGAAAAATAAAGAACAACCCTAATATCTTCACAAGAATAGAAACATGTAATGATTGAATGAAAGGTAAATAAATGATGTATTTAATTTCAAAAAATAAATGGACTTTGAAAACTCAAATAAAAGACTATAAGTCCCTTATCCTAATCCCCATGTTGGTCATATCTTCATACTCTAACCCATCAAATAATAAATAATCAATAGCAAATACATTTTCTATTGTCCAAACATGTATCCATGAAATTTATCTGGGTACCAAATGACAACCCATCCATGGTGTGAGTACAACTTACTAGGTCAACACCACGATGTCTATGAAAATTCAGATGGAGATATATAATGCATCAAATAAAGTGATAAACAGGATATTAGTTTAATCAGTAAACAATGTATATAAAATAAAACAACTAAGACTCAAACTGTAGGTAGGGACGTGAGGTCAGCCCCAACCTACATCAACACCATATTACATATCTCTAAGCATGTCATGGAACCATGAAAACTATTTCTATAACCCTATTAGGGTATATCTGATAAATCATCACAAGAGAACCAGAAAGATCCCTACAATAATTACAATATATATGAGATGAGCCCTATAGGCATTACAAAATGTACATTCCAAGACATATAAGCATTAAAATATGTCTGGTTCGAGCCATGTAGGCATTAAATAATGTACAGAATAATCCCAATAAGAATTGAAGCATGTCTAGTCCAAGTCCTATATAAATTATAATATATCTTGGTCAATCCCTATAATAATTACAGCATGTCAGGACTAAGCCCTAGAATCATTACAACAAGTCTGGGGAAATCCCTATTAGCATTACAGTATGTTCATTTCAAGACCTACAAGCATTATAGCATGTTCAAGATTGGTCCTATAATCATTATATCATTTTGTAAGTCCTCATAAGCCATTGTGGTCAATTAATCAATTTTTCATTTTTCATTTGAACTTCCATTGTCATTAGCGTATAAATTAACCAATTATTATTCCATGTAATTAACTGTAAAATATTTAAATCAAATTCAAATGTTATGAAAAATAATATTATTAATACAACATTCAAAAAATCTTATATGGCAAGGGGCATAGTGTTCAATCTCACCAAGTCTCGAGTAACAACAATAGCTGGAACACCAATAAGGTGGTTGTATGTCTTAGCCGCAACACCAATGACCTAAAGTAATCCAATGGGGGTCAAAACATGTGTTACTCATCAAAAAAATTTAATTAAACTATTTAGGTTTCATGCATGGTGTGTTAGTGTGATCACATATATTTCACATACTAGGATAAGTGAAACATACAATTTGGGATATTTTCTAGACTTCTCTCCCCAAATTTAAAAGATGAATACATGATCAGAACATCCAAGATATCATTGGGATCCTCCTCATTTCCATTTAATTAATGATAAGGTAAGTCTTTGAATAAGTTTTCTCTAAAAGGATCCCTATTAATGAGAGGAATAAGATAATTTAGAAGGATTACATTCAATTTCATGGCCCCATACACCAAGGTTTTAAGGCTTGGGTCACCATGTATTGAACTCTAGAAGGGTGGGATTGAATCTCATAGAAAAAATGTCCCAAAGACTTCAAAAATATATTTGAGGAACCTAGGGTTCAAGAGAAAAAAGTATAATAAAAATAATTTTTTAGGGAAACATGGTATTTATAGATAGATTGTTTAAATGAAGACCATGGTGCAGCTCCATGGATGATGCTACAGAACCACCTGACAAAGGGTATGCTATGGAAAAACCTAAGGTACCACACTACAACATACCATGGTAAAAATTTGTTTGATATCCATGGTGGCTTATATTTCATAAATCCTATAAACTCAAGGATATACTATGGTGTGTCCTAAGACACGACACTGCAACATCCCAAATCCCTGAGGGTTATCCATGCCCCGAGGGTGTAAAACATAGAAGAACCAGCCAATTCCCCCCCTCCCCAGTACCTTATTCTGAAACTACACTTCAATTTTGTATCAATTATTAAATTAATAGTTGCTCATATTCTCCTCCACTAGGACACTACACCATATCCTTGAGCTCCACACCACAACAATGATCACTATTGTGCAACCCAATTCTCTATTTCATTGTCTACACTACAGTTTTGGATTTTTCATATCCAGTCCTCCAACTTCCTTCAATCAATCAAATCAACCAAATGAGTATTGAAAAAACTTTTTAACCAAAAAATATGGATCAAATAGGTTTAACAAAACATAAAACTAAACAAACTCCCATGAAATAATATGGGTTATTAAAACCACCACACCATATTAAATCTCATCCCCAAGCTTCTCCAAGAATCATTATAGGTAATCCAAAAATAATTCTTTCCTCGATGTCTATATATCATAATCCCTATCCAAGGTATCCAATTGTATACACCCATGTTTTCACTAAACTCAAACTATAGGTAAAGTCTTTACCATAATATTATTCTCACTATAGTTCGCAATATGAATCAGATTTTCCTTAAAGGATGCATCAACATCTAGCTTAATGTAATTAATGTCTATCATGGGAGAAGGGTCAAGATGATATATTAAAATATTTTTCATATTAAAAACATCATTCACGGTGTTCAACAACATTTTAAGGTATAAATGGTATTCCACTAGATAAAACCCTTCCACTATCTAAAATAGAATGAAAAACCTTGGCAACATCTTCCCCTATATACTAGTATAGAATTTACCTAACCTATGTGACAAAAGAAGGAAGCACAATGACCATATTAAAACTCAATAGTGCATCTTCAATAGTCAACATATTATTTCTTTCTTATTATTATGATCACCAACCACTCTATAATCAAATGAACATGCTCATATTTTTCTTGGATGAGAAAATGGCCAACGAGCACTAACTCACCTTCCTCTAGCATGGAAAGAGTAAAACGGTAAGGTAATATGTAAAATAGCTCTAAATTATCCATTTATATTGATACCTATAAATTTTTTTTTTATGGAAACTCTATGAGGTTGATATGTTTCTCCCAAAAATCATCAAATCCAAGATAGTGGATTGCAACATATCCTCTAAAATCTGAATCGTCTGCTCAAAATTTCCATCAATCTGAGGATGATAGGATATATTCAAACATACATGTGATACTAGATCATTTTTATGATGATTACAAAACAATGATGTGAAACAATGATCTTGATTATATATGAAACTCCTCAAAACACCATGCAGTCAAATTATTTCACACACATAGATACTACCAAAATCATCAACAGTAAAGGTCTCATTGATTAGAAAGAAGTTTTATACAATCATATGTCAATACAAAATCAACCATAATTCATCATAAGAAAATAGATTATTAGTAATATTATTATAGAATCCATAGTGAAATCATCCCATTTCCACTCTAGAATCAGTAGAGGTTTTAACAACACAATGTGCCTATGATGTTCTCTCATCACTTAATGAAAGATGAAACAGCTTCCCCAAATCCTTTTATATCCTTATTAATTCATGGCCACAAGTATTGTCTATAGAGATCGTGATACTTCATTTTCAATTCTATATGTACAACACATTTAGAATAATGAAACTCTCTCATCAACTCCTCACACAAACTCATAGAAACCCATACTTGGCCATGGAAAATCAGAACAAAACTAATACCAAGAGACCATCCTGTTAGTGGATCCCCACTATATAAACTATCCTTCGGAGCTAGACCCTCAGGATTAGATAACTTATTTTTCATGATCCATTCATTAAGCACAGCTATAACTGATGTCAAATTCATAGCTACCCATCCCTATGAATAAATTTCATCTAGATACATGTCTGTAGAGAATTCCATTGTTCACTAATCATCATAAGAATCCTGAAAACCCACTTTTTGTGTCTTCCAGTTTAATAATTTAGTAAAAATGTTTCATTTTCCTTGTTTGTATTCCAAATGAATGTTGAAAGACTACAGATACTCAACCCACCTCCTTTGCCAAAGGCTCAGGTATCTTTAAAAAATATATACAAGAGGATATTTTTTTCATGTACACCACAATACTATCAACCATTTTATAGTGTATCTAACACCTTAGGGAATTTACCGACAACTCTAACTCTTGGTCAAGAGTAGTTTTAGTCCTCTCATGTGGTCTAAGTTGTCAGTATCTATAAGCAACAACTTATTCCTCATATATCAAAACATCATTGATTTTGACTTTAGATGCATTAAATTACATGATATAATCCTTTCCTGATAAAATAAAACTCAGGATAATGGTTGTGTCCAAATTTTCATAATCTCATGGAAAGATCTCTTGAAATTAGTTGACTAGAAAAATTTTACCCATTTCTTGGACAGCCTATACAATTATACTACCAAACAGGAGACGTCCTTGATAAAACACTAGTAATATCTATCTAAACCTAGAAAATTTTTAATATAAAAAATATTGTTAGGTGTCTCCCAATATAAAATGGTTAAAACCTTCTATGGGTCCACTAACACCCTAGCCTATGAGATAAAATAACTTAATAAGTTTACTTGATCAATCCATAAGTAACATTTTGATGGCTTGGTGTAATGTTGATTCACTCTCTTCATATTCAAGATGATGAAAATATGTTGGGAATTATCATATTCTAAGTGGGAGTACAAAAAGATTTCATCAACAAAAACTATAACAAACTAATCCAAGGATAGATGAAAGATTCAATTCATCATGTCCATAAATACTTTTAGTGTGTTTTTCTAACTGAACGATATCACCATAAACTCATACAAACCATACCTTCTTTAAAAAATAATATGGGTTATTTTTTATGGTATTAACCCCAATTAATGGTACCCTGACCCAAATTTAATCTCAAAGAAAATATTAGCACCTCTTAACTTATGTAATAGATCATTAATGAACATATGGTGGTACCGGTTCTTGATCATCATCTAGTTCAATATATGATAATCCACACATAATCATAAAGTCCCATTATCCTTATTAGATAAAACAATTCTAGAAACCAATGGATAAGTACCAGACTATATGAATTCCATGTATTCGAGGTCTTTAAACTAAACTACGAAATAAAAAATCTCTACTAGAACCACTATGTGGGGAAGATAAAAATTGATTTGGATACCATCAATAACATGATCATGAACCACATGGGTCGTATGAAATAAAACTATTCAATCGAGACATAATTAAAATGAACCACCACTTGAGAAAAGTAGTTTTCCTTGTTTTTCCATCATCCAGTATTTAGATTTTTTCCTGATCCATGAGACAATTGAATCTAAACTGAATTAGTATTGAATGTCCATCTCAAAGATCCCACTCTCCCTATTGGATGTAGCTTACCCATTTTAGAGATATTTAGGTAACTATCCTCTAATAAAATTCAATAAGATCAATGTATATAACAATATAGTCTATAGCATGAATCAAATCGAATCTTTTAGTTTATGACATGAAGATGTCCCAAAGGAAATAATAGCCACCAATTTAAAGAGAACATTCCCGGAAAAGATTTGTACCCTCGAACCACACTCCCAATGAAGTGTTTATAGACATAACTCAATAAAATATATCCAAAAAAACCCAAAAAAAATTCTATATAATCATATAGGAAGGAATATGATGCTCCTGTATCAGAAAAAAATGAAATCAGTCTTACCAATAAGGGTACAAGATCCATTATCCAAACTAACAGAAGTATAATACATAGAGAGAGGATGAATCTCCCCCTATTCATTTGAATCTAATATGACTCTATTGATAGATTCCACATGACAGGTATAATCTCTCTTGCATTGGGGTACAACATCCCCTACCTTGGACTAAACTTTTGGTAGAACCTCATCTACTTGTTTGTAGAGGGGTAGGTGAGTCCCTCCCTTACTCGGCTTCCTATCAAGATTCCTACCATTTCTATTCTACAGTAAGAAACTACAAAACAATTGAAGATAACCCAACTTTTCATATGCACAACAATATTAAGTGGGGTTAGGGTACTGAAGGAACTTGTGAATAGTCTTAAAATACTGAAAAAACTACAACATGCAATGATTAGGAGATGACTTACCACTTATATGACTACTCTACCAAATATTTTTTTAATGGTAATCAATATATAAGTGATTTATATTTCTAGATGATGAGATCCTAGATTTCCTTAATAATAATAACTAGCCACCATTTAGGTCCTCTTTTAAATTCCCCTCTATAATGAGAGCCTGATTCATTACATCCTCAATACTTCTTAAATGAAATGTGATCACATATTACCCAACCTTATAATGGATCCCATCCTATAAACACCTCACTCTAGAAGCCTCAATAGATACCAAGGATAGATAAAAGATTTTATGGTTTGTGAATAATCTATAATAGTCCATAACTGATATACCCTCCTATCTTAGTTTCATAAACTCATGGGTCATATTATCCCTTAATGTCTTTGGGTTGAAGTGGATCAGAATCTTCTTTACAAAATCCTTCCAGATAACCCCTCCTACTGCCCAACACTCTCTAGAATGGCCCACCAATGTTTATATAGTCCTCAAAAAATATAATAATCAAGATTAACCATCTTATTAAAGGGTTTGTTGAGGTAATTTAAGATCATCTAGACTAACTCAATCCAAAACTCACCTATTTGGGAGCCTCCCTCTCCAATGAATATTGGAAGATGTTCTACCTAGGACCCTCTCATAAATTCAATCATTTTGGGTGTAGTGTGAAAAATCTCCCTCTAAATGGATTTCATGACCCTAAACAAGATATAATGAAAATGACCTTCTATCAAGATTCTCTGTATCCATAGGATGTTCTCACTTAGGTATATTTGGATTATACTTACTACCAATCTTCTAATTATCAACTCAAAAACGACGTGGATGATTTTCTCGACAATGTACAATTAACTCCTTATATCATAATAAATCAACAAGATAAACATTAATAAGTGATAAAAATAGATAGCCACCAGTTCAATATTCCTAAAAAATTGTCTTGACATGTGATTTGGCATAATATAACCATTATTTTCATCATTTAGTTCTGAAATATTAATGTATTTCATTTCAAATTTTATATTGGAAATTTTTCCACATGAAATAAATACATCCCTATCAAAAAAAATTCTTGTCAACATATATCCCTATGTTTCTATCTAAATTAATTCATACTCATCTCATGCCATACTAGGCTGTGAGAAAAAATATCAATAAAAATAACAACACACATCAATTGAATTTCTCAAGGATAAATAACATCAATACTATAGCAATAGTACATCATGAAAAACAATCTCATACAAGGGAACTTGGATTTTCCCCCGGTACACGGGTTAGCTACACCCATAACAAATATATTACCATGTCTTAACACATTATAGTATCATGTTAATATTTCCCAAATATTAAGGAAACATTTAATAAGACCTGAGGCATTGATACCACATTGTTACATCCCTTGGACAAATTCTCCCTCAAGTGACCAAACAAGGGTTAGTTAAATGACCTGATGAATTCCTCCCCATATAATAGCAGATTCAATCTAATAGGGAGGGTGTAAAAGATATAGTGGGATGATTACTCCCAATTTAACATAGTATAAAAACTATGGAAATAATAACAGATTATAGGAAACAAAGTAATAAATAATATGAATTCATAGAAAATAAAAGAACAACCCCAATATCTCAAAAAAAAATATAAACATGTAATGAGTTGATGGAATGTAATTCAATGATGTGTTGAAGGTCAAATGATATAAAAACTATGAAAAATAAAATAAAATACTCTAATTATCTTGTCATGATCCCCATGTTGATCTTTTCTCCAAACACTAACCCATCAAGTAATCTATACTCACCAGCAAGGTCCCCTTACCTTACCTAAACTTGAATCTATGAAATCTATATGGGTAGAAAACGGTGGCCCATCAAGGTTTTAAGTAGAAATAAGTAGGATGATGCCACCCGACCTAAAAAAATCAATTCAGAGATATATAGTGCATGTAATAAAGTGATAAAAATATATTAGTTTAATATATTAATACAAAATATTAAATAAACCCACTGCCCCTTGATCTCTGGATTGACACTCAGGGATATCCCCAGCCTATTTCATAAAAATAACTCATATCCTTGAGTATGTCACATAATCATTCCCACGATTTCAATAACACTCTAAGGTTATAGCCTAGAAATCATTACAGGATAACTGGGAAGATCCCAATAAGAATTATATAATTACTAGACCAGTCACTATAAAAATTTTAATATGTTCGAGTTAGGACCTATAAGAGTTAATTCATGTTCGAGCCAAGCCATATAAAAATTAAAACATGTCTAGTCCAACCCATATAATCATTATAGCTTGTCCAGGAAAAGCCTTATAAGAATTATTATTTTTCTAGGCCAGGTCTTATAAGAATCACAACATGTCTAGGTCAAGCCTTATAAGCATTATATCATTTCACAAGTCCTCATAATACATTTCGGTTTCATCAATTTAAAATTTTTTATTTAATATTCCATGGTTGTTATCATATCAATTAACCTTTTCTCATTCGATGTAATTCGTTATCAATCATTTACAAAAATATCAAAATTTATTCCAAATCATATTAAAAATAAAAAATTCACCAAATAAAACTTGTAAAGGGGTGTAGTGTTCAATGTAACTAAGTCTCAAGTATGGTAAATGTCTAGCATACCTATCGGGTGGTCGTATGTCTTGGTCTCAAAACCAAAGGACCTAAAGGGGTCCAAGGGAGGTTTACACTTTTTTAACTCATCAAAAATATATAAATCCAATTTTTTAGGTCATGTTCATGGTGTGAAAACCGGATCACACAAATTGTGAATTCTAGGATAAACAAAACATACAATTTAGTATAAGTTCTAGACACCCAACTCAAATTAAGGAGACACAAATATTCTTTTGACATCCAAGATAACATTATGATCCTCTTATAATACCTGTCATTGATGATAAGGGTAGTCTATCAAAAATGATTATCTAATATGAAACCAATGAATGATAGGAAACCATAAGTCTTAACATAAATTTAAAGTCCCAAAACGCTGAGGTTATAAGGCTTGGGTTAACACATATTTATCCCTAGAAGGAGGGGATTTAATCTAGTTGAAAAGAGGGCCAAAATCCATCAAAAATATATCTTCGGTACCTTAAGGGTTGAGAAGAAAAATATGAATAAAAATGTGTTTAGTGTGATTAGGGTTATTTATAGGAAATCTGTTTGATATAAAACTATTGTGCATCCCTACGAACCATGTCATGAACCGCCTAAAAAAGGGATCGCTACAACATAGCCCAAGGTAACACGCCTAACCTCCCTTGGTCAAATTGTGTTTGAGATCCATATATTTTTCTATGTTTTAGACTCAATAAACCTAGTTATAATACTATGTTGTATCCTAATCCAACACACTACAACACTCTAAATCCCAGAGGGATTTCCATGGCACAAACAACCACCATAAGGCATGGGTGTAAACATTGACAAAACCAGCCAATTCCCCCCAAAAGGTTCTTATATTTCATCCACCTGGACATATTATAGTTATTACTAAATTGTTATTATCTTAGAGAATCCCCCTCAAAGACCATACATTACAACATTTATCTCCAGAGAATCGTGACAATCACTACAGTAAATCACAATTCTTCACACTACTGATAACTCTACCACTGGGGATTTCCCATCTCCACTCCTCCTGATTCATTCCTTTGATCAACTCACCCCAAAAGAGGCTAAAAAAGGTTCTAACTAAAAAAATAATATATTGATTAGAAAAAAATAAAATTAAATCATCACACCTGAAAAATATAGGATCTTACACTTCATCTTTCTCAATTCATCTTATTCCTAAAAATAAATTTACTACCAACAATTTTTTATTTGGTATTATGAACAGGATACCATGGTTAATTATTTTCTATTTTATCTATATTTCCAATATTATAATTAATACACTTGGTAAGTACAAATTATTCATTAACACATTTAGGTTTAATCGTTGATAGCAAACTAGTGTGACTAATTTCCATGATTGTTTTCTTATATGAACCCATTTATTCTAATCTCAAATAATATTTTCATCATCAACAAGATTATAAAATTATGAATTCATTCTTGTTTATTTCATATCATCCCAATTATCACTAGAATAATAAGAGTTTATATCTTCTCCCTAAATCAATATGTTTTCTCCAGTATCTTCAATAGGTTCAAGACTAAAAACAACACACTTAGCATCATCCATTATATAATTCTTAATATTTTCATATCCTTAAATTATTGTAGGATTATTAAAATCCAAAATCACCCTATAATTTTCATCATGGAATTTTTAAGAGCTTCCATTATGTGTGTAATCCAAAAATATTTCATCTCTTGTATTTTCATCAAACATACCACAACTATTTCATTTCCTTTTGATAAAATTTGGGCTCCTAAAAAATGAATTGTTTTATACATGAATTCTTCGTTAACCACATATCATAAGAATTTATGTCTAAATTTTGTATCAAAAGGAAACTATCTTTTTATAATTCCATACATGGTAAAATCATATATCCATTACAATTTTGAGGTGTCATGCTCTGCAATCATAGTTATTTCCATATCATCAATTATTATATTTCTTATTTCAAAAAACACATTTTATTTTCTTGTATATAGAGAACTATAACCATGAATAATTAAATTTTTATCAAGATATACTGATATTTTGTTTTTAAAATATTTTGTACTATTATTGGATCTCAACCTCTTTATAGGAAAGACTATTTTTTAGAAAGCCTTTTAATTATTTTTAATCTTCCCATTGATTGGTACTTGTGATACATGAACATGAATGTGTAATTATATTGAATTCATAAATGAAAGTGATGAAGTATTTATCTCCTTTTGTTCTCTTCTTTTTCATAGGTCGACAAACATCAGAGTGGCCTAACTCTAATGGTTTTTCAGTTGGAATGTCAACTCTCTTATTACTTTTGGGTAACTATTTTTTCATTTATAACATATATTAAAAATATTAATAGTTAATTATTTTAGAACTATGATATTTATCATTTCCTCTTTTATGATTATGTACCTTATATTATTTTTTGTAAGATAAAAAAGTTTTTAAAATGAAAAATTATTTTCATCTTGAAATCTCAAGTAAAAATATATATTAGATTCTTTAAAAATGAAACAAATTTCCTAATATTCTTATCCCTTTTGTTATAACTGCTCAAAATATTATTCTCTTCACTAAACACCAACTATTTTTAAGGATTGGTTAACTTAAATTATTACCGAGTTTTGATACAATTATTATATTATATTTAAGATCACTAAAAAATTTGGTATTCTTGGTACTAATATATATATTTTTTATAGTATCTCATTCCAACTCCTTTGATCTTTAAAGGGTTTTCATTACCAATGGTGAAAAATCCTCCAACATTTATTTTAATGTTTTTAAATTTGTTCATATTAACATTAATATGATAATAAAACCCACTATAAATGATATAGTGCTTCTCAAATTTACAGGCCTTCAATGTAACATTAACCACAATAGTCATTATATTAAATTGATCCCCTTTATAAATAGTTCCTAAATTCTGAAAAAAATTTAGTTGAGACAGTATGAATATAAGACATTCAATTGATATGTTTTATTCTAGATCACCCCAACCAACGAATTATTTTAAACTTTTAAATTTTTCATACATTATATCGTATTCTCTACTTGTTAGAGCTTTCGATCAATTCTCATTTGTTATTATTGTCTCCCCCTTGATTCATAATCACTTATTTGTCCCAGAAAAGTCATATAATAAAACAAATATAGTTTTTAGAATCCAAGTAATCAAAACATACATAATAACCTTGAATCCTCCTTCTTTGGTAGAAATTTAAACACTATATAAATTTCTATTTGAGTGCACTTTCATACTTGTTCTTATTTTATCCCACCAAAAAAAATTTATTATTCCTTGATTATGTGGATTTACAATGCGATTTTCTCCGGAATTTTTATACTTCTAGAAATTAAAATGTTCTTTCTTTTCTTTAGGATTTATGGTAAATTAAAAATAATATTTTCCATAAAATTTATCTGAAATAATGAAACTCTTTTGTGATATAACTATAATAAGCTTTCCTTCTTCATTTCCAACATTTTGAATGATAGTTATTGAGGCTTTTTTATTAAAGAATTAAATTATTCCTAAAACAACTCTAATATAATACAATATTATCATCTTCTTTTTTATTTTAAATATAAACAATAATTACATTTATCTTATTAGACTATTAAACTACAAACAAAATAATGGAAGGAATTTCATCAAAAATATTAACTTTCCCATCAATTTCATGCTTTAATTTTTTAATTACTTTGGCTAAATTAAATTAAAAATATGGATTTGATTGTTCTTATAAAAGTTACATTTTTTTATTATAATTATCATCTCTCATTAATCCTTTTTTCCTTTGACCACATTTTTATTTCTATTAACATGTTATATGCCTTTGTAAGTTCACATTACTCAATTGAAAATTAATTTTCTACTAGTGAGTCATCATCTGGTTAATCACTTTCTTCATTTCCTTGATCTATGAGAACAATTATAGGATATTCCTTAGAAATATCTTTATTATAACCACTATCCTCACTATCATATATACCCTCTTCAACCAATAAAAAAATTCTGAAGAACTTTTGTGAAATTTTCTTCGGGACTTGTAATTGGATTTTCTTCAAAAATATTTCTTTATTAGTGGACTTCATAATAGCTTCATCATTTTTACTATCACCTTTGATTTTCATTGGATAATTTGATGAAAAATAGGCAATTTTTCTATAACAAAAATTTTTAATGTAATATTACCTCTGTGAATAACCTTCTCACCTATAAAACTTTTGAAACTAGATAAATATTTTCACCGTTATCCCTTAAATTTTCCTCTTAATATGACTTAGTGTACTTACAATTTACATTCAAAATTGTTAATGTTTTTAAGGAAAACTGTTTATTTTAAAATTTATCTTAAAATTTTCTCCCCTTCTCATCTCATGTTCTATGAGAGTAAAATAAAGTTAATTAATTGTGAAATCATCAAGACCTCTGTCTCTAAGAATTGAGATATTGGAATCAAACTTATATGGAACAATTATTATAACTTTTTTAACCATATTAGGATTTTCAAGAGATTCTCTAAATAATTAAATGGTGTTAAAAATCATATTAAATTTTTTAAAGAAACTCATATACTGATTCATCTTCATGAATTTTGACATATTCAAATTATTATCACTGGATTGAAATATAGATACCTTCACATTCATATTTTCTTCATATATGCTATTATTTTTTCCAAATTGAATTTATAGATTGGTTATATGTTCATTATATTAAAAGGAAGTTATTAATTCATTTATTATAATTCAATCAAATTTAACATTATTTTTATCTGTAAGAGACTGTGATAAAGTCTCTACTAGAACAGTGAACCCTGGTTATACAAAATCAAGAACATGAAGGTCCAGAGGGAAAATATATGGTACCACAATCCCCTTTGAAATATGAAACCCTTTTCCATAAAATATTGAAATATATTTATTATTATTAGAGTTATATTGATCCATAAAAGACTATAAGAGAGTAAAATAAGTGCAAAACCCATTATGATACCAATTATAAGGACCACTAAAATAATAATAAACATTGAGACAAGTGAACTAGTGATTTATTTTTCTATTGTCCAAATATAATACTCCCATAATTATTCATAACATCTCATAAAACTCATGAAAATATTAATAATTAAAGGTACGCAATGCTTTTCTATAGAGTTTCTCCATGGGAAAAATTGAATGCAACATCAGTGTGTAGTGTTTTTTATTCCACATACACATATATATCCTATTACTATCCAGAAGTAACTACAAGAAAGGGTATATCTAGGAAAATATGATAGATGATGGATCCAAAAAAAATAGATCCTCAATATTTTTATTCTGAATAATTATAACCAGATTAAGTGAAAGCTTAATAAATGGTAAATAAAATATTTCTATCTACTTCCTCTTTTCTTTATTTATAAATCTTCATAGTTCTTCCCAGAAATGATCAGAATTATCATTTTATAGTTTTAGCAATGTTAAACAATGTCTTTTTTTTCTTACTTATATTCACTGAATTGATTGTGAATATAAATTACTTGTTTTTTGGTAATTTAATTTTCTATCCTTCAAGGCTAACTACACATAGTTATTCTCATTTGTTTTCCTAAAGACTCATACATTTATATCCACATTATAATGAAATTTATCAAGGAATTTTCTCTTATGAAAATATCTACAAATGTGGAATCACTTTAAAACATCATAAATTCAAAAATACATGAAGAACAATATATTATGTTTATGTCATCTACTTTCATGGCCCAAATATCTCTTGATATAACCTATTTATCACAAACTTTGGTTTTTCACACTCCACATGGAATGGATAGATCTCAAACACTAAGAACGACTTAAATAATTTTCTATTCTCAGAATAAAATGTAGTGTGATTATCTTATACACAACAGGTGACCAATTCTTCTTCATTCTCCATCTCCATTTTCATTAGAAATAATTATCTCTTCATTTTAGCATCATGTTTTTAATGTTTCAAGAATATAACAGCATCTATTAAATTATTATTATCTCGAATCATGATTAGAATCATAATTTTTACATTTAATTCCCTATATAATTGTTCAGGCATCATCTGAAATAAATCCACCTTACAGAAATATACATTCTGAAACTCCAAGCTAATTTCTCCAGAAACATAATGATTTCATAATTTTTAACTGATAAAAAATATATAAAAATTTTCATTTAAAATATAAAAATTCACAATTATTAAATTATCTTACTCATCATATTGATTTACATATTTTTCTACATATCATTATCATATTTTATAAAAAACCTCAATTATCTTATGTAAAGAATGTAAACTCCAAGATCTTCCATTTCTATATCCGGAAAGGATATTATATATCATGGTAAAACATATAGGTACTTTTAAAAAATAATTTGGAAAATGTATGATGTATTATTTCTTATATAATGTATTATTTAAAATTAATAAAATCTAAATATATTAAATATGTGACACATAATTTCACAAATGAGGTATAATTTCCTTTGTTATTTTTTCAATAGCTTAACAGCAAAAAATTTATAACTCATCTAAACCCACTCCATTCCTACAAAACATCTCCAAATATCACAAAGAAACTATAAATTGATTCCAAACAATCCTTATATTAATGAATCCATCTCAAATATCATTATACCTTATCAATGGATGTTGAATATAAATACAACGTCATACTCAAGTTGTTTCAATGCCATAAAACTATGAAAAACACATCACAATCATGAATTAAATGAACACAAATATTAAATAAAATGATTATAAATGAATACAAAATAATAATAATAATAAATAAATAAACATGAAAGGGTTATGATTAAATTATTTAATTAATTTAATTTAATTATATAGAAGGTAAGTGTGTATTCTAATAAGAGACAAGGCTCTTGGTAATAGATTTTATTTTATGATTCAACTTTATTTTCATATATTATCTTGCTATGGTCTTTATTATGTTATATGGATTATCTTTAAAATATATAAATTATAAATTATTTTATTATATTTATATTTAATTCATTACTTATCTACTTTTCTCATATATGTATTCAATGTTTATACCTTATATGGTTCATAAGGGGTCATTCCCACTCTCACTCAATATTGATGATATATTATCTCTCACTCTCTATCTCTCACACCACCAATTTCCCTCTTTATAATTTTCTTCATTTATGTTATTTTTTATTACATCTCCTTCCTTTTCAAGGTATACTCATGTATTTATTATTCCCTTCCTAATATTCCATTAATTCAAATCACATGATGTTTATAAAGAAACTTTTTAATATTTGTTAACTATCCTCTAAGTTTCTTCTATTTGGAATCTATTTATTTTTTAACATCCAATATTGTGATTTTTTATTGATAAAATTATATTTTAAAATAATTTCATCCATTTTCTCACAAATAATTGTAAAAAGTGACACATTTCCCTTTTTATAAAAAAGATCAAAAAAATTTGTGAAATATTGTTTCATGATTTCTCTTTCATTTTCCTCACCATCCTCCTTTAAAAAAACATAAAAGACCATATTTATTAATTAGATAATTTTAAAATATAGTTTTCTTTTCTTTTCATTAAATTAAAACATATATTTATTTCCATAACTTAAAATGAAATTTTCTTTTTTTTACTTAAACAATGAATAAAAATTAACCAATTGTTTTCTTAAAATTTATTTAATTTAATATCTGAGATATTCTTCATATATGATAATAATATATTTTATTCCTCCTATTTTTCAATTACAAATGTTTTATTTACATCAATTGTGTCTTTCTAATTAGTTAATTCAAGGAAAAAACTATGCTATAGTTTATTAAAAAATAAACTTCATAAGTTTGGTAATGTGGAAATGAAATATTTATATGATAAATTATCCATCACTAAATTTTTATTTCCCTCTCATCAACTCTGAATAATGAAAATATTTTTTCCAATGCCTTTATTTTGTGAAATAAATATAATTCATTTTTCTTATTAAAGGGTGTTCACCTAGATACCTATACATTCAACACTTTAGAGGAATTTTTGTCTAAAATTCATACCATATATTCTATTCTATGTAAATACCTTATACATCATTGTCTTGATTGTGATATTTTTACCTACATATATATTTTTTTAATTGGATAGCCATTTCATATCAATTGGTTAATCATGATATTATCACTTAAAGATATCTTATTGTTTTTATAATCATGTGGAACAAATATGTATGGATATATAATTGTGAATAAGGTTTATCAAAAATTTATGTATCCCTCTAATGCATTAGTTAGTTGTTTATATCACATGACATTATTATTATTATAAATCCTTTGTGTTCTGGATTGTCCTATGATTAAGATTCCTTAGTAGTGATCCTTTTCCTATATTTATGATTCATTGGTAGTGAGTCTTTAATTATGTTTATAACACATTGATTATGAGCCTTGGACTGTGTTTATGTTTTCATATTTGTGATATGTGACTTATGATGGAATTCTTATGTGTGTTTGGAATTCAATTATTCTTATTTCATTATATATTCATATTATTTATTCCCTTGAATCACTTATTTTCATGTGATTTAGAATCTTTATTCCATGATACAAGTTCTTATTTTAGGATCATTGTTATATATATCTTGTACCATGATAAAATATTTTGTTATAGATTCTTATATTTCCATGATAGTATTCAATTAACCATTCTATTTTTCACATTATCATTTCTCTTGTTTGTTATATTAAATTGATAAACCTTTTATGTAACAATAATTTTCTTTTACCCCGTACTAAGAATTTGACCTCACTCTTGTCATATCTTTCTGCATTTCCCAAGGTTATCATTGGTGGTAAATAGAGTATGATAAGTTAAAAGTGTTTTTGGTAAAAATATTTAATTAAATAATATGGTATAAGTATTAGATGATGATGTTTTATGTTCCTTGTTCTCACAGATACCAATCTTTTGATCTGGGGAGTTTGTTTTAATTCTTTTGATATATGAAAATTACATATGTTGAGCACCAAATTTTGAAGTGTTGGTGTGGATTTGTCCCATTTTTTATTAATGTGATGTTTAGTTTTTTTATTAAGTTTATTTTGTAATTTTTTTTATAGATGGATAGATATATATAAATTAACCAATCAACAATATCTTATGTATAACAAGTATGGATACATAGGATTAAAATTTACCAAGTATATATATTTTTTCCTTACAAAAAAATAATATTTAAGTATACATTTTTTATAAATTTGGTTCACAAAAATAGTCATACACATTAATATATGTTTATCAATGAATAAAAATTTCTTGTATTCGATTTCATTAAGGGGTAGATTTTAACATCCTAGATTTTCAGTGAATATTTTTATGAAATTATCAACCTTAAATTATATTTGAATTTATTTTATTTTTATAAAAATTATTGAATCCATCAAATTTTTTCTATTATTTATTTTTCATGACATTATTAAATACATATTTATATAATGAATATTAATTCCTGTAAATAAAACAACCAACATAAATAATTTGAATTAAAAACATAAAGACAAAAACATTATATTATATTATAAAAATAAAAATTATGTATGATGTATGAATATACTCCAGAAAATTGAAAATAATACAATAGAAAAATAAACACAAGTAAATAATTAAACTAGAACATGATATTTTGGAATGTCGATATCCCAAAAAAATATAACTAATGTAAATAAAACTATAAAAAAACAATAAATTTGTAATATATTCCTAATTTTGAAATTTTTTAATATAAAACCTTGAGAGGAATTTTATTAAATTATTAATGGTGAATATAGGATGGATTTATAGTATGTTTAAAGGTTTTATGATCATCAAGAATATTATTATGATAATAGTAACATCACCAATAGAATAGTAACTTGTCCATTGGAGTAGTTAAAAATTATTTGGGTATTTTATGGAATAAAAAAATAACAAATTTATATCATATATAAGTGTTCAATAAGATACAATTAATATTGACCCAAATGAAGTATCATTGTGTTTTCTAGAAATAATATATGTTTTATTTCTATTAAAAAAAATTTTATTACAAACATCAAATTCTAAAATAAAAAAATGTTTTCAAAAAATTGGTTTTATAAAACACTAATTTTTTTGTAAATAATAATTCACTTCTATGCAATTGTATCTCATTTTTATAAGTGTCAAAAAATAAACTATGACATGAATTTTGACATTTTCAAATAAATAAGTATTTTATCTTAAAAATAAGTTTATCATATTTTTAAAAACATTTTGGTAAAATATAATTAAATTTTGAAATAAACACATTAAAATTATCTTATAATGGAATTTTTTTATTTTTCTAAAAACTATTTTTTGTGAATAATAAACTCAGATAGAATACAATATTTTAAAATATAAGTTAACCAAATGGTTGATTTCATACTAGATGATTTTAAAACTCAATATCTTGGAATTATATTAATCAATTACTGTATGTAGTTACAAAAATAATCATTATTGGTTGTCTTGAGTAAAAATAATAAACTAAAGAATATTTTATTTAAAACACCTCCTTTTCCGTTTATAAACATCACCCTTAACCACCGCTCCATACTTACACATTAAAAATTTTATCTTGTCAAAATTATATTAAAATAGCTTCCCAAATTCTATATCTATATTCTTGTGTTTTTGGACATCACAAAAGACCACTCTTTAGTTCCCATGTATTGTGTGAAAGGAATAATTCCAAAGGAAGTGATAAACTGTCTCAACCAATCACATTTGAGTTTTCTTCTTCTTATACCTCATCCAAATATATTCTATACATCATGATATAATGGAATATATATCATAGGTATACTAAAATGTTATTATATTAATGGAATGGTCATTATCATACTCTCCCTCTTTAATCATACAATGACTCATCAACTATATTATGGTGAGTTCTCCGCCTCCATGGATGATGTATTCTAATTTATATCACCACCTACAATATTGGTTTTAGTTTAAATTTTTTTTATAACTCTAGTACAAATTAATAAATCAAAACAGTATTAATATTTTAAGACATTAATGAAAAAAATTGAACTTAACAATTGATTTCTCAAATCAAACGTCCATTCATGGTATGTATAACTGTCTATGAGGATGTTGTTTTTAAAAAATTATCACCATATTCATAGATGGTTGAAATAAACAAATTTTTATTATTAAATATGAAAATAAAAATTATTTTATAATGTTATTCATATTTTGAGATGTATGAATGACCATAAAATTAGATAAAAAATAAGTTTTATAATGGTCTATAAACAACCTAATTGAACACACTAATATATGTTAATACTTATACTAATTGATTTTTTCACTCATTATATAAATATTTTATATTAGGAACAATTTAAAAAAAATTTAATCGAATAAACTCTATTTCATCCCACTTCTAGTGTTATAGACTCATTTTAAAAGAACAATTACCATTACCAATGTGTTAATTGAACCTCAAAAACTATGAAAAAAACATCCCCAATATAAAGAAAATTAACAAAAAAAAATAATTAAAATTATTATAAATGAACATAAAAGAGTAATAATAAATTAAATAAACCATAAAATTTTTTTGAACCAAGAATTTAATAAATTTAATGTTATTATTCAGAATTTATCCCCACATATTTATCTAAATTGGGACTCGAGGTAAGGGGTTTTATTTTAGAAGACTTATTTATTTTTATATATTTTTTATCTAGGGTCTATACTCTCTTATTTGTATTGTATAAAAAATATTAACATAATAACTTAATATTTATAATTTAATTTTAGTATTTACATATCTCATGTACTCTTATAAGTATTCAATGTTCATACATTAAATTATTTTTAAGGGTATTTCTCATTCTTTCTAATTATTGATCATATATTATTTATCACTATATATCTATATATCCTCATATTTACCTATTTCTAACAAGCTCTTGTTATATTATTTTAGATTGTCTCTCTCTTTTGAGGGTATACTCGTGTATTTAATCTTCCCTTCTTAATCTTCCATTAAGTCAAACTATATTATGTTTCTAAATTTTAATTTTATATTTTTATTATCATATACTCTATGTTTATATTAGGGTAGAAAATCCTTCTAATCCACTAGATATAAAACTATCTGAACCTATCATAGTAGATAGAAAAGATCTAGATATACCCCCAAATCAAACATTGCCCTAAAACATGATAAACTGTAACATATAAATACTTAGAACCCGAATCATTGTATCTAGTAATCTTCCTCACATATACACACCCATTTACAAAAATCACAAAATCATTCATTGAAAATAATATAATAAAAAATAAGAAATAAAGGAACACTTCGATTTAACATGGTTTATAAAATTAATTCAAACATCTATGGGAGAACACTACTGCCATTTTCATTAATTTTTTATAATACAAATCTTATAAACACAATCGGTATCTAAAAATGATGTTAGTTTTAATTTTTTATTTTCACATTTAAGTGTATAATGTACAGGTGGTCCCTACTTCCCAAAATAGTAGAATTCCATTTAATTATACTATTACACTACTATCTAAATTTCCAGGATAAACCATCATTAGTGTTGGTGATTATCGATGTCCTATAGCTATTTCCACATGTCTACTAATGCCATATGATCTATAAAGAGTTGACCACCCCTTTCCCTAAATTTGTGGGGACTATAAATGTATCTTCTATTGATATTATACTATTGATATTTACCATTGAACAAACCCATTGGACGATTCCATCATCTAATCAATCTACCTCCACTAGATATTACTGCCACTGTGTGAACCTTAAGACCGAATTACTTTCTAGTTTTCCCTCTATCAAAAAAAAATTACATAGTACTTGAACATGATTCACATCCCAAAAAAATCCAATAAATTATTGATTCAGAGAATAATCTAAAAACTCTCAGAAAATATGGCATGTATTTCCACTTCCATAACAATGGTAGTCAATTCTCTCTACCTATGTATGTTCTCCCACTTCTTGCTGAGGTATAATATTGCCTCGTATTTTCATCAACTAACACATTTGTGAATGCGACTACTAGATTTTTCTTCCCAAACATCTTCCATGAATCAATCTCCTTTACCTCGAGAAACATCCACATTATGTGATATCTCAAGTCTATGTGTTTATTTTGTGAATAATTCACAATATTTTTTTCTAAATATATTTCACTTTCAATATCACAATAGATAAATATTCTCTTTTTTCTCCTTTCATGGTTCACTAAAAGATGACCAAACCATATCATCTATTTCCTTAATTCCATTACTACCAGATATTATAATTCTTTTTCAAAAAACATTACCCCCTGTTTTAGAAATGATATCCAACATATTTTCATTCCCCTATAGGTGACCGAAAAATTGGTTATACTCTTTTGAGTATCTAAATATCCACCAAATTCAACATCAACATACCCCTAAAAAAGATCATTATCTTGAAAAAATAAATTATATCTTCTATTAAATTGAGATTCCATAGGATATATTTCATGACTTCCCTATTCTCATCCCATATTACAGAAGAAATATTTGAAAACCCTCACTATATATGCAATGTTCTAAAGAGTAAACTCTATGTAGTAAAAAATATTTCCTACCAATGATGCAAAAATAATCTTCACCTTATTATTTTCCTCATTATTCATCTTTTGTATATACCCTTTGGATATCATGATGTTTCCAACCAACGGTGTTGAGATTTGATTATATATAAACATACCAAACGTCTCAATAATATTACATGTATAATCCCTTTCAAAAAATATAAATCTTATATCTTTACTGTCTTTCTAAATTTCCATCCCCAATATTTTCTTGGACTCCTCAATATCTTACATAACAAATATAATAGAAAATTCTTTTTCATATCCTGAATTCATTTATTTTTAATAGTTATCATAAGAATCTAAACCATGTATAAGAGAAATAGGATGAAACTTCAGTCCATATACTAATTCTAGCGTCAATAGTAGTCTATGTTGCTTCGTATGAAGAATTTTTCATTCATAAATTCATTGAACTTATAGTTTCATTTTATTTTTTCATGTTTAAAACCATATATAATTCTTTAAATTTTAAGACCATGACCTTGTTCTGTTAATACAAAAAACATGATGGTTTCTTTATTTAAATTTACTTCTCCATATAGAAATTCTATATTTTATCCATTTTATCAAAATGAAAATCATTAAATGAAACAATTATCAACACTGTACATATGATATTATATTTAAATACTGGTGAAAATATTATAGATAAGTGTATACCATCATTATTCTAAAACCAATTAACCATTATCCATGTCTTTTACCTCCTCTTTCCATCAACTTAATCTTATTACTGGAATAACCAATTGTTCTCAAGTGCATTTATTTCAGGTGGTAAGTCAACTAACTCTCAATTCTGATTATCTTAGATAAAATATATCAAATATTTCATTTATATATCCCATAATCTAGAATCACTAGGTTTGGAAACTTATTTTAGGCTCTTGGGTTCCCATCCTTCTATTAAAATTAAGTTTTGAATGTTTTCTTCATACCTACTAACCAGTTGTTAGAACCAATTTGATCTCTATAATTATACCTATGGGTCAACTCTATTCAAAAATATAACTTCCAAAGTCTCAATTTATATTTATCTACTTGAGATTAAGCAATACTTGAGATCTCTAATAAATCTTCTATTGTATTTTTTGTCAAACTCTCCATGATTACTCCTAAAATATCGATAAATTATGTCAATACAGAGTTAACATTAAGATTAAATTGGATTTTTCCTATTGAATATTTTCCTTGAACTTATTTCTCCACCAATTTATAGTTTTTATGTGACCTACCGATTTAATAGAATATTCTTGAATTTTTATGACTTGATTGTTTTCATTATCCCAAAGTTCAAGCCCAAAGTTTTCATCTCTATATAAAATAAATAAACATGACAAGGATTTTTCATTGAGTTTTTATTGATCCATATCATCCACATGGACATATTAAATAATCATGAAAAATTCACCTAGTTTAGTTCCATTGTTTTATCATATCATAGATCTTCTAGAATTTCCTACCTCACTAATGTAATAAATTTTTATCAACTAAGTAGGCTAGATAGTTGACATATTCTCCCCATATTCCCATGGACATTTTTGAGTGTAACCTCATGCCCCACAAACTCCCTATTAATTTCCATTTTATTCATTCAACCACTATAATTGTTTTTGGTATCCATGGTATAGTCTTTTCAAGTCTTATCCATCTTTTCTAGTATATGTTCCAGAAGCTCCTTCTACTACACCCACTAAAATTGTCAGAACTCAAGGATTTCAACTTTCACTGAGTCTCATTCTCTACTAATTTCTTACACTGTAAAAACACTTCAAATATATTATATTTTTATTTTTGATAGTAAAACCATACCATTCACATTTATTCATTAGTGAATGAGATAATTTATTGTGACCCTTTATGTTATTGGATAAGGGAAGGTCCATAAAGTTTTGAGTGAAAAAGTTCAAGATTATGGATCTTGGGTGTCCATACACTTAGATTAAATTAAAAAATATTTAATTTATTATGAAAAATACTATTAAAAATTTTGTTTTATCCAAATTTAACATACTATTAGATACTAGAAATTTCATTTTCTTCTCACTGGAATTCCCAAGTGGACTATTCCATAACTCCAAACACCTGGACATTATTTATATGGAAATGTTACCTGCATCCATTTATATAGTTAGATATAAACTTCCATATTTTTTTCTATAGAACAATAAGGGATACCTAATTGATTTTCCACACTCTATTGGTCATGTTGTTATTAAACCCAACTTCATCCATTTATTCTAGATAAATTAGATTTTAAAAAACTGAGTATGTGTTGAAAGACCTTAAATTGAAATTTCCATTTATTATTTATCTATACTTTAACATAACCCTTCCCCATGATTTTAATATATTGATCATCATCTACGTATAACTTAACGAACCTCCTAGACACATAATTTTCCATTCATCCCTTATTTATTATAGATTGCAATGATTCACTATAATCAATGATCCATGATTCCCCTAGAACATTAATTCTCATTAGAATGCCACTTCTACCATTACATGTAACAGAACTAATAGAACATGAACATAAGGATACATTCTATCCATAAGTTACCCTTATTTACCTTTTTTTCTTAATATTCCTTATTTTTTATAGTTCTGGCATATTGAGGTAGGACCATCCAATTTACCTTATCTCCATTCACATGATTTATCATTTTATTTCTTCTAACTTCTTTGAGGATAAGACCATCCCCATCCATATTAATTTATTTCACTATTGAAAAGTTTGTCTAATACATTTTATATAAAAATTTCATTTAGGAAAATCCCCCATACATCCTAAAACACCAAATAAGGTTTCTTATAATAATTACTCATGATACATACCATCACCTCCCAACTTTCTAAAATGGAGGGTGATAATAGAAATTCCCAAACATATTATTTGAAAATTAAATTAATATATTTGTGTAGACAAAAAATCATATTAAAACCATTCACATGACCATCCAAATATTTTTCTTTTTCAATATCATTTTGAACAATATTTCCATCATGAACACATTATCAACCACAAATGGCTTCTCTTACATGTCATCTAGAGTCTTGATCATCTCTACCATTGTATTCACCTCTAATATGTTAAAAGTAACATCCCAAAATAATAACATTAGAACCAAAATAAGTATCTTTTTTCCAATGTACCCCATTCTTATTTCCCATATTATATGTTTTTATTCCAATAAACAAAACTTCTAGATCATTTTTTAATGAGAAAATATTCTATTTACATTCTATAAAATCCATAACTGTATCACCTCTATACTTTCTGACCCCTTAATTTTCATGATTCGTGAGTTGGAGTTTTTGGAAATATATTAGAAAATATAAGTGTTATTAGATCTAGATATTCAATAGGTATAGGTCTTTCGTGGCATGGAATTATACATCAAAGGGTTACAGAAAACCTATAGAAGTTGGTGAATCTGTATGTGACGTATCATGGTACATCATGGTTGATCATGGTGGGTATGTATTTAAGAAGGAAAAGGCAGGGTGTGGAGTTTTGGTTCATATTGTGAGGTATTAGAGGTAAGTATTAAGTGTCTATATTATACTGTATGTAATATCACAATCTTTGTGTTATAGTTTGAGGACCTAGAGGATGAATTTTAGTTGTTCGGTTTTCAATGACATCACACTGTATTGAATATGGTTGTAAGAAAACCATATTCAATTATATCAATTTGAAGTAAATTAACCATGTTTAATAGGGGAGATATTTTGGGGATACATTGTGTAATTATTATAGGTATTTTTAGGATAACCCCACTGTAACAAGATGATTGAATGTTGTTCTACGATGTGGTGTTTTCCAAACCATTTATAAATTTTTTATCCTCGTTGAATTCCATTATTTCATATAATGTTTCTTATGATCTTGTGCAACATTATGTTTTTTTGGATGGATTTAAGTACCTTATTTTTTGTCATGAATTTTCATATTAATCGATCCCATGTTCATGTCCAAGGTGAGTTCCTTTCCCTTATTTATTGCTTATCTCCCCACTCTTCCATCTAGGGATGTCTATGTAGTGGTTGGTTGGTGTTTCGATGAATTTGAGTTGATTAATTGATAGATATTATTTTTTACATAGATTTTTATGATTATCTTTCATGGTTTAGGATAGGTGATCATATATTGTTCACCTCTTTATTGTGTAGTTATTTTCAAATCATCTAATGAGGTGGGATATTTGAGAAATATTATTATTTTTTATAAAATATGGAATCCAAATTCTTTATTTATATTGGGTGGATATTATAGATTGTATTAGTAAATATGATGAATTGAACTAAATTAATTTGACAAGTAATGGAGTGTGTCTTGTTTGATTACATGTTTTGATTATATTTTATAATTGATTGCTTGTATCTTTAGACTTTTTGAGATTAATGTTGTCATGATTTTTGTATGAACATGCTATTGTGATTTAATATTGGGACTTAAATTATTAAAAGTATAAAAATATGGTAATGAACCAGTTATGTGGAATAATTATTTTATTATTATTTCTCATTAAAGATATGTTAAATTATTGAGATGGAATTTTTTCAAATAAAAAATTGGATCATGGAAGTGATTATTACTATAATTTTTCATTTTGTGGACTAATGTTATTTATGATCTTTTATTAAATGAATATATGTTTTTAGTGATAGATGATTGTGAATATTTTCAATAAAATAGTGCATTTTTTGCATGGATGTTTTGACTACCTTTCCATGGTTGTAAAGATGAGAGGTGGTGATTGGTGTAAAATAATAATGTGAGTGTTTGTGTGAAAATAGGAAGTGATGTGTAGCTATTTAAGTGGATTATGTAATGATATGTATAAGTTTTGTAATGGTTTATTAGTTGATGTAGGGATAATTTATAGTTTATTAGTATCTATGGAATGTGATTGGTAATAAATAAAATTATTAATGGGTTTCAGATAGAATTGAATAATTCATGGGATATAAATGAAATTTTTAATGCTTGAAATAGATAGTTGATAGATTTAATGAAAATGGGTGAGACTAATTTTTCATTAAAGAGGGAATAAAATTTTCTAGTAAATGTAAAATGGTTGGAAAATGGTAAATCTTAATATTATTGAACAATTTCATTAAATGAGAAAATGTGAAGGGTTGTTATGGTAGTTTTATATGGAATTATGTGCTCACTTGTGATATTGAATGTAGAAGTGATGGAAGTGTGTGGTGGTTATGGTGTGGTCTTTGTAATAGAGTGGAATCATCTTTTTAATGTGAACTATATAGGTTGGTATTGTGTGTGTTGTATTATAATGGTATTTTATTATGAGTTATTTATACACCATACCTGAGTCAAATAACTTTATTGATAGCTAAATTTGTGGGGTTCTAGGTGTTTTCCCAATATCCAGGTTAGTAAGAAAATTGAGGGCTAACTACTCATTCTTCCCCTACATCTCTTATAAGTGTATCATGGGATATGATGGCATTATGTAGGTATGATTATATGAATATATAGTATGTGGTGTACTGATGCTCCCTACGTGTTATTGACATGATTATTTTTTGTGGTGGTCATGAATGGTAGTAGGAGGGAATGAGGTTGATGCACTTCATGATAATGATACCCAAAAATACAATATATGTGACATGAAAATGAGATGTTGTATGTGGTGGTGAATATGGTATGGCGATTATAATGTGGATATGGTAATAATTATGGTTATGGTAGGTGATATGGTGTGTTTATCATGGTTTTAGAAGGTATTGGGAGCATAGTAAATTTTTCATTGGGGTGTGAGAGTAATAAAATAGTGGGGAAGTGATTGTAGGGTTCCACTATTAACATCTTTTTATTATGTTATTACTAGGATGTGATATTGAGTGAATGATACTTGGTGAGGTTTGGTGGTAGTTTGAAATATCCCATCTTTTTCCAGTCACATATCTCTCAGATTTTTTCATTGAACTTATTTTGGTTGGGTTTTTCCCCATCTTGAAACCTAGGTGGTCTTGTTTTGTTGTGGATGTTTGTTTGTCGAATAAACACAAACATGGGTCATGGGAAAACATGAGAAAACCAAAGAGGATCCACACAGAGAGTCGTTTGGAGATTCTATTAGAATTAATTGAGTTTTGGTATAAATGTGTTAAATGGGGTTTTGAAGGTTTTCTATATATTTGATTGCTTCAAAGGTTGTTCTAGTTATTTCCCTAGGAAACAAGATACAGGCTATCTGCATAGAAATTACACTCCATGTAATAATTATACACGATTTGTAAATGTTTTGAGGAACAAGTTGTGATCCAAGTTTGTAATATGAAAAGAATACACTCCGTAATGGAATTACACATTGTGTAATATTCGGGAACTGTTAAAAATTACCTAAGGTAATTAATTTTGTGAATTATCTATATAAAAATAAATACAAGACGTGTAACTCAACTACACACAATGTAATTTCTAGAAAATAATTTTAAAGGGTTTAGTGTAATTAATTTTTCATTCATCTCATGAAAATATCTATCCTCTACACCCTAGGGTAGAATCTAGGTGATTTTAGAGTGACTCTCTCTATTTTAGATGTCATTTTTGTATGATTGATCCCTTGGTAAGTGTTTCTTCCTTGTTTTATATTCTCTTTTTTCATTCTCTAAATTTTTTGGTTTAATATATTGATCGTGGTTGTTTTTGGTTTTGATCTTGATCAGTTTTTATCTAGATTATCCTTTAATATTCTAAACCTTCATATTTTTGGGTATTTTTCATTGGAAATGTTGTGTTCTTTTATAGTTAAAGGTGGGAGGTCTAATATTAACACTATTGTCTGAATTACAATTTCTATGTATATGTAATATTGTGTTTTCACCAACACATGTGTGAAATAATTAATTTAAAGAATAAAATTATGATAATCCTATGATGGATCCTTAATTTTATCCCTTTGGATTCCATTGACAATGTGACCAGGTTTATGGCCACAATTGGGTAATTGAGTTTAAAAATAATGAATTGGAAATGGCTTAAATATTATTTTATCATGACATGTGATTCAGATGATTACTTGATACAATATTTCCATGGAAAATGGATTAATTGATTAGTTTAAATAGTGGGTAAATTGGAAAAAAAAGAAATTAATAGAATTAACTATTTGGTTTAATGTGTTTATATTGTGATATTCTTTCTATTATGATATTTACTTGTGGTACATGCTTAGATGATTATATATTGGTATATTCTCTGAAACATGTTGAGATTATTTTATATTGGCTTATGCCACAACACATGTTAAAATGCTTATATGTTGTGTTATGCCATAATACATGATGAGATTCTTATATATTGGGTTATACCCTGACACATGATGATATTTTTATATATCGGTATATGCATTGGAATATGGTGATATGCTTATATACCAGGCTAGTCACAGACACATGTTGTGATTCTTATATAGTGGGATTGGACCTGAGATTAGTTATACCATGGTTATATGGTTGTGGATTGAATGGTTTTACACATGATTAGATATATTACAGAATGGAACTGAGGTAAGTTATTTTTTAACATGGTTATATGGTTATGGTTGGAATGGTTTTGATACATCCTCCGAGATATTCCTTCACAGTTCCAAAGCATGTTTTTTTTGTATTTTATCAATTGATTAATTAATTAATAAACATTTTTATGACATCATTACATGAACTTATGATTAGATTCATTTTTTTATACATGGTGGTGTTGACCTTCTGATTTATACTCACACCCTATTCAGTCCGCTATTTGGTACCCAAGAAGATTTAATGGATGTAGGTTTGGAAAAGAGAAAGGGACATTTTTCCTAACCATGTATATTTTTTATGGGATAGAGTATGGGGATGGGTTCGACATGGGGTTCAGGACCAAATTATTTTGGTTTTATGTTTTGTCATATGAATATTTTATTTTATTGTTTTCTGTTTCAAATTTATAAAAATATCATCATGTCATTACATGATTCCTCATTTTTTTATTGGTTTCTTTTTTATTTTCCTAGTTTTGTTATATAGTTTCTACTATGTATATAGTCTTATTTATATTTTTTATATTGTTTATTTCCACTATGATGACACTTCATATTATGGGTTATATTCTCACTACTATAAATATCATACCCTACTCCTATTTGGTAGTCTTTCCCATATGGGGAGGCATGCTTGATGTCTCATAACCAACCCTTTTTTTCCATATGAGAGAGTGTCGAATAATGGGGATTTTACAAAGTGGAATCAGAAAATATGGTTTTATTTTATATTTATTTACTATTTGGGAAAGGTATAAAGGATATTAGGATGTGTCAGGACATAGTAATGAGATTTTTCCTTAGAGTAGCTGACCCATAAATAGGAGAAAATTTGATTTCCCAAGGATGGGATTTTCATTCATAATGATTTCTTATAATAGTTTTTTATTATTTTACATTGGGTGATTCATTAGTTTTGTGAGGTTATTATTTCATGATACTATTGGTTTTTAATATTTTTATTCATATCCCAGTATCTCAAGAGTTATTTATGCGTACATAATGATAGGAACATAGGGATATATAACAACATGAATGGTTCATAATAGATACATATTTATATTCATGTGATATATTGCCTTTGTAGACAATGATATGAGATATCTATTGAACCTTATAATTGCAATAGAAGAACTATTATGTCATGATAAATCACTTATTAAAACAAGTGAGGAGATATGAGGTGTTAGTGGTTCTTTTATGTTGTCACCAGTTTAGGTTTACCTTGTTGTTACCATGTGTTCAAAGGTGTGCAATTATCTTATATAGAAAATGCCTCCTCATAATCATTGAATTTACTATCAAGAGAGTTATAATTAGTACACTCCTGATGAAGCTGAGCCACATCTTCCTATAGAACCTAAGGATCATATGGATGTTTAGATTCATTTCATCTTCTTGAGGGTCATAATATCCATGGAGAGAGAGACTGTTTGAACTATATCTTCGATTTATGAGATGAAAATAGAGTTTTAATTGGAGCATCCACCTACAATCATTTGGAAGGTAGGCCCCAAGGTAGCCGAGTTCTGCATCAAGTAAATATGAATGATCTTCATAAACCATGAGACACCCATGGATAGATGGGTTAATATTGATATATATATATATATGGTTCTTGGACCATCCAATTGTTGGTGAAAATTCTTGAGCATTTCAAACAATAAGAGGAGTTTTCTTGTAAGGTCTTCGAGATGATGTTACTAATCCATTTCTATCCAAAGACATTAAGGGATGTAAAGTCTCGTTATTTCCTGAATCTTTCATAGGAGGGCATGTCATTGCTGGAATGATCTAGACATTTCACCCAATTACAGCACTTTGTACCATTTTGGGAAACTGATGAGATCTATAGTGTGTGAAATTTTTAGGGTGGTCTTCACTATGAGATCATGCATCAAGTTAACATTTTTGTTTTAGGAGTTTTGAGGAAGAGATGAATCTGCCACTCATCACAAAGGGGGATCTGAGAGAGGCCATGAGTCGGGGGCGGTTTGTTTCAGCAGGGTGAACTGGGATCTCTTATTTGGATTGAATGTAGAGCCACTATGGTATATTTATTCAATGTAGTAGTCAGTAGAGAGGCTAGGGAAGTGGAATAAAATATCAAGAATATATTCTATTTCAATGATATAAATATATAAATTTGGCCACAAGTGCACACAGTTTCCTCACCCCACAATTGGGTATTGTGTTTGTAGAAGGCCTGGTCATCTTTAGAGTTCTTTGGGAACTTTCCATAGAATAGTAGAGTAATGGGATTAGGAAAAATAACCTAGGTATGTAAGGGGAATGGATAACCATCACTAGGATGGTAGCTGAAGTTCCACTAGTCATTTAGACTAAGGTAGGGGATGTGGTACCCCTATGAAACAACACAAGTACCAGGCAGGGGGTACAACATAAGGGAGTCAAACTGGAGAACACAATAGAAGAGAAATCCAGTTGTATGCTATATAGTTTTCTTTGACTGGTACACATACATGACCTTCTATCATCAGAGGAACCATTCTTGTATCATCCACCCTTTCTTCAGTTTTTCTGATATAGGAGCATCACGTTCCATTTTATACGGTGTTTTAAAAAAATGGGATTAGTTTTGGAAATATTAGATTTGGAATTAACCATCAATACTCCATTGGTAGGGATATTATATAATAACAAATGTTTCATGGTGAGTTCTATAGATATTTTTGGTTACCGTTTCTTTTGGGAACTATTTGTGTTGGAAATAATAGGTTTTGATTTCATTCCCAGAATGAATTTTCTTTTTATATGATGAGATCATACAGACTATTATAGGAGGAGTGTCAACTTACTATCTCTAGAAGTAGAAATCCATTCTCATCAGGGTGAGTGGGATCTTTAGGCTGGTCATGCAAGAAAAATTCCATGTAGATTGGATTGTCTCATAGCTCAAATTTCTAGTATTGCTCTAGAAAACGGTGGAATTGAGTAGAATTTTTTCACTAATGTGGTAGATTGTTTTTAGGACGTATTTATTAATTAGTTATATGGATTACCTCTTGATTGAGAGAATGATTTAATGATTGAGTTAGTTCCAATAGCAGATCTAGTTTCAATTATTCCTTACAGGATGGAACCATCAGAGCTTTGGGAGTTAAATGCCCATTTGGAATATCTAGAAGCTAATGGTTTTATAGGGACTAGTAAATCACCTTGTTTTTCTCTAGTTTTCTTTTCCAAAAAGATTGACAGTACCCTTCACTTATGTGTGTATTATCATATTTTGAACCTGATGATAGTCATGAATTGGTATCCCTTTCTTCACATTGATGATCTTTTCAATCAACATATATGTTCTAAGATATTATCCAAGATTGATTTAAGATCATGATACCACTAGTTGAGGGTGATACTATTGTACATTACTTGGGATACATTCAATATTACATGTGGATTTTATTATTTTGTATTTATTCTATTTGGGATGACTAATGCACCAATGATATTCATTTCCTTGATGAGTAGAATTTTTAATCTATTTCTAAACTGGGTTTTGGTGGTTTTACTTGAAGAAATATTAGTGTACTTCCATTCAGTAAAAGAGAATTACCAACATCATGACATCATCCTAACTATATTGAGATAGAATCATCTTTATTCCATGTTAAAAAAATATAGTTTCAAGTTTGATAAAGTGAACTTCATAGGCCATGTCATCTTAGAGGAAGGATTGTTAGTGGACACATAAAAGGTTGCAGCCATGGTATCTTGGGACCAGACCAATAATTTCTTCAATATTTAGATCTTTCTACACTTATCTAGTTATTATTGACGCATTATCCAGTATTTCTCCCATCTAGAAGCACTGATGTCAGTGCTAACCAAGAAGGGGGTGAATTTCATTTTGTCATATTACTGTGAGTTATATTTTTAGGAGATGAAAGGTAAGAAAAACTTATCACCAGTCCTCACTTTACCTTTTCTAGGTAAATCATATATATTGTACTTTGATGCATCCAAAGTTTGACTCAGAGATGCTATGATGCAGGAAGATCGAGTGTATACTTATGGATCCAAGTTGCTAAGATCGCATGAGAGGAATTACACTACTCATGATCTGCGGTTAGTAGTAGTGGTATATACAGTGAGATTATGGATGAATTATCTTATGGGTGGGAGGTTTTTGGTATACATGGACCACAAGCTCGGTAGTTATATCATTTATCTGTGGGACCAAAACCTTTGGTAAAGGAGTTGGGTCAAATATCTTCCATTTTTTGACTTCGAGTTGGCTTATACACTAAGAAGGGGAAATGTCATTGTGGATGAATTGAGAAGAAGGATGTGGAAAGAGGTAGTGTGGAAGTTTCATGGTGAGTGGATGAAGATGGACCTCTTTTCATAAATTAATCTAGATGTTTAGGAGCCTTAGAGTCAAGTAGTTATGGATTCTACATCTATTATACACATTCTTTTGGACCGAATCAAGATTGAGTAGTTATCTAATTCATAGGACTTAGTTATTCAAAAAAACAAATATGGTGGGGAGAAACCATCATGATAGTCCCTCATTAGTGTCAATTCTCTTCATTTATATGGTTTATTATGGGTTTATATGGGCTTACATGAGAAGATGATGAGGGATTTTTGTGATTCGGGATAGGTCGTACATCTTAATTTTAAAGAGATGTATCATGATCTCAATATATGTTACTCGTATTCAAGCATTAATAAAAAGGTAGTAGGCATTATTGTGAGATGTTTCAATTACTATAAAGTGAAAGTCGAGCATCAGAGGTCAACTGGTCTTTTACTGCCTTTGTACATTCATTAGTATAAATTGGATGATGTATCTATGGATTTTTTTATAGGATTATCCATGAAAAAATGTAAGAGTGATGTAGTATGGGTGATTTCTAATCGATTCAACAATGTATACCACCTCCTACCTATCAGGGAAGCCTTCACAATTGATGATCTAGGTGGCCTTTATGTGCATGTAATAGTTCAAATGCATGATGTTCCGAGGATTATCGTTTCTGATAGAGATCCCCATTTCACATAATGGTTTTGGAAGGTCCTTTATAAGGTTTTGGAATCATAGGATCTTTTGAATATAGCCTATAATCCTCTAACTATTGGTCAATCTAGGTGAATAATTTAGGTTTTAGAGGATCTATTTTGATCCTTTGTTTTGGTATTTAGGGGATCATGGGAGAAACATATTGCACTCATGGAGTTATCTTATAAAAATATATTTCATGACTCGATCCAGATGTCACCTTTCAAGTATTTTTATGGTAGGTCATTTTGTTTTCCACTTTATTGGTTGGAGGTAGGTGAGTCCTCACTTATTGGACCTAGTCTCGGGTATGATACATTTGAGTAGGTTCAGTTGATAAGTAGGTGGTTGGTGACCATTCATGGTGGGTATATATCCTATGATTACCATAAAATATGTCCTATGGAGTTTGATTTTGGTCATCACGTTTTTCTTTTGGTTTCACCTAGATATGGGAAACATTGTATCAGGAAACAGAGAAAAATAGTGCCTATGTTTGTCATGCCGTTTGAGATAGTTGAAAGGGTTTGTCTAGTGATGTACCATTTATCCCTTACATAGTTCTATAGTTCCATGCATAATGTTTTTCACATTTCATGACTTTTGAAACATCATCCAGACCCTTCTCATGTGGTAGACATAGGGGCCATCGAGTTTTATATAGATGCATTCTTTGAGGAGAATATTATATGTATCGTAGAACTAAGTGAGATATATCACTAGGGTAGGAATATAATATTGGTTCGAGTATAGTGTAATTATGGGATAGTTCAAGAGGATACATTTGAGAGGTATTCTGATATGAGATCATAGTGGATACACTTTTTCATCAAGACTCCATATTTATTCTTAGAGAAGATCGATGATGAGTTATTATATAATGTGGAGGTTATAAGATCCCTTCTTTTTCCAGGGATGTCTCTATCTAACTTTTTTGTTGACCGTATCTTGGTTGTGTTTTTCCTCTTCTTTAAACCATGTTAATCGTGTTTCATCATGGTTGTATGTTTGGTGACTAAAGGCATACTTTGTTTGTGGGGGAACATGAGAAAACTAGAGGGGATCTATGTGGGGAGAAATTTTGGAATTCTATTAGAATTAAATAGGTATGGGTATAAATGTGTTAAATGGGTTTATGAGGGTTTTACATGCTTTAGATGGATTTAGATGTGGTTCGGGTTCTTTTCATAGGAAGCATGAGATGTATGCAGATAAATTGTGCACAGTGTAATTAAGTTACATGATGTGTAATTATTTATAGGCATAATCCTTGATCTTGGTTCATGACATGAAATGAGTACACATCGTGAATGCATTACACATCATGTAATGTTCAGAAAATGTTAAAACCCACCAAAGGTGATGAGTTTTGCATCATATCCATCAAAAAATAAATACATGATGTGTAACTATATTACATGTCATGTAATTTCTTGAGTATATTTTTAAAGGGTGTTGTGGGGATTATTTTTCATTCACCTCATGAAGATATCTCTGATCTCAACCCTAGGGTAGTTTCCAAGTGAGTTTGGATCACCAATCTCCATTACGGACATCCTGTTTGTGAGATGAATCCATGGGTAAGTGGTTCTACCTTTTTTTACTTTCTATCCCACTAATATCTAACCATTTTATTTTAATCCCTAGACCCCATACATTAATGTTTTTTTTTTCTTGATCATATTTTATTTATATTCTCCTTCTTATCTTCTAAACCTTTTTCTTTGTTTACATTTTTCATTGGAAGCATCTCATTATTTACCAGCTAAAGGTAGGGGCCTAAATATTAACCATGTGATGTGACTTCCAATTTCTAAGTATATACAAAATTATGATTGAAACAATAAGTGTTAAAAATATTTAATTAACTAAATAGAATGATTTTAATTCTATGATGGATTATTTATTGGATCCCTTTGGATTCAATTAATGATGTGATCTATCTTATGGCTACCCATTTGGTGCGATAACCATAAAAATAATTAATTTGAAATGGATTACATATGATTTTACTATGACATGTGATTCAGGTGATTCCATATTATAGATTCACCATGTAAAATGTATTAATTTATTAACTAAAATAATTATAATGTTTATAAACAGTTTATAATTAGCATAATTAACCATTTGGTTTTATGTGGCCATATTGTGAATTTCTTGTTATTTTTAAATGCACTTGTGACACACACTGAGATGCTTATATACCGGGATATTTCCTGACACATGTTGAGATGGTTATATATTGGAATATTCTTGGACACATGTTGAGATGCTTATATACCAAGTTATTCCCTGACACATGTCGAGATACTTATATACCTAGCTATTTCCTAACACATGCTGATATGATTATATATTGTGTTATGCGCTAGAACATGATGAGATGATTATATGTCATAATAAGAACTGAAACATGTTACTATTCTTATATAGTGGACTCTAACCAGTGATTTTTTATACCATGGTTATATGTTACCGGTTTTCATGGTTGTGAGACATGCTCAATGACATTGTAGAATTGTGTTGTGGAGGGTTATTTTTTTTCCATGGTTATTTCATTATGGTTGGTATAGTTGTGATGCATGATCATGGATATTTCATCATGGTGTTGAAGTAGGTTTTTTTTGTATTTATTTAATTTTTGAATTAGTTAATACACATGTTTATCATAGTATTTCATGAACTTCTTATCATACTAGTTCATTTAGACTGGGTGTTGTCAACCTACTGAGTTTTACTCACATCCAATTAAGACCACCAATTGGTACCTGAAAAGATTTCAGGGATGCAGGTTTGTATAAGGGAAAGGGATTGTATTACTAACCTTTTTGGTTTCTAGAAAGGATGGATTTAGGATATGGGTCTCTTATGGTCTTCAATACCAAATTATTTTGGGTATATCTTGTGTTAGATAAATCGTTTATTATATTCTTTTAAATTTTAAATTTAGATACATATCATCCAGTCATTACATGATTGCTTATTTTTTATATATTTGTTTCTCCTTTATTTTCTGGATTCGGTTATATAGTTTTCTCTATAACTATTACTTTGATTGATTTAATTTATACGGCTTATTTCCACTATAATGACACTTCATAATAGGTGGTATAGTCTCTCCACTATACATATCACATCCCTGTTTCTATTAAAAATCTTCTAGTGTATGGGGAGGTAGTCTTGAGGTCTCATATCCATGCTTTTTTTTGGCCACATGAGATTGATCCAAGTCAGGGGACATTATATAGTTCATTTTTTTGGGTACATATTGGTCATAATGTAAATTCAATTAATAATTAGCATGTATTTTCCATATTTTCCTGATTAGTATTAAGGAAGACCCTTTTGAGTATTTATGCATTGTCTCACCAATATATATAAAATATTTTTTGGGTTTTTAGGGAGAGTTTGGAGATAGAAACCGACAATAGCACCTTAGAGCTTGGAGTTGTGGTAAGAGTTCCTACTTAATTGTCATATTTTTTATAATTTATTTTTAGAAACTTATATATTATTTCATTTTCTAAATTATTCATTACTTTTGGATATTGTATTATTTCATATTTTGGTGTTTATTTTTGGTTTTAATATTATTTTCTTGGGATTTTTAATGATAATTCCTCCAATTTATATATTCCATACTGATAGTGATAGTCGCCAACCAAGAACCTATTGGTCATGGTCCACAAGGGGGTCACTCTTATCTTCATTTTAGAAATAGAAGAGGTTACCATTTTAGGATGGTCATGAAAAATTGGTATTAGATCTATTGCTAAGATTTAGTATTTAGAATGGAGTTAATAACATGTAAGGATTTCATTAGATCAGAAGGGGAAGATTGTTAGTCAAAAATTGGGTGTTATGTAGTGATAGAGATTTGCTAGTATACTGATGATTAGGTCCCCTTGTTGTCTTACTCAATGAATTAATCCTACTAAACATCATGGGTGAGATAATTCTGATTTTAAGGTATAGATTTCAGATAGGTACTTGCATAATGTTTGTTTGTGATTGTATTTGAATTGGGGTTGTATTGGGAATGATAAAACGAATATAATTAAAATAATTACATTCTAATGATCTTTAGATATTGTTTCCTTTCATTAAAAGATGCTTTATGGTCATAATATGAGTGTGTTCAAAGTTTTCTAGGTTCACGAGGATGATCTAGTTGACCATTTTTTGGTTAAACTAGTTGATGATGATTCTTCTTGGAGGAAGAAAATGTGAGTTCCAACATCAAGGATTGGCTATGTATAAGGGGAGAATATATGTTCTAGAAGTAGACCACTTTTTGTAGTATATTCAAATCACCTTTTTTTAACTGATACATGGTTGATTATCGTGTTCTACTAGTTTTCAATCAGATGTGTGGTGTTATACCCCAGTAGGGGGTTCTATATTTTGGGGAGAAGAGAGTGAGGATTTTTATGTGGTGATTTTTAAAGAAATTTCATGAAAAGTTTCTATAATAAATGATGATGGACAATTATAGGTATTATATTTTCTCCCTTCATAAGTGGAACCTATGTTTTTGGGAGCTCAGGATCAACTTTAATGACCTTCTTCAGTTTTCCCATGATCTACTGTCGGTTGAGGAGTTTATTTCTTAGTGGGTGGAGGAAGTATTGTGCCTAGTTTTTTAATATGTGCTCACCCCACATACACAGCTTACATATTTGGATGAAAAGAAGAAGAATGAGTTATTTGAAATAATGAATGTATAGATGAGATCATATTTAGAGGAAAATAATTAGATCACTCTATGGAGAATAGATGTTGGTGGAGGACCTCAATTGTCTAATACATCAAAGTTTTAACTAGTGGTGAGCCAAATAAATCAATTATCTCCCCTTTTTATGTATTTTAAGGTTCTCATACATCCACTATGAGATCTGTACTAGTATTTGTTTCAATGTTTGTGGAAATCAGTGATATCATCTACAAACCATTATTGGTGATCATTTTGGTGTAGGTGGTCAGTATTTGTTCCCACAATAGAATTAGTTTCCCAAGATTCATATAGAAAATAAGGATATTAATAAAATATTCCACTAAGAGGATATATGGCTAGTAGTGGTTATCCAGTTGATATTCCCCAACATTATGTTCCATGACGTAAGCATAGCTATTGAGGTGTTCATTAGTAGAACGGAAGTGGAGATGGATATAGGTAGTCAGAGGTTGTGTAGGTTCGAACACTAGATGGTAAAGAGATCATTAATGTTACCATAAATTTATTTTCTATTATAGATTATTATTTATTTTATTTTGGAGCATCACATTCTTTCATTTCACCAACCTTGGTATGTGCTTTTGTAGTCAATGTGGAGAGGATTCTAGTGCCCCTAAAGATGATTGTTCTAGTTGCAGGTCAACTAATCTTGTTTGATATGTACTAAGGTTGTGAGATGATGATGGGGAAGGATTAGTCACTGGGGAATTTATTTTTACTATAGATAAAATTATATTATTTCATTCATTGAATCGACTAGTTTTATTCTATGTGTGCAATCGCTAATTATTTATGGAGGAGAGTGGTGTTCTGTGACAATCAGTTCTAGCATGTGGAGTCAATTAGTGAGTGGGGTTATCAAATGGGTGTAAGTGTTTGGAGTCATTATCATCTCAACTAGAAATACCATCATATTCAATATAATCAAAAGTGGAAAAGTTTCCTGTAGTTTTTGATGTGTCCCAAGATGTTTTCCCAGAATAGGTTGTGACACCCCCCCCCCCAATATTATACTAATATGGGATAATGTTATATCTTTTTGCCTCCTCAGTTTTTATAGAAACATATTTTATTGAACCCTTTGAGATATGAGGGTTGTGGAATCATAATGATAATAATATTTGTAAGGGTTTCATCTAGTTTGGTTTACCATTATGTGGTGCTCTAGTATTGTTTTCCAAGAAGGATAATAGTGGACTAAGGTTGGGTAAAGCTACTTGCAGTTGAATTATTCAATGGTCGAGAACAATTATTACCTTCTAAGAATCGGTGTTTTTTACCAGTTTAAGGGATACAACTATCTTTTAAATATTGAATTATGATCTAGGTAACATCAAAATAGGGTGAAAGAGAATTATATCTTGAAGACCACATTCTGGTGTCATTATAGACACTTATAGTTTGTGATTATTTCATTCAATGTCCTTAAATCCCCAGTTACATTCATGGGACTCATCAAAATTGTGTCTCATGAGTTCTTGAAGCATTTCATAGTAGTGTTCATTGATGACATAATCATATACTTTAATTCATTTGTGGATAAAATTGGGCATCTTAGGGAAAATTTACAATTCATTTAGTATCATCATCTCAATGGGATGTTATCCAAGTGTATGTTTTGAAAGACTGTGGTTTATTTTATTAGGAATGTGGTGTACCAATATGGGATAAGTGGTTAATCCATTTAATATTCAGACAATTGATTCATGGGATGCAACCAATAAATTTTTGTAGGTTTATAGCTTCATTGGTCTCATGTGATATTATTATAAGTTTTTGTCTGAATTTTAATATATTTTAGTCTCATTGAAATCATTGACTGGGAAGGATGAGTGTTTTATATGTACTATCAGTATCAGACAACTTTTTACTACCTAAAGAATAATATGATCAATTCCTGCATCCTTTATTTTCTAAAGGATGGAGTGATGGTTTAGAATTCTTTTATTCTTCATATCATTTCTTTGGTTGTGTATTGATGAATCTCATATAGGTCCCAAAAGTTATGGCCCCGTAAAATTAATTATGAAACCCATTATCTTAAGTTGGTAATAGTGGTATTTTCTCTAAATTTGTAGAAACATTATCTCATTTGTGAGTGATTTGTGGTGTTCATATATTACAAGAAAATAGGGTATATTATCTCTCTGTGGGGTTTGGATATATGATACTGATGGTGGATAAATTTGTTAAAAAACTATGACTTCAAATTTTCCTACACCTCGGATAAAGGGAATTTGGATGTTGGTTCACTAAGAAAGAATTAATTTGGAGTTGTTTTTTAGGTGTTGTTATATACATGTTGAGTGATGGAGAAGTTTTCTATACTGTATTTTGATGTAGAGGATGGTGATAGTTACTTTATATATAGATGATGATGTAGTCATCCTTGATGTTGTAGGTATGGATATCTTAGCTGGGAGACTCATTGGTGGAGGTTACATGATAAATTTTCCTTCATGGTGACACTCATAAAGGATGGATGATGTTTTATTGAAATTAGATGTTGTTTTAAAGGAAATTGGTTTCTCCATTAATGACACATAAGGAGGTTATTTAGGGGTTTCTTATTTCATATTTGTAATTATATACAGGTCTATCTAAGATGTATCATTACATTAGGGTCCAACTTTGGTGGCTTTCTGTGAAGTGTTCTATAGAATAGTGTGTTTCAAGGTGTTTAGTCATCTAACATCTAAAATTATAGAATATTGTTTTAGTGACATGTTGCAACTGTTTGATATTATTGATTGGAAGTGGTAGGATATTTATATGGATTTCATTGTTATGTTACGTATTTATTTTTGAGTATGTGATATTATTTTCAAGGTTATTTTTTTAATAAAGTTATCGCATTTCATGAAATTATAAACTTAGGTGTTGTTGATGTTCTTGAGAGGTGTTATGTGAAACGATAGTATAGATTCACGGTGTGCTGATGACTATAAATTATTTTCTAGATCCATGATTTTCCTTTTATAATTTGGTGACGTATTCAATGTTATTTTTTCTCTCAACTCCACCTTATCACTAATTTTTATCCTTATATGTATTGAAAGTTGGGGAAGATCATTTAAACATTGGAGGATATGTTGTGTTCCAATGTTATCGATTTTGGTGTATCATGGGTGAGTCCCATGGCCTTGGCTGATTTTTCTAATAATAATAATTATCACCCATTCATCAACATGGATATATTAATGTAATTTTAAAGGTGGACCTGAATATATCCTTAGTAAAGGACTTAGGTTGGGGAGTTTTTGGCCCTTGGACTAGATGTGGTGCAATGCTTGATAGAAAATCATCAAAGGATTATAAAGTAGAATAAACTAGTGAATTACTATTAGAAGTTATACATTGACCAGACGAGGATGTCTCAAATGTTTGATGTTTTGAAATAATATGTTCTTAAGTGTTTCTCCTCATTATGGTTAGTATAGGTTTTCATAAGGTAGTATCTTTTCTCCATGGATTATCTTCCCTTTTGTGAATATTGGACATGAAAGTGAGGTGGCGTATCATTTGTGCTCTTCCCATGGTTGGGTTAGATCCATGATGTCTTTCATGTGTCTCATATTTTTTTGGTATCTTTATAATGATTCACATGTCATTTATTTGTAGAATTTTGACATCATGAATGATGCAACATTCATGGATTGATCGGTCAAGAGTTATGATGATCAGGAGAAGGTATTCCACAATCATGTTATCCCTTTTTTTTATGTTCTATATAGGAATACTGGAATAGGGGAAAGTAGATGAGAATATATGTTATAGATGCACACTTAGTATCCCAATCTATTTTGAGACTTATTTTTCTTTTATGTTTTTTTATAATCATAGTAATTTTAGATTATGTTATTTTACATTTTATTTTTAGTTTATTTGTTTCTTATATTTACTTATTCTTAGATGGAAATGTTTTATTGGTTTATAAGTTATCTATTAGGGAGTGTTGGGGTTTTTTATGTTGTTTTATTATTATTATTTTTTTGTTTTGATTCTTAGGGATGAAAATCATTTGAGAGGTATAAGATATACAAGACCAGATCATTCCATACCATTACCTAACTCATGTGTTGGAGATGTTGGGAGGTATTGGAGGAAGATAGGTTATATTAGGGATATAAATTCATCCAGTAGAGGTAAGTTGTTGTGTGTCCTTATGCATCATGGTATGAATGATTGGGTGCTAAAGATGGTGAACCTATAGGTGACCTGTTGTAGTGCATCATGGTTGGTTTTGAAATGTCTATATTCATGGTGTTTGAGTCACAACATAGAGTTTTCATTTATATAATGAGTCCCTATAAGGTGGGATTCAATGGAACTATTAGTTTACATGTCCTATAGTGGCCCCAACATCAATGATAAAGGTCATTAAGGAAGCTTTTTAGTGGTTATATTTGGAGTGGTGTCCTATTATGATGACCATGGTTATTATCTGAAATTTATTTATGATATCAATTTTTAGGGGTTTGGATATGTTTAAGAGATGGGAGATATGAGAGATACATGTTGTAATTTTCAAAGGGATGTTCAAAATAGACATAGCGTTCCATGATGATGGCTTTTCATGCCAGAACGTAGTCTTTTCCATCCTATGTATAAATTTGGGAGCCTATGATAATTTAATTCATTATTCCATTTATTTTATCAATCTTGGGTTCCTGTAAGTTAATTTTATGGAGGCATTTTAGAATCCTTTTTCTTGGATTTTATCCACATCTTAAGATATCTTATATTCATGATCTGGGGTGACTTCTTCTCCCTTACTTCTATGTTCTCTCCTTGCTCTTATTTCTAGGTAAGGATACACAATAGTTTTGTTTGGGTTTTGAAATTCTTAAGTTTATTTATTAATGGAGATTTTAATGTCCTATATTTTTGAGTTTTCCCTTATATGGTTTCATTTAATTGATCATCTCTTCTGAACCTTGTTCACGCACAATGATTGTTGAAGCACCAGTTGAGGTCCTAAATTTGAGAACTCTCTTTATTTTTTTTGTAAAATGAAATTATCATTCCCCTATTTCCATTAGGAGGATAACATGGATTATAATAATAACATAATTAATTTAAATATGTAAAAGAGAAGGGAAGGGGGTGTATCACATGAGATTATATATATTTTTATGATATTTCATAAAATTTATGGCTTGTAGTTATCTCTCCTATAAGGTTGTTGTTGTTGTGATTTATGTATGAACATGTTATTGTGATTGATTTTTGGGACCAAAATTCATAAAAGGATAATAATTTAAATAGTGTAATGAAATGGTTTTTTGGAATCTAAAATTGTTATATTATCCCTTGTGAAATTGATTTTATATGTTGTGATGTCATATTTTGGAATGATGAATATTTTTGTAGTTCTAGTTTCATGGCATGATATTATTATATATTTGTTATTTCTATGATTATATAGTTATGTTAGTTGATAGTTATGGATTGTTTCATAATTATGGTACATTTTTTGTGTGGGTCTATATATACCTTTTCATTCTAAGAGGATAGGTAGTGGTTGATGTGGTATAATGGTATAATTGTTTATGAAAATAGAGGAATTTATGTGTGTTTGTTGAGGTGATTATTAACACGATATGAATAGTGTTTATGTGGATGTTGGTTAGTTTATGCGGGGATAGTTTATAGTTTCTCAGTAGTAATGTAATTTTTATCATAATAATGAAACTATTTAATGGGTGTGGGTTGCTACTAAATAATCCATGGGCTATAAATAAAATTATCAATGCTTGAAACATATAGGTAATTGATGGAATTAATCTATGTGGTAGGTGAGAATAGGTTTTCATTAAAAATTTAATTGAATAGAATACTAAAAATATAATGGATGGTAAATTGTAAATATAGAAAAGATTAAATAATGTGGTTAAGTGAGAAACATGGAATGGTTTTTCTAGATGTTTTTGTGCTGAAAGTGGGGTTGGATTCTAATATAGAAAGTGGTTGTTATGGTAGTGTTTAATGGTAATGGTTCGGTGGTTGTGAATTATTATACTGGGTTTTTATGTGAACACTATAGTTTGGGATATTTTGGGTCATATTATACTTGCGATTTCTTATGATTTCATTATACACCCCACCTAAGTCAAATAACCTTATAAACACTAAAATCATATTGGTTCTTGATGATTTTCCATCATCCAGATTGGAAGGGGAATGGATTAATGAATACACTATCTTCCTTACTATACCTCAATGGTGTGTCAGGCACTATGATGGCCTGGGTTAGGTACGATTATATTGATGTGTGGTTTCTGTTGTAATATCTGACCCTGTAGGGTATTGACATGATGATGTATGGTGTGGGATATGTATTGTAGGAGGAGGAAATGAAATTTATGTCCTTCATGTTTATAATACCCAACTATTATGGCTATGTGATTCACATATGATGTGTGTTCTGTGGTGGTGAATATTTCATAAGTAGGATGATATATATATATATATATATAGAATGCGGCATGGTTTAAGTATGTGATATGTTGTTCTGAGTCATGCCTTCGTAAGGTATTGATAGAACCTAACATTTTTCACTGGGATGTGAGAGTGAAAAACCAAGGATAAAGTGGGTGTGGGGTTCCCTTTTGACATATTATTCTATTATTATATCTTATTCATGGATGTGATATTGGGTGGTCGATCCTTGTTTCTTTTGTGTGGTAGTTAGCATGGTATGTGTTGGTTAACTCTGTTTTTTATTCACTAAAGCATTAGTATCCTTCTTCTACACATTCACACGTGGTCTTGATGAAGATCCTATTGATTATACATTTATTATCATCCTTAAATATATAAACTACTCTGTGGGTTTTCAAGGAATGTTATAAGATCGATCAAGATAGTACTAGATCATAGCTTGGAGTTGTGGTTTGAGTTAGTTCCTAGGTGTCCAACTATTAATAATTTATTTTGAAGACTTGTATTGTTTGATATTTCATGTAATATGGTTAATTATAATATATCTACTTATTTTATATTATAGGTATGATTGGAGGTTTTCCTATTACGTTCCTACCATTTATGAGGGTAATGCCTTCCACATACCTTTTTCTTGCCCTTCGTTTCGGTCACCATCTTGGGGCATTTTGGTAGAAATCATTAAGGGTCATTGTAATCTTGACTATTGGTACAATAAGGGTTCCCAGTTGGGGAAAGTCATAAAAAGTGTATTTCCCATCTAATTAAACTATATGTACCTTACCTTCATTTGATGTCAAACCATTTAATATGATTAAAACTCTGACTAAATTGAAAATTGTATGAGGTATGGAAATGATACCTATGTTTCCATCCAAGTTTTTTCTACCATGATTTGAAAAAAAATTAATAGAACATATTGGTGTAGAAACTTCTTTTTATCCACTAGAAAAAAAACTATGGGATCGTAGTATATTGTAAACAAAAGCTCTAGACACACCCACTAATTGTATATTACCCTTATAACATGATAAACCGGAAGGTAGAAATTCTTAATACCCTAATCACCATATTAAATCATTTTCCTCACAAAAACACACCCAATGAAAAAAATCACACTAAAATTAATACATAATCAAATAAGAAAAAAATATATAATAAAATAAAACTTAGATTTGATGTGGTTCATATAGATAAGTTCTATGTCCATATGAGGGAATTGCTTTCATTTTCATTACTATCACACAATACAGTGTTGACTAACTGAAAATTCATTTTTTTATTATCAAAACACTTTTGAGGAAGAGTGAGAAACCATGAAATCCAACACCAACCACTTAGCAACCAAAACAGAAAACTCAGAATATACACAGGATCGGCTCCTCCCTAGCAGTTGCACTATAACGAAGCCTTCATCAAAGAATGACCCTTCGAAAAATAGTCACATAAAGAAATGCACAGGCATGAAACCAATGGAAAAGCCATACCCTCACAACTATAAAATCTAAAAGGCAAGATCCAGTGAAGACTTCATGCTCTGATCACCATCTACAGCTAATCCACATGTAATGATGAGTGAAATCACCTTGGATTTCTACTTAACTATCCAAATAACTGCACCTAACACAAGAAAAGATCATACAACATTCCACTAAAACCAACCAAGACCAACAAAAATGCTTAAATAGAATCATAAAAGTGTTTATTAATATTACCAGAAAATGCTTCCCTAGAAAATTTCTATGGTAAAGATGAAACTATATGTCTAGTACCTTCAACAACAACTTTTCAAACTTAGAAGCTAGATGTTCCCATGACTGGATGTACTCATCCATACTGATCTTATCTTTATTTAAGCCTTATACCAATATGATATCATATATGTCAATATAAGAGTATTTATACTCATTGAGAGACACTATTAGGGACCTCCCCATTATCTTGGATGCCTCCTCTTCATTTTAATTAAGAACCAAGACCTTCTTAGACACTTCCTCATTTTAACATAAAATGAAATCCAGGGAGTGATCACCCTGGTCCTCTACTCTCTTATGACTTGGAGTATCACTAGATATCTTATTCACATTTAACTTTTTTGATGAGCGGGTCTCCAAAGGAGGAGGTAGCAAGGATTAATCCTTCCTCCCCTTACTTCTCCTAACACACCTGCTACTCTTCAGACTTAATGTTTCATCTGCTGAGTGGATAGATTCACTCCAATTAGGTTTCTTCATGCAGCCCTCATATCTATTATCAGGGATAACTGAATCAGATAACACATGAAGCTCTAGGAGGCCTTCGAACCTATTTCTCAAGTGGACTGGGGTTCAGGTTAAAAAATCTGAACCCCCTACATCCTCTCCTCTATTTGAAATAGTTGTTCCCATAACAGATCTCTGGTTCCCCTTACACGCATCAACACTTCCCGAACTTAACCTCTCAATACACAAATCAGTCAACATCACCTTCTCACCACCTGTCATCTGTTCTAAGGCCTCATCCCTCTCATTCCTCTGAATTTTCACTCAAAGATCTTCATGTTGAGACATTCCCTCGCCTCTCCACGTAATATGGTTAGAAGGACTCGTGAGATATTCCCTTACCCTTCTAAACACCTCAGACACTCGTAGGTTCATCTGATGGCCCATGGCCTTCTTCCCCACCTCAGAACCCAAAACAACGTCAACATCTGCATTACTGTCCACTGAATCGCTGATGGGTTGTTCCTTCTCCACCAGCTGCAACAACAGAGGTTCCCGACCATTATTCTCTCTACCATGTCCCAAATGCTCAAAGCCATCCTCAATACCTACCTATAGATCCTTTCCACTATCGCTGCCCACTGTCTTAGTTAGAATCTGGACACCCTGGTGACCAAAACCCATGTCCTCCAGCGTTGTAGACCCCTACAGACATACATTAGAGGGGTGTCCCAACCACCTACATGAAGAGAAAAATACATACAACTCTCATAGATCACACTCTATTTACACCTATACCCCACTCCAGTTTTGATCCATACATAATCAAAGGGGATTATAGACAAGTCAATCTCAACACATACATGCTGATTAACTGGGTGACAAACAGACTCTGTGTGGATATCCGAGCATAGATACCTATCGATAATGTTTCTGAGAGTTTTTAAAATAAAATGATTTTCTAATGGTAGTGGAAGGTTAGGGAAACTGACCCAAAACACAGCATAAGGTATATCGCATTCATGTTAAATTCAAACAACAATCGAAACAATAAGAACTTCCAACCATTGCAATAGTAGGGGGACCTCGACAAGGCATTGATCAGGTGTATAAAGTATAATTATTTGGTACCCCCTAAATAGAAGAGGTCATGATGATCATACAATTTCACCAATATGAAAATTTTATAGATGAACCACCATTGATGTTTGTGAATACAGATGGACTGTAGCTATTAGAAAATGACAGCTAATCTCTAGTAATATGTAATGATTTACTCAACCCTTTATAGTAATCCATAATGACTAACCATGTAATTTTTTCTGATATTTTATCATTGATTCTAACCACTTCACATTCCCATCAGATATTTTCATTATCTAATCAATCTACCTCTGGTACATACCACTAATGCAACCAAAATAAAAAAGATGGAGGTATTATCTGGTTCACTCTCCGTCCAGTATATTTACTTGATAATTAAATAGGATTTAAATACCAATGTTTTATTCTATTTCAAATATATTTATTTTCCAAGTTCTATTATTGGGATGTTTTATTTTTGAAATAATCATCTAAAGGCATTTTATCCTTTTTTTAGAAATTAATTATTGAAAGTGACTCCTTCTCTATTTTTATAAAAAATTCAACAATTTTTTTAAAACTCTTATCATTATTTCTCTTTAATTTTTCTATGTATTAATATAAAGATTACTTTCCAAAAAAATTATTTACATATTACATATTTTAAAAATACCAAAATTTTCTTTCCTTTAAACATTATCTTATATCTATGACAATACTTGAAAATAATGTTTTCTTTAATTACTCCAATGATTCATAAAAACTATGTAATTATGTTATTAAAACTTCTGGAATCTCTTATCTTACTCTAAAATATTTTTCGTAAATGTAAATACTCTCTTACATTCGAACTATTTGACCATTTCTTATGTTTTATTTCCATGACTTTTATATTTCTCCCAAATAGGTAATTTGTAAAAATACTTCCTTTAATTCTTTATCAAATTTACTATAAATGTTAAATACGATATAAATGATATCTTTATAATATAAATGATCCATCACATTATTTTTTTTCCCTTATCATCAACTGTTAATAATGATAATATTTTTTCAAATACTTTTCCTTTATGAATAGCCTATACTTCTATCTTTTGATTTAAGGATGTTCACCTAAATACTAATACATTAGATTGACATGGGAAATTATTTAATTTACCAAATATCATTTATGATATATAATGTAAATAACATATGGTTAATCATCTTAATTAATGGTTATTTACCAATATAGCTAATTAATTTCATTTGATACATGTTTTATTTATATAGGTTAATCATGTTATTATTTATTATTAATATATAATTATTTTTATATTCTTGGTGCACATATATGTATGGGTATGTCATTATTATTATGGTTACAAAAAGGGTTATATATTACTCCAATGAATTGGGTAATAGTTTATATTACATGATATTATATTTATGATTCTTTAATGTCGTCCCTTGGTTTATTTTTAGGATTCCCTGGTAGTGAGCCTTGGCCTATGTTGATAATTACTTTATAGTGATCCTTCTCCAATGTTTATGAATCCTTTTTGGTGATCCTTGTAATATTTTTTGATGTATTATTATTTATTATTATTATATTATGACATTATTATATATCCATATTTAATTTTTATGTTTTCAGGACAGAGGATTATTGTCATATGATTTAATATCCTCAGGAAATAATGCATGTTTTTCTTCTAGGTTCATCCTTTTTTGGATTTTATACCATGATATATTATTTTGTTTTAACATATTATATTTTCAAAATCTATATCCATTAATAATTCATTTATCTCATGATAATTTCTCTCTACTTATTATGATTTCTCAATAACCCTTCTATGATTCAATAATTTTTTACCCTTCACTCAGCATTTGAGTTCACTCTATTCTTTTAATTCCACATTTCCTTATGTGATGAAAGGTGATAAAGAGAGTTTGATTAATTATAAGTGGTTTTGGGTAAATAAATTGATTAAACTATATGGTATATATAACGACTCATAATTTTATCAATGATTCTTACCTTATTCTTATAAAATTATATCAAATTTAGTAATATTGAATTTTATAAACCACATGCACCACATGATAAAACTGGAAAATTTTCATCATATTCATTTGAACATTACATTTAGAGAATTTATATGGACATAATAATTAAAAATATTACAAGGTGTAAAAAATAGAAAACAAGATAACTATATAAGGAAAATTTCGATATGATCAATACACCAGAATAACTACACTGACAAGAAACATAGTAGAAATGAAGAAATATGTTGGTAATAAAATATTTATCTAGAAAATTAAAAAAACTTGAGATAAAACTAAAGTGAATTACTAATGAATGAAATATTATTTATTTATAGAATGTAGGGAACCCATGTGGCCATTACAAATCTGAATATTGGAATAGTAATCTAACATTTGGAATAGTAATTTAATAGTTTTGAATAGTATCCTAACCATTAAAATAGTATCCTCACCTACGATTGTGTAAAATAATAATATTTTGTCTTATAAAATATAGTTATTACTTATTTATATCATGATAAAAGTAAATAAATGTTTTAAAAATGATAAAATAAGTGTTTTTATTTTCATAAAACATATATGTTTTATTTTCATTCATATAGACAGTATAATGATTTTAAATAATGTTTATTTTCATAAAATGGGTTTATTAATTTATATTATGTTATATCAAGATGATAATATAATTTTATGAGACTATAAATATTTTTTTAAAGGGTTGGAAAATTAATCATAACATTAAAATTGTTATTTTTCAAATAAATAAGGATTTTAATTAAAAATTGAAATTCACATATTTATAAAATTATTTTTCATAAAATGGATTTAATTTTCAGAATCTACACATCATAAATTAGTTAGTTGGAGTTTTTTTATTTTTAAAAATAGTTTAATTTTTGGTGAATAGATAAATACGATAAAATATTGTATTTAACAATAAAAGTTAAATACATGATTAATTGTATATCGGATGATGTATGCACCAATTAACTAAAACTCACATGAAAACATTAATATACATGGTTATATTATTCATCAATATTCATAGTCTTGATCCAAAATAATAAAATAATGAATATAATATTAAAAAACATTCATCTTTTCCCCTTATAAATGTCACCCCTTCTCCTCACATCATATTATTAAAAGAGCTCATTCAAACTCTACCACATTACCAACACATATCTCCACCATGTCACTAGAATACTTGGTCTCATCAGAATAAAAATCCAAGGTGCCTTAAGGTGAAGCCTAAGAGGGGACAGCCAAAGGATATGGTAATACACTCAATCGAGTCTTAATTTTTCCTCCTCTTCTTCCTCTAAAACAATACACTGAACATGGAATAATGACTACAGTAAAATATATATATTATAATATTATTTTTTAATGAAATATATATCATTCTTCTTCTTCTTTTCTACTCTTATTCTAAAAATGAAATTTTCATCCATATTATGTTGATTCACCACCTCCATGGATGATGATATTTATTTTCCATTACTTCCTTTATGAAAGGTTTAAATTAACTTATATAGGTTTAAAAAACATAAATATATACATTATATGTTATTTCACATTTTTGAATGAATATATATCCATAATATTATATAAAATGAATTTAGATTATTATTTTTGATTAATCTCATAAATCAACTAACCGTATAACATTAGTGTTTTTAGTAAATGAATTATCCCTATATTAGAAAAAATATCTCTATTTGGGGTTATCTAATATTTTTATTGTAAACTAAATTCATTTCATTTCACTTGAATATATTTAGACCCATTATACAAGATGTTCAATAATTATCCACCACTGATCCGACCATGGAACCATGAAATAAACACCCTTAGGACAATGACATTAAACATTATATCTCAATGAAATATTAGTAAATAAACATATTACAATTATAGTAAATAAAAAATATATCTATAAAGATCTTAATTAAGTAATTAATGAATATAATTTTATTATTCAGGATGTTATTTGTATGTGCAAAATGATTCTGGACATAATGTAAGGGATGTATTTGAACCACCCTATTTTCATTGGGTTATGACCTTTCTCTCCCTAAATCACTTTATCTCTATATTTTATGTCATGGAATGCTGGTAATTTATTTATATATGTCTCCTAAAAATATACTTATCATATTTTCCCTTCCTTTTATAGGGTAATACATTCCTTAAGTTCATTTCTCAATGTCTTATTTAAAATCAAACCCAGTTAAGGGGAACATTTTTATCCCATCATTCTTTTATATAGAACTCTGTCAAATAATTTATTCCAATTTATAATTTAACTAAATAAATAAATATTTTAGGGATAACCATTCTATTTAACCTTGGGTTTTAAAAAATCAATATTGATTCTTTCTTGGAATGTTATTAACTGTTTCCTCAAAACATAGCGTTAAAATGTTAATTTATATACACATTTCTCTGCCCTTTATCATGAAATTCTTTCCAAATGAATAAAATATTTTTGAATTATACTTATTTAATCATATATTAATGTCAAAAATATTTAATTCCTTCATATATTTGGAACCCATAAGAAATCACCTCTGGTTTTGATATGAGGAAATATTATATACCCAATCAATTTCCATGGGTTTTCTTATGTTTATTCTCAATGACTGATTTCCTTATATAGGATATATATGAATGTATATGTTATGATGTGTTCACCTAGATAAAACTGAAATTAATTGGTTAATTTTTATATCTCATGAGATTATATGTAATTGATCGAGGATTAAACCAAAAATGTGATGGGACTCTATCAACCATGTGATGTTGTCTTAGAGGTTATCCTAGATTTATGTTTTTTTCATGTTTTATGTTACTTATACATTCAATTTATTCCATGATCATATGAATCCTTCTCTTTATTTAATGATTCTACATGATTATTCATGAGCCTTTCATTTTTATTATATAATGTTATTATTTTTAACTCATATGTTTTGTTGCTTCATAATTTTTATTCCCTTATACGGCTTTATAGCTTAACTCTTTTTTATTAATTCCCTAGGTTATCCTATTTTGTTTTAAGAGATCATTATAGAGACTAAAATAATGTAATTTTATTTTAGTTTCATTTTTATGTATTATAAAATTATTCTTCCAAAGACACTAGGCCTCTTGATATTTGGGTTATCTTTACTAAATATTTATTTTCAAAAACATGTAATAATATGTGTAAAATGATTAGGTATCTATAGAAGTATCAGATAAATGAGTTGTTATTTTCGTGGATTATTAATTGAATAAATTAATACAAACCCTAGGTATGAGTCTAAATATATAAAAATATCATGAAATTTTGGTGAATTATAGAGTGATTGTATTCTATGAAATTACATACTTTTCTATATAATACAATAGGATGTTTCATTAGCACCGATGTACCTAGAGGTAATAACCTTAAAAGGGATCATTTTTAATTAACTCTACATATACCTGGTGCAGGATAAGGATCCCTTATTTCACACCTTATTTGATACTCTTAAGGGATATGCTTTGATAAATTCAAAAACTCTTTATGAAAATTTATAATTGAATTGAATTGATTGTTAGCTTATAAAACCTAATAGGAATGTTAAATAGATAACCAATGTTGAAACAAAGAGATGAAAATGTTAGGATATACATTTCATTTATGAGTTATTCCTTATATGCTCATAGTTTCCATTTTATATTATATTTAGTTTGAATATTTATATCCCTAATTTTATTTCCATTATTTTAGTTAATAGAGAGAAATAAGATAAATAATTCCAGCAACCAATTTCATAGAAAATGTGATGATTTATCTAATGATATTCCTAAACTAATGGGAGAAATATATAATAACATACTGTATGTAGTGGATAAATTAAATCAAGTTATGAATAATAAATTGAATCTTAAAGAACACCCTCCTTATCCGAAGAAAGACCAAGTTGTGGTTGATATTATTATTTGATAATGGCCTCTTAACTTTAGTCAATTTTTTTATCCATGGATCACAAAAAAATTATTAACTAAATTGAGAATATATTATATATCCTTAAATAATTTGAATAATATAAATTAATGTTGTCCATTTACCAACTAGAGGGAGAATTTGATCATTGGTGGAAAATTATCAAGAACATAAACCATAAGAAGGAAATCAATTACATAAAATATCAAGGAGTCATGAAAATATTTTTCATTAAATATTTTCCCTATGCTCACCACCTTAAACTGTAGTTAGAGATTCTAAAATTGGAGAAAATAGAATAGAAGTAAATTGGGGGATATGAGGAAAACATCACAAGACTTGTATGACATGCCTCCAACTTTTTAATCAACGGTAAAAGTAAGCATGTCTACTTCTTTAGTGGATGAAAGGTAATTCTATGAAAATATTTTTAAATTCAATTGTTTTATAGTTATGAAGATATTTTTCATTATTCCCTTAATTTTTAGATGGATATTGGTGACCCTTAGTAGTATCATCCGTGTTAAGATAAAAATAGTAAAATGGAATTTTATTCGGGAGTATCAATGAATAAATCCCAAGGAGAAAAGAAAAATCAACTACCCACATGTCAAAACTGTTAGAAGAATCATCCCAAAAACTTTCACAAGAGAATTAGTAGATTTATCAAGATTGTAAAATAGGGGCAGTAATCTAATAAATAACAAATTTGGATGAATAATCTCAAAAATTCAATAGAAGATAAAATATTTTTATGATCAACACTCAACATGAAGTCTAGTGTTTTAACTACAAATGACATGAAAATTTTGCAATATAATTCCATATGATAAGGTTTATCAGAGATAATTAATGACAAAAACATCTAATCCCAAGAGATAATGGAAGGTAATATGATATCACTACTATAAATGTGGATCCTAATAATGATGTGGTAAAAATAAAACTACTTATTTATTCAAGAATATTGAACGTACTTAGTAGATATATTCAAACACCACCTCAAAACATGGGGTTTGTTCTATATATGAGATTTTAAAACATATAAATTATTGAATCACAAGTATATAACTCATCACTGGTAAATGTTTGTGTATTTACCTACCAACACATCTTTTCATGCTTCCTTTGATGTAATTTGATGCTATATTGGTCATGTATTGATATCATTATATAATGATATCACCAACTATCAGGAGAGTGAGATCACTTTACACATTATGAGTCATCCTCCTATTCTATACAAGTTTAAGAAAGGAGAAGAATATCATTTCAAATATTCTTTTCATTTGTGGATTTTATTTCCTTATGATTATGCATTTCCAGCACAAATTATTGGGAAAAAATATATAATTGTTCTTAAATACATTCCCATTTTGATGGACTATACTGACGTAGTACCTAAAATATTTGTGTGGTCTTCCTCATGATAGAAGAGTTGAGTTATCAATTGAAATTATACCTGAATCTATTCCCATGTACAAGAATCCTTACAAAATTGACACCATTGATTTAGAAGATATTAATAAGCAATTAAAATTTAACTTGGACATGGGTTTTACATGCTTGAGTGCTTCACCATGAGGAACAATATTCCTCTTGGTCAAGAAGTAGGATATGTCAATGCACCTATGCATTAACTATCATAAACTCAATAGGATTAAAATAAAGAACATGTATCCGCTTTCAAAAATTGATGACATGGTTGATCAACTATGCAGGGTCCTATACTTCTATATATTTGAACTTTGGTCAGGGTATCATCAAATAAAATTGAAGAAGGTGTATATTCTCTAGACATCATTTTGAATAATACATAGATACTATTAGTTCATAGTGATGTCATTTAGACTCAAAAAATTTCTAGTAATCTTCAAGGACCAAATGAATATATTATTTAGAGATTAAATTCATATATTTTTGGTAAACTTTATAGATGATATTGTGGTAAAATATAAGGGAAAAGAGGACCATTAAGATAATTTTAATACAATGATAATGACTTTTCAAAAGGAGAAACTATATGAAAACTATAGTAAATGTGAGTTTTAGATGGATGAATTATCATTTGTGGGGCATGTTATCACCAAAAGAACAATATCATTTAACTCTTATATGGAAAAGGAAATTAAGGAATTTTCAATACTAGAATCTATAATGGATATCCTCCATTTCCATGCACTAGATGAGTATTGTTAATGATTTTTGGGAAACTTCTCATGATTGTAAAACCCAATGAACAAGCTAACTCTAAAGGGAGTAAAATTTAATGGACTAATTATTGTGAATAGAGATGAGTGGAATTAAAATATAGGCTGATCACTACACCAATACTCACACTAACCTCAATTGGGTTACTTTTCATGTTATACAAATAATATTCAAAGAAATTCTTGGGCAGGGTATTCATGAAAAATGATAAATTGATAAGAAATGACTAAAGGTAGTTGGAGGTTCATGAGTAGAACCACACAAAAAATTATTTGGAGTAGTTTTTAAAAATATTTTCATTGAAAATTTTGTGGAATTAAATTTATGAGGATAAGTGTGTGGTATATATAGATCATAATAGACTCAAATATTTATTCACATAAAAGGAGCATAATATTTACAAGTGAATATGATTGGATCTTCTCATGGATTGTGACTTCGCAATCCATTATTATCTTGTTACGGAAAATAATATGGAATATTATCTAAGTATAAAGGATCCTAAAACCATATCCAGGATGAGTATTGAGAGAGATCTGGTCATCTTAGACATGAAAAATATAGAAATGAGATTCATTAAGAAAGAAATATCATCATTTTTTCTCAAATGATTGATCAACCATACCTTTTGGGAAATATAATGTATTATTCGAGTGATGACTTATAAATATAGAAGAAGGTGGAAGAAATAATAAAATAGAAATACATAGATTTTGAAATTTATGAAGAAGGAATCATAATATTTCGGTCAAGATTATGTGTTCCATCAACCATAGAGATAAAGAATGAGTTGTTTAATGATGCACATAGCTCAACCTTCTCCATCGATATAGGGAGCATTAAGATGTATAGAGGTATTCAAGAGCACTATTTCAAGGAAAATATGAAGAGTGATATCATGGAGTATACATCAAGTTACCTATATGTTAGTAAGTGAAGTAAAAAAAAAGGAAAATGTGCGATTGGATGTTGCAACCATTTCCAATACCTACATGGAAATGGTAAAACATAACAATAGACACTCCCTAGTATTCTAATGAAATCCAAAGGAAATAATGCTACATGGGTTGTAGTAGATCATCTTACAAGGACTATACAATTAATTTCTATTTGAGGGGACTTCTCACTTGATAAAATCTTAAGTATATACATTAGAGAATTGATGATGATTCATGGAACACCAGTATTGATTATATCTAATTGAGATTCAAGGTTTAACTTCAGGTTCTAGAAAATTCCCCAATATTCTCTAATCAATGAGTTTATCTTCAGTATGGATTATCACCCCAAAACTAATGGCTAATCTAAGATTCCTGATGACATGTTGAAAGTATGATTTATGGACTTGAAAGGATGATGGTATCAACATCTAATAAAATGAAATAGGCTTTTAATTGGGCCATAAATGGACTTTATCAGCACTAGAGAAGTGCTGACTACCTGGGTGAGATTAAAATCCCAAAACTTTTTTCACTACTAAAAAAGTGCGGATAAATGGTTCCTTTATCTGTGCTAAAAAATCATGGATAAATGTGACCTTTATCGATAATTTTAAAAGTACTGATAATGGATTCTTTTATCATTTCTTTTATTTAGAATCCCTAAAGGCCCCATTTATCGGTGCTGATAAAGGGTGATACAGTAATGTGCTGCAACAACATACTACAGCACAACTGCAATGTGCTCTAATAGCACACTGTATCCCTAGAAAAACACCAGATATCAAAAAAACAATTCCCAATTCAGAATTTAAATGAAATGAAATTTACAACTGAAATAAAAGAAAAAACACTATATTATATAATTTTAAAACATTGTTTTATGCAATTAAATAAATAAAAAATATTACATATATTCAAAAACAATCCTAACATTAAATGTTACCATGATTTCCATTGACTTTCTTTGTCGAATAGATATCACTACATAACAAGCTTCGAAAAAACCACATCGACTCAAAAAAAAGAAACCACCTATACAAAAAAATATTATATATGTAATAATAAAAATAAATAAATTAAACGTAATATGAAATGATAAATTAATTATATGGAAAATGATTTTACTGTGGAAAAAACCATATTACCTATGTGATTGAGCAATATTGGAGGGAACATAAATAAATGTGATAAATGTCAACACTATAAGGGTGAAAGGTTTTGAGGTAGAATATGTTTGCAAACGTTTTGGTTTAGAAAGGCATGAAATATGGATAGATCACCCCAACTAGAAAAAAATCCACCTATATAATAAAACCATTATTATGTTCGTAATACTAAAAATAAATATATTAAAAATTAATATGAAATAATACATTAATTCAATGAACACTAATTTTTCTGTGAAAACATCAATATTACCCCTATTATTAAGTAGAGGAAATGTGGTTTCTCTTCATGCAAAGGCAATGGAGATAACTTAAAGGAAAGTGATAAATGAAACACTATAGGGATTAAAATATTTTGTGGTAGAATAAGTATTTGGTAGTTTTGTTGAATAAAGGAATGAAATATGGACAGACCACCCCAACTCAAACAAAATAATCCACCAATATAATTAAACAATTATTATGGGATTAATACATAAAAGAAAAAAATTAAACATAAATATAAAACAATACATTATTTATATGGATAATGATTTTACTGTGGAAACATCAAGATTATCTATGTTATTGAGTAGAGAAAGAATCATTGATCTTCTTTTAAAGGCATGACAGATAGACCAAAATCTTCTAAAACAAAAAAACACTATGAGGAATAATTAAAATTAAATCAATGTTCCGTTATATTATTTTTTTAGAAGAATAGAGAAATTATATTGTAACATTACATTTACATATTTACAAAGGATTTATTACATTATAGTATGTTCTTCTGAGGCATTGGTAACATCATCACATGTAAAAGGCATTTTCAGGATGAGTTATTAAACATTTAATTTTTATTATGTTAATGCTATAGATAAAATTTAATAATATTAGGAAAAACATAGTATATTAAAAAATAATTTTATCATATCATTTAACTCTCTTTAGTTTTTTAATGGTTTTAAGGATTTGTTTCCTCTATCGAAAATCCAAACACCCTCTTTTTGGTTCCTTGTAATGTACAAGAAATTTTCTATATTGGGACAACATGAAGTGATTGTGATCTCCTAATGAAAGGTTCATCCTCGATTGAATTTTCATTTGACTTAAAATTTGATTTAGTCATCATCAGGAAAATCAAACAATTATGGTTTGTTTGATCAGAGACATCAAATACATGCACTCTTTATGATGCCATTATGAATGGTTCATCTTTTTCACTATTCACACTATAATTCACCTTTACGAATGCCATTTCACCGACTTTCACCGCACTCATATTTTTATCCCATTTGCAATGGAAAAGTGGAAATTAAAATATTATATAATCTAACTCATATATCTATTATATAATTCCAAAATATGACATATTAGAATAAATTGGATTTGAATCGTTACTACTAGATATGTGCATCACTTCATCATGATATTTTATGTATTGAACTTATAAACATGGATTAAAAAACCAGTGTAAGAAATAATAATTTCATTCGGTCCCCTTTCTAGTCATTTATGTCATTCAGCACTTTAATTCAAATTTTCATATAACTCCTTATAAATTTGATCTCAAAATCATCCTATAAACTATTGATTATGTGTATTTGATATCCAATAGTCATCCCTTTATTGATTCAAATCACTAAGAATTTTTTTGTGGAATTCAATGTATGGATCAACATCATCACTCTTATGTAAAATATATAGGTGTTCTTGCTCCTGCTCTTTCAAGGTAACTGTAACAACATCTCTTATAGAAATCCATTTCCTATAAGGCATTCGATGTGATGAGGCTTTGGGATACTGATGATATCAACATCAGATATATAATCGGGAAAAAAATACAATATCTTCTTGAAAAATATATTATTCTACAATACAACCTTCTGGCTGACTTCCATTCATTACATACCCTTTCAAAATCATCATATATCGTTCAATGGGGTACATCCCTTTATAATGGACATGAACACATAGATGAACCCCTATAACCAAGAGATCCATATTGTGGTTTAAGAACCCAAATCTTCTTTTTAGGCATGTCTTTATTTTCTAGTTATTCTTGAGGAAAAGAGGATTATCTGGATATTTCAAGAGTACAGGTCGTGTACTTATAAACACATGTTTTGTACCCAGTTATCGCAAGTGACCGTGTACTAGCCGTGTAATGGACGACTACATGGTCGTGTGGGGTGACCTAGAGACCCCCTAAATCAAGGCTCGGTAAAGGCAAGTACACGCCATTTTCTTTTAAAAGACATGCCATGTACATTTCTTTTTAATTGTTAAATCAGACCTGGGTGGCATCTTATTGACATAAATGTATTCTTCTAGGTCTGTCACATCCAGCAGCGACCGAAGCCAACAAATCGTATCTAACCCCCCAAATCACCACATATTCTATAATTCAACCACTCACTATTGCATTGGAATCGTTGTGGGAATCTCTTTATTCTTCTAGAGCATTATTTTCTGATTCCTCCTATTTTACGAGATAACTTCAGTATAACATTTTTACCATTTTTTTAGATATATGACTTTCTAAGAAGATTCAAGGCCTGAGGTTCATGTATATCTTTCGTATAATGTTGAGGTTGGTGGTTTGTGCCTTTCCGTAGTTAGTCTTTGAGTTATATGTGAAAAAGTGACTCATACCCATGTTTGAGGTATTGTGTGTTTAGGGATTTTAACCCTATTAATGTCTGTTATTCCTTGTGTGTTTTAATATAGGTTGTTTGATTGTGAATAGGGTTAATTTCCATGATATGGATGTGTTTTCCAATGCTTTGTTTGATTTTGACTGTTTTTTCTAGATTTTCTTATTAGGCTATTTACTTTCCCATTCCTAGTGTTGTTAGGATGGAATTATTATTTATATGTTTTGTTGTGCTATGCCTTCTAGCTAATTAGCAAAGTAGTACTTTGAGGTTACTTTGGATGCGGATTATCATTTGTGTACGATTGATTACATGGGGTTGTGGAAACCTGGTGTAGTGAGACCATGGGGTAAATTGACATTAAGGGCATTCCCATAGTGTCTATTATAATTACCATGTTGCGAGACCATGGAGGGGATTGATGTTGAGTGCTCTCTCAGAGTGTCTACAGATATGTCATGAGATCACTAGAGGAATTGACGTTGAGTGCTTCCTCAAACTGTCTGTAGTTTACCATTGAAAGGATATAGGGGGAATTTATGGTGAGTGTTTCCTCAGAGAGTATTTGATTACACGAGACCACAAGGGGAATTTATTTTGAGTGCTTCCACAAAGTGTCTTTTTTTATCCTTGTCGTAAATTGAGCCAGAGGGGTAAAGTTGTGAGACTTCCCAGAGGGTTACATAAGATTTTTGGATTAATCAGAGGGGATAGGTTGTGAGAACTTTGTCAGAGGATTTCATGTATTTTTAATTGGTTGGTTAAATTGTTAATATAAATTATTGTAATTGAAACTGTAGGATTTTTTACTTTTGAGTACTTACTTGTTTGTTACTTCTTTTTCATATTTCTTTCCATATATATTAAATGACTGTTAGGCATAGATCTTTGGTTTGTTGCCTACTGAGATTCGTCTCGCACCCTGTTTGGGTCATACTTTTTGGAAAAAATAGATTATATTATTGTAGGTATAGATAAGGGAAAACACCCTTCTACTTTAGGTAATTGATTGCTTTGAAGTAGGAGTGCATGGGACCAAGATAATGGTTGTGATGTTTTTGGAGTTTTTTTTCATTTATAGTATTTTATTCCATCATTGTGACTTGTTTGGATACTTTCTTAGACATATGTAACATGCATCATTTATATATGTGCTCCAGTTTTTTATTATGTTCGGTATTCCACTGTTTGCTTGTTGCATGTTATTATTGCTTCCACTTTTGTATATTATTGTTATCATTTTATTTTTTTTCATTACTCTGCCAATGAGGGCATAGTTTCCCCATTATCACACCTAAGTCCCTCACTCCTAGTCGGTATTGTCTGGCGTTTGGAGAAATTTGCTTGAGGCCATGTGACAAACCTGGTACGGGGCACCTCTGGGTAGCACTAAGAACTACGACGTTACAAAGTGGTATCAAAGGAATTATTTTCTTCTTGACTTACTGTTTGGAGACTATAGCCATCGATAGGATGAAATAGGTAGTTGGTAATAAGTTGTTCCCGGGATTAGCTAACCTGTGTATAAGGAAAAGCTAATTTACCTCAAGTATTGAAATTTTGTCAGGTTTTTTTATTGTTACAGTAGATTTGATTTCACTGTTTGGTGATTCACATGATTTGTGATGTTAACATTGATAATATTGAGGTTCTATTTCTATTTCAACCCAATGAGATGAGGGTGTGCCATCTCATTCATCATAAAGGCACTTCCTATAAATCACATGTCATGCATTTTTGTCATGCCATTTAGAGATCATTACTGATTTTATGTTGTTGTGATAGATGGTGTGCTATATATACATGTTGTTGTGATAAATACATTGATAGAATACCTTCTATTTGATAGGATATTGAATTGTGTAAGGATTCGTTGAATGAACACCAAACATTGGTTCTTAAGATATTATGGGCCCTCATGGATCGGAATTTGGTGGATCATAGAATTTTTATTCTTGTATATGACATGTATAAGATTCCAAAATTTGATTTGTGGGGAGTATGGGCCCTCATGGATCAGAATTTGGAGCTTTAATGTTTGTTTCTATGTTTTTTTGGGTTCCGGAATAGTTTCTGAGGCTTACTGTATGGAAAAACCTAGAATACACAGCGTGTAATGTTATATACATGCCATGTGTCCTTCTATTCAGGAAGGAACTATTTTTCTTAACGTAAACTCCATTTACTATATGTACACGTTGTATAGCCTCTAACAATGTCACTGGCCATATGGGCAGAGACACGGGGTTGGGAAATCATTGGTGGAACACACCGTGTACCGGATGTACATGTCGTGTGTTTAGACCATGTGTTCCTCCGTGTGAATAACAACACGGGTGTATTATAGGTAGCTATTACACGCCATGTAAGGCACAAATACGTTGTGTAGAGTCATCCATGTAACTGGTCATGTGACTAAAAACACGGGTCGGTGAAGTTCATTCTAGTACTCGTTGTGTCTGGAACAAACACACCGTGTAATATTTATCTAGGAGAACCGTGTGGGTTAAGTCACATAGAAGAACATAGGAAGGGGAAGATGATTCAAGTAGACATCGTGTGTTAGTAGAACACGTTGTGTGTTTGGGGTGTTACACGGCAAGGGTTGGCAAGAGTACATGCCCATGTGAAGGTTTAAAGGAACACGCTGTGTAGGAGTCATACAAGTCTTGTACCCATTTTTTTAAAAACATGAATTCATTCCTTATCATGTTTCATTCTCGCACTTCTAAGATTTAGTCCTTGATAATCTTGATCTAAGGTGTGCTATTGACCTTGCAAATTCATACCACTAAGACGTCCTCCTATTGTATCATAGTTACAAGGCAGTGATCTGGCACAGGACATGGCTGATCAGGGACCACTAGTAGATCCTCCAGTCATGCCCATCTTGGCACCATCCATTATACCGGATACAGGTGCTGATTCATAGTTCTAAGAGGGCTTTATGTGGATGATGCAAACCTTCCAGGGAGAACCACCTCCTATCCCGATAATGGCAGAATTGATGTGGATATTTCAGTAGGAGCTTCCTCCCAATTTATTAGAGGATAGAGGACCCCGACTATAGAGTCATGACTAGAATTCATGCAGAAAATATTCAAGAATCTAGAGACACCTTTGGAGAAGAGGTTCAAGCTCGCTACATATATTCTTCAAGATTCCACCAAGAGATGGTGGGATGTGATCTCACAGGCGGGACACCAGCAGGATATGTCTTGGTATGTGTTTCAGCATACCTTCTATGATTACTTCTACTCGGAGACTTTGGGGGCCGATCGAGCCTGATAGTTCATGAATTTGGAGTAGGGTACTCTTTCAGTAATGTATTATTCTTATCTCTTCAAAGAGCGGCATCGCTTCACACCCTTTCTATGGAGAGATGAGCTATTCCTAAAAAGGAAGTTCATGGATTGTCTCAGGTAGAACATTTGGGTCTGGTGAACATATCCATATTGACTTCTATATCTTCTATCATTAATTAGGCACTGATCAAAAAGTGCAACCTGATGGATTCTGGAGCTATGGGCTAGGGAGGTTCGACATCTAGAGTTAGTGATCCTCCAACCGATAGCAGGAAGTTCCATAGGGAATCTACATGTTGGGATCCAAGTAGGCGATATACATTGTCAGGTAGCCAGGTGGTATACTACCAATGTGGTAAGGTTGGGAATATGAGGCCACATTGCCCAAGAGACCCAGGGGAGATCCAATCTTGTGGAAAGATTGGGGATCTTCAGTGCTTCTATCAGTTCTTCTCACCAGCAACTGGTGAAAGGGGTTCTTCTATGACTACGTGTTTAGGAGCAGCACCAGTAGTTTCTCAAAAGTTGGGTAATTGGAGTTCATCCATCTGTTCAAGTTTTGGTGGAGGTCGTGGCTGTGGTAGCCAGTAATCAGGCTTTCAATGAAAACATGGTGGATCAGCTCAAGGTGGTCAGGTAGGGTCACAGGTCTGCGGTACAGGCCAGACATTTCCTGTGGAGCAGACCCAGTAAGATAATGACCCATGACCCTTTACATTTCGAGTTACGATTCTAGTTGCCTCATTTTTTTCTTCTACACTTTTCAATATAGGGGTTTCCTATAGTTTCATATTTGTTTCTGTCGTGGAGAGCCATGGGCTCGGTATCTTTACTTCTGCTGATGTCTTGACGCTGGGTACTCTATTGGGGATAATAATGGATAGTGTACGTCATTTCAAGTAGTGCCCCCTCGAGTTTGGTGGTTGTCACTTCCTTTGGGACCTCTATTTCTTAGAGATGACAGGTGATGATGTCATCCTCGGTATAGACTGGTCAGTTCCTTCTAGGATGTTGTTGATTTTTATCGATATAGGGTGAGTTTTACGTCACCAGAGGGTGGTATGTTTCTACATAAGGGCGAGTGATATGTCCAGGCGGGCAGGGCGGGACTCGAGCATCATGGGTTGGGAGGAGTTATAGTCTAGATTACTAGTCTATATATGGATGACCATGAGACTTCACAGTTGGAATTTCCGCTAATGGTCTATCACTTCATGGATGTCTTTCCAGTGGACTTTTCGTGTTTCCCTCCAGAGTGGTAGGTAGACTTTTCAATTGAGCTTGTTCCAAGAGTGTAATTGGTGTCCATTCCTACTTATAGTATGGCTACACTAGAGTTACAGGAGATCAAGAAGTATTTAGAGGAGTTACTGGCAAAGGTTTTCATCTAACCTAGTACTTCTCATTGGGGTTCGCCTTTCCTTTTTGCGAAGAAGGTGGATGGTGCCCTAAAACATTGTGTGGATTATCGGATGCTGAACCCATTGACAGTCAAGAACCAATATCCCTTGCTGAGGATTGATGGTCTCTTTGATCAGCTTCGAGGAGCCCAGGTGTTCTCGAAGATTTACATTAGATTTGGTTATCATCAGTTGCACATTAGACCATCAGATATACCTCTTACAGCCTTTCGGAGTAGATATGGTCTATATGAGTATGTGGTTATATTTTTTGGACTCACAAACACGCCTGTATTTTTCATGGCACTAATTAAACAACTGTTCCATCCATACTTGGATTATATCTTGGTAGTCATCATGGACAATATCTTGGTGTACTCTCACACTCGACATGACCATGCTACACATCTTGAGATCATTTTGAGTGCACTAATAGAGCCTCATTTATATGCCAATCTATCAAAATTCCACTTTTGGATGGAAAAACATTACTTCTTGGGTCATGTTATCTCAAAGACAAGAATATTAGTAGACCTAGAAAAAGTGAGGGTAATGGTTTCCTGGGAGCATCCAAATAACATCATTGAGGTACAGAGTTTTTTAGGGCTGTATAGTTACTAAAAACCTTTCATACATGACTTTTCACACTTAGTAGCACCACTGATGGGCCTAACTAAGAAGGGCAAGAAGTACCTATGGGAAAACCCTTGTGAGTCATCCTTTTAGGAGCTAAAAGGGGGGTTGACTTTAGCACCGATACTAGTATTCCCAGAGTGAGTCAAGAGATGTATTCTTTACTATCATGCATCAGGTATCGGGATGGGTGCAGTTCTTATGTAGGGATAAGGGGTCGTTGTGTACTGGTCTTGGTAGTTGAGGCCACTAGAGAGGAATTATCCGACACATGATCTCGAGTTGGTTGTAGTTGTTCATGCTTTTCACTGTTAGATACACTACCTGTTGGGAGAGCATTTTGTGGTTTTCATCGACCACAAGAGCCTCAAGTATATCTTCACTCGGTGTGATATTAATCTGAGACAATGAAGTAGGGTTGACTACCTTCAGTTCTTTGACTTTGAGATTGCCTACATTCCTAGGAAAGGAAATGCAATGGCTGATGCGCTGAGCCGGAGGACTCGGATATAGTCAGTTCAGGAGACCAGCACTGAGTGGAATCTTATGGATCTATTCTCTGAGATGTATTTGAAGGTGCATGATAGACAGGGGTAGATGTTTCTTACATCTGTAGTTATTACCTCTACTCTACTTATTTGAGTGAGAATGAGGTAGGTATCAGATAATGAAGGCCTAGTTATATGGGAAACTGTGTCAGGAGAGGACACTATTCCTAGATGGACCATATGTGAGGATGAGGTCCTGCATTTTCAAGGGCGAGTATTAGTGTCAACAGACATGCGTGAGGAGATGATGTAGAACTTTCAGTCCACGGTTTGGGTAGTTCATTCCACCAAGATGTATCGAGATCTGCACTGTTAGTATTGGCTTCTAGGAATGAAGATAGATGTTGCTTGGTTTTTCATAAGGTGTTCTACCTATCAGCTGGTGAAGGCATAGAATCAGTGACTAGCAGTGCATTTTCAACAGTTACCCATTCATGAGTGGAAGTGGAATGATGTTGTGATGTAATTTTTGACAGTTTTACTAAGGTCTCCTCAAGGGTATGATGTATTATTGGTTGTCACTGAAAAACTCAAGAAGGTTGCTCATTTATTTCATATCATGGAGACCTTCAGTTTTTATGAGCTAGGAAGACTGTATATCTAAGATATTATATATTTACATGTAATTCCACACTCTATCATTTCAGATAGGGATTCATGTTTTACTTCTCAGGTCTGGCAGGGACTATAGAGGGATTTGGGTACAGAGGTACTTCTGAGTACAACATACCATCCTAAGACAGAAGTCCAATCTGAGCATATGATTCAGGTGCTAGAGGACATGCTTCGGCCATGCATCCTAGATTTTTTAGGTTCTTGGGAGAAACACATGCCTCTTGTGGAGTTTTCCAACAATAATAGTTTTCAAGAAATTATTCATATGGAACCTTATGAGGCTTTGCACGTCAGGAAATGCCGATCACCCCTATGTTGAACGGAGGTATGAGAGGCAGCTATGCTAGGACCTCGTCTTGTCCAGGAGACCACAGAGCAGATAGAGTTCATTCAGAATAGAATGGCTACTGCATAGTCACGACATAAGTCTTATGTTGATCAACGGAGACGACCTCTGGAGTTCGAGGTCGGAGATCAGGTTTTCCTACATGTCACACCGGGGTTGAGACATGGGAGGATCAGAAGACATGGTAAGATTTCACTGAGGTATGTCAGTCCATTTGAGGGTTTGGAAAAGGTCGGTTTGGTTGCCTATTGGTTGAAGTTACCTCAAAGGTACCGGGATATGCATGACGTCTTTGACATTTCTCAAATTTTACGTTACTTCTCAGACTCGTCTCATGTTTTTCAACCCGAGGAGGTTGATTTGGATGTGGATGCATCATTCAAGGAGCATCCTATCAAGATTTTTGATCATAGCGTGAAGGTTTTCCATGTCCAGTTTATTCCTTTGGTATGGGTGATATAGAAGCACCGGTGAGTATAGGAAGAGACCTGGGAGAGGGATGCTAATGTATGATCATTGTGGCCGGATCTGTTCGAGGATTCTTTTTCTATGCCTCCTTGATAGGGAAATTAGGGGATTAATTTATCTAAGAGGGGAGTTTTGTAAGAACCCAGATCTTCTTTACAGGTATTTATTTCTTTTTTGGTTGTTTTTTAGGAAAAGAGGTGTTTATGGAAATTGCAGGAGTACACGTGGTGTACTTATAAGTACACACCATGTACCCTGTTTCCGTGGGTGACCGTTTACTTGTCATGTAACGGCCAAGTACATGGTCGTGTGGGGTGACTTGGAGACCACATAAAGCAAGGCCTGGTAAAGGCAAGTACATGTCGTGTAATTTTAAAAGACACACCATGTACTTTTCTTTTTAATTGTTATATTGGACCGGGGTCACGTATTATTGGATGAAAATTCTTCTTATAGGTTCGTCTCATCCAGGAGCGACCGAAGCCGATGAATCATCTACAAGCCCCCAACTCACTGCCTATTCTCTGATTCAATTTTTTTCTATTGTGATTGAATCTCCACGGTAAGCACTTCCTTCTTCTAGAGCCATGTTTCCTTGTTCCTCCTCTTTCACGACATATCCTCGGTTGAACATTTTTATCATTTTATGTAGAACTATGATGTTCTAGGGAGATTAAAGGTTTGAGGTTCACATATATCTTTCGTAAAATGCTAAGTTAGGTGATTTGTGTCTTTTTGTAGTTAGTATTTGAGTTATACATAAAAATGTACTCAGTACCCTCGTTCGGGGTATTGTGTGTTTAAGGATTTTAACCATATAAATGTCTACTATTTCGTGTATGTTTGAATATATGTTGTGTGATTGCGAATAGGGTTAATTTCTATGCTATGGATGTGCTTTCCCACGCTTGTTTGATTTTGACCATTTGGTCTATCTTTTCCTATTATGATATTTTATTTTTCATTCCTAGTGTTGTTAGGATGCAATGATTATTAATCTATTATGTTGTGATATGCCTTGTATCTAATTAGACAAGTAGTACTTTGGGGTTACTTTGGCTGCGGATTATCGTTTGTGTACAATTGCTTAAATGGGGCTGTGGAAACCTGGTGTAGTGAAACCATAGGGGAAATTAATGTTAATGGAATTCCCAGAGTGTATGTTATAATTATCAAGCTGTGAGACCATAGGTGGGATTGATGTTGAGTGATCCATCAGGGTGTCTATAGATACGTTATTATACCACATGAGGAATTGACATTGAGTTATTCCTCAGATTATCTGTAGTTTGTTGTTAAAAGTCTATATGTGGAATTGATGGTGAGTGATTCCTCATAGAGTCTTTGAGTACACGGGACCACAGAAGGAATTAAAGGTGAGTGCTTCCTCAGAGAGTATTTGTTTTATCCTTGTTGTAAATTGAGCCAGAGGGTTAAGTTATGAGAACTACACAGAGTGTTACTTTAGATTATTATTTGAACTAGAAGGGATAGTATATGAGAACTTTCACCGAGGGTTTCTTGAATTTTTAATTGGTTGGTCAAATTGTTAAATGTAAATGATTGTAATTGAAACTATTGGACTGTTAACTTTTGAGTACTTCCTTGTTTATTAATTATTTTTCATATTGCCTTCCATATATATTCACTGACTGTTAGGCATAGACCTTTGGGTGGTTGCCTACTAAGATTTTCTCACCCCCTGTTTGGGTCATTCATTTGGTCCCAAATAGATTATATTGTTGTAGGTATAGATATAGGCAAACGCCCTTCTACTTCAGGTACATGATTGTTGTGGAGCTGGAGAGCATGGGACCAAGATGAGGCTTGCGATGCTATTGGAGTTTATTTGTTTTTATTTGTACTTTGGTTTATTACTGTATTCCATCATTTTGAATTGTTTGGCTACTTTCCAAGACATATGTCACATGCATCATTTATATATGTGCTCCAGTTGTTTATTACTTTCAATCTTCTGCTTTTTTCTTGTTGCATGTTATTACTGCTTCTGCTATTGTATATTATTGTTGTCTATTTATTTCCACTGCATTACACTTCTAGTGAGGGCATAGTTTCCACACTATCACACCCAAGGCCCTCGCTTCTAGTCGGAAACCTCTGTCATTTGGGGAACTGTTCATGAATCCATGTGACCAACCGGGTACGGGGAACCTCTAGGTGGCACCCAGAACAAGGACGTTACAGGTAGAGCATTATACAATTGAATCATTGTGGGAATAACATATATAATTTTCATAATATGACTTCAACATCCTTATTCATGATTTCCAACTTCATTGGGTATATAAATTTATTTTATATGTATTTTCAAAAGATGTAGAGTTTGTTTAATGTATTTCATACATTTTGGGGAAGAATTCAACAGAAAGAAACATACATTAAATCAAGCACCAAAACATGATAGTCGTGTTATTTTAGTCCCTGTAACATCAAATTATTCCTTGAAATTACATTCTTGATATTTGATTAATACATTTGTGGAACTTTTACGCCATTAAGAAAAAGGAAAACATTAAATTTTTTCTATCTTAAAAGAGTGTAAGCTACTGGAGGAAGAAAAGTCATCCTCTTACCCTTCACTGGTGACAAGTGTTCCCTTATCCCAAATTCAATCGAGTGCAACCTACCCTTGATGTAATATTTCATTATTCCACGAACATTTATTAATGTTCCAATAACACTATCAAATACATTTTTTATATATGAATGACATCAATAATATGTCTGATATATAAAATACTCCAATATAGTAATTCAATATAAATTTATCTCTTCTTTCAATTTGATTTTTTGAGTTTTTTCAAAAATGGTTTACTAAAAAGGTTGAAATATCCTTTACATTATTTTATTGTTGATTACCTATTACTGTAGATAGTGTTGTAAATTTTTTGATATTCCCATTTAATGTTGTCATATGAGATTAGTATTTATGTCATAGAGGTATAAATTTGATGCCCTAAAAACACCGTCTTTGAGGAATGTTTCAACCAAATTGAGTATGTCTATTTTTCACAAATGGGACACCCCAATATTCCTTTAATGTAATATCTTGATAAAATTACATAAGTGGGGAAGTGATTAATTTTTCCATACAACATGGACATTAATTTAAATTCTTCACTTCTATGAGCATCAAACATTGTAACACCTGAATCCTACATAAATTTCAGATATTCCGTCAATTGAGCCAAATAGACATCAATATCATTACTGGGTTGCTTTGGTCCTGATATAAGCAGATGCAACATAATGTATTTTCACTTCATAGATAACCATTGAGGAAAGTTATACATTATCAACATTATGGGAAATGTACTTTGGGTACTAATCTGTACACCAAAAGGATTTATTACATCTATAGATAACGTAAGATGAATGTTTCTCATCTCATTTCCAAATTCAGGATACTCGTAATCAATATTCCTCCACTGAGGAGAATCTGATGGATGATGTAGGCTCCCATATTTAATTTTTATATCGGCATTCCATGTCAATTGTCATGCGGTGTATTGAAATCCATATATACTTCTAAACAATGTAATTATAGGGAAGTACCCTATATATTTCGAAGGACTTGATTAATTTTTCTTGTATCGATCTGTTCCACACATAGGGAATTTTATGAGTCATTCATGGTCCTTGAGAAACAATATGAAATCATTTGGACAAGCATGTATTTTTTAAAGATAATTCCCATTGAACATAGCATTCAATTTGCATCATATGTTTGGTATGATATCTATTTTCTTCTGATGGAATATCATTCAGAAGACCAAGTAGTTCTGTAAAGCTGGTGTCACCCCATCCCCTGCCAACTTTACAATTATATTACTATAATATACTTGAACATGTTTATTATTTTGTATAACTATTATATAATGGTTTCTAGGAAAAATTATTTAACTCCTTAAATAACTTTGGACTTCCACAAAAGTCATTATCAATTTCTATTTTCATTTCTTCCTTGTGTTCTACATTATCATTTAAACTAGTATTCATATCCAATTATCCAGAAACCACATTATCATCCTAATAGGTGTCCAAATTCAGTTTTACCATATGATTATTCCAATAATTATAATTTAAATCTTTTATGTGACAAATCAAACATTATTTCAAGTCTTTTGGAATATTTTTCCTTGAATAACAACAACGTAAACATGGATAGAGGATTTTAGAAGGGTCGTATGCATGCTCTCTTACAAACGTGAAGAACTCTTTAACAAAATATTCATAATATTTTGTCAATTGATAAGTGTTCATCCATTTTCAATTCATATCCATCCTATTGGGTTCATAAAAAAAATTCAATAAATAAATAAATACACATAAGATATTCATTATCAAAGGTGAAAGTTATAGAAAATTATAATAATGGAAAATCAACATTTTATTATTTCAATGAATTTATGTATGTTGAAAAAATGGGTAATTGAATTTAAGAAAATAATTACCCCACTATGGAAGGTGTTATCCTATGAAGTCATTAAAAGGTGAATGTTATATAAAACATTCATCCTCATCAAATCATCTCTCAAGTATTTATCATTTCATTTTATTGTTTGACACATCCTTCATCTCTTGTGGACATGCACCTATGTTGCTTTAAATACTCAAAGAATTTGTCATCCATGGGATGAATAATTCTCATAGTAGTACTAGAAACATAAAAGAGATAGGGGATAAGATTCCAGAAAAAAAAATATTCAATAATGACTTCTCGAGAGATGAAGTTGATGAGGATAATAGTTGTTTATAAAAGTGAAGGGGTGAGTATCAAGAAACAAATTGCAATAATAAATTTCATTTGAAACATTTAAGTCTTTCTTAAATCCCGTATAAAAATAAAAAAATAATATAGACAATTAACGAGTAATAAGAAAACCTAATATTACAAACAATAATAATTAACTCTCATTCAATCAACTAGAAGATATAAAAATGTATGGATTATCATTTTAATAAATAAATAATTATTTCATATACATGGATAGTAATCGGAGATTCCTATCGTTGGAACCAATATATATTGAACTAAAATGATGGTTACCTAAAAATAATTTATAACATATAGAATATGGTAACTTCCATTTGGTATTTTGGAATAATTAATGTAGCAACATAAGGAATTATTTCATTTAAAATTAATATTTGTATATCAAATATTTGAAAACATCTCAAGACTCTTGGGATGTCATATCACCACTTTGAACCATCCTAAGGTTTCTAAGAAGGTCTTCACATCAAATATACCCATATGAAGGATTCTAAGGAGTATATCTAATAAGCATTGACCAACCATTGAGATTTTAGGGATGTCTATAAAGAAGTTCGCATAAATCAATAACACGCATCAACCAGATATATCACAAATAAGGGAGAAAAACACACCAACCATTGAAACATATATCCCATACACATTTAAACAACTATATATATATAACATGGAATTTATAATACACCTAACTTCAAAAAAATCACATTTAAACAAAATTTTTAATGAAAATAAATATAATGCCATTATAATTTGGAAATCCAGAACCATATTTGTGAATAAATAATTATAAAATCACCTAAACATAATGTGTTATGAAAATGAATAGAAATATATACATAGATATATATTTACATATATATACATATATATATTTATAAAATAAACTAAAATTGATAAAAATATATGTAACCCTTATACCAGAATATCAAAACATGGTATAATAAATACAACACCAAACTAATTTTGAAAATAGAGAGCCATTGAAAATAAATAAATATGGTATCATACTAAAAAAATTCTCTTAAAATAAAACCACATAATTATGAGAAAATAAATTTTTAAATAAAAACCATTGACCCCAAAAAATAAAATATAATTTAAATAAAAAAATTCCATTACAAGAATTGCATAAAATCATCTTATGTTGTAGCTTTGTGTCATCACCAAACTGAGAATTGGTTTTCTAAATCAGTTTTCTCATTAGTTTAAGGTTTTTCTATAAAAAAACTCCATTATTTATAGAATGGTTTGAATATTTATTTAATTGTTTTAACTGCAGACCAGATGTGATTCTGTAAGATTTTAAAACAGCGACAAAATTAAGTTTGAGGAGTAGGATGGGGTACATATGTATACCAAAAGGAAAATTAAATTAAAAGAACAATTTAAAAAGACAAAAACAGAATATCTAAATCAGTACTAAAGAAAATAAAATATCATAAACAAATTATTCTATTATTAACATGAAAGAAAAAAATTATACAAGGACCAGACCACAAATAACAGATGACATCATCGAAGAATAAATTAAAAATGAAATGAAAGAAACAGAATGAAAATCAGAACCAAAAATACAAAAAAATAGGCCTACCTTGCTAAGTAGAAGAAAATATGATACCCTTAGATCTAGATCTCATTGTTTTCTTCTGAAACCCTAACTACAACCAAACACCTGATATCAAACAATATCCGTGCAATTGGAGGCAATCGAGTGGGTTTATATGATTCGATCTTCAATTCATTGAGGAGGAGCATCGACAGTGGGTGGTTTCCATGGAATGATTCTAATATCATGATGGGTTCGCAATTATTTAGGGTTTTTTAAATAGATCAGTAAACTTTTATCAACTCTTCCAAAAAAGCCTTGAAAAATGATTTATAAATATAATTACAGATAAAAACAATTTAATCATGTATATGTATATACTAAATAAATATATATAAATATAAATAAAATAAATATATTTATTATATATTTATAATTATTTAAATATATTTGTTATAATTTTCTAATTATTTAAATATTAAATTATTTATTTATAATTATATAAATATTTTTTAAAAAAAATATTTATATAATTTTATATATTTATTTAATTATATATATAATAAATATACATAAAATATAAATATAGTAAACATATTAATTATTTAAAAAAATTTATTACAAATTTAATAATTATTTAAATATATATCATTATTTATTTATAATTATATAAAGAGTTTTAAAAAATATATTTACTTATATCTAATTATAAATATATAATTGTATAAATATAGTAAATGTTAATTTATAAATATATCTATTTATAAATATTTTTTGAAATATTTTTTAGCATGATTAATTAATATCTAATTTTAAGGGCATGCAAGTTAAAAATGAGTGAAATTTTATAAATTAAAAATAAGTACAATTTAACACTATTGAAAAAATGGATAAGTATTTTGTGTGAATTTTATATAAAAATTAATTAATTACATATATTTGAATTCATTATAACACGCATTTGATCTAGTTATATTGAAAAATCAAACAAAATTCAATTATATATCCATTACTCTATGCAATTAGTCAGTATTTTTAATTCATATTAATTTTTAATTATAAAACATTATTCACTAAATATATGACTCTTTAATATAAATTGAATAAATATTTTGTAATATATAAATCATATTTATATACATTAATGTATACCTATATATTTAATATATACTATTTATTAACGTTATCAATAATTATCTAATTACTAAAATGTTTAATATTTTTCTCAACTTAAATATTTATAATTTTTATTTGTTGAGTTTTCATTTATCATATATCTATATATTTAATACATACTATTTATTATTATTTTTAATTTATATGTAGTATAATAAATTTATTTAATTTTATCAATAATTATTTAATTAATAAAATTTTAATATTTTTTCAATAAACTCATTTTTTATTTAAGTATTTCATTTAATTTATTTGGACCTTTATCAGTGCTAAAAAATCTCTCATAAAGGATTTCATTTTGTGTGCTAAAAGCAAAGCGCTTAGAAAGGGTACCCTTTAGCAGCACTAAAAATAAATCGTTGATAAATAGTACCCTTTATCAGTGATAAAAATAAAGCGTTGATAAGATGTCCCTTTTTAAGAACTAAAAAAAGTGTTAATAAAAGGTTAAATTTATTAGTGCTTTCTTTTTCACTGATAAGGATTCCATTTATTAGTGCTTTTTGTTAGCACTAATAAATACCAGTGTTATTAAAGGCTTGTTTTGTAGTAGTGATCTTCCTTTGGTTGGGTTCTCATACAATAATAGATTTTACTCAAGCATCCAAATGGATCCATATGAATCTCTTTATTGGAATATATTTAGAACATCAATGTGTTGGTATGAAGTTAGTGAATACAAGCTTAGAGGACCAGAAATGGTTGATTAAATAGAAGAAATAGGACAATCACATTCAAAAGCACATCAGGGTTCCTCAAAGTCGATAGAATATCTATGATGACAATGGTCGATGGGAGTGGGAATTTGAGGTTAGAGATAAAATGTTCCTCTACATATCTCCATGGATGAGATTCATAATATTTGAGAATAAGGAAAATACAAGTCTCATGTACATCGGCCCATTTGAGATTCTTGGACACATCAGAGTAGTATCTTATCGATTACAATTACCAACAACAGTCTCTCAAGTACATGACATGTTCCATGTATCCCAATTGATGAATTAAATACCATATCACTCAGATGCACTAAATTCGGAGTTGGTATAACTAGAAACTGATCTCTCTTATGAGGAGTAATTGGTTAAGATTCTAGACCATAGAGATAATGTTCTATAAAAAAAGATAACTAACCTAGTGAATGAAATATAGAGTGACCATCTGTATAAGTATGTGACAAGGGAATCTAATGAAGGAATGAATAAAAATTACGCTCACCAACGTTAACCTTAGTATGTAAAATGAAATTTCAATAATAAAATTTCTTAACATGGGGGGGGGATGTAACGACCTGGAATGTTATGAATTGAATTTATCTTATGATTATACAATTGATTCATATTTAGTAATGTATTATTTTATAAAGAACATACATCATAGGAAAAAACTGATAAAATATCATTATATTTATTAAAACATTACATTTAGAGAAAAAATTTGGATATATGAATTGAAAATATTAAAAGAGGGTAAAAAGTAGAAAACATGTTAGCAGTAATATGGAAATTTTTATCTAATCAATCCATTAGAATAATCTTTCTAACAAAAAATATTGTTTAAATGAAGACTATATTAATAATACAATATTAACCTTGAAAATGAAAATATATATAAATATGAGAGAATATATAAGAAAATGAATAATGAATGAAATGCGAGGTATGTATATAATTTATGTAACTCATATGACCATTACAAATTGACCATTAGAATAGTAATCTAATCATTGGAATAATAATATCAGTATTAGGAAAAGTAACCTGACCATTAGATTGGTATCCTCACATAGGAGATTGTAGAATAATATTTTTTATCTTATAAAATTAAAGTATGTCATATTTATGTTATAATACAAGTAAATAAATGTTTTAAAAATGATAAAATAAGTGTTTTTATTTTTGAAAAACATAAGTGTTTTATTTTAATCATTATAAAAAATAAAAAAAATAATTTTCTTTTATTTTCATAAAATAGGAAAACAGAATATTTGTGACGGGCAATTTGCGACGGGATCTCGTCGCAAAAGCCCTTTTGTGACGGGGCTCCGTCGCAAATCACCCGTCGCTGAAAACGGCGTTGCAAATAGGTGTTTTGTGGCAGTCCCATCGCAAAAATAGTATTTGCGACGGCATTTTTCCCCCGTCGCAAATTGGTTTTCATTTATATTTAAAAAAGGTATATGCGATGGGCCATTGTAGATATATTATTTGCGACTAGTTTCTGACCCGTCGCAAATGGGAAATTTAAAAAATATTTGCGACGTAGGTATTTGCGATGGACCGTCACAAAAATTGTTTTTATGATGGGTATTCTTCCCGTCGCAAATGTGACAGTAAAAAAAATTTTACGACGGGACACCCCGTCGCAAATACTACAAATATAAAAAAAATTAATACAACTCGTATAATATTATATAAAAATACTAATAATATTAATAATATAAAAAAATTATATTATTATAATATAAATAAAAAAATATATAAAATATAATTATGAAATATTAATATAAAATAATAATAATATGAATATAAATAATATATTATTATATAATAATACAAAATATTAATAATTTAAAAAATTAATATATTATTATTATTATTAAATTGGGTGTATAAAAATAATATTAATAATAATAATATAAAGAAATTATATTATTATAATATTAATAATAAAAAATATATATAATATAATTATGAAATATTAATATCAAAATATAATAATAATATGAATATAATTAATATAATATTATAGAATAATAATACTAATATTAATAATATAAAAAATTAATATATTATTATTATTATTAAAATAAACATACATATTTATGAAAAAATAATATTAATATTATTAATATTAATAAAATTATAAAATTATAAACTTCTCAATATTAACAATAAATATAAAATTTTAAAAGTAATATTATAAAATAAACAGATATTAAAAATAATACTAATAAGTAATAAAATATTAAAAAAAAACAAATTAAATCATGCAATATTTGTACTAATATGAAAGAGGAATTGTAAATAGTTAATATGACAATAAACTATGAACTCAAATGTATATTACATGTAAGAAAAACACTGGGGGTGGATAATCTGGAAGACCTGGAGGAGGTGGTGGAGGAAACTCTATCCCAAAACTATGAGTCAGACGACGCATATACTTCATCTGCTCCTGATGTTGCTCCTCATATTGATGCCTCTCCTCATCCTGTTGCTGACGCATCTGCTTCGACCATGGACTCATCTCCTCATCGTGCTGCTGACGCATCTGCTCCTGCCCCTGAAGCAAATCCTCTATAAGCTGACTCTGAGCACGCAGCTGCTCCTGATACTATGAGGCAGAAGATGTTGTCTCTCCCCGAGCTCCTCTCGATCCAGACGCCGACATCGCAGCAGTACCATAATAAGTTGTTGGAGTCAAATGAGAGCTGATACCAACTACTCGGCCCTTTTCAAAGCCATATTGGGTCGCCTGCATCCATGTTGTCTCATCAAAATGGTGGGCACTAGTCTGATCACTCGTCTCGTCTTGACTCTCAGCCTGTGTCTGAGAGGTCGCGGCCTCATATGACTCCTTAAGTTTCTATTAGAAATTAAAATAATGAAAAGATTATATTCATTTAATTTGAAAACTGAAAAGAAAATAATACTGACCACAATCTGACGCTGGAGGTCACCTCTAATCTCTCGAGTAGCCGGATCAGTGTACATCCTCCGATAAACGTCGTACGTCGTAATACCAGGTTTCTCAGCTTCTTATATGAATATAAAATAAACTGTTTATATTTAAAGTTGTATAAAATATTAAAAAACAGTACTTACCAGACACTCTTTATGTGCACTGAATGTACAACTACCAGCTCGATGCGTCACTTCTTGTCTACCCCGATTCTGTCGACCCAGTGCAGATCTCCTCTGAAACCCACTACCCAACCAGTGTGTAAATAATCCATCCCAAATGTGAGTTGAAATGTACTCTGGTCAGTGGGCTCTACAGAACTCATCAAATTCTGTTACTCTTGCTTTCCTCACAGCCGCCTTTCTCAAATTATGCCAAAAACTGACGGAAACGGCCACACATAGACACCACCCATGCCGTGTGGATAGTGGCACGCATGCTCTCATCGATGGGATACCATAAAACCTCATATAAAGTTATTAATGAATTAATTTTCAAAATAAATTATATTTAATTATGTACCAGCTAATGATCGAACATGGCGACCTGCACATCAGCGGGAATTTGATCCCATGTGAGCCAGGGATGAGAAAAATAATTGCGCAAGATAGCGCTCCCATGTCCAATAGCAATATGTGAAAAACTGTGGAAAAAAGAACAAATAATCAAACAATTATAATATAAATAAATTATAATGAAAGATAACTAAAATACACAGGTTACCTTACCACCGCATGTGCGCATCGAATCCAAGAGGTGGACGTAGCTCCGGGATAGGATCTGGAATCATCAGTCTGGAAAGACCACACCCCCTCCGAGTGATCCCTGTAGTGCCAATAGCCTGAGGGTCAGATGACTCAATAACCTCATCATCCATAGGTAGATCAGCCTCCAATAACTGATGATACGTTTTTTAGTCCATATGAAACATGAAATGATTATTATTAGCAAACAGTTTAAAATAACTATTATGTATAGATATATATTTGTTATGATTCTAACCAGCATTTTATGTGTCAATGTTCATCTTCATCGTCATCTTTATAGTTGTCAATATCAATGTCTTCATCTTCCTCATCAACATCATCAATTTCCATATTAGTTTCACTTTCATCGTCTCTTGTCATTTCAAATTCAGTTGTAACATCATTAACAACATCGTCACCATCGACCCTTAACTGTGGGGTGTCATCATCGATATTCATGTCTCTTTGTGAAAAAGATGTGTTTTGAGGAGTGTCCTGAAAATTTTCATTTCCTTACACTTTAGTGGAACCACATTCAGTTTGAGTAAACTGATTTTCTCGAGATTTAACTTTTATTATACTCAACCAATCATCCAACTCTTTTGCAGTAGCACAGTATTTTGCATAATAAATTCGATGTGCCTGATGAGCCAATAAAAATGGTTCATTTACTGCAAGAAAACTTTTGTGTTTAATATCAACAATTCCATGAGTCGGATGAATACGCAAGCCTCTCTCAGTATCCAGCCATCGACATTTAAACATTGTTACATAATTCTGTCCCAAATAACATAGTTCAATAATTTCCTCAAGCATGCCGTAAAAGTCACCTTTTATATCTCTATGATGTGATCCCTTCAAACAAACACCACTATTCATTGTTTTCTTTGATTCCCCATATGAACGTGTATGAAAGTGATAACCATTCACCGCATATGCATTATAATATTTAACCATTTTGGATGGTGGGCTACTCAATATACACAATCGACTATCAATATTATCAGCATGTACAGATACCTGAAAATTTGTAAAACATTTATCACTATTATAAGTAATAAATTGATTTTACATGTAAAACCAAAAGAGAATGTACATTACCAATTTTTGAAACCAGTAGGAAAATTTTTTTTGCCGACGTTCTTCTAAGCCAGCTGTTGTAATTTTTGGAAATTGTTTCTTGATATAATCATCATATAACCTACAAATAAAATATGATTAATTTACTGTAACATAATCTATAGAATAAGGGATATGGGCACTCACGATACAATTGGTGACATTTCTTCACAGTTGAGTAGAACATATGTATGATCTCTATGATGTTCGTCATCTGAAATCCATCTATCATGAACTCCACCAAAGCCAAGTTCGGGCTGATTGACAATTGATAATTGATTGTTCATATCATCATCAACATTCCCATCGTTCCGGCACATGCAGTTAAATTTTGTGGTATATTCAGATTCAAAATAATGAGGGCAGAATAAATCAATTTCTTCTTGCAAATAAGCTTCAGCAATTGAGCCTTAAACTGATGCTTTGTTACGTACTTTTTCTTCAATTTCTGCATGCATATCTTAAATGGGTACGTCCTTCGAAACTGAACCGAACCTCCACATTTTTCTTCATGTGGAAAATGTAATATCAAATGATCCATTGAGTCAAATAAATCCGGCGGAAAGATTTTTTCCAGTTTTCGTATAATTACAACAATAGGTTCTTCCAGTTTTCTTAGTGGATTGTAGTCTGTTGTCGCCGCAGACATGTCTCAGAAAAAATATGATATATCTGTTATCGAATCTCAAATATTAGAATTAAACCAACCTCTTAATCCAATAGGCATAAGTCTTTCCATTATAACATGACAATCATTACTTTTTAATCCTGTAATATGACCATTTTTAACACATCTTCCCAAGTTGGAAGCATAGTCATCTGGAATTATCAAATATGAAATCCACTGACAAAATAATAAGTGACTCTCTTTTGTCAGTGTATAAGCTTCTTTTTGCTTCATTAATCTCTGTGATTTGACATTTTCAAACAATTCAAGTTCTGGTCACCTGCAAATTTGGGCAAGATCTAATCTAGCATTTACATTATCTTTGGTTTTACCCAGTGTATCCAAAATTGTATGAAAAAAATTATCAAAACAGTTCTTCTCAGTATGCATGACATCCAACATGTATCGGACCAACAAATCAGACCAATATGGAAGATTCTAAAAAATGCTCCGTTTTGTCCAATTGTGTTCTTTCCCAAAGCCATGAGTTTTCTGTTGGTTTATTGTCAGTCCAAAAGTTATGGAAGGTAATGAAAATATAACTTATTGTAACTTTATACCTGAGATCATTTTTGGAGGTTCATCTCTTTCAATTCTGCCTTTTCTGAAATGAGATTTATTCCTCCGAAAAGGATGATCGATTGGAAGAAATCTGTGATGACAGTCAAAATAGCAAGGTTTTTTTCCATTCACGAGCATAAATTCTTTGTTGTCTCCCATACAGTAAGGGCATGATTTTGGACCATGTGTACTCCAACCAGATAACATGCCACATGCCGGGAAGTCACTAATTGTCCACATCAAAGCAGCTTTCATTACAAAATTATGTTTCGTAGCAGCATCATATGTACCAACACCATGACTCCACAATAAATTTAACTCATAAATAAATGGTTTCAAAGAAACATCAATATTCTTTTTCGGATGTCCTAGGATTAATAATGTCAAAAATATATAAGGATCTTTCATCAACATCCATGGAGGAAAACTTTATGGAGTTATAAAGATAGGCCAATAGGAATACAGACTACCAAAAGATCCAAATGGACAAAAAAAGTCAGTAAAAAGACCCAACCGCACGTTCCGAGATTCTAAAGTAAAAGACGGATGCACTTGATCAAAATGTTTCCATGAATCACCATCAGATAGATGAATCAAGCTTTTACCATTTGAAATATTGGTTTTGTGCCATGACATCATTTTTGCTGTGTTCTGAGACATAAATAAATGCTGCAACCTGGGTGTAAGCGGGAAATATCTCAACTGTTTTACAAAAATCAATCTAGACTTCCCTGATTGAGCATTTTTATACATCGATTTTCCACATGTGGGACAACTATCCAACGACTCATTTTCACCAGAATTTAAGATGAAATCGTTTGAACATGCATGGATCTTTTGATAACTAAGGCCCATATTATGAACCAGACTATTGCTCTCATAATAATTAGCAGGCAGCACATTTCCTTTAGGTAACAGTGCTTTAACCAAAGAAATATCTGATCAAAACAGTTATTTGACATTCTATTATCTGATTTAATAGACATAAATTTTGCAACTGCTTCTAATTTTCTTATATTGAAACCAGGATATAATGCATCCTCAGAAGACCTGAACAACTCAGAAAATTCAGATGGTGCCAACTTGGGAGGTAAATCAACATCATCCTTGATTTCAGTTTGTTGAATGGATGACCCTGCAACATGATATACTAAATTCTGAAACCGTGATGGATCTGGAATCAAATTACTAGTATCTTCTTTGAAACTGTGTTCACCATGTTGATACCAAAAAATATAATCTAATTGAAAACCATAACGTAAGAGATGTTTCCCAACGATGTCAAATGTCTCAAACGTTCTCAGAGCGCATTTTTTACAAGGACACTTAATTGTCCCTTCTGTAACAAATTTCGGGTTTGATGATGCAAATGATAAGAAAGCTTCAACACCATCAACATATACAGGATTTTAACTATACCCGTTTGGATTTATGTGCGGATTTATCCAAGCACGATCATCTAATAATGAATGATGTCGATTTCCTTGTTCCATGTTCATATATATGTTTCTAAAAAATTTAAAACCATTACTGTTGTTAAATAATTTGATATAAGAAAAACAATATCCTAAAAAGAGAAGATACATAATTACAGTTATTTCTTAGTAATTACCAATAATTATAGGCGACACAGTTAGTTTTTAATCATCCCCACTAATTATTATTAATTTAGCAATAAATAGCAATACTTGGAAAAATTAAATATGCTTGAATAATGAAATAAAAAATTTTAATCATCGTTGTGGAGATTATATTACTAATTATTCTTATTTGCTTCTAGCGGATTGGCGGCATATCTTTTTCCTGATGAATCATCTCCTTACAAGTAGATGAGTCATCAGGGAAAAGAGCCTCTTTTGTCCAACGACTCACCTCTTTTTAACTGTCTCTCGACTGAAATCAGTATCAAAATATTCCTCTAACATATGTTAGAGCACATTTTTCATACTGATTTTAGTGGGAGAAAGTACCAAAGATATGAGACATTGAACAAAAGGTATCCGCCAATCCGCTAGAAATTCTTCCAATTTACAACCATGTACTCGAATTTGTTTGAAAATTGATTAATTATTACTAATTATTAATAATTATTACAAATCTCAATATTTCCAACAGATTTTTCTCTATTCTTAACATGTTCAAATCTTAAAGGGTCGTCAATTTCCAGGTCATGCCCAATAAAAAGTTTGTGTCATCCATGTCCAATGTAAACTCTATAATTGTCCTTACATGGTTGATCACCTCGCAAGTAGTGTTGCATTAGGACGACAAAAGTAATGTCATTCTAGTATGTAAGAATCATTTCGCATAACCCTTTACATAGATCATTCTTCCTTGAAAAATTAAGAGAACTTCAGTATCTTTCCCTTAATTTTTCAAGAAAGAATGGTCTGTGTAAAAATTCATGTGATATGATTCTTATAGATGAGAAAGACATGACTTGGGTTGTCCTATTGCAACGCTACTTGCGAGGTGATCAACCAATCAAGAACAATTATAGAGTTTACATTGGACACGGTTGATGCAAACTTTTTATTGGGTATGCCCTGAAAATTGGCGACCCTTTAAGATTTTAACATGTTAAGAATAGATAAAAACTTGTTTAATTGTAATATTTTATAAATTTTTATAATTTTAATAATATTAATATTTTTTTATAAATATTAAACATATAATAATAAAATAATTATATTGTTATTATTATTTAATTATTAATATTAGAGTAATTTACTATTTTATATTATGTTACTATTTTGGTTACTAATTATATTACTAATTATGTTACTAATTAGTAATATGAAGATATGAAAATAGGTTGGTTGGTTAATCAATCATTTAATAGGAAAACAAACGTGATTGACCACTCATCTACCTCAATTTTCTTTTCATTCATGTGTTGAGGTTGATAGGAAACTTCTACCTCTACATGTAATATTTTCTTTTACTGTCAAAATTATAAACCTCCTCACCTCTATGCTGGCGAGGAGGTTGATAATTTTGACAGCAAAAGAAAATATTACATGTGGAGGCAGAAGTTTGTTGTCAAGCCTCAACACACAAATGAAAAGAAAATTGAGGTAGATGAGCGGTCAATCACGCTTTCTAATTTTCCTAATTATTTTTAATTATTTCCTAATTGTTTTATTTTTAATTGCTTCCTAATTATTTTATTTTTAATTGTTTCCTAATTATATTATTTTTAATTGTTTCTTAATTATTTTATTTTTAATTGTTTTTTAATTATTTCATTTTTAATTATTATCTAATTATTTTATTTTTAATTTTTTCCTAATTATTTTATTTTTAATTGTTTTTTAATTATTTTTAATTATTTTCTAATTATTGTTAATTGTTTCTTAATTATTTTTAATTGTTTTCTAATTATTTTTAATTGTTTCCTAATTATTTTTAATTGTTTCAAAATTATTTTTAATTGTTTCCTAATTATTTTTAATTGTTTCCTAATTATTTTTAATTGTTTCCTAATTATTTTTAATTGTTTCTTAATTATTTTTAATTGTTTTCTAATTATTTTTAAATGTTTTCTAATTATTTTTAATTGTTTCCTCATTATTTTTAATTGTTTCTTATTATTTTTAATTGTTTCCTAATTCTTTTTAGTTGTTTCCTAATTCTTTTAATTGTTTCCTAATTCTTTTAATTTATTCCTAATTCTTTTAATTGTTTCCTAATTCTTTTAATTGTTTCCTAATTATTTTTAATTGTTTCCTATTTTTTTAATTATTTCCTAATTATTTTTCATTGTTTCCTAATTATTTTTAATTGTTTCCTAATTATTTTTAATTGTTTCTTAATTATTTTTAATTGTTTATTTTTATTTGTTTCCGAATTATTTTCAATTGTTTCCTCATTATTTTAATTGTTTCCTAATTATTTTAATTGTTTCCTAATTATTTTAATTTTTTCCTAATTATTTTAATTATTCTAATTATTTCTAATCATTAAATATAATTATTTCCGAATTGTTTGATGATGATTTTAATTAAATCTAGTTATTTCTTAATTATTTGAAAATTATATAATTATTCCTAATTAAATATAACTATTTATAATTGTTTCTAATTAAATATTTTTATTTCTAATTATTACCAAAACATCCTCCGGGAGTGTTGAACCAAGAGTGCAGCAAGAACCGTTGTCGTGTACCAGGTTACCGCGAGTCAAGCTCAAAACACCTTGTCAGAGTTTTCACTCCTAGGTACATCTGTGCCAGAGCCGCCTCTACTTGTTCGTATCCAGACAAGGATTATTTGGTACAACCACTTAATCTAATTATCCTATATAGCTACTAAACATTCAATTAAAAAACTACAATTTACAACTAAAAATAAAATTAACAATTAAAAATAATTTAACAATTAAAAAAATATAAATACCTTCGATATTTTGAAGCAGTTTGTGCCTCTTAACTCCTTCTCTCCTCTTCTCATAAGAAAAAATTAAAACGAAAGAAATTTTCTACTTAAAACAGGGAGTTAAAGAGAGAGAGGAAGAGAAATCTGAATGATTTGAAAAAAAATGGATGGGGGTATATATAGGTTAGAATATCTGTGATAGTCTTATTTGCGATGGGATACCATGGAAAATACTAGTATTTGCGACGGTATCCCCTCACAAATACCTTCGCCCGCATTAATTACGGGTGGCGGTTAAAAGGGTTTTTGCGATGGGCATGTCGCAAATAGCTGCTTGCCGACATACTATTAGCGACGGGCAAATATCCCCGTCGCAAATTCATATTTACCACCGCCGGTATTTGCGACGGGGCTCATCGCAAATACTTTCGCCCGCATTTATTACGGGCGGCGGTTAAAAGGGTTTTTGCGATGGGCCTGTCGCAAATAGCTGCCAGCCGACATACTATTAGTGACGGGCGGATATCCCCATCGCAAATTCCTAATTACCGCCGCCGGTATTGGCGACGGGCCCCATCGCAAATAACACCTACTGAATATTTTTTTGGGATGGGGCATTTACCCGTCACAAATAGTATTTACCACCATCGGGTAGTTGCGATGGGTAGAAGGCGAACGTCACAAATAGGCTTCCCACGTTTTGGCGCTCAAACCACACCATATCTATTGTGACGGGTCCTGTATCACTGTCGCAAATAACTGACCATTTTCAACGGAAATATATTCCCGTCACAAATACGCTTTTCATTTGAGTTTTTGCGATGGGAATAAAGCTCATCGCAAATACCCCATCGCAATAATTGGTTTTTCCCACAGTGATGGTTTTTTAAATTAACAATAATTTTTATTATACATAAAATATAAATTTATTATACCGTAATTACTTTTTTAAAGGGTCAAAAAATTGATCATGATATTAAAATTGGTATTTATCACTTAATAATTTTAATTAAAAAAATAATTTATCATATTTAGAAAAAAAAATTGTAAAATTAATTACATTTTTAAAATCTTCCAATCAAAAAATTACATAGGTGAATTTTTGTTATTTTTCGAAAATAATTTCTTTTTTGTGAATATTGAAATATGTAAAAACAATAAAATTAAACATTAAAAGATAAATACTTGTTTTATTTCATATAGGATTATATAATCCATCATTAGGTATAATTCATAAGAATAATTTTCTACATATGGTCACAAGATTCATTACTATTGGTAGACCTAAGTCAAATTAATAAATTGATGAATATAATATTCAAAAAACACCTCCCCCATTATAAATATCGTCACTCACCGCCTCTTCTCCTAACACCATATAAGCATTGGATATTACCCAAAATCTACCAAAATCCATCCACACATATTTCACAGGTAGCTTTAATCCATGGTCTCATTAAAAGACAAATCCAAGGTTCCTTAAGGGGAATCCTAAGAGGATACATCGAAAAGAGAATGTAATACCCTCAATTGAGTCTTTTAATTTTTCTTTCTACTCATTTTCTAAAACAATTACATAAACATGGAATAATGACTAATATATAATATGTATATTAGAATTTTATTATATTAATGGAATATATATCATCATTCTACTTCTTCTCTCCTTTTGTTATAGAAAAACATCATCCATAATATATTTGTTCACCACCGCCATGGATGATGAGTTTTTTTCCATTATCACCTTCATGGTAGGTTTAAATTCACATTTAATATTTTAGAATGACCTAAATATGTACATTATATATATTTTTAATTATATAATTAAAATATAGCAATAATATTAAATAAAATTAATCAAATTCATGATGGTGGGAAAACCCGCCTAAATGAACTAGCCATATAATGTTAACGTTACTACTAAAAAATAATCCTAATTTCAGAAAATATAAGGATATTTTGGAATATTTAGATTTTTTAAATGAAATTAATGTCAGTTCATTTCACCTCTAGAGTTTTATTCCCATTTTAAATGAACATCAATATTATCCACAACTAATTTAACCTTGGAACCATGAAATAAACATCCTTATAATAGTGAAATTAAACATTATATCTTATTTGAATGGTTATAAATGAAAATAATATAATTATAGTAAATAAAATTTAAATAGAAAAGGTTATTAATTAAGTAATTATTTAATCTAATTTGATTATTCAAGGTGTTAATTGTAGGTATAGAGTAATTCTAGAAATTAGGTAATGGATCTCTCCAAACCACCATATTTTATTTGGCTTATGAAATTTCTATCTCTATCTCACTTTGTTACTCTATTTTATGTTGTCAAATTCTTCAATGTTCTCTATATGTTTCTCTTATATATATAACTAGGTTATTCTCCCTTTATTTCATTGGGTTATACACTCCTTAAGTTTATTTATCAATTCATTCATTAAAATCAAACTCAGTTTAGGGGAACTTTTCAATCCCTTAATAATTTTATGTATCACTATTTTAATGTATTTATTATCATTCATAATTTCATTAAATAAAGATATATTTTGGATATAAACATTTTATTTTACCAATGTTTTTTAAATATAATTCCATATTCATTCTTTCTTAAAAATTCTTTAACTGATTTCTTAAAACACAATTTTTAAATTTTACTTCTACACCAAATTCTCATCCATTTATCATGATATTTTTTTAAATAAACACCATATTATGAAACTGTGATTATTTAATCAAGTATAATTTTCCAAAATATTTAATTCCTTCATATATTTGGAAAAATTATGAAACATCCTTTGATATTTATATAAGTAAATATTATGTATCCTATATTTTTCCATGGGTATTTCTTATGTTTATATGCTATGTTTGATTTCCATATGTGGAACACTTATTCATATATATGTATGATGGGTGCACCTATATTTCACTCTAGTTTATTCTGTAATGTTTATATCTCGTGATAGGATATGTAAGGGATTACGGAGTAAACCTAATCCTTGATGGGTCTATATCCACCATGTGATGTTGTCTTAGTGGTTAACATTAGCATATTCTTATGTCATATTTTATTTTAATTCCACATTCTAATTATTACATGATCTTATGTTTCCATGTTATTTATTTAATTATTATATATTATTATTCATGGTACTTTATTTTTTATGATATAATTTTATTTCTTCTGAATCATATTCTATGTTTTTTCATCATGTTTATTCCCTTACTGGGCTTTACAGATCACTCCTTTATTTATATATTCCTTAGGTTACCCTATATGGTTTTAGTATATCAAAGGGATATAGGATCTCATTATGTAGATTAAATTAAATATTTTTTATTTTAGTCTCATTTTGATGTATAATGAACCTATCATTCTAAAGACACTAGGCCTCTCAACCCTTGGGTTTGGATTATTGAATATTTTGGTTAAAAATTATATAATAATTTTTTTAAGAGACTTGGGTTGATATAGTTGATATTAAAGGATGTTCTACTTATTTTTTGGGGATTATGATTAGAATACATTAGTAAAAACCCTTGGGAAAAGTTTAATTATAAAAAATAACAAAATATTTTGCTGATGTATAGAGGGAGTGGTTTCAAATAAATTATATCCTTATCTAAATACAATATTTGGATGTGGATTTGGAACAGATGTACCTAGGGGTAATAACCCTGAATGGGGTCATTGGGTATTAACTCGACCTGTACATGGTACATGAAAAAAGGCCTTGTTTCACACCTTTTTTTACACTCTAAATATATATGATTTGGTAAACTCACAAATTCTTTATGAACTATTATAAAGAACTTGAATAGAGTTTGGGTTATAAAACCCTATGGTAAAATTATATTAGATAGCCTATATTGAAACCTAGAGACTCAAAATTTGGGATATATATGTTGATTATAATTTATCCATTCTATGTTCATAGGTTTTTATATGATTTTAAATTATATTATTACCATCCTTAATTTTATTTACTTTTTTAGTTAGTTGTGGGAAATTGAGGAATACATTAAAACTACCAATATGATATTAAATATGATGATTTCCCTAATGAGATTCCTAAATTGATGGGAGAAAGATCCAAGAACTACATGGTAGAACTTGTTCAACTAACCCAAGTTATAATATCATAACTTTGATCATGTGGGATTCCCTCCCTATCCTAATAAAGAGAAATTTGTGGTTGAGTGACTTATAAGACAAAGTACTTCTACCTTTAGTGGATATTCTAATCCCTTCATTATAAAACAATTGATTAATACCATTGTAAAACTATTATCAATCCTAAAATACTTGAAATAATAGAAATTCTTGATTTTCGTTCATTTCATAGAGGATAAGATAATAAATGATGTACACTAATCAAGAACACAAATACTGAATAGGAAACAGATTCCATATAATGGGAAGGATTCAATAAATATTTTCCCTTGAATATTCATCATAAAATAGAGAGGGAGTTCCTCAGACTAAAAAAAGGAAGATGAGGCTATCGAGTTGTATGAGGAAAACATCATAAGGGTTTCATGTAATGCCTCCATATTTTTCATTAACATCAAAATTTCGGTGGACAACTTATTTAGTGTATTAATGTCGAGTCTATGAAACAATTTGGTGATTCGAGATTTTGATTTTTTGGAAAATATTGTTAATTTTTTTCTTAAGGAAGATATATAGATTCATGACTCACATTGGTATTATTATGGTGGAGACAAAAAGGGTGAAATGGAGTTTTACTTAAGAGGAATAATAGATAATTCTTATGGAAGAATTAAAACTCAACTTCCCATGTGTAAAAAGTGTGGGAAGAAGCATCCCATAAATTGTATCAAGGGAACCGAGGGACGATTTATGTTTAAAAAATAGGGTAATAAAGATTGTAAACATTTAATGGATATGAATCATTAAACTAATGTGATAAAATATTTTTCTGATCATCACTCATAATGTTGTCCAGTGCTTCAAATAAAAATAACATGTTCAATATTATAACAACCCATATCTTTTATACTATTGATTTCATGATTTACTATGTAAATATTCCCATAACACAATCCCAGAAGATTGAGAGGCCAAGTGCATTTGGTAAATTAGATACATATCATATTAAATTGAAATGGGGATAAAAATTTATTATTTAAAACTCCATAACATGACATTAAAATCCATTGATCTTCTAATATTGCATGGGATAACCTGGGAATGTACATAACAAAGAGGTGATCTCTAAATCCTAGTAAGGGAAAAATCAAATCATTACAAAGTGAAAGTAATAAATTTGATTCAAGAGGCATATCAAGGATACATAAACGGATGAGAATCATATACATAAAAATGAAATCAAGAAATAAGATGATATCGTCAAAAAAAACATAAGAATTTTCCAAAACATGATATCATAAGAACAAGTCAAGGATAACCATAGGGAAATCATAACATATTGTGCTTGAGATAACCTATAGTGAACTATAAATGGTATATTATGAGATAATAACATTACCTAATGAATTGTAGAGCTATTTAATTTTAGGACCATCCATCACATTCATATCATATACATTCATTTGTGTGCTAGATAGATCAAACAACATCATAATTTACTTCATCACTTTAAATTACATGATTTAGTATTTTTGGTTATACAAATATTATTACCCAATAAATTAAGAATAAGAACATATAGATAAATAACCTTGAGTAGAAATAGGTACGGGTATATAGAACACAAATGTTTTTTCATGGAAAATCATGGCATAATTTTGGTAGCATAACAGGTGTACATAAATGTTCATGAAAAGGTTTAATGAGAGTGAAAGGAATTATCTCATTACTTGAGAATCATATGGATAGTAAATGGATGTGTATAAACATATTACAACATGAAAAATTGGAAATAAAAAGGAATATTAAATGAAATTTATTGAAAAGAGGAGGAGGAAGAGAATCCCTTACCTTGGTAGGGAACTTCTAAAATATTGGTAGGAGCTTCCTAAGATCTTAGGAACAATATGGTAGGGATTTAAGGAGTGAGAGGGAGAGTAAATTCATGCTCAATGTTTTTTCCTAAATATGAGTGTGATATTGGGTGTATATTCATAGCTAATGACAGGGGAATTATTCATTAATTTATAGACTTAGGTTTTAAACTCTATATAATAAAATAATCAAAACCACAAACCAAAAAATTGTTTTTCCCATGTATTATGAAAATGAAGAGTTTTTTTCAATATTTTATATTTAAAATAATCAAAAATATAAAAATAATACCTTTAGAGATGTATAAGTGAGTCATGTTAAAAAAGAATTGATTTTAAAACCTTAAACTTTAATAAAGGTTTTTGAGGATTCAATAATGGTTTATTAAATTAATAAAATAGAGTAAAAAACAATATTTTATATGAAAATATATTTCTTTTCATGGATTCCATTAAGAGTATTTATAAAATCACTTTTGGGAAATTATGATGTCATAATAATTATCATATATTTATATTGTATTTAATTTTTACCCAAAAATTTGATTGTCTCAAAAAATTATGAAAAATTTACCATTTTATAATTTTGAAATGATGATTTCAAAAATAATAAATTTTTTATTAAAATAATTCTTCAAATAAGATAATTTAAAATTTTAAATAAAAAATTTATATTCAGTGAAAAATAATTGTGTTTATGATACCAACATCTTTTTGACCCATATACAACGTACATTGGGCTTTGTAGTATTATCATTTATACAAAAATAAATACTATTTAATAATATCATCAAATGAAAAGAATATTTATTTTAAAAATTATTAAATTTATCAAAAATTGTGTGTTAATTAAAACTTTATATTTATTAAAAATAATATTTTGATTTCTTCATATCAAAATATAATTTTTTTCAAACTTATAATATAATCATTTATAAAGTAATAATAAGAAGAGATAAATGTAATCATTATTTAATTAAAAATAAAACATAAGAACTCATATTTTTTTTTTCTAGATACATAACCTCTTCTTATGCCATCATATTCTCAAATTGTAAGGTGTATGATTGTGGTGATATATTGGGTTGGTTTAGTGAACATGGTTTGGCTCGTGATCTAGAAAAGTGTGATCTTCTCCCATAAATAGTTTTTCTCAATGTTTTTCTAATGAATCTTGGATAGGGATTAGTGGAGGGAAATACTAGTTATTTAATCTCCTTGAGAATCTCTTATAAATGTTCTTTGGAGGGTATGATCATATGGGTTAAGGATATCACTTCTTCTATTTCTGTCAATTATACATTATCATAACTTTTAAGATATACTAATCCTAATAGTCAGTGTACAATGACTATATTATAAATAGTTATGATGCTTAATGGTATATTTAATCTGATAGGATATATTTTATACAAATCCAAAATAACCCTAGTGCATATGTTTTCTATAACAATGTTACTTAATAAGGAATTTATTTATTCAAAAGGAAATTTCGTTTATAAACATTTTTGTCAATACATTCATCCCCCATTTAGAAATTTCATCCCAAAAATTTCGTTTTGTGCAATAGAATAGGTGAGGGTGCCTCTTTTTCAATTCCTTATATAGTTCCCATGTTTCAACCTCAAACTTGTGGTTCTGCCACAAACACTTTGACCATGTGAGTTTTCCTCTTTCATAGAACTTTGTCTCTATCATCTAAGATCTCCATTGACTGCTCCTCATATGAAATATCATTCTCTAAGGGTACCACCTCAAGATCCATTAAATGTTATGGGTATAGTATATACTTCCTTAAGAAGGGTATATGGAAAAAATCATGTACTTGAGATAGGTCAGGTGTGAGTTCCAATTGATAGACCACATCCCTGATGCAATAAAGAATCTCAGTGGGGCCTACGTATCTTGGACTAATAATTCCATTCTTCCTAAACCTCATGAATATATTCCAATATGATATATGAAGGAACACCTTATATCTGACCAAAAAAATATGTATTTTTGATGACCGTCTATATGAATTTTATATTTACTTTTTATAGATTTCATATTATGATGAATGGTTTTATCCTTCTATATAATCTCAGGGATAAGAGAAGCTCTCATAAGATTCAAATCTCTAAATTAATCCTATCATGTGGGAGTCGAACACAACTTTACATATAGATCCTCATAAATTTCATTTCAATGTTAGAATGTAAAATATGGTTATATGATAAATACTCAAGGAATCCTCTCATATAACCTCAAGGTAAACATCAATCTCAATTAGATATAATGGAGAGTTTCACACTGTTCCATCTTAATGATTTTATTTTGTATATCCTAATTATTTTGTCAATAGATAAATCTTATTTGATAGTAATTCAATTAGGTGACATTTTAAGGTGATTCACTTCCACCCATACGGTTTTACTACCTTTAGATATCCTGGGGAGTCAAATTATGAAATCTACAGATATTGTTTCCCATTTTCATATAGTTATTGGAAATGGTTTCCTTATTCCCTTAGATTTTTCTCATTTATCCTTGAATTGTTGTCATACCGAGCATCGAGAAACAAATTATGAAAACTCCTTCTTCATAAAATGTATTCAAAATTAATATTTTGTTTTCTTTTGATTTTATGATAATTTTATGTGGCCCTATTTAATTTTTCAAAGTGTAATAAAATCTATATTTTATAAATAAATGATGATTTTAAATAAAAAATAAATTTCTCATATTTGGAAAAATTGTTTTTATGGTGTTTATTATTGAATTCTACACATCTAAAACTGGTTTGGGTAAAATTTTAAGATTTTTCTAAAATTGTTGAATTTTTGGTGAACAATAAAATAAATTAATTTATGGTATATATAATTATAATTAAAATACAATATCCCTTGAGTCATTTTTGATGAAAACCCATAATATCAAACTTCCATTCATTATTTTTATATATTTGGTGATAATTCTCAAACTATTCATAGTCTTGATCCAAAATGAAAAACTAATGATTTATATAATGAGAAAACACCCCTCTCCTCCACTATAAATACCACCCCTCACCACCTCTTCTCCTCACACCTTAAAAGATTTGAGCCTTGTACAGATTATAATCAATACTCTTTAAAAACCCCACCTCCCATCTTATAGTATCTATAGGTCTCATCAAAACACCCAATTTTTTCACTGAGAAGGTTCTTAAGGAGGATAAATTCAAGATGTAAATTCCTCTTTCTTTTATTTTATTTTATTTTCAGTTTTTTTATTTTCTTAATCTCTACTAACCAACCCTCATACAAATGGAATGATAAATCTAGTATTTTATATATACATAAAATTTTTATTCTAATGTAATAATCCAACATCAGGCCCTTTCCCCTCCCTTTTATTATAAAAATGAAACTGTAATCCATGAGTTGTTGATTTATCACCTTCGTGGATGAAAAGTTTTAATTTTCTTTTATCTCTTCTAAATATAGTCTTAAAACGATTATAATGGTCGAATAATAATGTAAAATTTATTTTTTAAGCCTTTTTATGTTCTTTAACTAATATATATACATAATATTAATTGGTAAGACAAAATGAGTTTGTTGTGATCGAAAACCCACTAAAAGTAATCTAAACAATTATAATTAAAATTTTATATAATGATTCAACCTCATATCTAGAAAAAAAATCTAAGACTAATTACACTTATAGTTGTTCATTAATAACATATAATTTCAATTCTTGATAATTATACCCATGAAATTCTATACTCATTTACAAGAAAACCGATCATGAAAACTAAGAAAATAAACACTCCCAAACAATAAAATTATATATTATAACTCATCAAAAAGAAATAAATTAATATAATAAAATTATAATAAATAAAATAAATATAGAAAAGGTTTTTAATTAATTAATTTATTTATTTAATTTGACTATCCATCACATTAAGATCAAGTGAAGAACTATTTCAGACAAAAGTTAAGGGATTCTTTCCGAACATCAATTTTTCCCTTCAGGTTATGCCTTCCTCCCTTTACCCTAATGGAATTATAATTTATTTTTATAAAGTTCTTCTAAATTATATTTATATTTTCCAAAATCATGTATCCAAGTCATTCCATCCTTAATTTATGGGGAAATATATTTTTTAATAAGGTTTCCTTCTTAATTATTTTCGATAAAAATGCCCGATTAAAGGGATGTTCCTGAGTTATTACCCATTTTAATGTATCATCCATAATCTATTTTAAACCACCATTATTTTACTAAATTCACTAATTTTATAAAAAAAATTGTCATTATTTATTTCTTTTTATATATAAACAATTATTTCTTTTACATTTTATATAAACATTATTATTTTCCTTAAACTACACAAAATGTTTGATTTCTAAAGTTTCTATAACATTGTTTTTACATGTTTTCACTTCAGTTTGACATCAATTATCATAATATATGCCTATATTCCCGAATTAGTTTCCATGTATGATTTAAATACATTATTTCATGGACACCATTACTATATTATCTTTTTTTATTCCTTTTTACATGATTATGATACCCAATTCTTTCCATTGGTAACCCTTATGCTTTTGTTTGATTCTTTATATATGATTCTTCATGTGGAACACATATTCATGAAAATTTTATTATGGGTGTGGAAAGAAATATCTCTAATTCATTGGATAATTTTTATCCTCATGAGATTCCTTGTGAAATAGTTTTTGTGGTAATACTTAACTCGTACTTCATGTGCAACAGTCTTGGTTGTTATCCTTGACTCGTGCACCTTCATATGGAATGAGAATTGAATCATTATAAGTTCATGTTTTATGTTTCTTCCACATTACTATGACTCAATTATTATATGATCCCATGTTATATATGTTATGATTTCAAATGTTTAATCATGTACATACCTTTTTATATCATTATTTTATGCCTTCTAATACATGTTCTAATATTTAATTTAATCATTATTTCCTTACTATGGTTTTTAGATCATCCCTTTGTTCATGTATTCCCCCAAGTTATCCTATGTAGATTTATGGACTAAAAGGTAGTTAGTGTATTTTTATTAATATTAAATAAAATATTTTATTATTTTGGAATCATGATGTTTAATTATGTACCTAATATCCAAGACATTAGACTTTATGATCCTTGGCTTGTAATTTGATGTTTAATTGTTCTTAAAATCATGTAATGATATGTATAAAATTTTCTGATAACTATAATAACCATAATGAAAAAATAACATAGTGTTCTTAGGATAACCTCTAATTCATTATAAATGGGTTATCATGAGATAAAAACATTACAAAATTCATTGGAGGGCTATATAATTCTGGGACCACCCATTACGTTCATATCATGTACATGTATAATTTTGGAAATTATATCATACAACATATGGATTTCATTCATCAATTTTAAACCAATGATTAAGGCATCTCGGTTATTTACATTTAAATTATCAATTAATGAAGGATTGGTACAACTAATTTAATACCCTTCAGTGGAAATGGAGATGGGTATTAACTACAAAAGTGTTTGGCATGGAAAATCAAAGGATAATTTCAATAGCATAACGGCTATACATAATGGTTTATAGATGGGGTTAATGAGAGAGAAAGGGTTCTATCATTACTTGGAAATTATAATTATATTAATAGAAATGTGTAAAAACATATCTCAACATAAACAATTATAATTAAAAAGTCATTATATAAATATGGTGCTTGAATAAAGTGGAGAAGGAGAGGGTCCCTTACGTTGAGAGGGTTCTTCTTAAAGCTTGGGATGAGATTGTTAAGATCATAGGGGAACCCTGTGAGGGTTATATATAGGTAAATATAGAGTAATGTCATCATAAAATTATTTTTAGTGAAGAGGAATGGGAGTTTGGATGGGTTTATATTAAAATAGGGATTAGAGTTCTTTATTAAACTCTAAACATAGGTTTTGGACTCTATATGATAATTTAATTAAAACCTCAAATATTCCCATGGTTTCTACAAAAGATGAGTTTTTTCATTATTTTATAATTCTACAAACCAAAATCATTAAAATAAAATCCTTGGTGATATGAAAGTGAGTCATTTTTATAACTGTATTTTTAAACCAAAAAATATATGATAGGTTTTGGAGGACTCATTAAGGGTTTATACAATTAGTCAAATAATATAAAAATAAATTATTTTAAAGGTTAAATAATTATTTAATCATGTATTCCTTTTATGGATTATATTATATCACTTTTGGGTCATTTTTATGTCATCATACGCACCCAATATTTATATCGTATTTAATTTTTAGCCAAAAATTCAATTATCTCCAAAAAATATGAAAAATTTACTATTGGATAATTTTGAAATTCTGATTTCAAAAATCATGTTTATTTTTTAAAAATAAATCTATAAATATGATAATTTATATTTTTAAATAAGAAATTCAAATTTATTTAAAAATACTGATTTTTTTACAATAAAATTTTTCTAACCCTTATGCAAATTATTTTTTACTTTATAAAAAATTTATTTTAAATTATATTTAATAATATTTTATAAAAATCTAATTTATTTAAAAAAAATTAATGAATTCATAAAAATGAGTGTTTGTATTGAAATAATATATTTCCCAAAAACACAGTTTGAGTTTTGTTATATAAAAACCTATTTTTTATCTTTCCCGTTACTTAATAATTTATTAAATAATAATAATAAAGAATTAATTAAATATATTTTTTTAAAATAAATTATATAAATTCATACTATTATGGTCTATATACGTATCCCATTATTACACCAATGAATGAACTAAGTGTAAGGTGTGCAATAGTGATATTTTTTTGGGGTTATTTGATGTACATGGTTTGGGTCGTGATCTTTATGAGCTTGAAATTATTCCATAAACAGTTTCACTCATTATTTAGTTGTTGAATCTCAACTTGGACTTGGCCAAGGGAAAATATCAATGATATTATCTAACTTGGAATATCTGTTAAATGGGATATTTAGGGTATGATCATACAGGTTGATTCCATCACTTCTTTTGTTTATATCACATATATATTATTTTAACCCTTAATATACTAATAATAATTCTCACAATACAATAGCTATATTATAGACCGTTATGTTTCTTAATGGTGTTTTAAATTTGACAGACCATATAATGGTCAAAAATAAGAAAATTATTTCATGTGTTTATCATACTTCCATTTATAACTAATTAATTCACTCCTTTAAAGATGTAATTTAATTTAAAAAAGTTTGGGTCATTACAAAACAGGTTTCATAAACATTTCATCCATTCATCATAAAATAATTGATGAAAAAATGAATGGGTTTCATAAGTATCTCATCAACATAAACATTAACCATTTTGAGAGAGATTTGAGATGTTATAAATGGATCATATAACCAATAAATAATAATTAACTTCAAATTATGTTATCATATATTAAAATTCATTTAAAATATCACTGAAATATTATATGGGGATTTCAATTTTAAGAATCACTTTTAAAATTCCTATATTTCCAAAAAAATATTATTAAAATAAAATTCATTCAGAAGAACCACGGAAACATTAAAATTATGGATAAAATAATTTAGTGGATTTGATGGTGTGAAATTCTCTTCAAGTCGAATAAGTTAAAAAATACATTACTTAAACTTTTTTTGGTTGAAAGTCAAAAAATGCCTCATTAAAAAAGACAATAAGATTCCGTTTAAACCATATTATAAAAATCAAAACATGGTTAAAAAGTCTTTAAAAAATAATAGTAAAATTGGAAAAACTCTCTTTACATCATTTTTAGAAAACATGGATCTGGAATAAAAAGTGTTTTCATCTAAATAGAGATATATAATGGATTTTCCTTAAAAGTATTTCCAGTATCTTGAGTATATTAAGGGTGGGAAATTATTTGAAGTTCTTTATTTTAAATAAATAAACCGAGTAGAATAAAATTCATGATATTATTGAAAAGTATATCATAATATTTCATTATCGGAACTTAATCATAAACAATCCTCATAAATAATGAGTTGCAACATAAAACCCTTACTGGTTTGGTAACATTAGAATTATAAACCCCAGGAAATAAATAACCATACATGGATATTTATACCCCCATAAATTTCATAAAAATCATCATAAAATAAAATCGTTGGATTTATATACTCTACACAAAAGAAACAAGTGGTGAATATGGCATGTGTCCCATAGAAATAAAAGTGAGACGAAAATCCCTTACCTCAGATCCGACATCCTTTTTATGTGTTTGAACCTCATTTATAATAAATATAAATTTATCATAAATATATTATATAACCATAATCATGTATATCATACCATATATGATTTAATTATAACCTTTTATCGAATTTTCCTTAATAATTATTTATTAAAATCACGATTCCTGGTGATAGTTTCGTCATTTTTCATGTATATTTTGGTATGATAATTTTTCTAGTTTTACATTGATCACAGTTAAATTATATAAATAATGTTAATAATTACATAAATATCATATATAGTCATTATATACATATTTATAATCATCCATAAAATTAGAGATATAAAATTTAAATACATTATAAATGGAAACAGTGGGCCGTATATATGAAAGAACGTTGTTTTCAGTTTACGTAGGATAGAAATAATGTTAAATAATAAATCACCCATAAAAATAATTATTATATAATATGTATAATATATATTCATTAAATCCATTCTTATAACCATCTAATTAAAATATAAATGAAAAACAAATCACATCGCTTCATGGATGTGGTAGTCCAAACAAACGCATGAACGACATTATCATTCTCCAATGGTTTTGAAGGTAAAAAGGTTGACATGATATTATAATTATAGTATTAATTATGTAATAAATATAATGAATAAAATTTTTACCAATCACGACAACGATCCATGAGTGATGAAAAGGCCTATTCACAATTAATGTAATCACTAATAGGGAGAGGGGATCAATCATGGATTAATTTTTCTATTATGTTATATTTCTTATGAAAAAATCATCACCACCTGTTAAAGATTAATAAATTTTATTAAAACCAAAAATTAAAAAATATCCATTAGAACACAACAATTTAAAAGTTTCACTACTCAACAATAGTATCTTATCCTTGAAATGGTTTGGGAATAATCCAATACCACACAATCCACTAGAAAAAAAAATATGTTGATATGGTTACCTAAAGTAGGAAATATTATTTCAATTTCATATAAATATGATAAAAAAATAGTGCATGTAGTTATTCTATCACAAAATATGTAAAAATTATTTTTTAAAAAATTTTGAAACCTTCAGCAACAGGTTCAAAACATTGTCATTGTATTGCTCCAACAAACATTACTTTTATTATTTGTAAAAAACAATTCTTTACATTCTTACCCAAGGGTCAAAAGAAATTATTATTTGGAATAATATTATAAAACTTCGTCTTTTCTCCTATCATATACCTTCATCTACTTCCATCTTTTGGAAAAGTTGTTCATTCATAAATACAACATTCTTATTTCTTCTGCATAGAAAATTGTTCTACCTTTTTTAATTTCTTTTTCCAAAAAATTTTATACCCAGTTATTCGGTTTGGAAATGTTCCTTCATAATTTATATCCAGAAACTATGTTTGAAACCAAAATTTCAATACTTTCACTTTTTTTTCATGTGAACAGTATGAATATACTTTTTACTTACGTCCCTTTATATAGGTATGATCAAAATAGAAAAGGTCAAAACTCTAATTTATATTCATTCTCAATGAATATTTGTAATTCCCAACTTAATCTCAAATAAAAATTATGAAAATATCATTACTATTCTAAAACCTTTAAGGAGGCTTCAACATAACTTTCTCCCAAAAAATTACTTAACATTAAATTTAATAAACTTCAGCAAGAATCACAAACCTTATTCCTGATTTTTATAAATGTTGAATGATTATTTTAGAATCATCATAATGAAAAATGATAACTTTACAAAGTTTTTAATGTTATTCACTTTTCATTAGAAAACTTCATCAGAAAAATGATCGTCTAAAAAACCTTCATAATATTTCTTTGTCTGGATCTTTTATCCTCCCAACTATGTTTGGTCTTTTTTTCCATAAAAATAGGTCTAATAAAAAACATGAGATATTCTATATTTAAGAAACTTCTCTAACCAATAAAATTTCTATCCTCTAATTTAAATATCTTCATCAACACATTTTCTATAAAGTTGTTTCCAAAGCTCTAATAATCTAACTTTTATGATTGAAAGTATGTTAAACATTTCTCATGGAGGCCTAACTAAAAATCTGTTCCCAGTTCACTTAACAACAAACCAAAGAACATTATCAAACATTGACTTTATACAAAAGATTCATCCAAAGACTTTTTCCAACATGAACTTTATCAATGTAATTCTCTAGAAACTTCTAATGTTTATCAAATTTCTCAAAATTTTCCACTTCACAACTTATCAACTTCATAAACTTATTAAACATTGTAAACAGATTTCCTTTTCAAACACTCTATTTGTTATTGTTTCTATAAATCATTCACCAAACTTATAAGAGAAAACTTTGTACGAACAAAAACAATTCCTCCCCTTTTGTATAAAACACATGGGTCATGTGTTTTTAGAAAACTCATGATGTTGATAACTTTTATAGTATCAAAGAATCACCAGATATTTTATATGAAATCTATCTAAAACCCCACATTTGGAATTCCATGTTCGGAATTATGTGTCCAGTAATCTTGTGTCTGAAAAAAATTAACATTTATTTAAAAATAAAAGTTATCATGCAGTTTTCCATGATTTTTATAAAATTTAGATCTTAAAAGAATAATATGATTTATTATCAAACATATAGTTTGATATTATTTGTTCATTCCTCCTCCCTAGTCTATCCGATAATCTCTATTTTGGAATGATATGTTTGAAAACTAGTACACCCAGAAGAAAATATTCAGAATAGAAAAATTTAATTGATGAACATTCAAAATTAATGTGTTCCTAAACATCTATTTCTGAAATCCTTCATCCAATCACAAGATATCACAAATTGAGGTGATTTTTTGTAAATACTATAAAAACCAAAACATTCTTTAAGCGTCAAACATCCAAAAACTGAAAATAAAACATTAGTAAACTTTTTCCCAATAATCTCCCCCTATATATTTTTTTTCACCAAGATCCATATATATCACAAACATTTTTACACAAGCTATAGATAACATATCAACAATTCTAAGACTATATGAGTGAAATCAGTATAGTAAACAAGAATCATTGAATAATTAAATCAATCTATCTGTAAGTAGTGAATTGAGAAACATTTTCTTGAACTTAAATATTTCCACCTCTTCAAAACTTCTTACACATTCCTATAAGAACAAAGTTTCCTACAATCAATTCAGTAAACTGTTAAAATAGTTAATGCATTCACATGTTGATATCATAGATTAAACATTTTAAAAACTATCCCCTAAATACATTCTTTACTTAAATGGTTTATCACACACCAATGGATAGATTTATGAAAAATAAATCCCCCCATGAAACACTATCCAAATTCAAGATCAAAGGGGATTCATAAAAAATACCTCAACCTTGGAGAGAAGGAGTTTTTATACCCATGTTTAATTTTTTTTATAAAAACATTCCTTTGGTAAATGTTTTATGAGCATATCAGCAACTTCTTACACTGTAGGAACATACTGTAGCTTGAGTTCATTATTCTTCACATGCTCTGTGATGGAGTGATATTTGATATCAACATGATTTTAAATAGAATGGTGTGATTTATTTATATTGGTATTTATAGAAATTTTATTATCAGAACCCAAGATAATGGGTAAAATTAATTAAATTATAAAATCTTGCAACTAAGTTTTCGCCCATATAAGTTTTTTTCATCTTTAATGGTGGAAAAATATTAATATTTAGTCATGATAAGAGTCATAGAATTATTCTTATTAGTATGTCCATTTACATAAATTTCCCACAGGGAAAAAATCTACCAAATATTGATCTTCTATCATCCATACATCCTTCCCAATTAGTATCTGTATGACCAAAAAAATAAATATTTAATAAGCATTAATATTTTATACCAAAATCAATTAATCCTTTTATATATATAAGAATTATTTTTCATTCCAAGAGTTGAAATTATTTTATAGAACTTGAGAATCATGCACAAAAAATAATAGCATATAAAATATTTGGTCTAGAATCTGTGACATATAAAAAACGTCCAATAAACTTACAAAATTCCTTAGGATCCACTTCGCTTTCATATCTATCTTTAGAATACTAGGATCCCATTGAAATTGGTTTGTAAACTAGTTTTTAATCTTCCATGCCAAATTTTTTAAGAAGTTCATTAACATATTTTTCGTGATATATAAACTATATATCTTCTTTTGTGATATTTTTAAGATAATAAAATATTTTATTTTACAAATCATGGAAATTTTAATTAACATCGTTATCTCTTCTGCAAAATTTTGAAATGTTTTTTCATCATTACTGAAAAATGGTAATATCATCAACATATTCAATTATAATGAGATAGATAGCCTGATTTTCTTTTATGTAATTATTACTTTCAACTCTTCCTTTCGGAAAGTTCAACTTCTTTAAGAAGACATCCAATTTGGAAAACCAAGATCTGATAGATTGTTTTAACACATACTAAGATTTCTTCAACTTGTACACATAACATTCATCTTTTCTTATTATGAAGCCACAAAATTGTTCAATATAGACTTATTCATAAATATAACCATTAAGAAAATATTACTTCACATCTATCTTGAAAATATTATAACCACAATGTGACAAAGTTTAAAGAAAGATTCTGATTGTTTCTAACCTTTCTGTTGGAGAGAAAGTCACATAAAAATCGATGACCTCAGTTTGTGAGTAACCATAAAAAACCAAACACTCTTTGTTTCTTATCACATAACTATATTAATTCAACATGCTTCATAACACCCATTTTTTACCAATAAAATTTTTATTATTTGGTTTGGGTACAAGTTCCCAAGTATAATTCTTTTAAAACTTGTCTAAATATTCATTCATAGTATGAATCCACTCCTTGTGCTAAAAAGATTCAAAAAAATATTTTTTCTCAACATTTTAATACAAGGAAGCATGTTAAAAAAACTTTTATATTCTTATATTTTGATATTTTTTTATCACTAATGATGTTTTGAACTTCCACCTATTTCCTTAGCCTTAGATTAGATGTATTAAATTCATCTTCATCACAAAAAATAGCTGAGTCTGAATATTCGATTTTATTATAATCACCATTGTTAGAACTTTTTTCATGTTGATCAACAACAAATATCTCATATTACCCATCATCCTTATCTTTATGTGTTTTTTGAACTTTATCTTCATTATTTTCAAGAACTTTTAAAACTAAAAAAACAACTATATTCCCTATTTATTTTTTGAAACTTCTATACCCTCTACCATTTGAATCATATCAAAGAAATTTTCCATATACACCTCTTTGATAAAATTTTACAATATTTCCACTTTTTATTTTTATGATACAAGGACCCCTAAAAACAATTTGATGTTTCAAACATGGAATATAATTATCAAATATTTTCTAAGTAAACATATAATAACATGGTTTGGAGATACACTAATTCTGAATATAAACTATTATAGTCATAGACTTTCTATAGAAATATTGATAAATTCTATGTTCGATCAACATTGTACGTCTAATCTCCCCCAAACATATATTTTGTATTTTAGAAACCCTGTTTTTTTGTGGTGTCTAAGGTGTAATAAACTAATGAAAAATTCTAGGATTTCCATCATAATATCTAAATTCTTCATTTTTGTATTCAACACAATTATGAATTTTTAACAAATTCATAGAATATCCACATTATTCTACTACTCCTATCTTGCAACTCATAAACATTTTCTAAGCTTCTGATTTCTATTTTAAATAAATAATATATGTAATGTGAGTAAAATCAATAATGAATGAAACGAAATACTTATCATCAAAAAATTTTTGTTTTCTGATTAGCCTACAAATACTATAATGAATTATCTCAATGGAATAATTTTATTGAGTTTAACCTTTATTATACACTAATTTTGTAATTTTCCCTTTTAAGAATATAGAACAATGCCAATATCTTATTCTTTTCATATGAGGAATATCACATATAGTGTTTTGATTTGTTAACATTCTCATGTTCCTCTGAAACATATGCCCCAACCTTTTATGACATAACTAATTTTCTTATATCATGCTTAGATAACAATAATTTTGTATATCACAAAATTTAAAAGAGTTCCCCTATATATGTTGGCCTCTCGTTACAACTTTTCCATCTTCTAATTTTTACAAAAAAACAACATTTTCTAAAAAAAATTATTACCTTCATCATAAAGTTTTGAAACATTAAAAAAGTTGTTTTTCATCACAACAACAAAAAATCCCTTGCTGGATTTCTTTTTTTCTTCCCCAATAATATCAGATCTAATGCCTTTTATTTTGAGTGATTCATAATTTCCAAAAGTCACAATTACTTTGTTAAAATCTTTCACATTCTTCAAAATCATAAAATATCCAGTTATATTTGAAGAACACCCACTATCCAAAATCCATGATCATTGTTATTTTTTATTTCTAAGAGATTTTTCTATAATAATATATTTTTCTTAGTCTTTATCTTCCTTCACATCCATCTTCTGAGAATTATTATAAAAAAATTGTGTTCTGGAAATAAAAGAAGTTATATTTTTTCAATATTTCCAGGATATTCACAACTTTCACAAATATTTTTAAAGGTTTTGAATATATTTTCAATCCTCATGTTAACTTTCCTATGTTACTTTATTTGAGTGGGTTGAATCCCCCCTCAATATTTTCTTTGAGTTACTCACGATATTATTGTAGTGTTGTTGATTGAACCAAATCATATTTTTTTATGAAAAAATACAACACAATATCAGCAGTATCTATATAAGGAATATTTTTCTCTATAAGTTCTATACTTACTAGAATTTTAAAAATTATTTTCCACAACCTTCTTAAGTTCCACATTAAGAATTTTTTGAGCCCAAAAATTTCAAATATCTTTTTAAATTTACTTCTTCAACTTGGATTTCATTCCAACTACAGCATAATCACCATTAATAGTGACATTGGATTCAAACATTGACATTTTTAGAACTTCTAAATTACAAAATTTGTTAGTTTTGGATGCATACATGATTTTCTAAAATATATTAATCTTATGAACATCTCCATTTTTTTGAAATTTTGAAGATATCTATTGTTGATCATTCTCTAGTTCACACTTCTCACAACTTTACCTACTTCAGAAACATAGTTCTGAAAACTCATATCTCCCTGCTCAAATTTATAGAACTTTTTTTCGAATAAGCTCTAACTCTACCTTATTAAATTTTATATTTACATCAAAGTTTTAATTTATATTCTCTTCTCATTAAATATATATCCTCAGATGATCAATATCTTCTAGTAATACATTTTTTCTTGAAGAATGTATTTTTTACTGTTTACTATAGAAATTTACCTTTTCAATTTCTTATTTTACTATTCAAGTCTTACAATAGTCTGAAGACATTCTTTCAAATATCTTTTTAGATTATATTCTTATTGATTCTCTTATTCTCGAAAACTACTTATTTAATTACACTTAAACCCTTCATCATTTACTTTAAAAAATTCTCTATAGAAACTTTAATAACTTTTTTACGTATAACTTCATTGTCATCATCTTCCTCATCCTAACACCAAAATCCTATCCTTTTGGATTTGGATAACATTTTTACCTTCCCTTTACAAGATGAATTATATTTTTAGAATGTTTCTTAAAATATATTCTTGAATTCATGTCATCATCATCACATTATTCTTTAATATTTATTTGAGGTAAATTTATAGCAAAATTCCCAATAGATCCTTAACCAAATAATTTTAGTGGTAACTTCCCTTTGTATATTACTTTTACACTTTTCACATTTTTAGAAAAAAATGACATAAGTTTATCAAAATTATTACTATACTCATCTTCAATGTTGGTGTCACTAACTTATTTATCATTGAGAAATTTCTTAGATTTGTCTTTCTTTACACCTTTTAAATAAAATTTTTTGATCAAATTTTTATTTTATTTTCATAAATTTCTCTCTTATCATTTCATATATATTTTTAGTTTTATGTAATTCATCCAAAGATATATTTTTAGAATATATATCTTTCAAATAATATAATTTGGCATCAAACAAGTTAGGAATAATTTTAATGATCTTCCTAAATATAGTTGAATCTTTCATCCATTCACCAGTACATCTTATGGTTCTTATAATGTCATTCGCCCATATAAAAGTGTCTCCAATTGATTCATAGTCACCCATTTTGAGGTCTTTTCACTTCAACATCAAGAGTTTTGACTTTTACTTATTTACCTTAATATTACCTTCATATATATTTTTAAGATTTTCCCAAATTCCTTTGGAATTTTCAACTCCCTTTACTCTAAAAATTAACATTCAGAGTGTGAAGAAAGTAATGCATTTTTATCCCTTCCATTTTTCTCCATATTTTTATTATCAAAATTTTGTAATAGGAACATTCTAAGCAGGTGGAAGAGAGTTGTCTATAGTAGCTTTTATAATTTCATAACCTAGGGAAATAAGATATGGAAACATTATATCTTTCAAAATATGATAGTTATTTCTATCTAAAAATAGATTCCCATTACCATTAAAAAAATTAAAACAATCCATTGAAACACATCTTCAATGATGAGAAATATTTGATGAATGGAACCTTCACTCTGATACCAATTGGAAAAGACCATATAAGAATAATGTAATCACTGAGAGGGTGAGGGATGAATCAATAATTTGTTTTTATATTATGTTATCTTTCTTAAAGAATAACCTTCTCCTCATCTTAAATATTTATCACTTTACTAAAAACCAAATATTCAGACACATACAAAAGAACATAAGAATTTATAAGGCTCACTACTCAACAAGAGTAGCTAGAGCTCGTCATGGTTTAGAAATAATCTAATACCACACAATCAACTAAAAAATAGTTATTTTATTTGGTTACATCAATTAAAAAATATCCTTCCACTTTCATAGAATTATGATCAAAATAATAGTTCATGTGATTCCTCTAGAATGAAATATATAAATATATATATGATTTTGTAACAATTTTAAAAACCTTCACAAATAGGTTCATAACTTTTTTTGTTGTTCTGCTCTAAAATACATTAATTTTGTTATTCTTCATAAATAATTCTTCACTTTTATACCCAATAAATTGAATTAAATTCTTATTTGGAATTCTTTTATAAACCATAATCTATTTTCCAGTCTAATACCTCCATCTGTTTCCATTTTTCTATAAATACATCCATCTATAAAAGTCCATCTAGAAATAAAACCATTTGATTTATTCTATATAGAAACCTGTTAAACCTTTTTTTTATTCTTCATCCTATTTTTCTATCTCATTATTCTATCCAGAAACCTTTTTCTACAAGTTCTTTCCAGAAACATTGTTTGAAACCAAAACATAAAAACATTAACTTTTTGTGCATGTGAACAGTACACTCTTACTACATACTTGCACCCATTTATATCAGTACACTATGAAAATAAAAGGATCGAACTATAATTTATTTTCCTAGTTAATGAACATTCAAAATTCAAAAATTCTACTCAAATAAAACATTTGAAGACTTCTAGGATCTTATAGAATTCTCAAAAAGTATTTAGAAGAACATTATTCTTCAAATTTTCTTGACATTATATTTAGGAAACTTTAGCAAGAATAAAATAATTTCTGTATTATTTTTTTAAATGTTGAACTATTAGCTTAGAATCATTATAATAAAAAATATGACTTTATAATTTTTGTAAAGTTATTCACTTTTTAGTAGAAAACCTCATTCAAAAAAATGATTGTCTAGAAAAAAATCTTCATATTTTTTTTAGATCCTCTATCCACTCACCATTGTCCAGTCTTTACTATTTAAAAAACTATGTTTGATAACAAACTTTATCTCTTCTATCATTAAGTAACTTCTTTAACTAATCACTTTTCTATCCCCGACTTCAAATATCTTAAAAACACTCTCTTTAGAAATCTATGTATGGAGATCTAATGATCACACTTTTATGATTTTAGAGAAATTAAACTCTCTCCTTGTGGCCTAACTAAAAATTTGTACCATTTTCACTTAATAAAAAATCCAAAAACCTTCTCAAGCTCATATTCTCTACCAAAAAAAGTTCAAAATACTTTTTCTAACTTGAACATTATCAAATTCATACATTAGTAACTTTTGAACTTCAGAAACATTATCAATATTTTTAACTTCACAAATTATCATCATCACTTACTTTTAAGACGTTGTAAATAGAATTCCTCATATAACACTCTATATGTTCTTATGTCCATAAATTTTTCACACAAATTCTAATAGAAAAATTTGTATGTCTGAACTTGTTTATCCACTTTTTTTAGAAAAACCTTGGATCACGAGTTTTTAAAAAACTCATGATGTCAAGAAATTTTATAGCAGAAAATCATCACCATATTTTTTAGATGAACTCTATCCAAAACCATGCATCTAGAATTCCATGTATATAATTTTTTATGGATTAATATTTCATCTGAATAACATCAAATTCTCTTTAACAACAAAAATTAACATGAGGTTTTATAGGATGTTATGAAAATTGAGATCTACATAGCATCATCTGATTTAATGTCCCACATCACTTTTGATATTTTTAGTTTGATACTCCTACCTAGACCATCCAATAAATACTTTTTCTGAACACTATATTTTAAAAAGTGAGTCCATTTTTTCATACAGAAAACCAAAACAAAAACCTATAGAAAACATCAAACATCCAATAAACAAAAAAACAACATCTAACATGGTCCCAATAAAAGATAGTGATGGAAAAATAATTGTATCACTACGTGGATGTGGTAAAACACAGGTACAAATGAGTGATACTTTCACTTACCATTTGATGGAAATATGGTGAATTGATTTAGTTTAATAATCATAATAGCATTTCATTATATTGATTATATATTGAATTTATCATTTTCTAAAGAATATGATATATTTAGATGAGGTAAAAAAAGAATTAAAAATAAAGTGATTGATTAAGGCCATTACCTATTCTTTGAAATAACTCCATTAGATATTCTTTTAAGGGATCTGGGGTTGGTATTTTGGGAATACCAACACCCCTAGAATGTGTATATTCCATTTTATAAGAGAAATTGGCATTTTTTCTTGATCTAAAAGGCTCAACTTGTTTTTAAGAAGAAAAAGGAGGGGTTCCCAATTATAATACATGGGAGGGGTACTCCCAGAATTTCATAAATAATTAAAATATATTAAATTCATTCTCAATCTAGATTGTTCCAATTTTAATATAAATGGGAAATGTATAAAATTTTATACAAAAAGATTTCCCTTGTACAATTTTAATTTTTTATGATTTTTTATTTATTTAATAATATATAAATTTCAAAAAATATCATTATTTTAAATTTAGACAAAATTAATTTAATTTGAATTAAAATACTTAATGAGGTTATTTTAATTAAAATATAATTCATTAAATTAATTTTAATATATCATATTCATCTAAAAATTTTGTGTCACATGTTAACTTGTTCAACTTATTTTACATTTAATATTTATAAAATCATTTATTATATTTTTTAATTAATTGTAGAATCATTTCATCGATGTTGCATAAGAATTTAATGACATTTTATAATTAAAAAATAAATTTCTATAATGAAAATAATACCCTTAAGCTAAAAATTTTAACTTAAAGGCAATCATAAATTACGTTTCTTCCAATGTGGACACATGAGATATATTTAAAACTATGAGAGTGACATTTTATAACTTTATTTGATTTAAATTTTATATAGAACATTTTTATGGAAAAAACTCCCATAAAAAATTAATTTTTGAGCCTAAGGTGATAATGTTATTATTATATTTATCCAGTAAAAATTAGGATGAAGAATCATGGCTGTATCCCTTAGTTTTAACCTAGGTTAAGATGAGTTACCCATTACCGGGGTGTTAAATTTTACTAAGATTACTATTCATATTGACCAAAAATAAAAAGGACCTATTTACCAAATCTAGACCTCAAATTTAAAAATATTAATTCCATTTTATTAAATTAAATTTCTAAAAGTTTCTTAGATTAATTTTAAAATAAGGGGGCAATATGCGATAAAAACTTGTTTTTATAAAAATGGATTTTCAAACATAAAACATGGTTTACTCTTATCCTATAGATTTAAAAATATATAAATTATTATTAAAGAATTTATAGACTATATAATATATAAATTTCATTAAAATCATTCATGAATAGTGAAGAATTTAATTTATTAAGATAAAAATAAATTTTGTGCATAAAAACAGTTTTTAAAAAAATATATCTTTTACTTTCAAATGAGTTTTATTTTTATTTATAATTAGTTGACACCCAAAGAATTAATTTATACATATGTATCCATAAATATTTAATAATTTATTTTATCTTATTAATACCCTTTAATCTAATGAAATGGTGATAACATTAAATAATACTATATCATGATTTGTTTAAATTCAATGTTGTGTGTAACACAATCTATCAAAAAATAAAATTTATTTGAAAAAAATCATAATATCTCGGGGTGTTATAGTTAACCCCATACACCCTGATTTATTCATCATCATTATTCATAATTATAAGGAAACCCCCTCTGTTTTAAGTTGGACTGTGTGAGGAAAATATTTATCAAAAAACATTTTCATGAATTATTTCCACTCCATCGCCTTCATCTCCTCCTCATGATTCATATTTTTTTGTCAATGTACACCATTGATCAGTTTATACCTAAATATTATATATATATCTATTCTATACTTATCTTTCCTAGATCATTTAAGGATATAGAATATCTTTTCATTGGAGTTTATAAGCTTCTCTGTGATTAGGGGATCGGAAAATCTGTTGAACTTCAGTGGCCCCTATCTCATAAAGGTCTCAATTTCAACTTGTTCGTTTATAGGGGGTGTGTGTTTTCACCTTGATTCACATATATATTCAAAACATGAGTTAATTGAGTAATTATTTTCTATAAACTTCTACTCCCATCAATTTGGGAATCTCATTTGGGTAGTCGTCGCATTTCCTATAACATTTGTTGTTGAATTGGCTCCTCATATTTTCATCCATTGACTAAAATCACAAAAAAATTGAAAGGAAAATTATCAAACAATTACATAAATAAAAAGTATACTTATGAACATTTAATGGATAAGTGATAAATGACATAAATTACATAACCTATGAATTTATAGGTTTTAATATAAGTTAACCATGTTTTATTTCCAAACATAAAATTTTATAGTCATTTTTGTTCCCTTCATAATGGTTCAGAAAGAGCATGTAAATTTACCAAATAATATTCCTTGGGATTTTCAAAGTAGGTGTGAAACAAGGAATATTTTTAATGCACTAGGTGATGATTGATTTAAAACTCAATTCTCCCTTTTCAGGGTTATAACCCCTCAGCACAACTCTGTCAGAGCCATATCCATAGGTAGTGTCCGGATAGGGATTTTATTTCTTAGAAACCGCATTCTCTATAATTTTATAAAATAGGGACATTTTACTATATTTAGTATTATCTTTAAGGGTTTATCCATGGTTTTATAATCGTAATCCATAAAAATAACTAAGCCTTACCTCTAATACCAACTATGAAAACCCATGTCTTTTATACATCTTATTTCATGATTTATTATATAAAGATGCAAATAATTCAATAATAGAAGATTGAGAGGCCTACTGCTTTTAGGAAATTAGATACATAGAACATTAACATGAAAAAGGTATAAAAAAACTTTATTTAAAACATCATAACATACCCATAAAATCCATTTATCTTCTAATATTGCATGGGATAACCTTGGGACGTACATAAGAATGGGATCAGATATAAATCCTAGTAAGATAATAATAAAATAATTACATTATAAAAGTAATACATGTGATTTAATAGGTATATCATGGTGTCATAAAGGTTTTATAATCATAAACATGAATATCTAATCATGATGTAAGATGATAACATTAAGGAAACGTAAGAATGTGGAAACAACATAAAACAAGACATCATAATCATAAGATAAGGATAACCACAAATAAATCATAAAATTGTGAACTTAGGATAACTTCCATTCACTATAAATGGTATCTCATGAGATAAAAACATTACCCAATTAATTTGGGAGATATATAATTCTGATCCCACCCATCACATTTATATCATGTACATTCATTTGTGTACCACATAGATCATAAAACATAAGAATGTCCTTAATAACATTTAATATTTTATTAATAATTGTGGGTTATATAGATGATATTATCCAATAAATTAAGGATATTTATATCTAGCTTAATACCATTGAGTGGAAATGGGGATGGGTATACACAACACAAATGTTTGTCATGGAAAATCATAGAATAATTTCTATTTCATAACGAGGGTTCATAAAGGTTCATGGAAGGGTATAATGAGAGTGTAAGGTGGTCATTAAAAACTTTTTACCCACAAGGATACTGGTGGTAAGTGCGAAAAAATATTAAAATGTGGAAAATTGGAAATAAAATGCCTAATGCAAAGAAATTACTTGAAAAATGGGAGGATGTAGAGAATCACTTACCCTAAGATGATGCTTTTAAAAGATTAGGTATGGTTTCTTAAGAGCTTGGTAATACCTTGGTAAGGTTTTAGAGAGGTATAGGGAGAATAAATTTGAGTTCATAATATTTTTAGTGAAGAGGATTGGGAGGTTCAGTGGATATGTATAGCTAAAGAGAGGTGTATTCTTTATTAATCTCTAAACATAGATTTTGGACTCTGAATAATTAAATAATAAAAACCAAAAACCTTCCAATGGATTTTTTACATGGTTTATACTAAATTAAAGTTGTTTCAATATTTTATAATTTAAAGAACTAAGAGAGTTAAAATAATACCATTGGTGTTGTGGAAGTGAGTCTGGTTCATAAGTAATTGATTTTAAAACATTGAAATATAATATATGATTTAGAGGATTCTTTAAAGGTTTATAAAATTAATCAAAAATATATTATTTTAAAGGGGTCAATTTTTATGGATTCCCTTTATAGTATTTATTATGTCACATTTGATCTACCATTATGTAATGATAGATAACATATTTGTAAATCATATATAAATTTTAACCAAAAATTCGATTGTCTCGGAAAATTATGAAAAAAATCATCATTGGATAATTTCCACTTGGAGATTTCAAAAATATTATTTATTTTATAAAATTAATTCTATAATTATGATAATTTATACTTATAGATATAAATAATTATTTATTGGAAAATACTTTTTATTATGATACCAACATCTTTCTAACCCTTGTAAAATTTACATTAGACTTCGTTATACTGCCATTTATATATAAATAAATATTATTTAATAATATCTTTTGAAAATAATATTTATTTCCAAAAAATCATGAATTAATCAAAAATTGTGTTTTAGTTGAAACAATAAATTTCCCAAAAATACAATTTTGATTTCATCATATCAAAATATAATTTTTAACAAACTCATTATACAATAATTTATAAAGTAAAACATAAAAAGGTATAAATATAGTAATTATTTATTTAAATATAAAATATAAAAACTCATATTACAAGGGCCTAGATACATAACCTTTATTACACAAGTGAAATTATAATGGTAGTGTGTAAGATGGTGGTGCTTTCTTGGGGTGGTTTGATGAAGATAGCTTGGATAGTGATCTAGATAGTCTTGAACATATTTTTTAAATGGTTTCACTCAATCTTCAGTTAGTGACAATCAACTGGGGATATGTTAATGAAAAATCCCAATGATGTCATCTCCCTTAAAATCTATGATAAATGGTCTTTATAGAGTACGATTGTACTGGTCATGGACATTGTTTTTTCAGTCTGTCTCAATTAGAATTTATCATAACCATTAATTTGTACTAATCATAATGGTCATTGTATGATGAAGATTTTATAAATAGTTATGATGATTAATAGTCTTCTAAATCCAATAGACTATATTTTATAACAGTCTAAAATAACCAAAGTAGTGAATGGGTTTTTTATAACTAAATTACTTAATAAATAATTTATTCATTCAAAATTAAATTTTGTTTATAAAATCTTGGTTTGTTACAATTATGAAATACAATTCCCAATTCCAATGTTTATCATAGATAATCAACAACAACGACCTATAAGGCCCATAGAGCATGGAAGGGAATATGTTATCCCTATTGTTGAGGTGGATCCCAAAAACAATGTGTTGATAAGTACACTGGTTATTCATTTAATAATAGAAAACATATTATTGGAATCTACTTATAAACATTCATTAATATATTGAAAGTTTAGTAGAATTATTTAAACACCACCTCAAAACATTACGGTTGAGTTATCCATGATAATATAAAATTGATTAATTATTACATCCCTCATATATAACTCCTCACCAATTAATTTTTGTTGAATTAAACTCCCACTAAAACATGGAATACTTCCGTTAGTGTAATTTTATACTATATTCGGAAAGTATTAGTCATCATAATATAAATCCAACATCAACTCTCATGGGAGGGAGATCAATCGTTTCATCTCTAGCCATCATCTAATTTTATACAAGTGTAAGGAGGGGGATGAATCTTCTTTAGAATCATACTTTCAAGCATGAATATTATTGAATTATGACCAAGAATATATAGCTCAAATTATTGGTTCAATGGATAGAATCATACTTGATTACATTCCCATTGTGAGGGAATATATTGATGTATTCCCTAAAGATTTTCATGGTATTCGTTCTAACAGAGTAGTTGAGATTTAAAATGAACTTATACCTAGATATTTTCCCATATACAAGACTCCCTATAGAGTGGCTAATATTGAGTTGGAATAACTGAAGAAGTAGTTACAAGAGAATATGGAAAGGGGTTTAATATTCCTAAGTGCTTCACTATAGGGTTTTCTAGTCATATTCCTCAAGAAAAAGGATGGGTCAATGTGCCTCTACATTGATTGTTGTGAACTTATCAAGATCACAATAAGGAAAAAGTATCGCATACCACATATTGATGAATTATTCAATCAAATACATTGGGTCCAGTACTTATCTAATGATGAACATCAATTAGAGTTTCATAAAATAAAGGTGGGGAAGGATAATATTCCATACAATTCCTTTTAAACAATATATAGACATTATGAGTTCATAGTGATTCCCTTAAGACTCACTAATTCTCCAAAAATCATCATGTACATAATTAATATAGTATTTAAATATTACAATTATAAAAAAAATTAGTCTTTATAGATAATATTATAGTATACTCTATGTGTATGGTGGAGCATGAGGAGAAATTAAATTTCATGCTAAAGAGTTTGTGAATGGAGAATCTTTATTCAAAGTATAGTAAATGTGTGTTTTGGATGGAAGAAGTTTTATTCTTAGGTAATTTGAATAAAAGTTAAGGGATATATGTATACCATTTGAAGATAAAGTAAATTTAGGAGTGTCATATACCATAATATATAATAGAGATCCATAGTTACTTTGGATTAGTAGGGTATAAACAAGGATTTTTGAGAAACTTATAATGGTTTTTAAACCTTGTGATTAATATAACTCATAAGGGAGTAAAGTTTTCAAATAATGATGAATTTAAAGAGATATTTATGGAATTAAAGTCTTATCACTACACCAGTACTCACACTACCCATATGTAGCAATATTTTCTTATTATACAGTGATGATTTAAATAAAGGATTGGGTTTTATACTAATGTAAAATGATAAAGTGATAATATATTCCCCAAGGTAGTTGAAATTTCAAGAGAATAACTACCCAATGAATGATCTATATTTGGATGCCGAAATATTTTCATTGAAAATTTTGTGGAATTATCCTTATGGTGAAATTGTTTAAATAAATACAAATCATAAGAGCCTCAAATATAAGTTCATATATAAGAAGATTAATATGCACCCATAAAAGATGTTTAGATCTGATCATGGACTATAATTTCCCAATCCATTACCATCCTGGGAAGGAACATAAATTTAATGATTATATATGTTGAAAGGATCTGAATACCTTTTCTATGATGGGGATTTAGAGGGATCTAGTCATATGATACAAGAAAATGACTGACATGGGAATAATAAAGGAAGTAAAATCATCATTCCTTTCTTAGATGATTTATTGCCCATACCTTTTAGAGAAGATAATGGATTCTCAAAGGGGTTATATAGAAATAAACAATAAGGTGTAAGAAATAATAAAATTAAAATCCTTAGAGCTCAAAATTTATGAAGAAGGATTTGTAAGATTTTGGTCATGACTATGTGTGACCTCAAATACTAAAATAAATAATGATTTGTTGAATGATGGAAATGTTTCAACCTTCTTTATCCTCCGAGGTAGCATGAATAAGTATTGATATCTTTTATATCACTATCTTTGGTACAATATAAAGAATGAGATCGTAGAATATACATAAAAGTTTCTGGTTTGTTAAAAAGTGAAAGAATAAAGGAAAACCCCTATGAGGATAAAGAAAGCATTATCCATACCCAAGTGGGAATAGGAAAATCAATATGGAATTGTTTACTGGTCTTATGAAGACATCAATAAAATATAATTATATATGGTTTGTGGTTTTTCATCATAAAAAGACTTTTAATTTCGTTTTTATTTTAGAGTACTTATCACTTGATCAAATAGAATGGATATACATCACAGAATTAGTGAGGCTATATGGAACACCACTATAAATTGTATTTGATTGAGATCTAGGGTTTACCTATAATTTCTATAAAATCCTTCATCATGATATAAACATTGAATTTAACTTTATTATGTTCTATCACCCCCTGAATTGAATGACAATATGAATGTATTACCCATACACATGAATAAATTTTGATATAATTCTCAAAGTGCTTCCAAATAGGATGGGAACAACATCATTATATGGTCGAGTTCTATACAGTAATTGTATTCACTAAATAATCCAAATGGATCCATATGAATCCCTGTATGGTAATATATGTATAACAACAATGTGTCGAGAAAAAATTATTAAATGCAAGATGTTGGGACGTGAAATGGTCAAATAAATGGTTGAAAATGTCAATACCATTCAACAACTCATCAAGGATGCTCAAAATTGATAGAAGAGCTTGCTGACAATCATCGATGAGAATGAGAGTTTGAGTTTCTATTTAATGTTTTCCTTTATATATCTCTATACAGGAGAGTTATGACATTTGAGAACAAGGGAAATCGATGTCTTAGGCACATCAACCCCATCGAGATTCTTGGTCATATCAGAGATATGGATTATCAACTAGCACTACCACCAACCATGTATCAATTAAATGATATCTTCCATGTATCACTCTTGAGGAATTGCATACTTAATCCCTCACATGAACTGAATTTGGAGGTGGTATAACTGTAAAATTATCTCTCTTATGATGAGAAATGGGTATTGATCTTGGACCATAGAGAAAATGTTCTATACAATAAGATATCATGCTTAGTCAAAGTACTATGGTGGGACTATAAGTACAAGGATGAGATATGGGAATTTGAGGGAGTAATTAGGTATTAGTATCCTCACCTATTTTCACTTTAGTATGTAAAATGAAATTTTTAGGGAAAATTTTCTTAAGGAAGAACATTGTAATGACCCATAATTTTATCAATGGAATTTCCCTTCTGATTTTATAACTATGTCACATTTAGTAATATAGTATTATATGAATAACATGAATAACATGAGGAAACCAAAAAAAATCGTTATATTAATTTAAATATTATATTTAAAGAATAAGTATGTCCATAATAAATTTAAATATTAAATGGGTGAAAATAGAAAACAATATAACTATAACGTAGAAATTTGGATCTTCTCACCCTAATAGAATAACCACACACACACAAAACAATATAGAATTGAAAATGAATATTAATAATAAATTATTAATCATTAAAATGAGAATATATATAACTCTGAGAGAAAATATAATTCAATGAAGAATGAAATAAATGTGAGGTATTTATAGAAAGTATGAAACCTATATGATTGTTGCAAATTTGACCATTGGAATATTAATTTGGTTGTTGGAATAGTAATCTAACTATTAGGAATAGGAAACTGATAGTTAGAACAATATCCTCGCCTATAGTAGTGTAAAATAATACTTTTTTATCATTTTAAATGTAAATATGACATATTTATAGCTTGTTACATGTAATTGAATGTTTTAAAAATTATAAATTAAGTATTTTTATGTTTTAAAAACATAAATGTTTCATTTTTATTCTTATAAAAAATATAATGATTTAAAATAAATCTTATTTTAATAAAATGGGATTATAAATTAATATTACATTTTATTATATAGTTAATAAATTTTTAGGAGACCATAACAAATTTTTCAAAGGGTCATAAAACTGATCATAATATTAAAATTTATATATTTTAAATAAATAATGATGTTAATTAAAAATTAAATTTCTCATATTCAGAAAACTATTTTCATAAATTTATTTATTTTTTGGAATATACATATCAAAAAATGATTCGGGTGAATTTTTTGTATTTTTATCAAATAGTTAACATTTCTGTGAATAGTAAAGTATAATAAAAACACTGTATTTAACATTAAAAGATAGATACATGATTCATTAAATATGGGATGATGCAAGCACCAATTTTTTTGAACTCAGATGAACCATTTACTTTATATGGTCACAATATTCATCACTATTTGTATTCTTGATCCAAATAAATATACTAGTGATTATAATTTAAAAAAACTATCGAATCCACTTATAAATACCACCGCTCATCACCCCTTATCCTTTCCCCATAAAAGCATTCAGGATTATAAAAAATCAATCTATATCAATCCCCCACATCCCTAAAATCATTTTTCACAAGAAAATACCAATCCATGTTTCCTTAAGTGGAGGCATAAGAGGATACATCTAAAAGATACAATAATACCCTCAACCGAGTCTTTTAATTTTTCTTTTCTTCATCCTCCAAAAAATATCCATCAAGCATGGAATAATGACTACATTATCATATATATATATATATATATTGGAATTTTTTAATGTAATATCTATCATTCTTTTTCTCTTTTTATCCTCTTGTTATAAAAATGAGACCATCATCCATATTATATCGATTCACTACCTCGGTGGAAGATGGGATTTTATTTTACCTTATCTCTTTCATAAAAACGTTAAATTCACTTATAATGGTTTAATATGACATAAATATGAATATTATGTTTATTTTTTATATTCTATAATGAATATATATCCATAATATTAAATAAACATAATCTAGTTTGTGATGGTCGGTAAAACTACCTAAATAAACTAATCATATAATTTTTACATTTTTACTAAATGAGGAACCCTTATATCAGAAAACATATGGTTATTTATGAACATTTAAATATTTTTAATGACATTAATTTCATTTCATTTCACTTATGGAGTGATATTCCCACTTGAAAGTAACTTCCATAATTATCCAAAAATGATTTGACCTTAGAACCATGAAACAAACACCCTAGAAAAAATGAAATTAAGCATTATATCATATTTAAATTTTTTTCAATAAAAATAATATAATTATACCATATAATATAAATATGAAAAAAATTATTAAAATAATTTTATTATTTAGTTTAAGATCTGACCCACCAGGGACCACCTGACCAGTAACAATTGGGGTGTGACAACCCCAAGCCCATCTCCAATAGGCTAGGGGCTGGCAACAAGTTCCAAGAAGGCATAAATAAAATGGTAGGCCTTAGACTAAGTAAATATACATACACACATTACCTTATCCAAGAAATAGTGTAGATTGATAATAAAATATAGCAACATCTAGAGTATAACAATTCATCCAATAAACTTGAGGGAATAATCATAGTACGACAATATAAACCAAATTATAAAAGGAAAAAATATATTCCCTACCAGAAAAGAATTCATAACCTAAAAAAACTAGAAAAATAAAATATGAAGACAACCCAAATCCCGATCTCTATGTTTGACAACCAAACATAGTCAATCCACCCAAGTATCACTATACTCCACTGATATAACCACCTATCTGTTATCCATCAGTACAAGACATTACTTGTGAGGGAAAATCTTTTGCATGGATAAGTATATAAATACCCAGTATGATTCCCTAAAATCCAAAAATTTAGTATTATAGAGATACAATGGTATTCGTCTCATATAATAGTGATAGGTAAATAAAACCAAACACACACACACACAAACACACATACACACATATATATATATATTCTCATAAAGAAACCCAAATGAGGGGAAATGGGATATCCATATCCACATCCCAAACAAGGATAATGAGTTTCTCTGTAGTTCCAAAAGTCTATATCCAATTCCCATAACCATGCACAACCTGACAAAAATCCAATTATAAGGGCCCTATCCTCACTAGATGGGGGAGAACTCACTCCTTTGGAGGACCTGCTAACCATCACAGTTCAAATATGGGGGAGTATCACTCCATAGATGGATGACCCATTTACCGGTTGTATTATGGTGTAGTATTGACTCTAACTGTATAAAGAGTATGTGGTACCTATGAACTGATGTGATAGGGACCCCAATATATCTCTGATTATCCTACTCGATCACTTCCATCATCATGTTTCACATGAAGAAGCACCATTCTTGGAATACCTCACATTATAGCTCATATTTCACAATGAAGTCTATTATCATATTTTATGCAAATACCCATATAGGATAGGCCACTCAAGGTCCAAAATCCAATTCCTGATGAAGAATATAAATATTTAAGAAGTTTCAGGGAGAATTAAATGGTGTGTACATGGGGTCACACAGTGTGAGACCATGCCTCATCACCATGTTGTTTTCTCCTTAGGACATGGATTTTTAATCTATATCTTACTACACGTTGTGTATAGGTGGCACACAATGTGCCTCATCTACCCAAGACCTATCCATATCCTCAAATCCCATTCCCATGGACACAATTCTTTCCTGTATACATTGTAAATAACCAACCACATGGTCATGCATGTGTACTTTTTCTATGCCCAAGAACACATTTAGGTTCGTCTACTCTAGCCATGCCCTTATGTATAAGAATTCATGTGTAATCTTAGAGTATATGTAAAGCATCCAGTATAGAGTCACATGGCCTAAAAGGTCCATAAATGTTTTTTGATACTTATCTTCACCCGAAACTTTAGCGGTTATAGCTGGAGGACTACATGATGTGTATTCTTACAAACTACATGAATTATAGTCATGTTTTTTGTATATAGTAATGATTATTATTCGTTGGGTTCTTAGATCATTCCTCACTTCCACAAATCACGATGCATAACCACCCAAATTCAAGGATAAATGTCTTTGTTCATTGATTTCGAGCCTCTGACTTATGGAAATTTCAATCTAATCACTCACACAGGAGTCTGCCACATGTCTGCTACCATTTGGGGTCCCAAAACCCATTTTTGTAATCCTCAACAAAAAATACCATCTTGTTCCATCCACAAATCATCAAACCATACATATTTTGAGAAAACAATATGAATCTGAGGTTTTTATCATGATCAAACTCACCCCAGTAATATCAAACAACAACCCTATGGGCCAACGGTGAAGAGTGCATAGAATAATAATGGAAATCACATGAACAAGGGTGATGAGAATCATTTGAATGATAAAATACCTACTAATGATCATATTGTGTGTGAACAAGGGTGATATCATGGAATAACATGTATAAACTAATTTAAAAAATTTCATTTTCATTTGGGATCATTCTATAAATAGAAAATACAGATCAAGATAAAGTATATAATAAATCCATTCTTATCAAATAAAAAGGGAGAAAACGATAAATAATAATCCATAACATGATTAAGGATCAACAATTGGTAATGATCACATTCACCAATGATAGACAATATCTACTTCATTCATTGTATGCCTCTTGAATCACGTAGATATAATTGAAAACGTTCTGTAATCCTGGTTTACCAATGAATAATGATTCCATCATCCTCTCTAATAACCAAGGGTTATGTGAATAACCTTGGATATTTTTTAAAACATAGTATATATAGTGGTAGGATTAGGTTAGGTCATTTAATAAATAAAAAATATGTTTATTTATTTATTTTACTAAACACACCTTCCAATGGTCACATCTCCCATAACATCTGATGTTGGCCAACCTTAAGTCACACCTAGTGTAAACCCCACATTCCGGAATCAATCGTGTTCTTGATTTTCCCATCCAATCTATCAAAAAATAGGAAACCAATTTATAATGAAACTTTACACATCGATGCATTATAATCTATTAATATTTTTAATATATTAATTCTAGGATATTGACACACCCAAACACAGCACTGAAACCGAGAAAAAATCCATATATATGCATAAAAATATTCATATAAATGATCCAATAAAATAAAATCCATTACATTATCCCCTACATCAAGGATTTTCTACCCAAAAATTATAATATATAAAAAATTTGGGGATATTTAGTCTGCATCTAAATCTCATGCTCCTAAGAGCTCTCTTGCACTCTCCCATGCATCCAAAGCACACAAACCAAAGGGATAGTCCATCCATGCATGATCCTCTCCTGACCCTAGATCACCAATGGGAACTTCATGAAGGTGGATCCTTCCTTAATGTCCATCACAGCTTATTCAATAACATGCATAGGTTCATGAATGTATCTCCCCATCTGTGACACATGGGAGACTTCATGTACTCAATCCAACTGTAGGGGAATGGCTCAGTGGTAATCAACCTCTCCAACCCTCTGAAGTACTCGAATGATCTGTTGAACAACAAGGATAGATTTCCTCCCCTACCAAACCTCTATAATCCTCATCATGGAGAGACTCTCAAGAAAATTTTGTCTCTCGGTTGCAACTCCAAAAGCCTCTGACAATAATATGAGTAATATTTCTATTGGCTCTGGTCTATCCTCGTATAGTTTCGTATCACCTAATCCTTCTCCATAATCACTTGAACCATCACTACACCCACAAGATATTTCACAAAAATCTCAATCATACATAAGTATGACATGAATGGTATCTCATATGGGGCCTCAAATGGTGCCATGTCAATAGTGGAGTGATATGTTCTCACTGATGATGGTGAGGCTGACGTGTATTCATGGTAATGGTGTGTGGTGTGAGATGGTTCATCGATCAAGGTGGTATGATGGTATTTATTTCAAATTTGAATTTTTAATAGTGTACTCTTTAAAGATATTCTCAATATATGGATGATATGATGAGGTGAATATGACAGTGATGGGTTAATGGGGATGATTAAGTTTTCCAGATTTCTCTTGGTCGGATCCTAGTTTTTTGTATCTGGTCAAATTATTTTATGTCTACTTAACTTTATGTTTTTAATGGTTGGAATTTTCTATATTTGAATTTTGAAGTGTGAGGTTTCCACCAATCAATATATAGGATTTTATAAAATAAAAAAAATAGATTTGGACAAATATTAGAGTGATATTCTTTTATTATTATCAAACTCTATCAATGTTATTTGATCCACCCAACTTTGGATAAAGTCCAAAATATAATCCCTGGGTATATCCTCCAACACCTAGATATATTTCTTTGTATGACCTTCCATATTGGGGTGAAATAATGTTCTCATATACAACTGGGGCTTAAAATCCACCCACAGGACTCTCCACAACGTTTCTGTGAACCATACATCATGGCTGGAGACAATCATCAAGGGTTCCCCACAACATCGAATGATCTTCTGCACATAAAACTTCCATATACTCTCACATGAGTTCTAATTTCATATGGAAATAAAGTGTCTCCACATATTAAGTCTATCGATAATAACTAAGATAGAATTTGGGTCTCTCATTTTCTGTGGAAGCCCCATAATAAATTCCATGCTTATTTTATCTTTTTTCCATGCTGGGATCTCAAGAGACTATGTCAAACATATTAGAACATGATGCTCAACCTTTACTTGTTGGCATGTGGGACACCGAGAGACAATATCATCAACGTTATGAATCATACCATCCCACTAAAATTATAAATAAAGTCCTTTTACATATTTCTAGACCAAAATATAAATCCAAGGAGGAAGTGTGAAACTCCCTCATCACCTCCTCTCGCAAAATGGTTGGAACCACCATCCAACCCTAAAAAGGAGGGAATCATCCCCTCCTTCATAGAATCCATTGGGTGCATCACTTAATGATAACTTGTCACATAGAACCTCATATTAGAATACTGAAGAATCAATGGAGTCACCACCTCGAATGAAGAAAAATTGCACCCATATCTTCCACAAGGGTTAGCTAAAATGAATCCAAATTCTCAGATGCCTCCTCTACCATGAGCGAGTGGGACTTCCTGATTAGGGTAGCTACCACCAAGTTGTCTTTACCTTGATTATAGACTGCATTAAATTCATATTCTTACAGTAACTCCAACAAATGCCTCTATTTTAGGATCTGATCTCTATGAGGGAAGATATAATTGAAACTCTTGTGGTTTGAGTAAACAATAAAATTACCTACTAGAAGAGAGTGCATCCACATTATCAGAGTGATGAGTACCACTTACAACTCTAGGTTGTGATTCACATATTTCTACTCATGGGGTATCAACCAAATCATCCCATATGTGATCACTTCCAGCCTTATCACCAATATGAAACAAATACCTGCTCCTGATGCATCACAAAACACTACACACTAAACACCCTCCTCTAGTAGTCTCTATGGAGGAGAATTGGTCAACTTCATTCTTATCTCCTTGAAGTCTCTCTGACACTTCTATGTCTAGGTAAATGGATAACCTTTAATAATCATGTTGGTAAAAGGGGAATCAATCCTAGTTTACTCTTAAAAAACATCCTACAGTACCCTTTAAGCTAAGGAAACTCCATACCTCTAATGCACTCTTGGATATCTACCAAGAAATCATTGTATCAATTTCATTGGTTACATAGCTAAACCATGTTTTGATATTACACATCCCAAAATTGAACCTATTGGATCTAAAATTTGATCTTTGAGAGCTTACAAAATTATGGTGATCCTAGAGTATCACTAGGAGAATCATCAAGTGATTTTTATTCTCCTCCTTTGGTTCAGAGTAATTGAGTATGTCTTCAATGAAGAAAACCACAAATTGGTCCATGTATGGATATAATATCTTATTCATAAAAGACAAAAACAATGTGGGGGATTCTTCACTCTAAAAGATATCCCCATAAACTCATAGTGTCTGTAATAGAATCAGAATTCCATTTTTGGAATATCATATTTGTGAACCCTCAACTGGTGATAGTTTAACCTAATATCAATCTTCAATAACCAACTCACACCTCCCAACTATTAAAGTCATTTATCCTTGGAATGGGGTAATTTTTCTTTATCATTATCTGATTTAGGCGATGATTTTCTATGAAAAGACTCAATTCACCCTGTTTTTTTAATAAACAGAACTAGAGATTCCTAGGGGGACACACTAGGTCCTATAAAACCCTTTTCTAGAAGGTCCTCTAACAACAAAATATGCTCCTAAATCTTGGTAGCGTCTATATGATATGTGTCAAAAGATATCAGTGCAATCCTAGGGTGAAAACAATATATAAATCTATATCTTGAATCAGAGGTAGTCCTGAAGAATCCTCAGGGAAGATGTTCTTATAATCCTACTCCACTAAAGGGAGCTATACTTCTAAAGAGACCACTAGAAAAAAGTATAAACTCACCAACTGATGGTTCATGGGCTATACATTCTATCTCAAAATTCCCACTTGATCATCCATAAGATATCTCTAACTTGTAAAGGAGAATCTCATCCTATCTGTATAAAGGAATCCAACTCATTTGTGATGATAGTAAATATGGTCTTGAGATATGGATAAAAAGTCCATATTCAATCTGAAGTTATATGTTTTTCATCACGATGACCAATATGTTCTAGGAGAAACACTATCCATCAAGTTCCACCTCACACTTCCAAAAAATTTGCGATATTGAATAATTCCCCCCAATGGGAACCTCTAACAAAATATACTGGGATAAGGTCTAAATGGGGAGATCTAGATCTTTCATTATAGTTTAAGAGATAAATAAATGACTCATGCATATGTCTACAAGTATTGGGGAAAGAATTGAAAAGACACATATCGTACCACGGATCATCTTGTGAGATACCAAGTCATATTCCTCTATAGCCTAAAGCTACCCACAACTATGACTGCCATCACTATAATCCTAGAATGGGACACTTACTGGTTTTGGTGCAAGTTGATAATATAATCTCCCTCCAAAAATATCTCATCCCTTCATATATCTACCTACTCTAATATTAGAACTACCTCCCTAGGGGATGAAATATTCATGACTGGAACATCCCTTGTCATGAAGTTTCCTCTGAGGTGGTGGTCCATACACTGTATTCCTACCCCCTCTCAAAACAAATTAGGAAATAATGCACCATGTGACCTCAACCTTCACAATAATAGAACCATCCCTCTCCAAGTTAACTAGAACCACAATGTTATCCTTAAGTTGTAGATCCACATTTTGGAATTTTGGAATGAGTAATATTCCCAGAACGAGATCCTAATATCTTTCACCTTCTAGATACTATAGATGGAGCATCCCCATGATATCTATTGATGCCTATAGACACATGAATCCCTTATTCTAGGAATATATCTATCACTAGATTCTACTCTAGTACTCCCTCATAGGTAGGTATACAAAATGATTCTAAGCTGTAATTGATGTCTCTGTAGAGTCCCTTCTCAAACTTCCACACTCGGAATAATCCACATCATACCATATTGAAGAAGTATCACATGAGGTCAATGAACCTCAAAGTATACTTGAAAACAATCATATCACACTAATGAATCTTAATAAGAACCATAATTCACATGGAGAACAAGAAATAACAATAATAATTATTGTGAAATAGATATAGGAAGTCTAACCATCAGAGTGTCATGTCATCATGGGTCCATGTCATCAAACTCCACCAGCACCCTGATGTTCCATGAAGAATTTTGACCATAAGAACAAGCATTTCCTCAGTCATGTTCTAAATAATAATTAATAATTTGACCATCAAATCAATCCAATACAAATTTCTTGAGGATTTTCCATGCCACATAACCTTAGTAGTCTCTAACACAAGAATTCACATAGCATGCTCAACCAAAATGCATCATCATCCAGTCCTATTGGTACTATATACTAATCAATAGGTGGTGTCACTACTAACAATCTTCCTAGAAGAAGTAATTCATGTTATGTCCCTCGAACGGCGGTCATATCACTCAATATATCATCTTTACTGTCCTGAATCGATAACATGGATGGTATTCTTCATAGTGGAATAATGAAAATTATCAAGATGTTCCATGGTTAGATGTGAATATATATAAGGATATGACACAAGAAGTAAAATCAAAGAACTCAATTATATATGATGCATTTACCATTTTTTCCTACAAAAAATTTATTACTATTTTTGAGTAAACAAGTATGAAATCAAAGACCTGGTGTTTGAATATGTCGGCCACCACACCAACACTAAATTTACATAGAATTAAATTCATACTCAAAACACTCTAACATCATTGTCTAAGATTACAAACCAATCCTCACCATGGCTCTAACTCCAACTCTAACCTAGGGATGAACCACCTTTGATACCCCTCTATCAACACATGACATATCTTGGCTCGCCTGGCCAGTATCAGGTGAGGTGCGATGACCACAATCTCACCTCCAAAATTCTAAGTCCTAGAAAAAATAATTGATATGGAATAAATTAAATTTTAGGCCTTATCCTAAGTACATGAATTCATTCACACAAATATATTCATGAAACAATATAGAGAAGTAACAAAATACTAAAACAGCTAGAGTATCACCATGAATCCAATAAATTCTAGGGAATACGTCAGGGTGTGATAGTATAAAACAAATCATAATAGTGTAAAAATATACACACAAATAGAAAATATGTCCCAACATGAAAAAAACTAAAAAACAGAACCCTGAAGTGATCTCTACGCCTAATCTATAATTTTTATCATGGAAAACTGTCAATGAACTCATGTATCACTATACTCCAATGATTTCACCTCTGATCTTCTAGTCATTTTCACAAGATACGACATGTGTAGAAAATAACCCTTTTCATGGGTGAGTATATACATACACAGAAGGATTCCACAAAAACCAAAAAGGGATATATATAAAGATACAATAATAGTCCACTAAACCCATAGTAAGAGGGAAATGAAAACCAATGTATATATATATATATATATGTTCATAAAGAAAACAATGCAAGAGAGAAAGGGGATCTCCATATCCAGAGCCTAGCCAAGAACATTGAGTTTTCTCACATATCTAAAATTCCATATATGATGACTAGAATCATGCATGACCTTACAAGAATCTTAGTGGCGGGGTCCACCCCTTGATACTAGTCTCTACATCCATGGGAACACTAACTCCCATAGAAGACCCAGTCATTATCAGAGCATGAATATGGGGGCATAAAAGTCAACAAATTGAGGAACCAGACCCTAATAAGGTATTGTGGAGTACTAACTCTACCTCTATAAAGAGTAGTTGGGAATCATGCCCTAACGCAATAAGGGGGGACTGACCCCCACATATCTATGATGATATTACCTTATCATTTCCATCATCAAGAATCTATAGAAGATGTGTCATGCTTGAAACACCTCACATCGAATCTCATCTGTGAAAATAAAGGATACTATTTGGTTCTATATAGAAAACCACTCATTATAGGCAACCTATGGGCTAAAATCGAAGTCCTGGAGTAGGAGATGAAAATGTTTTAATTTCCTAAGAGACATACATGGAATGTAAATAGAGTCACATGGTGTGTGACCTCACCACATCATATGGGAACGTAATCCCTATGAAACATATTGGGAAGCTATGTTATACTACACATCATGTACAGGTGGTACACTGTATGTCCTAGCCACCTAAGACCAATCTGTTTCCTCCAATCCTATGGTTGTGTACACTGGTCTTGTCTGAGCACACGGTCATGCTAGTGTACTTTTGTCATGTCGGAGCACATGAATATTCCTATGTACACTGATCATGCATGTGTTCATAGTCATTACCATTTAATCCTATTGAATATTTCAAGTCTCTATAATAGGATCACATAGCATGTAAGTTTCATACATGACATGTGATCCTTATGTTCACCCGAAACTCTAGCTATTATGGCTGGGGAACTATATGTTGAGTCTTCCTCCAGACTACATGTTGTAAAATCAGCTTTTTCATATGCAATAAGTCCTAGTCTTCATGTAGTTTATAGATCCACCCACTCCACCACAAATCATGATGTTTTACCACCTAAAGTTAAAAGGAAATGACTTAGTCTAATGATTCCCAACCTTCAGTGCTCGGAAATTGGAATCCAATCAGTCATATGAGTGTCTATCACATTTCTACCATCATTCAGGGACCCAAAAACCATAACCATCATCTAAAACACATGATTCCATCATGATATATCCCTAAACATTCTAACCTTTTTTTTTTGAAATTTCCATGAATCTAAGGGTTCAATCGGGATCAATCTTTCCCCAATAATGTCTAACTAAAACCCCATATGCCAATGGTGAAGAATTAAAAGAATAATGTGGGTAAAGAAAATGAATAAAGGTGATTAGAATCATTGGATAATTTGATCCCCTAAAATTATCATATTTCTGGGATCAAGTGTGATATCATGGAATTTCAAAAATAAACTGATTTAAACAATTCACTTTACATTTTCGGGTCATATGATGATTTGAAATTTCATATCAAGATAAAGTAGATAATAAATCTTTGATTATCAATTCTAAAGGAAGGAAACTAAAAATAATGAGACCTACTATGATTAAGTATTTATTTTTTACGAAGAGTGTATTCTCTAGTGATTGAGAAGATCCACTACATTTGATTCATGCCTCTCGATACACATCATCCTAATCAACAATGTTCTTCAATCCTAGACTACCAACAATGAATGATTACATCCTCCTCTCTAATCTCCCAAGGTTATGTGGCTAAATTTGAATATTTTCTATAAGAGGGTATTTATAGAAGGAGTAGTAGGTTAGGTCCTTCACTAGAAAAAAATAATTTATTTATTTATTTTATTAAACACACACACCAATGGTCACCTTCCTCATAACAACCAATGACGAAAAACATTATGTCATGCCTAGGCTAAAACCTAGATTCAATAATTAATCATGGTCTTGGTTTTCCCATCCCAGGAATCTAACAATTGGAAAAATATTTTTACTAAAATTTTGTGTGTGTATGCATTAAAATATATTAATATTTTAAATTTTAAATTTCAGGGTCCCGAGACACCCAAACACCACACTGACTCTGAGGATAAATCTGAATGTATACATAGAGAAAATTAAAAGACTAATAAAATAAAACAAAAGTTTGTACAATTCAGTAAATTATGTGAATGTACAAAAAAATTATGGCCATAAGTTATTGGATCTCTCTAAATCCCCCTATTTTATTTGGGTTATGGAGTTACTCTCTAAAAATCACTTTATATATCTATTTTATGTTATGGGATGCATCAAAATTTTATTTATATCTCTCTTAAATATATACCTATCTTATTCACCATTAATTTTATTGCGTTATACATTAATCAAATTCATTTATCAAATCCTTCTTTACAATCAAAATTTATTTATGGGAACCTTTCTATCCCTTAATATTTTTATATAAAACTATTTTAAAGTAATTATTACAATTAATGGATTCATTAGTTAAATATATTTTTTATCGATTACCATTATATTAAACCTATATTTTTTAAATAAAATTTCATATTAATTATTTCTTCAAAAGTATTTAACTGATTCATTAAAACGTTGTTATAAAAGTTCATTTCTATACCCAGTTATCTACCCTTTATCATGAAATTTTTTTCAAATAAACACCATATTTTGTCCCTATTATTATTTATTCATATATCAATGGAAAAAATATTTAATTCCTTCATCTATTTTGAACCTCTATGAAATATCATTTGGTTTTATATTTGGGAATATTATATGTCCCATCTTTTTACATTGGTATTTTTATATTTATGACCAATGTTTTGTTTCTTTATGTGGAACACATATGAATGTATGAGTTATGATGAGTGAACTTAGATATAAATCCATTTTATTGGGTAATGTTTATGTCTCATGATATGATATATAAGGAATTATGGAGTAATCTTAATCCATGATGAGACTTTTCCCACCATGTGATGTTGTCTTAGGGGTCATCCTTGGATTATGATTCCTCCATGTTTTATGTTTTAGTCACATTATTATGATTACATGATATTATGATCCCATAATCTTTATTTAATTCTTACATATGATTATTAAAGAACCTTACATTTTTATGATATTATGTTATTCTTTTTGACCCATATGTTATGCTTCATTATCATTTTTATTCCCTTACTGGCCTTAATAGTTCACCCATTTTGTTTCTGTATTCCCCAAATTATCTTATGTAGTTTTAGGATCTTAAATGTATTTAAGAGATAATTATAGAGATTAAAATAAATATATTTTATTTTATTTTCATTTTTATGTATTATGATCATAGTCTTCCAAATACACCAGGCCTCTCAATCTCTGGGTTGTGTTTATTGGATGTTTATATTAAAAATTGCATAATGATATGTATAACAGACATGGGTAACTATAGTATAAGTATAAGATGAGTTTTACAATCAGTAATTTTTTCAATGTCATAGAACTTTGGATCATGGGAGTTTGTAACTCATGTGATGTATAAAATTTATGTATGTTTAGATCAAGGTTCACAACTTCAGGTCGGCAGGAATCTCATAATAGTTTCAAACAAAATTTGTAAACACTATTGAATGAAAAATAATAAATGTTTTCACCTACATATTAATTAAAAAAAGAAATATAATATTAGTAATTAAAGTTTAATTCCTAATCAAGTAGAAGAAATACAAAATTTTATAGAACTAGAATGATAAAAAATGTTGGAATATGACAATAAATAAACTACATCATCATCTTACAAATTGATAAGGAATTGAAATTTCTTACCTTTCCAAGTCTAATTCCACTAGTGGATCATGTTTCTAATAGGAATGTAGGAAAAAATATCTCATAGAAGCCAGTGTGAGTGGGAGACATATTATAGATAATATTTAAAAGGTTTATGGATTAAGGGGATTGAAATTACACATAAATTCCCAAATCCATTGATTATGAAATTTTAAAAATATACCTATTTTAAGAATTATTGACCAAATTATTATAATTTTGGTATAGCATCACTAAAATTATAATGGCCCATAAGGGTACTAATTCTTATCCTCAGCCTTTCTATAGAATCACCTTATTTGTTTCCCCAACCAAAAAACTATTAATGGAATCCAATATATTTTAATTAGTATATTATAGTGAAATCACTATTCACTCATCTGCTCATCCCATTCAATACTCAAATTATTCCTGTACATCATGAACATTTAATTCAAAATAAATAAAATTAAATCTTAAAACACTAAAAATTAAAATTCAAGACTCTCCTTAAAGCCTACATTTATTTTAATCTAAAACATCTATATGGTGTCCATAAAAACATAAAGGAGGGTACTAATGGACTGAGAGTTCGAGGATAAAGGCATAGTGAGCCTCCTACAATTGAGGTATTTGACCATGAATCTTTTGATTTAATTTATGATATGATATGAAATTTTTATACTATAAACGTTTTTTTCGATATTGGGGACACACACTCCTCTATCGTTGTATTTATTATCCAAGATTTTGAGAATTCCATGGTCGTTTTAAATTAATGAATTCAATTAGAAATCCAAAATAGTGGCACTGGAATATTCTTTCTTATCTACCATTAATGTGATGTAGTGTTCAATAATGAATGATTCATATTGGATTTGATCGTAATAGACCTAATCTCATATGATTTTATAATTAATATGTTTTATATTTTCATGTATTCATCATTGGTTAAGTTTTAAAAATAATATGTGATGTACCATTAAAAATATATTCCTTTTTTCATTTTAACCAATGAGTGGGATTAATATGAAGGACAAGCTATACTAATCAGGTTGAAAATTTAATAAATCATTTTCCAACCCTTTATTATACAATATATTCTATGTTTCCTAACTCAGGTGGCTTAAAAATGATGATTTATACATCATTTAATTGGTAGATATTATCATAGAGTTAAATTGAACTTTTTTTGGGTAGTCAATGGTGATCAGGGATCATTTGAATAAGATTATCTGTTAATGTAAAATTCCTATAATGAACATTTTTTTCTATCTTGAAAATATCCATGATATCACTTAAGTATGTGAGACTTATATTTAATTTTAGTAACACAACTCTTTGATTTTATCTTAATTTTATGGATGGAAATTCTTAAAGGTGTGGAAAATGTACAGTGACATTGCCATGTCACTATTTTAATTTTTTTTATTGATATGGGGAATTTAAATTTTTTAGAATTTTTGGGATTAAATTTTTTCAATTTATGTAATTTTCGATCATTTTAATGGTTAGTATGCATGTTTAAATGGAAACCCTTATGGGAATATTTTGCATGGGTAATTTGCATTTCATTTGTAAGTGAATGGTTAGTGTGCATAGGTAGAACACAGTTTTCCACAAACCATGTAATTTCTAGTACTAACCTTGTAAGTCATTTTGTTCTTGGTGTTTGGGTGAATGGATTGTGCATGGTTAGAAGAAATCATGTGAGAAAATGTGTATAGTGTTATAGGATCCTTCTAGTGGCACCTACATGGTATGTGCATGGCTTGGTAAACTATGCATCATAACCATGTGAGATATACATAATTTTTTAAAATTAATATTCCAGTTATATTCCCTATTTATTTTAAGAGTTATTTTACCCCTATCTTCCTCTAGTCATTTGGTTGACCCCATTCTAGGACCTTGGGTTCTCTCTCTCCCTCCTTTGATGATTTTTATACTCATCTCCACTGATTTCAAGTGGAATCATGTGGTGAACTCTTTTTTTATTCTAGTTCTTATCTTCTCCTCTTCCCTACACCCATTTCTTTTTAGCTTGTGTATATCCTAAAAACCCTATGGGATTGGATGGTTGGGATTAGGGTTCAGGGAGGTTCCAATTTTGGTATTTTGGTTTTATAGGGCTTATAGAGAATATTTTGTTTCTTGGTACATCTTCATCGTCGAATTCATCTCTTTACGACTTGGTTCTTCTTGTTTTGAGTTAGGTATTTTTTTTTAAATTCCTTTAAATATAATTTCATTTAACCATTGATGGATTATAATGACTTTTTTATTTAATTAAGACAAAATGTGATATATTTTTTTTATAAATTTTCAAGTGTAAGATCACTTGGAATAAAGGTGTTTTATGGGTTTTATAGATTATTGAAGTGTACATTTGGATTCCAAGTATTTTCTAAATATTACTATGAGTTTTTTATAATGTAAATTTGATGATTATATTATTTTGGCTCCATTTGGTTCATGAAAAAGAGATGGTTATGATTTAATGAGGAATTATTTGAATGAAAGTAATGGGTTGTCTTTTTTAAATTATTTAAAATGAAATGAAGTTATTTTTAATTAATATTATGATTTGTTTTACATGAGCTGATTTCATGGAAGGATTTAAAATAATTATTCCAAAATGGTTGAAATGTTTTGTCATTCCATTCTAGTTTTTATAGAATGTCTAGGTTAGCTCTATATAATGATTATTTAAAGATGTATGTGTGGACCTCCTTTGAGACCCTTATTATTTTTACCACATGATAAAAAAATTTATCACCAAGGGGGATGTTGTATATCCTTGTAATTTTTTTTTATGTTTATGCATGTAAAAATGGGTTGTTTCATGCAAGGGTGTTGGAGGTGATGTGTGAGATCAATTTATTGTGATTTATTATTTATCATGTGATGATTATTTGGACTTATCAGATGAATTATATGTCCCATATAGTTTGAAGAGACTACTAGGATTTTATATGGTTTATTTTAGGTTTTTATAGGGTTTTAGTCACATATTAAGGGTTGTATTACTTTTTTCTAAGGGATTTTCCCATGATTCCTTGTACATATTAACAATTTTTTAGGTGATCCCATTAAATTCATAGTTTGTATCCTATATATTTTTTATTGGTTTCTCAGAACCATCACTTATGTTGATTATTTTACTATGTTTTATTCATTTCTTGGTGATCATAGGAATTTATTTTCCATTTTAGTTATGGTTATAGTTAACTTTCCAATTGATTTACAAAATGGTTTAAAAATTAGTATTTTGAAAATTGGAGTGATTTTCTCATAAAAAAATATTTTGATAAATGTTTCTTAGAATGATGGAAGGTATTTGATCTTAGTTTTGTGAACTTATTAAAGGATCATATTTCTGTGGTTTAAAATTATTTGAATAAAATGTTTTGGTCATTCCCTTGATTACTCAAAGAAGGGGGTTGTTTTATAAAACTGAATATGGAATGTTAGTTGGATTCAAATTACCTATATATGGAAAACCTATTTTATATTTATAATTCAAACTAAAATTAATGATATTTATTATGAAAATGTTTTCACAAACACTTTGTTGAAATACTATTAGGCTTTTTTATCACACATTTTTCATACACAAATGATTGTATAAAACTACAATTCTTTCATTTCATTGCCTAGAAATTGATCTACTTCATTTTTTATGTCTATGTAATATGATGATGGATGATTCTAGGATATATTTAGTGACACCATTTTATGTGGAGATGGTTGGATGTGGTTTGGGATTGGTTTTATTTTCCCTCTTGAGATGGTTGTGTGTTATCCTTTCTATCTTGGATTTTTTTTGATTTTATATATATGTGACGTTTGACTTATATACAATTTATTAATTTATGCTTCTTATAATCTAGTTATATTGATATTGGTGTTCATTACATAGATCATTTGTTTCATTGTTATTGAAACTGTTTATTTTATTCAATAGAGTCTGATGCATGGATTGGTCAGGTCAGATACTTGGTAAATTTTTTATTGCCTATTTTATTATTAAATGATGGTGAAACCATTCCCAATTGTTCATTCATGATACTCATGAACTAGTTGTTAGCTCATGGGGATCAGGAATTCCCTTTGGGACAAGTGGTAGGTCAAGTGTATATCTGTTTATCCCTGTTTGATTCATTATAAATAGTGTCAAATCCTAGGTTATAAATATGTCCTAGGATCTTTAAGATCTATCTTAATATTTGTGAATTATGGTATTATATCGATAGGAATGTTTGGACTTTATAGGTGGGTACAAGGTGAGTCTAATTGGATCTTTCTCATCCTAACCCTAGAGTTACAAGGAATTTTTTATATTTTAATCATCAATTTGAGTTTTTTTTTATTATCAATGAATTTGGATATGAGACGATTGTACTTTTTTATCCCCATTGAGAAAACAATTTATTTTGTGGGTCCTCTCGAGCTTTGAGGTGAAAATTTAGGTAGAAACAAAGCCACACAATTATATTTCACAACATTGATAATCATACAGATCCCATTTTTATGGGTCTATAAACCATTTAAAGGGTTGTTTCAGGGTTGGAATATAGTTTCCTAACCCATGTCGTTAAATCATTCAAAATTCAATTTTCCCCCAAATTCATTATCTCATCTATTTTTCTTCCAAAATTGAATTCAATGGTGTGTACCATGGATTTGAGGTTAATAATGGGAGTATTATATTTAGTTTGTGTTATTAGATAATGTTTTTTATGTGTTGTTCCATGATTTTGGCCTCATGTTTTAAATAGTGTTAATTTTTTGTTTTGGTAAAATTGATTTGAGATGTTAAAAGAGATATTATGGGTGTTTTTTATAAATTTTTTTGTTATAATGAAGTAATTTTTTGTTCTTATGAAATACATTGAAAGTTATTAGTATCCATCTTTCATTTTGATTTGTATGATTTGTTTTAAATTTTAAATGTCTAATTTTATAATGGTTTTTGGTTTTTTAAATTGGTTTTTATGGTATAATTGTAGAAGATTATGATTACTATATGGTTTTTTGAAATTTTTTTATTTCATTATGAAATTTGAAAAAAAAAATTAAAGGTTATTAGAATTAATGAAAATGATTTAAAAGGAAATGGGGTTTTCATATAAAATATTCAAAATAAAAGTAAAATTAAGGAAGAATTTTTTTGTCATAAAACTCATGGATATATTTTTAAATAAAATAGAAAATTATTTAGTTTTAGTGGGTTTAACTTAAATGAAGTTAAATTTTTTAGGGCATGTGTTTCATTTTGTGAAATGATTTTTTTAAATACTTTTAAAATATGGTGATTTTAAAGAAAGATATTTTTAATGAGTTTTCTAATTGCAATGAAATGTTTACAAAGTTTATTAGGTTGTTTCCAAAATGTGAGTTCCATTAAAAAATGGGATTGATGAGCCTTATGAAATGGATGATGGTTTAATGAAAATGGAATTTTTTTAATGATTTTTTGTTTTATATTTTGATTTGGTAATATTTTTTGGGGTTTTCCCTTGGTTTTTATTGGAACAGTGTGGTTTTGTTTGGTTTGTGTAATTTCAATGGGTTTAATTCATGTTTCTCATTTCTTTCTTTGTTCCTCTATTAATGTTATTGATATAATGTAGAAATATTATCTTATAGGATGATTCATATGGTGAATCCTACTATTGTTTAAGTGTATCTATTTGATTATTAAATGTACCAAAAATATGAATAGAGTAGTGAATCCAGAACATTATTTTCTATAAGACATCTTAATTCACTATCCCCTATTTCATAGTGATCATGGTACTTTTGAGGTAATTTATTGGTTAGTTCATTTTGTTAAATCTTGAAAGTTGAATTATCTGGTGTATTCTTATGTGGAAACTTATAATATCATATTAATATCTTTCGGGTACTTTTATTTCTTGGTTTTGGACATTTATATTTGGATTTATATTTAGGTTATTTATGATGTTTTTTGGATGATTTTGTAATTTTATGGCCTTATTCATAATTATAACATGGTTAGGAAAAACCCTGAAGGTCATCCTATGAAATTTTGTTCTTTGTTTTTGTGGATTTGGTGGGGCACATGGTTAGTTTAAACTATATGGATCCCCCCTCAAACCATGAAACATGGTTTAGTGGGTAGCGCATAGTTGGTACATAGTTTGTCAAATTTTGTGACCAAATCATTCACCCCTTTTTAGTAGCCCATATGAGAGTGCCCGATTGGCACACGGATTGTTAAACTACACAGCTAAACCATGAAACTCTCTTCAGAGGCCCAGTAAGGGTGCATGGTTACTATTAACTGTGTGACATATCAGAGAAAACTATGTGATGGGAATTTAATTCTCTATAATTATTAATTAATGTACTAAAACCCCCATTTTAAATGATATCCTCATCCCATTATAACTCAACAAGTTAATTTGGATTTTGGAGGCTCTATAGAGATGATTTTTAGCTCTTGAAGCCCCATTTCATCAAGATCAAAGTTCTAATGGGTGAATTGGATCTCATCCAGTATGTGTAATCTCTTAGATTTGTAATTATCCATTCTAATTTTTACTTCTGTGGGAGTTATATATCCACATGTTTTGTATTGCTCTAGATCTTTCTTTATTCATTTATAGAACTAGGACTCTCCCTTGATCGTTCTAGACATTAAATCTTCATTGGTGGATACTGTTTTGTGGTGGTGATGTATTCATGATTTTAGGTAGGTGGTTCCATAAGTATTTTCCTTAAAATTTAAAAATTTATATTTTCATAATTTAAAATTAATTTTAAAATGTTTTTCAGACTATGAATTGAGAATATATTATGTTTGATTAAACAAATGCATGAAATTGTGAAATAAAACCCATTTTTCCATGGAATTGGACATGTTGGTTGGATTTTGAGAAAGCATATATTGAAATGAAAATTTATTTGATGAAATTATATTATATTTATTCCTGATAAAATTGTATTTAAATAAAATATGGTTTTGAAAAGCGTGAACTTGATACAAACCTATGATTTCATTTTAAAGTTGAAATGGAATGTTGAAACATGAAATTTGGCATTTAAACTATGATTTTTGAATTAAATTATAAATAACAAGTTTCCAATGATTTATTGATTGATTTATTGAAATCACATGTGATCTTGAGTAGCTAGTGGGTGACTAAGACAAGCACTCTTGGACTCAGACCCCCTCGTAATGGATTGATGATGTAAACTCTAGCTAAAAAAATTAAGTATGTTTTTCCAAATGATTTGTATATTCATTCTATCCCAAAAGAATGATCCTTAGGGATTTTTTCACACTTTGAGATATGATTGATTTATTTAGTACTGTGGGGATCATGTAGCCATGAAATAATGAAACTTAGTGCATATGACCATTTTGATTTGTTTTGGTTTGATTATTACATACCAATTTTTATTGAACTAATTTCTTCATGTCCTTTTATTTTATGAAATATTCATTTAATAATTTCATTCATATAGTTTCTATCTACTTTATTGGAAATCTAGTTTTACAGGAAATATTAAAATGATTTTTCATGCCTCATTTTTATTTAAATTGAATAATAAATTGTTTAATTATTATATAATTACTTAGGTAACATTTTGTGATATTCTACTGATCTATTTTTGTTACACCCTACCATTTCATTTGGTTTTTTTATATTATGTTATGGTAGTTCAAGGAAAAGTGAAAGATCAATTTTGAGTTAGTCAGTATTCTTTTAAACTAAGTCCTTAGGTAGTGGAGGGGATTAGTGAATTTGTGGTCCACTTTCAATATAAAGATTCTAGATAGCTCTCATTGTAGTAAGACATGAGTCACCAAGGGTGTTTGGGAGTATAATCATTAATGAATAAATTTATCTGATTATAGTATTTCTCTAAGCATGATCTGAGTATTTTTATATCCAAAAAATTGAATTATGTTTAATGTAATTGATATAGGTACATATTTTGATTGATTTGACGATATGAGTATCCTTGTATATTTTTTCGTGTTTTGTATTGATGTTGTGTGGTATTATTCCCCCAAAAATATGTTTCAATAATCCATATAAGTAATTAGCTATGAAAAAACAAAAAGAAAATTCTCTATTTGACTAAAAACTTATTGGTATATTGGTGCACCTAATCCATGCTCTATGATAGGTACTTACACCTATTTGTATTTAAACTCCAATAATTGAACCTTGAAGGGATGAAACTAGATATCATGCTCTGTAGTTTCTTTGGAAAAAACCACCAAATTTACAAGGTATGAATGATCTTAAAGTGGAACTTACTGGTTGAAAAATATTGATATACTTTTTGTGTTCTAGGAAATATTAGATTCAATAAAGGTGATATATACTACCTTCATGCTTGATTGACCTAGAAGTAGGTGGTGGGATTCTATGGTTACGGTGAAGAAACATGAAGGCTTGGAGTGGAAATACTTCAGATCTATTTTTATGGATACTTTTTTTCTAGAATAAATAGGTTTTTAGAAGTATATGAAATTTATAAGCCTCTAAAAAGGTTATATAATCATGAATTGGTATGACAAAAAACTTTGTTTAAATTGTTTAGTTTTCACCTAAGGTGGTATCAGATGAGAAGATAAAGACTTGAAGATTCAAGATGGATATTTGATTTGATATCTGATCATAGGTTTTCATGTTAAATATTTCCTCTTATATTGATTTTATAGATAGAAAATTGATGGTTGATATTTACCTGGATACTATATCTTGGCTGGAGTGAGTTCCTCTTACTCCCAAAGTATTTTTGTTATGAAAATAGAAAGTAAGATGATTATTTTGGAATATCTCAACAACATACATCATATAGAACCTCTACATAATTTGTAAAAGGCCCATTGACTTTATTACAATATGAAAACATTGGTTATTAAAAATAGTTTTGTAAAAATTTACTGATGATTTGTATTTGACGTAGTATCCCAGGACACCTATAGAAGTTATGTCGTGTATTTTATACCCTTCAAAATGGTATGGGATCATTATCACTTAAAGGAAGTTTGGTTTAGTAAGATTCATCAATATCTAAAGGCTTCCAGACATAGGCATCCAGAATATAGCTTCATTACATAGTGTAAGAGTCTACAGAGGATGTTGATGTGTGTCCAACGATAGTGAGAGGCTCCATCACTATGTATTTATCTCTAGTGACTACTCTATTTGATATTGGTGCATCTCATTATTTCGTATTGTCTTGCACTATGAATATGATAATCCTCCCTATGGAGACTATGTATTATGTATTGCATATTATTATTCCTCTCAGACCAAAGAGATAGCAGGGTATCTAATTCCCCTCTTATTCCTTCTCTTTATCAGAGATGGATCTCATATGGTTTTTTTATCAATATTATCTCTTGGGATCTCATTCTCAAGATGGATTGGATGACTTCCCATAAATCCTGAATTGGCTTTTATCTTCATAGGGTAACTTTTATTGACCTAGATTGGTGTGATATTTTTTCTAGGGAGAATGGTACTTGAGGTCGAGTAGTGTTAGAACCACATCTTTTAGAGTTTGGTAAGGATGATATATAATTTCCCTTTTGGCCTAAACTATGAATATTTGATTTGGGATCTTCTTCCAGTGTTTTTTGCGTTTCCCAACTTGTTTTTATCTTATCTTTCTAGATTACCACTGGTAAGGGAGGTTCATTTCTATATTTACATTTTACCAGGTAACTAACCTATATTTATTCCCTATTATCATATAAAATCAGATAAATTGAAAAGTTAAATACCAAATTTGATGATTTTTTTAATAAATACTTCATTCTCCTAAGTGTGTATTAATGGGTGGTGCCTATTCTTTTGGGGAATAAAGACAAAAGATCCCTTAACATTTTTTTATTACCAAAAACTAAATTGATTCATGGAAAATTACAAGTATCAATTTATTTAGATTGATGATTTATTTGATATTTTGGAATGGGATAAAAGGTTCTCGAAAATTGATCTTTTTTCTGGTTATTACCATCTAAGAATCAAAGTGTTTGATATCCCAAAGATCTGTTGTAAGTGGGTACCCTAGACCCAAATCATGTATACACTTTGATTAAAATTACATATATATAGTTTAATATATAAATGTTTTTATCTAACCATAATAATGATTATAATTTTTTTCCACTATATTTATGGTAATTTTCATAGATTACATGTCATATCAAACGGTCATTGTAGTTACCAGGCTATAATGAGAACCTAGAGATACCATGACAATAATATTAAACATATTTCCTATAGTCCAAATAAATCATAATGAGATGAAAAATATTATGTGTGTCCATCAAGTGACGGGTGCTCATAAGCATTAAGACATTTTCTTATGAAGTTTTTACTTAGTGATCTCGAGTAGATGAGATCATAGGGATTGAACCACCAATAGGACCACAACGTGTTTTAGGATTCATTGGTTGTTCCTAAATATGAACATGTGTATTGGTCTCGTGAATTGATATTGTTATCAATGTGTAATATTTTATTTTCTTCTTTTATGCAAGGTATAAACCATAACATTTAATTCATGAAGAGGTAGCTTTTTTGGGTATCTCTTTGGTGGTATGGAATTTCTTTAATGATCAAGATAGAATTTTTATCATCCGAGTTGAGGAAGTGATATATCTATCTTAGTTGATTCAAATGTTTGTACCTTCACTAAATCCATGGACATAGTAGAAGAAACTAAGTCTTTTTAGATAGATCAATGAGTAATAAAGCATGAATGGATGATGACAGAAACATTGTATCATACTTTATGAGATATCCTAAGAAAAAGTGATTATATTAAATTGTTTTGGTTTTTAGAGAGATTTTCATTACTATGAATATTACTTATCTCATTAGGGGCATCGATGGGTTTCTAGACTCCTCTCATGGTCCGTGAATAGTATTCACTACTATCAAGATAAGAGTCTGTATGGTCACACACAATAGTGTATTCAAAAGTTTTCCCAATTCTGATGAATAGAAGTATTGGACTTGGTGGGAGCCACCATGGGGTCCAAGATATGTCTAGGTATTACATGATCGACAATGAATTAATAAATAAATTATTATTAAAAAAATAATTTGCGTATAATTTATTTATTAAAATTTTTCACATGTTATTAAGTGAATACAAGGAAAAAATATTATACGGACGAATATTATTTAAATATTCAAGGTAAGTTAAATATATTTGGAATTAAAAATTTATTTAAAATCTAGGTTTTATCATATAATATATTTATTATATATTATAATTATTTTATTAAATATAAATGACATTTATGATGTAGTTACTTCATCATAACCTGTCATTTATTTATTATTTATTTGGAACTACTTATATAGGGGTTGGGATCTTTTTTTGGGTAACTAACTTTAGTTATATAAGTAGGAGGGAGTTTATCTTATAGAAAATATTCATACCCATTCATTTGAGAGATCCTCTCTCCCCATTTCCTCATCCTCGAGGGATAAATCCCCATTCAAGGAGTTTGATCTTCGGTCATCATTTTGGATCGAAGTAATGGGATTGAGGTGATTATAGGGATGTCAAAGGATTTGTCAATGCTCTATGCTATCTCTCGAAATATTATTGTCGATATTAATGAATTCTCTTGAAGTGTGTGTGGATGATCCAGATTGGTTCATCCTTGGAACCTTTGAGCAACGATCACCAATGATGAGATGTAGTCGAATGCATCACTGATTCAAATGATGTAATAATTCATGTTTTTTTGTGCTTAAGTAATTCATTCAAGATCCTAAAACCTTTATCGGGGTATGTATCATTGCAGAAAATGAATTTTAGTCACTCTGGGGATGAAAATTTTTAAATCCCCAACTCACTAGCTTCTATTGTGCACCTTAATACCAATAATTGGTATCAGTGGAATCACATTAATTTTTTGAGACTGGAAAAATTAATTTACTTAAAATTAAGTAGAGGGATACATTTTTGTCTCAATGTATTCTACCATGCATTGATCCGATCTAGTATGGACATGTCATGAACATATGAAAAAATTAATACAAATTATTTTCTACTTTTCAAGAATTAAAAAATTGAGGGACACATTTATTTTTGATTTTTAGAAGAATCTTCTAGTTACCCCAATATTTCCGTCTAGGTTCCAGCCAAAATCCAATCATCATAGAGGTGTCATTCAGTGATCATTTCCTCCACACTATTTTAGTTTTTTACAATAAAATAAATATCTATATTAGTAATTGGTGAATTTTATTAAATATTTATTTTAATGGAAGGCTAGTGTGGGTTTTCAAATAAAACAAAAAAAGGATCATGGATCGGTTGGGTAAATAAACAAAAAGAAAGAAAGAAATTTTTATTGAAGTTTTATTAAATTGTGGAAATCTATTTTTCAGAGAATTAATGTTAAAAAATGAAGAAAAAAAATTAAATCTTCGATTGGAATCATACTTTACTTCCCTTCACCCCAACCACTGTTAGTCGCCACTATAGCCTCCACCAATAGGTTCCCTTACCTTTTCGGCCTACTCTGATCTCAATGAATTCCCTCACAAGAGTTACCACATATTCCACCCACCAGCACATCACCTTCCTCCCAGTCAAACCCACCCCCATTCTATGAATAATTTCATGTCCCGATTTCCGATACTACCACCCAGGCCGCAATCACTCACATGACCTGTTGGTCTCTTCCTACCTAACATCGCTGCACCACAATGTGCTCCTACAGTCACCAACTCTTCCTTCATCACATCATCCTATGCATATGAACCCCACCGATGGAATTACATAGTACTCGGTAAGCCTTTTAAATTCTATTTGGCCCCACTTTCTGCATCTCGAACCACTACATGGACCCCTTCAGCAAACCATTGCTCAATCGGCTATCTCATGGGCTAGGGCGGGTCTTCTCGACCCGAAACTGTCCTAAATGTGTCTTATCGACTCAGAACCACCATGTATAGGTATTCTCAACCTAGAACCCCCTGGACAATTTCTTCCCAAATCAAAATGGTCTTAGATGGGGTCAGCCTAAAATAGGTCTGCATGGGTTCGGTAGGACCTGTAATAGCCCTGGGAAGGTTCTGGGGCTCATAACATTTTTAAATATCCCAAATATTAATTTATTAGTTTTTTTATATAAAAATCCTAATAATAATATTTTATTGTTAATTTAACATTGGTTTAAAATTAAATTAATTTCAATATTTATTAAAATTAAAATTATTTGAATTAAAATTATTTATTTAATTTATTTAATTTCCCTTGAATGTAAATGAATTATATTTTAATTTTTATGACACATTTAATTTACCAATAGACTAGTATCATGCGTTGACCAACAATTGTTTGTCTGAGTTAATTTTATATGGTAAATTATTACAACTACTTGTCATGATTGTAATATCTAATTAATTTTTTTGACAGTATGTGCATGATATTTTTTTATTTTAATATATATAATGAATGAACATCCATCAGTTTATCTATATGTATTTTTCTCTTCCTAAGAGTCCCTTGCAAGAACATGAGTGTATTTTTATTATGACAATGATGTTATAATAAGTGTACCAGGACAAGACATGGTGGATTTCTAGATGATATTTGAAAACAATATACTATAGTGTGAGTTGAATCATGAGTCATGACCCAACATAGGTATGATACCCACTAGGTCATGATTAATCCATTGAGTATAAATTGATCAACCAATTATTTATTCTCAAGATCAATCATGTAGTGTTTTTATTTAAGAATTTTTAATTATTTTATCAATGTGTATATTTGCGGGAAAAACATAAAATAATTTATAAATAATGCATAAAGATGCAGTGAATTTTTTCTATTAATGGGTGTTTAGTATTTTATTAAAAAAATAGTATATAATTATTTATCATAAACATATTGCATTCATTGCAAAATAATATAAACCTTCAATGTATTTTTATATAATTAATTCCTTCCATCATTTACATTTGAACAAAACCGAGTGTACAGGGTACTCAGTGGCCCAATTTGAGGGTACCTCTTACTATTGGGGAGTTATTATGTAAATGACAGGTTAACATAACTAAATATATTATAAAATAAGTATCCATTACAATTTAATAACCACTTTAGAGTAAAATCAATGAGGGAGTCAAGGTTGTGATTCTGAGAAGATGGGACTTCACTCAATATTTAGTGGAGCTACAAGTCAATATGGTTTTCTTGTTTGGTTCCTACCTTGGAACTCTCCAAGTATTAGAATATCCATGGCTTGGAATATTAATATGTGTTTTAAGGATATCTTTCAATATAATACTCAAGAGACAGAGTATTTTGATTCTAATAATTAGGAATACTAGGGTTTGGTAAATATTTGGTTACATGAAATGATTTAATTAATTTATCAATAATTCCTAAAAGGTGATCTAGATAAAGCACTAAATAATAAATTTTTTTGTTGTAGATAAAATGTAAATAAACACCACTAGTAAATAATCATTGTGATTGATTCTGGATAAAAAAATATCATAACCAACCATAAATTCCAGGATTAGTTCATGGTCTTGTGCATATTACTACATCAAGAGAGGAATATTTAGGTGTTGGAGTCCTCATTTCCTACTGATCCTCCTCAAAAATCAAGCAACGTGGATAATTTCAAATGGAAAAAAGGAATATAGATAACGCACTAGATGTATAGTTTATCATGTTTTCATATATTCCTATCCAACTATAGAAAATACATGATTATAAAGATTTCTACAAGATGATAACTCATCTCTAATAGTTATATCTAGAGATAGAAAATAAATAAAGGTAGGAAATATCCAGTGAACTCTATAGGTGTTGGCTAGCAGAAGGGAATCAATCAGGACCTCATGTACTTAAGATGATTAGGAAATAAGAGAGACTTAAAGCCCTTGGGTACAAATTGAACCAATAACTAGAAAATAATCACTTTCTTTCTTCTTTATCACAAAGTTTTTTAACATTTATTTTTAATTAAAATATCAATATCATGGAAATTTTACCCCTAGATCTTTTGGAATTAGTTATCCAAGAATATAATGATATTCAAAATCATGATATCTTATAAAGTAGGAAGCACAACTTATGTCATTATATTTTCTTTATTTATTATTCATTTATCTAAATGGATAGACATACCTTATTCTACTATGGACTTGTATTTACTGATGTTACTAATATAATGATAAACTATCCCCAAGATACCACTTTCTTAACTTGGAAGCGGAAAATTTTGTCTTTATTATTCAACAAATTCAAGAACACCAATGACATGCCCAACATAATCTAAATAACCATGACTTCAATTTCATTGTTCTTTCCTTGCATAAAATTAGGTGATAAAATTGTACACATTGATAATGATATCAAGTCAGGATTATAATATAAATGTTCATATATCAGAACAACTAATGATACCTAAAACATGTGTTGTTTCTATTGGTGAGTCAGTCCCCATGATCTCATCTACGTGAGATCACCATTTGGGAAGTTCATGAGGATAATTCTATATTATTATGATCCCCTAGCACCTGATATCCACACATCATCTATTTCATGTTAGTATTATGTATCTATAACCTATAATATATGATCAATATTACAATCTTGGTATCTCTAGGTTATCATTATTGCCTGGAAACTGCAATATCCATTTTGATATAACATGTAATATAAGTACATTACCATAAATATAGTGGATGTATAAGAATAAAAACAATTATGGTAAGATAAAAATAGGTATACATCAATCTATATACATGTAATGGAAATAAATTTACATAGATGAGTTTGGTCTTAGAAACACACCTACAACACTCCCACTTTCACTAGATCCAACTACTAAGAAGTCTTAACCCACTAGCTCTCACATGTGAATCACGATTATATTGAGATATGGATTCATTCAAGGGTTATTTCATGTTATCCTCTATGACTAATCAACTAATTATTAATTCAACTCCCTGAGTAAAATCCCTCAAGAGATGAAACTTCCAAAGTATATGATTTTCCCTCCAGTGTGACCAGGGATCCTTGGAAAGAACCACTACAATATTATTATCACAATAAACTAAAATAGGTTCTGCACTTTTTGGCACAAACCAAATGTATGAGACAAATTGTTTTTTATAGATATACTCTTTAGCTACATAAAAATACATGTTATACTCAAATGTTTCTATATATTTGGTGACTAAAGGTTTCTTTGATCTTATAAACCTTAGTACACCACCATTCAGGGAAAAGATATAACTTGATTGTGATTTCAGATCATTATGAACTATCTAGAAACTAGTTTCATTGTATTCTCTCACAACTAGTTACTCATATCCTTCATACTATTGAAATAGTGGGTGCTCTAGACCCAACTATTGAGTTCTTCTAATTACCATATCATGTATATAGTTAGTTATGCATGATGTCATCTTACCATTATAGTGTAGACTTTTCTACATCCACTATTGAAATGGTAATGTCCAGAGATTAATTGTCATATCGAAAGGTTATAACAGTTCCCAGGCTATAATGAGAACCTATAGATACTATGACATTAATCTTAAATATATGTTCTATGTTCTAGATACATCTTACTGATTGGACACAGTAGATGTCTGACCATCAGGTGTCAGGGGATCATAATAATTGAGACTTCTTCTCATGAAGTTTGCACTTGGTGATCTTTAATAGTGATATCATGAGGACTGACCCGCCAATAGGAACACCGCATGTTTCGGGTGTCATTGGATGTTCCTATCTACGATCATGTGTAATGGTCTCTTGACTTGAGATCATTACCAATGTATGTCATTTCATTGTGCATTATGATGCAAGAAAAAAACCATGGCAATGATTTCGTGGTGAGGAAGTTTGTGTCGGGTGCATCATTGTTGGCATGGCATTAGTTGAATGCTCAAGAAATGATTTGTCACTTCCGGGTTATGGAAGTAATATATCTCAGGCCAGGATGATATGGATGGCAGTACCTTTATAAGACCATTTCCATAGAAGTCAAAGGTAAATCCATCCAGTTAAATCAACAAACTATAAAGCAAGAAAGGGGCGAGGACATGTGATAACAACCTAATTTTAGAGATATTACAGACAAAAAATTATATTACATAGTGTGTGTTTTGTAGGATGGTTGTTGCTGCTGTGACAATCATTATTTCTTTAGGGGCCATGATGGGTTTCTAGATCCCACTCTTGGTCTGTGAATACTATTCACTACTGTCGAGATAAGGGCCTAGAGGATCACACACAATATCATATTCAAGAATCTACTATATACAGTTGAATAGGAGTTTTGAACATGGTGGGATCCACCATTGGTGTTTTGTATTTTTCCAAGGTTAAACGATCACCGATAAAATAAATAAATTCATATTATTCAAGATTAGAATAATGAGTATTTAATTTATTTATTAAATGTATTTACATGTTTTAGTAAATACATGAAAAATATTAATTGACGGATATTAAAATTATTCAAGGTTCAATTAATATTTAAGGGAGTGATGAGTCGAGTTAATGACTCAATTATTATCATGTAATATATTTTAATATATTACAAGTAAATGATAATAATATTTATGACTCAATTTAGTAGTCATAAATGTCGTTGATAGTGAGTTCTGTATTCGGGGCCGATGAGGCGATACTGAGTATTTTATTTAAACACTATAAATAGAAGAGGAGGGTATTTTGCCAAATACGATTTATGGAGCTTCTCTATCCTCTCATCTCTCCCATAATCTAGAGAGAGATACTCTGGATCCAAGGAGCTCATATGGATCTCTCTCTTGGGCATCACTAGAGAAGTGATGTAGTGATTGTTGGAGCATCGAAGGCATTGTCGCAATTATGCGCTAGCACCCGGATTACGGCGAATGGTGCTCCTGCAGATTCCTTGAAGTGTGTGTGGAAAATATAGAGGAATTCGACTTCGGATTCTTCAAGCAACGATCGCCAATGGCGAGCAGATTTTGTGCATGTCTTCAGAATTAAACTAGGTATTTTTACAGTTTATATTTGTGCTTAAAGCCCTTCAAGAAAGATCCTAGGATTTAATCGTGCAGCTATTCAATGACGTTGACAATTTTACGTCGATCGTCGGTGGAAAAATTTTAAAACCCGCCTATTTGGGGCTTCCGTTGCGTGTCTGGTTCCATCACATACACCAAAAATATACCTTTTATATGTCTCAAGTATTTCATGATATTTTTCATAGAGGCATAATGCATCTATCCTGAATTAACTTGATATTTTCCCACCATGCATAAACTAAAGGAAACATCAAACCTGGTACATATCATGGCATACATCATAGATCCCACTATTGAGGCATAAGGTATTCTAATCATTCTTTTAATCTCATCCTATTTTTGGACTCATTTTCTTAGAGACATTGATATCATATGACATTGGAAAGAGCCCTCTCTTGGATTGTTTCGTATTTCACCTTTTTAGTACCATGTCAATATATGTACTTTGACTTTTCCCAAGAAAATGTTGAGATATATCTCTATAGACCTTGATGCCTAGGATATAGGTTGCCTCTTATAAGTCTTTTATGAAGAATCATTTACATAACCAATTCATAACTGATTATAAGATGTTCACTCAATTTCCCATAATTAATATGTCATCAACCTATAACACTACGAAGAATATAGGATTACCACTAACCTTCTTATATACACATGGATTTCTTTTATTATTAACTAAATCAAACTCTCTCACGACCTCATCAAAATAAAAATTCCATGATCATGATGCCAAATTCAACCCATAAATGGAACTATGTAGCTTACAAGCATTATTAGAACTCCTTTACATAATAAAACCTTTTTTTAACCATATATAGGTATTCAACCAACCTCCTAGTTAGAAATGTTTTTTTACATCCATTTTCAAAATTTCATAATCATAGAATGTTGTTATTGTAACTAATATTCTAATGGATTTTAGTACTGTTGATAGAGATAGGGTTTCTTCATAGCCTATTCATAGATGTTTAATGAAACCCTTAACTTCCATTTTTGACTTATAATTATATATCATAGCATATATGTCTAGTTTTTTTATGAATACCCAATTTCAAATAATGGGTTTTACAATAGCAGGAGTGTCTACCAAAATCAAAAATAGATTTTAGTTTATAAACCTTATCTCAAAATTCATAAATTCTTACCATTTATTATAATCATTTCCTTATATAGCTTCCATATAGGTTATAGTTCTTCATTATATGAGAGGAATGTGTAACCTGACTCAGTGACAAGAAAACCATTACACTCTAGTTTTCTAACCTATTGAATTGACCCACACTATAATTGTGTATCAGGAACATCTTAATCTCATCTATCTCTAATATATATAGTTCGTGTACCAACTCTCATGTTTTTAGAGCATCAAATTCATTGAATTAAATAATTCTCATACTATTTTCATTGGAAATGTGTCCCCTTTATACTAATATGGAATTCCTTTCCACAATAACTTTTCTATTTGAAGTTTTATATTTATAATATCCTTTGGTTTCTTTAGGGTGACCTATAAAGATTCACTTCATGATTTAGGATGATAATTTACCACTTGGCATAGTCTTGGAAAAATCCCTACATCCCCATACACTTTTGTTTAAAATATTGTGTTTCTTTCCAAAACATAACTCATATGGAATCCCATTTATTGCTTTAATTAGTACTCAGTTAATTGAATATAATGATGTCTACAATGTGTATCCTCAAAAGTATAATGGGAGATTTATTTGACACATCATTGATCTTACCATGTCAAGAAAGGTTTGATTCCTCCTTTAACTTACACCATTCCAATGAGGTGTATTTGGAGGAGTGAGTTGGGATAATATCCCACACTCCTTTAAGTGATCAATGAAATCTTGTTTAAGATAATCTCCACCTCGGTTTGAGAATTGTTCCGTAATTTTATTTCTAATTTTTTTTCTACTACATGTTAGTATTTATTAAACATCTAAAAGGAATCTGACTTATTCCTCATTAAGTATCTATATCCACATCTTATATACCCATCGGTAAAATTAATGCATTATGAAAACCACCACTTTCATCTACTAGAAAAGAACCACATACATCAGTATGAATTAATTCTAGAAATTTAGTGGATCTTACTATTTTCCTAGAGAAGGGTTCTATGGTCATTTTCCCTTATAAACAAACATGACATACATCCATGGGTTTTAACTTAGGTGAGTCTAGAAACTCTTCTTGATGTAAATTTTATAAATGCTTCTCATTTACATAACCAATCCTAAAGTTCCATAGGCGGGTGTTATATGAGTCATTTTGGTTGTTTTTACCATAGATTTCCATTATTTGATTTCAATTTCAAGTATATATAATCCATTTTTATGATATTCCCTACCATAACATATGTTATCCTTATAAAAGAGACAATGTTTATTTCCAAAAATGAAATACAATCCCATAGTGTCCAGAATAAACATTGATATTATGTCTCTAGTAACTAAAGTAACATAATAATAATAATTTAGTAAAATAACCAAACCACTAGTAATATTTAGGTGATAATCTCCCACTACCTAGGTTTCTAGTCACATTCCATTCATGTCTCGGAGATCCCCCCCCCCCCCAACCCTATTCAATGTTTTGGAATATACTTTTTTCTTATATGTGATGAAAAATGTGTGATTCACATGCTATATCCAATTCCCAAATTATAGGTAAAGATATATTTAATTCAATGAAAAAAATTCCATAATTAAAATTATCACCATGATTATTCTTCCCAAATATGCAATTTTTTTCAGTGGTATTTCATGATACTTGAAAATAATACAGCCACCTACACATTTACCTCCCTCTGTATCCTTGTCCTTTTGGAAAGTCTGTGCATTTGTGTCTTTGGCTTGGGTTTATCCTTAGACCCCTTATCCTTTACCTTCCTCCTATTTTTCACTATATGATATATCTTCTCTCTTACTTACCACATCATAGAGAGAGAAAGTCAAATTTAAAGAGTTTGATCTTCGATCACTATTGTGTATCAAAGTAATGTGATTGTAGTGATCATCATGACACTGAAGGATTCATTGGATCTCCATGCTAGCACCCATAATTCGATTATCAATGTTCACCCAGAATATTGAAGAATGTGTGGATGATATAGAGGGGTTTAACCTTAGATCCTTCAAGAAATGATGAATGGTGACAAGTTATAGATGAATGTGTTTTTGATTCAAATGAGTTAATCATTTAGGTTTATTTTTATGGTAAATTAATTCATGAAAGATCCTCAAACATCTAATGGGTCTCTGATGATTGTATAGGAAAAAATTTCATCACTCCAGTGATTAAATTTTTTAATTACCAAGCCCACCAACTCCTGTTATGCACCTCAGTACCAACAAGATCATTTTATATAATAGGTATTCCCATTATGAGAACCTTGTTATACCATTTGTTCTAAAAATTCATCTGGTAGTTATTATATTTATGATGAATAGTATATTTCATGAGTATATTTATTTTTTCACGGTGGTATTTTTGGATGACCTCTTGGTTTACTCTAAAACCAAGGAAGATCATGCAACTCATCTAAGAGAAATTCCAAAAATGTTGAGAGATCACCAACTATATACCAAAATATTAAAATGTATTTTATATATTTGGGAAGGGAATTTATTAGGATATGTGGTCTTATAATATGGTTTTTTAGTCAATCCTAATAATGTGAAGCTTTTTATGACATCATAACCACCATGTAATGTTTTTGATATTTGTAGATTTGGGGGATAAGCATAGAATTACCATTGGTTCATTAAAGATTTACCAAAGTTTAAATATTTGATGATATCTCACCCTTAGAAAGAATAATATTTATTATGGGATTCAAAATTTCATAAATATTTTGACTAATTAATGTGGCTTTTGATTTTTTTTCACCAATGTTGACTCTTCTAAAGGTTGTGCAAGATTATGTGGTATTTTGTGATACAACTGGATTGAGTTTAGGTTGTGTTCTCATTTTGGGTAATCATGTGGTGACATGTAGTTCCTAAAATATTATAATATATGACATTAACTATCCAAATAATGATATTTAACTCATAGTAGTGATGTATGCTCCTATGATTTGGTAGCATCAAATTTTTTGAGAAAGGAATTTCATTTATTCTAACAAAAAAATATTGAGTTATATCTTATTAGAAAAATATTTGAATCTCTATCATAGAAAATGGGTGAAATACCAATAATATTTTGATTTTTAAATTTCCTACCCCCTAGTAAGGATAATTTCATTATTAATGATTTTAAAAATAAAATTTCATGTTAGTACATAAAAGAATCATCAGAAGAATGGTATTTGATGGATCTCTTTTCCCATTTTCATTTAGGTATTTGGGATGATGAGACCAAGATTATTCAAGAAATCATTCAGTTGACCTATTATGTATTTTTTATGATTCTTCAGGAACAATAGCTCGATTATTATTTTTATGGAATTAGGGACTCTCTTTATTATGGGTAGACCTTTGGTGAGTGGTCATTATTGAATTATTATATCCTACATTATTGGAGCTGGTATATCATACCTTTTTCTATGAGAAAAGTTGTGATAGAGGATTTCAATATTTCTCAGCAGGGGGTATGACCTAGAATCCTGAATATGTTCTATGATATATGTCAGTGATTTTGGTGACCATGTATTGGATGATATGTCACTATTTTTTTCTTATAATACCTATCAACATGCCAAGGTTGATCCCAAAAAACCTTTAGGTTAACTTTAGGCCCTTTCTATGGGGAACACATTTTTTGCACATTTTTTTTCAAATGATGTTGTAAAACTATAAAACCTCTCCTAGTATCCCTAGTATCCCTAGTGGGATCACACAATTTTTCGAAATGTGAGACTAAACCATGAAACTCTCTCCAAAAGCCTAGTTAGGGGACACAGTTAGTCACACAGTTAGCACCAACCCTATGGACTACCCCAAGAAACCTTGTGATGTGAATTTAATTCTATAAATTTCTTAATTAAAGTCACAATACCCCTATTTTAAAATATATCTCCTCGAATTAAAACATTTTATGGTCATTTGGATTTTTGAAGCTCTCTAGAGAGGATTTTGCCGGCTCTAACCCCATTTTTTCACAAATCAATGTGTTAGTGGGTGTATTGGATGTCATCTAGTATGTATAATATATTTGATTTTGAATTATATATTCTCACATTCTATCTTTATTTTTGAATATAGATCCTCATGTTGTTGATGTATCTAGATCATTCTTTAGTAATTTTTGGAGCTAGGACTCTCCCTTGATTTTTCTAGCCTTCAACACTTTGCTGGTGGATCCTGTGTTAGGGTGGTGATGTTATAGTGATTTGATGTAGGTGGTTACATAAGGATTTACACTAAACTTCAAACCTTTATTGTTTTTTATTTTGATTTTAAATTAATTTTAAAATAATTTCTAGAACCTTAATTGAGAAAATTTGATTTTTTATTTCAAGAAATCATGGAATTTTGAAATAAAACCATTTTAAAAAATAACTGAAAATAGTGAGTAGATTTTGAGAAAGGAAAGATTAAAATGAAAATTTATTTGATGAAATTATTTTATGCTGATTCTTGAGAAAAATTTATTTAAATGAAGGATAATTTTAAAAGGCATGATCTTTTTAAAAACCTATGATCTGGTTTTGATATTGAAATGTAAAGTTGAAACATAAAATTCATCATTTGAACTTTGAATGATCAATTGGTTTGAAAAGAATGATTTTATCATGATTTATTTATTTATTTATTTATTTTTTATTAAAATCAAATGTTAACCTGAGTAGTTTTTGGGTGAATTGGACAAGCATTCTAGAACTCTAACCCCTTAGGAATGAATTAACGATGAAAATTATAACTAAACTAAATTTGGAAACATTTTCCCCAATGTGTTGTTTGTTGATTCTATCTCAAAATACTAATACTTAGGGATGTGTGCACACTTTGAGTCATGATTGATTGACTGGGTAGTGTGAGGATCATAGAGGTGAGAACAAATGAAAATCCGGGCATATGAAAATGGTCCATTGTTTTTAATTGATTATTACATTCTAAGGTTTATTTAATTGATTTATTCATGTCCTTTTATTTTATAATTTTTTTTAATCCTATTTTTGAAATAATTTTTATTTACTTCATTTTAATGATTTCTTGACTAGTAAGATTAAAATTATTTGTTGTGCCTCATTTTTATTTAAGTTAAAGAATGAATGGTTAAATTTTTATATAATTGCTTATGGAAAATTTACTAACATCCCACTAGGATATTTATGTCACTTTTTATTTTATATTGGGAATTTTTAGAATATTATATGCCTAGACTAGAAAAAATAGAAATGCCACTTGGAGTTGGTGAGTGTGCTTGACTATAAGGACCTTGGGATATGGAGATGAAAAGAAGAGTTGTGCTCCACTAATTATTCAGAGATTTTTGGAATTTTTCATGACTTATATTATTTCATTTATTGGATGATGTACCATTTTGGGATCATTATCTATTGGATTATAGTATTTTTTTCCATTGAGGAGTGGTTGGAATACCGACTATTCACTGATTTATCTTCCTTTATTCTATATTTATCAATTTTTATTGTGGAAAAATCATTCCCTCTAACCATTTATTAATTACTGAATGTTGTTCATCAGCCCATGGGGATATAGAATTCCCCTTAGGCCATGTCAGTGTCATATTGAGTATGAATGTTCCAAGGTATTCAGGTTGGTTTGTGACAAACCAATATCGGGGTGATTTTTTATTTTGGAATTAAACTCATTGATTTTAGAGTAGGTTGAGGATCCTGAGGTAATTTACAAAATATTATTTCTTTGTGGATTTTATAGTTCCTCATTTTGATGTGTTAATTATTCTAGTTTTCCTATGCCTTTATTTTTTATATTTTTTCTTGTGGTTTTTGTGTGTAACTTTCTATGATTGATTTTTGATGGATTGGACATGGTAATGCCTTTGGGGTGTGTTTCGGGTGATTAGTACAAACACAGAACTAGTTGATATTAGGCACTATATAGTATTATCTTGAATCATATTTGATTCACCCAGAGATGGTACTCTATATATAAGGTTTAGGATCACCCCATCCATTTAGTTTCCTGACCCAAATTTAGAGCCTATGTCATTTCTCTTTGAGGTATGATTTTCATTAAGGTATATTTTAACCTTTTGGTGATATGTGAGACTGGGGATTAGGTGAAATATCATTATGATAATTTGGAGGTTCTATAGGTTGTGGTGACTTTTTAGATATTAGGGTGATTCTTGAATGGTTGTTATGGTTTATGGAGTATTTTTATTTCCATTTTCTACTTAGCGGTAGTATGTTTTCTTTGGAGTTTATTCTCTCTTGAGAGTGTTTATTTATTATTTCACTGATTATAGGAATTATAAATGGTGGGGATAACTATAACAGTTCTAGATTTTCCTAGATTTGTTTTTTTTATAGTTATGAGTGGGTTTGTTCTTGGATATGTTTTTATATGAATGAAGATTTTATTTAAGTATTTAAAGAGTTGTGTGTTTTTTGGGTGCTCTGTTCTCACTAGAATCTATTAAACATTCATGTTCTTCACACCTCTTATATAGTTTTTGAGTTTTTTGGTTTCCCTTCACTCATACATTAATCAATGAATTTATATAGGTATAAAGTTTCATGGTATGGAGAATTTGTATACCCTCATGTCACATTTTTTTATATTTTGTATTAATCTGTGGTGTTTTAAAATTTAAAAAATTGTTGGCTTGAAAATATTTAATTTTTGTAATTTTACCTATTTTTTATGGTTATTAAAAAAAATTGATGGAATCCTTATGAAAATTATTATGTGGGTGGTATTCAAGTTCATTTTTTAATTTCATGGTCAGTATGGACAAGTAGTGTGTGGTTTGGTCCAAAGAAAGTGATTTCCAGTGCTAACCATGCAAGTCCTTTTAGGATTTATGGTATTAGAAGAGGGATTAAACATGGTTAGGATGTGATGAATCCATTCATAATAATTTACGTTCCTTCTAATATGATTACTTTTTTCTATGTGTGCTCTCAAAATATTTATGATTTTATCTAAGTAAAGCACAGGGGCTAACCTATGTCGTTATTTTAAGGGTTTTTTGGGGCCAATCATTCTCTAATTAAAATTAAATTAATATTTTTTAAAATTTTAATTTTTTATGTAATAAAATTAAAATAAATATAGTTTTGTTAATTGATAATTAAATACCAAAATTAATTATGCATATACAACGCATACACAATGAATGCAAACAGAATGAATTTAGAATGAAAGGAGATATTCTTGAGAGAATCACACAGATTGAACCTTAATTATCTTTTTTTTAGTTTCAAATTTACTTAATTACACACAAAATCATATGTGTGAACAAAATCTTCTGCCTATCTTTATGAATATATAGTGCACTCGATCGAATACACTACATATCCACCTCCACAGTCGAGGGAGAATATTACAAAAGCGAAAGCTAAATCTCTGGTGGTAAGTGGAGACACAATAGCTCTTTTCCAACTAATATATCTATAGAAATAAGTATAATAAACTAATAAACATTTAGAATGACCATTAAAATAAATTTTTCCATCACTGGATTACACCCCTGGGAACTTCCTCTGGTTAGCTACTCATGATCATGATTATAGGAGTTCATAGTTAAAAAGAAAATGGGGAGAGAAAACAAAAGGGAGATAGAATAATAGAGAATAGAGAAATATATATTTAAAACATGACATGAAATTATAGAATAAAAATAAAATAAAATATGAGACTAAAATATAGAATAGATTCTTCCAAATATTCTGTGTAGCGGCTGATCCATAGAAAGGTTATGGAGTTACAAATTTATAAGGAGATGAGTGAAATATTCTAGATTTAAAATTTTTAACTGAAAGATTATGCATGGGAGATACATTTAATGGTATATTTTGGAAATTTTGTCTTCTATAAAGTTGTTTCACTATGTCCTGGTCCGGTGACCACCAAATTTAAGCTTTATTTTCAAGTGTATCCAGAGTTACATACCATTTACTTAAAAACATTTTTCTAGATGGGACGACTCTTTTTATTCTTCAATTCTATTTTCTCCTTAATTTATAGCCTTAAAAGAGGTATAATAAGGATTTTAAACCTTTATGATAATTTCCATTCATATATTAAACAGATCTATGTTGAATTGTAGGGTATTTGGATTATCCATTTATTATATATGGGTCCATGTTAAAAGGTATCCATATCTATACATAGATTTTGAGGCTCATCTTGTTAGCTGGTTTTGGGCCTTCAAATGATAGATTGAGCTTTTCATCCATAAGAATTAATTGAATCCCAAAAAACATAGAAACCTAAAAATGAATAATTATTCATTTTTTGTATGTGTAGAAAAAGTTATGACCGAAATACATAAATAAATTAAAATAGTTAAAATAAAAAATTAGGCTATTTTTTTAAATTAAGCTCCAAAAGATACTAAAACCATAAAATGTGGAAATTAACACTAAAATAACACTTTAGTGGGATTAAAAAATCAAAATTAAATTTAAAATAGTAGAATATATTTTCTCTATGAATTCCCCCCCACACTAAAACATTTCACTCTGGTTTAATCTTCTAGTACCAAGGGAAAAATAAAATTCCCAAATAATACAAGACAACAATTCTCAATTATCGCATCCACGAAAATATCATTCATTCTACATAGATAAAAATTTAATAACTCTTCATAAATAATAAAAATTCATTCAATATCATGTTAATCATCATGTTCAAGTCATACATACCTCACCGGAAAAATATTTCTCTCTTCACTCAAGGATTTTTTATTTGGGGTTTTTGTCATTCTCAATGAAATGTGTGATATATATAGGCTTCATATATTCATAGTATCTCCACATAATATATTCACAAATATTAAAATCCTGATGTCTCTTTTAGGGTTTATTCTGAGGCTATTGGTTTACAGGTTTTAAATGTAAATATATTAGAGGCATAATGGGGATAGTTAGGTTATAAATTAAAGTTAATTCAGGATAAGAATTTTGCTCAAGAATGATGTGCTCTTCAATCATCTTGAAAATTAATAACCTCTGAACAAATATTTCCATTATTAAGGAATTCATACTTTTAATTTCATAACCAATGATAAATTTCTTCCCAAATTTCCCCCATTTGTATCATTATTTCATCTTTACTTTCATGGTATCCACATCTATATGTTATACAAGTTATTATAGAGAAGTTAGTCACATCACCACATGCTTCTCCATCTCTTCTTATATATCCACTCCTTTTTTTACTTATTCTATAACATCCAAGGTCTTAATAATTTTTTCTAAGTCAATTTTTTCATAAAAAGTGATGTTTGAATATAATTCAGTATGAATAAGATTAAAACATGAAGAATCAATAAATAAATCTTCCCTTTCAAGTAATATATCTTTTTTATTGATCTCTTCTAGTAAGATGATTTGAAACTCAATATCATCAAGTAAATATTCATCATCATCTACAAAATAAAAAGAGAGGTAGAGGTGTGTCGGTTTTTATTATCCAGGATGGGAAGAGCATGTGTCATGTTATATTCAGCAAATAAATTCCTATATTTTTTCCAAAGAACATAGATCTACCATTAGTGAATTATATTTTATTTATTTTTCATGCACCTCCCCAAATAATGGTTGTGTGTAGACTAATGTTATAAATTCATTTATTAGCTCCTTCTCCGCCACCTCAGTTTCTTTAACATAAAAGATGATTGGTGAAATATCTTCCACAACTCGTTTTGGATCTAGTTTTCGATCCATCTATTTCTCCTAGGATTCATGTACATATTCACATAACCAATATATTTTTCTCCATAGGATTTTCATTTCATAAATTAGCATTTTAAACCAAGCCTCAAAATATTTCTAAACATATTCTTTCACCTCAGAGAGGTTAGTCTATGTAGAGTAATTTTAATTGAAATACAACATGAAATAAGATAATTTTTTAGGTTTTTTTAAAATGAACGAAATGAAAATTATTTACAAAATGTGAATAAAAATATTTATTTAAGAGAACTTGTCTCCCTATAAATGAATCTGATTTAATGAGTCATTTTCATTCACACTCTAAATTTTTTTAGGATTTTAACTAAGTGCAGCACAGGGGCTAACCTAGGTTGTTCTCTTGAGGATCAGTTGTGGTTAATCACTCAATAATTATTATTCACTTTTTATTCATTATTTTTTTTATTTATAAAATAATAATAAAAAATTATGGTTTTAGAATTGAGAAGTCAATAATAAAATTAAACATGTAGATATAATGCAAACACAATGAATGAAAATAGATTAAAGTTAGAAAGAAATAAGATATTCTTGAGAGAATCACATATATTGATCCTTTATTGTAATATTATTAGTTTAAAATTTAATTAATTAACACAATAAATAATATGTGATATCATAATCTTATTTCTATGGAAGTGAATATATAGTTCACTCAACTGACTACACCGCACATCCACCTCCTCGATTGAAGGATAATATATAAAAAAGTGAACGCTAAACCTCAAGTAAACATTATAGACAAAAAGGAACATTTTCTACTAAATCCCCCCTTAGAATAAATACAATAAAATATGAAACATTAATCATGAATATTAAAATACTTTGATCCATCATTGGATTATTGCCCTGATAGCTTCCTGGGGTAAACCACTCTTGATCATGAGCATAAGAGTTTGTAGTGAAAAAGAAAATGGGGAGAGAAAACAAAAGAGAGATATAATAAGGGAGAAATGAGAACACTAAAATAAAAACATGAAATTAAATTACATAATAAAAAATAAAAGAAAACATAAGACTAAAATACCTCATAGATTTAGACAAATATTCAATATAGTTGTTGATCTCTTGAATGGTTATGGAATTACAAAATTATAAGGAGATGGGTGAAATATTTTGTATTTAAAATTTTTATCTAGAAGTTTATGAATGGTAGAAATTTTTGATAGCTAATTTGGGAATGTTTTTATTCTATAAACTTGTTTCAATACGCCTTTCCCATGTTACCACCATGTTTAAGATTTATTAGCCTTGTGTAGAAGAAGTTACATCCCATTTACTCCGAAAATTTATTCTATATATGAAGACTTTTCATATACCCCAAATACTATTTTCAATACTTTTATGTCCATATAAGAAGAAGAATCATGTGTGTCCACCATTCTGAAAAAGTTTCAATAATATCTTATTTATATGCCTAATTTCAAATCATTTGGATAAGTCATTTATGATATATTCTCCCATGTTCAAAAGTATCCCAATATTTGCATAGATTTGAGGCCCTAATTGTGAGCAGGTTTTGGGCCTTCAAAAGATGGATTAAGCTTTGGGTTTAGAATAATTAAATGAATAATAATTATAATAGAATCCTAAAAATAATAGTTTTTAATTTTTTATTAGTGTAAAAAATATAATGGCTGAAATACAGAAATAAATTAAAACAAGTAAAATCCAAGATTATAGAATTTTTCAAATAAGATCAAAATGCTACTAAAACCATAAAATGTGTAAATTTACCTTAAAATGAAACTTTTGTGGGATTAAAAAAATGAAATTAAATGTAAAATAATTAAAAATATTTTCTCTATCATAATGTTTTTCGTATATTTGGAACAATGTTTGGTAAATATTACGAGTTACCCATAATCAATTAAAAGTGATTTTATGATTATAGGACCTATCATTATTAGGGTATTTTGACCCCATATCTTCACCTACAAATTCTTCCAACTCAATGGGGGATATAGGGTCCTCTACATCCATTATTTTATGATTTTTATCCCATTCACCACTAATTTCAAGCAGAATCTTGAGGTGGACTATCCTTTTCATCTTATTTCTCACTTATCCTCTTCCCTGCAACCCTTTATCTTTGGTTTAGTTGTCTCTAATGTACCCTAGTAGATGTGAGGACTAATATTAGTGTTCATGGTTGTTTTTATTTAGGTATTTTGGGTGTTTGGTGACTATAGAGGATATTATATTACTTAGTTTACATCATCTTCATAGGAGACTTATTGTGACTTGGTTCCTATTGGTTTGAGTTAAGTGTTTTTTTCATTTCATTTGAATTTAATATCATTGAATTATTTATGGTTTCTAATTAATTGTTTACAAAATTAATACTATATATTATGTTCTCTTTAGATTTTGTAAATGTTTTATGGGTTGAATCACTTGTAATGAAGGTATTTAATGGTTTTCTATAATTTCTATATTTTAAATTTAGATGAAAACTATTTCTATAATATGCCTAAGAGTCTTTTTTAATGTGAATTCCATGATTAAAGGATTTTTAACTTGTTTATGTCATTAAAAAGAGATAAGTGTTATTTTATATGGAATTATATGAATGAAATGATTGATTTGGATTCCTTAAATGGTTTTAAATGAAGTGTGGAAGGATTAAATGGTTTTTATGAATGGATTACCAGGATTAGAGTTCAATGAGTGTTTTAAAATAATTATTTTCAAATTATGAAAATATATTTTCATTCTATGTTGGTTTTGAAATAAATTCCTGATTATTAATTTATAATGAGTATTTGTTCCTATATGAGTGGACCTCCATTAATCCCCTTATTTCTTATAACAATTTATTGATCATGTGATGATTCTTTGTCTTCATTGTATGCTCACCTCTATTTTAGTTATAACATGGTTATCCTATGAAATTATTAGATAACATGGACACATACAATCCTGGGGAATATTGTGCATTGACGAATGAATGTTTTCGGGTTATACTTAGTGAGATAACAAGTAGATTGTGGATTTTTGTATCTTTAGAACTCCTATGATGGATTTTGTGTCTTCGATAGTCTAACAATACTATCGAGATTGTATATGGGTTATTTTTTTATATCCTAGAGTTTCTGTTACTAGTTTAGGTTCATATTACTTGATTACTAGGGTGTTTCCCATGATTACCTAATCATATTATGAATTATTTAGGAAATATAATTATCTTATTTGTTTAAATCACGTGAATTTTTATTGGTTTTCATGGAACCATCACTTGGGTTTTTAATTTTACTATTTTATTTTGATGTCTTAATTCCCATGTGTGTTTACATTCCATTTCAGTTATAGTTGCAATTCACTTTGAAATCTATTTAAAAAAGGGTTTGGAAACTGAGATTTTGAAAAGGAAAGTGAAGTTTTCATTAAAAGTAGTTTGATAAAAAAATTAAAGAGGAAATGGATTTGAGATTTTTTTTCATGAATTTATTAAAGACCCCTCATTCCATGGTTTAAAAGTGTTTTAATAAAAATGTTTGGTCCCTCATTTTCTTAATCTAAGAAGAGAGATTTTTTTAAAGTGATTATATAATGTTATTTAGGTCCATATTACCTGCATGTGGAAAAAATATTTTTTATTTATAATTTAAACTAAAATTAATGAGATGTATTTCGGAAGGAATTACATAAAATATTTAGTGAAATTATTCTATGCTTGTTTATCTCACACCTTATATACACCAATGAGTGTATGCAGATCTAATTATTTATTTTATATTCTCTGGCTTTGGTCTTTTTTATGTTTTATGTTCAATTAATCCAATGATTAATGATTTTGGGGTGTTTTTAATGATATTGGGTCACATGGTGATGGTTGTTTTAGTTTTGTTCTTGGTTTTATTTTCAATATTGTGATTTCTATGTATTATCCTTAGATACATGGATCTTACTTCTATCTTTTTTATATGTTATTTTCCCCTTATGTCCAGTTTACAAGTTGATTATAATTATGAAATAGTTATATTACTATTATCATGTATTACTCATTTTGGTTTCTAAATTATTATTGAAAATATTTATTTAATACATGGGTGTTTAATTCATGTATGAATCATGTTGGATTATTTTTTAAAAAATTAAAAATTATTTTATTATCATATGTGGGTAAAAAAATCCAAAGGGTAAATTATGAAACCCAAAAACTAGTTTCTATCATATGGGGATCAGGAATTCCCATCGGTAGCAACGGAGGCTTAGCTCTGTTGATATATCGGGTCATCCCAGGCTAGTTCATTACATGTAGTTACTTGGTTTTTTAAGATAACTAAGTTTATTATCTTAATTATTGATATTTTATTTTGTTTCATTTATGTTAGTACTTCTCAAAATAACATAATTAAGTTCTTATAAGGTTTATATATTTTAACAAAGGTTAAAATAATTTAAATTTTAAAAGTGAAAATTTTAAAAGCAGGGTACCTTAATGAATAAAATGAAAATATTTAAAAAAATGGAGCTCAAGTTAAATATTCACAAACAAATAATTCTTAGGATAATTTGTTTCGTATAGGGGAAAATATTATAATTTTTTATTCTTGAACGCTTAGGAGTAATGTTTTCACTATAGATAGATATTCCTACTTATAATTAAAACCCTTAAAAAAATTCAAGATTAATAATTTAAATAGAAATAGAGGAAGTGAATCCAATCCACACAAAAGTAAGATCATTAATCCAAATTTTTAAAATATTTTATACATTTTGGATCATTATAAATAAATTATAATGTGTAATTTTTTTAGGTAATATTGTTCTATATTCTACTAAGAATTTCTCTCTCTCATCCCTTATTGTGGTTTCTAGGGTTTCCTCCAAAAATATATCATGACAATGATGGGGTATCCCTTCAACATTAGGTTATATAACTTCCTTTTCAATGCACTATTTCCTCTATTCTTCTACACTTGTGTTTTCTTTTCTTTGGGTTTTTTTTATTTTTAATTTCTTCTCATCTTGCTTTTATTCTTCGTCTTCCTTATATTTTTTTTGTTCCTTCATTGGGAGGGGATATTTTTTCTTATAGTTGGTATTTTTGGGATTATACCATCTACTTATATCCTCTATACTTTACATAAAATATTTTGACCCCATTCATGGTTAAACATGGTGGTGGGCATGGAGATTTAGGAGTTAAAGGTAGATATTTTGTTCTTATTAAAACCTATATAATGATTCCATTACTCTTTCGGTGCTTCTTAGTTTTCCATGTGGGGTATTTTCTCCCCTTTCCCCGTCTTCTCTTCCTTGTTGACCAATCACACAAGACCCCATCTTGGTTCTCTGAACTATAGTTTGATAAGTTTTAGGATATTGTTAGTGGGATCAATCATTGGGTGCCTTATTTTTTTGACATCTACGACTCTAGTGTTTTATAGTACCCCTGGTTTTCTCCCTAAGGTTAAAAATTAATGCATCTCCAATATTTTTATGAATTTTTTTAGTCATTTAATCTTGATATGATTTTACGATATCTATTTTTAGGGTTATTTTTTAGGTTTTATTCTTTAGTGTTGGTGATATGTTTTAAGTGGTAGCCTTTAGTGGAATAAGATATTGTGTTTTAGGTGTTGGGTGTTATGGTGATGTTTTGATGATCATCATAAAGCCTCTGGTGGACTTTATCTCATTTTTTGGAAGATTAACGGTCTGGTGGACTTCTTCCTTTTGTTGTTTTTAATAGAGACATTGGGGAAGGGTTGTGGTATACATATATTCAGTGATGGTTTTTCAATATTTATTCTTCTAGTGTTAGGCGATGATGGGGTTTTGGTTTTTAGTGTTTTTTGTGTTCTTATTATTTTTTGGTTATTAGATCAGTGATTATTTAGTGATATGTGTCATAAAAATGGTGATATGATGATGTGTGTTAGTTAATATTACCTAAGTAACCTCATTGGTCACACATATTGATTTTCATATCACATGTCCCATGTAACGGATGGCGTCACAACGTTGACCCATTTATCCTGCAATTCTTGGATTTGGTTTTTGAATATTGAATCATTTTTTTTACTATTTTTTCTTATGGTGGTTTGTTATTTTTTCAGTCTGGTATCATTGTTTGTACTTAGTTCTCACTTAACCTTAAATTTAATTTCTTGAAAATACCAAAAATAATTGATAAATTATAATATATATATATTAAATTATAGATTAAATACAATACATAATTAGTTATTATTATTATTATTATTATTATTATTATTATTATTATTGGTCACCTTCATTACAAAAACCCATTAACCCAATGCGATGAATTTCAAATTCACCGATGGCTATGATTGGTGGCCTGAACTCTATTGGGCCCCCATAAATAATGATAGCACTATAGTAAAGGGTTGTAACTGGTGGCTTGGAATAAAATAGGGGAATGAGGATAGTATGGTGTAATAGATTTCTCGCAAGGAATGATCTCCTCACAATTATTTTTTTTACTCTAAGACGCTGAATCACATTTTGTAGGAAGTAAGTGAACCAAAAAGGCCACACTAATAACTAGTTTATCCTATAGTGTCATTTGCTTTCTATAGAATTTTGATCGTATATGTTTCATTCCCAATATTCAGTGTGGGATACGGAAAAGGTTTCATTATATGATTTATGTGAACTAATCTAAATTATCTAATATTAGGGATATATGGTTCCCCATGGGAACTTTGATAAGAAAAATATGGAAAATTTGTGTTATTTTTGTATGATATGGTAACTGTGATAGAGATAGGGTCATATTTTTGGATTATAGAGTAGGTAATAGATTATGGGATGGGTATCTATGTAAGACAAGAAGCCTAGACCTGTGTTATACTCATTGATTGCTAACCTCTTTAAGATAACATACTCGGAATTTGTAAGACAATGTGGTGATGAATTTAATGAGATAATAGGGTTAACCTATATAATACAACATCCTTACACTATGTTATATGGTAACCCCAACTTTTGAGAGATAATAATGTGTCAATCTACCTTATACAATGGGGAACTAAGTAGAAAGAGATTATGGGACTCCAAATTACATGGGGTAGTGTTGGAATGACCATTAGGAGTCCTAGAATCCATGGAATAGAATGGAGATAAACCCTTATAGCATACCATATGACATGGTTTTAACCTACCATAAGACCCCTTTTTCTCCCAAGATTTATTTTACCACTAAAAAAACTAATTCTCAGTTCAATCCCAGGATTATTATATTTTTTTTATATGTAAATATAAATGGTGGTATTCAAAAGGAAATTTAGAACAAATAAAATACATTTTGCATTATTATTTTACTTGGCTCGTGTAGTACACCCCCTATCATGTAATAAATACCAACACCCAAAAGTCTCATAAAATTTGGGTCACTATCTTATATAGGCCATAACCATTTCCTTATATTATCCAAATCCCCACTTTATCATGTCTTCCATATCACTTATCTCATATAGGATGATAATGTTTTCCTATTCATGATAGTAAACCATTTTCATACATTATTCAGAGTCATTGTATAATATAGGATAGAACCCTTCATATATAATGCAATTTGACTCCACTTTCCTCCAACAATCACTAGAAATATGTTTTATAACTTATTTACCAAGTATAATTTGTAACCCTCTCTCTCTAGTGGTAACTGTTTCTCATATGAATAAACCAAATTTGGTTAGTTTTGATTAGGACACTATCATAGAACTATCCAAAAACATATGGTTTGAATTAGGTCACATGGTTCATTCTATGTCTATGGGGAGTCTTCTCTAATAAGGTTTTGACATGACACATGGAGGGTTATCATACCTTATAGGATACTAGCCTACATTGACAAAATCAATGACTGGTTGTGTTTCCTTTATGTTAACCTAATTCCATATTAATTTGACATGAAATTATTTAATAAAACACATATCCCACAATAAGACCATTCACATGAATAAGCTTAGTTTTTAACCCAATGTCCTATCTTATTTCACCATGTCGCCAACAAAACCTGTTATAGGAGAAATATTATTGTCTGTGGAGTTTTGATAGATCCTAAAACACTAATATCTATTTTTTATGTTTCTGAACATGGCCATGCCAAGGGAAGGGGTTGTGGTGGTGAATATTTGTCTCTATTTAAAGTCAATAATAATTTTTTGGATAAAATAATTAATTATAACTATATATTTTTAATATGAGGAGCATAATTCATAGTAAAAATTGGTTAGGGGTCCATAAACCTACCTTGGGGATACCTTTAATTAATCTATATCTTTTGAATTTTATTCTTCTCAAAATCTATTCAAATGGATGAAATTAGATCGAAAACTAACTATTTATAGGAAATTCATTTCTCCAAGGAGTCTAAAACTCAAAAAATTCATATTTTTCCCAAATGTAATACATTAGCTTGAAAAATAGAATATTGAATGATTTTTAATGCATCATGTGGTTTTTATATATTTGAATTTTTATATTAGAAAAACTTGTTCAATAAAATTTTATATTTTAATTTTTAATGTTTCCCACCTTAGTAAATTCATATATAACATCTAAGAGAATAATTGTCTGACTATGAAAAATCATAGTATCAAAAGAACTAAAATAAGATCCTGATAAAGTAGAAAATAAAAGAGGTTTTCTAAGAAAAGATGACTCGCTATAATTAGTTAACCATTGGTTAAAAGTTTTAATATACAAAAATGATTTTTTGTGTGTAACCATTATGAAATATTTAATAAGAAATAAGTAGACTTATTGAAGAAATTAAAATTTTAAATATGATATATTGGATGATTTATCTATTTAAACACAATATTTTAAATGTTAAACTTTTTATTTTTTAAATAAATTTTAAATTTTTAAAAGGTCGTTTACTACAATATGCCTGAAATATTCTTCCATACCACATAACAACATAGGATTAAATATTCATCTTCGATCCTATTTCAATAATTTAAGATATTATATAAAACTAATACATGGGTTGAAATATAATTTTTTTCAAATATACTTGGTCATATCATCATACTTCTCTATCCTTATTTATATTTTTATTTTGATAAAACAACATGGAGTTTTATAAACTCAAGTGGTTTGATTAATAATTCATATAGTTACAGAGAACCCAAAAAATCCAAATTTTCTATAAAACACTTTATAAATTCAACCAGGCACATTAACAGTCATTACCAAATATACACAACTTATTGAGTATTACTGAACTTGATCTAAGAGGCATTTTCTTGAGCACAGTGATGTTAGTTAAAAGGTGGAATGGAAAATAAAATAGATATTATAACAATAATAATCCTTCAAAAAAGTATAAGGAAGTTCCATATTTAATAAAATTGAAAGGGAGTGTCATAAATGTATGTAAATGCTACCATTACCATAATTTAAGGATTAAAAGTGAAAAAACCCAAAATAATTAGAGGATTTTATTAATACCTAAGTAATATGAACATAATATATTTAAATTATATAAATAAATCCCTAAAATTCAATTCCATGGATATTAGATACTATATATGAATCATTAATTTATGTGAATGTGTAAGAATTTATAAATATGAGGGAGTTCATTGAGGAATATATATACCCCAATATTTTCAATGGAATATGGCATTGATGGTAGGTAATTAAATTTGAAATATTTATAAAAGATGATATTTAGAGAAGAAGGAATGTTATTATGTGTTATCCACAAAAACTATCATTCCAGGCTCTTATTTAGATGAGGTAGGACTATTATTTATAAAAAAGAGGATGGGTTATTCATTTTAAATAAATTGGATTTTTTTGTTAGTGGGAATATTATTAATGATTTATATATATTATATATATAAATAATTAGACATGTTATAACCCCATCTCCATAGGTACCTCACTTGGGCTAGTAATGAAGATGGGGATGACCTTTGAAGCCCAACTATAATAGGTCATGGGTTATTTCACTAGTTTCGAGGGTATAGTATGTAGGGAAATGGTAGTATTTTCCATATTTATATAAATTTCATAATAATAGATAAGATGACACCCACCAATGAATGCCATATAATATATAAATAAACTATTATGATACATGAATGTAAACTCATACAAAATAGAAAAAACTGAATTCACCAAAACAAATACTATTAAGTGACCATAGAACTTTAATAAATTTAGAACAACCCCAAAAGCTAGTAACCCCTAACTCGATCAGTGACAGGCTCCTATAGACCTGAAAAAATAGTTTACATATACATGGGGTGAGAATATAGGTACATTCAGTAGGATTATCCCTAAAACCACTCATGAGAATTTGTAAGAAGTATAATAAATCCTAGTGAATAAAAAATGAAACTAACCTGTTACTTAATGGGAAAAACTAAATCACATCCTTACTGTGACTCACTCGCTATGTAATGAAAAAAAGTAAGCCAACTATATATCTAAATCATATACATAAAAAAGGTACCCCACATACACTTCCCCATTGTTTTTCACTCTCATGCCCCAATGTTGAATGTCTAATTCTAAAATGGATTTGATAAGATATCTTCTACACCATACACATATATAATATTCATATCATCACCCTATCTTGTATATTGTATAGCTCATCATGACATCATCATCATCAAATCATCCATAACCAAGTAGTAAGTTTGTAATACTCTATATCATGCATACCATGTGTTATACCTCAATCTATTACATCCCCTAAAAGTACACTTTTAGTATATCATAGTAACTATATCCAAAATATATCTATATTCCATAACGTAAAGATGATATAGCCTCCACACACATGTATATAAAAACTGAGAGCCATCATAGACTATGTCAATGCATACCCTATGCCTTAATACATAATAGACTAGATATTCCTACACATCTTGTTATATAAAAGGGAGAGAGGGGAAGAGGGATAATTCAGCCATTTATTTCCTCACCAACCTATATATTAGGGAAAACCCCCATACCCAAAACATTTGGGAATTTCATGCCCACCTGACTTGGGTGGTGAAGCATATGGAATCAAAAAATATAATGTATTTTATATCAAAAAACCTAACTTGGAAAAACTACCTAGCCTTATACACAACTTTAGTTATTTTCCAACATGACACCCAGTTTCCACTAATGAGGTCTAGGAGAAAAAATATCATAGAATCATGCAATAATAAAGATTCGAAAATAATTACCCATCATCCCTTAATAATTTCTTATTACTATTAATTTATTTATTAAACTCATTACATATTATAATTTAATCAATTCATTTAATTACAATCCAATATTCTTTAATAATTCACATTATAATTTCCTAGATTCAACTCAAGCTCCTTAGAGTACTCCTTTCAATCTACCGAGGTTTCCATTCAATATTAACAACATTAATAGACATCTCATGAATTAATTATAATTTAATTTATCATCCCATAAACTATGAATTTTGGGACACTATATGAAAATACCACCAGGATGATGCACTCAAAATTCATAAACTAACTGTAGTTGGTAGTTGGAACCACAATATCAAAACGTTAGTAAAACAAAGCATCAAAAGAAAACACCATGAAAATGGGGAAATACTATCTCTTAACTCATACTAATCAACCAAAAAACCTCCCAACATAATAAACTGGTGATATTAAAACATATCCTTGAACATACACCACAAAATCCAACTTCTACCCCATCTCAATGAAAAGGAAATAATCAAGCCTCACACTTATGTTTTTTCATCCATAACTTCCCAAATATCCCAACCATACCATGTTTCCCAAAACTCACAAAAAGGGAATAACCATCCTAGAGAATTAATACATGAAAAAAAGTGTTTTCAACACATAAATATAAGGGGAAACTATGGTTATAACATTAGGAACATAATCATAGAAAATAACAATGGGTTTTCACATCCCTAAAATTTTATCTCTAGTAAAAAGTGTTTTTATTACCATATTTAATTAACCAGTTCGTTATGAATTTATTTCAACAACAATAAACCTATCATAAGATACTAATAGTAATTAAGAATTAACTAAAATCATTATTTAATATGTACTTTCATATTTAACAATTTTCAAAAAATAATGGTTATTAAATTCACATGCCTCTTTCATTAATCTCATTATATTTACCATCTTTACATTGTTTATATAATATAAAGCATATAAATATGTCTAAAAATAATCATAAAATTTAGATAGCACGCTTTCAATAAAATATTAAAAGGAATAATCAATATAGCATCACCACATATGATAATAATACTCTTCTAATCCACTCATAATTCTTGTTATTATAACTCTAGGAAAATTCCACCATAACCCAAAGAACCCAAAACTTGGTAGTCACGGACATGTATATAAAAAAAGGATCAAATTCTTTACCTATAGATGAAACTTTCAATAATATTACAAGAAGAGAGTAATAAAAATACCAGATCTCAAACCACCTCCCCCACAAAGAACCCACAATCAATAAATACATCCCACCATGGAATTATCCATGAAAAGTTAAAATAATCCCCACTAAAACTGATGATTAAAATATCCATAGAATTTTAATAAAGAATGGGGGAAATTAGAACTAATATATAATAAGAACCTAACCTAAGATCCCCAATAATTAATCTCTAAAATCTGGGGGATTAATCCTAGAAAAAAGGAACTTAAAGTTTCTTAAGGAGGCCTTCAAGTCACCTAGGGTTTAAAGGCGAAGGTGGAAAATAAAAAGATTTAAAAGGATTTTATGAATTTATATAGGCTATAATTTAACATCACTATAGTGAAACACCCTTGGACATGACACAACCCCTATGGATTTCACCTAAACTACAACATATCAAGGCAGGCTATACTCTAATTGTTTCAATATGAACCCACCATCTACAATCCATAGTGTAGACCCTGTATATCCGTCCTAGATACTACAAACATGGGATAACACCATGGAAAAACCCTATGGTCATGCTGAAAAAACTCTTTAAAAGGCATAGAGAAGGAAACATGGCCCCTTGAGCTCCAGAAACACAGCCTATTCCCATACTGCAGGTACCTTCAAATCGATTGACTTAAGAACCCCTTAGTTGGAGCCTCCACATAGAAAATATAATGGTTTCTCTATAAGATCATTCATAAAACCAAACCATTCCACAATCCAAGGGACCCCAATTCAAGCTCCCCCTTCTAGATTAAATTTTATCTCAACACCATGTATATTCTTTCATACTCCTCCTCAAAACAATGTTAGGGATTGCGAAAGCTAGGCCATCACATCAGATACCTATTATACAATTCTCAACACTGATATTTTTAACCAAAAACCATGAAAGAAAAAAAGAGATAATAAAACAACCACCTTGTAATATACCTCTAAAATAACTCATTATAATATGAAATAAAACTGACACATCAACAAAATAAGGCATATAAACACACAATGTACATCATCTCATAAAACTAGTAAAGGTGAGACATAGAATCTTAGAAAATATCAAACATCAAACAAATCAAGATATTAAGAATGGATTTGTGAATCCCACTCCCAAGTAATATTCTCCAGGTCATAAAAATGATATAGGACCCGAACCGAGGGAATATCATGCTTACACAACACCTTCTCCTGACTGTCCTAAACCTAAACATGTTGTTCCTCATTGATTATATCATTTTAAAATTCAAAATTACCCCAATCAATGACATTAGAATCATCCTAAAGATACCAGAAAATCTATGACACATGGATGAGGTGATATATTCAAGAACACATTATATCCAAATTTAAATTCATGGCGGATCATCCTATGATCAGCACAAGGCTTCTGGTGATATTGAGATACCTTCATTCACACAAATATCACTTACACCTTCTTTGACATTCTCTACACCAATTATATTCTAATAATAGTAGAATATCATACCATAGAAATTTACAATGAAGATCAGTATGTTAATCCATATTGTGCTTTAAAAGGGTTCATACCAGTAGTGGAGTAGTAACTATTATAGTAATAAAACTCCCCCAAGCGAAAGTACCACCCCCATGAACTTATGAAATCTTAAATTCACTTTTGCAACATGTCCTCTATATTTTGAATATTTTTCTTCATCTGACCATCTATTTGTGGATAAAGTGGTGTTAAGGAATATCTGAGAACGCAAATCACATTGGAGACCTCTCTAAACCCTAGAGATGAAGTGTGGATCATGCTCAGAGATGATAGTCTTTATAACCCCATAAAACCTCACCACCTCCTCTAGATACTACCATGATAAAATATATATCGATCTCAGCTCCTTGATCCTAAATATTTGAGGTGAATTCTTCAAGAGGTCCACAATCACACATATATAATCACATAAACCATAATCTTGATGAAAACTAATGAATATGTCCATAGAGATGTCCTCCCACTTATATTCTGGAACATAAAGAAACTGAAGTCACCCACTAGGAACACAATTATCAATCTACACCCCTTGGAAAACAAAACATAAAGAGACAACCACTATGATGGAATGATTCATGTTAGAAATCTAAAACTGAACTCACAAGGCACAATACAAATTAGACACACCCAGATGTAATGCCAATGGAAAACTGAGTAAATCATGGAGAATTATGACATGAATCCCTGAAGAAAAAACAAGAATCCCCTGAAATAACACTATATGCATACAATACTTAAACTATACCTTAAGGAAATTACCATAAACAAATCGATCTCATCAAAACTCCACCTTGGAATCCACCTACTGGGAGTCCTATAACTACTACACCAAGGATGACTGTATCATCATCTAGTAGAGACACCCTCAACTATTAAATTCTACCACACCAATTTGTATCATTTTGAGCTCCTCCATCACCCTATAATATCACTAGACTCATATAAAACATCTCTAAGTAAATTCCTACTCAAGGAATCAGCCAAAAAAATACATTTTCCAAGTGTATGAAAAATTTAAACATTATAATCCAATACTAATTCTATCCAACATATGTACTAAAAATTTATGTCATTATAAGAGAATAAATAATTCAAAATCTTGTTATTTATAAATAAAAAAAGCACTCACTAATAAGGTAATGTAACAAAAGCAACAGAGAAAACATAACTATAGAAATCTCAAGATCATTGGTGGTGGTGTTTCATTTATGAGTTTGTAACTGCTAAGACACATAAGATGTAACACCCCAGGTAAATAAGGAATATGACATTTTCATATTTATCCATATTTGTGAATAAAATATTAATATGACTTTAAAGGGGACGCTATGCTCGATGGCGTACCCAACACGCAACAACGAGTTTCTTGGGAATCTTACGTTGCACTCTAATAATAAAATAATATTATTCTAAATGGAAGTTAACATGTAGCCGTTGTAAGGGCGGGAATGGATAGAAATAACTAAAATATGATTATATATGTTCTTAAATATTTTTACATTTATACAACAAAAGATAAAGGCTTAAAATACGGAAAGAATTCAATTTTAGGCGTATATGCCCTAGTTTTCACTAAAGGTTCACTTATCACCTTTTGATGGAGAACCTTCATTAAATATAGTTTTGTTCACTCTTAAACATTCTTTTAGACCAAATAAAACTCTTATTAAGAATCGGGATATCAAAATTTACTTTGTGTAAATTTTTGGTATCTTTCCGATAAAGTTCTTTTTTTTAATGAATAGTGTAAAATGTTGTATTTTAATTCAAAACCACTTTTTAATATAATTTATTTATATGATTAGATTATATTTTGAATTGGTTTTAAAGTGAAATTAGAAAATATTTTTACCATTAAATCCTATAGTGGTCGTTGGAATCAATTTCACTTTGAAATCAGACTTAAACTAGTGTCAATCTTTTGATACTTATTGTTTCATAAAACACGCTATTTGTCATGACAGCGGGAATTAATTATTAAATTAATTAATGTGACTTATATGTTTTGAATTTTGTAAAACGGACTTCATTTTTGAATTCAGAATATCAAATATAGCTTAGGGTGAATTTTTGGGATTTTTCTGAAAAACTTCAATTTTTGATGAATAGTGAAACCACTAAGTGGTACTTATAAAAACTGATTTTCCGTTTAAATGAAATTTTGCCATCATTGTGTTTTTATTTTCAAAAATCCGACATACATGGTTGTCATTAAGAATTAAAATGTGGTTCAATGAGATTAAAATAATTTTTTGGTGAATAGTAACTTATTAAGTTTTTAATCGCGATTAGTGGTAATTAGTGTGGTTTAAGGTAAAAAAAATGCTTTAATAAAATGAGATGAGCTTGACACATGTCTTACCCTCATTGGTTGTATCATGGCCGACCAAGACAAGCCATGGGTCAACTTGGGGACCCCATGGATCCACTTTGGTTGGGAAATGACATAAATAACATTTTATTTAATGTAAAAGTAAAATTGACACAAACATGATATGTTTTACTAAAACAATTTTTAAGTGAGGTTATACAAGTCATATTTTTGATTATAAATATTCATTTGAAAGATAAAAAGATTTCCTACATCATAGTAGTTTTTTTATAATTTTTAGACATTAAATAAATTAAATTATTTATGACATAATAATGATGCAGCGATGACATCATTATTTGACGATTTAAATAAAATGGAAAGATAATGTAAAATCTATGAACTACACATGTCCAAAACTTATTGGATGAGTGGATTTCGAAGCCTTATCACCTTATCCACGAATTATATTAATGTGGGACCTTTTGAAACCGAAACACATTTTCAAATAAAGTAATATTTCTTTACTTTCCAAAAGTGCCCCTCCTCTCCTCTTATAAAAGGCCCCCACCTCTACCTCATTTAACACACTCCTAAAGCCTTTGTCCCGGCCAACCCCTTCCCATTTACTCTCTCCACATACCTCTCCTCATCCTAGAGGATTCCCTTTGGGAATAATCCTTTCAAAGGAAGCCTTTAGGCTCAAATCAAAAGGAGTTACACTTTTAAAGGTAATTCACTCTCTCATGTTCATTTGTTTTATTTTGCTTCTCCAACCCCCTAAACTCTTTTTATTTACTTCTTTTGTAACAAAACCAGTATCTTAAATATACTAGGATGTTGTTATAAGATTTATTCAAGCTACACTCTCACACAACTACATCAAATGGTTAAAGAACATACAGTTTCCGTGGATGGTGAAATTCTGCCTCCCGAAACGATGATTGTTCAATACTCATTTAACACCTTCAAAGGTGGCCATTATGATGTCACTATTTTTATATATGATATATAATATGTTTATGTTTTATTTACGCTTCTGTATTTTTCATTTTTGTCTTACCTTTATGGCTTCCATTATGGGTATACGCCATATCTTCATTTAAGGAAGTGCGGACTACCACCCCCTCAAAGTGATTTGATTCGTTAAATACCATATGTGGGATGTATAAAGGATGGAACTATGATATTATATATGATATTATACTGTAATTATAATATACCTTTATATCATTATTATTCCATTCTATAAAATATGAAATAGAAATGAAAGTAGCGTTCATGCGTACGTACGGATTACCGTCTCCATGAACGGTGCATTTCATTTCTTACCTCTAAATGATTATGTAATGTTATAAATGCATGCATGTACTGGATATATATGACATATATGATATCCAAATCATGAATATTATTCTGGATATAATAAACATTTGACCACACGAACAACATGTAATGGTAAGAAGTCCACTTTCGACTTAAGAACCAAATATCGACAAAACAAACATTATTAACTTAAATGTTTACATAATGTTTATAACATGGAAATAAGTGATCTAATAGGAATAATGAACTAGAAAAAGGTTCTTAATAAAGTCTAAATTAACTCAAGTTTATTATTCAGGACGTTAAAGAACGATCGAGTCAAGTCGGACCCGAGGTAAGGGATCCTACTCCTCTCTTTCTTTTTAAGTACACACTTTTATGTCATTCCTTTTAAAGCTCATCTTTCTTGTTATTGGGATGATCTTTTATATTACACTTACTGTAATTTTTATGTTCATGTGATGAGAGACCCTATTCTCTCTCATCAATCCATTTTGGAAGTTTTGAGTGGCGCCGTTAGGCTGCCGAACTTTCGTAAGAGATCTAACCTCTCTCTTTGTTTTTAAGTACTCTCCTTTATGTCACTTCTTTTAAGCTCCTATTTGTAATGTTGGGGGATGTTCTTTTATATTCCTCTTTCTGTACATTTTATTTTAATTTGATGGGATACCCTATTTGATCTCATCAATCCATATTCGGAAGTTTTATGTGGCGCCGTTAGGCTGTTGAGTTTTCGTAAGGGATTTTTCATCACACTTTTATTCCCGTGAGATTTATGCTACATTTGCCACAAATTCCATTGAGTGGTGTATGTGCTGCCCATTATTACACTCTTTGTGTAATATAATTTAATTTATGAGTATTTACATCAAATTATCTATTGTCCTTCTTTCATGGGGTGTATGTTTTGAAAGATACCCAAGTCGGTAAGGGAACCTTTCACCCTCCTCTTTTTTAAAAGACTTCTTTTGTTGGGTCTTTTAATTTACATATTGTTATGTTGGGATATGTTCTCATATATCCTTATTGATGTAAATTTTATGTCCAAGTGATGAGATACTCTTTTTATCTCTCATCAACTCTTTTTGATGTGATGCCGTTAGGCTGTCAAGGGAACTTTTTAACCAAATTTCGATTTCTTTGGGTTCAACATGTAGTCATTGAATATGTCATCCATTGAATATGTGTGAATGAAATTTTATTGTTTTACACTTAATATCCACTTATATTGGGTGTATTTATATTTGTCACACATATTTTTTGAGATTGATTTGTCCTTAATTTAAGGATACCTTCTTTATAAGGGATTTCAACACATTTGACATTTCTATTGAGGGTTCATTGTTGTTATGCACCAATTCACTCTTATATGGTGTATATACTATCCTTTGGAGTATTATATCATGAATCCATTTATTCTCATGATATTATAAATTTCTGACTAAATGTTATTCCTCAATTATTGTATTCAAGTGTCTCTAATTTTGGTAAAACCCCTTTAACCAAAATATCGTTTTAAATGTTTTAATTATTTGTTCTTATTAATACCCATGTTTTCAAAATGGTTTTAAGGATTTATTTATATGGATATTAATGGTTTAAAATTTTAAGCTTCAAGGTGGTATGGGACACTTTGTTTCAAAAATCTCTTTATTAAATGTTTTAAATGGTTTTGGAAATGGTTTCTTTTTGAATGTATTCATTATTTCAATATACTAAAATGTTATATTGTGATTGAAATGTGGAAATGTTATGTTTCCTTTATGCATGTTTTATGTGATACATTTATGTTATGGTTCTTGGGCATTGTTATGAAAACGGGTGGTTCCGTGATAAACTAAGGGCGAGTGAGCCCGATATAGCTCTCCAATGCATTGGGTAACGCGAAGGAGTGAAACGTTAAGGTTTCTCCGAAGAGATTTAGGGAATATACTGTGATGGGTATTCCAAACGTAACCAAGAGGGTTACTCCCTACGTAAGAATGTTATGAATGCCTCAAGTTACCTTTATGTCTTATGTTTTCTATGATTTATTCATTATTTGATATGCCTATGTTTTATGGGTAAAGTATGATTTCATTCTTATGTATTTATGAACTCATGTTTCCTTTCCATATTTTTATAACCCTTACTAAGCTTTTTATGCTCATCCCAAGTTTTTGAAATGTTTTTCACAGGTCAAGGGAAAGGTACATGATGTGATGATAGTGTCAAGGATGTGTCAAGAAAGAATCCATGTTTTATTTTAAATAGGTTTCCGTTGATGGGAAGAATGAATATTGTCTTTTATGTAACCACTTTGTTTAAATGTGGAATGTAATGCAAGTTTCATGATCTAATTCTCTAAAACTCTAAACCTGAAAAGATCCTCAATGTGTAATCTTGTGATAACTCAAGATTAAGTAAGGTTTAAGGCTGGGGCCTTATAGTTGGTATCAAAGGTCGGTTTAGATAACTTTAGAGGTTAGGGTATTCTGTAAGCATAAGTGGCATTACCATAATGGTTAGGATTTCAGAAAGAGTCCTAGTTTTAGATAAAGTGAATGATTAAGTATTTCTTATTGTTTATCTTACTCATTAGTACATGATGGTTTTGTTGATATACTCACACTGACCTTTTTGGTTTTATTAAATGGCTGGATCTAGCAGGCACCAAAGTAATAGTGGATGTGAAGGAAACTGTGACAGTTTTTTGAGCAAGCAACTGAATGATATGGGAGCTGCAATGAGAACTCTTTTGATTATCCTCAACCAACTATCTGGAGTCATGATTGACCACCTAAACCTTGGAGATTTCTCTAAGGCATCATATATGCAAGAAACAAATCCCTACGGAAGTACAGGTAATAATCATAAAGGTAAGTGTGTTCAAAAACCTATGTTTCAAAGATGTGGAAAGAAACACCTAGGAAAATGTTTCAAAGGGACAGAAATATGCTATAGATGTGGAAATGAAGGTCATAAAGCAAGAACCTGCCATGGAAAAAGGAAGCATCCAGTTGACTCGAGGAAAGGGAAAGAAGTTCTTTCTGAGGGATCAATTGAATGTTTTAAATGTGGTGTGCATGGTCATTATGAAAACACATGTCCTATGAAGAAGTTTCGTGAATGGGGTCACCAAGAGCGTACCAATATTAGTTTACCAATACCTAATGCCATTCCAATTGAGGATGAAGAAACTGACAATGACCAATCAAAGGTATGTACTATTTCTTGACTATTGTTTTCTTATTTTGGAATCTTAGGATATGATTCATGATTTTGTTTGTAGGAAAGAGGTATTTCGGAATAAGTTGGAAAGGAATGGATAATGGATCATGAAGAATGTTGAATGAGTAAGATGTCAACATATGAGGGCTTCAAGAGTTAGGGTGAAATTCTTAAGAGTATTAAGTCTCTTTTGATGATGGGGTTACATTAGAAGACTTTTTATATTATGTGTAACCCTGATGTTTAATATAGGCAAATTTTATTCAAGTAATAGTTATCTTTTCTTTTGTGGACATAGTTATAAAGAACCATTTGGGTTTATATGATCCTTACTTTTGAGGTAATTATGGGTTACCATATGTTATGATTGAAGTGAAAGGCATGAGATAAAATTGAGGTTAAATTATGTTATGGTTATTTTTGATGATTTTATCCCTTTTTGGGTAATGATTTGAGAATTATATAGTTTTGGAAAAAGGACAACATGCAGACCGTGTGACAACCCGTCGCGTCGGACAATGCTGCGGGAATCGAACCCACAACCAAAGTGCGACTGGTATTTATCGCCTACCACTGGACTACGTGAAGCTCCTGGTTAGTTTGACTGATTCTTTTTAGTTATATAATTTTATGAATTAAGAGTAAGTTGATTTTGGAGGATATGTGATTAGGATAATTACTTTTCAATGTGAGACTTTAGGAGCAACTGATGTTGTTTGGAGATAAATTTTACGATTTAACTTGGAAGACTATGTGACTAAATCCTTCAAATATTTGGGTTTCAATCTTAGTTTGGTTTACTTTGAAGAATTTTATGGAAAAATTGATTATAGAATGGTCCTCGTTGAACTTTGGGTTTTGTTGGAAAAATTTTGGAGGTTAAGAATAGATTTTCTTTTTATAAGGGGTTATCCTTTTCTGGATTATCTGATCTTGTACTAACCTTTTTGGTTTTGGTTTTGGTTAAAGCCTAAAAACATGGGATGTATATAGTTCTCTTTTGGGGATTATGTGATTCTCTAGAAGTTGATTATAGTACTCTTAATGCGAACAAGTCTCCCTAAATACTCGTCTTTTGGAAAAAATATGAGTTTGATTAAGGAATCTAGTAAAAGTTGAAAGTCAACATGATAAGTGATTATGTTTCCTTATGAATAAATTCCTCAATAAAAAGTAACTTAAAACAAAAATGTTTTCTATTAACTTTTCCTACTGGGGAACCCAACACCGTTTAACCCATCACAAGTTTGTGATTTTCTCATTGTTAACTTTCTCCTAAACATGTTTTCTATCACTCTCCATCAGAACATGACCCTATGTTTTCTCCTCTATGTCCATGTTTTCCAACATGGAGTCCTAGTATGGGATAACTCGGGTGACCTTTGTACTTATCTTTCTTTATTTTAAAGTGATTTTTTTTTACCGACTCTTCTCCGATGTGGGACGTTCAAGGATGTTTCCAAGCGCAATTTTAAAATTGCGAGGACGCAATTCCCAAAAGGGGGGAAGGATGTAACACCCCAGGTAAATAAGGAATATGACATTTTCATATTTATCCATATTTTTGAATAAAATATTAATATAACTTTAAAGGGGACGCTATGCTCGATGGCGTACCCAACACGCAACAACGAGTTTCTTGGGAATCTTACGTTGCACTTTAATAATAAAATAATATTATTCTAAATGGTAGTTAACATGTAGCCGTTGTAATGGCGGGAATGGATAGAAATAACTAAAATATGATTATATATGTTCTTAAATATTTTTACATTTATACAATAAAAGATAAAGGCTTAAAATACGGAAAGAATTCAATTTTAGGCGTATATGCCCTAGTTTTCACTAAAGGTTCACTTATCACCTTTTGATGGAGAACCTTCATTAAATATAGTTTTTTTCACTCTTAAACATTCTTTTGGACCAAATAAAACTCTTATTAAGAATCAGGACATCAAAATTTACTTTGTGTAAATTTTTGGTATCTTTCCGATAAAGTTCTTTTTTTTAATGAATAGTGTAAAATGTTGTATTTTAATTCAAAACCACTTTTTAATATAATTTATTTATATGATTAGATTATATTTTGAATTGGTTTTAAAGTGAAATTAGAAAATATTTTTACCATTACATCCTATAGTGGTCGTTGGAATCAATTTCACTTTGAAATCAGACTTAAACTAGTGTCAATCTTTTGATACTTATTGTTTCATAAAACATGCTATTTGTCATGAAAGCGGGAATTAATTATTAAATTAATTAATGTGACTTATATGTTTTGAATTTTGTAAAACGGACTTCATTTTTGAATTCAGAATATCAAATATATCTTAGGGTGAATTTTTGGGATTTTTCTGAAAAACTTCAATTTTTGATGAATAGTGAAACCACTAAGTGGTACTTATAAAAACTGATTTTCCATTTAAATGAAATTTTGCCATCATTTTGTTTTGATTTTCAAAAATCCGACATACATGGTTGTCATTAAGAAGTAAAATGTGGTTCAATGAGATTAAAATAATTTTTTGGTGAATAGTAACTTATTAAGTTTTTAATCGCGATTAGTGGTAATTAGTGTGGTTTAAGGTAAAAATAATGCTTTAATAAAATGAGATGATCTTGACACATGTCTTACCCTAATTATTTGTATCATGGCCGACCAAGACAAGCCATGGGTCAACTTGGGGACCCCATGGATCCACTTTGGTTGGGAAATGACATAAATAACATTTTATTTAATGTAAAAGTAAAATTGACACAAACATGATATGTTTTACTAAAACAATTTTTAAGTGAGGTTATACAAGTCATATTTTTTATTATAAATATTCATTGGAAAGATAAAAAGATTTCCTAAATAATAGTATTTTTTTTATAATTTTTAGACATTAAATAAATTAAATTATTTATGACATAATAATGATGCAGCGATGACATCATTATTTGACGATTTAAATAAAATGGAAAGATAATGTAAAATCTATGAACTAAACATGTCCAAAACTTATTGGATGAGTGTATTTAGAAGCCTTATCACCTTATCCACGAATTATATAAATGTGGTACCTTTTGAAACCGAAACACATTTTCAAATAAAGTAATATTTCTTTACTTTCCAAAAGTGCCCCTCCTCTCCTCTTATAAAAGGCCCCCACCTCTACCTCATTTAACACACTCCTCAAGCCTTTGGCTCGGCCAAAACCTGCCCATTTACTCTCTCCACATCCCTCTCCTCATCCTAGAGGATTCCCTTTGGGAAGAATCCTTTCAAAGGAATCCTTTAGGCTCAAATCAAAAGGAGTTACACTTTTAAAGGTAATTCACTCTCTCATGTTCATTTGTTTTATTTTGCTTCTCCAACCCCCTAAACTCTTTTTATTTACTTCTTTTGTAACAACACCAGTATCTTCAATATAATATGATGATGTTATAAGATTTATTCGAGCTACACTCTCACACAACTACATCAAATGGTTAAAGAACATACGGTTTCCGTGGATGGTGAAATTCTGCCTCCCGAAACGATGATTGTTCAATACTCATTTAACACCTTCAAAGGTGGCCATTATGATGTCACTATTTTTATATATGATATATAATATGTTTATGTTTTATTTACGCTTCTGTATTTTTCATTTTTGTCTTACCTTTATGGCTTCCATAATGGGTATACGCGATATCTTCATTTAAGGAAGTGCGGACTACCGCCCCCTCAAAGTGATTTGATTCGTTAAATACCATATGTGGGACGTATAAAGGATGGAACTATGATATTATATATGATATTATACTTTAATTATAATATACCTTTATATCATTATTATTCCATTCTATAAAATATGAAATAGAAATGAATGTAGCGTTCATGCGTACGTACGGCTTACCGTCTCCATGAACGGTGCATTTCATTTCTTACCTCTAAATGATTATGTAATGTTATAAATGCATGCATGTACTGGATATATATGACATATATGATATCCAAATCATGAATATTATTCTGGATATAATGAACATTTGACCACACGAACAACATGTAATGGTAAGAAGTCCACTTTCGACTTAAGAACCAAATATCGACAAAACAAACATTATTAACTTAAATGTTTACATAATGTTTATAACATGGAAATAAGTGATCTAATAGGAATAATGAACTAGAAAAAGGTTCTTAATAAAGTGGAAATTAACTCAAGTTTATTATTCAGGATGTTAAAGAACGATCGAGTCAAGTCGGACCCGAGGTAAGGGATCCTACTCCTCTCTTTCTTTTTAAGTACACACTTTTATGTCATTCCTTTTAAAGCTCATCTTTCTTGTTATTGGGATGATCTTTTATATTACACTTACTGTAATTTTTATGTTCATGTGATGAGAGACCCTATTCTCTCCCATCAATCCATTTTGGAAGTTTTGAGTGGCGCCGTTAGGCTGCCGAACTTTCGTAAGAGATCTAACCTCTCTCTTTGTTTTTAAGTACTCTCCTTTATGTCACTTCTTTTAAGATCCTATTTGTAATGTTGGGGGATGTTCTTTTATATTCCTATTGCTGTACATTTTATTGTAATGTGATGGGATACCCTATTTGATCTCATCAATCCATATTCGGAAGTTTTATGTGGCACCGTTAGGCTGCTGAGTTTTCGTAAGGGATTTTTCATCTCACTTTTATTCCCGTGAGATTTATGCTACATTTTCCACAAATTCCATTGAGTGGTGTATGTTATGCCCATTATTCCACTCTTTGTGTAATATACTTTAATTTATGATTATTTACATCAAATGATCTATTGTCCTTCTTTCATGGGATGTATGTTTTGAAAGATACCCAAGTCGGTAAGGGAACCTTTCACCCTCCTCTTTTTTAAAAGACTTCTTTTGTTGGGTCTTTTAATTTACATATTTTTATGTTGGGATATGTTCTCATATATCCTTATTGATGTAAATTTTATGTCCAAGTGATGAGATACTCTTTTTATCTCTCATCAACTCTTTTTGATGTGATGCCGTTAGGCTGTCAAGGGAACTTTTTAACCCAATTTCGATTTCTTTTGGTTCAACATGTAGTCATTGAATATGTCATCCATTGAATATGTGTGAATGACCTTTTATTGTTTTACACTTAATATCCACTTATATTGGGTGTATTTATATTTGTCACACATATTTTTTGAGATTGATTTGTCCTTAATTTAAGGATACCTTCTTTATAATGGATTTCAACACATTTGACATTTCTATTGAGGGTTCATTGTTGTTATGCACCAATTCACTCTTATATGGTGTATATACTGTCCTTTGGAGTATTTTATCATGAATCCATTTATTCTCATGATATTATAAAGTTCTGACTAAATGTTATTCCTCAATTATTGTATTCAAGTGTCTCTAATTTTGGTAAAACCCCTTTAACCAAAATATCGTTTTAAATGTTTTAATTATTTGTTCTTATTAATACCCATGTTTTCAAAATGGTTTTAAGGATTTATTTATATGGATATTAATGGTTTAAAATTTTAAGCTTCAAGGTGGTATGGGACACTTTGATTCAAAAATCTCTTTATTAAATGTTTTAAATGGTTTTGGAAATGGTTTCTTTTTGAATGTATTCATTATTTCAATATACTAAAATGTTATATTGTGATTGAAATGTGGAAATGTTATGTTTCCTTTATGCATGTTTTATGTGATACATTTATGTTATGGTTCTTGGGCATTGTTATGAAAACGGGTGGTTTCGTGATAAACTAAGGGCGGGTGAGCCCGATATATCTCTCCAATGCATTGGGTAACGCGAATGAGTGAAACGTTAAGGTTTCTCTGAAGAGATTTAGGGAATATACTATGATGGGTATTCCAAACGTAACCAAGAGGGTTACTCCCTACGTAAGAATGTTATGAATGCCTCAAGTTACCTTTATGTCTTATGTTTTCTATGATTTATTCATGATTTGATATGCCTATGTTTTATGGGTAAAGTATGATTTCATTCTTATGTATTTATGAACTCATGTTTCCTTTCCATATTTTTATAACCCTTACTGAGCTTTTTATGCTCATCCCAAGTTTTTGAAATGTTTTTCACAGGTCAAGGGAAAGGTACATGATGTGATGATAGTTTCAAGGATGTGTCAAGAAAGAATCCGTGTTTTATTTTAAATAGGTTTCCGTTGATGGGAATAATGAATATTGTCTTTTATGTAACCACTTTGTTTAAATGTGGAATGTAATGCAAGTTTCATGATCTAATTCTCTAAAACTCTAAACCTGAAAAGATCCTCAATGTGTAATCTTGTGATAACTCAAGATTAAGTAAGGTTTAAGGCTGGGGCCTTATATAAGAGATAATATATATTAATTTCATTAGATAGTAACTCGATACAAGACACAAAGAGTCAATAGAAACCACAAAATAACATCTTCTACTTGAAAATAAAGAATGGGATCACTATCCAGGTTCTCCTTAAAATGCCCTAATGTAGTCTGGCATTGGTCAGTCTGTAAAAATTCTTAATCCTTCCTAATCAAATTTGTTATTAGAGAAATAATCTAATATATTTTGGGAATAAACCTAATACAATACTAATATATTCCAAATAAACTCTACACCACCACAAAATTCTTGGTGGATGCTTAAAAAACAACACCAATCTTCAAAGGAGTCGTAGATAATCAATAATAAAAAAAACATTATCTATGAAAGGGACCTCAAATTTCCAAAAATTTACACTTACATAGCTTCCCAAATAGCTGATCACAAAAAGAAATCCTAAAATATCTCATAGATGTTGTGCATACTCCTCCTTAATCACTAAAAACATAAGGATTTTGTCAATAAACACCACCATGAATCGATCCAAAAACTCATGTAGAACTAAATTAATTAGTCCCATGAACTTTGAGAGATCATTCATAACATTGAATGATATTAAATCATCCTAATAATTCAAATAAAGATATATTAAATCATTCTTAAGAATATCTTTATCCTTCACCTGCATCAGATGATATCCTTACCAAAAATTGATCTTCAAGAATAATCTTTCTCCCTTTAACTATTCGAATAAATTTTCAATCCATTGAAGAGGATAGTTATTCTTCACTATAATATAATTCAAGTAGTGATAATCAATACACAAGCATAGAGTACCAGCTGTGTTCATTGAAAATAGAACTGGGGAACCCTAAGGTGACATGCTTGGTTGAATAAAACTTCATTTTAGAAAATAATCAGTATTAATTTTTAGCCCTCACAACTCATAAGGAACCATACTATATAGTGTAATTAATATCATAGTGTAACCTAGATTCCACTCTATCCCAAACTCAATATCACATTAATGTTGCAATATCCCAACCTCTTCTATAAAGGCATCATGGTACATTTTCACAACCCTAAGAAACACTATCGGTAGATCCTTCACCAAACTCAACAAATATTAGACATCAAGTAGGATAGTAACTCTACATGCATCTGATCCATTTGATTACCACACTCACTAACAAACATATCCTTATCTCCATTACTATCATCGAATGTAACCGGCATCATGAAGGAATACAAGATATACTATACTAAATATAGTTAGACCATATTGAGGATAATTTCATATAGTTGTGTCTATAAACATAGGAAATCTCCTCAAGAGATATAATACCCCAGCATTAGATCAAAATCTTTATGCACACCAAACAATCTAGCTCAACCTCCAACTAATGTACATAACTCTAGTTGCACTGAAAGTCTCTGCACATCAATTCAGAAAGTATAGACTAGGCCATGGGTAATTAAGGAGTTTATAGATCTTAATAAAAAAAGTAATACACATGGGTAAAATATAAGAATATAACACATCACATGACATATGAATCATATAGAGCCGGAAACTCAAAGACATTCATTTGACTGTGTTCGACTCAATAGCCTCTCTAACCATGGTGATGACCACCCACATGGTCATTCTCTTATTAATATCATTAAGGAAAAGGGTCATCATGGGGTTTCCATATACTTTAATTTATCCTTTCTATTGATCAAAAGATAAATCACCCTGCTAATATTGTTACATCATAGGATAATTCTAAAATGGTTGATATTGAGTATGGATGTTACTCACAGCCGAGGAAAGTTGGTCACTCAAGCTTCTTTTGGCCATGGCATTCACAAGCTAAAAAAACAAATACTCAAACAATTGGAAGGGGTATGAGAACTATAAACCCTAGTAAAGCAAGATAAAAAATGGTATAAAAAATTACTTTCTATTTAAATATTCTACTAACCGGTAAAATGAGAACTTCTTGTCATAACTCTACTCTATAGAGAGTTCTACTGACTCCCCTCCCATAATGATATGGTCTTAGCTATCACCCTCCCACAACATCTTCCCTCACCAGAACCTAGAGATATGTTAGTAAAAAATAGGTCGACCTTAACATAGATATATAGATGCAAAGAAACTTCAATATTTCTCTTTTTAACTTCTCATCTAGAATAAGGTTTGAATCTTATTGTAAGATTTTATTATTCTCAATAATGAGCTCCCACATGATGAAATTCCCCTTACATTGGATAATGATATCACGCCAATAAGTTTCCTTCATGATAGAAGAAAGAAACATGGCTTGGAACTAATCATGAAGCTTATCCCATATAACAGATAACTCCTCATGATCCTCATGGAACAATAACCACTACTATCAAGCTAACACACATAGTATATTCATAGCCAATGAAACCCAATTTTTCTTCTAAGCATGGATTGAACAAAATTAAATCTCCACCTCCTCTAAAAAATCCTCACTCTCATTAAATTAAATAGATCCATAATTTTTCAATAGTCCATGGTGATAAACCTCTCATAGTTTTCTCTTTTAAAAATCATCATCATTGAACTCAACATTGCAGCGATCTATTAGAACATCTAAATGAAAATGTGTCGCACAAACCTGATAAGGATGTTGACATAGAGCAATTCCTATAAGATAAAAATGGTAAGGACTCATAAACATAGATGATATGATATTTAAAGTCTATTAATTAATTCATTTTCAATCTAATTTAAACTATTTACCCAATTTAAAAATTGGAACATACAATCATTATTCCTGATATTTAATTAGGTCTCTACCCCTACGAAGAATTAATTCACTTACTAGATTTAGTAAACATGAACTTCTTTTCATTAGATTATAGTGGGGCTTAAAATCATGTTTCATAGTCAGTATCTCTTTTTTATATCATGTAGTAAGTCCAAATGATATTGTTTCATGAAAAAACATATGAAATGCCAATTATTTCCAATCCATAAGCTTCTCATATCTTTCAACCATCAGCTCTGATATAACACTACCATGATCCCCACCCCTCAATGGGTAAACCTCCTAGTTCAGTTGTGAATTTGTGGATAAAACCTTAATCCCACCTCCAATAGGACCCGAGTTAGCGACTAGCACTGAGGGTATAATATGCATAGAAGCAACAGTCATTACCCTATTTATATAAATTTAAAGACATCACATTAGATGATATCCACGGATAAACACCATCACATAAATAAATAAACCATCAAAATACATAAATGTAATGTTATATAAAATATAAAACAATTGAAATTACCAAAGCAATGCCTAGGAAGTAACTATGAAAATCCAACCAATCCTGAAAAACCCCTAGAGATAGTAATACCTAGATAAATCACCAAACACCTCTTACAGACCTAAAAAAATTATATATACATAGGGTGAGTATATTGGTATACTCTGTAGGTACATCCCTAAAACCTCTCATACATATGTGAAAGAATATAATAAATCCTAGTGAAAAGAAAAATGAATCCAACTCATTACCTAATAGGTAAAACTATATCCCATTCTCACCAAGGCTCACTCTCAAGATAACATATAAAAGTATGTCCACTCTATATCAAAAGCTTATACATAAAAAGTTACCTTGAATCTAATCCCCCCTATTTTTTCACTTAAATTCCAACACTAAACATCATGTTCTATAATCCATTTCATATGTTATCAGACACCCCATTCACACATATCATTATCATACCATCATACCATAATGTATCTTAATCATAAAAAATAGTAAGTTTAAAATCCACTAAATCCTATGTACCGTGCATTATACCTCAATCCATCACAACTAATTAAATCACGTGATGTTTGATTTATGGATTACATTTTCCATATCTTTTTTGTGAATTAATTAGAGTTTTAAAATTCAAATTTTCATTTTAATGATAAATTATTAAATATTTCATAAACAATGATATAAATAAAATTCTTTGAATATTTTAATCAAAATTAGTGTTCCAATTATTTAATTTTTAAAATTTTTTGAGTTTTATTTTCCCTATATTTTATAAGAAAACAGTGTGATTTTAGAGATAATTAATTGAAAATATTATATTTGAGTGTTTTCATTTAATTTATTCATTTTTTTATATTTTCATTTTTAATATAAAATTATTGGAATATTATTTAATCTAGAAATTTTTTTGATTAATTTTCATCTTGAACAGATTAATTTACTAATCCTATTATTCGATGTATTTTTTGACCTACAGGAAAGTGCATTCCAACCTACCATGAAGATTGTATGTGTTATCAACCATGAACCCATCACAATCAGTCAATCAACCATGATATGAATACCTTCCTCATTAACATGGAACAATCATGGAAAAGCTACTGCAAGAGGGATATTGGATCTACCATACTAGACACCAATCAATTATGCATATCAATGACTCATTGTAAGAGGGGTATAGACTGTGTTGAAGATTGACTTACAGTGTAAGAACCAAATTGAAGAAAAAAATTTGAAATTGAGATATAGAATGTGAATAAACACTCATTTATAGATAGAATCTATTAAGTTTGAACACATATGATCTTTGAAAACCGTAGATAAACAAAACTGAAATCGGATTAAGGGAGCCTCCAGAACATGAGAATCCATTACCAGTGAAGAAAAGGTTCCAAACCCAAAGATGTTGAGTGGAGAATAATACCTAAACTAGTTTTTCATTGAAGTTGTTCAAATAATCATGTGAATAATACCCACTATGTTTAATCACATATCAATGAAGAAGAAACAAATCAACACTGAGTCGTGGATAAGAAACTTTGACAAAATTCTACTACGTATAAACCTATATGATAATGAGGATTTACGAAGATCATGTTGTGGAAACATTGGGACTTGCAGTGACAGAACAGGTTTGTAGATGAATAAAATTATTAAAAAATAAGAAGAATAATAATAACATGGGACATATAGATTTACATGGTTTAGGAAATGAAACTTACATCCATGGAGGGGAAGATATTTTACTATAGTTGGGAGCACAAAAATATATAGGGATTTTCATGGTTCTCAATACACACAAAACCCTATCCCTAAATAGGATAATGTGGATGATTAATCACTCTTCCACCAACCACACATGAAGTTTGATGTTCAATATTAGAAGGTGGATACAAGTCTCCATCCCTACAGTTCTGCGGCCATCCAAGTCCAAGGTGCTACAATGGATGGTGGTTGGAAGTCCGTGGAGATACAATAGTCATGATAATGGTCTATATTGCTATAGTTTCCCATCAGTGTTAACAGGTAATCTTTTCTATAGTCAGTTAGACTTGATAAATTACGCCAACATTTGGTCTGGGGACTTTCGTCCCTCGAACCCCTGGAGTAAGGGCATGTTGCCCCCTTCTACGCCTAATGAGCTCACTATGGATCTTAACACAAGGAGTTATAGTCTAGTGCATAATATGTTCCAGAATCATTTTAACCAATCATCATCTAGAAAGTATTGGGCTACACCAATCCAACATATCAACCTAAAGAATTTTTTTTGATAAGTGTGTTCCCTATGTTGGTCGATGATGTAGTGGACAAAGGGATATCGAGCTCCACTACATTGAGGCTATTTTCTTATATGAATGCATAGAATATGTTTGGAAATTTTCTTCAATGAGCTCTATTTGTAATTCCCCGGCCCCGAAAGCTCATATATGGTGCACTATTTCAATACATTGGCATGATTACAAGGAATCAAGTCCTGATGGACCGATCAGTTTAGCAGTCTTTGAAAATAGATTATATACAAGAATGTAACACTAAAATTTATAACATAAAATACATCATATATAATCCTTTTAGGATTCCATTATTCCCCTAGATTAACCCTGTAGATCAATAATAATTCAATTCTTGGCATCCTAGGAAAATAAAAAAATAGAAAGGGGTGAGCTCAGATGCTCAGTAAGGGTAAATAATTCAATAGAAGCTATAAACTTTTAAGGCGAGATGTATAAAAAACAACAACCTTTTAAACATAAAACATTAACATAATATGGTAAAAATAAGTTCAACATACTATATAACATGCATATGGATATTCTACAAGTCTAATAATCACATGTAATAACTAATTTATTAACAAGAGAATGCATAATACCAGACATAATAACTAATACGTCAAGGCCTTATGCCAAGACCATTCACAAATATTCTGTCAAGGCCTTGTGCCAAGACACTGGTTTGTCTCATGAGTCTTACCAATGCATCGAGGGGCTATAGCGGGACCTGCCTGTCACTTACTAAGTCCAAGGCATTCCTCATATGAAAAAGTAGAAACATAACAGAAAAATTCATCTTAAAACTAGCATACAAAATGTTAATAATTTAACCATAAACTATGAATGGTATAAAAATAGCACATCCATAGTCAAATGTATCATAACTCATTCAATACAATATGGAAGATTGTATTATTATAAATCAACTTCAATCAAGAATAATATCCAGTAAATGATGTTTATATAGTTGAAAATGATCACTAAAACGCTTTGAGAGAAATATCCCTTTTTCATGAAATCATTTAAAGGTCACACAATTTATAAAGGAATTTATTTAAAATATATTTTTGAATTAAAGTTTTCTATACAACTTCAAAACTTTTGAAATGAATTAACATTTTAAAACAATAATATCCATATAAATAAATCCTGAAAATCATTTTGAAAACATGGAAATTAATTAAATATATCTAGAAAAATAAATATTTAAATCATTTAAAATGATGATCTAGTTAAAGATACCCTTCCATAAAACCATAGAATATTTATTTTGAAAACATTTTTATGAATCAAGAACAGGGATGATAAATGTGTTCCAATAAATAATTACACATAAACAATCTCATATAATAATGATATTCTGGAATTAACCCTTACCTTATACATTCCTTTAGTCGAGGGTATGTTTAACCTCGTGTATAATGACCATATTAGGTTATTAAATTATTCCCGAACCATTATCATATTTATTATATAATACATGATTCATTTATAACTTCATACTACCCAATTAATAATAATTTCCATGTTAAAGTAACATTTTTAATAATAATCGCTTTCTTTATCATAAGTGTTTTAACTTGTTATTCTTGATCGTATCACTTAGATCATCATTTAAAAACTTCCAAAATATAAAAAATTATTTATATATAATATGTATTTATAATATAAATAAGTATAATATATAGATAAATGAAATGGAAACAGTATTCATGGAGACGGTAGTTCATACGTACGCATGAACGTTGTTTCTATTTTCTTATCGTATAGTATGAAAGTAAGTAAAAAACATATATTTATATATGTAAATATATATTATTATAGTAGCAATATTATTTCATATATCTCATATTTTATCAATATATATGTTTATAAAAAGTCTTTAATGGTGATAATTAAATATTAATCTCATCGTGTTGTGGAGATAGTAAGTCATACGTACGCACGAGCGACAATATCATTTTATTGATGGGGAAAAGGTATTTAATTGGATGGTATATTATATATACTAAATAATTACCATGTTATATTCCTTATTTACATTAATTGTACTCATTATTATACCCATCTAAAAAATTTAGTGTTGAATAACGAACTACACCATGACGTGGAGATGGTAAGCCGTACATACACATGAATGGTGAATTTTTCGTTCATAGTATGGATAGAATAATGAATATGGTTGTACCATATTTATAATAAAATATCATCATGTAGAATTTAATGGAGTTATTATTTTATTATGGTAACAAAAAAGTAAGAGGTAGTATAATAAGAAAAAAACTTTGAAAGTGGTTATAAAATAATTACCTCTTCTTCTGGTGTTCCCCTTTGATTTGAAAAAAATGGCTCCTTAGGTTGGCTTTATTATCAAGGTAATGCCTCTAGGTTTAAGTGAGAGTAGTTTTGAGGGAATTCTGGTAGGTATTGGCTAAGGAAAATGGCTTTGGATGTGTGAATTAAAAATAAATGTAGGTTCCCTTTTCTAAGAGAGGTGAGGGAAACTTTAGTAAAAATGTTGAAATATAAATTTATTATAATATACTTTTCAGTTTCTAATATCTCATAATTGATTTATTTCGAAGATAAGATGAGTATGGGTTGAAGGATTCTCAAAAAATAGGTTTTATACATGTTTAGTTTATCATATTAACTATATATTTTAGATTTAACCCTTAGTTAATTAGTTTAACTCTTACCATGTCTTCTTGTATTTTTATACTACAAGGTTAATATAGTTACTATAAGTTTCCAAACGAACCTAAAGTGGGTCATTTATAAATTTTAACACTCTCCAAGTTAGTTTTAAGAACCTTATATTTTTTTGAATTTTATATTATTTAATAAAATGGTATTTATTTCAAAATATCCTTTGTGTCAGTTTTGATACTATTTAATACATGATTTTTTAAAAGTTATAACAACTTGATTAATTAAAAAAACAATACATTGAATCAATCCTAACATGTCATATTCACCTATAAAATTTTTTTATATCATCAAAAGTTTAAAATCACATTTATTTTAATATTTATAACATCATTTATTTTAATCATTCATTAATAAGGCAATCATTCCATCATCATTGTGTCATTAATAAATTTAATTATTTAATGTCCAAAAATTATAAATAAAATACCATGATGTATAAAATCTTTTTAAAATTATAATTAATATTTATAGTCAGTTTATCTTATGTATAAACTTATATTAAAAAAAATTTAGTTATTAAAATTTGAATTTGACACTTTTAACTCTTATTTAAATAAAATATAATAAATGTCCTAATGTAACCAAAGTGGGTTAAAAATATCATATTTTTTTCCTAAGGTTGATTGTGATCAAAATAAAATTATCCAATAGAATTATGACAAGTGTTATGGTAACTTTATATTATTATAATATTATTCTTACCTTTAATTACCCTATTTACTTTTAACAGTGGTAAATAAAATTCAAAAGTTACTATTCACCAAAAAATATTTTTATCCTATTGAACCAAATTTTACTTATTTATTACAACCATGTATGTCATATTTTTTAAATTCAATTCACATAAGTGGTAAAATTATGTTTTACTCTAATTTGGAAATGTGCTTAGAAGATGGGTAAATGTGATTAGATGGTGGGTAAAAAGATGTTAAAAAAGTTCAATGAATTTTTATATCTAATTCTATTATAAAATGACTCAAATGAATTAAATTGGACTAATATTTGTATTATGTATCTATTTTTACTTTAAGATAAATTTTTATTAAAAATAATTATTTAAATGAAAAAGTTAGTTTTTATGTGTTGTGCATTATTTTCACTATTCATCAAAAATTGAATGTTTTCAAAAAAATACCAAAAATTCACCCTAAGATAATTTTGTTATTCCAAATTTCTAAAATTAAGCCTATTGTAAGGAATTCAATTTATTGGAGTGTCTAAAATTAATTTTATTATTGTTCACAAAAGGACATAAAAAGTGGTTCTTTTAAGAACATAGTTTTACTAAATATATAACTATTATCAAAAAACTTTTACATTTCATTATAAATATGTTTTATTTATGTGAAAAAAATTATAAATTAAATTTAAAATTTATTTTTTAGTATTCATATTAAAATATTTAATTGATAAATAAACATAACCTTTAAATAATTATAATACTAATGTGTTGTTTCACAGAAAATCAATCTTGTGTATAATGCAAGCCAAGTCGATGTTGTATGCAATATAATATATTAAATTACTTCAAATATATAATGTATTATGAAATCTTGGGGTGTTACACTATTAACTATGATTCTTTAAACACTAATCAACTAAACTTTGATGTCCATAAATTAAGAGAAGCGTTGACCCATATGAGGTGTGAATTTGGGAAGATGACAGAAATCAGTTGTTCATGATTGAAGATCCTCGGGCATCGAAGATGGAATAACTGAATATTTATTTCAATGAACCAAATATTATTTATAGTAAGAGGAAGTTTTGGAAGATCATAAGAAAGATAATGCAGACTAAAGAACTATATAAAGGTGGAACTATATCCACAGAAGGACACCTCTGAGTGTATAGAAACTAGTTATGGAATGGTACTCAGGGCCATAGAAAGTTCCATCCATGAAGAAGCTATGTAAAGTTAAATGGAAATCTCACATCATGGTAACTTCATCATGTCAAACCCATGTCAAGGACATGTAGAAGTATTTAATTCTACAAAATGGTATAGAGAATTAATCGAATATATGGGGTTCCTTAAAAATACAAATTGGAAAATCAAAAGATGTTGATAATAAAAGAAAATGGGGAAGTATAGCTTGAATTTAGGAGATAGAAGATTCAAGGTAATACTATAAATGTTTAAGGGTTTTAGACTGAGTTTGAGATTCCCCTAAAGTTGAGCCCCATATGGATCCATCACATGCAGTTACAGGAGTATTACTACCCTCACTAAGGATTTCACGCAAATTTGATGATGAGAAACTAAGAGTATACCATGTGGATGTCGCTTCCTATTAGATAAGTTTGTCAAAAAATTTGTTTATCTTGTTTCCAAATAAATGGATGATTCCTCGCTATATTTTATTCAATCCAATATATTGGAATTAATTTTAATTCCCAATTAGTGGGAACTAATTCAGATTCTCTTTCTTCCCCTATTCTCTCTATATTCTAATTCATGATTGTGAATACAAGTTTTGTTATGCTATTTCCCATGTATTATGATCAAATACATTCAATTATGGAGGGATAATTTTTATCTATAGTTCTAGGAAGTGAATCCCTATTCTTTCTAGAGATCAAACATTATGTTTATTGTCCCCATCTTCTTTACCCTTGGATGACAGTAGTGGTAATGTGTACACGAGACATCACATATACTTATAGTAATTGTTTGTTATTCTTTATACAATGATATTTTCCCCATTATCCTCCTATATTACTCAACATTAATGATTGTGGGAGGATATATGGGTTATTATTTAAAAAAATCACTTCATTTTGTAAGGTATTCTTGGTTGGGGTGGTTTGATTTAGTGATTCCTTTACTTTTGGGAGAGATCTTTTATACTACAAGTAATTATAGGCATAAGTACTCAATGTTTTGGGTGAGATGAGTTTGTGAGTTAGGGCATTGACCATGTATTTAGTGATATTGAGGGATCCTGATTTGATCTATCAGTGGATCCATGATAGACAGCTGAGAGTGGCTCAACCAAGATCTATTCATGTTTTTTAATAACTTTTATTCCCTTCATTTTATGTTGTTTTCTTTATCTTTGTTCCAACTTATAATTTTCTAGTTGTTATTAATGTTTAAACCTCATCCATTATCATCATTGTATACAATAATAATCCATCGTTTTTTCATTTACTATTTAAAAGTAGACAATAGCACAAAAATATTTTAAAATAATCTCTATGATAAATGAAACTGCTTCCATGAGACTGAACCCAAGGATAGCCACTATTCAATATCGAGGGAGAATATAAATGTATCCTTGACCACCCAATGATAGTGCATATAATATTTCAACACCATTTTCTGTTATGAAACATTTTTTTACTAATTCTTTCCATTATTATTTAATTATTACTAATTTAAATAGTGATTGAAACATTTATTCTTGAGTATTTATCACTATAAGAAACCTCTCGGTATAAGAACTTACCCAACTGTTAGAATATTTAGTTAAATTTACATCTATGAAAATGTTTTAGGAATATTAAGAGAATGTCAAGAAGTCCATTTAAAAAATTATAAACTTCCTTTACGTAATATGCTCATCATAATAAGTCCAAAATAACATGTCAATACTCCTGCATCCTATTGAATATAGTTCTAAAAAAATATGAGAATGAATAGAAAATAAGTAATAAAAGAAAGTAAAAGTTATAGATTCCCACATTTGAGCTTAATATTCCCATAGATTCAAAGATGGATATTCAAAAACCACATTCTAAGAGTCTTTTAGGGATGGCAGGAGACTAGACATAAAAAATTCAATGAATATAGACATAATTTGGAGGATCAACTATTTCTTAATTTTCAATTGGATGATTTAAATTTTACAAAATTGCCTAATGATATTTTAGTGGATTAATAGGGTGAAATAGTTGCAGATACCTATTCTCTTGCCTTGGAGGACACTATAACATAGTTTTTTTAAGAGAGGTTGTATGAGTCTAAATACCTCAATATTACCCCAGATTTACCCCTAGGAGCACGACATACTCTTGGATAAGAACATGTTGTACATATTTAGGAAGATTAATATTTTATAGAAGAATATGTTTTTATTTTTAATATTGATTATATTGAAGCTATTTTTTATGTTTATTTTTAAAATATAGATATTGAAGAGTTAATTGAAATTTTTGACTTTATGGAGAACCTTAATGGAACTGAACCTACATATAAGATAGAGATTTTTTAAATCCTGATTTAGGTTGAAATTTTAAATTTATGGGTTATTAAAGTTGAAGAGGAGGTGTTGAAACCATATAACACTATTGAAGAGGATTTTGATGTATTTTTAATAATAAAATTGTAAATTATATTTCGAACTAAACTAGAATAAAAGTCTCATACAAGATCTGAACTTCCATAACCAGTGTACACCACTTCTCAGTATGAAGAAGTGTGGAAGTACCCCTATATCATGTTTCCATATTCCCTCCTTCACAATATCTATAATTCCATGGAGAGGGAATTGATAGAAGGTGACAAATGGTTACTCCAAAAGTTATAAAACATAACCAGAATTGGAATTAGAAAGAAGAACATATAGTGGTTTCTAATAATGATACCATAGCCCTTGTTAGATCGTGTTTGGCCTAATGACTATCCATTTATGGACATTCAAAACGCATCACTCCTTGAGGGGTTAATTATTAATTTTCTTATTTTTATTCTCTTTTTAGTTTTTAATTTTTCTATTTTAATTCATGGTTTTTTTAGGTATCTTTATGAAAATAAGTATTTTTAAATTTATGTGGAAAAAAGTAGTCTGACACATGAATTTTCAGTTGAATTCATGGCCAACAAGAGGATCTAAAAGCTTGACATGACTGAATAAAACCCATTAAAACTCAATCCTCTAGTGTAAGTATTCCATGAACTTACTAAGTGAACAATAATGTTAATATGTTTACATTATGTTGGCCTTAAAAATGAGTAATCATAGAACTTTATCAGTTAAGAAATGAGGATACATTTGAATATATACAAATTTACAAAGCTTTTATATACCAATAGAGGATTTTTTTTAAAAAAATCACCTCTTTAGATTCTTCACTTATTGTTCAAAATGTTTAATGTTCAAATAAAATGAAAAAACATCCCGCTGGTTTCTACTATTTCTTTGATGATCATTGATTGTTGAAATCATGAAATAGAATGTTTTTATTTTTAATTTTTAAATATTACGAATATTTCTTTCTAGATTTCATTTTCTATGATATTTTTTGTTGATTATAATTCTTATGTATGGTTAATTATGTGTGGAAAAATATTTTTGAGAATACCTATAACCCTTCAAATATGAATTTTCACTATGAAATTTCTTAATATTTATGAAATAAACCTATTTTAATTTGTCTTATAATGACTCATTTTTTCATTTAATGATTTGGAATATATTAAAAAACTAGTATTGGGCATGGAGTTAGTATGGAATTCGATGGGTCATGGAGCCTCGGCGCAGATATATTAAGAATATTAATTTTATTACATCATGAATGCATGATTTTTTAGTAATAATAGTTTATCACCCAAGAGATGTCTCAGATGGGAAAACTAATACTGTCGTTGAATATATAATTTGGGTTTTAACCTAGGTACAACATAAATTTTATGCACGTCGGACATCTTGTTTAAAGAGTAGTCGCTAGTGGATATTAGATAAAATAAATGAATCAAATTTATTTATTATCTAATTTATTTCTAAATCTAGGAAACTCTATTTTTAAATCCCTATTATGATAATTTCTTGGGTTACTCACATAACCCAAGATAATTATAGGGGTGACACCATAGGGAGAATCTCTTGGTGTGATCGGGATGTTTGGTGGAGATGACGATAAACACAATGAATTCATCAATGGACTCTCGTGAAAGAATTTAATCCTCAACAGTGTTATTGGATATAATCCATGAAAATGAAATATATTAATTTTTCATTAGCGATTGATCTAATTTCAAGGAAAGAAAGTTTTTTTGTTGGATTCATCCACGTTCTTGTTTTCTCAAAAGAGAAAATGAATTCATTCTTTAGAAAATTAATTCACAAATCATTTTTTGATAAAGGTTGAATTTTATTAATTTTTAAACCTTGACTATTCACCCCTATCATCAATTTCTCTATCAATGAATGGATTTTAACCCCAAAAAAACTAATGTTCATTTTCTCCATTCCTTTATCACTTTTTTCTTCGAACTTTCATCGTTGGTATTTTGTTTGAGTGATGGTTTGACAATACCTAGGAACTGGTCATTGTGCAATCAATATTTAGAACAATGGGTCATTATTGTGGGTTTGAATTTATTATTGATGTTTTTATTGAGGATTAATGATGATTATGGAATATAGATGTTGTCTTGACGGTCATCATTTCATGGGTTTTTGTGTTTAGAAGACGTGGTGCAATGAGAGGTGATTTCTGATCAATAGGTTACTGGAATACAACCATCGATGATGACTCAATCTCGGTAAACCTTAGATTCAGAATTTATAGACATTATTCACTACTAGATAAAATTATTAGGTGACATAGGTGGATATGGATAAAAGCCATGGGATTCTGAAAAATCATGATGTACAAGGATTATAGTATAGAAGAACACACATTGTTTGGACTCCTTCCACAGTAGCTAAGGATTACTCATGAAGATATATATCATGTGGGTGTGTGAGATAACCACATAACCTATGAACCAAAGTTAGAGACTCGATATGTATCCATGGGTGCACCATCACGGACATAGCCAGGGTGCATGGTCATGGCCAAAGTATATAGGCACAGGCCAAAGTATACAGACACAGACACAATAGGACCAAAATAAGTGAAAAATGGTGTGTTTATCCTAATACTTGATTTGTACCCCATCCAATGACGGTTGGGTAAATTTTTCCCCTTTATCTAGTGTCAATATCAATAGTAGTGAGTTACCTTTGTCCATCCATAAGGGGGTATAATGTGGTATCCCATCCAAAGTATAGGATGAGTGATCCCCCCTGCGGGTTAGTTCTGGATAGATCCAGCTATCCTGGTGTGATTCTCTTTCATTCTTCCCTATGTTGGGTTAGGTATCTTGTTTCTGATGTCTTGGGTGTGTGGTCCACATCCTATTAGGTTTTTCTTGATAGGATTATGTATCCATAATATTCCCCAGGCATGATTCCTTACCTATGTATTAATATCATGTGATTTATACTACATATTGAGAATGGAAAGTATTTATGAGTGTGACCTCTCGAATTAGTTCCATTTGTTTCAATGTGACTTAAGAAGTTTGATCCCTCAGATGATCGTGACCTATAATCCTTAGGAAAATCCTAGGATAGTAGTGAGGTCATGATATTTATTTTTGACTCAACGTCTATTTATGAGAATATTATGTTATTTTATTTTCTTGTGACTAACACACCTTTGTGATGTTGAGAAGACTTTCTTTGACACCTTACGTGTGGTGATTTTTGGGTTTCCTATTAGGTATATTTATACCCACCCATGTATGGGGTCTTCCAGCACATTTCATGTCTTATATACATGATAGGTATTTAGATAAATTACTAGGAGTACTAGGAGAATGTGGAGTTTAGTTTCACTAGATGGAATGTAGATATTTCTAGGAGATGCATCTTGATAAATACCCCATTTTTTAGTATGTTGGACTTTTTGTAGTTATGGTGGGATTATATTTATCCCTTTGACTTTTCATACTCTTTTTCATACTCTTATGTGGGATTAGTTGTTGTTCCCTCATATAAGGTATCAATTTTTTTTCTTTTTCTCATTATACTGGTGAAAGGAGATGTATTAATGTGCATAGGTACTTTATTCTAAGGCATCTCATGTGTGTGGTATGCCTACTCGACACTAGTCACTAGCCCCGAGCCTATTAGAGGTGGTTTTGGGGTTCACACTTGACTTAATTCCAATCATGTGGGCTCTGATAGATTGGGTCATGACAATGTGGTATCAATTCCTAGGTTATATTAGGACCATAGTTTGGAGATAATCTAGATATGAGGATTGGTTAGTGAACTAGGTAAAAAATATGAAAGTGTGTCGAGTCTATATCTCTGGCTAGGGAACCCCATGATGTTGTAGCAGCTGATGTATCAATTCACCAACACTTTGATAACCTTCTTTTTGACTCAATAAATATATGAATTGGTTACAAGGAAAACATTGATACATGTTTCATATATGAATGGGTGGGGTTTTCCATGTATTTTATGAGTCAAATCCCCTGATATTCTCTCTGACTATGGTGTATCATAAAAAATGTGGGATGCGTTCACGATGATAGCTAGCATGGATTATATAGTAGGATAATTTTGATGATCCATTTAGTGATGAGACTTCAGTCTAGGGACCTATACAGGTGGTAGTTCCTACAGATGTTTTATTAATCTTACCTTCACTTGTTGAGCATGTGATTTTTATGGAAATACCAAAAGATGATGTATGTAGTATGGTCACACTTTACAAGTTTCAAATTAAAAAACTACTAAGGCTTCAAGGTGATCTAGACCCCAAGGAAGCATAGGACAGGATTATGGTAGTTGGGTGAGTTTTTAACTTTTTGGGACCCCTCAATCAGAAGGTTGTCCTAACTGTGAGCCTTCTCCATGGAACCGCTGGGTGATGGTGGTTCTTGGTGGAACATATACATGATTATATGAATCTCTCATCGATAGAGTTTGATAACCTCTTTAGGGATTATTTTTTTCTAGATATCTAATGGGTGATATGTTTCTAGGAAATTCTGGAGCTCTAATAGGGAAACATGTTAGTCACATAGTATGCATCAAGATTCATTAATCTCTTGCGATAATTTATGGATATGGTTTGTGGGTGGGTATTTCTGAGTGTGTACCATTCATTGGGGAATCTTCTAAGATATAAAAGATGGTTTGGTGTCTCTATATATCACTTCATATACTAGGATACTTGATCATGCCTTAGTATTGGAGATCTTTCTAATAGAGGAATTACCAATAGTTAGTTGTGGAAGTGGAAACCCTAGAACTAAGACCTTAGTAACTAGTATTTGATGTCAAGATAAGGGATCTAGGATCACCATAAATTTTTGGAGGTAGTTTTAGGATAGTGGTATTATTTCTCATGGATCTCAGGGAGGTTCGAGTTATCCAAGGGAGATGTGTTTTTTTAAGATGAGATAGAACATATCATATAATAATTGTGTGACCCTCCATGTAGAAAACAAGGAGATGATTGATGGTCCAACAAGGTAGAGGTAGTGGCTTGAGCAAGGAGTTACATAGGGTGTATAATTTGGTAGATGAGTTTGGAGATCCACAGGTGGTGGTCAACATTAAGATCTATTACCACCACCACCAATTCTATGTGGACCTCTCCAGGATCAGTGAGATGGTTCTAGGGATCATGGGAATCTAGAAGCAGTGAAGGATTATGAACCTAAGGATCTAAGTATGATATGATGTAAAATATTTTTTTTCTATACTTTGGATTTAGTTTTTATAGGAATAGGAATAAGAAAATATTTCCTTTCTGCAACCCTTTCTCGAGATCATGAGATTCCAGGGGGTTTTTTGCACAACATTTGTACTTAGATACTCCTAATAGATAATATTCAATTCTCACAAAAAATTTCTAATATTGTGACCTAACTCTTGAAGGATATATCATCATATTGGATCTATTTGTGTCTGTGATGAGGCTTTATCACACCATTCTATGTATGTAATGGATCTTTGTGGTTCGTGTGAAAATAAAATGTTTTAGGATGAGGATGTGATGTGTCTGAGTTGATGGAATGATATGTTACTTCATTAGAAATATGGAATCCTTGTAGGTGTAGGATAGGATCATAAGTAAGTAGATACAACTAATTTATCATAAGTTGGATATAGTATGTCTTTTTCATCAGTAAAAATTGTGAGCTTTTATTTATTTTAGTGGTGGAGGAGTATGTGGATGTCTTTCCTAAAGATGTGTTAGAATTACCTCCCCATCAAGAGATTGAATTCTATATAGACTTTCACCAAGGGATTACCCTGATATATATGTCATTATATGAGATGTCCCACTTAGAGCTTTGATATCTGAAGGTGAAATTCAAGGATTTATAGAGGATGCTCTATGTTAGATCCCATGTGTATACCTATGTAGACCTAGTGTTATTCACCGAGAAGTAGGATAGAAGCATAAGGATATGTGTTGATTATCATCACCAAAAAATATGTGACTATCAAGAATAAGTATCCAATTTTCAGAATTGATGAATTATTTGAAAATATGAAATGACTGAAGTGTTACTCTATAATTAAGATTAGTTCAAGTTATCACCAACTCGGAGTTTGAGAGGAGTATATAATGAAAATGGAAGTTTGGTGATGTTATGATCACTATGAGTACTTAGTGATTCCATTCAGTGTGTAAAATTCCTCATTAGTGTTCATGAGACTCATGAACTGGGTCTTTTAACCCTTCATGGACCATTTTATGGTAGTATTAATCGATGACATCCCTATGTACTCAGGATCAGAGGAGGATCCCACAAGACACTTGAGGATAGTTTTGGAAATACTATGAGATCACCAGATTTATGGGAAACTCATGAAGTGTCAGTTATGGATTTGAGAGTTCCACTTCCTAGGAAATGTTATCTCATAGGAGGGAGTGATAGTGGACCCCACTAAGATCAAGGTAGTGTTATCTTGGTAACCCCCCAAGAGTGTGAATAAGGTGTATATTATCCTTGGTTTACTAGGCTATTATAAAATATTTTTTCAAGATTTCTCTAAGATCACATCACCCCTAACAACATTGACCTAAAAGGGAATCCTTTCATGTGGAAAAAGAAATATCATTAGTATTTTCAAGATTTGTTGTAGAGGTTGACGTGAACCCCCATATTGAGACTGCTAGAGTAGGGTATTGAGTAAACGATGTTATTCAATGATTTCAGAGATAGTCTTGTATGTGTTCTGATGTTGATTTAGAATGGTATTTATTATGCTTCTTTTCATATACAATTTCATGATAATAACTATTCAACCCATGAATTGGAGTTGGTATATGTGTAATTTGCCCTGAATTATTGGTGAATCTATCTTATAAAAGTGTGATTCATTATATATTTTGACCATATGAGTCTTAGGTATATCTTTTTTGTATAAATATATTAAACTAAGGCATAGGAAATTGATAGAGTTCCTATAGTATTGTGACATTTAAGTAGTCTATACTTCTGGGAAGTGGAATCTGGTGGCATATTAACTTAGAAGGAAATATTATTCACAATTTTTGAGCAAGAAATTAAAGAAGTTAGCCTCATTGTAATTATCCCTAGTGGAAAAGGACAGTGCATCGTACCTCCATTAGATTGTTTTTAACCCTCCTCTTCTTCATCATTTTTAGGATGAACAACATGGGGATATAAATTATGACTTCTTGAATAACCATATATCAACTAGACATGCTCTAGATGGATTTTATGAGGGTGGAGAGAACATCATTGTTTTCCAGGGATAGATGATGGAACTAGTCACACAATGAGAGGAGGTTCCAAGGGAGATTCTTAAATTCCCCTTTTTGGTATATACAAGAGTGTAAAAGATATAATTGGACCTATGGTGTTAGTTTTTATGGCAAGGGATTAAGATGATAATTGTATATTTTATCTGTTGATGCCTTATTTTTTAGCCAATGAAGGCTGATCACCAGGTTCTAGTGGGTTTAGCCCAGCCCCATGTGGTGTAAGAGTAGAAGTGGGATGGTATATCAATAGATTACATGATACTAATTCCTTGATTATTTATAGGTCATGACATTATCTTGGTGATCATAGATTAACACACTAGGTCGGCCCAAATCTAATCCATTTGAGAGAAGAGTTTGGTGGTGATCTTGGGATGCCAAATGTGTAGGATATATTCCAACATCATGGAGGTACATCTATTATCATTTTAGATTGTGTTATCACTTTAAATCATGATTATAGAGAGTATTAAAATAGTTATTTGGAATCAGTTGTAGTTTATCATGACATTCCACCCCCGAATAGATGGCTAGATAGAGTGGACCATTCAAGTACAAGATGACATGCTTTGGGATTGTGTGTTTTATTGTTTTCATATATGGTAGGATCATATACCTTCAGAAGTGTTTTTTATAATAATATTTAACACTCCAATATCAGTATGGAACCATTCATGGCCTTTCAATGGAGACCTTGTAGTTCACTATTATGTTCAACAGAGTTGTAGGAGACAACAATATGGAACCTGATTTGATGTAAGTGGCAATAGAGAATGTGAATATCATCTAGTAGTGGATGAGGAATACCCAAATCATTCAAAAGCATTAAACAAACTTATGGTGGAGGACTTTGAGGTTTTATGAGTGAGACTATGGGATACTGAAGGTATTACCATAATGGAGATTGTAAATATTTTGATTTTGTGTCAAAATATTACCATGATTCATTATCCCCTACAAGATATTCTTTAGGATTAGTGAGGTGGAATACCACTTAGCCTTACCATCATAGTTAGATCGTGTGAATGATGTGTTCCACATATCGCAGCTAAGGAGATATATACATGACCCATTATATGTTAGTGACTGGGTGAGATAGACATTGAGGATGGAGCTACCTTCGTAGAGTACCCATTTACAATTGATGGTTAGTAGGAGATGATCCATCATGGGTGACTCATTCCCTTGGTGCATGTTTTTTTAGTAAGATATTATTTGGGAGAGAACTTAGGAATGGGAGAACTAAATGTGATCTCAGTACTCTCATCTTTTTTAGTAGGATTCTTCTTTTTGGGATGAAAATCCTTAATGTGGGGAGAATTTAATGACTCTATTTATTTCATGTAACATTTTGAAATATAATAAATAATATTTTTAGAGTTAAGAATTGAGTTAATACATAATTTTAGGGCCCTTAGGGACTCAATGTTGATATATTAAGAACATTAAATTCATAATATCATGCACACATATTTTTTCAACAATAATATTTTTTCTCACAAATGGTGTCTTAGATGGAAAATTGAAAATTACATTAAATTTGGAAAGCGATTTTTACCCTATGAATGATATAGCTTTTATGTGTGTCATATTTTTCATTTAAATATTATTTTCTCATGGATATTAGATAAAATAAATGAATTATTTTTATTTAATTATTTACTGTATAATTTAATGTCTAAACCTATAAAACTATCTTTTTATATACCTTTTATGAAAATATTTAGGGTTAGCTTCATAAACCTATATAATTTGATGGGAGGCATCACATGGAGAATCTTCGAGTGTTATTGGGGAGTTTGGTGGAGACGATGACGAACACAATGAATTTTTCAACGGTCTCTCATGTCAAAAAATATTTTTCCAAATAGTTCTTGGATATTGAGAAGAGAAATAAATTAAAATAATTCCTTATGAGTCATGAATCTGATATCAAGGTAGGATTTTTTTTTATTATTCTTCATTCTTGCTTTCTTCATGGAGAATGCATATTATTTATTTAGAAAATTAATTCATTTATTTTCTATTGATTAAGGTTAAAATTTATTAATTATTGTACATTTATTATTTACATCACGCATTAATTACTCCATCAATGAACAAATTCCAACTTGAAAAATAGAAAATTTTCATTCCTCACTTTTTTGTGTTGTGTTTTTCACCCTTAGTTTTTCTAATTTTTATCATTGGAATTTTGTTTTATTGATAGTTGAAGTATACCCAGGAACCAATCATTGTGAAGTTGAGCTTTATCATAATTAATCATTTCCATAGGATTAGATTCTGGATTGAAGTTGTGATAGAGTTTGGTTGATGATGTTGGAATATTGGTCTTAGATCGAAGGATTTCATTTCATGGGTTTTGGTGTTTGAATGACATGGTGAAATGGGAGGCAATTTTCAATCAATGGGTGGCCAAAATTTGGCCATCGGTGATGAATTAGGATTGATCATCCTTACATTCAGACTTTTTGGTTGTGATTCATGGAGGAAACAGGGGAGGATGCAATGACGGAGGATATTAATGAAGACTATAGTGTTCAAGAAAATTCAAATATACATGGTGTTTAGTTCGGAAGAAAAAAAACCATGTGTGGACCCCTTCAATGACAGCTAGGGTTTATTCTTGAAGATAAATATATCATGGGAAGGTGACCTAACCACATTCCATGTGACCTGATGTCAGTAGCCCAATATGTACCCATGGGTAAATGGACATGGACATAGCCAACGTACATAGGAATGAACATAATACAATGGATCGGGTTAGAGTGTATTAAAACATACATCGAAGGATCAGACTTAGTTGGACGCACTGTGTACCTCATAGTGGGGGTAATTTTGAACCCAAAAGAATAAATGGGAAAATAACATAAAAGAATATAATTTGAGTTGTATCAATAAAGTGTAACATAGATATTTGGTTTGAGTGATCGAGAAAATATTTATTATTGAAAGTGGTTATTTTTAAAGTTTCAATTACACTTAAATATAGTCGATATGCACTCCTAGAATTAGACATTTAACTAGGATTGAAGTAAGGTAGTGAGTTACTTTCATAGAGGAGTCGTGACATTTTCAATAGTGAAATAATTCAGGATTTCTTACATTCACGGAACATGTGTTTGAAATTAGGTAAGAAAAATCATTTTGAATAATCTTTTTAATCTAATTCATTATATTTCATGATAGTACAATTAATTACGTGTGGGGTGTTTTTTTCCTTTTTTATTAAAAAAATTACATATTTTTTATATATTCATTGAATATTTGAATTTCAAACTAAAGTTTTAATGTAACGTTATTGAATATTTCATAATGTCTGATGAAAATTTAATTCATTGAATATTTTAATCAGAATCATTGTTTTTGTTATTTAATTATAAGATGTTATCTAGTTTTATTTTCCATATATTTTAAGAGAACCATTTTTATAATTTTAGATAGTGTTCATTGAAAATATTATTTTTTTGGTTGTTTCATTTAATTAGTTCATTTGTTAATGTTTTAATTTTTAATATAAAATTGATGGAATATTATTAAATATATAATTTTATTTTTAAATTTTCATCTTAAATTTACTATTTCACTAAGTCTATTATTATGTGTATTTTTTTAGGACCCCTGAAAATGTCTATTTCAAGATAATGTGAAGAGTGACTGTGAGGTCAATCATAAACCTACTACGGTCAGCTAATTGATCATGAGATCATCACCTACAGTATGATAATGGATCAAATGTGGATAATATTTCACAAGAGGGAGCTCTGATCTACCATACTGGACACCAATTGACTATGCCTCTCAATAAGTCACCATAAGAGGATAACTGATTATGTCAGTGCATGAATTGTAATGGAAGAACCAAATCAAATATTGAAGATTGATATTGAGATTTGGTATGTGAAATGATACTTATTTGGAGCTTGAATCTTCTAAGGATGAACACCCAAAAGGTAGGATAACTATGGCTAAACAAAATTGAAACTGGATGTAGGGGGATGCATGAGCTTGATACTCCATTACTTTTAAATAATAGGTATCAAATATGATGTTTTTGGATGGGGAAGGTGATCCAAACCATTGTTTTGTTAAATGTGTTCAAATAATCAAGTTCAAAATACCAACCTTGTTTGATAAAAGATCAATGAAAAACAAAAAATTAATGTTTTTACATGAATGGGGAACTCTGATGAACTACTAAAGTATAGGAAACTACATGAAGATGATGATTCATCTAGATCAAGCTAAAGGATTTTTATTTTATAGGTGGTCAACCTATATTAGTTGATGACAAGAGTATAGAGGGATATCAATATTCCCAATGTTGTGGCTATATTTTTTATATGAATACATAGAAGGTGTTTGGAAATTCTCTTTAGTGATCTTAGTCGATTGCGTTAATTGAGACACCATTGAACTGAGCTTCGATGTCCATAAATCCGGAGTGGTGTTGACCCATGAGAGGTGTGAATTTTAAGAGATGATGGGAGTTGGGTAATCATTATTAAAGATCCTAGGGCATTGAAGACAAAAAATCATATCCCAATTTTTATGAACCAAAGTTGAATTACATTTGGTGGAATTGTAGGTCAATAATAGGGATGAAATTATAGACTGAGGACCTATTTAAAGGTGGATCTATGTCCATGTAAGTATACATCTATGTGAGAAACAACTAGTTATGGGAAGGTACTCATTATCTGTGGAAATGTCTATCCACAAAGTTGTTATGATAAGTTAAATGGAAATATCAGATTAGGGTAACTTCAGCATGTCACACCAATTTCAAGTTTATTTAGTAGTATTTAATGTTATTTATGGGTAAAGACAGTAGATAAAATAAATTTGGTTCCCAAAAAATTGAAATTGTAAAAACAAAATGTACTGTTAACTTAATGTAAAGGGGAATCCCATCTAAAGATAGGAGATATGGACAAATATTCTAGAGAATGATAAAAACATTAATGGGTTGAGCTATTGATTCCCTTGAAGCAGAGCCCCACATGGGGATATCACATCTAGTTATAATATAATTACTTCACTCACTATGGATTTCAGCCAAATATGATGACGAGCACTAGGTATCAGGCCACATAGTTGTCACTTCCAGTTATATTAGCTTGTCAAAAAATTTCTTATGTTTCCTTTCCCAGAAAAAGGATGATTCCTCACTCTATTTTCTTTATTCCAAGAGGAAATAACTAATTCTAATTCCTGATTAGTATGAACTAATTCTAAATCCCCTTCATCCTAAATTCTATTTATATTATGATTCTTTATTTTAAATATAGGTTTTGTCTTATCATATTCCATGCTTTGTAATCTTAGACCATAAATTATGGAGGGATGATTTATAAATAAAATTATTTGAAGGGAATCCCATTGATTCTTTAAGATAAAACAACGTGTTGATTATCAAATTCCTCTCCACTCTTTACTAATAATCATCGTAAAGTAGAGATATGGAATCAAATTTACCTTCAAGAAGTGTTTTATACTCTTTATACCTCAATATTTTACACCTTATTCTCTTGGATTACTTGACATCAGGGTCTAGGGTGGATGTGTGAGTGATTATATCCTAAATACCACTTTTGTTTGGATGGTATTCTTGGTTGGGGTGGTTTGATTGACTGACCATTCTAATTTTGGAAGATATATTGTGTAGCGTGCATGAGTGCTCAATTTTTTGTTTGAGAGGGGTGTGTTAGTTGGGTTATAAATAATATATGTATTGAATTAGGTGTTGATGATATGATCCCTCAGTTGATCCATGATAGGAAGTTGAGAGTATATTAACCTAGATATGGGCCTATTTATTACTAACATGCATTCACATTATTTTTCCTTTTTTTCATTGTCATTATTATTGATTCTCTCTTTAAAATTTTTATCACTATTTACACCTCATCCACTTTCATTTTTTATTCCAACACTTAGTCATTATGTTTTCATTTTCTACTTATATTTGTAAAAATTAGAAAATATATTTTAGAGGAATCACTTGGATAAACAAAAATTCATCCTTGAGAATAACCTCAAGTTTATCGATTGTGTTATATATTAGGGAAAATATAAATGTATTTATAACCACCCAACAACCAAGTGCATCAGTACACCTATAGGAAACTATAGTTACTACATCCAAAATATAATTATGTTTCATTACCGTAAGCCACTACATCCTGCACAAACATGTATAGTAAAACTAAGGACTATCAAAGATCTTGTAGATACATATCCTATTTCTTAAGCCATTACATCCCTGATATATCTACACATCATGCTACACTGAATAGAGAGTGGGGAAGTGGGAGAATTCATCCATCTATTCCCACACCAACCAAGATGTGAGGGAAAACATTTATACCCAAAACATTTGTGTGTCGGCTAACCACCCAACATGGTTGGTAGGGAAATGAAATTAGAAAATATAATGAATAATTTATCACATAACCAAACTATGGTAAACTATCTATCCTTAGAATAAATTTAATTATTATCCCACATGACACTAGGTTAGTACTACTATGGTATAGGAAACAAGATCTTATAGAAGAAAACAATATTTATGGTTTATACATCATTAACTATCTTCACTTAGTAGTTTTTAATTACCATTAATTCATTTATTAAAACCATTAAAAACTTTGGTTTAATAAATTTAATTAATTTTAAGACAAAAGTATTTTATAATTAATATTCTAATTTCCTTGATTCTACCCCATGCTACCTATAGTACTCCTTTCAACAATCCTAGGGTTTCTATTTAATAATACCAACATAAATATCCAACCAATGTGTTCATTATAATTTCATTTTCTATCCCATAAATTGGGAATTATTGGGCTCGATCTAAAAATTCCACAATGAAGATGAACTCATGGTGCATCATACAACTGTAGAAAGAAGTTTGAACCCATAACAACCAAACATTAGGAAAACTAAACATAAAAAATAACCATAAATATAGGAAATATTTGATCTCAACCCTTACCAATCAACCAAACAAGATTATAATACCAAGAACTAGAGAAATGAATGTCTGGATCTCAATCTAAGCCATCCAATACAATTTCAGCTACCTCCCAATGAAAAGGAAATAAGAAATCCAAACTTTTAGCATGTTTCATCCACCCCTCACTTAATATCCCAACAATATAGGGTTTCTAAAAAATTATCAACAAGGGATTTATCATCCCATAGCATTCATACATTGAAAAAGATGTATTTTCTACACACAAATTCAAGGGGAAACTAAGGCCATAACAACAGGTACACAATTCTAGCAAACATGAATGGGATCACACATCCCCATAAATTTTACTCTAGAAATAAACATTTTTATTACTATCTTGAAATAAACAATTAATTATGCATAGGTTTTTGTAATAAGTAACCTATCGTCAGCTACAAGAAATATTTAGGAATCAAATGCAAACATTATTTGATAAAAAATTTCAAATTAAGTGATTTTTAAGAAATAACTATAATTAGATTCAAATAACTCTTTCATTAATCACTTAATATTTACAAAATTTATGTTTTTATCCAAATTTAAGTATATAATTCAATCTGAACAACAAAAATAATCATTGAAAACAAATATAACACTATATACCAAATATAAATAGGAATTATTGGCATAGAATCACCAAATGTAATCAGAATACCCTTGTAATTGATTCCTAATTAATGTTATTAAACTATTTTAGTTCAATTCCACTATTACCCAAAGAAAAAAATAATGAAAATATAACAATTACAAATAAAAAAATAAATTTTTTGAATCTCCTAACTCGATACAATACTTTAAATGTTCTTGGAGAAAGAATGGATGAGAAAACATTGATATTGACCCACCTCCCCCACAAGGAACCCACGATCCCTAAATACATACTACCATGAAATCATTCATCAACCATAAAAATAGGAAATACCAAAAGTAAAGAAATACACATCCATATCGTGTAAATAAATAATGTGAGAAAGTAAAACCAATATAGAATAATAAACTAATCTCATATCACGAGGAACCAATTTCTAGAAGCTCGAAGCTAAATCCTAACAAAAGGAGAATTAAAGTATCTAAAGGATTCCTTTGGGTTGCATAGGGTTTAAAGGGGAATGGTTAAAATATGAATTTATAAAAAACATAATAATTTATACAAGTCGTAATTTAAAAGAACCATTGATCAACCCACTTTACCACTCCACAAACCATAGGGTTTTCACCTAAACTATGGAATAATAAGGAAGACTATGCCACAAAGTTTTGCATCTAAACCAACCCTCTAGAATACGTAGCATAAACCTTCCATATCTCCCCCATATCGTAAAAAACCCAAGATAAAACAACATTATATCCCCAAGAACATGATGAAAAAACCCTTTATAAGGAAGAGAGAAGAAAACATGACTCCAAAAAATATACAACACCAACTACAACCATTCCATAACTACCTATGGATTGATAGAGACACAAAAACCCTCATATCAAGCCTTTACATCGTGAGAAATGTAGCGACACTATAATCCCATTCCCAAAACTAAAAAATTTCATAATCTAAGGGACCACACTAAATGACCCCCTTACAGCTGAAATTTTATCTCAACACCACTTCCAATCTTCCATCCTATACCTAAGAATCCCCAAACACCTGAAAATATAAAGGAAGGGATTAAGAAATAACAAACACTTAAAATATATTTACCATTAGAAATAATAAATTCAAATTTTATAATTCTAATCCCACATACATTATCATAATCTCATAGAAAATATAAAAAATATACATATCATGATAATTCATATGGATTATTAGTTTAAATAATTTGATTAAAAATCATTTGATACATGAAAATGTTATTTATTCAGAAAAACATATCACTTTTTAATAATAAAAGAAATTTATATTGAGGTTTTAGTGAAAAATTATTTATCTGTACCGATGATAACATTATAATGTTTTGGTTATATTTAAATTGTAACCATTAAAAATAACATTAGAAAATATGGTTATATGTTTCTTATGATAAAAAATATACTACCATTTAGATTTATAATGCATAGAAAAATAACTAAATAATTACCTTGAAAACATATCAAGATGCATTAATAAGATAAAAATAGGGAATACATAATCTAGTAATACCTTAACTATCAAAATTAAAGTGTTGTAGAATAGAAAAATAATCCTTCAAAAATTAAATAATAGAGTTGTTTTCCTATAAAAAGGAATCAAATTTTATTGGACAAGATTCAATCCATGATGAGTTTAAAAGGTCATCAGATTTTTTTTCATAAATTTTACATTGGAAACAAATACTTTTATATTTAACAACACATAAAAAAATTATATATGTATAGGTAATCATTATAAAATCTCATTTTAAATATTTATATATTTGAAACATATTTCAGCTTAAATTGTTTGTGCCTCAAATTGGTATTTTCATTGAGAGGGTATAATTTCCCAAAGAAACACGATCATAGTGAAGTTAAATTATAAAATATATGAAATATTTATAATATGGAAGGTTATGTAGTTCCATAATAATTTCAAAAGATAAAATTAATTTCGTTACATAAGAGCCACAAAGGTCATGTAAGGTTTATCTTGATCCAGAGTTATATATGTTTTTGGAATATTATAATAATATATTATTCATAGAAGATGAAACAACTTCATATAAATAATAAATATTGAGTCATAACTCTGATAAGTGGTTAGAATTCATGGAATTTATTTTTATTTATTAATAAAATAACACTATTTAAAAAAATTATTATAATTAAATGGATTAAAAGTAAATGAAAAATGTTTTCATAGAAATGAAAAAAATAGATGGTATAGAATATTAATAGGAATATATTCAAGTGGAAAATGGTGTTATTCATAAAGTATATGGTGATACGACCCTACAAGAGGGGTGAATTATATCCTAAATCCAAACTACAAATTTTTTCCACTCAAGTATAAGTTGATTAGAAAATAGGATATTTCATTAAACTAAAACTATACTAGAGTAAAAAAACATAAATGTAATAAAAATTAAACTATCAATAGTTAAATCAATATATGATATTTGAAATATGAACAATTAAAAATTAAATATAATGTAAAAAAATTTATCAACAGAACATGGAGTTGTTATTAATAACTCAAATACTCCAAAATAATATTATTACCAAATATGAAACCACACATTTAATTCAATGTTCAAGGTGGATCGTATACCTAATACAAGGATTACCACTTCCACACTTGGATGTTCCTTGAATAAAACCCATTGGTGGTACTATAATCCAGACCACATACACTCTATATTCCTAGTCACAGGAGCTCTTGATCTAGAATGTCGGAAAAGATTTGTATTCCTAACCATGGAATCCCTAGATCATGAAGTATTAGGTAAACCTTATATATTTATAATCAAAGAATATATAGGTCAATAATAAATAGAAAAAGAAAATTTTAAATAAGAAAACAAATAGATTTTTAATAAGGCCTCATAAAAGATACCTCTAAGTGTACTTAGAAAAACATTACAATGAAAAAAATCATTCATAATAAATGATAATTTTACAGAATTACTAGAAATAAGATTTTTAGAACTCATAAAAAGTATTCTAATCCATGAATCCTTAGGAACTATTTATATATGTGTGTGTAAATAACTCCAAAAGTCTAATTCTGATATCTTCAGGTTTAGTTTCCACATAATCATTTGCAACTCATAATAATTTTTTGGATTTATATTCACAATGAATTATTCAATGGGTTAAATTCCATCACAAAATTCAATTTTCTGTTTCAAACACTCAAATACATACCATCTAGGGAATATATTCAGACAATATATTATCCATAAGAAAGAACAAAAAATATAGATAACTAAGTAGTTAAATTTAAATAGTATTAAAGCATGAGTGTATTGTGATTTTTATAACCAAGGATAATGATATGTCTTTGAAATAACAATATCCCCCTTTTTGACAATAATAATAAATAATAAAAATGATTTAGTTTGATGGAATTTAAAAAATAACTCATTTCATATTCTGATAAAAAACCATAACATCTAGAAGCTTTGATCTTTTATTAATTTCTCTCATTTCAAAAACTATTATTCATATACCATTATTTTCCTTTACGAAACTATTTTACCCCATTATAAAATTTATATATTATAAAAAATTGATGAATATTAGTATAAAAGTGTCAAACAAAATAAAACATAATATTCCCAAAACTCTAACAAATTTACCCCTTTGTGATTTTCAAAAAACAATCATGGAAAGGAATAAACTGGGTAAGATAAAAAATTTAAACAAGTAATAGAATTTAAATAAAATAAATAATATCAATAGATCATTAATCTTGTAAAACAATGTCATTTTAAAATATATATATATATATAATAACTTAAAATTTTTAAATCCATAAAGGATTATGCAAATAATGGAATTTAGGGTTTAAATTTTATTATTCTATTTAGTAATTTTTTCATATAGCTTCGCTAATATATTCTCCTTCTGATCAATCATCTAATTATTCTCTCTGTAAACACTCCTAAACTTATAAAAAATATTTTTTTCTTCTAACTTCTGATAAAGGTCAAATGATATAGACATATCTTCATACAACTCTTTAAAAAAATAATGAATACCAATAATATAAGAATTAATTAATTTTTTCATAATTCTAAGACATTGAAAATGGGACTCAAAACCATTATTAAGGACAAGAATTAATGACATGATATGTGAAAAATAATCTACCAACCTATTTTTAAATGTTGAGTCTTCAAGATTTTATATCTAAGACTACAAAAAACTGAGCTTAGAATTAATATTGATGATGAAATACAATATATTGGAGACTTTCAAAATCTATTGATAAATAAATTTATTCTTATTTTATAACTTGTGAGATCAAGAACATGATTAGGATTTAGTTGAACTTTCTAAATTAACTTTTACATTATCTTTATCTTCTAATTCACTTTCCAAATGTTCCTTCATTTGTTCAAGAAAAAGAAATAAAGGAACAATAATAGAATAAACTTATTTTATATATGTGCTAACTTCTTTATGAATTTGAGAGACTGTTGAACCCACATAAAGATATTTGGAAACATAATTTATCTCTTTTTAATCATCTTTCAAAGGATATATTTTATTGATATTAATTTTTATTTCATCTCGTTGGGAGATGTATTTTTATTTAGAGATACTTCTTGTAAAATTTTATATAGAGAAAAAAATTTCTATCCTTTTTTGAAAATAGGCTAAAAGAGAGTGTTAGAAGATACTTGAGTGTCACCTTCCATTACTTTCCATTTAACTTTTCTAGTTGAGGTTCTATATATAATATATTTCCTAGAAACAACCAAATTTTCTACTAGATACTCCCTAATAGAAACATGAGATTGAATGGTTCAATATATCTTAAGATTTAGTGATAACTCCTTTTTCTTATGATCAAACTTTATAATCACTTATTATTCTCCTAATACTTTAACTTAAAATTTTAATAGTCTTAAAATGGTTTTTAAAACTTCCTTTATTATAAGGAATAATGAATATCATATACTTTATAATCCCAAAAATTAACATAATTATCTGAAATTATTTTTTCCTCTTTCATGGTCTCCAAATGCTTCACCATTTTTTGAGAGATTTAATCAGATTTCAGAACTTACATAGCTTCCAAAAACTTTATCTTATTTTATTTCATGAATATTTTTTTTTTGAGTCTTGAAGTGTATATTTCATTCTATATTCAAAAAAATTATTTTATTTACCCACATAAACCAAATTGATCTTTATTTTGGTTTTTCAATTAAAAAATACTTCCATAAATATTTATTCAGATCTGAAATATGAGAAACCTTCCATATATAGAATATTTACTATCATCTACATGAGAAATATAGAAAGGAGAAAAATCATTTTAAACATACTAGGAAAAACATCTTCCATGTAATTATACATAAATTTAACAATATTAAACTTATAAATTTCTTATAGTAAATCCAACACATACATGTATTTAACTTTTAGAGTATCTTTATCACCTTTTATTAGATAAAAATTTTCACCCATTGAAAAATAATCCTTAATTTAGGATAATGGTAGTTTATTTTATGAAATTTTTCATTAATAGAAAATAGATTTTCTTAGCTTTGGATTTATTGAAATATCTAGATGTTTTAGGAATATTATGAATAATGAAGAGATACTCTCCTTAAAGAGGCAATCTGATGACCTTAGTTATATTCCTTAGGGTCATTGAAAACTAATGGCCTTAAATTGTGAACATGATTGTATTTTTTTCATAAGATACATAAAAAATAACATACACATAAAAATGATTAATAAGAAGAGGGTAATATGTTTCATTTTCATAGATGGAAGAGACACTAACTCCCATTATTGAAATATAATCACATTATTCATAAGAGACTCATGATTATTGAACCGGGTTGAATAAAGAAACCTTTTATGAACAATTTTATAGTAAAAATATCTTTGAAAGCAGGCATTATATATTTTTGAAATGAAACTATCAAGAGATTAGATGTTATGAAATAAGAGATGTAGAACATAACTTTGAAATAAAAAAGTGTGGACCTAGAGGTTCCATGGTTCTTTAAATAGAAAAACTTATCAACTATGTAGTTAGTTGGAGTAGAAAACTCACATGGGGTCAATTGAGTTTCCAATAAAATTTATGTTAAAAAATAAATTAAAACTTTAATCACCCAAATAATTAAAATTTTCTAGTTAACAAAAATAGTAGAATTATATAATTTGATCTTTTAAAGAAGATTCTCAAAAACTTGATCAAAACTCAATAAAAATAATTTAGAAAATACTTTAACATTTTAAACTAATATAATCATAAAAAATATAAAAAAACACTATATTAAGTTAAATATAAAAGAAACATTTTGTTTAGATGTTTAGAAATATGAAACAATTTTGATTTAAGAACAGATAAAATAAAATAGATAAAGATAAATAAAAAAGTTATAATAAATATATAAAAAGAGAAATTAATAATGGGTTTAGTTTGAAGTTTAGACTTAATCAACTAAACTTATAAATAACCTACTTTTAAGAATTTTATTATAAAATAAATCGATCTGTAGCCAGGATTGGGTTTTACAATCAACAACTTACATATCTATCTAGGTATAGATCCTCTTCCATGGTTCTTAATGGGATAAAACAAGAAATCAGGTCACATGGGACCTATTCCACATTTTATTTTGGGGATTCAAATGATGATTTTAGAGAGTTTCAGTTAATCTCTAGTTCAGAAAAGGATATTATGTTTTTAATAATAAATAGAGTAAAATAAAACATGTCTTAAAAGAAAATCATAAACAAAAATAGAAGGCTATATAGGATAGGAAATTTGTTGCAGATCAATATGAATAGATTTGTTTGTCCAGATTCCTTTAATTTTTTCTTTAGAAGGAGCTCAAACAATTTTCATGAAACTTTTAGGATAATTGGATGTCATAGAGTCTTCTCTCTAGCATAGGTGCATGTGTATGATCCCATGTTATTTTATGTAAGAGCATATACCCCATAAATATTTTTACACAGGAACAAATTTTATTATTAAAGAGATATTAACTATAAGTATTCATTGAAGAATAAAAAATGAAACGTTAAATGCCCTGATACATCAATTAATGCTTCAAAAACTAGCCATAGTATATTTGTAATGCTCTACTGCTAGGTTAGAGATGACAATATATCTTTACTTAAAACACGTTTAGTTAGAATGGATAATTTACATGGTTATTTGGAATGGTATGTTGATGTGGTAGGTTGTAATGGTTGGTTCCTCACTTCATGTGTTCAGTTTATTTTCTGTTGTTTCTTCATGAGGTCACTACAACAAAATACAAGGTTAGTTTATTACTTTATGAAAAATTATATATTCATTGGAATAATAAATTGATTTATTTATCTAGTTGGTACATATATATCTCACAGTAGGTTTATTGTACAAGTATTAAGGTGATTCTAAATTCATATTAATTTCAACTTCAATGTGTAGTCAGTTGATGACTTAGACAAATGTTTCTCATCTAACTCATGGTAATTATTTTTTTCATGTGGTCTGCTGGTCTACAATGTGTGGTAGGTTCCACATAGTTATCTGATCTTCATGGTTATATCAAACCCTCCATATAGTAAATACACTACTCATTGGTAAGGTATGGATGGTCAGTTCTAGAACTAGAAATTTTTTCATGTTTTTTCCAGTAATCCATTTTCTATTTGGAAAATATGAAATTCATTATTAATAATAAAAACATGATTTTTTATAACTAAAATAAGTATTTTATGGTCTAAGATAATAATATCCCCCTTTTTATGATCAAAAATCATGAAATTTAGATTATACTAAATTAAATATAACAAATGTATATTTTCAGTAGATTGAAATAGTTGTTTATAGAGTTTATGAAATAATGAATTTTTTCTAATGAATTAAAGTAATTTTAATTTATCCGTAATCACTACTCAATAATTACTCGCTATTTTAGGATCATTAAAAATTAATATGTTAAAATAAAAAAAGGAATATTATATTAATATATCAAAAGAGATTACAAAATGATTACAAAAAATCCCTATCAGAGATCCTATTCTGAATCCAAATTTGGGATGTCTCTCAAATATATAAGAATGAGAGGGTACTTTCCTTTGAATGTAGAGACATTATTAGAGGAAGTATAAAGATAATATGAGGAATTATTATATCCAATAACTAGAAATCTAGAAACTGGTCGGAGTTAATAAATTTGTTTCTAAGAGTTAGGCTGAAAGGATTAATGGTAGAAGAGGTAGTAGGTAGTGATAAATGAATAGTTTAAAGAGCTAACAAAACTGTATAAAAAATGTATAGATATGGTTCCATTGACTGTTTAAACTCACTTATTGCTCAAGAACCGCTCTCCAATTCCTACAGTAAATAATCTCTATTCTCCATGAAAGTTTCAAAACTAGATTCATATCCCTGATCTTCTCAACATGGGATATAAAATTCTGATTCAATGTTGGAATTTTGAAGTCCAATGTAAGAGTTATAAACATTAATTTTATATATGAATTTTTTAAGATCCTACTCAGGTAATAATCAATTTTTGACTTGATGGTTTCTCTATCTTGACCAAATTTCTTGGAATCCTCTCAAATTAATGTCAATGTCTTATAAGAAAAAGTTTGAAACCCATCAAAAAATTCTCTAGTTATTCTAAGTTCATTAATCATAACCTTCACCTCATCTCTAATGATTTCTATAAAATTCTATTCATCAAAAACCAACTGACAAGGGGGAGTAGGTGGAGGCACAAGAGTAGTTTGAACTGAAACATTCATAAATAATTGGTCTAATTGAATTGTTATATCAAATATATCATACTAGAGATAACCAATATTATCTCTCAAATTTGTAATCTCATTTTTATCATATCTATATAGAACTTAAATCTAGGATAAAGGTGACTGATCACCTATATAAAAACATAAAAAATTATATTTTCTCACTTTCTATGAAGAACTAATAAAACTAACAAATTCCAACTTGAATATACAATTAAATATAACTAGAACACAACCAATTCACCCTTAGTGACATATAAAGTAGAAGGAATATAGGGTGTAAGAGTAGAGGGAGATGGATCGCTAGCAAGATGTCTACCATCTATCTTAGGTACATCCTCCATTAATCTATCTCACATAATCTGAAATTTAACTCTTTTAAAATATTCAACTTTATCTCTATCATAATATTTAGCTACAGCCTCATGAATAAAAAGATGAGATTCCTCACCCTCTTTGGTAGAAGTAGGACCAAAGATGTCTTGAATGATATGATCAATAGAAGGTCTTTTAGGATACAAATCTATTATCTATTCATTATCAACCTCAGAAATCAATACTCAATATAATTTTCATTGAATAGAGAGAAAGGAAGGTCCACCTTTTTGAGGTAAACTGCCTTTGGGACTATCATCATTAGAATCAAGATAGAATAAGCCCAAAACAAAAGATAATGGGGGATTGTTCACCTTAAAAGGTGAACTTGGTATAGTATTTCTAAGAGTACTTCCAATAAAAGGAGATCATTATAAGTTATCCCCAACTTCATTAGATTCGACAGCCTTATCCAATTTAGGATCATCCTCAAGTGCTTTTCTATCTTCATCATCAAGGTCTATAACATCTTCCTCTTATTATGATTCCTCTTCCTCAAAACATAAATAATATTCTTCTAAATTATAAGGAGAAACAGCATCAACTGAATATTTCACAACTTCATCAGGTTCGGGACCTAGATCTATCATAACCCTAGGTCTGACAGGGTAATTACCAAGATTAAATATTTCATACAGTTTTTCTAAGCCATCCACCCATTCCTTTTTTCATGGCTTCCTGTTTACATTCATTTTATTAAAAGCATTTCGTAAGAAAAAAATCCATCAAATGATGTTATTCTTTCCCCTCCTCATGGAACTAATCTTCTATACTCTATAAAGGATGAAATGATCTTAGTATAAGGAAAAGAAGTTAAAATTGAACTGGGATGACACAAGTTTACCATATGTCTCATGAAATATCTACAAAGACTAATTTGAATATCATTATTCATAAAAACATGAAAAATAGATATTGATACCTCATGATACTGAAATAAAATTTTCTTCGACATATAAAATGATGAATGAGCATGACTAGTATCCAAAATTATATACTAAGTTTGACAATAATAAGACTCTTGGGGGTACCATTATATGTTATTTCATCCAAATCATTCTAAAACACTAAATGTGAATGATTAAAAAGATATGAACATTGATAATCCTTATATTCTCCTTTCTGTGGAACACCCAAAAAACATCCATATCATTTTGAGAAAAAATAAATAACTTCACCAGTGACTATTTTTTTAATGACATCTCTTTTATCATAGTGGGAAAACTATAGGTGCACCTAAAATAAATTCAAAAGTTTTGGACAAAAAGGAATACCATTTTCGCTAAACCAAGAATCTTTTCCTAGATTTTAAATCTTATTCCAGACCAATGATCTACTTGATTTAAACCATTGTGTATTGATATCATTTTCTATTGAAATTGGAAGATTGATTATGTGGGGATTCTTTGGCTTTATAGATACACTTGTGATCCTTTTTTATTTCCTATATTTCTTCATAAGATATGGATCTACAAAAGGCATGACATCATTGACGCATTTCAATTTTTTCTTTTTCGATTTTATTTGAGTTCTATAGAGGTTCAAGCTACAGAGATAGATACATGGTAAGAGAGGAGTTTGAAAAAGGGTAATTCTTCAAGAAGAAGGAATATATTTTAGAGAAAATATATGTAAGGATTCAGAATTTTATTCAATTTTTATTTCAATAATTTGTGGAATAAAATAATAATAAACTTAAATAAAATCCTAAAAAAATATTTCCATTAAAAAATCTATTTACACAGACGTGGTAGGTCTAAAGACTACGGATTTGTAATAACATAATAATATTAGGTATACTAAATATGAAATCATTGTATATATTCTAACTGTGTGATTAATATGTTCATGGTAAGTAAGTACTTACCATGTGAACAAGTATTCAAATTAAGTATAGTGATCACATGAGTTAAGTTCTAAAGTATGTATATTGACTGTGTGAACTACATTTCATGGTTACTCCTAGTAAATCTCATAAAACATAAACTAAAATAGAACTTAAATAACTTTAAGGGATGAAATTTAACTAAAATAATAAGGAATAATTTATCATACACTTTTCATGTCAGATAAAATTTATTCTCTTAACAATCAAGGGTTTTGTATATATATCAGCAAACTGATGTTTAGTATCAATGAACTCATGAGTTATATCATCATTCTAAAAATTATATGTCCAAAATTGGTGTCTAATATCAGGGTGATTTTTTATAGAATGATATATAGGATTATTAGAAATATTTATTGCACTTGTATTATTGAAATTTATAAGGACATTCTAGAATTGAAATCCACAGTCTAGTAATGTATGTTTCATCCACAAAATCATTCCATGAAAACTAGTTATAGCTATGTACCCATCTTCAGCAATGGATTAATTCAATAGAATTTTGTTTCCTAATACACCATGATACTAAATACCTTCCCAAATACTGACATGTTCTAGAAGTTCTTTATTTATCTAACTTACAGTCCCAAAAATCATCATCTAAATAACTCACAAAGTAAAATTCTTATCCTCTAGAGTAATATAATCCTATGTTTTTATTTTTGAGATATTTTAAAATTCCTTTCATAGATAGCAAACATGATTCTTTTGAGTTTTGTTGAAAATGATCACACATACACACACTAAACATTATATCATTCCATCTAGTTGTTAGATATAGTAAACTTCTAATAATACCTCTACAAGTGGTTTGATAAACTAATTTACTAGATTTATTAAGATAAAACATGTAGTTGGTACTCATATGAGTATCACTACCTTTAGTTATATTCATACAAAAAGGTTTTAAGATATATTTAGTGAAATATATTTTATTTAAAATAATTACTTCTTCATTTTAAAAAATTTTAAACACAAGAATGAATTTCAATTCACCCATAAAACTCATTTCAAAATTAATTTTTCATTATTTTTGAAAACTCAATAGATAAATACTTTCTTAAAGAACCAAAAATAATATCATCAATATATATTTTTACTACTAAAACATCTTTTCAATTTGTTTGAATAAATAAATTAGGATTATCTATTACATTAGTAAAACCTTTTGAAATTAAAAATGAGATGATCTGATCATATAAAGCTCTAGGAGGGTTGTTTAAACCATATAAATATTTTTTCTAATTTAAAAACATGATTTCAAAAGGGAGGGTTTCGAAATCCAAGGGGTTGTTCAACAAAAATATCATAAAATATATAATCATTTAATAATTCACTCTTGACATCCATTTGATTTAATTAGAAATACAAATGTGATTCATAGGCAAGAAACATTCTGATAGCTTCAAGCCTAGAGACTAGAGAAATTTTTTCCCCATGTTAAATACCATCTTCTTGAATATATCCTTTCACAAAAAGTCCAGATTTTTTTCTAACTACTGTTACAAACTCATCATCCTTTTTAAAAACACCTATTTAGTTCTAATAGTTATGTAGTTTTTGGGACTTTCAACTAATTACCATACTTTATTTCTTACAAAATTGGTTTAATTCTTTTTGCATAGACATAACCCAGAATTCCTCATTCATTTCATCATTGATATTCTTAAGTATATTTTTTGAGAAGAAATCATAATGATCAACTTTTTTTCTTAGATAAGCTCTACTCTAAGTTCCTTTGTCTTGGCCCCTTACAACTTCATATAAGGGGTGATATATATGAGTCCTAAAATACCTAGTAATAGAATTTTTTGGAACCTCGTTTTCATCTATAGGTTATGATTGAGGTTATTCAATATAACTAAGAGAATTATTTATAGGAGGTCTAGTAGAATTGATGACTAGATTACAAAGATCATCATATATATTTTCTAAAGAGGTCTTAGGCTTATGTGGATCCATTTTATCAAGAATTACTTATAAAAATTCTTCCACAAGCTTAGTAATTTTATTAAACACCCTATATTATTTACTAGTTGTATAATATCCAAGGAAAATTCGTTCATTTATTTTGGAAGAAAATGTTTCTAAATTCTATTTTTTTATTATAAATACTTTATAAAAAAACTCTAGAGTAATTAATATTTGGTTTTCTATCATTCTATAATTAATAATGGTTATTCTTTAAAATATGTCTAATTAATGTGCTATTAATTAAATATAATTTTGTTTTTATAGCTTCTTTCCCAAAAATAAATAGGTAAATCATAATCCCTAAGCATGGTATAAGAAATTTCTTCAAGGGTTTTATTTATTATCTCTACTACAACATTATGTTGTGGGTCCTAGAAGAAGAAAAGTTGTGACTATTGACATATTGTGAGCATAATGATTTAAAATAATTATTTTAAAAGTCAAATCCAGGATAAATTTTTAATGAATTAATTCTAATTCTACTAAGATTCTCTACAGATCTAACATATTTAGAAAAACGGGAAAGATATTCACTTTTATTAGTTAGGAAAACACCCATGTATATCTTCAATAATCATTAACTATAACATAAGAATGATTTTTTCATACTAATTTAAAAAATATATAGGGTTAAAAAATCCATGCGAACCAACTCTGATGTTTGAGAATTTTAAACTTCTTTATTTGATTTGAAATATATTTTATGTCACTTTCACTTTTTATAGGTATTACATACTTTTTATATTATGAATTATATTTTGAGTAGATATTTTACTAAACCTTTACTAGTTATATTTATAAGGGAGTGAAATTTTAATGGTCTTGTCTCCTAGACCAATTCCAAGGTTCTTTGTGAAATTCACCCAAACAAGAATCATTCTGAGAAAATAAGGAATTTAAATCTACTACAGAAACATTTTCATTTCTCATAGTAGTAAAAACTAAAAAAATGGCATCAAAAATATTACAAGAATTGTTTTATAACTTATCATGAAAACCACCATCCCAAAAATTTGAAATTCTAAGAAGATTATATTTTAATCCATCTATGAATAAAAATTTAGAAACTGAAAATGTTCTAGAGTAACCGATTTGGCCCAGTCCAATTATCTCCCCTTTGTAATTTTCACCAAAAGAGACATGCCCACCGTCCACTTTAATCAAGTTCTTTAATATTGTGAAGTATCTAGTCAAATATCTGAAACATCCACTATCTAGGTACCATAGGTTTTTACAAATCTTCAAGCAGATTTCCTAAAAAAATATATTTAACCCAAAAATGATTTTGGTACCCATATTTTCTTGAGTATAGATATACTAGTAATAAATACATTATGAATACATAATTTTCATATATTTTTTCTATAAGTATACCTTATACATTTATAAATAGATAAATTATTAGTTCTATAAGAATAAGAAAAATTATTAAAACTAGCAGAACTGGAGCTTGGACAAAATTTATTTTTATTGATTTTCATCTACCCAGGTTGATATCCTATTCCATTGTTGTAATTAGGAGTAGTTTGTTTACCCATAATTTGGGTAATGGTTTTTCTTCCATATGTAAATATCTCTATATATATTTTAACTATTCATTAGATAATTTTAAGCTCATTATTTTCTATACAAAATTGATCATTCTTGTCCTTTTCTACTCTAATATCTATTTTAAAGTGAGCTAAAAAATAATGTTTCTTCTTTAAAATTTTATATTTATCATTAAATTTATTATATTTATCTTTCAAAATGTTACATTATTCATATAATTCATCTCTAGACACATTATCAACATTATTTTCAGTCTCATAATGATTTGAAATTTGAGTAGGAGATTCAAGAAAAACAATTAATTCCCCAAATGTGTTTTTATAAAACACATAATAGCTTTGTCATTTCAATATTCTCTACTCAGGTTTGAATCACTTGAAATATTCTTAGAGGCACTCCAAGTGTATTTCATATACTTTTTTATTTCTTTATTTTTCTTGGTATTTATTTTCATACTTAATATTGGTAGGGTCTTCATTAATATGTCCTTTTAGATTATAATAATAATAAAAGATTACTTCATTTGAAGAATCATATTTTTTAAAATCTTTTCTCCAATTCCCTATATTATCATATTTACCTTTATAATTTTATTTCCTCAAAAACATATTTTTCTTATTGATTTTTTTGAAACTTCTATCGAGATGTGACATTTATTCATCACTATCAAATAGAGATTATTTATCACTTGAGATTTCAACTTTTATATTCTCTTTTTGTTTATAGACATATGTCTTAAAGGCTACTAAATTACTATTTGCTTCATCTGCATCATCTTTATTAAATTATAATTATTCTTCATACATTATGAGATTTCCAATTAACTCTTTTACTGGTAGTATACTAATATTGAAATAATATATTATGGACACAGATGTTCCTATCTATATTTATGGAAGTCATATGAGAAGCCGCATGACTTTATCCTTGTCAGTAACAATCTTTCCATGTTCATGCATTGTGTTAAAAATCTCATTAAACTAGAGATACATGTTAGAGATAGGTTTATCATGGTTTATCTCAAAAGTATTGTATTTAAAAGTATAAGTGTTTAAATTTATTTATTTAACATTATAATTTACTTCATGAGATATAGAAAGGGTATCCCAAATCTCAAAAGTATTATCATAATCATATATTCTATTAAATTTATATTCTTATAATGAACAAAATAAAGCATTCATATCTTTATATTTACAGCCATATAATTCCTAAGATCTATTGACTAGAGGCTCGGTCGAACCCTGATCTATAGGTTTCATCAAGGTATATGGCTCTGGCGATGCACAAGATGATGTGGAAGAGATCCCAGAATATCTAGAAATTTTCAAGCAACATGGTGTGTATTTTGTGTTTCCACGTCATGTGGGCCCCCTGGTTGTGGCGCTAGGGTTTCTGCTAAAGTTAAATATCACACTCTGTGTGAACCATCCATAATGGCTCCATGTATAATTAATGAAATACATTGACATGAGAAAAATTCCATCTCTAGTGACACACTGTGCACTTGGACACGGACATGGCCGTGTACATGGGTCGGTACACGGACACGATCACCTTACACAGACACGTCTTGGTGAAACATGCATTATTTTTCGTGTCTCTAAATGTCGTATACTTATTATACACTCTATTTATGTTGAGACTTACATATCTTGTGAGGATTTTCTACATAGATAGTTATGAGCATAGCTGGATAAATCATGTACCACTTGATACACGTTGTGTACCCCATTAGAGAGTGTTTGTAGCTCTTAATTTCCTTAGTTTGGACCATACTAGGATTATAATGCTCCTTTTGTCCATTCTATATAGGGTATAGTTTGTAATTACATCCACATCATAGGATTTTTATACCCTCTAAATATCGATTCTCAGATAGAGTTGCGGTGTCCCTCCATGAGACTAGAGTGTGATCCTCTATCATCTTTGTTCACTAGGTGGGGTTTGTGTAATTGGTGTGACCTACATATAAAGGTTGTTGATCCTCCATCTATAAGACCATATCCATATGGTTTTTGATATCATTTTAATATGATCCCCAATGTATAAGGTTGACCCAGATTGGGTTTGTGTTGTCCCCCAGTGGTTTTGGGTGTGACCCCCTATCTGAGTATCTCGGTCTTCTTAGACCAGTGAGTTTTCTTGGGTGGGGCCCAATTAATTATACCTTTTTGTTGAGAGCCTTTGATTATATCATGAATCTTGGAGTGTATTCTCCCTAAATGATAATTTATTGGAGATGAATCCTTTTTCTGGAAGATATGTATAACCACCTAGTAGTGTGGTGTCTTTCTTGAGTATATCTGGGTGTTTCTGTTATACATTTATTGTTATATATTTTATTGAGATGAATATACTTGGTTCTTTGTGTTTATTTTTATAGGGTGTCTTATTGGGTAATTTTATACTCACCCTTATATGGGGTTTTCCCACACATGTCATGTGTTATACAGACAATGGCCCTTTTGACGGTGTTCTTGGAGGACAAGGAGTGGGTGGAGCATTGCTTGAGATTTTTAGACCAAGGTTTTTTTCCAGGAGATTTAATATTACATTAGTACTCTCCATTGGTTTGGGTTGGACTCTTTAAAATTTTTGTTTGGGCTTGTATTTGGCCCGTTTTTTCACTTTCATTACTTAAGTATCGTACTCTCTTTTGGGATATTAGATTTATGCCTGAATTGTCTCTATTTGGTTTACATTTCAACATTGTGTGGAATCAGAGATGTGTGAATGTGTATAGGTACATTAGTTTAATGCATTCTATTTGTAGGATATGCCTACTCGGCACTGGTCTTCATCCCCTGGACTATTGGAGGCTGACTTGGGGTAGTCATGGGTTAGACCTCGGTAGGTTGGTTCATGGACGAGTGGTATCAGATCCAAGGTTCTACCTTAGTACTGGAGTTGGGGAGATTGGTTTAGGTCCACAATCTTTAGTGTTTTGAGTTCGTATTTTAGTCTAGGGACTCCAGTGTTGGTGTGGTGGTTGATGTATCCATACAATTGGAATATGATCACCTATATTTCAACAGAGTACATGTAAACATTAGTTGCAGGGAAAATTTTTGGTACGTACATCATGTATGAATGTTTGTGTTTTATAGGTCCTTATTGATTCATATCCTCATATATACTCTTTTGAACATAGTATATCTTGTTTTATTTCAGGATTCCTTCATGTAGAAAACCTACTAGTATTCCACTTCGTGATCATAAGGATGATCCATCTAGTGATGATGCATCGGTATAGTGGCATGTACCGAAGATAGCTCCTCTGGGTGGTTTACTAGCTATACCACTAACCATTGAGTATAATCTAGCATTGGAAGTTCTAGTTGATGGTGCATATAGATTGGGTGTGTTGCATAAGTTTTAGTGTAAGTGAACTCCTAGGTTTCATGGTGAGCTAGACCCCCAGGTGGATGAGGACTGTCTATATGTAGTCACTCCCATTTTCCACCTTATTAGGATACCTATAGATCATATGGAAGACCACATAGTTAGTCTTCTTCAGGTCTATGTTGGGTGATAGTGGAGCTTAGTGACTTAGTCACATGACAATATTTCTCTCTCTTTGTAAGACTTTGAGTGTCACTTCATGGAAGAGTTTTATTTATCCATGATATGATCAGTGCACTTTCAAGATATTCTGCATCTGTATTAGGGAATTTTGACTATAGTGGAGTACTCATGGAAGTTTACCAATCTCTTGCGTTACTCCTTAGATATGGTGTGGGATCAGTTCTTCAGAGATCATACCTTTGAGTAGGGAATGCGCTAGGACATTAGGTATTTGGTGGTATCCCTTTTCATTCCCACCTATCTAGGGTGATTGGTCAATCCCTAGTAGTGGAAATATTTCTAGAATAGAAAGCACTGATAGTGGAAGATTTTATTGGGAACTCAGTAGCTCAGACCTCAGCATTAGGTAGATGGTGATATTGATAAGTATTCAAGTGTGTCAGGAACTTCAGTAGGAGATCACATGATATAGGTTTAGTGGTACAGGGATCTCAATGTGACTCAAATCATCCAAGGGAGAGTCGATGTTCTTCCTATGATGGTCAGAGACATATGACTTTGGATTTCCTGACCCATCACACATCTAATCATGAAAGAGTCATGGGACCACCAAGGTAGAGACAGAGGAAAGAATAGGGTGGACTGTAGGGTGTAAGATGTGGAATAGGGGCAAACAGGGTAGTAGGATGTGCTCAAATGTTTAACCTATTATCATCATCGCCCCTAGGTGGTCCATGCCAGGATCGAGGAGCTAGTGAATAGGGACAAGGCTAGATGAATTTATGGAGGACTGTGACCCCGAGGCTCCATGAATGATATGAGGTATGATCTATGTATTTTATACTTTATCTATAGTGTTGATAGAAATAGGTGAAATTCATTCCTTCTTTTCTAATTATTTTTTTCAAAACATAGATATTTTATTTAAGACTATGGATCAGACCTTGAAGTTTGAAACTCTGATAGGTGGTGACCCGTTAATTATGTAATTTTTCCAGTAGTGCGATCTAACTCTTAGAGTTGAGATTTTTTATAGGATCTCTTTTAAGGAACAATGAGAATTTATGATTTCATTTTAGGTATGTACTGGTTATCCAAAGATTATACCTAGATTGATAGCTTTTGGAATAGGATGTAGTGTGTCCACAGTGATGAAATGAGGTTTTCTATTATGGGTGAAAATGAAACATCATTAGAGCGGGATAAGCTCATGTATAGGGGAGTGCAGTCGATTACTCACTAGTTAGCCACCATGACTCTTGGAATAGTGGATGCTTTAGGCTATCAGTTTCTTGTAGTGGTGGTGGAGTATGAGGATGTATTTCTTGAGAACATTCTAGGGTTACCTCCCCACCAAGATCTATACTTCTATATTTAATTTCATCCTAGGATGACATCAATAACTACACCAACATATTAGATGTTTCCCAAATAGATTAAAGAGTTGAAGGTGTCATTGGAGGAATAATAGTAGAAGGGCATTGTGAGACCCAGGGATTCCCCCCGAGTATCCCACTGTTGTTCGTCAAAAAATGCATATGGAAGCTTGATGTTATGTGTGGATTATTGGCACTTGAATCAGGTGAATATGAATAATAATTATCCATTTTCGTGGTTCGATGACCTCTTTGATTAGTTGAGAGGGGTGAGATGGTTCTCTAAGATTGACCTCAGATCAAGTTATCACCAGCTATGAGTACAAGATGAGGACATACTAAATACGGCATTTAGATGTCACTATGATCACTATGAGTACTTAGTGACATAGTTCGGCATGAAGAACACCCTAGTAGTGTTCATGGGACTCATAAACAGGATATTTCAGCCTTTCTTAGACTGATTTTTGATGGTCCTCATTGATGGAATCCTAGTGTATTCGGCGTCTAAGGAGGATCATGTGACATACTTGATGGTGGTCCTATACACATCATAGAGATCCAATTTATAGGAAACTCTCAATGTGTTTGTTTTGGATTATAGAGTTCCACTATCAAAGACATGTTGTCTCAAAGCCTGGATTAGTTTTGTACCCATCGAAGGTTGAGGAAGTACTTTCTTGGGAGCCACCCAAGAGTGTTATCGCGGTGTAGAGTTTCTTTGGTTTGGTAGGGTACTATCATAGGTTTTCACCCAATTTATCCATAGTGGAAGAACCCTTGAAAACCTTGACCTATTATGGGAATCCTTTTATGTGGATGGAAATATTACAAAAGTGATTTAAGGATTAGAGGCATAGGTTTATAATCCCTCCCATATTTATACTTATAGAGTAAACTATCGAGTATGTAGTGTTCTGAAATGCATTAGGAACCAAACTTGGTTATGTTCTGATGCAGTGGCAAGAATTTATTACATATGGTTCATGTTAGTTGAGAACAAATTAGCATAACTATGCGACCCATGATCTTGAGTTAGTAGAAGTAGTCTTGGTACTAAAGATGTGGTCACACTACCAGATGGGCGATTAGTTTATCATTTACTCTGACCATAATAGTCTCATGTATATATTTTCAGATAAGGGTCCTACCATGAGATAAAGGTGATGGATAGAGTTCTTAACATACTATAACTTAAATATTTTATATACTCTTGGTAAGGGGAACTTGGTGGCATCTTCTCTTAGTAGGAGGTCTTGCTATCAATTGTTGTTTGAGGCATTGGAGCAGTTAGCCTCATTGGAGTTGTCCTTTGCGAACAAGTACGGTGCTTCATATATTCAGTTGATGGTTGTTACCTCACCTCTTCTACAAAATATAATGGATACTCAATGTGGATATACCGATTATGATACCTTACATAGTTAGATATCTATTGGACATGCTCCTGATGGATATTCTTAATATTGGAAGCATTTTATCCTTTTTAGAGGATGAAGGATAGTACCTCTGATGTTGTAGGAGGAGGTGATGCTGGATTTTCATACATATCTTTTAGTTGTATATCCATGTGTGTAAAATATGTACCAAGAACTCTGATATTAGTTTTAGTGGTTATGAATGAATAATGGAGTTGTAGAGTTTGTCTCTCAGTGCCTCACTTGTTAGTAGGTGAAGGAATATCACCAGGTTTCATCAGGTTTATCTCAACCCCTTGATGATATAAAGGGGGAGTGGGATAATATTTCCATGGAATTCATGAAAGTCTTACCATGTACATCCATGGTACATGATTCCATCTAGGTGATCATAGACCAACTCACCAAGTAATCCCACTTCCTAGATATTCAAGAGCATAGTTCATTAAAGAGGTTTAGACGCCTCTACAGGCAAGAGATAGTCTGACCACATGGATACCCCTAAACGATCATCTCTAACCGTGATTCTCACTTTAAATATCAGTTATAGAGAGTATGACAGGAGTCCATTAGTACTACGTTACGCTTGATCATGGAATTTCACCCCAGACTAACTTCTAAATATAGCATATTATTCATGTCTTGGAGAAAAATATGTGGTATTTCATTTAGAACTTTGGTCATAGTTGGGAGGATCACCTACCCTGTAACACCCCAATATTTTATAGTACGTTATCTCTTCAAATTAATTCAATAACTTGTGCTACATGCAACATCGACTTCGAGTGCACCATGACTTACCAAACTAGTCGTTCAAAAAGTGATAATGAATGGTATTAACTGAATTTTGAATTTTATATACTCCATATAATTTTAGAATCCATATTATGTGTTTCTAAGACATAATATAAGAACAAATTCATTTTTTTCATATAAAAGAAGTATTTTAAAAAAATAATGATTTACCGCCTTTTAATGGGGAACCCTTTTTAAAACCAATATTTGACACTTTTATATATTCAATTTATTGAAATTAAATTATTTTTTATAAGCAGGACATAAAAATTTAATTTGGATAAATTTTTGGTACTTTTATGATCACGTTCATATTTTGATAAATAGTGAAAAATACTAAATTTTAATTGGAAACAACTTTTTAAATTGAAATAATTTATATTGTTAAATTATGAATTTGAATGGTTTAGAAGTTTAATTATATTATATTTTTAGAATTTAATAAAATTTAGTTCATTATAAGTAATTTCACATTTAAATTTGACATAAACACATGTCAATCTTGTGATAGTGTTTACTTTTTAAAAACCCACTTTTTGGTTTTGACAACGGGATTTAATTTTAAATTATTTAATGCAACTTCTATGTTTCTAATTTGATAAAATAGAATTAAATTTTGAATTCAAAATATCAATAATATCTAAGGGTGAATTTTTTGTATTTTTCTGAAAACTTTCAATTTTTGAGGAATAGTGAAATACACTGCGTTATTGTTTTAAACCTACTTTTTATTTAAATAATTATTTATTTTATTTAAGTTTATTTTGAGTCAAAATAGATATATAATACCAATATAAGTTCAATGTAATTCATTGGAATCATTTTATAATAAAATTAGATCTATAAAATTTTATTGAACTTTTTAACGTCTTTTACCCACCTTCTAGGAACATTTGCAAATTTTCATAAAAAATAATTTTACAGCTTCTGTGAATTGAATTTCAAAAATCTGAGAGACACAGTTGAAATAAATAAGTAAAATTTGGTTCAATTAGATGAAAATAATTTTTGGTGAATAGTAGCTTTTGACTTTTATTTACCACGGTTAAAAGTAAATAGGGTAATTAAAGGTAAAAATGATATTATAATTACACTAACACATGTCATAATTCTATTGGATATGTTTATTTAGACCAAAACCAACATTATGAATAATATATGATCCTTTTGGTCCACTTGGATTACATTAGGACATTTATTATTATTTTATTTAAAGAAGAGATAAAAGTGTTAAATTCAAATTTTAATAACTAAAACATTTTTAATTTAGGGTTATACATAAGATAAATTTGAATATAAATATTCATTATAAAATTTTTTCCTACACAATGTTATTTTATTTATAATTTTTAGAGATTAAATAATTAATTTATTTGTGACACAATGATGATGCAGTAATAACTTTATTAATGAATGATTAAAATAATGGATATTATAAATATAAAAATAAATGTAAATTTAGTCTTTTGATTCCATAAAAGAATTTTCTAGGTTAATATGACGTTTTTGGGTTGATTAAATAAATTTTTTTGAAGTGATAAAGTTGTTATGACTTTAACAAAACCAAAATACCAAATAGTGTCAAAATTGACAAAAATGAGTTTTTAAAAAAATACAATATTATTAATTGATATAATAATTCTAAGAATAAAAGTATCATCCAAAGGACTTATATGAGATTATATATATCAATAATTTACCACTTGGGGTTCTTTTTGATTTTTATAGTAATTTTATTAACTATTTATTATAATAATACAAGAGGACATGGTAAAAGTTAAACTATTTAACTATGAGTTAAATCTAAAAGATAGGGTTAATATGGTGATCTAAACTTGTCTAAATACTATTGGTTGAAAATATTTCGACCCATCCCCACCTTATATTTGAAATAAATAAATTTTTATCCATTAGAAACTGAAAATTATTTTATAATAAAATAATATTTCAATCTTTTCCTAAAATGACCCTCACCTCTCTTATAAAAGGGTAGTTCCCCTTCTCTCAAAATCACACCTACAAAGCCATTTTTCTTAGAAAAACCCAGCCCAAATATCATCCCAAATTCTCTCAATTAAACCTAGAGGCATTCCCTTGATCATAAATACAACTTAAGGAGCCCTTTTGTTTAACTCAAAAGGAAACACCCAAAGAAGAGGTGATTATTTTATCACCTCTTTCAAAAATCTTGTCTTCTTCCACTTTCTCTTTATTTGTTACTTCCACAACAAAATAATAACTCCAGTAACTTCTACATACTATGATGTTATTATAAATTTGTTACAACCATTCTCATTATTCTATACATCCTATGAATGATAATTTCACCATGTGTGTGTACGTATGACTTAACATCTCTACACCGTGGGGTAATTTGTTATCCAACAATATGTTATTTGGATGGATATAATGATGATTAATATATATATAAATAATGAAAATAACATGATAATTTATCTTTAAATTTAATATACCATCCAATTACACACCTTTTTAATCATTAAGTAAATGATATTGTCGCTCGTGTGTACGCATGGCTTATAGTCTCCACGACGTGATTAAATTCATTTCCAGGTTCACCATTCAAATATGGTTATAAAAATATATATTATTAATAAGTATGTAATATATTAACTAATAATTCTTCTAGAGATATATATATATAAATAAATATATATGAACTTACATATATCTTATTCGCTTACTTTCGTTCAATTTGATATGAAAACGGAAACGACGTTTATGCATACGTATAGCCTACCGTCTCCATAAATGGTGTTTTACATTTTATATATCTATATATTATACATATTTATATTGTAAATATATATTATATATAAATCATGTTTTATATTCTGGAATTATTTAAATCATGATCTAAATGATACGATTAAGAATAACAAGTTAAAACACGTATGATAAAGAAAGTGATTATTACCCGATATGTTAATTTAACATAGAAATCATTATTAAATGGGTTTTATAAAGTCATAAATGAATCATTTATTATATAATAAATATTAATATGTTTATGTTATAATTTAATAACATACTATGGTCATTATACAAGATGTTAAACGTACCCTCGACCAAAGGAAAGTGCAAGGTAAGGGTTAATTCCTCAATCTCATTATTATCCGAGATTGTTTGTGTGTAAGTATTTTCTGGGACATATTTATTATCCATGTCCATGTTTCATTGAAGACATTTTAAAATGATAATTTTAAGGTACTCTTTAACTAAAACGTCATTTTAAATGTTTTACATATTTATTCTTCTAAATCTTTCTCATTAATGTCCATGTTTTCAAAATGGTTTTAAGGATTTATTTATATAGGCATGATTTTTTTTAAATGTTAATTCCTTTAAAAAGTTTCAAAGTGGTATGGGAAACTTTGATTCAAAAATATCTTTTAAATTACTTCCTTTATAAATGTGTGACCTTTAAATGATTTCACAAAATGGGATATTTCTCTCAAGAAGTTTTACTGATCATTTTCTACTATGTCAACATTATTTACTGGATATTATTATTAATTAAGGTATATTTATTATAAAACAATCTTCCATATTATATTGAATGATTTATGGTATTTTTTACTATGTATGGGTTATTTTTATACCCTTTATAGTTTATGGTTGAAATATTGAAATTTCATATGCTACTTTTAATACGAATGTTTATTTTATGTTTCAACATTTTCATATGAGGAATGTAGTGGACTTAGTAAGTGACAGGTGGGACCTGCTATAACCCATTGATCCATCGATAGGTCTCATGATAAAAACTAGTGTCTTGGTGTAAGGCCTTGACAAAAAAATTATTTGTAGTCTTGGCACAAGGCCTTGACTATGTGGTAATTATATCCGACATCAGGCATTCCCTCAATATGAAATTAATTATTACAAGTGATTATTCAACTAGTGTAATATCCATGTGCATATTTATATGGTAATGTTTGATTTATTTTCTCCATATTATGTTCAATTTTATGTTTAAAAGGTTGTTGTTTTTATTACACATCTTGCCTTATAAGTTTTTAGCTTCTGCTAAATTATTTACCGTTACTGATCATATGAGCTCACCCCTTTCTTGTGTTTTGTTTTCCAAGGATTCCAAGAAGTGTATTATGTTTGATTTTTAGGGTTAATATAGGGGAATAATTTCATTCACAATGGATTATTTATGTTTTGTTTTATGTTTCAATGTGAAATGTAACGTTCAGGTATGTAATCTATTTTCCAAGACTACAAAATCGATCGGTCCTTCATGACATGATTCCTTGTAATCATGCCAATGTATTAAAATAATGCACCGGCTTCGGGCTTCTATGGTCGAGGCATTACATTTGGTATCAAAGGAAGTTTAGTATAAACATTGGAAACTAGATTCAAAAAAACTCTGATTAGAGAACATTACCATACCATAGACTTTGAGTATTAGTATAGAAGAACTTTCTAGAATTTTGGTAATGTGGAGATTTTGTGTATTTTCTAATAAATACATCCTTTTCTAGATACGGGCAGGTAGATGCGACTAGGGAACAGATATACCTAGGAGTGAAAAAATCAACAGGGAGTTTCAGGCTTGACCCGGGGTATCCTAGTACATGACAATGAGCATTGCTGCACTCCTGGTTATGACACTACTAGGGGATATGTTTAGGATAATTCACATTTTCTTTACCATCCATTATAAAGGATTTAGGAGTAAACAATTCCTCAAAGAAATTTTTCTATCATTATAGATTATATGTATAGTCATTTCAATTTACATTAGGTATTTTACAAGTTTGGAATTATGCATTGTGATTCATAAACTAACCTAGTGTATGTCATTGTTTAGAAATGGTGCCTAGTAGACAGAATGAGAACTCCAGAAATACCCATGATCCAAAGAGTATGAAGGATCATATCTTTAATGGTATTAAGTGAACATTTAGAAGGTAAATAGTCTCCCACGTATTCTAATCATATAATGAAATAATATCATGTGTTAATAGGATAAGTAAATAATTTTCTAAGTCATATGGCTTTGAAGGGAATCAAGAGAAGAAAAGGATGGTAGAGAGAAATATGGATAAAGGGAAGAGGGGAAAGAAGGATTTCCCCATATGTGATAACTTTGGAAATAATCACCTTGGTAAATGTTTGAAGTGAATGGGAGTTTTTTATAAGTGTGGAGAAAAAGAACATCAATTATGTGATTTCAAGGGTAAGAAAAAGGTTTCAAATGTACAATGCTTCATCTGCAAGGAGTTGAGACACTATGCAAATCAATATCCAAATCATCATAGTATGCCCCAAATGATGCTATTGGATAATAATCAAGTTATGATACTACCACAGATGAAGAGGAATGACAAGTGTTCTTATGCTGTTATTAAAGATTTATTTCATTTGAGTGTTGTATCAACGATGTACTGGTTATATGAATTATGAACATAAATAAGGATTGTACTGTAGTACTTATTTTATTGAGGATATAAGATTATATGGTTCTAAGAAAAGTGATTCAATAGAAAGTTAAACTTTTTTGGAAAATAAATGGTTGAAGGAAAGATAAAACATAACATGGTTCTGATACTGAGGTAGTGATTTTGGAATAATATATGATTGATTTGGATAAATTATATTCGATATTCATGGCTACTTTAAAACTAATTAATTGTTTGTTTATTCCATTATTGTTGGAGTTTACAACATTTTTGGATATAAGAAGTATATTCAGTATTCTATATGGTATAAAGGATAATGAATATAATCAATAAGGTTTTATGGTAATTCAGGGTGTTATTGTGTATTAATAGAATACATGATAAAGATATTCACATGTTATTACGTGGAAAAAGAGATCTTTAGTGTGTTTACCTTCATTATAAATTTTGGACTATGAGTTTGGACGGAAGTATTTTGGATAGGTCTAAAGGTTGGAATAGATTATGATTGACATTGGATACTATTGTTAAGGTTAAATCATTTTTAAGATTATTTTTTTATTTTTATAAAAAGGATAACCTAGAGGTCGGGTGACAATTCGTTGCATCCATTAAGGCCACGAGACTGGAACCTGCAACCAAAGGGCGACAAGGGTGCATCACCTACCACTGGCCTACATGATTTCATGGTTTGTATAATTTAGTTTTTTTAAATAGTCTTACAAATTAATTATAAATTAATTATTTTTGGAACACCATACGATTAGGATAAATAGAATATTTTGGAATTATATTATCTTTTGGTGTGGAAGGTGAGTTTGTGGTAGGGATTAGTTGAAGGATGAAACTCTACTTGTCAAGTAGATTTTTTACCTCTTATTATATGAATAAATTAATTCATAAACTTTAGGGAAGGGATCTTAAAACCAAAAATGTTTTATCCTAATACCTTATGTTTTTTTGAACTGATTGTATTTTAAATCATCATAGATTGATGGCTTTAAGACCCTTAATTTTACAATTGTTTGTGATTGATGACCTCAATATCTCCCTATAAATATTTAAATTTTCCGTCTATTTACATGTCTATAATTTCCACTAATTTTCTCGTAATCAAGATCATAATTTGGTGGTGACTTTTTCATTTCCCTTTCCCTCTTATTAATACGAAATTTTATTAACCCAAGTTATGATGTGGGTTTTCCACAAAGGTATTTTTCTATTTTTAACCTCTTATTTTCAAAGAACAATTTCAAATAGTGAGGATGCAATTTATTGAAGTAGGGTAGAATGTAATACCCCAATATTTCATAGTACGTTATCTCTTCAAAGTAATTCAATTACTTGGGCTACACGCAACATCGAGTTTGAGTGCACCATGAATTACCAAACTAGCCGTTCAAAAAGCGATTATGAATAGTAATAACTGAATTTTGAATTTTATATACTCCATATAATTTTATAATCTATATAACGTGTTTCTTAGACATAATATAAGAACAAATTCATTTTTTCAGATAAAAGAATTATTTTTCAAAAAATGCAATTTAACCGCCTTTTAATGGAGAGCCATTTTTAAAACCAATATTTGACACTTTTATATATAAAATTTAATGAAATTAAATTAATATTTAGAATAGGGACAAACAAAATTTAATTTGGATAAATTTTTGGTACTTTTCTAAAAACTTTCATATTTTGATGAATAGTGAAAAATACTAAATTTTAATTGAAAACAACTTTTTAAGGGAAATAATTTATAATGTTAATTTATTAATTTGAATGGTTTGTAAGTATAATTATATTATATTTTTTATCATTTAATAAAATTTATGTCATTATAAGTAATTTCACATTTAAATTTGACATAAGTACAAGTCAATCTTTGGATAGTTTTTACTTTTTAAAACCTCACTTTTTCGTTTTGACAACGAGAATTAATTTTAAATTAATTAATGAAAAATATATGTTTTTAATTTGTTAAAATAGAATTATTTTTTTAATTTGGAATATTAAAATTATCTTAGGGTGAAGTATTGGTATTTTTCTGAAAACATTCAGTTTTTGATGAATAGTGAAAAAACTGCGTTTTTATTTAAAACCAACTTTTTATTTAAATAATTAGTTATTTTATTTAAATTTATTTTAAGTAAAAATATATATATAATACCTATATAATCTCAATGTAATTCATTAGATTCATTTTATAATAAAATTAAATGTATAATATTTTATTGAACTTTTTACCCTCTTTTACCCACCTTCTAGGCACATTTGCAAATTTACGTAAAACGTAATTTTACTGCTTCTGTGAATTGAATTTAAAAAATCAGAGATATATGGTTTAAATCATTAAGTAAAATATGGTTCAATAAGATGAAAATAATTTTTTGAGAATAATAACTTTTGACTTTAATTTACCAGGATTAAAAGTAAATAGGGTAATTAAAGTTAAAAATGATATTATAATTACCATAAAACATGTCCAAATTCTATTGGATAAGTTTATTTAGGACAAAAAAACCTTAGGAATAAAATATGATCCTTTTGGTCCACTTGTATTATATTAGGAAATTTATTATTAATTTATTTAAAGAAGAGTTAAAAGTGTTAAATTCAATGTTTAATAACTAAAACATTTTTAATATAGGGTTATACCTAAGATAAATTCAACTATAAATATTAATTATAAAGATAAAACTATTTCCTACATATTGTATTTTTATTTATAATTTTTAGAGGTTAAATAATTAAATTTATTTATGACACAATGATGATGCAATAATTACTTTATCAATGAAGGATTAAAATAATTGATATTATAAATATAAAAATAAATGTAAATTGAGGTTTTTGATGTCATCGAGGAATTTTCTTGTTTAATATGACATGTTAGGGTTGTTTAAATAAAAAAAATTTGAAGTGATAAAGTTTTTATGACATTAACAAAAACAAAATACCAAATAGTGTCAAAATTGACATAAATGAGTTTTAAAAAAAATACTATATTATTAATTGATATAATACATATAAACTAAAAGGTTATACCAAAAAACTTATATAAGGTAATATATATAAATAATTAACCACTTGGGGTTTTATTGGCTTTTTATAGTAAGTTTATTAACCATTTATTATAATAATACAAGAGGACATGGTTAAAGTTAAACAATTTAACTAAGAGTTAAATATAGATGATAGGGTTAATATGGTGACATAAACTTGTCTAAAACCTATTGTTTGAGAGGATTTTGACCCATAACCACCTTATATTATAAATAAATCAATTTTTAGTCATTATAAACCGAAAATTATTTTATAATAAAATAATATTTCAAACTTTTCCAAAAGCGACCCTCACCTCTCTTATAAAAGGGTACTTCCCCTTCTCTCAAAATCACACCTCCAAATCCATTTGTCTTTGCCAAAACCGGAAAACATTTCCTCCCAACTTTCCTAAATTCAACCTAGAGGCATTCCCTTTAGAATAAATCCAATTTAAGGAGCCCTTTGGTTCAAATCAAAGCGAAACACCCAAAGAAGAGGTTATTATTTTATCACCTCTTTCAAAGTTTTTTTCTTCTTCCACTTTATCTTTCTTTGTTATTTACCTACCAAAATAATAAATCCATTAACTTTTACATACTGGGATGTTATTATAAATATGTTACAACCATACTCATTATTCTATTCATCCTATGAATGATAATGTCACCATGTGTGGGTATGTACGGTTTACCGTCTCCACACCATGGTGTAATTTGTTATTCAAAAATATGTTATTTGGATGGATATAATGATGAGTACTATGTATATAAATAATAAAATAACATTATAATTTCTATTTAAAATTAATATACCATCTAATTCCTCACCTTTAAATCCTTAAGGAAATGATATCGTCGCTCATGTGTACGTACGGCTTATCGTCTCCACAACGCGACGATATTCATTTCCAGGTTCACCATTCAACAATGATTAAAAATATATATATTATTAATAAGTATGTAATATACGAAAAAATAATTATATTGTATATATATATATAGTTTGTACTTACATATATCTTATTCGCTTTCTTTCTTTCAATACGATGTAAAAATGGAAACAGTGTTTATGCGTACGTACGGCCTACCATCTCCAAAAACGGTGTTTCCCATTTCATATATCTATCTATTATACATATTTATATTATAAATATATATTATATATAAATCATTTTTTATATTTTGGAAGTATTTAAATCATGATCTAAATTATACGATCAAGAATAAAAACTTAAAACATGTATGACAAAGAAAGTGATTATTACCCAAAATGTTAATTTAACATAGAAATCATTATTAAATGGGTAGTATAAAGTCATAAATGAATCATGTATGATATAATAAATATTAATATGGTTCTTTTATAATTTAATAACATACTATGGTCATTATACAGGAGGTTAAACTTACCCTCAACCAAAGGAAAGTACAAGGTAAGGGTTAATTCCTCAATCTCATTATTATCCGAGATTGTTTACATGTTAGTATTTTCTTGGACATATTTATTATCCATTTCCATGTTTCATAAAATAAATATCAAAATTATTCTTTTAAGGTACTCTTTAGCTAAAACATCATTTTAAATTTTTTAAATATTTATTCTTCTAAATCATTCTCATTAATGTCCATGTTTTCAAAATGGTTTTAAGGATTTATTTATATGGACATGATTATGTCAAAATGTTAATTCCTTTCAAAAGTTTCAAAGTGGTATGGGACACTTTGATTCAAAAATATATTTTAAATGACTTCCTTTATAAATGTGTGACCTTTAAATGATTTCACAAAAAAGGATATTTATCTCAAAAAGTTTTACTAATCATTTTCAATTATGTCAACATTATTTACTAGATATTATTCTTGATTAAGGTTGATTTATTAATATAAAATCTTCCATAATGTATAGAATGAGTTATGATATGTTTGACTATGTATGGGTTATTTTTATACCCTTTATGGTTTATAGTTGAAGTATTGACATTTTGTATGCTAGTTTTAATACGAATTTTTATGTTTTGTTTCAACATTTTCATATGAGGAATGCAATGGACTTAGTAAGTGATGTGTGGGGCCCACTATATCCCCTTGATGCATTGGTAGGTATCATGAGACAAAACAGTGTCTTGGCACAAGTCCTTAACTAAAAATTTATTTGTAGTCTTGGAAAGAGGCCTTGACTATGTGGTAATGGTATCTGACATTAGACATTCCCTCATTTTAAAATTAATTATTAAATGTGATTATTCGACTAGTAGAATATCCATGTGCATATTTATATGGTAATTTTTGGTTTATTTTATCCATATTATGTTCAATTTTATGTTTAAAATTCTGTTTTTTATTACACATATTACCTTAAAAGTTTGTAGCTTCTGCTTAATTATTTACCCTTACTGAGCATTTGAGTTCACCCCTTTCTTATTTTTTGTTTTCCCAGGATTCCCAGAACTGTGTTATGTTCGATATACAGGGTTAAGCTAGGGGAATAATGGCCTTTTAAATGGATTATTTATGTTTTGTTTTATGTTTTAATGTGAAATGTAAGGTTCATGTATGTAATCTATTTTCCAAGACTACTAAACTGATCGGTCCTTTGGGACTTGATTCCTTGTAATCATTCCAATGAATTAAAATAATGCATCGGCTCTAGGATTCTGGGGTTGGGGTGTTACATACCCTTTTGAACTTTTCAGACAACAATATCTACCATTAAACCATTGGTATAACACCTATTTGTTCCTGAGAGTCTCATGTTGATGTTGATTGAGGAGATTTCTCTATGGTGGAAAGTTATATTTGAGATTCATTAGTCCCTTATAGAAATTGTGTGCAGTTGTTGAGGTGGTGTACCATTTAGTTTTACCACGACAGTAGGACCAGGTTCGTGAAATATTCCACAAGTCATAGAAAAGGTGTAATGTATAAGAACCATCACACATTATCGACTGCGGTGAGTTGGACATCTAGGATGAATCTACCTTTATTGAGTACCTATAACAGATCAATGATCAATAGGATAGGATCCTTCATGGGAGATCAATTCCTCTTCTGTGTGACTGGTGGAAGCATGTGAATCTTCAGGAGAGCACTTGGGAGCGGGAGACCATGATGCGAGCCTAGTACCCTCATCTTTTTTATGTTGGTTTTTCTCTCTTTTTAGACCAAAATACCTAATGTGGGGAGAATTTAATGATTCATATCTTTCATGTATTATTTTTGGATATTATACAAATTATTGTTTAGACTAGGCGCTGATATGGTGTGTGATTTCGTGGCATAGTGCGACCAAAATAAATGTTTGAAATATATTAAATATATTAAATAATATGTGTCCACATTTTCCTGAAAATGTAGAATAACACATGAATAGGAGGATTGAATCAGAAATATATGGGCACCTTTCAGTTCAGAATGTGGGTTTTACCCTAGGAGTGACATAATCTTTGTTAGAACATGTCATTTTTTAAAATTCATCATGGACTTAAATAAATAAAAAGAAATTAATAAAATTATTTGATTTGTTTATTTTGAATTAAAAATTATTTTCTCCTTTAAAAATATGGTTACAAAATTTCCTCAAGTTTGGATGCTCAAAACATAAAGATTCCTACAACCATTGGAGAGATTTCTTGGGAAATGATGATGGATTGGTATTGAATCATTGATCACTGCTCCAACAGAGTTGAAGGATATCATCAATGATGGAAATACAGAACTGTTATTCAGCAACTATCAATCCAAAATCCATAAAGGATGTTTTTTTATTTCCATCCTGTTTCTTAATCCCAAATGAAAGAAGATAAATTCCATGAATAGAATTGATACTCACATCATCACTAGAATTAAATTGACGGTATTTATGTTTTTTTATTTATTTATTTATTCCTCTTAGTTCATATTCTTCTAGGAAAATAGATCAATACCAAACAAATAACTACTGAGTTTTGTTTAACATGTTTAGTGTATTTTGGTTTTCTCCTCTATTTTATTCATTCAATCATTGTTGTTATTTACTTGGCCAACGTTTCAACCAATACATGGTTCCCGATCATTGTGAGATCTTTCCTCGATGCAATGGAGTGAAACCAACAGTACAAAACATGATGGTAGTTTTGGTTTGAGAATCAAAGATGAAGACAGATTAATCAAGGGAGAAAAATACTAAATCAGGTGTTCTTCATTCTTCCTAACACGATGCATGATATTTCTATGAATGGTACGACCTGATAACTCTCAAGAAGATTCGGAGGCTATAATACCAAGATCTAGTGACTAGAGTCCCTAACGAACCCATATCAATAGGTTTTAGCAAGGTAGAAGGATCTTGTGAAGTATAAGATGGAACGAAATAGATCTGGGAGGATTAGTAAATTCTCAAGAATCGTGGCATGTATTTCATGTTTACACATTGTATGGACTCCTTGATAGTGATTCTAGGGTTTCAACTGAAGTAAAATATCTCACACCATGTTACCTAGTCACACGCCATTTGACTCATCCATTATAACTTGTCCTGTACTCTTGGAAGTACACAGACATGGGAAAAGTATAAGGTTAGTGGAACACCGTGAATTTATACACTAACACAGCCAGGTGTGCAAGGGCCGATACATGGGCATGGCCATTATACACTAACATGGCCCGGTGACATGGGTAGAATTTTATGTGTCTTTACACACCATGTACTTCTTCTACACACCATGTATTTTGGTACTTACTTTTCTTATGGGGATTCTCCACATATTATGTTTATGGGATAGATGGAAACGGTGTGTACCCCATGGTACATGCCATATACCCCCTATTACATGCCATCTACCCCCTTTGAGAGTGTTTGTAGCTCTTCATTTCCTTATTTTGGACCATTCTAGGATAACCATGTTATATTGGTCCATTACCTCAAGCGTACAATGTGACATTACATCCACATCAGAAGATTGTGATCCCTTCTAGAGGTCGAGTCTCATATAGAGTTGTGGTGTCCCTCCATGAGACTGGAGTGTGATCCTCTATCATCTTTTTTCCCTAGGTGGTTTTTGTGGAATCAGAGTGACCTCCTTGAGTATGGAATTGATCCTTCATCTAGAAGACTATATCATTAGGGTTTGTGGTGTCATTGTAATATGATCCCCTGTATAGTGGGTTTATCTAGATTGGGTTAGTGGTGTCCCCCAATGGTTATGGGCATGGCCCCCTATCTAAGTATTAGGGTCTTCTTAGATAAGTGAGTTTTATTAGGTGGGGCCTAATGACCTAGACCTCCACATCGAGTGTCTCTAATGATAGCATGGCTTATGGAGTGGATTCTCCTAGAAGGAGCATTTCTTTGAGCAGAATCATGTGGTTGGAAGTAGGTTATAACCACCTGGTGGTGTGATTTCTTTCTTGAGTATATTTGGGTGTTTCTATTATAAATTGATTTTGATATATTGTATTGAGATGACTATACTTGTTTCTTCTTGTTTAGTGTTTTTGGGGTTTCCTAGTGTGTATTGTTATACTCACCCCTGCATGGTATTTTCATGAATGTGTTGTGTCTTATGTAGATAATGACCTTTTTGACGGTGTTTAGGGAGGACAGGGAGTGGGTGGAGAATAGATGGAGCTTGTTATGTTTTACTAGGACCTTGTATATGACATTATTACTCTCCCTTAGAGAAGGTGGTACTATTTATAGTTTTTCATTAAGATTATATTTGTCCCATTTTTCTGATTTCAATAATTTACTATTGTACCCTATTGTGGGATCTTAGATGTATGCATGCATTTTTTCCAATTATTTTGCATTTCAGAATTGTGTGGAATTAGAGATGTGTGTGTGTGTGTCTAGGTACATTATTCTAATGCCAACCATTTTTGGTATATTTCTACTCAGAACTGGTTTCCATCTGCTGGCCTATTGGAGGGAGTCTTAGGGTAGTCACGGGTCGGAACATGGTGGGTTGGGTCATGAAAATGTTTGATTGAACTAGAAAACTCAAGAGGGGGGTGAATTGAGTTTTCAATGAAATTTCTATTTGAAAAAAAAAATAAAACTTAAATCCCCAAACTTATTAAAATCTCCCAATTAACAAAAAAATAGAATTATATAATTTTATATTTTGAAAATATTCTCAGAAACTCGATCACATATCAGTTAAAATACTTTATAAAATACTTAAACCTTTGAAACTAATCTACTCATATCAAACATAGTATATAAAAAACTAAATTAAGATAACTATCAGATTATTATTTTTATAAGTTTATAAATCTAAAACAAGTTTGATTTAGGAATAGAGAAAACAAAATAGTTAAAGAGCAGTAAATAGGTTGTAGAAAATATTTCACATCAGAAATTAACATGAAATTTGCTCTCAAGCTAAGACTTAATCACCACAACTTGTAAATCTCCTGCAACCAAATAGTTTGTTATAAAATAAACTAATCCACAACCTGTATCAGGTTTTATAATCAACAGCTTGCAATGATGCTCAGGAATATATCTTCTTCCATAGTTCTTCATGGGATAAAGCAATATACTAGGTCACATTGGACCTATACCACATTTTTTCATGAAAATACAAACGAAATATTTAAAAGAGTATGAATTACACTCTAGTTCATCATAGGAGGCTATGTTTTTAAAAATAAACAGAGTAAAATAAAAAAAATCTTGAAAAAATCGTAAATAGAATAATAAAGAGATATAGTATAGGAAATGTGATGTAGCTCAATCTGAATATATTTGGATTTCTAGAGTCCTTGAATTTTTCATTAAAAGGACCTTAGAAAAGTTTCACATAAGGTTTTGTAAAATAGAGTGTCATTGATTCTTCTATATAGTATAGGTACACATGTAGGATCCTAAGTTATTCAACATAAGTGCATGTATACCCCATCCCTTTTTACACATGAACATATTTTCTTCTTAAATAGATATTCATCAGAAGTAGTTGTTAAGTAATAATCAATGCAATATCAAATGCACTAATGATTTAATTAATTTTTCCAAAACTAGTCATTGGAGATTTGAAATGCACCACTACTGTGTTAGACATGGAAATTTGTATTCACTTAAAACATGGTTATTTGTCTTGGTAAATTGACATCATTGATTGGTACAGTCAGTTGAGGTGGAAGGTTTTCACGGTTGGTTCATTACTTCTTATAGTAAATTCATTTTCTCATGTAGAGGGTTCGTGACCTCATATGGTAAGATATTTATTTGTGCGGTCACTAGAATAATATACATGTTCAGCATATTTGTTTATAAAAAATTATACATAACTTGGAATGGTAACTTGATTTCATCATTCAGTATGTTGATCTCTATCTCATGGTAGGTTGATTATACATGCGGTGATGTGATTCTCAATGTATGATAATTTCAAATTCAATGAGTGTTTAATTGATGGATTAGAAAAACATTTCTCATATCACTCACAATAAGTAGTTTTTTTATGAGGTCAACTAGTGTACAAAATGTGGTTGGTTCGACTGGGATAGATGATCTTCACGGTTAGTTCAAACTCTTCATATAGTAAGTACACCACTCATATGATAAGGTTGACACAGTTAGTTCCAAACTTATCAATTTTTTTCATGTTTTTTCTAGTAAACCATTTTATAATTATAAAACATGAAATTAATTAATAATAGTATATACAAGATGAGGGATAATTAAAATAAGGAGTTTCTGGTCTAATCCAACATATAGATCTTGACTCATCCCATGGTCTAGATTGACTCCCGCCAAAAATAAATATTTACTTATTTTTATTGAAATTTTTAATTCTAATTTTTTTTATAGATACATATTGTGTATTAAGTAAAACATGTACTCACAAATTAAAGTTCAAAAGAAGATATGTATGTGAAATAAAATAACAGCCAATAAATCATATGATGTGGAAAGGTATGGGAGAAAATTAAATAACTCTAGAAATTATCTTCCCTAGTTACGATTTGATATTCTTTTATAGAATATGGTTATAGAATTATTTTGAAAATTTAAATCCCTATTTTATGTTAAATTTAATAATATAATGAAAAAATTTATATGAAAGTTAGATAAATAAAAAAACTCTGGAAAAAAAGTGAGTTAATTATTAATTTAAAATTTTCAAGTAAATGATAACTAGGGATAGAACAATATTTATTAGTATGAAGAAAAATCTTAAAAAATGAAATATTACTAGGTATAAAATATAGAAATTTAGTTTTTGGTGCACAATGAATTAATCCAATTAGAAATCACATTCAGGGAATCTAGATCCACTTGGCTCTAGATTTATTGGAAAATAATACTATAGGAACACAAATCTGATCAGTTATCCAATGCTCGAGAGTTGAAATTTCTTTTGAAATATAGTATTTGGGTTTTCTAAAGGACTAAACCATGTTTAAATAACACTTCCTTCTCAAATTTCTACCTCATTAACATATAGTTTAGTAAGGGATACTAATTTTCAGAAAATAGTTATATTGATAATTTCTACTTCAAATAGACTATGTCTAAGATAAAAAGTAGTTCTCCTTCACCTTAATTGTTTAAATATATTCTAAAAATATGTTATCCCAATTTTAAAGATCAGTAACAACTTCATCAACATTATAGTCACTAACTTATGTCTCAAAACATGATCTTTATCATCCAATGATTTCACAAAATTGGTTTTAGTAATTAATGGGGAATTTAGATCAAACCTTTCTCACTTATATTCTCCCAAATAATTAATGAGTTTATTGTTCTCTTAATTAAATATAGATATTTTTGTATCCTTAATATTAAATTCAGATATAATATCTAACACCCCATATTCTAAAAAATATATACTCTTTACATTTTTCTCTGATGTTAGCTTTACAACCTTAGTTTTCAACATGTCCAACTCAGATATCAGCTTAAAATTCTCATTCTTCACATTATCCAACTTATTCTCATACTTAATAAGATATGTCTTTCCCTTAGAAATATAAAACTTATATCTAGTGTAGATATTTAATAACATTTATTTATATACAAAATTTAATCAATATATTCCTCCATGTTAGTTTTTGTTCTATAAATTAATTCATAATCATCATTAGATTCACCATTTGATAGAAACTCTAGTTGTAAAGAAAGTTTAATAGGCTATCATATTTCCCATAAGTCATTTTTAATTTATTATGTAATATTTGGGAAAATTAGTTTAAAATGTAGTGATTCTATAATTATTGTTACTATCATATAATGAATTATCAAATGAGGGATCTAACATACCTCCATGTTTCATTGGTAGCTTTGAAATCTATACTTTACATTCTTTTAGAATGTACTCTTGGTTTCTTATATTTTCTTTTAAATCATGGAAAATTAAATCAAATGTGTGTATGTTTTTTCATTTATAAAATTATTCTCTGATGAATCTTTTTTCTCAATAATATATTTTCTACAGTTTCTTTCATTCTTTTAAATATCTATAGTTTATTTATAAATTAATACTTCCAAATATCTTCTTATAAAATTGAAATTATTTTCCTTATGTGATATTAGGAAAAATATCATCCAAAAATTTATAAAATATTTTTTTGAATCACTTGGAAAAATTTTGGATCTATAAAATTTAATATTCTAGAATTTGAAGTGAAAGTATCACTATTATTTTTCCTCTCTTTGTTTCATCCCTTTTAATTCATCCCTAATTCTATATTTGAGTTTCAATAATATCATCCAAACTCATATTATTGATATATTTATTATAATAAATTATTTTCTATTTAGATTCACATTCCTTAGGTAAAATATAAATAATATTTTCAACTATTTAATCATCAAATATTTATTTCTCTCTAAGTGACTGCAAAATTTTTACTATTGAAATAAAACATTAATGAATTTAGGAAATGGTTTTTCCATAAAATAATTTTAAACTATGATAGTCATCCCAGATCATATCTCATTTAGTTTTAATAAACATTTGGGCAGGTTTCAAATACCATTATTTTCCTACCAAGATCATACTTGATTATATATATTTCTCTGAATGGAACACAAAAGAGTATTTCTAACATGGAAATTGACTTAGAACTCTACTTGTTATTCTTGATTTAGTCCAAAAATATCTTTCTCAGGAATCTTATATTATCTGATAGTAATCATATAATTCTTATGAATAATGTTGATCATGTATGTTTAAATGTTATATATCTTGTACTCATAATATTCACCATTTAAAATTATTGTTCTATTGTAATTTAAATTATCAATTGATCCAACATATAATATTTACATATCTAAGAATAACAATATATGTTATCTTGTACATGTTAGTGTAAGGATAAATTTATACTTTGATAAAATAAGTAGAAAAAATCATAATAGACTAAATCACATGTAGAGTTAAGCTTTGATATCAAGAGACTTACTCTGATACCAAGTGTTGTTATAAAAGGGTATAGTGATATGTAACTATAAGAAGGGGTGAATTGTTGTCTATATCCAAACTATAAATTTTGGTTCCATCCAATTGTAAGTTGATCAGATGATCAGATCTTTTGACCAAATCAAATTATATGAGTATAAAAATCTTAAATTCTATAGAAATTAAACAATCAATAGATAAATTACTATTTGAAAATTGAAATAATTAAATATGAAAATTAAATGAAATTTAAAAAAAAAAGGATAACAAGGCCTGGAGTTTTGAGTAATAACTCAAATACTCTAAAAGTATATTATTACTAAAGATAAAAACGCATTTTTAATCCAACAAGTATGGAAGATCATATACCAAATATAAATTATCCCACTTTCACACCTAGAAGTTTCTATATTAAAACTCATCGGCGGTAATAGAATACTAACAACAAACAATATTTCTTCCTAGACACAAAATCCCTAAATCAAGAAGATTGGACAATCTCTATCTTCCAAAACACAAAATCCCTCAATCGGAATGGATCAGATAAACCTTCTATCTTACTCACCAGATAATCCATTGATTATAAAATGATCAAACATATAAAGGTAAAAATTATAAAACTAATTGTTTTATAAAAAATCCGCACACATGATTACTCTTTTTGTACTCAAAAAATTATTACAACGTGAAAGACCTCAAACACAATGAGATTTTGAATAACATCACTATCAATTAAATTGGGAATTTATTATAATTCTCCTGATCCATGAATCCTCATGAACAATTTATATATGTCTTCATAACTAAATCCAATTTTCAAATTTCAACATCTTCATGATTAGTTGCTACAACATTAGATGAAACTCACAATAATTCAGGTGATGTTTCTTCAGATTTCACCACCTCATGGGTTTAAATAAATAACATCATTTTCATCAACTATTGAAATCACTCTAGTGTATACCATCCAGTGAATGTATTCAAACAATACATTATACACAAGTAAGAGCACAATAAAATAGTTAGATAGAAATAGGATCGAAACATTAGTATATTTTGATTTTAAAACCATGGATAAAGATGAATATTTAACTCAAAAAATAGATATATAAATACACTTGGTATTGAATATAACCCCTCAATCAGGTGGCCACTCAATACCAAGTGTATTTATATATCTATTTTTTGAGTTAAATATTCATCTTTATCCATGGTTTTAAAATCAGGTGGCCACTCAATAGTGCCTCAGGCTGGTGTGCCACTTGACCTCAAGCATGACTCCATATATGTTGTAGGTTGATTCCTAGAAGTGGGGACCTAATCTATACAATGGGGATACTATAAACTCAAATAAAAATAAGAAAATTGAATAAAATAATTAATAATCATTCATATAATGTCATAGTATTCATGGAAAATAAATTTAATATTTAAAAAAAATATACCATGGAAAATCAAAAATACACATGATCATACAACATACAATAGCTAATCACCCATTAAGCTGATCACATATACAAAATAAACAAAATACGTGAGAACCCTTGTAATATCCTAAACTCCAGAAACTCAAAGTAGGTAGTTATATTATATTATTGGTAAAGAATATAAGAGTATTTTTAAGATCCAATTACCCAGTTTTCTTGGAAGTAAATACACATACATACATTTCATTTGAAAACATAAGATATAACATTAAAACATTGAGAGAACATTATTATCCCTTCCAGTATATTCCTAAAATTATATATATTTCTCTTATATGTTTCCTAGGGAAAGGAAAAAAATAAGGGTGAGATCATATGCTTAGTTAGGAGTAGCATACAGTATAAGATATCAAAATTTCAACTAATCATATGTGATAAAGAGGGAATAAATGAACAACATAAATCCAAAATAAATTGAAATAGAGATCTTGATATATCCACATATATAAATTAAAATAAATAGATCACAATAATAACAATAACTAGTTCCTTAGAGATGAAATACATAATATTGGACAGCTATTTTTATACCATAATCAAATACATCATGATATTAGACATAATGATTTTACTATCAAGGAAATATCTTGTTCTGGGTAGGAATACACCAAAATTTCCAAACATGCATATCTCATTAAACCTACCAATGCATCAAGAGACTACACAATTTTGGGCCCCACCTATCAATTTTTTAAGTAAAATGAATTCATTATATAAGAAAATGAATAAATAATTTATAATCAACTTTTCAAATAATCACTTATATCATAATAAAAACAAAGTAATACCAATACTTTTCCTCATATAAATAAAAGAGATAACATATTCACAACCCATTTAGAGAAAGAATCCATATAAGGACCAGGCCATAAACAATTCGTAAAATTGATTATTTAGAAATATAATTCATTTTATTACATTATTATAGATATTTTAACATTATAGATTTATATAATTAGTCCAAAACCCTTAAATAAATAAATATTACATTATAAAGTGGATACTTTCAATCAATTTCTATTTTTTCCAAAATATAAAATCTTTAAGATATTTAAATTGATATTTACAGGAAAAATAATCACAATTGTCATCTTTATATCATAATTGTCCATAACAATCCATAACAATCAATGAAAAACAATTTAAAATATGGTATTATAATAAAAATATTATCAAGGTATGTGTGAAAAGAAAGAAAGAAACTCGTTAGTCCATGAACACTCATAAAAAATTCCCTTTTTAAAATAAACTTTGGGTTCAAAATAAAAATTTTCTTACCCAAGAAATAAACTTCCCATACAAAATATTTTTATAAAAAATTCATAAGAAATATTAAAATCAAAATAAAATTCATAAAGGTTTCTTTTCAATCCTGAAAAACTCATGAATTTTTTTAATAAAATTTATACATTTCACCCTTAATAAGTAGCATGAAATTCCATTTAAACTTAATTTCATTGTATTTACATGGTAAATCAAAATATTTACATAAAACCACACATAATTAATATATAAATCATATAGGTAACTTGGGAAATAATTTCCAGGTAACTCTTATAGTCACTCTTACAAATGGAATAACCTACCTAGAAAATTACAATAATCTCTTAGGATAAACCAAACTAGTTGACTCTATCCCTTTTCCCAATGCATTTGATAGATATATTAGGATCACCCACTATCATGGAAAATTATCAACAACAAAAATAAAATCATAACATATTTAATCTTTCATTTTTATTATTACACTCCTAAAAATATTCCTTTCACCCATAAGAAAAACATTTCCAGAAAATAAAATATCCATTCCATTTAAAATCCTTTTTTGAAATTTCCTAGAACAAAGGGAGGGAGGGTGTTTATTTGACGAAAACATGGAAACTTATAATTGAATATAAACATCAAATAATTTTTATGGTGGTGATAAAAACCTTTGGGGTCATATATTTTAAAATAGAATATTCCTTTTGTTTTTTTGTAAAAAAGTTCTGTATAGAATGTGTAAAATGATTCCTTTTTAAACCCTTTTAAAGAAAGTCAAAATAGACCTAAAATATCCTTTATAATTAATTTATTTCTATATAAATACTTCCATAGTATAATTTTAATAATATTTACATGAAAGAAAATTATTTATAAAATAAATCTTTACAATATTTAAAATGAGGTTTTTCAGGTAAATTGTTCCTTACCTCGAGTCTGAATCGTCATATAATTTATTTATATTTATGAATAATAAACTTATGAAAATTATTTAATTTCATAATAAAATTTTTTAATTTTATTATTCCTTTTATTTTATTTATTACCAATTAATATTTAATTACTTAATCAATTAATTTCACATCAGACATTAAAATGATATTCAGATCATATGTCCAAAATGACTTTGGTAGGTTGAATATAGTCAAATAGGTCATTATTCCATCATATATAGAATAATAAAAATTAAATAATTATCATTTTTATATGTAAATTTTATTTTTAAAACCAACCGTGAAATATGGTCATGAAAAATGAACTATGTTACAATCATGGAAATGGTAGGTTGTACGTACACATGGGTAATGTTTCTGATTTTCTACAAAAATGAAGGAAATAGTGTAATTATTCTTTTATCTTTATGTAATGATGATTATATAATAAATATCATATTATTTAGTTCACTACAATTAAATATATAATCCATATGATGTGGTAATGAAACATGATTCGCATTGCTTTGTGGAGGTGGTAATCGACACGTACTCATGAACGATGTTATCATTTTTCAATGGATATAAAAGTAATAAAATAAATAATATATTATCTTTATATAATGATAAATATTTCATTAATATCATATATATATATATGTTAAATTCATCATTAGAACCATTTTTGAGAGGCGGTGATGGAAAACGAATTACATCGGTTTGCGAGATGGTAGTCCAACGTATACATGAATGATGGTTTTATTTACCATTTGAGGGAAGAAAGATATATATATAGAGTTCATTAAATTAAAATAAAAAAAATATGTTAGATTACTATAGATGATAATACCCTGATAGTAGGTGATTTGGGATTTAGGTAATTCTTTCTCAAATTAGGATCTTGTTCTCTCACCTTGAGGTAATCTTTGATTTATCTATCTCCCTTTCCCCTTAATGAGTGATGAAATTAGTAAATGAAAAAAATAATTTTACTTGATTCACCCACAATAGGATATGTCCAATGATAATGCATGGTAATATTCATGTGAACCAAACTCACTAAAATATCACTATATAAAGTACAATTTATAGTGGCCTCTCTAGCCTTCCTAGTTTACTACCATGAATTAATAGAGAACTCGCTACTCTCCCTCAATAAGGAACTCACTACTCCACTTGTTGGATATTACATCTTCACACAAATATGATCTGAAAATGCACCTTTGAGGTTATCTTCTCTTCAACATAATAATTTCAATTTACAGGGAGAACAAGGGTCGTGGGAATACTCCTTTGACCTTAAAACATCTAGATGGGATCTAGATAAATACCTATGGAAATAAAATCTATAAAAATAATTCAATTATCCTCTATTTTATTTCTATGAGAAAACTTTTTCATCTTTGATAGTATCTTGTATTTTATTCTTATGTAAATCCATTGATTTGGATTAATTCAACTATACCCGTAATTGTGCAAGTGTTCCCTATAATTAATGGGGTCATCATGAACCATGAATTATGAATTAAACCCTAAGAATTACAACACATATAACCCTCTAAAAAATTATTTAGCAGATAGAAAACCACATTTCTATAGTGTGCCCTGAGGTATTATTGTATAAAACCTTACTTTGTGCACTTTCTACGACATGGGAACCATTGCTATGGTGCAATCATGAGACACTCAATTATCTATTAACCATGGTGAACAAAAATATTCCCTGGAGACCCATTGTTAATTAGATCCACATATATTGGAGAAATAAATTCTCATAACTCCATACAATTGAAAGTATAGACACCTCAAAAATAGCTTCTCACATCGAACTGGTTGCATCGTGTACTCTGTTATGGTGATTTAGCCTCATATAAGATAAGAACTTCCAAAACTATGTTTCATCTATATTTGGAAACTATAAATCAGAAGTCCTAGATGTAACAGGGAATATTTCATATTTATTGAGGTCTATGGTGTATCATAAATACAATGACATAGAAACATCTATTTTTTCAATGGCACTAAAATCATATCAACCACTTGCTATGTCATGGTGATCTTCATTGTGGAATAGTGTGAAAACATCCCTATATCAAATTATAAGATCCTTGAATTTTCTCATATAATATAAGTTAACTAGATCTATTGAAATTGTAGATAAAAGTATTGGGGTCATCTCTTGTCCACCTCCACAGTGTCTCCCTATGTTGTAGACCACTATATCCACACTGCCTCTCCTATGGTGTAGACCACTACTCCTTGCACATAGTGACCCTTGTGTTCCCTTGCCTACCTACTTGGTGCCATTAGTTGCTAGTTGGACTTGTTGGTTCCCCTGTGTGGTTGAGCATGCTCCCACATATGCGAGGTTGAGCTGAATGGGATGTCCGGCCCTTTATTGGCCTAATTTTTATATCAAAACAAATAGGGTTGTGGTTTAGCCCCTAGACTATAGTGTATCCCTTTGACTAGAACACTTTCACTAATTCCTTCTTCATTATTTCAACAAACATAGCACACAAAACTCTAAAGGGATTTTGTCCAAAATTTTCCCCCTTTGGGATTATTGAAAATCCTTCAAACACTCCAACCAATCCCACTTTCAAAAAGTTTATCAATGATCCAATAATCCTTAATTATAATCCCATGTGATAAATGATTGGTGTGAGAAATAATAATTGGATTAATATTTTTTCATGTTCACCTATTAATCATTTTGAACCAACACAAAACTCAAAAATCCCCTTGGGTTTCCATTTAAAAACTCTCCCCTTATCTTTTTATTTCTCTCCCTATGCAACACACTTGAACATTTCTATCCCCATTTCATAGTGAACTCAGATATATCATTACTATGAAAAGTTCTGAATATGGGGTTTGATTAAGCAACAAATTGAGGTGAGGATTCATACCTTCCTTATAAAAGAAACTATAGGGAGTGGGGGTTTTGTCTCATAACAATTAATTGGACATAATGGGTTAGAATACAAGATCCAACCGATTCTTTTCAAACACTACTTTGGGTAGTTCCTTTATCAAGATATCTTCAACTTTATCTCATGTCGACACATACTCCAATGTTATAGCTCCTATCTCCATTTTCTCATTATTAAATGATATTTTCTCATAATGGACTTAGTCTAGGAATTTTGAATAGAATTTTTACTAATATTGATTTAACTTGAGTATCCACACATAATTAGAATGGGAGAGGTTACCTCAACACCCAAATCATCAAGATGATTCTTCATCCATAACAATAAGGTTCATACTTGAGTGGAAAAATCATATTCATCCTCTACGAATCTCAAAGATAAAAAATATTACTTCTAGATTTTCCATGAGATATATAGAATACCAAGATAAAAATCACCACCAGAAATTGATTTTAAATCATCTAATAAAACAACCCAATATTTATCAGTGAATCCTACCAAATTATATTGTACATCATTCTGGTAGAACAACCCATAGCCTTTTATATGGTGAATATACTGAAGAATTATTCTCCTAAATTTAAAGTTACTTTACTTGGGATTACTTTGAAACTAAGTGGCTTCACATGTAACAAATAATATGTTTATTTGGGTAGATGTCTGATAAAGAAAACTCTAAATTATTTACTGATACATGGTTATATTAAACTTGTTACTTAAATATTATTTTGATAATTTCAACCCTGTCTTTGTTAGAGTCTCCATGGGCCTTGAATTATCTACATGAAAGCTTTTCAATAATTACTTAACATACCTAGTTTTGAATATAAATATAACATCCACTCTTGGAATGACCTTAAAGGTAAGAAAAAATTACATTTCATCAATTAGATACATCTCAAATTCACACATCATGAGTTCTAAAAATTTATTGCATTGGTTTTCATTAAATCATCAAAAAATTACATCATCGACATAAATGAGAATGGTTAAATACTGTTCATTTTTCTTTTTGATAGAGATTTTGTGATCAAAACCTCCTATATGAAAACCAATCTTCATTAGACATTAGTCTAATATATAATACCATTCACATGGTTGTTACATGTGTCCATACAAATACTTCTTTAGTCATTACACCTAACCTTCATTTTCATCAAAGAGGAACCCATATGATTTCTCAATATACACTTACTCTCCGAGGGCACCATTAAAAAAGGTATATTTAACATCAATTTGATAAATTTTGAATCCATTTTGAATTTAAATGGCTAGAAATAATAGAATTTTCTCAATTCATGCAATTGGTGAATATACCTCATCAAAATTAATTCCTTCAATTTGGGAATACCCTTTACACACTAGTCTTGATTTTTTTGGATCACTGTTACATATTCATTTAATTTATTCCAAAACACACACTTGGTTCCAATGATTTTTTTTCATTTTTCCTTGGAAAAACATCCCGTGTATTAATTTCCCCTATTTGGTCACACTACTCATTCATATCCTTGACCTAACTCTTATCACATACAGTAACTTTAAAATATTTTCTTTCTATCAGAGATAACAATGATATATATTGTTGTTGGGCTTTCAGTCTTCTGGTTTGGACCATGGTTGACTTGTCCCTAACAATATTTCCTTAGGTGATTCCATCCCTTCTTGTCTATCAATGTGAACCTAATGTATTTTTTTCTTTCTTAGCAATATTAATTTTTATCATAGTCTTATTAATTCATTAAAACTCCGTGTAAACCCTACACATCTTCATTACTTCTATATTCTAATGTTTGTTGGTTTCCATTAAAAATTTACTCATTTCTTGTTGTCTTTTTTTTTGTCTTCAACCACCACAACGTCATTTATTTCATTCAAATTTCAAATCCTTTTTTTACATATGAAATATTTTCCCTTAGTTGAATATATAAGAAATATTACTTTATCTCTATTTTCATCAAATTTTCTACACTTTTCCTTATTGAGAATAAACTATTTACTTCCAAAATCTCGAATTTATTTAATAATAGGTTTAATTAAATAAAAAAATTTATATGTATTTATTTCATTATTTTTACATAGAATAACCTTATTGGAAATATATACCAATTCAGGATATGCTTCTATCCAATATCTTTATGGAAGATATTTTTCAATCAACATTGTTCAAGCCATATTTTTTACTATACAATTTCTTATTTCCAAAACCCAAATTTATTGGGGCGTACTGGAAGATGATACCTGATGTTGAATTTCATGTTTTTCAAGATATTATTCAACTTGATTATTTTTTAATTTATTCTCATTTTTAGTCCAAGAATTCTAGATATTCACTCCAAGAAACTTTTCTGTTCTTTTATTATATTGATTTGATACATGTATATAACTTCATCTTGTATGCGATTGAAATCATCCATGTCATTTTTTTTAATATATAAACATCACATAATACATGTCTCCTTCTATATATTTGGGTTTGATTGCCCAAAAAACATTCACATTCATAATCTCAAGCAACCTTTATGCATTCATCTTCTTCGGGTTATGGAAATTTCGGATAATCTTCCCCTTCTAACATGAATAAGATGTGTGATTATAATCATAAATGAGATTGTGAATATAATGACAAAAAAATTTCTTTGGAATATTTTTCAATAAAAATTGGCTCAAATGGATGAGCCTTTTATGCCATAAACAATTCTCCTCCTCTTTAGAAAGAATACATAAATTTTATTCTCCCACAAGATATAGATTACTCATGGTTCTATTTACTTGAAGAATATGTAGACCTATTTTTATTTTATGGTGAAATATTTTTTATTGAACTCAAATTCATGCAATTTTCACACAATTAACTAAAATTGAGAATATTATGACTCATCCCATCAACTAAGATAACATCAATTCATCAGAGATCTTTTCCTCATATCTTGGATTTTCTAGAACCAAAAATTTTGAGACCATCATCATTCTAAAAATGAAAAATTCCATATTTGGTGTTATTGAATTTCACAATGAGCTATTTTTTTCTAGTTATATGGGATGTAAAACCGTTATCTGCAATCCACTAACATGGATTGTATGTTACCCTCAAGGAAGTTTCAGGAATACAAGTTTTCATTGAATTTCCTTTCATCACCCTTGTTGATGAGGAGTGTACTTCTTCCACAAATTACTTTAAAATTTCATCCCCTTCTTGAAAAATAGAAAATATATTTTTTGTATCAATAATATTAGTTAAAGATTCAAACTTTCTCTTTCTTCTCTTATGAGATATTCTGGATAAATTGTTTCCCTCTTGAAGAATAATAATGTTTCTTATGCTAATAGGTTTAAAAAACAATATCCATTAAAATAAAAGGATAAATTATAATTTATGATTTCTTGTTCAATATGATGTTTCTCACGAATAGACCTTAGATCAATATATTACACAAAATAATTATGTCCCAACATTCAACATAAATAAACATATAACTTTTTACGGAAAGGAGTTATACTTTTCCACATGATTTTTTGCCTTTCTACTGTTTTCAAGATCTACCCTCTTCCAAGGAGTAGGTTCTTGTGGTTTACCCACTTATTTCCATTTAGATCACTAAACATAGGGGATAGAAGTTTTTTCCACCTCAATAATTCCTTTTTATTGACTAGATTATAAATTTTATGTGTTTTTTCATCATTCTGGGTTTCAATAGTCATTTTGGATCCTCACACTTTTGACATTAGTTCATAACATCTTCTTTCAGGTGTTCAATCCATTTTTACTCTATCCTTGATAGTTCTATCCAAACCATCCATTATTCAAGTTTTTCTTATTATTGAGTTTCTAATAAAATTATTTCCTTGAGTTTTATGAATTCAAAAATATGATATTTCTAATTTCATAATTAGTTTTAAATTCTTTTCATCTTATTATTGCGTGTAGATCTTGGAATCGTGCACTACTGCATTGGAATTCTTAGTATTTTTTCTCCACAAATATATTTATTCAAGGGTTACCTCACATTTTTTCTATAGATAAACCCTTCTAAAAAATCCTTCATTCTCATCATCACTATTATAATTTATTATACTATTTTTAATATATATAAAAACACCTTTATCTTTATAGTTTTCAACTTCTTCCACATCGCATTCTCTAGATTTATCTTCTTCTTTAGAGAGAATATTTCATATTTTAATGGACCTCTATTTAGAATTATTTGAATAAAAGTTTTTCATTTTATAATGATATTTATCTTTACTACTATATTTTTTATAGTTTTGGGACATTTGGTTGTGAGATATCAACCATTTCCACACTTGAAACAAGTAAGGGGAAGATTACCCTTAAACCTTCCTTTTAATTTCTTATTATTAGAGTATAAAAATGAAATTACATCATAAAATTCATTAAAATTTTAAATTTCCATGATTTTGAGTTTCTTTACGGAATTAGAGACCACGACCTGAGTGATTTCCTTTATTCTTGACTCATTTTCTTTATTTATAATTTCATAAGAAACAAAAGTGATATGTGGGATATCAAGAGAAATTTATTTTAGATATTTTACTTCTAGAACCAATACTTTTTCATTGAAATGTTGAGGGAGTGTTATCATGGTCCTCTTCACAATATTTTTATCATTGATTTATTTACCCAGACCTCTCATATATTCAACAAGAACAATTAGTTGATCAAAAAATTCATTAACTATTTCATTTGAGTTCATTTTAAAAAAATTATACTTATTTCAAAAAATGAATAAATTGGCCTCCAAAATCAAAAAATATTCTTCATAAATATATTATATCTTTTACCACATAACATGATAGTTTTTATTGGGAATTACCTTTGTGAATATGTGACTATCAATATCACTTTCCAAGTAATTTAATTCTCTGAAATACACATATTGATCTCAATGATCTTATTCCCTAAAGGCTATTCTTTTAATATCTATAGTGACTCCATAGATGGATACATAATAAACATCCATTCCCAAGTATTTGAAATAATTTTGAATACAGTATTTCAAAAATTGGTAGTTTCTAACTTTAAATATGGGGACACTATTATACATGAAAATTGTTCCCATACTTCTAAGATAGAATAAGAATAAACACCCCTCTAATACCACTTGTTAGATTCCTATATATGATAACACTCTGATAAGTGGTGTGAATCAGGGTATAGGTATTTATTTCTCAAAGTAGTATTTTTTCTCTCACCCTAAGGAACACTTTGATTTATCTCTCTCTCTCTCTTTCCCCTCAATCAGCAATGAAATCAGTAAATATCACAAAGGATTTTACATGGTTCACCGGCATTGGGATATATACAAAGAGAATCCAAATCAATGCACCCATGCACCAAATTCACTAGAAGACCACTGTTTAAATTATAATTTAGAGCAGAATCACTTGCCCTCATGGTTCACTACCATGAAAAAATAGAGAACTCACTACTCTCCCTCAATAAAGAACTCATTGCTCTTCTTGTTGGATCTTCCTTCCTCAAAGTAAAATAATTTGAACATACACCTATGAGCTTTTTTCTCTTTAACACGACAATGTTGAATTCAATTGAGAATCAGGCTCTAGGTATTACTCCTTCTTTGACCTTAAAACATCAATATGGGATCTAGGTCAATACCTTTCGAAATCCACTACAAAAAAATATTTATTCTCTACTCATTTTTTATTTATGTGAGAACTCTTCCATATTGTATAGCAACCTATATTTTCTTCTTATTTAAATACATTTATTGGAATTGATCCCTATATACACAGGATTGTACCATGTGTGCCTTATAATTAATGGGGTCATCATCCACCAAGAATTCTGAATTAACCATCAGGGATTTAAACTCATAAAACCTCATAGCCAAATTAGTTAGTAGATAGAAACCCACCTATTTATGGAATGGTAAGAGGTAATATGAAATAGAACCTTGAATATTATAATTTCAATATAATTCCCATTATCTCTATAGTAAATTCATGATACACTCCATTCCCTCTACACTATTGTGAACAATAATACTTTGTGGAAACCTATTATTGACCAAATCAACTTCTACTAGAGAAATAAATTCTAATAACTCAACATGATTTTTGGTGTGGACTTCTAAAAAAACAGATTCTCTCACTAAAATGGTTGGGGCATGGACTCATATCTTATGGAATAGCCTCTTGTAGGAATAAAACATCCAAAACTCTATTTCGTCCAAATTTGGACACTCCACGTCGCAGGGTTTGGACGTAGTGTGGACTCTTTCTCATCCATCAAGAGTTGTGGTATAGTATAAGACCTATGGTGTGGAAACCTCCATTTTTCAGTGGCACTAAAATTCTATTAACCACTCATTGTGATGTGGTGATCTTGGTTTCGGTGTAGCATGAAGACTTCCTTATCCCATATCGAATCCTACTCCAGCTTTCTCACAAAATATAAGTTAACCCAATTCATTGACTTAGAGAATGTGAGTATTTGGAACCTCTTATAGCCTCCTCCATGGTCATACCATATTCCATGGATCACTATATCCATGCTGGTTCCCCTACGGTGTGAACCACAACTCCATGTGTATTCCAACTAGCTTGCACCCTCGCCTGCCTCCATAGTGATTCCAGTGTCTATATTTCTAGGCAGGTTCCCTAACATGATTGATCATTCTCTCACATATTATAGTTTAACATGGATTTTTTTCGAAACCATTTTTAACCTATATTTTATAGCACATCAAATAGGGTTTTGGTGTAACCATTCGACTATAGTTTGGCCCTTTGACTAAAACAATATCACTGTTTCTTTTTTAAGTTTGACAATAAAAATAACAAAAAAACCTCTAAAGGGATTTTTTTAAAAAAATTAAGTATATAGAATATATTATTTTTATTATTCATTAATTATAAAATAATATTTGAAGGAGGTAGAAGAAGAAATATAAAATGAAAATTCTTAGTTAAGAACCACGCAATTTCTTTGGACATCCTCTTTAAGTTTATACTTAAATCCTTTCTAGGTTGGTTTCATGATCGTAAAAGGGAATCTATGATGTTGGGAGTGATGTGTGTAATGGATTTTCCCAAATGGACCGAAGGCCTTCTTTTTTTTATTTTATTATGGATAATCTCCCTTTTAAGGGTTGAAGGGGAACCCGAACATAACCCGTAGGCCCAAGGCATAAGGCTCGAATGACTCGCAATACATGACCCAAAGGCCCAGACGCATACCATGCCCAATACATGACCTGTAGGCCAAGCCCACTTGAACTGCCCCTCCCCAACTTCTACCTCATTGTTTACCTAGCTCCCCACCTTTCATTTCTGATCGACTAGCATTTCTCTATACAAAGCTGCACAGTGCCTGGTCCCGATGGCGGCTATCATACCCTCTCATTCTTCCAATCTGGTTAGCTCTACATCTGGTGGCTGCTACTCTTATTGCTCTGATCCTCTTCTGGGTCCTGTTCTATGTGAACTGGGCTACCCCATGGTCTTTGTGTCCCGAAGTCTCTGCGGCCCGAAGGCCTTTGATGACCCCGAAGGCCCTTGAGACCCGTAGGCCCCAACCGGGGGCCCGAAGGCCCAAATCGGGGGAATAGTTTCAGCTGCTACAGTACCGAACAGTAACTGCTAATCTAAGCCAGAAATTTTCATCTACTCGGTTTTGAACCAGGGTCTCTTGGATGCCAAGCAGGAGCCCTTACCACTCGGTTACGGGCTCGTTGGCAAAAAACGTGGTTGTCAATTAAGTCCCCCTTTTTACCCGTATAGTGGGTCCACCAACCCATAGAGATACACATTCCCCATCTAATCAATGGCATTGAATAGATCTATTCATAATATGAATAGTGACTGAGCCTGGTGGGACTCGATCCTGTGCCAGTTCCCCCAGACAGCGAAATGGCCCAACCGATGAACCACTCGACCAACGCCTGGGGGGAAAAAACGTGGTTTGTCAATTAAGTCCCCCCCTTTTACCCATATGTTGGGTCTTCCAACCCAGGTAGATACACGTTCCCCAGCTATGCAATTTCATTGAATATCCCTGTTCATAACATGAACAGTGACCGAGCCTGGCAGGACTCGAGCCTGTGCCAGTTCCCCCAGACAACGAAATGGCCCAACCGGTGAACCACTCGACTAAACCCCTGGGGGATATGTGTAATGGATTTGAGCTAGTCTTGGAAGAGTAAAAAATCTATTGAAGTGTGGAAAAAAATTTGAGTGGGTGCCCTTTTATAAGTGAGAGATAGGACACACTTGGAGTTTTTAAAAAGATTAAAATATATTAATGTATTACTCAAGGAAAATGGCTCCATAATATACTATTTATTAATATGAGATTATATAGGTTAAAAACATGGCTATAAAAAGATATTAAGAAAAAAAATATCTCATTTTATCCCTTATCACTTCAATTTTACTCCCAGTAAATCTATTTTATCCTAACCATGGCAAAATATTTTTACTATTTTTACAAATCATTATGACAAACAATTTGGTCAACTATATTAGATAATATAAATTATTATGATAAAAAATATGGAATGAATTTTATAAAATATAACTCATATAATTTGTTGAATTTAATTTATAATTAATCCCAAAAAACATGATAAAATGGTTTTTTTAAATGAACTTTTAGGTATAAAAAAATTATTTAAAATTAAAGTAAAATGTTGATTAAATTTTTTTTTAAATTATTCTTAATAAAGATTAACTAATTAAATTTTAAAACAAATTAAAATTGTAATGTGACTTTTAAAATACTTGAAAATAAAAGACAATTTTCAATAAAACTTAGTGTTTTCACTATTCATTAAAAAATAAAACTTTTCAGAAAATTCTCTTCATCCTAAAATAATTTTTACATGATGAATTCAAAAATGAAGTTCATTTTTTCAAATTATAATTCTATAATTTTGAAATTAAGATTCTAAATAAAATCATATAATGCATAAAACATCAATTTGGTTAGAAATAAAGTTTTCTCTTTTAAATTAAAAATTACCTAATATTATTATAATTAATGTAACTCTATAAAATCTAAAAAATAAATTTTAATAAGTCATTGAAATTATTTATCTTAAAATTGCCTATGATGTTAAATTATTCCCCATGTTTTAAACTTTCATCCCCTTAATTGTTTTCTTTACTTAAACAAATTGGGATATTTTTCTTTCATAGCATTTTCAGATTCTCATGTTGCTTCTTTAATCAAATGGTTTTTCCACAAAACTTTAACCTAGTAAATCACTTTATTCCATAATACTTTATCACTTGGGTCAATAATATGAATTGGATATTCCTCAATAGAAAGTTTTTCTACTAATAAAACTACTTTATGGTACAAAACTTGAGATGCATGTAGAACATATTTTATTAATAATGAAACATGAAATACTTCATATACGTAAGATAAACACACAAGAAATACCACACTATAAGAAAATTATCCAATATTCTCTATAATTTCATATGGTCAAATGAAAAATGGCTAAACATTCAATTTTTACAAAAACATATAAAACTTTTCCATATATAATCTTTAAGAAAAACATGGTAACCTATCTTCAAAGAATGATCATCCCTTTGGTTATTTTCATAACATTTTTTACCTACTGTGAGCTATCCTCTTGTGTTGTTGAATCACCTTCACCTTCTCAACCATTTCTTCTACCAATTTTGATCCCAACAACTCTTTTTCCCAAAATTCATACCAACAAGATAGAGTTAAACACTACTTTCCCTATAATGACTCAAAAGTTTCCATATGTATACTAAATGAAAAAACAAATTATCAAAAAACATGACCAAAGTCTGATGTCGATCCCAACTTCCTTGATAATCCATTGAAAATTCAGGAATCATATCTGATAAAACACAATTTTATTGAATATTTTATTGATAATAAATGAAATAATTTCCTCACATTATGCTAAATATGTTGATTTATATAAGAATTGTGATTAGATCATTCATTTGAAAATTTGATGGAAATTCCAGTTTTACCCATTGAAAATTCACTGAAGTATTTCAAGCACAAATATTTGTATGTAAATTATTTTAACTTATATTTTTTGAAATATGTTCCTGAATAAATTAGATACAAATTCTATTTAGTACATGGGATCTGGATCGTGCATTTGAGTGGAGTAAATTGTCCATGAAGACAAAGTTGGACTGAACTATCCAGATTGGACATAACTTTACCATTTGGGTCGTATATTCTTCATCCAGACATCAATTGGGCCTAAATTTAGAGGGAATCTCGGGGACATGATTATAAATAAATCATCCTTCTATAAGTCTAACAAACTCATGAGTTTTTGAGGTCAAATTTGCGGTGAAACTTGGAGTAAAATATTTGTCTGAATTTCCCTTTCACATTTTAAAAAGATTTGTACCTCTAGCCCTACCAAACTCTATTTAAAGGATATTTTCACTCTTTGAAAGGGATTTTTGAGGCTTAGGAAAGGTTTTTAAGAATGGGTGTCTCTTTGGAACCCATAACAAATATTTTAAGAAGTAATTCCTTGTGAAAACATCTCTTCCAAAAAAGGCTCTCCTCTCCCACCTCCACTTTGTTTCTCTTTGTTTTTATGCTTTCAACGTGAGTTTTATTCAATAAATATTTTGTGTTATTATGTTTTCATCTTTTTATTTTTCTTATTGGTCTATAATATAAGAGTATATATGAGACTGGGTGTTCCATTTTCAATCCATTTCTTATACAAAACGTCTCTACGATGAAAACTCCGCCCATGGAAGAGTGATTTCTTTCAAAGTTGATCTAATCCAAAATCCCTTAATTTATATATTTTGAATCCATAATCATACTGTAATTAAAAAATGTTATCAATTAATTGTGTTTTAATTTCTAATTTACTTGATCGACTTGCACTAGACCGTGTGGTCGGGCTTGTGTAAACCGTGTGAGTGAAACTGCAATTACAAAATCTAATCAACTTGGGATAGAATTGTAGGGTTCAAGTCTCATCCTGAAATAAATTTATTCTAAAATATATGGAGGATATACTTCCCTAATTGATCATTGATAATAATTTGGTGTTTGGAACACAGTCAAGGTAGGGTGCTACGATTGGAAGACTCGAAGTTGACTGAAGGCTCATTTTTTAAATATTTTTGGTGGTTTTAATTTCTATAGGGTTCGAGGGTGGACAAGGCTAGGGGATTACAATTAAATTAATTATAATTATATGGGATAATGATAAATTAATGGTTAAGGGGTTATATTATATCAACTACATCTTCTCATATAATTTCTTTTAATGAAATTGTCTCTTGATTGTTACTTCTCATTTTCTTGTTTAGTTTACTATTTGAAAAGCCACAAAACAAACCCCCTTCATCTTTCTTTTCATTTGTTTTGAACTATTTTCTTACTTACTTCAAGCCTATTAATAGTTATTTAATTCACTTCATCCTTGAGATAATGACCTAGGTCAGCCATTGTGTTACACTAAGTAAAATCAAAATTAAATATTTTTTAGAGCGTGTGCGACAACGTTCATCAATATCCTCCAAATTCTAAACTATTAACTCTAACTATACATTATATTGAAAGTGAAATGTTATAATGAAATTTAATTTAGTACCCAATGACTTATAAATTCCTTTCAAGAAAATTATGGTGAATTTGGGATTATGATTAGATAAAATAGAAAAAGGGACTCCATATAATCTGATTATATTATTAATACAATGTTGAGAATGTTTATCTAAATATATATTATCATTAATGGGAATAAAATGATCATATTATCCTAATAGATCAATAATTACCCAAATTTAATTATTACCTCACAATGGATTTTGTGATCCCGCTATAAAACCCATGGATATATTATACCATTTCCATTTGTGAACCGTAAGAAGATGAAGCAACCCCTTTGGTAATAGTTGTACAAATTTAAACTATTTTGAAGTGAAACATTTCATCGTAAAATTAGTAACATATTTATTTATTCCTTCCCACTAGAAATGTTCCTAAAGGTATCTATAAATTATTTTGATTCTAGTATGGATCTAAAATAGAGATATATGAGCCATACTCAATAGTTCATTCTTCAATTGGGGATCACATAAAATATATAAACTTTTTCTAGATCTTGGAAAACCTTCTTTTTCAATATTACATCTAGGAAATTTTCCTTTATTAACCAATTCTACCATTTCCTTTAAAACATTGTCTTCCTTTTGTGCTTGGTTAATCCTTTATAAAAAATATGATTGCACTGACATAAAAAAAATAGAGAGTTCCTATATGAAAATTTTATAAGAAAATATTCATAAAATATTTAACAAAATGGTAATTTAAATAACATAACATGGTTAATAATTCATTTTTTTGAATTAAATAATATTCAACTCTATTTTTATTTCCTAGATGGAAAAAAATGTGCAGTCAAAATATTTTATCAATTACAGCCATTTTATCTATCTCATGTTCAACTGTTTTTGAGTGAATATATAATTCTTTATTTTATTATCAATATATATTTCTCAGTTTACTCCATATAAATTATTTCTCCATGTTTTTAATAGAAACACTATAGAATCTAGTTCAAGTTTATGTGCTGTATAATTTTTCTCATGAGTTTTAATTGACATAAAGCATAAGAAATTACCTAATAATATTTCATTAAAAAGTCCCATTCCCTTCAATGAAGAATAGTTAAAGAAAATAACGTCACTATTTCAATATGACCAGTCAAAAACTAGAGAATTCACTAATCTTCTTTTCTATTATTGGAAACATTCATCACATTCCTTTGTCTATATGAACCTAACACTTTTTCATGTTTACTTGGTTAGTGGATTAGATAACTATACATATTTTTCAATAAACTGTGGGTAAGAAACCAACTAACACAAGAAAACTATGAATCTTAGTAATATTTTTATGTCTTTTATATTCATAAGAAAATATAGATTTAGTGGGATCAATAGTTATTCCATATTTATTTATGATATGTCCAAGGATTAAAATCTATTTTAACCAAAAAAACGTTTTCCAAATTTACCATATTACATATATTACTTCAAGGTTAACAGAATAATCATTTTATGTTTTTCATGATCCTTATAATTTTTAGAATAAACTAAAATATCATAAAAACGCAACCATAAACTTATCTGAATATTTTTGGAAAACTCTATTCATAAGATCCATGAATACAGTCGAAGCATTCATTAACCCAAAAGAGAATAACCACAAACTCTTAATTACTAGACCATGTATGAAATGTTTTATTGTAGATTTCATCATATTTCACCATTAGTTAATTGTACCTAGACTTGAGATAAATCTTCAATCAATACTAATCTCCCCATAGCTAATCACATAAGCCATTGATATAAATTAATGAATACTAATTTATAGTAGAAATGTTATTAAATGATCTATAATCAATTTCAAGCCTCATGAAATTATATTTATTTTAAAAAATAACACAGGAGTACACCATGGTGAAGTTATAGGATGACTAAAATATTTATCAAGTAATTCTTGTAACTTTTTTTCAGTTATAAAGGTTCTACTTGAGCCATTCAATAAGGAATATTTTTAATTGAATTAGAATCAGATACTAAGTCAACGGTATATTCAACTTCTTTATCAGGTATAATACTAGGAAAATAATTAGGAAAAACATCCAAATATTATTTTCTAATGGATATAATTAATTAAAATATTTCTCTTATTTTCAAAAATGTGATAAATGTGACTTTCAATTATATCTTTTAACAATTTCTCATCTTCATGATATGTTATCAAAGGTATGAATTGATTCTTATATACAAACAAACCACATTTATGAAAATAGCTTCTTTGGGTCTATAATCTATTTTATCATGATAAATAAAAATCCAATCTACACCCAAAATAACATCAAATTTTATAATGGGTAAGACAACAAGGTTTATAGCGAAAACCCTTCCACATATGATAAAATAAGGCATTTGTAAATTCTTGTTGCCTCAATGCTACCCCTAGGTGTTTTTAAAAAAATCATAAGTTCATTTCATACAGTTAAATTTTCATTTTACCAGTAAATTTTTCAGAAATGAAATAACTTGTAGACCCCTAATCGAACAAGACATTAACATAATCTGAATAAAAAAGTAATGTACATGTTATGAATTCATTCAATGACCAAAAATCTTCCAAAGAAGTTATAAATTATTTCCAAACACACTTTTACTTTAACTATTATTTTTCCTATCATTCATTCTCTTTTTTAGACACACATTCTCATAATGACCCATCTCATTACATTTAAAACACCTAACTTACTATTTATCAAAATTGGTCTTAACACCACCAATATATATTTCTTTGTAATCACGATTCATATATCCAAACTTACCACATCTGAATCACTTCCCAGATTTCATAACACATTCCCCAGGATTCTTTTTACCACAACTATCATAAAATAAAAATTATATTTTCTTACGTTTATATTTCTTTGATGGACGCTTCAAATTTGAAATCCCCCTAGATTTATTTTTCTCCTTGTTTTCATAGAAAACATGGTCATCTATAAACTCTATTTATAACTTATCAATACAGTGAATAGGTTTTTTATAACCTTTAAATTCATGAGAGTCTAAATATCTACATTATATTTTCTTTATTCCTGAGTAAATCCTATTAACATTACTATCATGATCCCATATACATTTTTTCTATACCTTTCCAATTGGGTGAAGTTTTGTTCATACGCATCCACAGAATCATCCTCTTTATTCCCAGATTTGAATAATTTATTTTACATCCTAAGTCAAAAAACCCTATGAAAATAATTCTCAAGGAAAATATTGTTAAATGCATCCAATTCCATAGATTCAATATCCCCTCAATTTCTTGTATTCTTAACCACTGATCATTATTGATCAGCTTTGCCTTCAAAGTAGTAAATAGAAAGAGTTTCCTTTTGATTATCTGAATGACCCAAGACTTCAAATATCTTTTCCAGTGCTTTAATCCATACCTCAACTACCACTAAGTCAGAATATCCATTGAATTCTAAAGGGTTTTGTATTATAAATTTCTTCACTATAGACATGTTTCCCTATGGAGGATGTAGTTTCTCTCAATCATGGATACCTTTATTATTTATAGCCTTCTTAAACTGATCCATCACAATAACAAACTCCTCAGTTACAATTAAAACTATTCTAGGTTTCTGATTTTGAAGGATATTATCCCTTTTATGCCTTCATACTTCAGTTTCCCTATTTACTCTATCGAAAAACATTAGGACAAACATATTTTAGATGAACCAATATAGTAAAATTCAAATTCAATATCATGATAACCATAAATTATAACCCCTTAAGAGTTTTTAGTTATATTATCCTAACCTCAAAAATTATCGAAACCTTCAATATGATACCAACTATAAGGACTCAACATTAAACAATCCATAAAATTAATTTTTTAGAAAATAATTCAGTTTTTTTGATTCATAGAGATATTTTAGGTTTATATTTTTTAGATTATTATACCATCACCCATTGATAAATAAATATTATGTTAAAAACTACACACTTTTTCTCAGTATCCATTTTCCATAATATAAAACTTTTAAGATATAATAAGTTTTATTTTAATGAAATATTTTTAAAATATTAATCCTGACTTTATCCTTATCCTTAATCACCCTTGAAAATCTATAAAAATTATTTCAAGATGTGTGATAATCACAAAAAGATAAGAAAGGGATATATAAAAAAGAAATAAATGAATTCGTTATTCCATGAATAATCTAAAAAAATTCCTTTTTCAAAATAAATTTTGGCCTCAAAATAATGATTTTATTACCCAATAAATCAACTTTTCTAACCCAATGTTTGTATAAAACATTTCATAATAAATATTAAATGAAAAAAATAAAAAATATTTCTTTGAAGTGAGGAAAAAATCATGATTTTTTTAAAAAAAATTACATTTCACCCTTAATAATTATCATAAACATACCTTTAAGCTTAATATTTTTATATTTCCATTTGAAATAAAAATATTTCCATAAAAACCAAATGAAATCATAGATAAATAATATATTTATATTGTTACATAATTTTCATATCACTATTCAATATGGAATAACATACCTAGTAAATTAAAATAATATCTTAGGAGAAACCTAACTAGTTAACTTCATATATTTAACCAATGCATTTTAGAGCTATAACAGGATCACCCATCATCATTATATATATTAGTCTCACCCATTATCATAAAAATTCATGAGAACTATAACATAATCATAAAAAATGAAAGATTTAGTTTTCATAATTACACAATAAAAAATATACTTTACACCCATAAGAAAAATTATTCTACATAATGAAATATCCACTCCATTTAAAACCCTTTTTTGAAAATACCAAAAACAACTAAAATGAGGGGTTTTTTTGAAGAAAACACATAATATTTTAATGGAATCCAAACATAAAATAATGGTTATGATAGTGGAAAAAACCATGGATGATGTATATGTTAAAATAGAACATCATTTTTTACATTTTGTCAAATTATTCCATATAATTACTTATATAATATAATTTTATGAATATGGAAATGGAAGAAAAATATTTAGAAAATAAATCTTTAAAACATATAAAATCGGGGTTATATTGTAAAGTGTTTATTACCTCAAGTCTGACTCATCACATGTGTTCTTTATCTTCCTAAATAATACAATTGTGTTAATAATTTACTTACTTAGTAAACCTTTTCAATTTTATTATTATTTTATTTTATTTTACCATGTTATATCAAATTACTTATTAAATTAAGTTCACGTCTGACATTTTGATGATATTCAGCTCATATATCCAAAATAACTTTGGTAGGTTTACTATGGTTAAAGAGTTCATTATTAAATTACCTATAGAATAATAATAATTACATAATTATAATTTTTATGAATCAGTTATATTTTTAAAATCAACCATCAAATATGGTTATGAAAAATTAACTGTGCTACAATCATGGAGACGGTAAGTCGTACGTATGCATGAGTGACGTTTCCATTTTCAAAAAACATGATAGAAAGATGTTAAGTATTATTTTATAATTAAATATTGGTTATTATATAATAAATATAATAGTATTTATTTAAATACACTTATATATATTCCATGTGATTTGGTTACAAAAAATGAATCACATCACTTCGTGGATGTGGTAATCTATACATATGCACGAATGACGTTATCATTTTTCAATGGATGGAAAGGTAAGAAAATAGATAATATATCATCATTATTTAATGATAAATATTTTATGAATATAATATATATACATTAAATAAATCATTATAAACATTTATGAGAGGCAGTGATGGAAAACACATTTCATAAGTTCGTGAGTCAGTAGTCTTCCATACATACGAATGATGGTTTAATATCCCATTTGATGGAAGGAATAGATAGATGTAGGTTATTAAATTAACATAAAAACATATAAATATATGTAATATACTTTTTTATTATTTATAGTGTTTTAAGAAGATTTAATTGAGTTATAATAATAAACAAAATAAAAATTCTCGATTAAGAACTATATATATTCTTCAGACAACATCTTTAGGTTTATACCTAAATAATTCCTAAGATGGTTTCATAATAAAAAAAAGGCCTCTAGGACATGAGGAAGAATGTAATCCAGTCATTTTGGTAGGTATTGTATGAACCAAAAGTATTTTTATACATTTATAAAAGAGGAATGTGGTGTTCTTTTATAAGTGGGGGAGAAGACACTCTCGTAATTTTAAAAAATGATTAAAAAACATTAATGTCTTACTCCAGAAAAATAGATCAAAAATAGACCATTTAAAAATATGAGATGATATAGGTTAGAAATATTCCCATAAAAAAATATTTATACAAATTTTTATAATATTTTAACCCTTATAAATTTAGTTTAACCCCTAGAAAATCTGTTTTAAGCTTAACCATAATAAAATATTATTTTTGTTTTTTTATTCATTATGAAAAAAATTATGTTGAGCATATTAACCAATATTAATTATTATAATTAAAAATATTTAACACATATTATCAACTTAAATTCATATAAGTGGAATAATTTAATTTAAAATTAAATCTTCAAAATGTGAGGAAAATGATTTTTCAGAGAAATGCCTCTTTAAGTATAAAAAATATTTTAATATGTAATTAAATTTTAGTTTTAATTAAAATAATTTTTTTGGATTATTTTAAATAAAAAATAACTAAATGAATTTTAAAACTAATCCAAAATAGATTGTTACTTTGTAAATACTTAAAAAAATACTTTTTTCAATAAAAATTTGTATTTTTCACTATTAATTGAAAAATCAATATTTTTTTGAAAATTCTCAACAATTCATACTAATATCACTTTTAAATGATAAATTCAAAAATTAAGTTCATTTTCTAAAAATAAAATTTTATAATTAGGAAACCAGTCTTTTAAATAAAACCATATAATACAAGAAAACCCAATTTAGTAAGAAATAAATCTTTTTTTTTCTAAATGAAAAATTAACTATTACAATTTTAATGAATATAAATCTATAAAATATAATAAATATATATTAATAAGACATTGAAATTATTTATCTTAACATTAATTGGAATTTTAAAAGTTGTATGGATAGACAATACATAGTCAACTTTTAAATAATCATATATATTAGAATATAAAAATATAATGAAAATACTTTTACACATGACAATAAAAGGGATAACATGATCATAACACATACGGGGAAAGAATATGGATGGTTAGACAATAAATAATCAAAATTTAAGTATGGAGTATTCTCTATTCAAAAAGAAGTACCCTTATTAAATAAATAAAGATAAGGCAATGTCGAATGGGGCTTTCAAATTGTTGGGTTATAAATAGAAGATAGTAATTGATTTTAATAGTTTGTATTGGAAGGAGATCATAATAGTTGTCTAAAATTCCTTCATCATGGTTCATAAAGAGAGTTTGAATATCCCAAATCATATCCCCTATGAGTGTCAATATATGTGTGTAATCTTAGGCCAACTCATCATATATCAGAGTGATAGTTGAGTTAATGCTTCAACCAATACTTTTTAGGGTGATTTCCTCTAGTTTCATATATGCCACAACCACATCCACTGGCTAATATCCATATATAGATTTTATTTCTATGAAAACTACACACCCTTTACTTTCCCAAAATTTAGGGTTTTTTCATTATTAGGACTTGAGAAAAGGATTTAATGAGAGTAAATGTCAATGTTTATATATCAAATGGATATTAATTCCATATAATTACAAGCAAGATGAAATTAAAATAAAGTTTTGTAATTGAAAATTGAAAGTGTGGAATTAGATCCCTTATGTATACATAACAATGGTGTAGTAAAAAGACTATAATGAAAGGGGATAAGTTGTATCTCATTAAAAACATATCAAATAAGAGATAACACCATGAAATTAAAATCAGGTAAATATGTTTAAATTGTATTATAACAAAATAATTTCAATTAAAAAAAAGAGAAGGATTAGAAACACATACCTTTCTAAGTATCTTTTTAAACCTTGGGATGACTTCTTAAACCCATATTAATTATATTGGAGGGATTTAGAGAGGTATAGGGAAGGTGATTTTCATGGAAACTAATGTTAGGTAAGGGGTATGAATATAATCACTTGGGTGTTAGGTGGGTTAGGTGAGTTAAGTGAGTTATATAGAAAAATGGAAAGTGATACATGTAGTTATGACTTTAAAACTAAATAATTCTTTCTAGAAGGTGAAAGTGACCTTTTAATTATTGACAAATCAAGATAATTCCTTAACCATGTTTTACCCTTATAAATATTTATTAAAAATTAACTATAGTAATTATTTTATTACTACAAATATAAGATAACCCCTATTAAAAAAATTTGAAATTATCAATTTGAATTTTAAATCCATTTAATCTAATTAAACTTCTAAATGTGACAAATAAACATTTAAATTAAAACATAGGATATAGGAAAAATGGTTTTTCTATAAAATGTTTCTTATACATTAATTATTTTTTATTCTTATTTTATATTAATTATTATCTAAATGAGTTTTTATATATTTTTTTATTTTTTTTAACATTATATTAGAGACATAATTTAAAATAGATTAATCTAATTTATTTATATAAAATTTATAATAATCTTATAATATTAATTATTTAAAAACAACCAGTTTACTTTTACAGTGATGATTAATATATAATCAAAGTAATTTATTTCCAATGCAAAAAAATAATAATTTACTTGTTAAATAATTTAAACCAACAGATTTTAAATATAAATTCCATTTTATCGAATAAAATTAATATGTTTGGGTAAAATTAAAATTAATTTTATCATTAGAACATGTAAAATCTATTGTTAGAAAATGTGTAATTTAAGAATAAAAATTATGTCTATGATAAAATTATCAATTATTTTTACTTTAATGGAATTAATTTGATTATTATATAAAATATATGGATTCCAAATCAAGAAAAATATAATTTTACCAAAATAATTTTTAATTAAATGAAAAGACCAAAAACATTTTCTTTTTATTAGAAAATATTAATTAAGTTCATAAAATTCTAAACATATGCTTTATAATTTTGGAATAGTATTAAAAATGTATGGTTTTAATCCTTAAACACATATTTAACCATTTAGAATGTTTTATAAACTTATTGGACTTATAAAAATAAAATTTACAATTTTGGTAAAAACTGTATTTTCCACCATTCACTTAAAAATAAACTATTTTTGAAAAATACCTAAATCTCATATTAAGATAATATATTTATGAAGAGGTCTAATATGAATTTTATTTTTTCAAAATTTAATTCAAACATTCATAAATTAAACTTTTAAATTTACTCATGAATAAAGGCTCTTTAGAGCTCACATTGTGTGGTAGTTTAGGATATATTTTTTACCTGATATAGTAGGGTCTCATGTAGTACATTATCCTCCTATTAAATAATTTTTCCCTATGAAGTTGGGTATATATTATTTATAGAACAAATCTGGTTATTCCTTACTCATAGATTCTCCAACAACCTACATTTCCTTTTCTAGTCTGTGATTTCTCTAAAACAATTTCACCAATCGAGTTGTCTGATTCTACAATACTCACTCTCTAGTGTCAAGAATCTATAAAAGTTCTTCACTATGATAAAAATTAGGCTTAAAATCTATTCCCATATATGAGAGAACATGCATTGTATCTGGAATGTATTTTCTCAGTAATGAAACATGGAATACATTGTGTACTCTAGAAAGGTTAGGTGGCATAGCCAATCGATAAACTACAGATCTAATTATTTTTAGTATTTAAAAATTCTTAATGTACCTATGGATTAACTCCCCTTTTAAAAAAAATAAACTCTCTTCTATGGGGAAGCCTTAAAGAATATATGATCCACCACTTAAAATTCAATGTCATTCCTTCGATTATAGACATAGCCCTTTTGTCTACTATGGGATGCTTTAAAATGATCCTAAATAGTTATACTTTTATATTAAAATCAATCACAATATCTAGGTCAACTAGCTTTCTTTCTCTAACTTCTTCCCAACATTTTGGAGTACAAAACCTCTTCTAATTCAATGATTTTTGTAGTTCCATCTGGAATTTGTGAATTAAAGCTATTATTGTATAAAAATTCCACCAAAGGTAGATACTAATCCCATATACCAAGTAAGTAAAGAGAAATTGATCTCAATATGTATTCTAATGTATGGATAGTCTTTTAAAACAACCCATTATTTTGGGGATGATACGTAGTTCTTAGATATATCTCAATGTTAATATCCCTTTGAAGAGACTTTTAGAATTTTAAGGTCAACTGAGGGTCATGATCAGATACAATTGATTTAGGTACCCCATGAATCCATATTATTTCATTGATATATTTTTTAGGAGTGCACTCAAGGGTCATATCTTCTCTTATCACTATGAAATGAGAAGACTTAGTAAGTTGGTCAATGATGAACCATATAGCATCATTATTCCTTAGAGTATTTTAGAGACCAATGAAAAGTCTATTGTAATATTATACCACATCCATATAACTATAGGTAGATGTTTCACAAATCCCTTTGGTTGTTTTCTTTCAGTATTTACCTGCTATAATAATAAGAATCTAGACACATAGTTGGAAATTTCCCACTTCATACCATCCCACCAAAAATGTTATCTTAAATCCTTATACATCTTTGTACTACCATGGTGTATAGAGAAATTTGATCTATGTGTGTCATCTAGCCTGAATGGCCCGAAGGCCTTAATTTTTATTTATTTTTGATAACCCCCATTCAAGGGATGAGGGGGAACCCTTACAAGGCCCATAGGATAAGAGATTACATGGCCCGTAGGCTTTTTAGAAGAATACATGACCTGAAGATCTTAAGAAATTCAACCAGACTATCTACAAAAAACTGCCCCACCACAGCATCTGCATCCTGATAGTAGCTCTCCACCTTTTCATGATCTTCTAGAAGGCTTCCTGTGCAAGCACAGGCTGGTACCGATGGCATAGACATACCCTAATCCTTTTGGCTCTACTCTGGTGAGTGCACCTACTCTGAATCCTCTTCTAGGGTTGCACCATTTATGTAGTGTGTCTGGGGCCTATATTCATGTGGCCCGAAGGCCTTGGGGTGGCCCTAAGGCCTTAAGGTGGCCCGAAGGCCTTGAGAATCAACTGCCCCAAATGCCTTGGGTGGCACGAAGGCCTTACAGGACCCGAGGACCAAACAGGTGGCCCGAAGGCCCATATGGATGAATAGTTTCGGCTTCTATAATACCAAATAGTGCCTACTACAGTACTGCTACATTGCCTACTACAGTAACCCTGAAATAAGCCTCCACTCATATTTTATCTCAAGACTCTTGGATGCACCTAGTGAGTCCTCACAAACTGGGCGAGGCTCTTGTGCTATGTGTGTCATCTAGCATTTCCCTACTCAACTACGGTAGGTATGGAATACATAACCTCTTTACAAAATTCTACACACCATCTCTATAGATGAAGTTTGTCGATTTATCATCCTTCACTTTTTTAATATTGCTTTTTATGTCTAAATTATGTATCTAGGAAGTATACATCTTATATTTTGAGGATGGTTTATCAGTTTCTAGGAAAATTAATGATGGATCCTATTTCCAAAAAATCAACATATCCATATCTTCAAGATCTCTATTTATAGGATCATATTAATCTTCATTATGGTCAGAACACCATGGTCTCGCCTACTCAATGCATCTACCACCTTATTTTCCTTCCCATGTTGGTGTTGTATTGTGCATTCATAGTCCTTGAGTAGTGCAAATCATATTATTTAAATCTTGTTGATCTCCTTCTGAGATAATATATACTTCAAAATATTATGGCCCTTATATATATCACATCTTTCACTATAGAGGTAGTTTATTGAAATTTTCATTGCAAAGATTACATCTTCCATCTCAAGGTCATGAGTTGCATAGTTTTATTCATGTATTTTTAATGTAGTTGATGTATAAGAAATCACACTATCATTCTGTATAAGGACAAAACCATGTCCTTTATTAGATGTATCACTATATATTATAAATCCTCCTCTACCAGTTTTCTATGTTAATATCATTACATTTATCATTATTTTATTTATCTTTTCAAAACATTCCTAAATTTCACTCCTTTATGTGTAAACTTGGTTAAAGGGTTATCCAAATGGGTGATATATTGAATAAATTGACCATAGTGATATGATAAACCTAGGAAAATTAGGATCTAATTTATTTTTTTTCTATGTAAGTTATTCTTTGACTACCTTTTTATTTAAAGGGTTAATGGACATTCTATCCTTATAGAAAATATGAACAAAAAAATTTATTAAACCAAAATTCATACTTACTATATTTCCCATATAATTGTTTTATTCTAAGTGTGTCCAAAATTATTTGTAGATAAATCCTATACTCTTTATAACTCTTAGGGTATATCAAGATATAATCAATGAATACCACTACATTGTTTTCAAGATAATCCTTAAATACACTATTCATCTTATCCAAAAATAAAAGAGTTTCATTAGTCAATCCAGAAGTAATTACCACAATCTCATAATATTCATACCTTTTTAAAAATTTCATATTTGATATATCATCCTTCATCACCCATAGTTTATGATAACTAGAGAAAAGAACAAATTTTGAAAAGTATTGGTCACCTTGATGTTCTTATAATAAGTCATCAATTCATGTAAAAAAATAATTATTCTCTATAATAATGGAATTTACCTCTCTATAATCAATGAAAATATCATAAACTTTTCCTTATTTTTTATTAATAAAATAGGGGCTCCCCATGATGAAACACTAGGGTATATAAATCCTTTATCACATAACTCCCATAGATGTTTCTTCATCTCCACTAAATCCACTAGTGCCATTATATATGGAGTTTTATATATAATACTTCCATTAATAATGACTTAAATAGAGAGCTCTACTTCATGATCTAGTGGGTGAAAAAGTAATTCTTCTTGAAAAACATCAATGAATTTTTTACCATTATTTCATCATTTATTCTTAGGATACCTTCCTTATCCAAAGACCACACTTTATCGTCCTCTTTTACCATAATTTAATTAAGGATAACTACTGGGGGAGGATCCATACATGATTTAGATGATGAAATCTCCCCTATAAAGATAATGCATTCCACCTCACCTATGTAAATCATAATCTCCTTCTCTTGGGAATAATTTTTTCCATTATACTTTGAAATTAAAGCCAAACCAAGAATCATATCAAAGTAAACTATAGTTATAATAACTAAGTTTATAAATAGGGTATGTCCATGCATCATAATGGTAAATGGATAACATATCTTTGTTACAATAATACTTCCACGTGGTTTCTTAACTGATAAATCCCTTTCTAAGGTGCTAGGGAATTATATGATGTCTATGGAAAAAAGGAAGATATAAAAGAGTGTGAATATCTATAATAAAATAAAACATTATCCAACTTTCACTCTATGATAAAAGTACCTTCTACCACATCATTAGGAAGTTTGAATTTTTTTAGTAATCACATAAGATAGGCCATGCTATCTTGTCATTTTTTGAGATAAATTTCCTTGGTGTTTGAGACATTAGTTCAACTAATTTCCCTTCTCATTACATTTAAATAATTTAACATCCATAACATCTTCCTTAACATTTAATTAATTAGATTGATGTCCTTTTCTATATGATTGTAACAAACATAGGTTCCCTTCCTACAAGACCTATGGTGTTTCTTCCAATAATTATCAAATGTGGGAAATCTCATCCATCCTTTCTTCCCCTATTTCGAACTGTTCTTACCATAATGCTTAGATGACCTCATCTTATCATGATTTACCTTGAATAAAATCATCCTATAGAAATAATTTTCTATCTTAATGGAAATTTAAACTATATAATTATTTGATGAAAATTTCTTAGTGACCAACACCCCTCAATGTCTCAACTTTAACCTATCAAATAAATGATCAATATTTATTTTTAACCTATGTACGTAGTCTACAATATGTATATCTAACTTTTAAATTTTTCCTCAAAATCAAAAACATTTTCATCCACCTTTTTTCTAATATTGATGAAATTTCACTCAATTTTATCTATTTTCCCATGAGGAAAGTATTTTTCATTGAATATCTCCTTAAAAGTTATACATTCTATGCACTATATCTCATCTTACTCTTTACTGTTTTGAATTAGTGACCACCACTGGTCTGAATATTCTATCAAATTATAAACCACCATGATGACTTTTTCCTTTTCACTACTTCCCAAGGTGAGAAAGATCTTATCTAGAGACTTGATCCATTTCTCAGGTACCAATGTATTAGTAGTTACACTAAATAATGTAGGTTTTTATCACATGAAGTGGTCCAACATAGTTACACAATGTTGTGGATCAAAATCTCTCTCTTTATGGGAAAGATTATTTGTCGTAACTTGGGTCAAATTATATAATATTTTTATGATATAATTAACCTGAACTCCTACATCATTATATTTCTTAGAGGGCCAACATTAATTACATTGTTAATATAATTTATATTCCCCATGTTAGTATCCATCTATCTACAATGGAATACACATAATTAGCTCGTAATATTTAATTATAAAATAATATTACTATTAAGTTTTCTAGAGTTTTACTGAGAAATATTTATGTTTTCTCATATTATTGGTGTTGTTAAATTAGGTTTTTATAAATCTAGTTCCCAAGTTTCCTACTAATCTTACTCTGATACCAACTGTAACAACTCAGACTCCATAAACCTATATCTGGTGGTTATATTACATTATTGGTACAGAATACAATATTTTTCACTATATGAACCAACCTAGTAGTTAGTTAATACTATATACATACATATATTACATTTAAAAACATAAGATATTTCATGAACACATTGTGAGAATATTATTATCCCTTCTATCATATTTTTAAAAATTACACATAGTTATCCTCTAGGTTTCCAAGGGAAAGGAAAAAAATAAGGTTGAACTCATATTATTATTAATGAGTAGCATAAAATAGAATATATCATATCATAAACTTTTTATAAGTTTTATGGAATGAATAAATAAACAAAATGAATCCATAATCAACAAAAAAAATCTGAGCATCATATATCAATGGATAACAATGAAAATAAATAGATCATATGGATAAAAATAACTAATTCATTAAAGATGAAATTCATAATTTCATATAGATAATTTCATACCATAATACAATATAATTATCTTATACATCCTGATATTACCTTTAAGGAAACATCTTGTTCTAGGAAGGCATACACCAAAATATCCAAACAATTTTGTCGCATAAGACCTACCAATGCATTGATGGGATATATAATGTTGATACCCACCTGTCACTTATTTAATTTCAAATCATTCATCACAAAATAAATTAAATAAACAATTATTAATAAAATTTTCCAATAATAATTTGTATTTGAATAACAACATATGGAATTCCAATATTTCCCCCATGTCAATAAAAGGGATAACATGTTCATAACCCATCTGGAGAAAAATGGTCTATGGTTAAACAACACATTGTCAACTTTCCATTAATATTCCTTATAATAATAACAATATAAGGAATTATAACAATTTTCCTATGTCAATAAAAGAGATAACATGATCAAAAACCATCCAGATAAAGAATTTGGATGACTAAACAATACATAATCAACATCAAAATTATGTGGTATTTTCAATGTAAAAGGAAGTACCCTTATTAAAGAAATAATGATAAGGTAGTGCTGAAGGGTTATTTAAATGTTTTGGGTTATTAATAGAAGATATTAATTGATTTTAATATTTTTAATTGGTTTGATACCATATAAATGGTAGTAAAATTCTTCCTCAAGTTCATAATGAGTGTATGAATATCGTAAATAATATACCCATGAAGTTTCTATCCAAGTGTGAAATATTAGGACCACTCATAATGAATCAGGGTGATGGTTGATTCAATGCTAAAACCAACACTTTTTAGGGTGATCACCCCCTATTGCATCTATTCTATAGCTGCGTCCACTTTATAGTATTCAAATATTGATTTTATAGCTAGGAAAAATGTATACTCTTTACTTCCTTAAAAATTAGGATGTTTTTCATTATGAAGGATTAAGAAAATGATTTAATGAAATGAAATATCATTGTTGATATATCAAATGGGTGATAATTCCAAATAAATAATATCGTTATGACATTATAATAATGGTTTTTAATTGAAAATGGAAGGGCTGAAATGAGAGCCCCTATGTCGGCATAATAATAGCATAGGATAAAGTCTATAATGATAGGGTATAAGTAGTATCTAATTAAGAATATATAAAATTATAGATAATACCATGAAATTAAAATCAATCAAATATGTAGTAATTGTATCATAACAAACTAATTTCAATTGAAAAGTAAATATAATGATTGTAAACCCTTGGATTTATAAGTAGCTTCTTAAAGCTTAAGCAAACTCCATAGAACCTTATGAACTCCTTGGAAGGGATTTATATAGGGTTAAAGAAGGAAAATTAATCATAAATGACTTTATGGTGGAGTAAAATTTGATAATGGGTGGGAGTGATCTCCTTTTATTAGTGAAAAGGAGGGGCCTTTTCCTGGAAACTAATGTTAAGTAAAGGGTATGAATGGAATCACATGAGTGTTGGGTGGGTTAGGTGAGTTAGGTGGAGAAATGGAAGGTGATACATGTGGGTATGAATTTCATACCTAATAATACATTCTTGAAGTTATAAGTTACATTTTAATTATTAAAAATCCCTAATACTTGATTTACCCATTTTTACCCTTATTAATCTTGATTAAAAATTTTCTATGGTATTGTTATATTACTAAAAATATAAGATGACCCCTGTAAGATCCCAAAAATTCATTGAGATGTCTTGAGGTCATTTTTAGATACTCTTTTCCATTTTTTTAAGTATATCTTGTTTTATTTTTACCTTGGGGAGTTTTTTGGTGAACTTGGAGAATTTTAGAAGAAAGAAGGGTAGTGCATGGTTGGGGCATGGTTTTCCCAAACCGTGCGCACAGGAAAGAAAACTTTGAAAGACCAAATAGAGGGGATTCACATAGCTAGAGAATATTTTATCAAACCTTATTCCATTTTATTAGTGATGTTGTGACTCTATAACATGGGGTATACAGTTAGGTGCATGGTTAGGGAAAACCATATGCCTCATTTAGAAAACTATGTGCATGGAAATTTTAACCCACAAATATTATATTAAAAGTTCCAAAACCGCATGGAATTCACCCAAATCCAACCAAAATGGACCCTAACTCATTCTTATTATTTTTTTAGGCTTATGAGTGAATTCTTAGGGCTCTAAAACATATTTCTTGATGAATCAAATCTCGAATTGAATATTTACACCTTTCCCATTAATTGATTCTCATCTCGAATAGTTTCCCCTCTCTCTCCCATATTTCTATCATCCTTTTAAGGGATGTTTTCCTATGTTGTAATTGGATCTAGATCTATGTTTCTAGGGATATAATCCATTTGATTTTGGATCTTGGTTTTGGATTGAGATCTCATTCCTCGTTGTAATCTTGGTTGTTCCGCTTCAATTGGGGATTTCCATTGGCAAGCGTTAATCAATGATCTTGAGGTAGGTGGTAAAAATTGAAAATCTCATAGTATTGATTTAATTACATTTATTTAATTGTGAAATTAAAATTTACATGATTGGGAATTTTCTTTTGGGATTGAATTGATTTAATTAAATTACCATGTGATAATGATTTAGGTTAAATTGGGGAAATTGAAATTGGGGGAATTTGATGAAATAAATTGGTTAATTAATTAAGGGAATTATTTTGATGGTGGAATAATTGGGATACTAGGATTGTGTAATTTTTCAATTAATATTATTTTGAATTAATTGAAAATGACGATTATAAGATTTCTAGATTAACCTAAATGGTTTAATGGGTTTTATAATTAAATTTCAATAAATGGTTTAATGGTTAATTTGTTAAATTAATCCACCAGATTAAAGTGATTAACCAAGATTTAATTGATACTTGATTTGGTAACCCATGATGATAATGTTTTGAAATAAGGTTAAAGGTTCTTAACCTTGATTTTTATGAAATTTTGATATGTTTGATATTGTGATAGATGTGATTTTATGATATATGTGGGTAGGACATAGTGTGATGCTTCAAATGGCCAGATGTGATTGATTGATATATGTGTGTAGGAAATGTACTGATGCTTCAAAAGTATATAGTGATAAATGAGTTGTGGTATATGAACTAATGCTTCAAATATCAATGGGGTGTTAGATATGGTGTTCTAGGACCAAAATGTTGGCATTAGACTATGGTTCCAATTGGTCGTATTTTGAATTGAATTGAAATTTTAATTGACAAACATGGTATTATGATATTTGATATCTCGTGGGGATAGTTTTGACTCTAACATGGGCCTAAGTAGGTATTAATGGTTTGGGTCTCCTTGGGAACCCAATGGTTTATGTGGTTAAATGAACAATAATTGATTATGTAAATTTTTTACCTTATTTCCAAAATTTTATTATATATACAAACACGTGTAGATTTATTGAGGAGATATAGTTTTAGATTTTTTTTTTCAAGGCCTACCATGTTTTGCTCACACCATACTCGGGTTTCTTGATTAGTACCTGGATAGACTTCATGGTTACAAGATAAGATAAGGGAAAGAGCCTTATGTTAGATGGTTGAGTTGAGATGGATCATGGATGAGGGAACTCGACATGGTGTTGAGACCCTCTTGGGAGTTTCAGTGTTTCTATATTTTGGTTTTCATTTGACACTTGACATGTACTTGGCGTGACATATCTACTATTTTGTTTTGAATATTGTATAATCATTTTAGTATTCATGTGATACCGGTTTATTTGGTTATTGGTTATATCATTTGGTTATTCTTATTTATTTCCATTTTTGTGCTTCTTTGATATATAGGGTATAGTATATGCTTTATCAATATTATAACCTCACTATTGGTCAGAAGCCTCTAGTGCATGGGGAAGCACACTTGAGGTTATGTAACTGAACGGCTTGAGGCACCGTTGTGTGGAACCTCGGTCAGAATGTTAAAAAGTGGAATCAAAGGAGTTTTCATTTAATTTCTTTCATACTATTTAGGAAAGTTAGATATGATATTAGGTTGAGTTGGCCCTTGGACAAGAGCTTATACATGGGAGTACCTAACCCATGTAAGGAAGGAAACCCAAGTACGCAGGGTGGGATTGTTTTATTGATGTGCGATGTTACAGTTGAATGTTATTTCACCTCATGTGATGCACTTGTTGTGTGATGTGATTATTATTTCTACATTTTATGATATTTGAATCATGGCTTAGTATGACATGATATTTTGAGTATGAATACACTAAAATAGGCACATAGGATTATTATTATTACATGCATTATTTCAGCCATGCATGAAAAGGAAAGTTTTGTGGGTAAGTTATTTTAATGAAAGTGGTTTTATTTTCTTGTGTGTTTTAAATTAAAAAAGTGTCTAATATGAAGTTAGAAATTTTTAAAATGATGAAAAATGTGTAAAATGGGTGTATAATGTGAAACTTGATAATGAAAATGTTTTTACCCTTTCTTAACCATGACCTAGATGTAGGATGGTTAAGTGGGGTGATAGTGCCACATTTTTTTTATTATGTGGTGGGAAAAGGGGTAATGACTTGTTTTATCTTTATGTGCAACCCTATAATTTGTGATAATATTTTTTGATGTGTCATGAGATGTTTGTTTGTATTTATAGAGATATTCCTCTATAAATAATCTTATTGAGAGGATGATAGGAGGTCATGGCAGGTGATGATCTACCGGCAGTGGAACCGGAGGCATAGATATTGTTGGGTAAGGAAGTCGAAGACTAGTTCCATGAGAACATTTATTGTTTTAAAATATTAATGTAAATAGACCCAAGAATGATTTTGAAGAGTATATCTCACCCCCCATGGGAGTTTTAGTTGAATCATCCTCAAATGTTTATCGAAGAGGGTTAACCTAAGCCAGTTGAGTTCTCGATTGAATCTATCTAGACAATACTTTACCACTTGGAGACTCCTACTAAGAAGAGACTTAAATTGGATGCCTATATGTTACGTGGTCCAAAAAATATTTTTTGGGATATCTAGACTTTTCATAGATGGATAGAGAATAAGGAGTATAAAAACTTTCAGGAAAAGTTCTTAGAGCACTTTTAACTTGATACGTTCAAGCAAGAGAGAGAGGCTCAGTTTATGAGGTTAAATTAGGGGAGTATACTTGTTATGAGCTATGGTGGTCAATTTACATATCTTAATTAATTTTTTCTAGTGTTAGTAGGATATGATAATATGATGGAGAAATAATTTTAGTATGGGATTAAATGTGAAATTAAGTCCCATGTGAATATCTTTTGGTGGAAAAAGTTCTTAGAGGTGGTGAATTAGGCTCTAATTTCTGAGGGGAACCTGAATGAGGATTCATGTTGAGGATAGTTGGTTTCTACTGTATGATCAGGAGGTAATAATTTCAAGATAAGGAAGCATAATTATGATAATTTTTACCAGATTAGTGTAAATCATAATGAACGGGGGGGATCGGTTACATAGGACCTTACTCGGGTGACCTATCACTAGTGTTGTAGGCAAGGTTGCTTTCGTATACAGTTCCCTAGACTACCAGTAGAGTGTTGATTCTACATCAGGATGGGACATCTATAGATGTTATATAGTAACCTATGATATATGGGTAATAATGGAGGAGCTAGGTAGAGTCAGAGTAGTGGGAAGGGATCTTGAACCCCATATCAGTCTAACAGTTAGAGTTCTATTTTACATGGAATTTGAGGTAGTAGATGGGGTGATTCTAAGAAATAGTGACTACATGAATAGATTGGTGTAGCTTAGGGGACTAATATTGTATCATAGGGAATAGATACAGGATGGTTTTATTCAATTAAACCTACACTTGTGGATAGCAATACTGGACAGTCGACAATTAGAGGTACTATCTTGTAGATTCTATACTTTCTAGTGCATTATTTCTTACTGATTCCTCTAATTATTTTATTTATGCACAACTTTTTAATGGTTTGGGCATGGAGTTAGAGTTTTTTAGTAGATTTATGATGATAGATACACATTTGGGGGTATAATCAAGAGAAATCTACTTGTGTAAGGGGTGTTCCCTCAAGTTTGGGGAGTGGCATTTTCTTTAGGATATTTACATTATAGATATGTCAAGCTTTGAAATGATTATGGGTATGTACTAGTTAGTAGCATACTGATCCCACATAGATTTTTATCACAAGAGAGTGGTTTCTAAGTCTCATAAGGGTGAAAATTATATTCATCGAGGAGAATAGGATATCAAGGTAATTTTTGTGGGGAAAATTCATCAGCAACTGGAGGAGCCTACCGCCTAGGTTTCATGTTTGTTGTTGGATGATGGTGGTGTAAGGTGGGATATCATTTCACCCATAATGAGATGGTTTCAAGATGTATTTCTTGAGGACTTCTCTGGGCTTCCACCTAAGAGATATGTGGAATTTAAAATTGATATCATTCTTAGGGATGAGTCAGTTTCTATTCCACCAAGAAGAATAGCACTAATAGAGCTTTATTAGCTTATGACTCAATAAGAAGAGTTAGGGGATAATGGATTTATCTATCTAAGAATGTTTCCTTGGGGTTTTCTAGTCCTTTATTATATTAAGGCTAACAAAACTCTATATTATGTGTTGACTGTGAAGAACTGGTGTCCTCTTCCACATATCAATGACCTATTTGACTATTTGAGGGATCTTGTGTTTTCACCAAGATCGACCTAAGATTAGGGTGTAATCAGTTGATAGTTGGACCTTCTAATATACCAAGGACTACTTTCAAAAACTGGTATTGAATTTATTAGTTCATCATGATTCCCTTTGGTTTGAAAAATGATCCATCGGTGTTTATGGATTTGATGAATAGAATCTTCTTCCCATACAAGGATCAGTTTGTGGTAGTGTTTATTGATGAAATCTTGGCTTACTCCAAGACTCATAAAAATAATTCCCAACATGTTATCATCAACCTGAGTACACTGAGAGATCATTGGATATCCACCATGTTATCTAAGTGTATATTCTTAAATTTATTGGGTACACTTCCTAGGTCACGCCATCTCAGAGGAAGGTGTGTTAGTGGACCCACAGAAAGCTCAGGTAGTGGTTGTAATGCCTCAACCTTAGAAGCCAGTAGTTAGTGCATTATTTTACTACATGTTAATGATTATAAGTAACAAAATCCCAAAGTACTGATCATTTTAATAGTTTTGGAAGATCATATTACATACATGATACTCATATTACATTAGGAAAGATAGAAAATTCAACATTATACATAAAAAATGTAATAAATAGCATCCTTGAAACTCATTCAAAGGATTCCTCTTCATAACCTAGGGAAAGGAAACATAATAAGGGTGATCTAAAATGATCATTCAGGGTCAAATGAAGCTATAAATAGTTAACTAAATTTAATAATGCATAGAAATTATGGAAAGGTAAATAATAATAAAAACACATGTTAACAATTAACTAGGAATGAAAATTCAGCCATAGAATTTTTCATAGTGAAAATATCATGGAAATTAATAAATGAGTACTAAATGAACAAAATTCTTATTTAGTGGATGTAAACTATATATCACCTGAAACATTATACCATTGATATGGTTTAATTCTATGTGTATAAACGTGTCTGATTCTGTTTGGAAACAAACATGAAGGGTTTTTCACCAAATGTTTTGTCTCATTAGACTTGTCGATGCATAGAGGGGATATATTGGGCCCCACACATCACTTAAAGTCCATATAATTCTTCATACAAATATTTAATACAATAAAAACATGCCTTATAAATATCCATATTGATTAGAGGATACAGAATCATTAATATTTCCCCAGTTAAAACAACATTCAAAATAAACACCGTATGTAAAATAGTATATAGCTAAGACAATAATCATATCCATGATACAAGAATATGGTTATTTAATAGAAATATAATTTCAAATGAAAATTTACCTAAATTTGGTATTAGATACACCACATAATAATTATTAGGTGCATAATTCCAAGTAAGTCTCAATGAAATGAAAATTAAGACAAAGTCCCTTACCTTAATTCCCGCTTAAATTTGGCATGTTTTCTCCTCCTAAACAACAAAATTATATTTATTAAAATACTGATCCATAAGTGAATTATATTCATTTATATATCTATTTTTCAATTATAATAATTGTATTACATTTCTTAATTTCTGTTGAATAAAGTTGAAGCATTTGATATCATGTTTTACTTAAAAATTTCTAGTTTTTGCAACACCTTTTCTATTTTATCTAAATGTAAATTATAAATTAATATAAATAATTACATAATTTTATACTGAATATAATTATATGTTCATATATTATATATATTTTATAACACCCATCCTTTTTGATATTTTTATGTGTTGACATGGAAATGTCACCATAGGTGGTTGACTGACCTTTGACGGGACATTGACGAGAGAGTGGGAAGAAGATGTTTTAAAATTTTATATATAGTAGTATGACACTTACAGTAGGTTAAAATCGTTAATATCTAGTTATCTTATTTTCTAATAAATTCCTTTAATTATTATTTGTGGAATGGTTGGTGGAAAAATAAAGAGGAAGCATAACCTGAAGGAAAAAATGGTGGTTTGGGAGTGTTCGTTTCCTTGGTTTTAAGGATTGGTTAACTTATTTATAAGTAATTAAGTTCAATTAAAATGGGTATAGTTATCTATAATTGAAATTATTAATTAAAATACATATGTTTAAATGGTTATATATATCATTTGGTTAAATGTTATTAGGATGAATCATTATATAAACTTTTAGTGATAATTGCGTAGATTATTTTAGGCGTTTTTTCGATCATTACGCACTAATTTTGTTTAATAAATTAATATTTTGAATATATAATGGATAAATACCATTAAATAGGTTATAATACATATTTAATAATATTTTTAAATCATAAAAATGTCTTCATGACCATCCTTGAAGGATAAATTGAAGAATAAAAATATGTCATCCACGAAGGTTGTAAATCAGCACCTCACATATGATGATTTCGTTTTTTAAATAAAAGAGATAGAGAGAAAGAAAAGAGTTTCATAAGGGGTATTACATTAACATGATATAATTATAGTATATATATTATACTTTAGTTATCATGATCATTTGTATAGAGTAGGTGAGGATATTATAATAAAAGAAAGAACTTGAAAAAAAAAGGAAAAGGAAAAGGAAGAGGATTTTACCTCTTGAATATGCCTCCTAGAGAACCTCTTTAAAGAAAGGGTTTTGGTATTTTGGTAAGACCAAGAGCACCTGGATGTGGGGATATACTGGGGAATAATATTTTTTTCAAAAATTTTACATGCTCCAAGGCTTATATGAGTGAGGAGAAGAGGGGTGAGTGGTTCTTTTTATAGTGGAGGAGAGGGGTAATTTCTCATTATTTAATTAATTATTCTATTATTTTGATCAAGAAAAAATAGTGTTGATTATTGTGACTAAATAATGTATTTGGTGAATATGAGTTCAAACCAATGGTTCTTACATCATTCATGACTCAATGAATAGTTTATTTAACTTATAATGTATATATACCGTAAATTAATCTATTATACTATTCACCAAAAATTCATGTATTTTAGAAAAATTCCAAAAATTCACCATAACCATTTTTCAACACTCGTAATAAAAAAATGGACTATATTTTTTGAAAATAATTTTATAAATATGTGAAATTTAATTTTTAATTAAAATCATATTTCACTCAAAAAATTCAGATTTTAAATTTATAAATTGTTTTATAACACTCTAATAATTTAACTAAGGTCTAAAAAAATTATCCTTAAATCATAAGACAAAAAAATATTAATTTATGAATAAATTTTATGAAAATAAATTTTCTTTTGAATCAATATATTAATTATAAAATTGTAAATAAACATTTACATTTTATAAAAATACTAATACTTAATTAATAATTTCTAAAACATTTATTTACTATAATTATATCATAATTTTCATATATAAGATGCCTAGATTTTATTTATACATTCATGGGTGATGTTACCATTAATTAGTCCAAATTAATATTCATAAGGTTCATATTACTATTCATAAGGGTAACATTACTATTCAAAATGGTTTAGTTACTATTCACCAAAAAATTAAGTTGAACCTATTAGACTATAAATATCTTACTGATCGCAACTGTGTATATCTATTTTTTGAAATTTTATTCACAGAAGTAGGAAATTTTTGTTTAATTTCTAGGTTATAACTATCTTGTTTACATAACTATAATAATAGAGTGTTGTTTTGTTGTGACTCAATGTTGTGTGCAATATAAGTTATCTAATGAATTGAAATTATTTATCAAGAAACATAACATAAATTTTTGGGGTTTTATATTCTTCCCTCCAAAAATTTCCACCTCAAAATTTTTCATGAATATTGACCTCTATATAGAAGTGGGCGGTTCTTCTTCAAAACATCCTCAAGTTACCACATTGCTTCCTCCATTTTATGGTTTCTCTAAAGAACTTTTACCAGTTGAGTTGTCCTATTTATAAATAATTTCTCTCTACTATCAAGAATCTCGATAGGCTCTTCAAAGTAAGATAAATCAGGTTCAAGTTCTATTTCTTCATAGGTGAGTACGTGTGTTCGGTATGTCATGTACTTATTTAACTATGACACATGGTACACATCATGAACTTTGAGGAGACTTGGTGGCATTGCCAAATGGTATTCTATAAGTCCAATTCTTTCCAGAATTTTGAATATTCTGATGTACCTAGAGCTCAGTTTCCCTTTCTTACTGAACCTTAATACACCATTCCATGGATATACTTTCAAAAAGACATGTTATCCCACTTGGAATTCTAAATCCTTTCTCCAGTAATGAGTATAACTCTTTTTTCTACATTGGGATACATTAATATGGGAATGAATCATCTTTACCTTTGTTGTTTTATCTTCAATAAGTTCTGGGCCTATAATTGTTCTCTCACCAATTGCATCCCAATAAGTTAGAGTTCAACATCACTTTCCATAAAATGTTTCATATGGTGCCATTTGAATACTATAATAGAAACTAGTATTGTGGGAAAATTTCACCACAGGTAAGTACTGATCCCACATACCTTGAAAGTCAAGCGATAATGATCTCAACATGTCTTCCAATGTTTGAATAGTCCTTTCAGAATGTCCATCGGTTTGAGGTTGATATGCAATACTCATATGAAGCTCAGTATCCAAATCCTTTTTAATACTCATCCAAAATTTTGATGAAAATATAGGATCTCAATTATACACAATCAATAGAGGTGCACCATGAATTATTACAACTTCTTTAATGTAGAGTATTTTTAGTCACTCCAATGGAAAATATTCCCTTATAGTAAGGAAATGTGCTGATTTTGTAAGATGATCCAGAATTTCTCATATTGCATCATTCCTTCTAGGTTTCCTTCATAGTCCTGTGACAAATTCCATCATAATTTCATCCCAATTCCATATAGGAATAGGTAGAGTTTTCATAACTCCTCTAGGATTTTGTCTGTGGTCCTTCACTTGTTGAAAAACTAGACACCTTGACACATAGTCAGCAATTTCCCTCTTCATGTTATCCCCCCAAAAATGTTCCATTAGATCTATATACATCTTGGTGCTACCAGGGTTTATAGAGAAATTTGATATATGAGAATCATCTAATAGTTCCCTTTTTAGCTCGGGTATTGATGGAACACATAACCTCTTTCCAAATTGTATAACTCTTTCCTAATACATGAAGTATTCAAATATTCCATCCTTAATGGCTTTAATTTTCTTTTGAAGGTTCACTTCATCATATTGAGAACTTTTTATCTTCTCCAGTAATGATGGTTTAGCAATAATTTGAAAAATTAATGATGCTTCCTCTTCCTTAACAATTACCATATCCATATTTACTAGATCCATGAACATAGGATCTCTCTCAATCCTCATTTGGGGTATAAGTCTGTGATATTTCCTACATAATTCATCTTATACGTTATTTTTCATTCCTGGGCAGTAGTGTATTGAAAAATTATAACATTTGAGTAACTCGAGTCATCTCCTTTTCCTCATGTTGATTTATTTCTATGTAAAAATAAATTTTAAACACGTATTATCTGTATATATCTCACATCTTTCACTATAGAGATAGTGTCTCTATATTTTTAGAGAAATTAATATAGCTGCTAACTCAATATCATGAGTTAGATAATTTTGTTCATGTGTCTTCAAATTCATTAATACATAAGAAATAACTTTATCATTTTTCATAAGGAAAAAACCCAATCTATTTTTTGATACATCACTATATATCCCAAGCCCATCATTTCTAAAGGGAAGATTAAAAATTGGATCATTGACCAATCTTATCTTCAATTATTAAAAACATTATGTACATTATTTTTTTCATACAAACTTAACCCCGTTACATTGATATTGGTTAATGGGTTAGCCAGTTGAGAAAAAATCTATATAAAATTCTAATAGTAACCTGCTAAGACAATAAAACTACATACCTCAATTATGTTCATTGGCATATTCCATTCTTGGATTACCTTTTTCTTCACAGGATTAATTGAGATTCCATCCTTAGAGATAGTGTGTCCAAGATAATAAAATATTTAAAGCCAGGATACACACTTAATAAACATCCCATATAGATATTTTCTCTTAAGAGTCTCTAGAAAAACCCACAAGTGGTTCTCATGGTCCTCATAACTTTTGAAATATATCATGATATCATCAATAAATACCACAATAAAATAGTCAATATATTCCTTGAAAACTATGTTCATTAAATCCATGAAAATAGAGGGTTTGTTTGTCAGTCCAAATGGAATTACTGTAAATTTTAAATGTCCATACCTGGATTAAAATGTTGTATTTGGAATATCTTCTTTCCTCACACGCAATAGATGATATCCAGATCTATGGTAATTCTTTGAAAAATATTGAGCTCTTCTAAGTTGATCAAATAAATTATCAATTCAACGTAGATGACACTTGTTCTTTATTATAATAGCATTGATTTATCTATTTTCAATGCACAGCCTCATGGATCCATCTTTCTTCTTGACAAATAGAACAGGGGATCCCCGTTGAGAAACACTAGGCAAAATAAATCATTTGTCACTCAATTACTCTAGGTGTTTCTTCAGTTCAACTAATTCCATACTATCCATTCAATAGGGAGTCTTTGAAATAGTTCTTTCACCAAGAATTAAATCAATAGAGAACTCAACTTCCTACTCTAGAGGGTGTCTAGGTGAATCCTCTAGAAATACATCAATATATTCTTGCACAATTGGTACACCCACAATTCGAATATTACTTTCCTCATTCCAAGATGTTGTTTTCTATTCCACCCCAAGAATTTAATTAAGTCAAGATACTATAGGTTTATCTAGATAAGAATTATATGATTAGATTCAGATATAAAGATAAGGGATTCTACACAATTCTCCAAAATTGTAACTTCCTTCTTCTTGTAATAAATTTTTGCACCATAGTTTAAAAGCCTATTAATACTGAGGACTATATTAAAGTAAATCATAGGTATGATGATAAGTTCATCAACTAAAGTATTTTTATGTGTCATGAAGGGTACTGACTGAGACATATTTGTTACAATGATACTTCCTTTAGTAGTTTTTACTGACAAGACATTTATTAAATTAAAATGGATATGTCTAATTTTCTTGAAAAAATGGGACAATATAAAATAATGTGATGATCTAGAATCAATTAAATCATTCGATAATTTTAAGGAAATGATTAAAGTACCTTCCACCACATCATTAGGAACTTCAACCTCAACAGTTTTGATCGCATAATCTTGGCATTACTCTCTTAGCCTTTTCTGAGACAAGTTTCCTTGATGTTTAGCGAAATAATTTGTATAGTGTCCCATATCCCTAAAATTTTAGCATTGAAAATAATTATTTGTCTCTTACCCTTTCATTCATTAGCTCTATGAATATTTTCTCCACACTTATAAAAAAATACCATGCCTTTCAAGTATTTTCATCGAGGATTCATTCCATAGTTTTCACATTATAGGAATTTATTTCATTCCCTTATTCTTATTTGGAACATCACCTTTCCATGGTTATCATATTGCCTCTTCTTATCTTGATTTACCTTAAACTAATTGGATCTAGAAAATTTATTCTCCATTTTTATGGAACAAAATACTATTTAATCATATGATGAAAATGTTTGAGAATCCAGTTACCTTTAGAGACTTGGATTAAGACCTTAAAATAAAGGATGAATATTTTATTCTGAATCATTAACATAATCTATAGCATACCTGGATAGAATTGTGAAGGTATCCTCATACTCTATAATACTCTCTTCATCATTTTTCCTTAAGCTAAAGAAATTTTATCTTCATTTTAGTTCATTGCTCATAAGGTAAATATTTGTATAAGAATGTTTCTTTAAAAGTTCTCCAATAAAAGTCTTCTATTTCATCTTCTTCCTTATTATTTTGGATTAATGACCATCATTGTCCAGCATCTCCCTTAAGAAAATATACTTCAAGTACTACCTTTTCATTTTAATTTCATCCCAATGATAAAAATACATTTTCAAGGGACTTGATCCACTGCATGGCTACCACTAGATTAGTAGTAGTAGTTCCACTAAAATATGGGGGATTCTTCCACATTAAATAATCCAACATAGGTTTAGTATGGTTAATTTTTCCTAATATGGTCATGATTTTCTCATCTCCAACACTAACTATGTCGACTTGCTCAGTGGGGCAATCCCTACACTGTCTGTGAGTATTGATTCCCTTTATTCCATTAGGTTTCATCACTAAAAAATAGAAAAAAATAAATTAGGTTATGGATCATAATGAATAATTTTGAATTAGCAAAACACGTAACATAATTTGAAAATTTATGCATAGCTAATCTCATAGTCATAAACATGATTTCATTGAGGACATATTTACTTTTAAACCCTCCATACTTATTTTTAAAGAAAATGTGAATTATCCTAAGTATATCCCCCAAGAGTTTCAAACTAGGTGCACAATAATGCTCATTTTAATGTACCAAGATACCTTGAATCAGGACCGGAACACCTAGTTAGAGTTTTTACTCCTAGGTACATTTGTTCCAGAACCACGTCAACTTGTAGTATCCAAACAGGGATGTATTTCTAGGAAGACCTGCATAATATATACTTTATCAAAATTCTAGGATGTTCTTATATGATTATCCTAAAATTATTTCTTAGGTTTATTTACTCTAAACTATTTTTTCTAAAACTATTTTCCAAGGTTTCTACTAAACTTCCTATGATACCAATGGTAACATCCTGACCCTAGAATCTTGGAGCCGGTGCATTGTTTTACTACATTGTCATGACTACAAGGTATAAAATCCCAAAAAATAGATAAATTAGCAATTTTGGAAGATTATATTACATATATGATACTCATTGTACATTAGTAAAGATATAAAATATAACATAATACATAAAAAATGAAATAAACAGCATCCTTGAAACTCATTCAAAAGATTCCTCTTCATAACCAAAGGAAAGGAAAAATGATATGGGTGAGCTCAAATGCTCAGTGAGGGTTACATGAAGAAATAAAAATAGTATTAAATTAAATAATTCATAGAAATTATGTAAAGTTAAATAATCTAAAAATCATATTCCAACAATAAATTGGGAATGAAAATGCATCCATAGATTGTATCCTAGTAAAAATATCATGGAATGTAATAAATTGGTACTAAATGAAGAAAATGATTATTTAGTGGATGTCATGTATCTGTAACATGAACCATTATACCATAGATATTGTTTAATTCTATGGGTAGAAACCCATATGATTCTATTTGGAAATAAACACAAATGGTTTATCGCTAACGTTTTTGTCTCATGGAACCTATCGATGCATCAAGGAGCTATAGCAGGACCCGCCCATCACTGCAAGTCCAAATAATTCTTCATACTTATATTTAATTCAAGAAAAATACTCCTTATAAATACACTTATTGAGTACAGTTTACTGACTCATAAATATATTTCCCCAGTTAAAACAACATTCAAAATAAACTCCGTATGTAAAATGGTATACGACTAAGATAATAATCAAATCCATGATACAGAATATGGATATTTAATAGAAATATAATATCAAATGAAAATTGATCTAAAATGTTAATTATATACACCACATGAGAATTATTAGTTTCACAATACCATGTAAGTCTCAATGAAATGGAAATCGATACAAAGTCTCTTACCTTAATTAACGCTTAAAATTGTCGTGTTTTCACCTCCTGAACAAAAAACATTTATTTATTAAAAGAATGATGAAGAAGTGAATTATAGTCATTTATAAAACTATTTATCAATTATAATAATTGTATTATATTTCTTAATTCCCTTTGAAGAAAATAAATGTGTTTGATATCATGTTTTATTTAAAAATTTCCAGTTCTGCAACACTTGCTATTTTATCTAAATGTAAATTTAAAATTAATATAACTAATTACAGTAGTATATAATTCATATAATTATATTTTTATATATTATTTATATTTTATAACATCCTCATTTTATGATGGTTTTATGTTTTTACATGGAAATTTCACCATAGGTGGTTGACAGACCTTTGATGGGACCTTAATAAGAGAGTGGGAAGAAGATGTTTTAAAATATTATATATAGTAGTATGAAACCAATAGTGGGTAAAAATCAATAACATAACGTTAAAATACTACATAATTAATTCCTTTGACATTTTTTTGGAATGGTTGATGGAAAATAAAGATTAAGGATAACCGAAAGGAAAAATGGGGGTTCAGAAGCATTTGTTTCCTTTGTTTTAATGATCAGTTCACTTATTTATAAGTAATGATGTTCAAGTAAAATGGGTATAATTATCCATAATTGGGATTATTAATGAACATATATAATTTTAAATGGTTATATATATCATTTGGTTAAATGGTATGAGGATGAATCATTATATAAACTTCCAGTGATAATTTCTTAGATTATTTTTGGTGTTTTTATTATCATTACACACAGGTTTTGTTTAATAAATAAATATTATGTATATATAATAGTTTCATAATATTTAATATTTTTTAATACATATTTCATAATCTGGTTAAACCATAAAAATGGATGCATGACCATCCTTGAGGGAGAAATTCAATAATGAAAATCTATCGGCCATGAAGGTTGTAAATTGGCACCTCACAGATAATGATTTCATTTTAAAAATAAAAGAGGGAGAGAGAAAGGAGTTTAAAGATGATTATTACATTAACATAATATCATTAAATTATATATATTATAATGTAATTTTCATGATCATTTGTACATAGGAGGTGATGAGAGTATAAAAAAATAAATAACTTGAAAAGAAAATAAAAGGAAGTGGAAGAGGACTTTGCCTCTTGAATACTCCTCCTTGAGAACCTCCTTAAGGAAAGGGGTTTTGTACTTTTGGTAAGACCAAGAGCTCCTGGACATGTATAAGGACTAGGAAAGTGGGATTTTTTCAGACTTTTATAACATTCAAGGTTTAGAGGAGTGAGGAGGAGAAGGGGGTGAGGGGTAGTTTTTTAGTGGATCAGAGGGGAGATTTCTCATTATTTAATTCATTATTTTATTATATTTCTCAAAATAAGAAATAGTGTTTATTCTTGTGAATAAATATATTAATTGCTTCATGTGAGTTATAACCAATGGTTCTTACATCATTCATGGCTCTATTAATAGTGTATTTAACTTATAATGCATATATACCGTAAATTACCGTATTTTCCTATTCATCAAAAATTCAAGTATTTCAGAAAAATCGCATAAATTATCCATAAATTTTTTTTGATGCGAAGAATCCAAAAATTAACTCTTTTTTATGAAAATAATTTTATAAATATGAAAATTTTAATTTTTTATTAAAATCATAATTTACTCAAAAAATACAGATTTTAAATTTATAACTCATTTTATAACACTCTGAAAATTTAAATAAGGTCTCACAAAATTATACTAAAATCATAATACAAAAAAATATTAATTTATAAATAAATTTTATGAAAATAAAATTTCTTTTGAATCGTTATATAAATTATAAAATTAGAAATAAATATTTACATTTTATAAAAATACTAATACTTAATTAATAATTTCTAAAAGATTTATTTAACATAATTAAATAATAATTTTATATATAAGATGACTAAATTTTTTTATACATTTATTGGTGATTTTACCATTCATTTGGCCAGTTTACTATTCATAATGGTCATATTACTTTTCATAAGGGTAATATTACTATTCAAAAGGGTCAAGTCATTATTCACCAAAAAATTTAGTTTATCCTATGTGACTCTAAATATATTAATGATCACAATTTCGTATGTGTATTTTTCAAAATTCGATTCACATGAGTGGAAAAATTATGTTTAATGTCTAGGTTATAACTATTTTGTTTACATAATTATAATAACAGTGTGCTGTTTCACATTGACTCAATGTTGTGTTCACTATAAGCTATCTAATGAATTTAAATTATTTATGAAGAAACATACCATAAATATTTGGGGTGTTATAGTTGTTTCATGGGAACAACCCCAAAAGGTTTTTGATATCCACATCTTTATGGGTTTAGTGGGTTATTATTAGAGGTTTATCCAAGACTTTCCCCATTTGGTAGCACCTCTTTCCGGCTTGACCAAGAAGGGGGTTATATTTCATTGGTCTAGGCATGTGATAATTCATTCCATGTTCTAAAGAAGCATTTGACTATCGCACTGGTATTGATCTTACCTAGGCCATTTTAGAAGTATACAGTGCTTTATGACACTTTTGGGATCACTCATGGAGAAGTGTTGATCCAGGGAGATCGAGTTATATCATATGGGTCTTGGCAGTTGAGGCCACATGAATGAAATTACCCTACGTGAAACCTAAATCTTGTTGCAGTTGTTTATTCCTTGAAGTGATGGTGGAATTATATTTTGGGTGAGAAGTTTTCTATGAGTACTAATCACAAGAGCTTAAATTATATCTTTTTCAAGTGACACTTGAATCTATGGTATTTGATATGGGTTGAGTATATGTATTCATTCAAATTTGCACTATCATATACACCTAGTAAGGGAAACATTTTTTGTGACACTTTAGGTAGAAAAACTTGGGATTGGGTAGTTCAAGAGTCTATTTATTAGTGGAAGATGATAACTTTTCTATCTAAGATGCATGTTTTGGTTTAGTGGATCCTAGATAATATGACTCTCATGTCAATTTCAGTAGAGTATACACTTTTGAGATGAATTAGATAGATATATAATGAGGCACTAATGTGTTTGGACTTAAGGGAAATCCTTGAAGCATGGGAGTCACCTTCAGATTGGACCATAGATGAGGATGATATCATATTTGTTAGGAATTTGGTTGTTGTTCCTGTCAGCATGTGGGAGGAGTTGATGCATGAATTTCATGCATCCAAGTGGGTGGTACATCCAGGTGTGACAAAAATGTACTATGACCTATGATGATAGTTTTGGTGGACGAGCATGAAAAAGGATATTGTAGGTTTCCTGACATGATGCTACACCTTTCAACAAGTGAAGGATGATCATCAACGACATGGTGATTTACTACAACTGTTGTCTATTACGGAATGGAATTGGGATAACATTACTATAGACTTTTTAGTCGGTCTCCTAAGGATGGATTGGAAGAATGACATTATTTGGGTATTTGTGGATAGCTTTATAAAGGTAGCACAATCATTACCTATACGGGAGTCTTTCTCAGTGGATCAGTTGGGAGTTATGTACGTTTAGAAGATAGGCTTTATGTACTAGGTTCCACAAAGTATAGTTTCAATTCATGACTCAAATTTTACTATGCACTTCTAGAAGATCTTGTAGAAGGTTCTTGGAACACAAGTTTTACTAAGTACTAAATTCCACCCATAGAAATATGGGTATTCAGAATATGCTATACAGGTTCTTGATGATATGATTAGAGAATGTATTATAAACTTTGGTGGGTCTTTGTAGAATCACCTTTCACTGGTGGAGTTCACCTATAACAACAATTATCAGGTGACTATTCATATGAAACCATACAAGTATCTTTATGGTAGGCTATAAAGATCGCTTCTATGCTGGATGGAGGCAGGTGAGTCAAAGATATTGGGACTGAGACTTGTACAGGAAACATTGAATAAAGTTTAGATGATTTAGAAGAATATGGATATGGATCAGGGTTGGAAAAATCCATATTATAATATATGTCTATTACCCCAAGAGTTTATCGGGGGTTGCCATTTGTTTATTTGGGTGTCACCAAGATTGGGTCACTATAGGAATTAGAGGCAGGTAAAGGTTGTGCACAGTTTTGTTGGGACGTTTGAGGTTGTGGAGAGAATCAAGACAGGGGAGTACCTATTGAATTTTAAATAGAGGTATAGTTATATGTATGTTGTTTTTCATGTATCACAACTAAAATGGTATCATCCTTACCCTTATCTTGTGATTGATGCAGATGGTGTTGATCTTGAGACTGATGAATCCTTTAATGAGAATCAAATACGTGTTTTAGATCATAGTGAGAAGGTGTTATGGGGAAAGTCCATGATGTTAGTTTAAGTATTTTAGAAACAAGAGCATGTTCAGGAGGAAAAATGGGAGAGATAATTGAATATGTGGGCTTAGTAACCATATCTTTTGACATCAGAATGTTAGTGATTCTTGGGAGCACAACTCTAGAAGGAGTTGTTATAAGGTGGGGAGATTATAAGATCCCAACCTTTTCTTGAGACATACCAAGCTCATTTTTAGGTACTCTTTTTCCTTTTTTTTAGTATATCATTTTTGGGTTTTACCTTTGAAAGATTTTGGGTGAAATTAGAGAATTTTTGAAGAAAGAGGGGCAGTGCACGGTTGGGGCATGATTTTCCCAAAATGTGTGCATAGGACAAAAAATTGTGTGAACCCAAATATAGGGGATTCACATGGATGTTTCATGCTTTTTCAAACTGTGAACACTTCTAGTGGTAACTTTGTAACTCACTTAGAGGAGGCCTTCAGTTAGGCACATAGTTAGGGAAAACCATGTGCCCTGTATAGGAAATTGTGAGCACAAAAATCTAAATTACCAAAATTTATATTAAAAGGTACCAAACCCCGGGACTTCACCCAATGTTGACCCAACTCAAACCTAATTCATTACTATCATTTTTTGGAATATTCCTAATGAATTCCTAGGGCTCTCGAACACCGTTCTTGACAAATCAAAGCCAGGATCGAAGATTTACACCTCTCCTAGTAAGAGATTCTTATTCTGATTAGTTTCCCCTCTCTCTCCCATATTTATATCATCCTTTGAAGGGATGTTTTCACCAATTTATAGCGGATATATATCAAGGTTACATGTATCTAATCCATTTGATCTTGGATCTAGATTTCAGATCTAGATCTTATTCTTCATCGTGATCTTGGTTGTTCTGCTTCAATTGGAGATTTCCATTGGTGAGCCTTCATCAATGATCTTGAGGTAGGTGGTATAAATTTAAATTCCTATAATCATGGTTTAATTATGTGTATGTAATTATGAAATTTAAATTTCCATGATTGGTAAATTGCATTGATTATTGAATTGATTTAATTTAATTTCCATGTGATAATTATTTGGGTTAAATTAGAGTAATTAAAATTGGTTGAATTGGATTAAATAAATTATTCAATTAATTAATGGGATTATTGTGATTGTGAAATAAATGGGATATTGGGCTTGTTTAATTGGTAAATTAATTTTTTTGAATTAATTTACAATAAAGATTATGAGATTATTGGCTTAACCTAAATGGGTTAATGGGTTTTATGATTAAATTTCAATAAATGGTTTAATGGTGAATTGGTTAAATTAATCCATGTGACTAAAGTGATGAACCAAGACTAAATTGATAATTTATTAGGTAATAAATGATGATAATGTTTGAAAAGAAGGTTAATGATGCTTAACCTTGATGTTTATGAAATTGTGATATGTGTAATATTATGATAATTGTGATTTTGTGATATAAGTGTGTGGTACATGGAAAGATGCCTCAAAAGAGAATATTTCATTTACTGATATGTGTGTGTGGGATATGTAATGATGCTTAAAATTCCAATATTGATAAAAAAATTTTGGGACACAGACTGATTCTTCAAATACCCATGGGGTGCTAGATATGGCATTCTAGGCCCAAAATGTTAGAATTGGACTACGGTTCCAATTGGACATAATATGTGTTGAATTGAAATGTTAATTAATAACCATGGTATTGTGATATTTGATATCCCGTGAAAATTGCATAGAGTTTGAAATGGGCTAAAGTAGATATTGAGTGTTTGGGTTTCCTCAGGAACCCAAGGGATTATGTGGTTAAATAAAAAAATAATTGATTATGTAAATTGTTTACCTTATTTCATTTATTTTATTATTTATACAACTTCATACACTGTTACTGACTAGGTATTGTTTTAGACACCATTGGTGGTGGCCTAATGAGTTGTACTTACACCCTACTTGGATAGTTTGATCAGTACCTAAATAGACTTCATGGTTTCGGGATGGGATAAGGGTAAGAGCCATATGTTAGATGGCCGAGTTGGGATGGGGCATGGATGAGGTAACCAGACACGGTGTATGGAACTATTTGGTAGTTTCATTGTGTATTTATTTTGTTTTTTCATTTAACACATAACACGTACTTAGCATGAAATATCTACTGTTTTGGTTTGGATATTGTATACTTGTTTTAGTCATCATGTGATACTGGTTTTTCATGTTATTAGTTATATCGTTTGTCTATTCTGGTTTTTTCCATTATTGTGTTGCTTTGATAAAGAGGGTATAGTATCAACATTATTTATATTAGACCCTCGCTACTAGTCGACAACATTTTGTATATTGGGAGGCACGCTTGGGGTTATATAACTAACCATCTCGGGGCACTAGTGTGTGGTACTCAGGTCAGAATGTTACAACCCCTCTTACCAAATTATTACATCATGAATAAAAATTTGGATGCAAATTAATGTAATTCAACATATTTATTTGACAAAATCATCTTTTTAATTAAAAAATAAAATATAGGAAGATATATTTTTTTAGAAAATGTATTTTTATACATTAAGTGATTTTATTATTATTTCCAAATAATTCTTAATTGAATGGTTGTTTATATATATTTTTATATTTTTAAAAATAATACTATATTCATAATTTAAAATAAATTAAACAAATTTATTTAGATGAAATTTATATAACTATTAAAAAAATTATTTCTTTGAAAACAATTATTTTAGTTTTATCATGGTGGTTAATCTTTAATCTAAGAAAATTATTTAAAATTCATAAAAATAAAATTATATTGATTAAATAATTTTTAATTATTGATTATAAATATAAATTCTATCTTTTAAAATAAAATTAATACATGTATGGAAAATTAAAATAAATATTAACAATAGCACGCGTAAAACCCATTTTTAGAAAAAGTGTATTTAAAAGAATAAAAAATATGTTTAGAAAAAATTATGAATGATTTTTATTTTCATGAAGGAAATTGGTTTATTATAAAAAAATAAATTTTATTCATCTTTCTAAGAAATTGAAAAGTGAATTTTACAAAAAAATATTTAATTAAAATAAAAGTCCAAAAAAAATTCTTTTATTGGAAAATATTACTTGAGTCAATAATATATTAAGCATTGGTTTTATAATTTAATAATAGGATTTCAAAAATATATATATTTACTCCTTTGATGTGCCTTGGTCCATTTAGAAGGTTTTATAAAATTATAGGTCTTTCTTCTATAAATAAATGTTATAGTTTTGGTAAAAATTGTATCTTTCATTATTCACATAAAAATCAACAATTTCATAAAAACCCAAAATTTTCATCTTAAGATAATATAAATTTGAAAAGTTAAAATATGAATTATATTTAGTTAAAATTTAATTCTAACATTTTAAACTTTTAAATATACTCATGAATAATTTCTCTTTATATTTTTCATTTTTTGATAGTTCAAGATATGGTGTTTACTTAATATAGTAGGGTCTTAGGTATTAAAATCCAACTATCATCCCTACCTCAACTAGATCCCCCACACATCATGTGATCAACCTAAAATTATACGTAAGTTTTTCATGCACCATTTTTCAAATTTAAAGGTTTCCAAAATACATCTCAATGTGGTCTCACAAAGTTCCCCCAGTATAATCTATCATATATGTGTATGCATGAGGAAAATAAATAAACATGTCACACAAGTGTGTCAAACATCATGTGCTAACTAGGAAACTAAAACTCTATATGCATCAGTTCATCATGTGATAACCAGGGAATCATGACACCTGATAATAACTAATTTGGCTCCATGTGGGAATTTTTTCATCTAATTCAATGACCCCCTACCTGAAGGAACAAGGTATGGTATCATGTCCAAGGCCTCAACCCACTACCCTAAGGAATAGATAATGACCCTACATCTAAATCCAAATACACTAACTTATCACTCATGGTACGATCCATTTTCTATATCTTATGTGATGCCACTTCCCATCCATCTCACTCGGGGTGGTCCATTATCATGACCCAAGCCTACATAAGGAAGGGTATTGACACAATCTTACTCAAAAAATTTCCCAATTCATGAACATGAGGAATATATCTCAGCCACTATAACATATATATTTTAAACATGAAATGTTATGAAATATATCTAGTAAAATTTTAATAGTCGGGTACTAAGACGGTGTGAGATTTAGAGGATTAATGAGTCCCAAATTGATATTTTAAAAATATTAAATATATTGATATCACATGCACACAATTTTCATGAAAAATGGTATAACTATATACAATAGTCTCGAATCAAAAATATGAGACCTATGTTGTGTTTAGAATGTGGTTTTTACCCTAAGTGTGACAAAAATCATTATCTACATCATCTGTTTGTAAAAATGTTGTTGTCAGCACAAATAATAAGTAAATAAATTTATTTATTTATTTTATTATGTTTCAAAGGACTGACCTAACCCTCTCTTATTGAAACCTAATTATAATAAGATTTCAAGACTAGATGAATAATCATATAATTTGATAGGGGATCCAGTGGATTATCTCTTATGGAATCATGCTTTAACAATTAGTACACCAACGGAGTTGTAGATCTTGCCAGCGATAATGGAACGAACCCCATCTTCATCAAATATTGATCCAATCTTAACATAGGATTCTTAATTTATGAGGATTTATTCCTAATTATTTATCCCATGTTAAAAGTGGTTAAATTACTCTAACAATAATTGATATGTGGATCAATGGTTGATATTGAAGATAATGTTTTGATGTTGCATTGTAAATCTCTCTTCATTTTTTGATTATACAATAATAGATTGAGACAGAAATAAACAAAGTAAAAGGTACATTCCTTATGTGATTGTTTTATTTATTTCTATTACCATTCTTTATGAATTCATCATCATTATTCGGTTTTTTCTATGGTTCATCAAATACCCGATAATCAATTGTTTCACACCAGTTCTTCAGTGCAACGTATTGATATCAAGGTTGCAGGATCTAGATTAGAAGATGGGATCAAACTATAGTAGTGATAGAGATGGATAAATATTGTATTGGAAACATTCATGCATGGTTGTACATTTTTTAAATGACATGGTTCTATGGGGAAAATTTCTAGGCCATCCAAAATTCTACAATTCATCCACTGGAACTGGTGAGGCTTGATTGACCAAGATCTGCAATCTTCAAGCAAGATTAGTGGTGGATCTAAAGGCAGTGGTAGTGTAAATAGTATATGCATAAAGATCCATGGTTTCTAGAAAATAATTCACTACATGATATATAATCATGAGATACATTTCATGTGGCACCCTGTCTATGGTTCTAGGGTTTCTATAGAGAAGACAGTATCACATGAAATGTGACATCTGTCACACATCATGTGACTCAACCTGGTGAATTTTCATGTACCATTAGGTACATAAGGGTGGCTAGAGTACATATTTTGATTAGTGTACTTGGTGATAGATAGAGTACACGTGATAATCTATATACATAGATCCATCCACAACACATGGGATGAGCCATGTACTCGAACATATTCAGAACAAATGGGAACATCCTAGTGTACATAGGAAGGGGATGGGGACACGGGATGACCTGGGGAAATCAAGACATGTCTTATATTACTAGTACACACATTGAAATTTTCCTAGAGATGTTTGAGTCTCATGTTCCCTTCAGTATGGACAAGTTTTTTTAGGGTGTGTTCCCTTGATCCATCCATATGAGGGTATAGTTTGTCATTACATCTTTAGTAGAGGATTGTGATCTTCTCTAAGGGATTTGTATCGAATAGTGTTCTTGGTTTCACCCCCCCCCCCCCCCATGGCCCTGGGTGGTACTATATCATCTTCTACCCTAAGTGGGGTTCTAGGAATTGGTGTGACCAATATACATAGTTTTTGAACCCCAATTCATCAGGTTAACCCATTTAAGGTTTTTGGTGTCCCCTAGAGACTTAGGTGTGATCCCCTATCTATGTATTTATCCCTTAAGAATCCATGTGCATACATATTCATGGTGATACCCAATAATAATGACATATCAAATTAATTTAATCGATTCTATCAGAACCATGGGGTGAGTTCTCCCAATAAAGTGTTACTATGAACTCTCGAGCAGAATATTAAGTTGGCAACACGGTTGTGACCTTACCTTAAGACTTTTATCTATTATGAGTATATCTAGGTATTTTTTTACATGTATTATGTTATAATTGACATATCCCTATGATGAGTTAACTACTATCTTTATTCTTTATTATTATTGAATTTGGGGTGTCCTACTATGTATAGTTATTCTCACCCCTACATGGGCTCTTCCTACACATCTCATGTTTTATGTAGATGATTTTCCATTTGATGGGGTTCTTGGTGGACCATGAGTGGATGAAACTTAGTTCATGCTAGATAGATCGTGGTTCATACCATGAGCCACATTTTAGTATAGTCCAATCTTTCTATAAGGTTGGACTTTACATTTTTTTTGTGGGCTTGTATTTAGCCCTTTCTCGTTTTCCAGTACTTATTCATCATACTTTGAATGTGATATTTAGATGTATGCATTCATTAGTATCAGTTATATTTACTTTCTTAGTATTTTATGGGATAGGATATGTGTGTGTGTTGGTATCTTATGTGGATACCCACTATGTGAGTGTTATTCATACTTAGCACTAGTTTCTAGCCCCTATCCTATTGTAGGCAGCCTTGTGGTAGTCACACTCAGATTATTGTCAGCTAGGTGGGACTTAGTGGGTCAGGTTGTGATAGAGTGATATAAAAGGGCTTCATTTTAGGATTGGAGTATAGATATTTCTCTAGATATAAAATTAGTTTGGGTTTTATGGAAATAGTGTTAAGTGTTTCGAGTTCATCTTTCAGGATAGGGACTCCAATGTTGGTGTGGTGGCTAACATATCCATTCACTAGGACTATCACCACCTTCTTGTTGACTATGTACATGTAGGAACGTGTTTTATGGAAACATTGATACATTCATCATGTAGGAATGATTTTTGGTTTCTATTTCCTTATTGATCTAGCTCATTGGATATACTCACTGATCGTAGTACATCTTCTCTATTTCATGATTCCTCCATGACAATTTCTAGCAAGGATTCAGCAAAAGGATCTTGAGGAAGATCCTATTAGTGATGATTCTTTGATATAGATACATTTTCATAAGATGGTACCTCTGGGTGGTTTTCCATCTATAACTCCACTCATCGACTAGCATATGGTACTAGCAGTACCAATGGATGAGGTGCATAGGATAAGCGTGTTTTGTGAGTTTCAACATCAGTGGCCCCTTAGGTTTGAGGGAGATCTATACCCCCACGTATCTTAGGATTATCTTGAGGTGTTTACGTGATTTTTTCACCTCATCATTCCACCTAAAAAATAGATGGAGGTCCTGGAAGTATGTCTAATTCATGGATCTATAGGGATATAGTGGAGCCAAGTGGAATTATCTTATTGAAATATAACTCCTTCATGGATAGAGTTTTTGATCATTTTCAAAGAGCATTTTTCTCTAGCTGCATTATGGGTTGTATGAATCTAGTATACTCTGAAGCTTATGCATGGAAGCATGACTGTTTCTGAGTATTCATTGAGGTTTATTAACCTCTCAAGATAATTGATGGATGTGGTTTGAGATCTATTATTTTATGAATTGAACTTTGAGAAAGTAATATTCTTAGAAATATGGGTTAGTGTAATACCTATACAAATCTCTACCTATGTTTTGTTTCTAGATTGTTCTCTAGTAGTAGATAGATTTTTGGCTGAGCAGACACCAATAGTGGGTTCCAGTAGTGGTTACATGAGAGCTAAGACTTCAGTATAAGGTAGTCAATGGTATACAAAGGGATCCAAACATGTGATATTTTTTAGAAGGTGATATCAGGATATAGGGTATGCATTTTAGGTCTCTTAGGGTGGTTATAGTTATCTTATAGAGAGGAGGTGTTACTATTGTGATGAATGGGGACATTTTATGTGAGATTTTCTGACCCACCGTATGGTTGATAGGGAGATAGTGGATGGGATACCTAGATAGAGGAAGTGGAAGGAGCATGGAGTTACATAGTTTTTTGTGTGTGTATGGGGAGTAGGGAGAGAATTTGCAGGTGGAATATGGTTTGACATGTTGCAATCACCACGCCCAGGTGGTTCCCACTAGGATTAGAGAGCTAGTGGATAGGGGTGAGAGAAGTTGCGGGCAGTGGAGGCCTATGACCCAAGTCTCCAAGGATTATTAGAGGTAAGATATATGTATTTTCTACCTTATCATTAGTTATAATATACATGTTCATGATCCACTCATTTCTTTCTACATCCCTAGTATGAGACCTAGATATTCCAGTTAAACCCTTTGCTCAACCTTTATGTGTGGAGACACCTAACAGAGATGAATCGGTGATCACACAATTTTTCTAATGGTGTGGCATGACCCTTAGAGGATAGAGTTTCTCATGGGAAATCTTTGTATTAGAAATGGGTCCTTATTCCATCATCTTAACACATGGAATGGATATAAATAGTTCATGAAAAGATTTACTATTTTAGGTGGTGTATGTGGTGTGTCCATGTAGATAGAATGAGTTTTTTCTTCATTGGTGAGGAGGAGACCCAAGAATGGAATGATAGACCTGTAAATAGGTGGTTTTAGCTGATTAATCATCAATTTCTTAGCATGACACTTGTAATATTATATGTTATGGGCTACTAGCTTCATGTCATGATGAGAAAGTGTGAGGACATACTTCATAAGGGTTTTAGGCTTACCTCATCATAATGGGACATAATTTTACATTGAATTGAACCCAAGGAATGGCCTGGTATCTATGAAAACATATCATATTACTTCTATAGAGCTTTGTGAGCTGATGTTGTAGTTGAAATACTTATAGAGGAAGGTATCTATGAGACCCAATGTTCCCCCCCCCAAGTAGCCTTTATGTTGTTCGCCAAGAAAGTGGATGGGATCTTGAGGTAATGTAAGGATTATCTTCCTAAATCAGGTAACTATGATGAAAAAGTATCCAATACTAAGGATATATGACCTCTTTGATCATTTTAGAGGTGTGTGATGGTTCTATAAGATCATCCTTAGATCAGGATATCACCAGTTTCAAGTAAAGGATTACAATATATCAAAGATGATATTTGGATGTCGCTATGGTCACTATGAGTACATACTGATGCCCTTCAGCATGATAAAATCCCTAGAAGTGTTAATGGGACACATGAACCTGATATTTCATCTTTTTTTTACTAGTTCATGGTAGTCTTCATCGATGAAATCTTGGTGTACTCAACATTCGGGGAGGAGGACATGAGACATTTGAGTATGGTCTTGGACTTACTCCGAGAGCACCAAATTTATGGGAAACTCTCAAAGTGTAAGTTATGGATTAAGAATGTCCACTTTTCATGATGTGTCATCTTATATGATGGTGTAGAAGTGGATCCAGAAAAGGTCAAGGTAGTGTTAGCTTGGGAGCCACCTAATAAATTAACAAAGATAAGGATGTTCCTAAAGTTAGTAGGAAACTATAGAATATTTTTTCTATATTTATATAGGATATTAGAACCTTTTTCTACTTTGAACTAGAAGGGGAAGCCTTTCATGTAGACAGAGAGGTTCCAAAACTCTTTTTAGGAGTTGAGGTAGAGGTTGATGAGCGCCCCCATATTGATATTTCCATAAGAGGGTTTTGATTAAATAGTGGTATTTGATGGTTTAGGAATGAGAATTCATTTTATTTTTATGAATATATATTTTGAAATTCCCTACAGATATAGGTAGTTTAGACTTCATGAACAGAACTATGTGACACAATACCTGGAGCTGGGAGTAGTTGTCTTTACACTGATGATATGGAGACACAACCTTATGTGTGAGCGGTTAATCATCTATTCTAACTATAAGACTCTAAAGTATATATTCTCTCAGAAGGATCTTAACTTGATTAAAAGGAAATGGGTAGATTTCCTCTATGAATATGACTTTGAGATAGTATATAATCCTAGTAATGGGAATTTTGCGGTATATTTTCTCAATAGTAGATATTTTTATCAGTTGTTGGTGAAGGCATCAGATTAGTTAGCCTCATTACAGTTCTACCTCATGGAGAAGAATGGTGAAACTTACCTCTATTAGATGATTATTATACCAACACTTCTATAATGTATTAGGGAGGATTATGATAGATATTTTAAAGACCCGTAATTTTCCATGTAATTTTTTTTAATTATATGGAAATATTATGAGTCCGCAAAATTTGACAGCACGTGATTCCGAGGCCCGGAGTGGACGGAATGAATTTCCAAATTTTCTTTAATTATGTTCAGTAAACGTGTGAGAAATAATTTGTAATTTTTTAATCGGTACTCAGAATTGAAATTTGAGGACACTGTTGAACTCATAGTGCCAATATTCACTTAAGGAGACCTTCACTTCAACCATAGTAGGCCAAGGGAAAGATCTGGTTTTGCGGGTTTTCATGGAGTATTAAAATAAAACAAATGTTTTATTTTTATTAAACTCCTCCCATCCCTATTAAATTCATTGGAGGTGGGGACCACATGAGGATGGTCAGACATTTAATAATGGGCATTAAATTCCTGGTTACAAAAAGTGTGTACCCATGAAACCCAACATTTAATGAAATTTCATTAATTAACTTAAACTTAAATGAGAGGGGATCCTCACCTCTCGTGGTTGGGGAATTGTTGGAAAACCGGTTTGGTGGAGAACTCTTTTTGGAATAACATCCACCAACGAAGAACCTTCTCAAACAAAGATCGAACCTCTGAATCAAGAACGATGAACCGACACTCCATCTCGGATTGGAAGCTTGTTGCTGGAGCAACGAACGTCGGTGTCTCCTTCATCGTCTTCATCCTCTTCCTTGCACCATCTCTAATGAACGATAAAGTTAGGGAAATTTTTCATATTGTTCTTTATGAAGAATAATTGTCTTCAAATTATGAACTTCCTGCTATCAATCTAACGCGGAGGGTGCATGCCAAATGAACAAGATCAGACCTGTTTTCTACTTCATTGTTTGTTGTGTTCTTCGCGGGCAGATTGTTGGGTTGATCGGAACAGACCACATCGGGATAGATGAAAGGGTGACGTCTTAGGACACACAACGATTCATAGTATTGAATTACGAGCCACCGGATCTCACCCGGTGACCCATGGAAGCCCACTGGCGTGATGGCATCGGCGACTGGCGCTGGTGGGGTGCAAGGCGGTGGCTGACACACCAGCTGGCCGCGATGGTGGTGGTGGTGCAACCGCGGCATCGAAGGAGGCTGCAACCCGTCAGCCACGGCGAAAGAGGGTGGTGGTCGGCACACCGACCGGCCGTGTGGAAGCAGGGCAGCGCACGTCCACGCCAGCGGTAGAGGAGGAGGCGAGAGCTGTCAAGCCTCAATAGCGTACCAGGGTGGCCGACACCCGGTTGGCTGCGAGAGAAGCAATGGAATCGTCACGCCGCTAAAAGGGGAGCTGGCCGAAATCCCGGTCGGTCACATCACACCGAACAGGACCCAATCTAGTGGGTCCCGCGTTCTAGTAGGTGGCGCCACATGGCACTACCGGTTTGGCCAAAATCCAGACGGTCCAACTGGACCATTCGGGAATCCCGCAGGGCGCGTCCCCTTGGTGGAAGCTAGGGAGGGCCCCACCAAGGCAGGCCACAACTAACTACGGGCTGCGCCCAATGGACCGGGCTGGACTCGGGCCCAACTGGACCCAGATACGCATTTTTGGCCATATCTTGATAACCAAATGTCTGTTTGACGAGCCGTCTACGACGCCAGAATCCTTGGATCGAAAATTTGAAAAAGTTTGGGTTGTATATAAGTCTCATTGTGATGTGAATAATAGAAAGGAACGGTGTCCTTTTATAATTAAGGGGAGGGTCACTCTTGGAATTTCTTAAAATATTAAAATATAACTAAGTCAATCTCAAGCCAGATTATTACAAATAGCCTATAAATGGAAAAGGGATTAAATTATAAACCATATTTTAACCCAATTTTCATCTTTTATGATTTTTATGATTTTTATGTTATTTAATAAAATATTATTCGCATAAAATATCATTATTGTCAATTTATAAACTATATAATTAATTTGACTTAAAAGGACATAAAGAAAATGTTTTAATTTGAATATAATATTATAACACAATCATAATATGTTACATTCACCTATAATATTCATTTTAGACATTAAATCACTTAAATTAATTATTAGTTAATTCAGGGTGCATTAAACACAGGAACACGACATGTACCAATAGGATATAGGGCATGTACTCTTGTGTTATTTGGCTAGAATCCTCATCACCTAAGGATGAGTTATTTAAATTTATTTTATTCATAAAATTAATTGATTTGGTTATATTTTTTAGAAGGAATATAAAGAAGATAAAATATAATGATTCAGGTTAAATAATTATTTAAATTGGAATGAAAACTAACAAAAAAAGCATAAATCAAACAAGGACCTTTAAATAATTATATATAATTATGAAACTGTTTAGATACCACATGAAGGTTTGGGGCATAGTGGAAGGTCCATATGAGACATTCCCAACTTTTTTATTTATCATAATTAGTGATTGATTCAAGATTTACATAATGAAAAATGTTGTAATAAATTTAATTGAATCAAAGATTAATTGATGATTGAGAATGTTAGAACTAAACCACATGATAATTTCATATTATTTATAAATAATATAAAAAATTAAATAATTACTTTGTGATAAATTATTTCTTAATTTTTTTTATCTACCAACATCTCTATGTTGTACTTTAATTGCAATGTAGGAATAAAGAGTATATTACCTCTAGTGGTGATCCATATGTGTTTCATAAACCGCCGAACACTGTTGAAGGAATATCAAGATGCTAAAATGGTAGATCATGATGACTGCATCATTATCCTTTGATTTTCCCAAGAATATATTCAAGTAAGGGTTCTCTTCAATCTACTTATAATTAAGAGTGGTGGTGGAGGAGGATCGCTCTCTATTCTTGAGAGAGTTCTTGGAGAGGGAGATCTCTAGGGATTTGAGAGGATTCTCTCTGGGTGTTGTTGTGCGCAAAAAATGAAATGGAAGCACATAAAGAAAATGTTATAATTGGGTGTATCTACTGCTAGGGTTAGAAAAAATAATAATTGTGCAGTCACCCTTATTATTTTTATTAATTCCTAAAAAAACTCATGTCAATAATAATAATAATAACATTTCATGACATTCTCTAAACTCGCTAATTAAATTAAATATTATTTATTCAATTATATTATTTTCCCCTGAGAACTAAATTTGGTCCGCCATTCCCCAAAAAAACTTATCGAACATTGAACAATGAATATTTATTTTCTAAAACTGAAAACACTAAGTAAACATGGATAAAAACCACTAAGAAATCACACTCAGAGTAAGCTAGAAAAATAAAAGAAAAAGGGGCCATAATAAAAGCCCAACTGAAAAGGAAAGTATAAGCTTATATATCTCATTTGTAGAGAACCCTACCTTAAGGGTAGGCACAGTAAGCTATCTGAATGTCACTGAAGCGTACTATATCAATTGGGTCACCCAGAAGCACCCTTGTCTCTATCCCACCAAGGAATTTGTCGAATTTTTTGATCGTCTGCACAATACATGACTTGTTCGGGAAAATCCCTTGTATGGGTGAGTAAAAAAATACTCATTAGGGACCCTGAAACATAAAGGAATTACACAAAGTATACCACAAAGAAGAGAGCTAAGAAAATACACCAAATATAGTACCAAATATGTACACTAAGTGTAACCTCTAAGAGGTACAGTTAAGAGAGTCATGAGAGTTATCTCACACACCAAGTATAGGTCTATGGTATATAAATGGGATTTTCATAAGAATCCACGGTACCCTCAAGTAGTAACACATGGAGTTTTAGTAACACACATGGTGTAGGTACACACAGTGGGTCGGTAACACAGGGAGTGTAGGTAACACACAGAGTGTCGGTAACACACAGAGTGTAGGTAACACACAGAGTGTTGGTAACACATGGAATTTCATCAAAGACTAGAGGAACTGCACCCTGGTGGGATAGGGAATTACCAACTTTGTCTTGGTAAGACACAAATTCTAGATAAGACACATAGTCTAGGTAAGTTATGCAGTCTAGGTAGAACATGAAGTCTAGGTAATCACATAGCTTCTAGCTCGCAACCAGCCATAGAATTTTGTCCTTATCATGCTTGCTTTAGGAGAATGTACTCCTTGATCTAGTAGGACATATTCCAAATTTCATATAAACTTACTTAGAGTATCTCAAAATGAAAACTTAATCTAAAGGGTCCCAACACCACAAACTTCTTGTCAAACGGACACACAATTTGAGAGTTATGCCCATTTTAGTAAAAAAGGGCCAGTTGGGTCTGGGTTCGGTCCGACCCAATCAGATCGACCCGACCCAACCTGACCCTGTCTAGGTCATCCCATCAGGCTCATTGGGTCATGTCTCTAGCCCACTGGGCCAACTGGACCTGGGCCACTACAATGGTCTAGCCATTTCAGTCCAGCCCGCATGTGGCGGGCCGTCTTGATCTGCCAGCCGCGACCCAACCTAGCTGTAGCCCCCCCCCCCCCCCCCGAACGTCCTCCACATGGCTCATCCTCATGATACAAGGTCAATGCAGTCAATTCACATGTCATGGATGATCTGTGTGACCACCAGATCTCACGGCTCTACCACGAGTTCCCCCTCTGACTGACACGGCTCTGTCGAGCTGCGGTCATCTGCTACTGTCATGGCCCACCTGGTCACAGCTCCCACACACCGCCCACAGACACACCACCGTCAAACTCTCCCCTTTCAGATGCTGATCCGGTAGCCACTTGGCACCACATCCACCCATGGGGATCCCCACTACCATCCAGTAGCTCTACCTACCACGGGCCGATCCGCCATTGTGGTCTTGCCTGGATCGTGGGTCGCTGCCACTACCACCACCAGCTATCGAGTCGGCGACCATTCTGTCGAGTCTGCATGGATCATTATGCCATGAAGAATGAGAAAGAATTTGGGGGAGAAAATAGATCACAAGAATGCCCAATGTGGACGGATCTGGGCATTGTATGTGTCGTACTTGATCCATCCAAGTTAGAATTTAAGAATGAGGCTTAAACAAAATAAATTCCAACATAAATCCAACATGGATTCAATTCCCAACAACATTACAAATCCAAAACCCATCCCTCAAAATACACATGATCCATGAATCAATCTGATCATCGATGGATTCACATTTTTCATAGGAAATCAAGATCAGGGAATAAATCACAAAGGAAACAACACACTACCTCAAAGATTGGATCGATCGCCAATGAATCATGAGTCCTATGTTCATCATTTTTCAATCCACCAATGAATGTTCTGAATCCAATCATCGATCCCCCATTGATTGTCGTTTGTCGATGAAAGTATTTTCTAATGTGTTTCCTTTATTTCTTCCAGAGCCTCCAGTAGTCGTGAATCTGATCTTGCATCCTTTCCAAGCTATTAAATGATGAAATGCATTTCAACATTTCTATTTCACTGAATTTTAGCATTACCACCCTGTTCCATTTATGAAATGAAAAATCTAGTTAGTCGTAGCATCGCAGTGTTGTTCTGTCACTGTTATACATTAATATAAAAATTTTCTAAGTTTATTTTATTTTCCTTTAAAACATCCAAAAAATATTTTATGTAGTCAACCATCACTGGTTGAATTTAGGTCCTACCTAATCAGATCCCGCTTCTTTGAACACAACAGTATCCTTAGATTTCAAATCCGAGAACTCATTTAAAAGTTACTAAAACCAAAAATGTGCGCTATTTTTAATAAATATAAAATGGTTCAGACATTTATTCCAGGAACACTGGTCCTCTAAATCATGTTCTATCACAGCTCTAAATAATCCCATATAATTATCAAAAAAATACATGGATAATTCAGAACATTAAATTCTCCCCACCTTAGGGATTTATGCCCCCAAAATCCAAAATAAGAGATAAATAAAAAATTTGGATACAAAACATGAATCTGAGCCTCCCACTCCAAATTTCCCTCCTATAGATTCTTGTGTTGCCACAAAACATGCACTAGAAGAATCAATCGTCCATAAAGTATCCCCTCTAATCGATCCTAAATCTCCACCAGGTACTCTGGGAAATTAATTGTATCATCAACATCCAGCTCGCCCCAGTCAATAATGTGTGATGTGTCATGTATGTATCTTCTCAGTTGGTACATGTGAAAGAAATAATGAACCCGCTCTAAATATGGAGGTAGAACCAAGTGTTATTCCACTTCTCCCACTCTATGCAATATCAGAAAACTTCTAATGAACTTCAGAGATAACTTGTCTCCCCGGCCAAATCTTCATATCGCAAGTTGAGGAGACACCATAAGGAACACATGGTATCCCTCCTAGGACTCCAAGGGTCTACATATACTATCAACATATGACTTTTGATGGCTTTGTGCAGTAACCATCCACTCCTAGATGGCCTTCACCTTCTCTGTATTGGCCTCTACTAACTACGGGCCCATGAGTGTTGACTCCTCAGGGTCAGTCCAGCAAAGTGAAAACCTACAGGGTCTTTCATACAAGTCCTAGAATGGTGTCATACCAATGGTGGAGTGGTAGATGTTTTTGTATGTTAAATCCAACAAGGGTATTTGATCCTCCCAACTACGGCCAAAATCGAGGATGAAAGCATGTATCATGTCTTCTTGGACCTGAATGGTCCGCTCCATCTGGTCGTCTTTCTGTGGGTGGAATGTTGTTCTTAAGAACAGCTGAGTCCCAAATGCCTCCTATAATCCCATCCACAACTAGGATATAAAGTGTGAAACTCAATCTGAGACCATCATTGATGGGACCCCCTAGAGTTTAACTATCTCTTGTATTTAGAGGCATTCCAATCTCTCCACTAAACCCTATTTCTGAATCTCTAGGAAGTGGGTCAACTTGGTGAGTTATTCAACTATCACCCAGATGGTATATTGCTCCCTGGAAATACGTGTAAAACCCATCATGAAGTCCATTGATATTTTATACCACTTCCACTCTGGCACCTCAAGGGGTTGAGTCAAACCCACTGGAACCTGGTGCTCGATCTTCACTTTCTGACAAGTGAAGCATCTAGAGACAAACTATGCCATTGCCTTCTTTATCCACGATGACCAAAACTGATGTTGGAGGTCTTGGTACATATTTTCCACACCTTTATGTACCTCCAAAGGGGGTGTATGGAACTCCCTTAACACCTTCTCCCTTATCAGCGTCGGTACAACTATGAATACCTTGAAAAGTATGATGTTCTACTCACCTTTCGAATTTTCATCAAGGGCATGCCCTATGGACATCTAGGCACGTGTAGTCTCACAGTTTACATTTTTATGTTATTCCACTAGCATGTACTATAAGAGTGTAGGGGTAACCACCATATAATAAAGATAATATAATTCATCTCCATCCACAAATTATATCTGAAGCAAGGCCAACTTCTCTGAGGGCTCATTCAGTAGCTGTGAACTTGATTTCTTACTGAGTGAATCTGCCACCACGTTCCCCTTTATAGGAGTATAGACTATTTAAAATTCATAGTCCTGTAGGAACTCTAGCCATAGTCTCTATCCCAAGTTAAAATCCTTATGAGAGAAGATATACTTGAGACTCTTGTGTTCAGAGTAGATGATAAATTGTATGCCCATAACATAGTGTCACCAAATCTTCAATGTGAAGACTACCGCTGCCAACTCAAGGTCATGGGTCGCATAGTTCTACTCATGTGGTCTCAAATATTTTGAACCATATTCAATATCCACATTCCCCTAAATCAGTTCACAACCAATCTGGGTTTCTGATACGTTGCAGAACACTACGTACTCAACATCCTCCTCTAGAAATCTCAGGAAGAGAGCACTCATCAAACTCTATCTCAGCTACTGAAATCTCTCATGGCACTTGTTTTTCCATATGAATGGTTTCTCCTTTCATGTCAAGGATTTCATGGATATTTCTACTTTTTAAAATTCAGGTAAAAAACTCCAATAGTACCCATCCTACCAAAGGAAACTACGCACCTCAATAACATTCTTGGGTGACTCCCAATAAATCACCACCTCTATCTTTGCTAGATCCACTGCAATTTTAGCCTCTGAAATGACTTGTCCAATAAATTGAACCTCTCTTATCTAGAACTGACACTTCAAGAGTTTCTTGTAAAGTTTTTTCTCTGAGATTATGTCTAGACCCATCCTTAAGTGTATCGCGTGCTCCTCCTCAGATCCTGAGTACACCAGGATGTCATCAATAAAGACCACTACAAACCAATCTAGGTTGGCCTAGAAGATCCTATTAATGAGTCCCATGAACACTTTTGGGGTGTTCGTTACATCAAATGACATCTATAAGTATTCATAGTGGTCATAGAAACATCTAAAAATTGTATTCAAAATGTCTTCATCCCATACACAAAGCGAGTGATAACTTGATCTGAGGTCTATCTTCAAGAGCCATCTCGCTCCATTCAGCTAATAAAAGATGACATAAATCCTTAGTAGTGGAAACTTATTATTTACAATCACCCAATTCAAGTGTCATAAATCCACACATAACCTTAAGCTCATGTCTACCTTCTTGGTAAACAATATCGAGGCTGTCCATGGTGAAACACTGGGTCTCAGGTAGCTCTTCCTCTACATGTCCTACAACTATACCATCAATTCACAAAGCTCTATAGGATCCATTTGATATTCCAGAGTAGATATCACTGTCATCCTGGGGTATTGGTTAATATAGAATTATACATCCTTATGAGGAGGTAGTCCTGGAACATATTCCAAAAAGATATACTCATACTCATCTACCACTACAGGAAACTGAGGACTCATCTCATCCACTACATCAAGGGTCATGATAGACAACTGATGTGTGATCAGAATCACCCTCCAATGTGTGAGTCCATCCTGCATTTCTTATTTCTCCATTTCACTAACAAAGGAAAACATATTTCCATCTCTACGGAACCACCGCATTGTGCGCCTAAAATAGTAGATCTGAGCATGAACTATGTATAACCAGCCTATACCCAAAATGACGTTGTAAGGCCTCGACACAACCTCCAAGAGATCTCAATCGAAACTCTCACCCCCAATAGTAAGGGAACACTGTCATAACCAATATTTGATCATAAAATCTTCTCTCCTAGTAGTCTTGAAGCGTAGGAATCGAGTCAATTGTTCCACTAAAATCTATGTGTCTCGAACAAGGGTTGTGGTGGGAAAAGAGTGAATAAAACTCGTGTCTATAAAAACTGAAGGTAGGGTGGGAAAGACATAGATCTTTTCTCTAATAATCCTGAGAGTCTTGAGATCGTAAGCCTCTATCACTAAGAGATGGCCTCATCCCTTTCCACCAACACCCTGAGCTCAGGGAGGACCACCTAGGGGTGGTGATGGTAGTTCCTCGAACCCCTGTCCACATCCTGCTGATCATCCCACTCCTCTTCCACATCCACTACCTAGTATACCCCCCTATTCCTTCCTTTGTCGCTGCCACATCGGTCCCTCAACCATCTCCTGGTCAGTCGTATGATGGTTCTGGAAATCTCTATCTATATTCCCTCGACCGCTGCATGAGTAGTACATTCTATCCTTCAGTTGAATTGCTCTACCCTTGGAGTCTCTCACTACATATCCCATATCCTGGGGGCATATCCTAGAGTGTTTGACCCACTTAGGTCCCTATGTCATCTGTTGGATACCCACTTCCAAAGACTCCACTACCTTTCACCCAATGGTTGATCCCACTATTGTTCCCTGCTCTATAAGAAATATATCTACCAATAGAGCTTTCTCTAGAACCCAAAAATGTGTAGGGATGATAAGGGATACCATAGAAACACTGATTTCCTAACATAGTCCCTTATCAAAGGTCCAGGCCCTAAAGAAAAGGTCTTATACCATGTCTGTAGAGTAGCAAGAAAGATCCGTGAATCTTGTCGAGTACTCTGATACCAACTAGTTGTCCTGCTATAGGTGCAGTATCTCTTGTATATACATAGAGAATAACTTCACTGGGAAGAACTCATCCCTGAAGAGGAACTCGAAGTCTGTCCATGATAGCATCACCTTCTCATGTGTTTGAGTCATCAGGATCCACCATCTCCCTACAGAGCCTTGAAGAAGGCTCGCGGTTGGGACAGGCATCTGGTCAGGAGGCATCCTCACTAAGTGGAAGACTCTCATCACCACCTCCAACCAATCCTTAGCTATCTGAGGATCCATCTCATCTTGGAACCTAGTAGTTCGCTATATCTGTAACTCATGCAATGCATTGATCCTACGTGCATCTTTTTCTGATTATGTTGGTAGGAACTGCTGGTCTACGGGTGGTGGTATCGCTGGTACACCATCGGGAGGTTCTATCTATAGCAATGGTCTCTACGCCAATTCCTCATCACTCAGCAGACCATCCTCATGGTCAAAACCTGAAATCCTTCATGGATGCATTTATGGAAGAATCCTAAAAAAGAGCAAGATGTACCATGGTCAATAGAGTATACCTGGTGAGTTGACTCAGACTTTATAAGGACATGAGAACACACTCAATTCCTATATGATGCAAGAACCACTAATTTCCCATGCAACTATAGTTTTCATGTACCGAGTTAGAAATCATAATTCAAGGTCCTAGTGTATGGATACATCAGTTTCTGAACCAATACAAGGTTCCCTAGCCTGAAAACCAAACATGAAACACTTAACATTGTTTCCCCAAAACAAGAGTAAACCGACCACCCACTGATACCACTCTGTCACAAACCTTCCCCCACATTCTGTGTCATGACTACCCTAATCTAGTCTCACATAGGCCAGGGGATAGCGACTAATGCTGAGTAGGCATATCCCACAACTGGGAGTCATTTTCTCTAGTACCTGTACACAAGCACCTGTCTCCAAGAAAATCTGAAACTGAAAACACTAATTAAACATGGATGCAAACCACTAAGAAACCCACTCAGATTAAGGTACAAAACTGAGAGAAAAATGGGATAAAATACCAACCCAATTGAAAAAGGAAAGTACAAGCTCTCGGATCTCATTTACAAAAAACTAATTGAAGGTTAGGTACAGTAAGTTGTCTAAATGTCACTAAAGCATACCATGTCTGTCAGGTCACCCTGAAGCACCCCTATCTCTGAACCACCATGGACTCTGTCAAATCTTCCAATTATCTACACAATACATGACATGTGCAGGAAAATCCCGTGTATGGGTGAGAAAAACAATACTCAGTAGGGTCCCCAAACCACAAAGTAATAACACAAAGTATACAACAATGAAGAGAACTATAAAAATACACCAAGTAAACTACCAAAGAGGCACACAAAGTGAAGCCTCTAAGAGGTATAGTTAATAGAGTCACCTCAAACCAAGTATAGGTCTATGGTATATAAATAATATTGTCATAATAATCCATAGTATCCTCAAGAAGTAACACACAGAGAATTGGTGACACACAAATTATAGGTAACACACAGAGTTTCAGTAACACACGGAGTGTAGGTAACACACAGAGTGTCGGTAACACACGGAGTGTTGGTAACACAAGGAGTGTTGGTAACACACAGAGTTTCATCAATGAATAGAAGACCCACAACCTGGTGGGATAGGGGAGTAATGACTCAGTCTTCATAAGATACAAAGTCTATATAAGACACATAGTCTAGGTAAGAAATGTAGTATTGGTAGGACACACAGTCTAGGTAATCACATAGCTTCTAGGTCGTAGCCAACTATAGGATTCCATCATTAGCATGCTCATTCCAGGAGCACATACTCCTCAATCCAATAGTAATTATTCCAAATTCCATGTAAACTCACTCAGAGTCTCTCAAAATGTGGACATCATTACGAGGATCCCAACACCACAAACGGATCATCAAACGGACATACGGTTTGAGAGTTAAGCCCATTTTAGTAAAAATGGGTCGGTTGAGTCTAGGTCTGGTCCTACCCAGTCTAGGTCGGCCCGAATCGGACCAGCCTATTGGGATGTGGGTCCTGCTTGTAGAAGCAGCCCATCCATTTTGGTTCAGCCTGTATGCGGTGCACTGGCTTGCTCCGCCAGATGTGGCCTGAACTACCCCCCCCCCCCCACCGCACATCCTGCACGCATCTCAACCACGTGCTGCATGGTCAATATAGCTAGACCATGTGGAAAGTTAAGTCCACATGACCACCAGATCTCGCAGCTCTTCTACGGGTTCCTCCTTCAACAAATGCGGCTCTGGAGAGCTATGCCCCTCTATTGTGGTCATCCACTGCCACCACGGCTCGCCTGGCCATAACTCTCACACACAACCTATGTCCGAACCGACATGTTCTCCCCTATCTCTGTTGGCCTCCTGGCACTACCTCCACCCACGGCCTCCTACTACGGTTCTCCCCTCTGTCATTCGTCGAGCTGGCAGCTCTGCCTACCACAGGCCAATCTTTCATTGTGGTCTCGCCTAGACTGTGGGTCGCCGCTACTGGTCATGGAGTCAGAGGCCATTCTACTAGGTCCACATGGATTTTTTCACCATAATTAATGATAAAGAATTTGGGGATGAAAATGGATCACAAGAACGCCCGGTGTGGATGGATCCAGACCATGTTCGTGTCATCCTTGATCACTCCACATTAGAGTTTAAGAATGAGGCTTAAAAAATAAAGACCAACACAAATCCAACATGGATTCAATTCCCAACAACATCCCAAATCAAAAACCCATCCCACAAAATATTCATGATCTTTGAATCAGTCTGTTCATCAATTGATTCATGTTCTTTGTAGGAAATCAATAATGGGGAATAAATCACAAAGGAAATAGTGTCCTACCTTGAGGATTTGATCGATCGCTGATGAAGCGTGAGTCCTGCATTTTTCATTCATAAATCCATCGATGCATATTTTGAATATAATCACTGATCCACCACTGTTCATTGTTCATCGATGAGAGGATTTTCCAACGCGTTTCCTTTCATTATTCCAGATCCTCTAAGGATTGGTAATTTGATCTCACATCCCTGCCAAGCTATTAAATGAAGAAATATGTTTTAGCATCACTTTTTCACTAAGTTGCAGTGTTGCCACACTATTTCATTTATGAATGGAAACAGATTCTTAGTTATGGAATCGTAGTGCCACTACGTCACTATTAAACATTAAAATAAAATTTTTCTATGTTTATTTTATTTTCCTTTAAAATGTCTAAAAAAAATTTCTCTAGTCAACCTACGCTGGTCGAAGTTAAGTCCTGCCTAAGAAAAACACGCTGCTCTGAACACAATGGTGTCCTCGGAAATAAAATCTGAGCACTCATTTAAAAGTTACTAAAACTGAGCACACATGTTATTTTTAATAAACTTAAAAATAGTTTGAACATTTATTCTAAGAACCCCAGGCCACAGAATCACGTGTCTCCTCAGCGCCTGGTCTCGAAACATCCCATATGATTTTCAAAAAAAAATACTTGGAAAATCTGGGACATTACATAAGAAATGATATGAACTCCCCAGTGGACTCATTACCTAATGAAATATGTATCTTTCTTCACTAATGGTTATGATTAATTTTTCAAAAATGGGTCATCGTTTTAATGGGATACCATTTAATAAAATATCTTATTAAATGGTTAAATATACATGATACTCATCTAATAAAATTTTCTATTATAGATAATATCAGTATCATTATCATCCTTCTAAACATTGTAATTAATCCTTTTAAGTAGAAGCTTAATGTAAGTTACTCCTAGGACTAGTAACATAATAAATTTTCCTAAGAAAGATTTTTGTTTTATGAAAATTTATTAAAGAAAATTATATGTGATGGAATAGTTCCTTACAGGTGTTGAAATTATTTACCAAGTGAATCTAGATGATTATAAAATCATATAGTGATTAATTTAAGGTTTCAAAGGAATTAGATTAATAATGGCCAATGGAATTATAGTCTCACATGCTCAATATGATTGGGTATGTCAAATTATATTCAATATGATTGGATATATTTATGAATCTATGAGACTAAAGGTTTTCTTTGAGATTTAATTGTTACAGAAATCAATTTTATTATTATAATAGGTATATGATATCGACAATATGATTTAAAAGTGTTGAAAACTATCAAATATTTAGATATGAAAAGAATTTAAGCTTGATTGTTTTTATGTAATGCGGTAATTGAGATGCTACATTGATAACTTGGATACTTTAATCTTGGGTAAACTCATCATAACATGTGTATTTTATCTCATTTAGAACTTTAGAAAAGAATGTAAACAGTATTTTTTTATATGAAATAAGATGGATGTTTTTAATACACATGGTGTATTATTTTTTTAATACTATAACATGATTAAATAGAAGAATAAAATGGAATTCCCTATTTAGTGAATTTATACAATTATCATTTAATGAAATGTTCCAAAAAATTGAATGAATATAAGAAATATTTATATGATATTCACAAAGTGATGAGAATGGATGAAATTGGAATCTAATATATGTATTCTCATACAGTATGGGAAGTACATTTGGGTAAAGGTTCAGACTAGAAGAAGAAAATTTGGTTGAAAATATATACAATGTTTCATTATGAAGCCAATAAATCCCATTAAAACCTAGGGATGTTATGAAATTTTATAATTCTATATGATTGTATTATCCATTATATAACATTAGGAGTTTTTGAAACTCCATGGAATGTAGATGTGTGATACTTGGTAAAATTTTATTGCCTATTTTATTATTAAATGAGGGTGAAACCATTCCCAATTGTTCATTTAGGATACTCAAGAACTAGTTGCTAGCCCATGGGGAGCGGGAATTCCCTTTGGGCCTAGTGTAAGGTCAGGTACATGTCAGGTTATCCCTGTTCAATTCATTATAAATATTGTCAAATCCTAGGTTCTAAATATTTCCTAGGTTCTTTAAGGTCTATCTTATTATTTTTTAATTTTGGTAGTATATTGATAGGAATGTTTGGACTTGAGAGGTGGGTACAAGGAGATTCTAGCAGAATCTTTCTCATCCTGAGCCCTGAGTTACAAGGAATTTTTTGTATTTTAATCTTCAATTTGAGTTTTCCTATTATTACCAACGTATCTAGATATGAGATGATTGTATTTTTTATCCCCATTGAGAAAATTATTTATTTTCTGGGACTTCTTAAGCTTTTAGGTGAAAATGTAGGAAGAAAAAAAGCCACACCATTATCTTTCAAAATCTAGAAAATCATAGAGATCCCATGTGGATGGGCTTGTAAACCGTTTTAGGGGCTATTTTAGGGTTGGAATATATTTTTCTAACCCATGTGGTTAAATCGTTCACAATTCTATTTTCCTCCAAATTCATTATCTCATCTATTTTTCTTCCAAAATTGAGTTCAATGTTGTGTACCATTGATGTGAGTTTAATAATGGGAGTATTATATTTATATTGTGTTATTGGATAATGTTTTTTTATCTTTTGATCCATGCTTTTTGCTCGTGTTTTAAAGAGTGTTAATATTTTTTTTTAGAAAATTGATTTGGGATGTTAAAAGAGATATTATGGGGTGATTCTTTATAAAACTAGTTTTTTGTTATAATGAAGGAAATTTTGGTGCTTATTAAATATAGTAAAAGTTATTAGTCTTCCTCTTTCATTTTAATTTAGATGATTTGTTTTAAAATTTTAAAGTTTAATTTTATAAAGGGTTTTGGTTTTTAAAATTGTTTTTTATGGTATATTTGTAGGATATTATGATTATTACATAGTGCTCTGAAATGTTTTGATTTAATTATGAAATTTGAAAAAAAAATGAAAGGAAATTAGAATTGATGTAAATTATTTAAATGGAAATGGGTTTTTCATATAAATTATTCAAAATAAAATTAACATTCATGAAGAATTTTTTTCTATGATGAAACTCATGGATATATTTTTAAATAAAAGATAAAATTATTTAGTTTTATTGGGTTTACTTTAAAGGAAGTAAAAGTTTTAGAGCATGTGTTTAATTTTTTGAAATGAGTTTTGGAACTCCTTTTAAAATATGGTGATTTTAAAGAAAGTCATTTTTAATGAGTTTTATAATTGAAATGAAGTGTTTAGAAAGTTTATTGGGTTGTTTCCAAAATTTGAGTGCCTTTTAAAACTGGGTTTGATGATCCTTATTAAATGGATTATAGTTTAATGAAAATGTAATTTTTTTAATGATGTTTCATTATATATTTTGATTGGTAAAAAAATTTAGTTTTTCCCTTGGTGTGTATTGAAACGATATGGTTTTGTTTGGTTTGTGGGATTTGAATGGGTTTAATTCATGTTTCTCATTTTTTGGTTGTTCCAATTTGAAAGGTATTGATATAATTTAGAAATATTGTCTTATATGATGATCTATATGGTGAATCCTCTTGTTGTTTAGGTGTATCTATTCTAGTTATTAAATATACCAAAAATCTTAATAGAGTAGTGAATCTAGAACATTATTTTCTTCAAGACTTCTTGAGTCACTATCCCATATTTCATAGTGATTAATGTCCTTTTGAGGTAATTATTTGGTTTGGTCATTTTTATAAATCTTGAAAGTTGAATTATCTAGTGTATTCTTAGGTGTAACCTTATAAAATCCTATTAATAGCTTTCAGGTACTCTTATTTCTTGGTTTTTTAAATTTTTCTTTGGATCTCATTTTGGGTTATTTATGGATTTTTTTGGAAGATTATTAAATTTTATGGTCTTATGCATGATTGGAACATTTTTAGGGAAAACCATGCAGGTTGGCCCAGGAAATAGTGTTCTTTGTTTTTGGGGATTGGAAAGGAGAACATGGTTAGTTCAAACTATATGGCCTCCCCCTCAGACCATGTAGCATGGCGTAGTAGGTAACCCATAGTTGGTACACGGTTTGTCAATTTTTTTGAAAAAAACATTCAACCCTTTTCAGTATCCCATGTGATAGTGCACGATTGGCGCAAAGATTGTTAAACTATGAAGCCAAACCATAAAAATCTATCCAAAGGCCCGGTAAGGGTGCATGGTTAGTATTAACTACGTGACATACCTGAGGAAACTATGTGATGGGAATTTAATTCTCTAAAATTATTAATTAATGTACTGATACCCCCGTTTTAAATGATAACCTCTTCCCATTCAAACTCAACATGATCATTTGGCTTTTAGAGGCTCTCTAAAGATAATTTTTAACTCCTCAACCCCCATTTCTTCACAGATCAAAGTTCTAGTGGGTGCATTGGATCTCATCTGGTATGTTTAATCTCTTAGATTTGTAAGTATAATTTCTTCCTTTTCCTCCTTTTGGAGTTATATATCCACATGTTTTTGATTGATCTAGATCTTTCTTTATTCATTTTGGAACTAGGACACTCTGTTGATCGTTCTAGACTTTGAATACTCGTTGGTGGATCATGTTTTGGGGTGGTAATTTTTTCATGATTTGGGGTAGATGGTTCCATAATTATTTTCCCTACACTTGAAACATTGATTTATTTCTTGATTAAAAATGAATTTTCAAATTTATTCCAGACCTCAAATTGAGTATATTTTATGTTTGATTTCAAAAATGCATGGAATTTTGAAATAAAACCCATTTTCAATGGAATTGAAAATATTGGTTGGATTTTGAAAAAGGATATATTGAAATGAAATTTTTTTGATTAAATTATTTGATATTTGTTCTTAAGAAAAATAGATTTAAATAATATATGGTTTTTAAAAGCATGAACTTGATAAAAACCTTTGATCTTGTTTTAAAGTTGAAATGGAATGTTGAAACTTGAAATTGGGAATTTGAACTATGATTTTTGAAATAAATTAAAAATAAAATCATTTACCATGATTTATTGTTTGATTTATTAAAAGAACATGTGATCCTGTGTAGTTAGTGGGTGACTAGGACAGGCACACTAGGACTCCAACCCACTAGTAATGTATTTATGATGACAACTCTATATAAACAAAATTCAACATGTTTTCCCAAATGATTTATTGATTCATTCTATTTCAAAAGACTGATCCGTAGGTATGTGTTCACTCTTTGAGATATGATTGATTGATTTAGTGGTGTAAGGATCCTAGAACCAGGAAATAATGAAACTCAGGGCATATGACCATTATGATTTTTTTATTTGATTATTACATGCCAATTTTTATTAAACTAATTTATTCATGTCTTTTTATTTTATGAAATTTTCATTTAAGAATTTATTTGATATATTTTCTATCTACTTTAATTGAAATACTATTTGATAGAAAATATTAAAATTATATTTCATTCCTCATTTTTATTTAAATTGAAGCATAAATGATTTAATTATTATGGAGTTACTTATGGAATATTTGGTGATATTCTACTGATATATTTTTCTCACACCCTACCATTTCCTTTGTCCGTTTTTACATTATGTTATGGTAGTTAAAGGAAAATGTAAAGATCCATTTTGAGTTGGTGGGTATTCTTTTAAACTGGGACCTTAGGTGATGGCGATGATTAGTGAAGTTGTGGTCCACTTTCTATATGAAGATTCTGGATATCTCTTATCATAGTTATACTTGAGTCGCCATGGGTATTTGGGAGTAGAATCATTAAAGAATAAATTGATCTGCTTATAGTATTTCTCTAAAATTGATCTGAGTATTTTTAACACCCAAAAATTGAATTATGTCTAATGGAATTGATATAACTACATCTTTTTATTGATTTGATTATCTGAGTATCCTTGTAGATTTTTTCACATTGCATATTGATGTTGTGTAGTATAATTCCCCCAAGAGGATTTTTGAATAATAAATAGGAGAAAGTATTTGGGAAACCACAATAAGAAAATCCACTAGTTTACTAAAAACTTATTGAGATTTTGGTGCACCCGGTCCAAGCTCTAGGAAGGGTACTTGATCCAATTTCTGTTAAGACTCCAGTAGTTGAACCTTGAAGGGATGAAAATAGATATCATGCTCTTGAGATTATTTGGAATAAACCACAAAATTTACAAGGCTTGAATTATCCTAAAGTGTAATATGATTGGATCAAAAATATTGATATACTTTTTGAGTTCTTCTAAATATTATATTCAATAAATGTTAAATATACTAACTTCATGCTTGAATGGCCTAGAAGGAGGTGGTGGGATTTGATCATTGCAGTGAAGAAACATGAAGGATTAGAGTGGAATGACTTCAGAGGTATTTTCATGGATAAGTTCTATCTAGAATAAATGGTTTTGGTGAATTATATGAAATTTCTCAACCTCAAACAAGGTTATAAAACTATGACTCGGTATGCAAACCACTTTTTTGAAGTTGTTTAGTTTTCACCCGAGGTGGTATCAAATGAGAATTTGAAGACATGAAGATTCAAGATAGATATTTTATTTGATATTTGATCATAGTTTTTCATGTTAAATATTTCCTCTTATAAGGATTTTATTTATAAAACATTGATGGTTGATCTTTATCTGGATACTATATCTGGGGTGGAGGGAGTTCCTCTTGTTCCTAAAAATAGTTTTGTTAAGAAAATATAAAGCATTATGAGTCTTTTGTAAGATCTCAACAACATGCATCATATAGACCCTCTAATACATTTGTAAAAGGCCCACAAATTTTATTTCCATATGTAAATATTGGTCATTAAAATTAGTTTTGTAAAAATATACTAATGATTTGTATTTGATGTGGTATCTCAGGACACCTATATAAGTTATGTCATGCCTTTTTCTACCCTGCACAATGGTATGGGCTCATTATCACTGAAAGGAAGTTTGTTTTATTTAGATTCATCAATATCAAAGGGTTAAAAATGTAGGCATCCATAATATAGCTTCATTACTTAGTGAAAGAGTCTCCATAGGATGTTGATGTGGGTCTAGCAATAGTGATAGGCGCCATCACTATGGATTTATCTTTAGTGACTACTCTATTTGATATTGGTGCATCACATTATTTTATATCAGCTTGCACTATGAATATGAAAAACCTTCTTATTGAGCCTATGTCTTATGTAATTTATATTATTACGCCCCTAGGATCGAAGAGAGAGTAGGGTGTCTAATTCTCCTCTTGTGCCTTCTCTTTATCAGAGATGGAGCTCATCTTGGGTTTGTTTGTTCTCAATATAAACCCTCAAGATTTCATTCTCATGATGGATTGGATGATTTCCTATAAATCCCAAATTGACTATTATCTTTGGTGGGTCTCCTTTAATGACCTTGATCATTGTTCTATTGTAAGTACCCAACCCCAGTTGCCCAGAGATGGTGCCTTATTTTATTACATTGGCATATAAAAAAGGAATTTGAATCCAGAAGGACCAAGTATTTTAGTAGTTTTTGGAAACAAGATACATATATAAGTTTAACATTGCATCATGAAAGGAAAATACAACGCTAATTAATTCCATTAGAAACATCCAAGACACCTAGATTATGTCTTCAAGTAACTCATAACTAACTTCTTCATATCCTAGAAAAATGAAACAAAAAAAAGTAGTGAGCTCAAATGATTAGTAAGAGCATGAAATAAAGCAAAATATAACATAAACATTAGGCATGGTGAATAATTTAAAACACATTCCTTTAAAAAAATAATCTTCAACATAATATGGTAGGAATATTAGCTGAGTAAATAATGCCATAATAAAAAATAATCATGGGTATTATACTAGTTGAATAATCACATGAAATTTCAAATAATAGATTTATAATGAGGGAATATCATATGTAGGACATTTTGAAACATTTTTTCAAGTCCTCGACCAAGATTTCTAAAAATTATTTAGGCCTCGTCCAAATCCATTTATCACATTGGGAAAGATCTTAGCTAGTTCCACGTCTATTTGTCTCATGAGACCTACCAATGTATCGGGGGATATAGAGGGCATCACCCATCACATAATAAGTCCAATTCAATCCTCATATGAGCGGGGATAAACATAAACAACATATACATTCATATTGAAACTATCATATGAAATATAAATAACTTTCCTCAGTCATTAAACACAATACACTAATCATTCCAAGTAATATAGTGAATGGTTTTATAATATATCATCCAAAATAAAATTATTCATAAACAATTAATTGAAATATGGTATATTACATCATAAATGATTAAACCCAATAATACATAGGAATCAACAAGAGTGTTGAACTAGACGAAAATACTCTTATAAAATCATTTAGTAATTCATGAGATAAATACTCTTATTTTGAAAAGAACAGTTCTTTTGGAAAAATATTTGTATAAAACAAGAAGTTATGTAAGATAGTATTTTCGTAATAAAATGGGTTATTTTAAAAAGATAATGGTTTACAAAAATAGATTATAGAGTGACCTTGAAAATAGATAAGAATTTGAAAAATTCCCTTACACACCCAAATGGCCCGAAGGCCTTCTTTTTTATTTTATTATAGATAATCCCCCTTTTAAGGGTTGAAGGGGAACCCGTACATGACCCGTAGTCCCAAGGCACAAGACCCGACATGACCCACAATACATGACCCGAAGGCCCAGAGTCATACCATGCCCATTACATGACCCATAGGCCCAGCCCACTAGAACTGCCCCTCCCCAGCGTCTTGCATCATTGATCGCCTTAGATCACCACCTTGCATTGCTAATAAGCTAGCATTGCCCCGTACAAAGCTTTATGGTGCCTGGTCCCGATGACGACTACCATACCCTCTCATTCTTCCAATCTGGTTAGTTATGCATCTGGTGGCTGCTACTCCGGTTGCTCTTATCCTATTCTAGGGCTTGTTCTATGTGAACTAGGATACTTCATGGTCTACGTGACCTGAAGGCCCTATGTCCCGAAGGCCTTTGATGACCCGAAGGCCCTGGAGACCCGTAGGCCCAAACCGGTGGCCCGAAGGCCCAAATCGGGTGAATAGTTCCAGCTGCTACAGTACCAAACAGTAACTGCTGCAGTGACTACTACAGTACTACTACAGTACCCCCCAAAAATTCACCTCCACCCGGTTTTCAACCCAGGTCTCTTGGATGCCAAGCAGGAGCCCTTACCACTCGGGTACGAGCTTATTGGCTTGAAAAATTCCCTTGAATCAGGCATGTATTTTGGAAACAGTTTTGAAAGTTTCTTTTAAAAAGTGTAACTATCCTTAAAATATGGAAGGATTATTGTTGGTGTAAATATATAGAATACTCACAAAGAATTTATGATGAGTACATAATAATAAATAATAATTTCATAGAGGTAATTAGACAATGAAAATAACCTGAATGAAAATGGAAGTTCGGGTGGAAAACCCTTACCACTTTGTAATCAAATGATTCGTATGCCCCAAAATTAATAATATTAAAATGATAAATTTAATAACATGAAAATAAATATATTCATGATATTTTACATCAATGTGCAGTATAAACACACCATACACAAAGTATTAGTAGTGAATATGGAAAATCTCACAAAAATTGAAGTGATATGAAGAAACTCTTACCTTAAGTCTGAATGTGTTTCACTCTTGAACTTAAGATCCTGGAATATGAACTTAGACTTATTTGGTTCTATCTTACCTTCATGTGGAAAAAAATTATATTTATAATTTAAACTATAATTAATGAGATTTATTTTGAAAGGAATTGCACAAAATATTTGGGGAAATTTTTTTGGGCTTTATTAGCTCACACCTTAATGAGTGTATACATCTATCTTTATTTATTTTATATTCCTAGGATTTGGCCTCCTTTAAATTTTATGTTCAAGTAATATGATGATTGATATTTTTGGGGTGTTTTTATTGATATTGGGTCACATGGAGAAGATTGTTTTTGTTTTGGTCTTGGTTTTATTTTCACTTTTTCGATTGTTATGTATTAGCCTTTGAGACATGGATCTTACTTCTATATTTTTTTATATGTTATTTTTTCCTTATGTTAAGTTTACAAGTTGATTATAATTATTATATAGTTCTATTACTATTATATTGTATTACTCAATTTGGTTTATAAATCATTATTGAAATATTTTTTTTATACATGGGTGTTTTATGCATGGATGGGTCATGTTGGATTCTTGTTAAACTTTTCACAACTTATTTATTATCATATGTGGGTAAAAGCATTCCAAGTGTAAATTATGAAACCCAAACACTAGTTTCAATCTAATGGGGATCAGTAATGCCCATCAGTCCCAATGGAGGGTTAGGTATGTTGATGTGTCGGGTCATCCCAGTCTAGTTCATTACATGTAGTGACTTGGTTTTTCTTAGATAACTAATTTGATTATCTTAATTATTGATATTTTATTTTATTTCCATTTATGTTAGGACTTATTAAAATCACTTAATTCAGTTATTATATGGTTTTTATAGTTGAAAGAAGGTTAAAATAATTTAAATTTTAAAAGTGAAAATTTTAAAAGCATGGTCCCTTTGAAAAAAATGAAAATATGTAAAAAATTGGAACTTGAATTAAAAATTCATAGACAAATAATTCATAGGATAATTTTTTTCATGGAGGGTAAAATATTATAATTTATTTTAACCCTTAATATTCATGTTTTCACTATATATAGATATTCCTCCTTATAATTAAAACCATTAACAAAAATTTCAAGAAGAATAGATTAAATAGAAATAGAGGAAGTGAATCCAATACACACCAATTTAAGATCATTAATACCACTTGTTGAAATATTTTATATATTTTCGATCATTATAAATAAATTATAATATATAATTTTAGGAAGTAATATGGATCAATATTCTACTAGTAATTTCTCTCTCTCATCCTTCGTTGTGGTTTCCTGGGTTTCCTCCTAAAATCTATCATGACAATGATGGTGTATCCCTTTAACATTAGGATATCTTAATTCCTTTTCAATGCTCACTTTTCTCTCTTATTCTTTAGTTATGATTTCTTTTTTGGGGTTTTTTATTTTTAATTTATTCTCATATTGTTTTCATTATTCTTATTTCTTGGCTTTTTGTGGTTGCTTCGTTAGAAGGGGATATTGTTTCTTATAGTTGGTATTTTTGGGATTGAACCATCTCCTTCAATCCTATATATTTTCCCGATTGTGTTATAACACCATTTATGTTTTAACATGGTTGTGTGCATGGTGGATTAGGATTTAAAGTTATATGTTTTGTTCTTATTCATACCACTATAATGATTCCTTTCCTCTTTTGGTGCTTCTTAGTTTTCCATGTGGGGTCGTTTCTTGCCTTTCCTCCTCTTCTATTCCTTATTGACCCATCACACAGGACCCCATCTTGGTTCTCTAAACTATAGTTCGGTAAGGTTTGGGATAGTGTTAGTGGGATCAATCATTGGGTTCCTTCTTTTTTTGACATATATGATTCTAGTGTTTTCTAGTGCCCCTGTTTTTCTCCCTAAGGTTAAAGGTTAGTTCATATCCAATGTTTTTATGAATTTTCTCATTACTTTCATCTTGATATGATTTTAAGATATCTATTTGTAAGGTTTATTTCTTAGTTGTTATTCTCTGGTGTTGGTGATATGTTTTAAGTGGAAGCCTTTAGTGGAATAAGATAGTGTTTGTTAGGTGGTGGGTGTTGTGGTGATCTTTTGATTATCATCATGGAGCCTTAGGTGGACTGTATCTCATTTTTTGGAAGATTAACAGCCTAGTGGACTTCTTCCTTTGGTTATTTTCATAGAGACACTATGGGAAGGGTAGGGGTATACAGCTCTTCCGTAAAGGATTTTCAATAATGATTATTCTGGTGCAAGGCGGTGATGGGATTTTGGTTTTTAGTGTTTTTTATGTTATTGTTAATTTTTGGTGATTAGATTAGTGAATTATTGGTGATTTATGTCTTAAAAATGGTGAGATGATGATGTGTGATAGTGAAAACTACCTAACTAACCTCATTGGTCACACATCTCTATTTTCTTATCACATGTCTCATCTAAAAGATGAAGTCACAAGGTCAACCCATTTATCCTACAATTCTTGGATTTCATTTTTGAATATTGAATCATTTATTTTCTATTTTTTATGGGGTTTAGTTATTGGATCGGTCTGGTATCATGGTCTATACTTGGTTCCCTCTTAACCTCAAATTTAATTTCTTCAAAATACCAAAAAAAATAGATTAGTAGATAAATTATATAACACCCCAATATTTAATGGTATGTTTCTATTAAATGCATTAAATTCATTAGATAGCCTATATTTCATGAATAATTGAGTATTTGTGAAACAAAACTTGGTTACTTATAGGATATAGTCATAACCTATCCATTAAACAGAAATTTTCCAGTTCTGTGATTTGAATTTCAAAAAACAGGCATACACGGCTGCGATTAGGATGGTATTTGGAGTCTGTTAGAATCAACTTAATTTTTAATGAATAGAAACTTACCCTTATGAATAGTAAAATAACATTATGAACAGTAACTTACCCTTATGAATAGTAATATGACCCTTATGAATGGTAACCTTACCCATGAATGTATAAATAAAATTTAGGTGCCTTAGAAATAAAGATGAATATTTTAAGTGTTGGTATTTTTCGATTAAATGATGACTTTAATTAAAGATTAAATTTCTCATATTTAGAAAATTATTTTTGAAAAATGGATTCATTTTTGGATTATACACATAACAAAATGGTTGTGGTGAATTTTTGGTATTTTTCTGAAATACTTGAATTTTTTGTTAATAGTAAAATACAGTAATTACGGTATAAATACATTATGAGATAAATACACTATTCCTTACGTCATGGCTGATGTAAGAAACCCTTATTTTGAACTCCCATGGAATTATTACTATTTTTTTCATGGAATAATCATTACTTCTTATCTTAGGGAAAAATAATTAACTAATGGTTAAAATATTAAGAAAAACATCCTCCCCTACACTATAAATATCACCCCTCACACCCTCATTTCTTCACACCTCTCAAGCTTCAAGACTTGACTAAATTCTACTAAACTCTCTCCCTAATCTCCTACCCCACGTCCATTGTATCCTAAAAAGTCCCAATCCTCTCCCCTAAAGAGCCTCTCAAAGGAAGATAGATTCAATAAGTAAATTCCTCTTTTCAATTCTTTTGTTTCTTTTCAGGTTCCTTTGTTATCTTTTCCATTCTCACCTCTTGTCATCAAAAGGTTATGAAAACTCCAGTACAATATATGTACTTTAATTTTTTTTATTTTAATTTAATGTTCCATCATCATCTCTTCCTTTCCCTCCTTTTATACCATAAAAGAAAACACCGTCTGAGATGTGTTAATTTATCACATTGAAGGAAGATGGATTTTTAATTTTCATTACTATCTTCAAGTCTGGTCATGAAAGATTTGAAATGGTTGAAACAGATCATAATATATTTATTTTATCTTATTTAATGTTCTTTAATCCTTACACACTCATAATATAAAATAATAATACAAAACAAGTTCATTGGGCACAAAACCGCCAAGCTAATCCAAGTGTTTATCATTAACTTTTATCTAATGAGTCATCCTCATGGTATATAACCAAAAACATTATAAGATCATTTATATCTATTTAATGTCACTAATAATATATACTAACAATTCTGTATGTTTAACCACATTTCAAATGAACATCCATTCATGAATACAAGTGAAGTGATCATGACAACAAAGGAAGAAAGTGCTTCCAAAACAATAAAATTGAACCTATTAAACGCATCAAAAAGGCCATAAATGAACCTAATAAGGTTAAAATAAATAAATTACATGTATAGGTTTTTATTGAATTATTAATTAATTAATATAAATTTTATTATTCAGGTAATTATGATCAATCGAAGAACACATTCGAGCATAAGGTAACACTTTTCTCATCTCACATTTAATTCTGTGAGATCTCCATTATTTTCCAATTATTTCATATATGTGGCGTATGTGTACTAAAATTTGATATATAATATCATGATTCTATTTATATTCATGTTATTATATGATTAATTTAGTGATTATTAATTTTGGTTCATATGATTTGATTGATTACATGTGGTAAGAGACTTTGTCTCAATTTCCATTTCGTTAAGACTTAGTATTGAGCACCGAATCTTTCTTATGTGGTGTATCTACTACCCCTTTGAGATAATTTTTCATTTGAAATTATAATTTTGTTAAATATCCATTTTATTATATCATGGATATGATTATTTTCTTAGTCCGTATAACATTTCACATAAGGTGTTTATTCTGAATGCTACTTTAACTATAGTAATATTGATAAATTTGTATCCTATGCTCAATATGGATATTTAAAAGGCATATTGTTCTTATATTAAATATTTTTATAAATAATGATTTGTACTAGAAGTGATGGGTGGGGAATGCTATATCTCCTCGATGCATCGATAGGTCTCCTGAGGGAAACTAGTTCTTGACAAACCCTTTGAGTTTGTTTCTAAAAAATCATATGGGATTATACCCACAGACTCGAACCATCTTAATGGTACAATGGTTTATGTACCAGATACATGATTTACAAATAATAATAATTCTATTTATTTAGTATTCATTTATTTATTTCCATGTTGTTTTCACTATGATAAAATCTATGGATGCATTTTTATTCCCAGCTTATTGATGGCAAGTGTTGTCATTTATTCATCATTCAATATTAGTTATGTATAATTAATTATGATTCACTTATTATTGATTCATGATTCCACCATATGTAACCCTTACTGAGCATTTAATCTCACCCTTGTTATACTTCCTTTCCCCAGGTTATGAAGAAGATAACCTTGAATAAGATTTCTAGGAGGCATTTTATTTCAGTTTACTATGTATCATGTTGTATTTTCTATCTTTATAAATGTACTATAGGTATCATGTATGTAATCTAGTCTTCCAAAACTTCTAAAAAAATCAGTCCTTCAGGATTTGATTTCTTGTAATAATACCAATATAATAAAGTAATGGACCGGCTTTGGGTTTCTGGGGTTGGGGAGTCACAAATTATAATATATATATATATATATATTAAATTATAGTTTTAATATAATAAATAAATAATTTTTATTATTATTATAAATTTTTTTTGGTCACCTTCACCAAAAAAATCCATTAACCCAATATGATGACATTCAGCTACACCAATGGTTATGACTGGTGTCCTAAACTCTATTAGGCCCCCATAAATAATGATAATGCTACAATAAAGGGTTATAATTGGTGGCTTGGAATAAAAGAGGGGACTAAGGATAGTAGGGTGGAATTTATTCTTCATGAGGAATTATCTCCACACAATTAGATATTTTTTTTACTATAAGACACTAGATCAAATTTTAGAGGAAGTAAGTGAAACAAAAAGGACACACAAATAACTAGTTTTTCCAATAGTGTCATTTATTTTCCATAGAATTTTGATCATATATGTTTCATTCCCAATATTAATTGTGGGATATGGAAATTTTTTCATTATATTTGTTATTTGAACTTATCTAAATTATCTAATATTAGGGATATATGGTTCCCCAGGGGAACTTTGATTAGAAAATCATGGAAAAAAATTTTTATTTGTGTATGATATGGTTATTGTGATAAATATAGGGTCATAAAGTTGTATTATAGTGTAGGAAATAGATTATTCGATTGTTATCTTTATAATATAGGAATCCTAGACCTATGTTATACTAGTTGGGTGTTAGCCTATATAAGATAGCATACTCGGCCTTTGTAAGACAGTGTGGTGATGAATTTAATGAGATAATAGGGTTAACCTATATGAAAAAACATCCATAACCTATGTTAGATGGTAACCTTTACTTGTGTGAGATAACAATGTGTCAATCTACATTAGATAATGGAGAACTGACTTGAATGAGATTACGGGGCTCCGAATTACATGGGGTAGTGTTGCAGTGACCTTTAGAAATCCTTGAATCCATGGGATAAAAGGGAGATAAACCCTTCTAACATACCATATGACATGGTTTTAACTTACCACAACACCCCTTTTACTCCCAAGATTTATTTTACCACTACAAACAGACTAATTCTAATTTTAGTCTCGTGAATAGTACATCACCCTATCATGTAATGAATCCCAACACCCAAAAGTCTCATACAAGTTGGGTCATTATCTTATACATGCCATAACCATTTCCTCATATTATCCAAATCCCCACTTTATCATGTATTCCACATCACTTATCTCATTTTTGCTGATAATATTTTTCCATGCATGATAGTACACCATTTTCTTACATTATTTAGAGTCATTGTATCATATAGGATAGAACCCTTCCCATATCATGTAGGTTGAGGCAACTTTTCTCCTACAAATACTAGAACTCTATTTTATAACCTATTTACTAAGTCCAATTTATAACCCTCTCTCTCTCGCTAGTGGTAACTACTTCTCATATGAATAACCCAAATTTGGTTAGTTATGATCAGAACACTATCATGGAACTAACCAAAAACATATGGTTTGAATTAGGTCACATGGTTAATTTTGTGTCTATGGGGAATCTCCCCTAATAAGGTTATGACATGCCACATAAAGGGATATCATTTCTTAGAGGATACTAGCCTCCATTGAAAAAATTAATGACCGGTGGTGTTTCCTTTATGTTTACCTTATTCCTTATTAATTTGACATTGATTTCTTTAATAAAAACACATCTCCCATGAGAAGACCATTCCCATGAATAAGCTTCGTTTTTAACCCTATGTCCTCTCTTACTTCACCATGTCACCAACCATGCCCATCATAGTAGTAATATTATTGTCTTTAGAGTTTTTATAGAGTCTGGAACACCAATCTATATTTTTGATGTTACTGAACATAGTCATGCCAAGGGAATGGGTTGTGGTGGTGAATATGGATCTCCATTGAAAGTCAATAATAAATTTTATTGGATTAACTAATTAATTATAAAAATATATTTTTAATATGATGATCATAATTCACAGTAAAAATTGGTAAGGAGGTCAATAAACCTACCTTGGGGTGTACCTTTAATTAATCTATATCTCTTGAATTTTATTCTTCTCAAAATCAATTCTAATTGATGAAATTTGAGGGGAAAATAACTATTTATAGGTAAATAATTTCTCTAAGAGCGTAAAACTCAAAAATTTCATACTTTTCACATTAATGTAATACATTAGCTTTGAAAATACAATATTAATTTATTTTTAATGCATCATATGGTTTTTCATATATTTGAATATTTCTATTTGCAACACTTATTCAATAAAATTTAATATTTTAAATTATAATTTTTCCCACCTTAGTAAATTAATATATAATATCTAATATATTAATTGTCTCACTAAGAAAAATCATAATTTCAATGTAACTAAAATAATATCTCAATAAAGAAGATAATAAAATAGGTTTTCTAAGAAAATCTACTCACTATAATGAGTGAACCATTAGTTAAATGTTTTAATTTACAATATGATTTTTTTGAAACTGTTATGAAATATTTAATAAGGAATCATTAGAATTATTGAATAAATTAAAATCTTAAATATGATCTATTAGATGATTTACCCATTTGAACCAAATATTTTAAATGTTAAATTGTTAATGTTTTGAATAAATTTTAAATTTTTTAAAGGTTGTTTAATAAAATATCCATAAAATATTCTTCCATAACACAAAAAACATAGGATTAATTATTCATCTTAGATACTTCCTCAATAATTTAAGATATTCTATAAAATTAATACATTGATTGAAATATAATTTTTTATTCAAATATAATTGGTCATATCATCATACCTCTATATCCTTCTTTATATTTTGATTTTGTTAAAACAATATAGAGCTTGATAAACCCAAGTGGTTTGATTAACAATTCATATAGTTAGTGGGAACCCAAAAAACAACTAACCCATCCAAAAACAGTTTATAAATCCAACCAGACACATTAATAGTCATTAACAAATATTCACAACTTATTAAGGATTACTGAACTTGATCTAAGAGGCACTTTATTGAGCACATTGATGTTTGTTAAAAGGTGGAATGGAAAATAAAATATATATTATAATAATAATAATCCTTCAAAAAAGTATAACAAAGTTCTATATTTAATAAAATTGAAAGACAATGTAATAAATGAATGGAAATGATAACATTACCACAAGTCAAGTATTAAAAGTGAAACAAACCAAAATACTTAGAGGATAATAGTAATATCTATGGAATATGAACCTAATATATTTAAATTATAGAAATAATTCTCTAAAATTTAATCCCATGGGTATTAGATATTATATTTGAATCATTAATTTATGTGAATGTGTAAGAATTTAAAAATATGTGGGAGTTGATGAAGGAAGAAGTATAAACCAATATTTTCAATGGAATATGGAAATTATTGTAGGTAATTAAATTTTAAATCTTTATAGAAGATGTTATTTAGATAATAAGTCCTGTTATTTTGTGTTATCCATAAAAAATATCATTCTAAACTCTTATTTAGATGAGGTGGGACTATTACTTATAAAAATAGCATGGGTTATTTAGTTTAATTTAATGGGATTTTTTTGTTAGTGGGAATATTATTAATGATTTATATATAATATATATATAAATAATTAGAACTATTACAACCACCTCTCCATGGGTAACTCACTTGGGTTGGAAGTGAAGATGGGGATGACCTCTGAATCCCACCTACAGTAGTCCATGGGTTATTTGACTAGTTTCGGGGGTATAGTATGCATGAAAATGGTAGTATTTTCCATATTTATATAAATTTAAGGATAATAGATAAGATTATTCCCACTAACCAACACCATCTCATAGATAAATAAACCATCCCGATACATGAATGTAATGTCATTCAAATTAGAAAAAACTAAAAACTCCAAAACAAATACTATTAAGTGACCATGGAACTCCAATAAATTTTGAACAATTCCAGTAGATAGTAACCCCTAACTCGGTCACTTAATGTCTCCTATAGACCTAGAAAAAATAGTTTATATATACATAGGGAGAGAATAGAGGAATATTCAGTAGGATAATCACAAAAACCTCTCATGAAAATGTGTAAGAATCATAATAAATACTAGTGAATAGAAAAAAGAAACTAACTTGTTACCTAATAGGAAAAAATATATCACATCCTTACTATGACTCACTCACCATGTAATGCATAAAAGTAAGTCAACTCTATATCTAAATAATATTCATAAAAAAGGTACCTCATATATACTTCCCCATAGTTTTTTCACTCTCATGCCCCAATGTTGAACATCTAATTCTAAAATGGATTTCATAAGATATCTTGCACACCATACACAAATATCATATTCATATCATCACCCTATTTTTAATCCTGTATAACTCATTATGAAATCATCAACATCAAATCATCCATAAGCATATAGTAAGTATTAAATACTATATAGATCACATACAATGCATTATACCTCAATCTATTACATCCCCTGAAAGTACACTTGTATTAAATCATAGTCACTATATCCAAAATATAACTATAATCCACAACGTAAATCTAATACAGCCTCCCCACACATGTATTGATAAATTTAGATCCATCATAGCCTATGTGAACACATACCCAATGCCTTAATCCATAAAATCCTGGATATGCCTACACATATTATTACGTCAAAGGGAGAGTGGGGAAGAGGAAAAATTCAGCCATTTATTCCCTCAACAACCTATATATTAGAGAAAACACCCATACCCAAAACATTTGGGCATTGGTTTCCCACATGACTCTAGTGGTGAAGCGTATGGAATCAAAAAATATAATTCATAGTATAATAAAAAACTTAACTAGGGTAAAGTACCTAGCCTTATACTCAAATTTAGTTATTTTCCCACATGACATATAGTTTCCACTGACGAGGTCTAGGAAAAAAATCTCATAGAATCATTAAAGAATAAATTTTTGATCATCATTAACCATACTCCCTTAATAATTTCTTATTACTATTCATTTATTTATTAAACCCATTAAAATTTATAATTTAATCAATTAATTTCATTACAATCCAATATGATTTAATAATTCGCATTAAAATTTCCCAGATTTAACTCTATGCTCCTCGGAGTTCTCCTTTCAATCATACCAGGGGTTCTATTTAATATTATCAACATTAATCAACATCCCATCAATTAATTATAATTTCATTTATCATCCAATAAACTATGAATTTCGAGAACTGCATGAAAATACCCCAACGAAGATGCACTCAAAATTCATAAACTAACTATAGTTGGTAGTTTTAACCACAATAACCAAATATCAGAAAAACCAGGCAACAAAATAAAACACAAAGAAAATGGGAAATCCCATATCTAAACTTGTACCAATAAACCAAACAACCTCCCAACTTAATAAACTAGTGATAGTAAAACTTATCTCTGAACATACACCATACAATCCAATTTTAACCCCATCTCAATGAAAATGAAATAATCAATCCTCACTCTTAGCTTGTTTCATCCATTCTTTCCCTAATATCCAAACCATACAAGGTTTCCCAAAAAATCACAAAAAGGGACCAACCATCCTAGAGCATGTATACATGTAAAAAAGTATTTTCAACACATAAATATAAGGGGAAACTAAGGGTATAATATCACTCACATAGTCCTAAAAAATAAAAATGTATTTTCACATCCCCAAACTTTTATCTCCAGAAAAAAACATTTTTATTACCATATTGAATTAACCAATTCATAATGAATTGGTTTCAACAACAATAAACATATCATAAGCTACTAATGGTAGCTAATAATTAACTAAAAACATGCTTTAATGTACACTTTCATATTTAATAGTTTTCAATAAATAATTGTAATTATATTCAAATGCCTCTTTCATTAATCTCTTCATATTTACCAGTTTAACATTGTTTATCCAATTTGAAGCATATAAATTAGGGTAAATGACAAAAATAATAATAATAAATATATATCACTCTATAAAGAAAAATATCAAGAGAATCATCAACATAACATCACTACATATGATAATAATACTCTTCTGATCCCTTTATAATTATTTTTATTATCACTTGTTAGGACAATTCCACCATAACCAAAAGAACCAAAATCATGGTAGTTGTAGACTTGTATATAAAAAAGGTTCAAATCAATTACCTTAAGATGAAACTTTCTACGTTCTTAGAGAAATAGCATAATAAAAATACCAGATCTCAAACCACATCCCCTATAAAGAACCCACGGTCCATAAATACCTCCCATCGTGGAATCATCCATGAACCATTAAAATAATCCCCACTGAAACTAATTAAGAAAATATCCATAGCATGGTAAGAAATAATTGGAGAAATTATAACTAATACAGAATAAGAATGTAACCTAATATCACCAATAATTAATCTCTAAAATCTTGGGGATAAATCCTAGAAAAAGGGTGCTTAATGTTTCTAAAAGCGGCCTTTAGGTCACCTAGGTTTTAAAGGAGAAGGTGGAAAATAAAAGTATTTTAAATTAATTTAATAATTTATATAGGATATAATTTAAAATCACTATAGTGAAACCCCCTTGGATATTCCACAACCCCTAGGTATTTCACCTAAACTGCAACATATCAAGGAAGGATATGTTATAATTATTTGAATATGAACCCACCCTACAGAATCCATAGTGTTGACCATGTATATCTCTCCCAGATCCTAAAAACATGGGATAACACCATGGAAAAACCCTAAGTTCATGCTAAATAAACTCATTAGTAGGTGGAGATAAGTAAACTTTGCCACTCGAGCTCTACAACATAGCATACACACATACTGCAACTTCCTCCAAATCGATAGAGACATAAGAACCCATTAGTTAGATCCTCTACATAGCAAGGATAATGGTTTCTCTATAAGATCATTCATAAAACCACACCATTACACAATCTAAGAGACCACACTATAAGCTCCCCATTCTAGATGAAATTTTATCTTAACACCATGTATACTCTATTATCCTTCTCCTAAACACAAAGTAAGGGCTTGTGAAAATTGGGACCTTACATCAGATACCTCTTAGACAATTATCAAAACTGATAATTTAAACCAAAACACATGGAAGAAAGAAAATGAGAATAAAACAACCACCTTATAAGATACCTCTCAATGAACTCACTATAATAATAAATACAACTGACACATCAAAGAAATAAGGTATATAAACACACAATATCCATCATCTCATAAAACTAGTAAAGGTAAAGAATAGAATCTCAGAAAATAGAAAACATCAAACAACTCGAGATATTGAGAATGGATTTGTGAATCCCATTCCCAAATAATCTTCTCCAAGAAAGAAAAATGATATAGGACACAAACCAAGGGAATAGAATACTTACAAAACACCTCCCGACTGTCCTAAACCTCAACAGGTTGTTCATCAAGGATTCTATAATATTAAAATTTAAAATCACACTAATCAATGAAATTAGAATCATCCTAAAGATACCAAAAATTTTATGACACAAGGATGATTCCATGAATCCAAATCATTTATAGGGGTATTGATAATTGATACATAATAACTCTAATTCATTCCAACACCTCAAAAGGCCTAACAAATCAAAGAGCAATATTACTCCCATGACTAAACCTTTCCATGCCATTATGTGGTGATATCTACAAGAACACATTATCTCTAATTTCAAACTCATGAGGGATCCTCCTATGATCATAATAAGGCTTATGGTGATCTAGAGATACCTTCATTCACTCAAATATAACTTACACCATCTTTGTCATCCTCTACATCAATTCTAGTCTGACAAAAGTAGACTCTCCTACCTTAGTTTGGTACAATAAAGATCAGTATGTTCATCCATATAGTGCATTTAATGGATTCATACCAGTAGTGGAGTAGTGACTATTATTTTAATAAAAATCCACCAAGGTAAAGTACCTCACCTAAGAACTTATGAAATATTAAATTTACTTGTGCAACTTTTCCTCTACAATTTTGATATTTTTCTTCATCTGACCATATATTTGTGGATAAAGTGGTGTTCAGAAATATCTGATAATGAAAATTACATTAGATACCTCTCCAAAACCTGTAGATGAAATGGGGATCATGATTACATATTATTGTCTTTAGAACCCCATAAAACCTCACCACCTGCTTCAGATACTACCATGATAAAATATATATAGACATCAACTCCTTAATCATAAGGAATTGAGGTGACTTCTTCAAGAGGTCCACAATCACCCATATAGAATCACATACACCCTAATATTGAAGAAAACTAAAGAATATGTCCATATAGATATCCTCCCAATTCAATTGTAGAACATCAAGAGACTGAACTCACACACTAGGAACACGATTATTAGTCTTCATCATCTGGAAAAAAAACATCGAGAGATAACCACTATGATGGAATGATTCATACTAGTCAACCAAAACTAAACTCACAAGGCACAATAAAAATTTGACACACCAAGATGTACTGTCAATGGAAAACTGAGAAAATCATGGAGAAATATGACACGAATCCTTAAAGAAAAAACAACCCCCCCCCCTGAAATAACAATCGATGCATACAATACTTTAACTAGACCTTAAGTAAATTACCATAAACAACTCGATCTCACCAAACCTCTGCCTCAAAATCCACCAACTTAGAGTCCTCTAACTACTTCACCAAGGATGACTGTATCTTCATCTAGTAGAGACACCCTCAACTATCAACTTCTCCCAAACCAAGGTGAATTATGTTGAGCTCCTCCATCACCCTATAACATCACTAGACTCATGTAAAACATCTCAATGTGACTTCCTACTCAAGGAATCACCACAAAATTCCCTTTCCCTGGTGTATATAAAATTTAAACATTATAATATGATAAAATTTCTATCCACTATCACTGCTGCAGATTTAGGTTGGTCTAGGAGAATAAATACTTTAAACTCTTTTGATTTGTAAATAACAAAATGTGCTCACTAATAAGGTAATGTCACAACAATATCATAGAAAACACAACTATAAAAATCTCAAGATAATTGGTGGTGGTGTTTCTTTTCTGAGTTTGTAACTACTAAGACCCATAATAGATAATCTCTTTCCATTGCATCAGATAGTAACTCAATCCAATACACAAAGAGTCACTATAAACCTCAAAAAACATTCTATACTGGCAAATAAAGAATGGGATCACTAACCAGGTTCTCCTTAAAATGATAAAAAGTAGTCTGGAACTGTCCAGTCTGCACAAATTCCTGATCCTTCCCAATCAAATTTGTTAGTGGATAAATTATCGAATATATATTGGGAATGAACCTGATATAATAATAATAAATTCCAAATAAACTCTATACCTCCACAACATTTTTGGGGGATACTTAAGAAAAAACCAAAATCTTAAACGGATTCATGGATAATTCATGATAAAACATGAAATTCTATAAGAAATGGACCTTAAAGGACCAAAATTTACACTTACATAGCCTCCCAAATGGCTAATGACATCAAAAAACTCTTTAAATAGCTCACAAATGTTGTGTGTCCTCCTCATTAAACACTAAAAACACAAGTATTTTTTCAATAAACACTACCATGAATCGTTCCAAAAACTCATGGAGCACTAAATTAATTAGTCCTGTGAACCTTCCTGGATCATTCATAACACCAAATGATATTACAACATCCTCATAATTCCTATAAAGATATATGAATGCATCCTTTAGAATATCTTTATCCTTCACCTACATCGAATGATATCCTGACGACAAATCGATCTTTGAGAATAATCTTGATCCCTTCAACTAGTTGAATAAATTTTTAATCCATGGAAGAGGGTCATTATTCTTCACTATATTTTAATTCAAGTAGTGATATTCAATAAAAAAGCATTTACTGCCATCTGTCTTCTTTAAAAATAGAATTGGGGAACCCTAAGGTGACACACTTGGATGAATAAAAAATCATTTTATAAAATTTTCAATCTGAATATTTAACTCTCACAACTCAGAAATAACCACAATATATAGAGTAATTAATATCATAGTGACACCTATCTTCAACTCTATCCCAAAATCAATACCACATTAAGGTTTCAACATCCCAACCTCTTCTACATGGGCATCATGGTACTCTTCCACAACCTTGGGAGACACCATCAGTAGATCCTTCACCAAACTCAACAAATCTTGGCCATCAATTAGGATAGGAACTCTACCTACATATGATTCATATGATGGTCTCACTCGCTAAAAAACATATCCTAATGTCCATCAGTTTCATAGAATGTAACATGTATCTTGAAGGAATCCAAGATATCTTACACTAAATATAATTAGACTATATTGAGGATAATTTCATATGGTTGTGTCTATAAACATAAGAAATATCCTCAAGAGAGATATTACCCCAACATCATCTCAAAATATCTAGGCACACTATACAATCTATCTCAACTTCCAACTGATGTAGATAACTCTAGTGGCACTAGAAGCCTCTTCACATCAATTCCCAAATCATAGACTAGGTCATGAGTAATAAAGGAGTTCATAGCTCTTAAATCAAAAAATTCATACACCTAGGTAAAATATAATCATATAATACCTAGAACAAAATATGAATCATATAGATCTGGAAACTCAAAGACATTAATTTGACCATGTTCGACTCCATATCCTCTCTAACCATGATGATGACCACCCCCATGGTCATTCTCTTATTATTATACTTAAGTAAAAGTGGCATCATGGGGTTTCCCTCTAATTTATTTTCCCTTATCTATTGATCAAAATAAAGATCACCCTGTTAATATTATTAAATCATAGTGTACTTATGTAATGGATGATATTGAGTAGGGCTACTACTCACAATCAATGAATGTTAGCCACTCAAGCTTCTGGTGTCCATGACCTCCACATGCAAAACAAACCATTCTCAAATTTTTGGTAGGGATTAGGGAAATTTCAACCCAAGTGAAGCAATATGAAAAGGATAGAACCATATAATTACTATTTAAATCTTCTAATTACCAATTAAATGATAACTTATGGTCATAACTATACTGTAGAGAGAGTTATACTAACTCACCTCCCATAATGATCCGGTCTTATCTAGCACCCTCTCGCAACCTCTTCCCTCACCAACACATAGAGATATGTTAGAAAAATAAATAGGGTGACCCTAACATGGATATATATATTAAAAGAAACATCAAAATTTATATTTTTGGACTCCTCATCTAGAATAAGGTTTGAATCCTAATGTAAGAGGTTATTATTCTCAATACTAAGCTCCCACATGATGAAATTTTCCTTACATAGGGTAAGGATCTCCCTCTAACAAGATTCCTTCATGATCGAAGAAATAAACTTGGCTTGGAACTAGTCATGAAACTTGTACCATATAACAAATAACTCCTCATGATCCCAATAGAACAATAACCACCACTATCAAGTTAACCCACATAGTATATTCATATCCAATGAAACCCAATTCTACTTCAAAGAATGGATTGAACATAATTAAATATCCACCTACTCTAACCAAGACTCACCCTCATGATATGAAATATATCCATCATATTTCAGTAGTACATTGTGCTAAAACTCTCAAAGGTTCCTCCTCCAAGAATCATCATCCTTGAACTCAACTTCGTGGGGATCTACTATCACATCTAGATGGAAATTTGTGGCACAAACATGATAAGGACATCAACCTAGAGAAATTCCTACCAAATAAAAATTGGTAAGGACCCATAACCCTAGAATCTAGGATATTTTAGGTCAATTAATTAATTCATTTTCAATCTAATTTAAACTATTTACCCAATTTAAACATTTGAACAAACAATTGTGATGAATGATATTTAACTAGGTCTCTACCTCATATGAAGCATCACTTCACTTACTACATTTAGTAAACATGAAATTATTTTCATCGGGTCATAGTGGGGCCTAAAATCATGTTTCCTAGTCAGCCTCCCTTTTTTATATCATGCACTAAGTCCAAATGATATTATTTCCTTAAAACCCCATGAAATCCCCACTATTTACCATCCCTAATCTTCATATTATCCTTCAACCATCATCTCTGATACCACACTACCATGACCCCAACCCCTCAACTGGTACCCCTCTTAGTTTGGTTGTGAATATGGGGATAACCCCTTAATCCCACCTCTAATATGCCCTAAGTTAGAGACTATCATTGAGGGTATAATATGCAAATAAACAAGAGACATTACCCTATTTATATAAATTTAAAGACAACGCATTATATGATATACACTGATAAACACCATCACATAAATAAATAAACAATCACAATACATGAATGTAATGTTATAAAAAAATAGAAAACAATTGAAATTTCCAAAAAAATCCTAGGAAGTAACTATGAAACTCTAACCATTCCTAAAAAACCCTTACAGATAGTAACACCTAGATCAATCACCAAACATCTATTTAAGACCTAACAAAAATTATATCTAGATAGGGTGAGTATATTGGTATAATTTTTAGGTACATCCCTGAAACCTCTCATACAAATGTGAAAGAAGTATAATAAATCCTAGTGAATGGAAAAATGAAGCCAACTCATTACCTAATGTGTAAAACTATATCCCATTCTAACCAAGGTTCACTCTCAAGATAACACATAAAAGTATTCCCACTCTATATCATAATAATATACATAAAAAGTTACCTTTACTCTACTTACCCACTAGTTTTTTACTCAAAATCCAACACTAAACATCATGTGCTATGATCCATTTCATAAGTTATCAGGCACCCATACAGACATATCATTGTCATACCATCATCACATAATGTATCTCATATAGATTATCACAACCTCATCATCATAATCTCATCCATAAAAAAAATAGTAAGTTTGAAATACACTACATCCTATATACCATTCATTACACCTCAATCCATCACAACTCATGAACGAACGTGATGTTGGATTTGTTTATTAAATTTTCCACATCTTTTTTGTGAATTAATTAGAGTTTTTAATGTCAAATTTTCATTTTAATGAGAAGTTATTATATATTTTATAAATTGTTATATAAATGAAATTATTTGAATATTTTAATAAAAAAGAGTGTTCCAATTATTTAATTATCAAAATTTATTTGGTTTTATGTTCCCTATATTTTAAGAGAAAAACAATGTTATTTTTGAGCGAATTCATTGAAAATAATAATTTCGAGTGTTTGAATTTAATTCGTTCATTTTTTCATATTTTTTTTAATATCAAATTATTGGAATATTATATAATCTAGAATTTTTATGTTTAATTTTCATCTGGAATTGATTATTTTACTGAGCCATTATTCTGTGTATTTTTTAGGACCTACAGAAAAGTGAATTCCAACCAACCATGAAGATTGTATGTGTTATAAACCATGAACCCATAACATTAATTCAATCAACCATGATATCAGTACCTAACTCATGAGCATGGATCAATCATGGAAAAGCTACTACAAGAAGGATATTTGATCTAACATATAAGACACCAATCAATTGTGCCTATCAATTAATCACTGTAATAGGAGTATGGACTGCACTGAAGATTAACTTACAGTAGAAGAACCAAATTGAAGATCAAAGTTAGAAATTGAGACACATGATGTGAATAAAGACTCATTTAAATCTAGAATCTGTTGAGTATAAAAACCATTGAGGTTTGAAAATTATGGTTGAACAAAACTGAAATTGGATATAGGGAGACTCTAGAGCTTGAGAATCCATTATCGATAAAGAAAATGTGTCAAACCCACAGCTGCTAAGTGTAGAAGAATACCTAAACTTTTTTCATTATAGTTTCTCAAATAATCAAGTGCAGAAGACACTCTATTTTTTTATCAAATATTGATGAAGAAGAAAAAAACCAACACTGAGTCGTGGCTTAGAAACTATGACAAAATTATACTATGTATAAACCAAGATGATAATGAGTGTTTATAGAGATCATGTTGTGGAAACTTTTGGATTTGTAGTGAAAGAAAGGGTTTTAAGATGAAGAAAAGTCGTTAAAAAGAAGAAGAAGATCATGGGACATGGAGGTTTATGTGGTTTAAGAAATGATTTTTACGTCTATAGAGGGGAAGAAATTTCACTATGGTTGGGAGCACAAAAAAATTATAAGGAGTTTTAGGGTTATCAATCTCACCCAAAACTCTATCCCAAAATGGGATAACATTGAGGACAAATCACTATTCCACCAACCACACAAAAATTTTGATGTTAAATATTAAAAGGTGGATAGAAGTCTGCATTGCTACAGTTCTACGGCCATCAAAGTACAAGGTGCTATAGTGGCTGGCAACTGGACGTCTGCAGAGCTACAATAGTCATGAAAATGGTTTGTACTACTAAATTTCCCTATCAGTGTCAGCAGTTAAACTCTTTGATAGTCGGTTATACTTGCTACATTACCCCAAAGTTTTTTTCGGGGCCTTTCGTCCCTCATACCCTTAAAGCAAGGGTGTGTTTCCCCCTGCAACCCCCAATGAGCTCACCGTGGATCTCGACCCGTGGAGTTGTGGCCTAGTGCACAATATGAGCCAGAAGAATTCATCTCAATCATCATCCAGAATGTATTATTCTACACCAATCCAACATATCAACCCAAAGAATTTTTTTTGAGAGGTGTGTTCCCTATTCAGGTTGATGATGAAGAGGATAAAGGGATATCGAGCTCCCCTACATTGAGGCTATTTTTTATATGAATGCACAGAAGATGTTTGGTAATTTTCCTCAGTGAGATCTGTTGACTATGATTATTGAAACACTAAATAACTAAACTTTGATATCTAGAAATTAAGAGTATCATTGACCCAAATGAGGTATGAATTTGGGAAGATGATGGGAATCAGTTGTTCATGATTGAAGATCCTCGCGTGTCGAAGATAAAATAACGTAACCCTTATTTCAATGAACCAATGATGATTTAAAGTATAAGTAAGTGTTTGACGATCATAATAAAGATAATTAATACTAAGTAACTACATAAATGTGGAACTATTTCCACATAAGGATACATTTGAGTGTATAGAAACTAGTTGTGGAAAGGTACTTGGGGCCACAGAAAGTTCCATCCATGAAGAAGCTATGTAAAGTTAAATGGAAATATCACATCACGGTAACTTCAGCATGTCACACCCATGTAAAGGTCATGCATTAGTATTTAATGCTACAAATAGGTGTAGATAATTAATCAAATATATGGGGTGCCCTAAAAAAAATTGGAAAATCAAAAGATATTGATAACTAAAGGAAAAGGGGAAGTCTAGCTTGAATCTAGAAGATAAAAGATTCAAGGTAATACTAGAAATTTTCAAGGGTTGTGGACCATGTTTGAGATTCCCCTAATGTTGGTCCTCATATAGATCCACCATAAGCAGTTACAAGAGTATTACTACACTCATTAGGGATTTTACAAAAATTTGATGATGAGAACCTGGGAGTATACCATGTGGATGTCACTTCCTTATTAGATTAGTTTGTCACCAATTTTATTTTATTTTATTATTTCCAAATAAATGGATGATTCCTCACTCTATTTTATTCATTCCTAGATATTGGAATTAATCCTAATTCCCAATCAGTGGGAACTAATTCTGATTCTCCTTCTTTCCCAATTCCCTCTATATTCTAATTCATTATTGTAAATAAAAGTTTTGTTATGATATTTTCCATTTATTTTGATCAAATACATTAAATTATGGAGGGATAATTTTTAACTATAGTTATTTTAAGTGAATCCTTATGATTCCTAGAGATTAAAAATTATGTTTATTGGCACCTTCTTCTTTACCCTTGGCTGACAGTGGTGGTAAAGAGGACATGTGACATCACATATAATTATAAGAATTGTTTTTTATTCTTTATCCCATGATATTTTCCCCATTACCCTCCTATATTACCCAACATTAATGTCTGGGATAGGATGGGTGAGTGATGATTTCAAAATTATCACTTCATTTTGTAATCTATTCTTGGTTGGGGTGGTTTTATTGAGTGATTCCTTTTCTTTTGGGAGAGCTCTTGTGTACTGGAAGTCATTCCATGCTTTAGTGCTCAATTTTTTGGGTTATATGGGTTTGTTAGTCTGGTAATTGACAATGTATTTAGTGAGATTGAGGGCTAATGATCTGATCCATCAGTGGATCTGTGATTGATAGTTGAGATTGGATCAACCAAGATCTAGTCGTGTTTCTTAATAACTTTGATTCCCTTAATTCTTTATTTTTTTTTCTTTGTATTTGTCCCTACTTATCATTTTCCAGTTGTTATCAAGGTTTCCACCTCATCCACTATCATAATTTCTTACACTAATCATCCATCATGTATTCATTTACTGGTTAAAATTAGACAATAGCATACAAATATTTTATAATAATCGTAATGAAAAATGACATTTCTTCCTTGATACTGACCCCAAGGATAGCCATTATTCTATATATAGGAAGAATATAAATGTATCCATGACCACACAACAATAGTTAATGTCATATTTTGACACCATTTTCTTTTGGTAAACATTTTTTTTAGTGATTATTCACTTTATTCCTTAATTATTACTAATTTCAATAGTGATGGAAACATATATTCTTGAATATTTATCACTATAAGAAACCTCTTAGGAACAATAACTTACCCAAGTGTCATAATATTTAGTTAAATTTACATCTATGATAATGTTTTAGGAATATTATGAGGATGTTTAGAAGTCCGTTAACTAAATTATAAACTTCCTTTAGGTAATATACTCATCACAAGAAGTCCAAAAGAACAGGTTAATATGCCAGCATCCTATTGAATATGGTTCTAAAAATAAGATGAGAAAAATTAGAAAAGAAACAATAAAATAAATAAGAAATAGAGATTCCCACATTTGAGACTAATATGCCCATGGATCCAAAGTTGGATATTCAAAATCCAAATTATAAGACTTTTTTTAGGGATGGTATGAGATTGGACATACAAAATTCAAAGAATATGGACATTATTAGGATTATCAACTATTTCCTAATTTTCAATTGGATGATTTAAATTGTACTAAACTTCCTAATGATATTTCAATGGATGAATATGTTAAAACTGTTGAGGATATATTTTCTCTTTCCTTGGGGGACCCCACAACATAGTTTTTTTAAGGGAGGTTTTATGAGTCTAACTACCTCAATCCTACCCCATATTTCCCCTAGGAGCATTACTTACTCTTGGATAAGAACAATATTTATATATTTAGGAAGATAAATATTTTAAATAAGAAGATGTGTTTATTTTTAATATTGATTATATTGAAGATATTTATTATGTTTATTTTCACAGTGTAGATATTAAAGAGTCGACTGAACTTTGTGATCTTCTAGAGGGACTTAAAGGAACTGAACCTATATATAAGATGGATCTTTTTAAAATCCATGTTTAGTTTGAAATTTTAAATTTCTGGGTTATTGATTTTGAATATGAGGTGTTGAAACCATCCACAAGTATTGAAGATGATGTTGATACATTTTTAATAGTCAAATTGGAAATTATATTTTGAATTGACCTTTAAGAAAAGTCTCATACAAAACTATGGATAGGGACTTGAATTATTCAATACATATCAAGATTTAGTGATAAATCCTTTTTATTGTGATCAAACTTTTGAATCACTTCTTCTTCTCTTAAGGCTTTAACTTCAAATTTTAATAGTCTGAAAAATGGTTTTTTGAACATCCTTTATTATAAGGACTAATGAATCTCATCTACTTTATAATCCCAAAAATCAACATAATTATCTGAAAGTATTTTTTCTTTATCTTTTATGGTATCAAAAAGATCTACTATTTTTTGAGAGATTTAATCAGATGTAGGAAGTAAAATAGCTTCCAACGACTTTATCTTATTTTCTTTCATGAGTAATTTATTCTTTTTATTTGAGTCTTGAAGTGTATCTTCCATTCTATATTCAACAAACTAATTTTATTTACTCACATTAAGAACTTCATCTTAACTGTGGTTTTTTAATTAAAAATACTTCCATAAATATTTATTCAGATCTAAAATATGTGAAACCTTACATCTTTAGGATCATTACCATCATCAACATAAGAAATATAGAAGGGGAAAATTCAATTTAACCATACTAAGACAAATACCTTCCATGTAATCCTAGATGAATTTAATATTATTCAACATCCCCATTTCCTAGAGGAAATCCAACGCATGCATGTCTTGATCTTTTATAGTATCTTTATCACCTTTTCTTAGAAAAAAGTTTCAGCCCATTGAAAAATAATCCTTAATTTAGGATAAATGAGGTTCATTTTATGAACATTTTCATTAAAATAAAATTGGTTTTTCTCAACCCTAAATTTATTTAAATATCCATATGTTTTAGGAATCCTATGAATAATGAAGAGAGACTATCCTTTGATAGTCAGTCTGATGACCTGAGTTATATTCCTTAGGGTCATTGAAAACTAATGGATTTTAACTATTAACATGATTTTTTTTTCATAAGAAACATAAAAATTAAATAACATCATAAAATTATGAATAAGAAGAGGGTAAAATGTTTCACTTTATTATATTAAAGAGATATTAACTCTCATTCTTAAAATATATTCACATTCTTCATAAGAGACTCATGATTATTGAACCAGGTTGAATCAAGAAACCTTTTATGAATAATATTTCTATTAAAACTATCTTTTTAAATAAGAATGATATCTTCTGAAATGAAAATATCAAGAGATGAGATGTTAAGAAACAAGATATATAGAACTTAACTTCGAAACAGAGAAGTGTAGACCTAGAGGTTACATGGTTCATTAAATAGAATAACTTTCCAACTATAGAGTTGGTCAGAGTGGAAAACTCACAAGGGGTGGATTTATTTTCCAATGAAATATATGTTTAAAAATAAATTAAAACTTAAATCACCCAATTAATTGAATTTTCTAGTTAACAAAAATAGTAGAATTATATAATTTTATCTTTTAAAAGGATTCTCAAAAACTTGATCACCACTCAATAAAAATAATTTGTAAAATAATTTAACTTTTCAAACTAATATAATCATATAAAAATATATAAAACACTATATTAGTTCAATATCACAGAAACATTTTGTTTATAAGTATATAAATTTGAAACAATTTTTATTCAAGAACACATAAAAGAAAATTGATAAAGATAAATAAACAAGTTACAATAAATATAGGACACTAGAAATTAATAAGGGTTTCAATATCAAGTCAAGACTTAATCACCTAACCTTATAAATAACCTACTTCCAAGCATTTTATTATAAAATAAATCAATCCATATATAGGATTGGGTTTTACAATAAATAGTTCATAGGTCTATCTAGGCATAGATCCTCTTCCATGGTTCTTCATGGGATAAAACAAGATACCAGGTCACACAGGACCTCTTCCACATTTGATTTCGGGTATAAAAATGATGAATTTAGAGAGTATCAAGTACTCTCTAGTATATAATAAGAGACTATGTTTTTACCAATAAATAGAGTAAAATAAAACACATCTTAAAAGAAAAGAATAAATAATATTAAAAGGATATATAGGATAGGAAATTTGATATAGCTCAATATAAATAGATTCAGTTGTCTATATTCCTTAAATCTTTCATTAGAAGGAGATCAAACAAGTTTCATGAAACTTTTAGGATAACCGAGTGTCGTAGAGTTTTCTTTATAGCGAAGGTGCACGTGTAGGATCCCATGTTATTCTATGTAAGAGAACATATCCCATATACCTTTTTACACAAGAACAAATTTTATTCTTAAATAGATATTCATTATAAGTATTCATTGAAGAATAATAAATACGACATTAAATGCACTAATGCATAAATTAATGCTTCAAAAACTAGGCATAGGATATTTGTAATTCCCAACTACTAAGTTAGACATGACAAGATATATTTACTTAAAACATGTTTAGTTGGAATGGAAAGTTGACATGGTTATTTGGCATGGTCTGTTGATGTGGTAGGTTGTAATGGTCGGTTCCTCACTTCATGTGGTCATTTCATTTTCACATGCAATAGGTTCATGACTTTATGTGGTATGTTATTTCATCATGAGGTCACTATAATAATAGAAAAGTTCAGTTTATTACTTCATAGAAAATTATATATTCATTGGAATGGTAACTTGATTTCTTCATCTTGTTGGTACATCTCTATATCACATTAGGTTTATCGTACACCTACTGTGTTGATTCTAAATTCATATTAAGTTCAACTTCATTGCACGGTCAGTTGATGACTTAGACATATTTTTCTCATCTGACTCATGGTAAGTAGTTTTTTTATGCGGTCTTCTGGTCTAAAATGTGTGGTAGGTTCCACATATTTAGTTGATCTTCATGGTTAGTCCAAACCCTTCATATAGTAAGTACACTAATCATGTGGTAATGTTGCATGGATAGTTCTAGAAATAGAATGTTTTGAATTTTTTTTCCAGTAAACCATTTTCTAATTGGAAAACATGAAATTAATTAATAATAATAAAAATATTATTTGTGATCATTAAAATAATTATTTTATGGTCTAATAAAATAATCTCCCCCTTTTTATGATCACAAATCAAGAAATTTAAATTAGAATGAATTAAATATTACAAATGTATATTTTCAGCAGATAAAAATAGTTTTTTATAAAGTTTATAAAATAATGAAAAATTTTCCAATAAATTTATGTAATTTTAATTTATAAATAATCACTACTTAGTAATTACTCCCCATTTTATTATTATAAAAAAATTAATATGTTAAAATCAAAAATAGAAAAAAAATGGAATATTACATTAATATATCAAAAGAGATTAAAGAATGATTACAAAAATTCTCTATCACAGATCCAAATATGAATCCAAATTTAGGATATCTCTTAAATCTATAGGAAGTAGAGTGTACTTTACTTTGGATATAGATACATGAGTAGAGGAAGTTTAAGGAGAATATGATGAAGTATTCTTTCTAAGAACTACACATATAGAAACTAGTCAGAGTTGCTAAAATTCTTGTCCAATAGTTAGGTCAAAATGATTAATGGTAGAAGAGGTAGTAGGTAGTGATAAAAAAAGGTTTAAAGAGATAAAAAACTATCTAAAAAGTGTATAGATAAGATTCCATCAACTATTTAAACTCACTAACTGCTCGAGTACCATGCTCCAAAGCCTGAAGGAAATAATCTCTATTCTCCATGAAAGCTTCCAAAACTATATTTATATCCCTAAACTTTTCAACAAGGGACATAATATCCTTATTCAATGTTGTAATTTTCAAGTGCAAAGTAAGGGTTATAAACATTAATTTTATATATGAATTTTTTAAAATCCTACTCATGTAATAATAAATTTTTCTCATGATGGTTTCTCTATCTTGAACAACATTTTTGGGATCCTCTTAAACTAATGCCAATGTCTTAGAAGAATAGGTTTTAAACCCAACAAACAAAACATCTCTAGTTATTCAAAACTCATCAATCATAACCTTCACCTCATATTTAATTATTTGTATAAAATTATCTTCATCAAAACCCAACTGACCAAGAGGATCAGGTGGAGGAATAGGTGTAGGTTTAAATGCAACATTCATAAACCATTGGTCTAATTTAATTGTTATATCAGATAAATCAGCCTAGAGATAACTAACCTGATCTATCAAATGTGTAATCTCTTTTTTCATCATCTCTATCTAGAATTTAAATTGAGGATAAATTTGATTTATCACCAATATAACATATTAAAAAATGTTATCTTTTTTCACTTTCTACAAAGAACTAATAAAATTAAAAAAATTCTACTCAAATATACAATGAAATATAAATTTAACACCTCCAAGTCATCCTTAGTGACATATAAAGTAGAATGAATCAAGGGTGCAGAAGTAGAGGGAGATGGATCTCTAGCATGATTCATACCATATATCTTAGGTATGACCTACATTAATCTATCCCTCACAATCTTATCTTCAACTCTATTAAAAGATTCAACTCCATCTCTATCAAAATATTCAACAATATCCTCATGAATAAAAAGATGAGATTCCTCACCTTCTTTGGTGAGATTAGGATCAAAGGTGTCTTGAATGGTATGATCAATAGAAGGTATTGTAGGATACAACTCAATTATCTCTTCATTATCAACCTCGACAATCAATACTCATTATAATGTTCTTTGAACAGAGATAATGGAAGTTCCACCTTGTCCAGATAAACTACCTACATGATCATCATCATCATCAGAATCAGGATAGTCTAATCCCAAAACAAAAGATGAGGGGGACTTGTCCACCTTAGAAATTGAACTTGGTATTGGATGTCTAGGAGTGCTGCTAATAATAGGAGATCCTTTTAAGATATACCCAAATTCATTATATTCAACAACCTTATCCCATTCTGGATTATCCTTAAGTGTTGTTCTAGATTCTTCATCAAGGTCTATAACTTCTCTCTCTTATTTAGATTCTTCTTACTCAAAACCTACATACTCTTCTACTACATTAGGAGGAGAAACATCATCATCTGAATATTACACAACTTCATCAAGTTAGAGACCAAGATCTATCACAACCCTTGTTCTGATAGGGTACTTCCCTAGATTAAACATTTCATACAGTTTTTCTAAGTTATCCACCCATTCCTTTTTCCATGGCTTCCATTTTACACTCATTTTATTAAAAAAATTATGTAAGAATAAAATCCACCACATGAAGTTATTCTTTCCCCTCCTTAAGAAACTAATCTTATATACTCTATAAAGGCTAAAATGAGATTAGTATAAGGAAAATAAGTTAAAATTAAAGTGGTATGAAACAAATTGACCATATGTCTCATGAAATATCTACAAAGACTAATTTTAATATCATTCTTTATAAAAACATGAAATATTGATATTGATACCTCATAATACTGAAATCCAATTTTATTAAACATATCAAATGTTGAATAAACTTGACTATTAACCTACATTCTATACTAAGTTTGACTGTAGTAGGTATCCTGGGGGTTTTATTCTCAATTAGCTCATTCAGGTCATTCTAAAACTCTAAATGTGCATGATTAAAAGGATATGAACTTTGATAATGCTCATATTCTCCTTTGTTTGGAACACCCAAACAATTTCCATAATGTTCTGAGAAAAAATCAATAACTTCACCACTAACAATTGTAAATAAATCTCTTTTATCACTATGGAAAAAATATAGGTGCACATAAAACTCCTTGAAAAGTTTTGGATAAAAAGGAATATCATTTTCTCTAAACTAAGAATCATTTCCAAGATTTTAAATCCATTTCCAGACCAATGATTTTCCCAATTGAAACCATTGTGCATCGATATCTTTTTCTATTGAAATTAGATGATTTATTAAGTGAGGATTATTTGTATTTATAGATACGATCATGATACCTTTTGATTTCCTAGATTTATTTGTAGGAGATGGATCTACAGGAGGCATGACATTGATGATGTATTTCAATTTTGTCTTTTTTGGTTTTATTTGAGTTCTCTAGAGGTTTGGTCTTGAGAGAGAGAGATACATGGTAAGAGAGGGGTTTCAAAGAGGATAAGGCTTTAGGAAGAAGGATGATATTTTAGGGAAAATAAATGTAAGGATTTAGAATTCTATTCAAATTTTATTCTAGTCATTTATGGAATAAAATAATAATTAACTTAAATAAAATCGCACCAAAATATTTCCATGAAAAATTCTAATTAAATAGACATAGTAGGTCCGGATACCATGTATTTGTAATTACATAAGAACATTGGATATGATAACTATAAAATCATGGTAGATATTCTAATAGTGTGACTAATATGTTCACGGTAACTAAGTACTTACCATTTGAACAAGTATTCACGTTAAGTACGGTGATCACATGCATTAAGTTCCGCATTTGGTATACTGACGGTGTAAACTACACTTTGTGGTTGCTTCTAGAAAATCTCAAAAATCATAAACTAAAATAGGACTTAAATAACTTAAAGGGATGAAATTTAATTAAAATAATAAGGCATAATTTATCATAACCAATTCATGTCATATATAATTCAGTCTCTCAAAAATCAAGGGTTTTGTATATATATCATCAAGATGATGTTTAGTATCAATGAACTCAAGATTTATATCATCATTTTGAAAATTATCTATCCAAAATTGATGTGTAATATCAGTTTGATTTTTTCTAGAATGAGATGTATGATTCTTTAAAAAAATTATTTCACTTTTATTATTACAATTTATAGGGAAATTTCAAAATTGATATCCATAGTCTAGTAATTTATGTTTCATCCACAAAATCTTTACACAATAAATACTATAGTTATGTACCCAACTTCAGTAATGGATAAATAAAATTATGTTTCCTAATACACCATGAGACTAAAGACATCCCCAAATAGTGACATGTTCTAGAAGTTATTTTTTTTATTTAACTTACAACCCCCAAAATAAGCATCTAAATAACTCACTAAGTAAAATTATTATCCTCTAGAGTAATATAATCCTAAGTTTTTATTTTTGAGGTATTTAAAAATTCCTTTCATAGATAGTAAACATGACTCTTTTGAGTTTTTTTGAAAATGAGAACATATACACTCACTAAACGTTATATCATTCCAACTAGTGATTAAATATATTAAACTTCTAATAATACCTCTATAAGTGGTTTGATAAACTGGTTTCCCAGTTTCATCAAGATGAAACTTGTAGATGGTACTCATATAAGTATCACTATATTTAGTTCCATTCATACAAAAATGGTTTTAAGATATATTTAGTGTACTTGGTTTGATTTAAAATAATCACTTCTTTATTTTATAAAATTTGAAACCCAATAATGAATTTAAGTTCACCCATAAAACTCATTTCAAATTAATTTTTCATTATTTTTTAAAACTCTATACATAAATAATTTCCTAAAGAACCAAAAATAATATCATCAATATATATTTTTACTACTAAAGTATCTATTCAAATTATTTTAATAAATAAATTAGGACTATTTATTCCTTTAGTAAAACATTTTGAAATTAAAAATGATCTGATCTGATCATAAAAAGCTCTAGGATCTTGATTTAAACCATATAAATATTTTTTTAATTTAAAAACATGATTTGGAAAGTGAGGGTTTTAAAATCCGGGGGTTTTTCTACAAAAAAAACCTAAAATATATATCCATTTAATAATTCACTCTTTACATCCATTTGATATAATTAGAAATAAAAATGTGATGTATAGGCAAGCAACATTTTGATTGCTTCAAGTGTAAATTCTAGATCAAAGGTTTCCTAATAGTAAATACCATATTCTTGATTATATCCCTACCCAACCAGTAATTTTTATTTCTAACTATTATTACCAACTCGTCATCCTTTTTATAAACACCTATTTAGTTCTAATAGTTATATAGTTTTTGGGACTTTCAACTAATTCCCATACTTTATTTCTTTCAAACTAATTTAATTCTTCTTACATATCCATAATGCAGAATTAATCATTGATTTCATCATTTATGTTTTAAGGTTTATGTTGCGAGAAGAAATACTAATGTTCAACTTTGTTTCTTATATAAGCTCTAGTATAAGTTCCTTTGTCTAGGCCACCAACAACTATATCTAAGGGGTGATATATATAAATCCTAAAATATCTAGGAATAGAAGTTTTTGGAAACTTAGTTTTATCTATAGGTTAGGATTAATGTTATTTAATATAACTAGGAGAATTATTTATAGGAGGTTTATTATAATTGATGTATATATTGGAAAGATCGACTTATATATTTTCTAAAGAGTTCTTGGGCTTATTTGGATCCATTTTATCAAAATTGACATATAAAAATTCTTCTACAAATTTAGTCCTTTTATTAAATACCCTATATGATTTACTAGTTGTTGAATATCTAAGTAAAATTCCTTCACCAATATTGGAATCAAACATTTCTAAATTTTTTTGTCCTGATTATAAATACTTTACATCCAAAAACTCTAAAGTAATTAACCTTTGGTTTTCTATAATTCTATAATTCATAAGGGGTCTTCTTTAAAATAGGTATAATTAAAATGCTATTAACTAAATATAATTTTTTATAGCTTATTCCCAAAAATAAATCGGTAAATTACACTCCCTAAGCATGGTATAAGAAATTTCTTAAAGGTTTATATTTCTTATCTCTACTACACTATTATGTTGTAGGTCCTAGGAGTAGAAAAGTTTTGACTATATCCATATTGTGAGCATAATTATTTAAAATATTTATTTTTAAACTCACATACATGATAACTTATTAAGGAATTAATTCTAATTCTACTAATATTCTCTATATATATAACATATTTGAAAAAATAGGAAAGAGTTTCACTTTTATGAGCAAAGAAAATACCCATGTATATCTTCAATAATCATCAACTATAACATAGGAATAATGTTTTCCCACTAAATTAATAACTCTATGGGGTTAAAAAAATCTATTTTAACCAAATATAATGTTTTATAATTTGAAACTTCTTTATTTTATTTGAAATATATTTTATATCACTTTCACTTTTTACAGGTATTACAGACTTTGTCTATTAGGAATTATAGTTTGGATCAAACCTTTACTAAACCTTTCCTCGTTAGATTTCTAAGTGATTGAAAATTTAATGACCTAGTATCCTATGTCAATTCCAATTTTCATTTTGAAATTCACCCAAACAATAATCATTATAAGAAAATAAGTAATTTAAAGCTACAGTATAAACATTTTCATTTCTCATAGCAATAAAAACTAAACAATTTTTTGCATTAAAAATATTACAATCACTTTTTTAAAATTTAACATGAAAACCATAATCACAAAATTTTGAAATTATAATAATATTATATTTTAATCCATATAAAAATAAAAATTTATAAATTAAAAATGTACTAGAGTAACTGATTTTGCCCAGCCAAATTATCTCCCCTTTGTAGTTTTCACCAAAAGTGACATGTCCACCATCCACTTTAATAAAATTATTGAATATTGAGTAATATCTAGTCATAAATCTGGAACATCCATTATCTAGGTTCTATGTTTTTTTAAGAAATATTTAATATTGTTTCCTACAAAAAATATTTAAACCAAAAATGGTTTTGGTACCCATATTTTCTTGAGTCCAGATATATTAGTAATAAATGCTTTATAAATCCATAATAGTATTACTAGTTTTCTATAAGTAGACCTTATACATTTATAAATAAAAAATTTATTAGGTCTAGAAGAATAAGAACTATTATTAAAACTAGCAGAACTAGAGATTAGGAAAAACTTATTTTTATTGATTTTCCTCTGCCCAGGTTGATATCCTATTCCATTAGTGTACTTAAGAGTGGTCTATTTACCAAGAATTTGGGTAAGGTTTTTTCTTCAATATGTAAATATCTCTAGATTTTTATTTAATTTTTCATTAGATAATTTAATCTCATTATTTTCCATAAAAAATTGAGCATTCATTTCTTTTTTTACTATAAGATCTATTTTAAAGTGAGATAAAAAAAGTATGTTGCCTCTTTAAACTGTTATATTTATCTTTGAATTTATTATATGTTTCTTCTATAATGTTACAATATTCAAATAATTCATCACTAGAAATATTATTTTCAGTCTCACAATGATTTAAAATATGAGTAGGAGATTTAGGGAAAACCTTTAATACCTCAATTGTGTTTTTCATAAAACACATATTAGCTTTGTCATTTAAATATTCTCTCCTCGAGTTTGAATCGCTTGAAATATCTTTAGAGGCACTCCAAGTGGATTTCATAGACTTTTTTATTTCTTTCTTTTTCCTTATATATATTTTCATACTAGATCTAGGGAAGGTCTTCTTTGATGTGTCATTTTATATTATAATAATAACATATTACTTCGTTAGAAGAATCAACTTTTTTAAAATATTTTCTCCAATTCCCTATATTATCATATTTACCTTTAAATTTTGATTTCTTAAAAAATAGATTTTTCCTGTAGAATTTTTTGAAACTTCTATCCAGAAGTGACATTTCTTCATCACTATCAAATACATATTCTTCATCACTTGAGATTTAAAATTTTATATTATCTTTTTGTTTATAGTCATATGTCTTAAAGGCTACTGAATTCCTCTATGGTTCATCCACATCCTCTTTATTAACTTGTAATTATTCTTCAAACATTATGAGATTTCCAATTATCTATTTTACTGGTAGTATACTAATGTTTCAAGAATCTATTTTGGACATAGATTTTCCTCTCTATATTTATGGAAGGAATATGAGAAGTCTCATGACATGATCCTTGTTAGTAATCATCTTTCCAAGTGAATGAATTGTGTTAAAAATCTCATTGAACTGGGGATACATGATAGATATAGGTTTATCCATCTTTACCTCAAAAGTATTATATTTAATAGTATAAGTGCTTAAATACATTTATTTAAAATTAGAAGTTACTTCATGAGATATGGAAAGGGTATCCCCAATCTAAAAGGTAGTATCATAATAATATATTCTGTTAAATTTATATTCTTATAATGAACAATATAAATCATTCATTGACTTATATTTACAATCATATGTTTCCTAAGATCCGATAACTAGAGGCTCAGCTGAACCCTGTTCTACAGGTTTTTGCAAGAGCACTGTGTAGGATGATGCAGAAGAGATCCCAGTAGATCTAGAAGTTTCCAAGAAACACAGTGTGTATTTTGTGTTTCCACATCGTATAGGCCCCCCTAGCTGCAGCTCTAGGGTTTTGGATGAAGATAAATATCACACTCTGTGTGAAACATCCATGATGACTTGATGTGTACTTCATGAAATACATGTACATGAGAAAAATTAAATTACCTATGGAACACTATGCACTTGGGCATGGATACAACCAAGTGTACATGGTTCGATACACAGATACGATCACCATACCTAGACATGTCCAAGTGACACAAGAATGGTTTTTTGTGTCTCTACATGTTTTTTACTTATTATACACTCCATTTTTTTATACTTACATGTCTTGTGAGGCTTCACCACATAGGAAGTTATGGGAATTGTTGGACACATCGTGTACCCCCTGGTACATGCCATGAACCCCCTTAGAGAGTGTTTTTAGCTCTTAATTTCCTTAGTTTGGACCATACTATGATGAGTGTGTTCCTTTATTCCATTCCATCTAGGGTATAGTTTGTAATTACATTCACATAATAGGATTTTGATTCCCTTTAGACATCGAGTCTTAGATAGAGTTGTGGTGTCCCTCCATGAGACTAGAGAGCGATCCTCTATCATATTTGTTCACTATGTGGGGTTTGTGGAATTGGTGTGACCTCTCTAAGTAGGTTGTTTCTCCTATATCTAGAATACCATATCTGTATGATTTTTGGTATCGTTGTAATATGATCCCCTATGTATCATGTTGATCTAGATTGGGTTCATGGTGTCCCCCAGTGGTTTTGGGTGTGACCCTCTATTTGAGTATCAGGGTCTTCATAGACCAGTGAGTTTTCTTGGGTGGGGCCCAATGACTTAGGAATTTTTGTTGAGTTTGTTCGATTATTTCATGAATCTTGGAGTGGATTCTCTAAGAATGATCATTACATAGAGAATAATCCTATGGATAACAGTTTTTTATGACCACCTGGTGACATGGTGTCTTTACTGGGTATATCTGGGTGTTTCTGTTATGCATTTATTGTGATATATTGTATTTAGATTACTATACTTCGTGATTTGTGTTTATATTCTTTAGGTTTTCCTATTGGGTAATTTTATACTCAAACCTATATGGGATTTTCCCACACATGTCATGTGTTATGAAGATGATGACCCTTTTGACGGTGTCCTGGGAGGATAGGGAGTGGGTGGAGTGTAGCTAGAGATTTTTATATTGATGTTTTTTAGCAGGATATTTCATTTGACATTAGTACTCTCCCTTGGTTTAGGTTGGACACTTTACATTTTTTTTTGGGATTGTATTTGGTAACTTTTTACACTTTCATTACTTTACTATCATACTATCTTGTGGAATATTAGACGTATGCATGAATTGTCTCCATTTATTTACATTTCAACATTATGTGAGATTGGAGATGTGTGCTTGTGTATAGGTACATTAGGCTAATGACTCTCATTTCTGGTATATGCCTACTCAACATTGGTTTCCATCCCCTGGCCTATTGGAGGCTGACTTAGGGTAGTCATGGGTCAGAGCTTGGCTGGTCAATTCATGACAGAGTGGTGTGGTAGAAAAGGTCATACCTTAGGACTGGAGTCAGTGAGATTGGTTTAGGGCCACAATTTTTAGTCTTTAGAGTTCATATTTCATTCTAGGGACTCCATTGTTGGTGCGGTGGCTGACGTATCCATACAATAGGAATCTGATCACCTGCATTTCAACTCAGTACATGTAAACATTGGTTCCAAGGAAGATTTTTGGTATGTACATCATATAGGAATGGTTGTGTTTTCCAATTCCTTATTGATTCATCTCCCCATATACACTCTTTTGACCATGGTACATCTTGTCTAATTTTAGGATGCCTCCACATAGATCGCCTACCAAGATCCCACTTTGTGATCATGAGGATGATCAGTCTAGCAAAGATACATCGGAATAGCATCATGTACTGAAGATATCTCCTCTAGGTGGTTTACTAGCTATACCACAAACCATTTAGTAGAATATAGCACAAGAAGTACTAGATGAGGATGCATGTATATTGAGTGTGTTTCACAAGTTTCAGAGGTAGTGATCTCTCAGGTTTCATGGTGAGACAGACCCCCGGGTGGATGAGGACTGGATAAAGGAAGTCACTCTCTTTTTTCACCTTGTAATGATACCTACAAATCAAAATTGAGGACCACATGGTTATTCTTCTTCAAGGATGTGTTGGGAGATAGTGGAGCTTAGTGACTTAGTCACACGACAATACATCTCTCTACTGGTCAAAATTTGAGTCTCTCTTCAGGGAGGAGTTTTATCAGGTCATGCTATGATCTTTACGCATACAGAAGATTCTACATCTGTAGCAGGGTAGTTTGAATGTGGTAGATTACTCATAGAATTTTACCAATATCTTGGGTTACTCCTTAGATATGGTGTGGGATAATTTATTCAGAGATCGTACCTTTGATCAGGGCATGTGCCAAGAAATTAGGGATTCAATGGTATCCCTTTTCGTTCCCACCCATGATAGGGTTCTTGATCAAGCCCTAGTAGTTGAAATATTTCTATAATTGAAGGAACTAATAGTGGAAGCTAGTATTGGGAACCTAGTAGCTTAGACCTCATCAGTAGGCAACCGATGATATTCATAGGGATCCAAGTGTGCCAGGCACTTCAGGAGGAGATCCCATGACATAGGGTCAGTGGTACAAGGATCTCAAGGTGTCTCAAATCAGCCAAGGGAGAGGTGGTGTTCCTCCTGTGGTGTTTAGGGACATCTGACTTTGTATTTTTTGACCAGTCATACATCTAATCGTGAGATAGTCAAGGGACCACCAAGGAAGAGACATAGGAAGGATTATAGTGGTATGTAGTGTGGAAGATGTGGCATAGGGGCTAGTAGGGTAGTAGGATGTGTTTAAAGGTTTGACCTATTATCATTTTCTCCCCCAGGTGGTCCATACCAGGCTTAGGGAGATGATGAATAGGGATAAGGCCAGGTGCATTCAATGGAGGACTCTGACCCCAAGGCTCTAGGAATGATATGAGGTATGATCTGTATCTTTTATAATTTACCTACAGTATTTATAGGCATAGGTGCAAGTCATTCCTTTCTTTCTAATTATATTTTTCAAAACATAGAGATTTTTTTTAAGGCATTGAATCATCCCTTATATTTGGAGACTCCAAAAGGTAGTGACTCGGCAATTGTGAACTTGTGATAATAGTGAGATCTAACTCTTAGAGGTGATATTTTTTATGGGATCTCTTTGTAGTAGCAATGAGACTTTATGAAATCATCTTGGGTATGTACTGGTTATCCACAATTCATTCCCATATTGATAGCTTTTGGTAGAGGATGTGGTGGTTCCAAAGTGATTAAATGAGTTTTTCCCTTGTGGGTGAAAAGGAAACCTTGGCAGAGCAGGATGAGCTCAGGAATAGGAGAGTGCAGTCTATTACTCACTAGATAGCTAGCATGACTCCTGGAACAGTGGATGCTTTGGGCTATCCGTTACTAGTAGTGGTGGTGGAGTATGAGGATGTCTTTCTTGAGGACATACTAGGGTTAACTCCCCACTGAGAGCTATAATTCTACATTGACTTGCATCCTAAGATGACATTGATATATACACCATCATATCAGATGTCTCCCAAAGATATTAAAGAGTTTAAGGTGTAGTTAGAAAACTTATAGGAGAAGGGATTTGTGAGACCTAGGGTTTCCCCCCAGTAATCCCAGTGTTTTTTGCTAAAAAGGTAGATGAGAACTTGAGGTTATGTATAAGGCCCCAACCTTAAACCTTACTTAATCTTGAGTTATTACAAGATTGCACATTGAGGATCTTTTCAGGTTTAGAGTTTTAGAGAATTAGATCATGAAACTTGCATTACATTCCACATTTAAACAAAGTGGTTACATAAAAGACAGTATTCATTCTTCCCATCAACGGAAACATATTGAAAATAAAACATGGATTCTTTCTTGACACATCCTTGAAACTATCATCACATCATGTACCTTTCCCTTGACCTGTGAAAAACATTTCAAAAACTTGGGATGAGCATAAAAAGCTCAGTAAGGGTTATAAAAATATGTAAAGGAAACATGAGTTCATATATACATAAGAATGAAATCATACTTTACCCATAAAACATAGGCACTTTAACATACCTCATCAAATCATGAATAAATCATAGAAAACATAAGACATAAAGGTAACTTGAGGCATTCATAACATTCTTATGTAGGGAGTAACCCTCTTGGTTACGTTTGGAATACCCATCACAGTATATTCCCTAAATCTCTTCGGATAAACCTTAACGTTTCACTCCTTCGCGTTACCCAATGCATTGGAGAGCTATATCGGGCTCACCCACCCTTAGTTTATCACGGAACCACCCGTTTTAATAAAAATGCCCAAGAACCATAACATAACCGTATCACATAAAACATGCATAAAGGAAACATAACATTTCCACATTTCAATCACAATATAACATTTTAGTATATTGAAATAATGAATCCATACAAAAAGAAACCATTTCCAAAACCATTTAAAACATTTAATAAGGAGAATTTTGAATCAAAGTGTCTCATACCACCTTGAAGCTTTTAACATTTTAAACCATTAATATCCATATAAATAAATCCTTAAAACCATTTTGAAAACATGGATATTAAAAAGAACAAATCATTAAAACATTTAAAGCGATATTTTGGTCAAAGGGTTTTTACCAAAATTAGAGACACTTGAATACAATAATTGAGGAATAACATTTAATAAAAACTTTATAATATCATGAGAATAAATAGATTCATGATATAATATTCCAAAGGATAGTATATACACCATATAAGAGTGAATTGGTGCATAACAACAATAAAGTCTCAATAGGGATGTAAAATGTGATGAAATCCCTTATAAGGAAGGTATCCTTAAATTAAGGATAAATCAATATCAAAATTATGTGTGCCAAAAATAAATACACCCAATATAATTGGATATTAAGTGTAAAACAATAAAAGGTCATTCACATATATTCAAAGGATGACATATTCAATAACTACATTTTGAACCCAAAGAAATCGAAATTGGGTTAAAACGTTCCCTTGGTAAAATTCGACAGCCTAACGGCGTCACTTCAAAAATTCAGAAAATGAGTTGATGAGAGATAAAAAGGGAATCTCATCACTTGGAAATAAAATTTACATCAATCAGGATATATAAGAACATATCCCAACATAATAGTATGTGAATTAAAAGACATAACAAATGAAGTCTTTTAAAAAAAAGAGGGTGAAAGGTTCCCTTACCGACTTAGGTAACTTTCGAAAAGTACACCCCATTGAAGAAGTGTCATACAATGAATATGTAAATGCCCATAAATGAAATTATATTAAAAATGAGTGTAATAATGGGCAGTACATAAACCACTCAAAGGAAATTGTGGCAAATGTAGCATAAATATCACGGGTATAAAAGTGAGATGAAAAATCCCTTACGAAAACTCAGCAGCCTAACTGCGCCACTTAAAACTTCCAAAAATGGATTGATGAGATCAAATAGGGTATCTCATCATATTACAACAAAATGTACAGAAAGAGGAATATAAAATAGCATCCCAATAACAAGAAATATGAGCTTTAAAAGGAATGACATAAAAGAGTGTTCTTAAAAAGAAAGAGAGGAGTAGGATCCCTTACCTTGGGTCCGACTTGACTCGATCGTTCTTTAACGTCCTGAATAATAAACTTGAGTTAATTTCCACTTTCTTAAGAACATTTTTCATGTTCATTATTCCTTTTATACCATGTTATGAACATCATGTAATCATTTAATTTAATAATGTTCATTTTGTCGGTATTTGGTTCTTAAGTCAAAAATAGACTTCTTACACTTACATGTTGTTAATTTGGTCAAAGGTTCGTTATATCCAGAATTATATTAATTATTTGTATAACATATATATCATATATATTCAGCATATACATGTATTTATAATATTACATCACATTTAGAGGTAAGAAATGAAATGCACCGTTTATGGAGACGGTAAGCCGTACGTACGCATGAACGCTACTTCCATTTCTATTTCGTATTTCTGAAATGGAATCATAATGATATAAGAGTATATTATAATTCCAGTATAATAACATATATAATATCATTAACTTTATCCTTTACACATCCCACATATGGTATTAACGAATCAAATCACTTTCAGGGGGCGGTAGTCCGCACTTCCTAAAATGAAGATATCATGTTTACCCATAATGGAAACAATAATGGTATGCCATAAATGAAAAATACAGAAGCTTAAGGAAAGAATAAACATATTATATATCATATATAAAAATAGTGACATCATAATGTCCACCTTTGAAGGTGTTAAATGAGTATTGAACAGTCATCGTTTCGGGAGACAGAATTTCGCCATCCACGGAAACTGTATGTTCTTTAACCATTTGATGTAGTTGTGTGAGAGTGTAGCTCGAATAAATCTTATAACAACATCCTAGTATATTTAAGATACTGGTTTTGTTACAAAATAAGTAAATAAAAAGAATTTAGGGGGTTGGAGAAGCAAAATAAAACAAATGAACATGAGAGAATGAATTACCTTTAAAAGTGTAACTCCTTTTGATTTGAGCCTAAAGGCTTCCTTTGAAAGGATTATGCCCAAAGGGAATCCTCTAGGATGAGGAGAGGTATGTGGAGAGAGTAAATGGGCAGGGTTTGGCCGAGCCAAAGGCTTGAGGAGTGTGTGAAATGAGGTAGAGGTGGGGGCATTTTATAAGAGGAGAGGAGGGTCACTTTTGGAAAGTAAGAAATATTACTTTATTTGAAAATGTGTTTCGGTTTTAAAAGGTCCCACATTAATATAATTCGTGGATAAGGTGATAAGGGTTCTAAATCCACCCATCTAATAAGTTTTGGACATGTGTAGGTCATAGAGTTTACATTATCTTCTCATTTTATTTAAATCGTTAGATAATGATGTCATCGCTGCATCATTATGATGTCATAAATAATTTAATTTATTTAATGTCTAAAAATTATAAAAAAATTACTATGATGTAGGAAATACTTTTATCTTTCCAATTAATATTTATAATAAAAAATACGACTTTTATAACCCCACTTAAAAATTGTTTTAGTAAAACATATCATGTTTGTGTCATTTTTACTTTTACATTAAATAAAAAGTTATTTATGTCATTTCCCAACCAAAGTGGCTCCATGGGGTCCCCAAGTTGACCCATGGCTTGTCTTGGTTGTCCATTACACATCTAATGAGGTTAGGAAATGTTTCAAGTTCATTACATATTATTAAAACATTATTTTTACCTTAAACTACACTAATTACCTCTAATCGCGATTAAAAACTTAATAAGTTACTATTCACCAAAAAATTATTTTTATCCCATTGAACCAAATTTGACTTCTTAATGAAAACCATGTATGTAGGATTTTTGAAATTCAAAACACAAAGATTCCAAAATTTCATTTAAACGGAAAAATCAGTTTTTATAAGTACCACTTAGTGGTGTCACTATTCATCAAAAATTGATGTTTTTCAGAAAAATCCCAAAATTTCACCCTAAGCTATATTTGATATTCCGAATTCAAAAATGAATTATATTTTACAAAATTCAAAACATATAAGTCACATTAATTAATTTAATAATTAATTCCCACTGTCAGAGCAAATAGCGTGTTTTTATGAAACAATAAGTATCAAAAGATTGACACTAGTTTAAGTCTGATTTCAAAGTGAAATTAATTCCAACGACCACTATTGGATTTAATGGTAAAAATATATTCTAATTTCACTTTAAAACCAATTCAAAAGATAATCTAATCATATAAATAAATTATATTAAAAAGTGGTTTTGAATTAAAATACAACATTTTACACTATTCATTAAAAAAATGAACTTTATCGGAAAGATACCAAAAATTTACACAAAGTAAATTTTGATGTCCCGATTCTTAATAAGAGTTTTATTTGGTCCAAAATAATTTTTAAGAGTGAACAAAACTATATTTAATGATGGTTCAACATCAAAAGGTGATAAGTGAACCTTTAGTGAAAACTAGGGCATATACGCCTAAAATTGAATTCTTTCCGTATTTTATGCCTTTATGTAAAAACATTTAAAAACATATATAATCATATTTTAGTTATTTCTATCCATTCCCGCCAATACAATGGCTACATGTTAACTACCATTTAAAATAATATTATTTTATTATTAGAGTGCAACGTAAGATTCCCAAGAAACTCGTTGTTGCGTGTTGGGTACGCCATCGAGCATAGCGTCTCCTTTAAAGTCATATCAATATTTTATTCACAAATATGGATAAATATGAAAATGTCATATTCTTTATTTACCTGGGGTGTTACATCCTTCCCCCTTTTTGTGAATTGCGTCCTCGCAATTTTAAAATTGCGCTTGGAAACATCCTTGAAAGTCCCACATCGGAACAAGAGTCGGTAAAACAATCACTTTAAAATAAAGAAAGATAAGTACAGAGGTCACCCGAGTTAACCCATACTAGGAATCCATGTAGGAAAACATGGACATGGAGGAGAAAACATAGGGTCATGTTCTGATGGAGAGTTATAGAAAACATGTTTAAGAGAAAGTTAACAATAAGAAAATCACAAACTTGTGATGGGTTAAACGGTGTTGGGTTCCCCAGTAGGAAAAGTTAATAGAAAACATTTTTGTTTTAAGTTACTTTTTATTGAGGAATTTATTCATAAGGAAACATAATCACTTATCATGTTGACTTTCAACTTTTACTAGATTCCTTAATAAAACTCATATTTTTTCCAAAAGATGAGTATTTAGGGAGACTTGTTCGCATTAAGAGTACTATAATCAACTTCTAGAGAATCACCTAATCCACAAAAGAAAACTATATACATCCCAGGTATTTAGGCTTTAACCAAAACTAAAACTAGAAAGGTTAGTATAAGGTCAGATAATCCAAAAAAGGATAACCCTTTATAAAAAGAAAATCTATTCTTAATCTCAAAATTTGTCCAACAAAACCCAAAGTTCAACGAGGACCATCCGATAAAAAATTTGTCCATAAAATTCTTCAAAGTAAACCAATATAATATTGAAACCCAAATATTTGAAGGATTTAGTCACATAGTCTTCCAAGTTAAATCGTAACATTTATCTCCAAACAATATCAGTTGCTCCTAAAGTCTCGTATTGAAAAGTAATTTAACCTAATCACATATCCTCCATGATAGGTTAATCATTTTCATAAATAACCCAAAATCAACTTACTCTTAATTCATAAAATCATCTAACTAAAAAGAATCGGTCAAACTAACTAGGGACTTCACGTAGTCCAGTGGTAGGTGATAAATACCAGTCGCACTTTGGTTGTGGGTTCGATTCCCGCAGCTTTGTCCGATGCGACGGGTAGTCACACGGTCTGCGTATTGTCCTTTTTCCAAAACTATGTAATTCTCAAATCATTCCCCAAAAAGGGATAAAATCATCAAAAATGATCATTACATATTTTAACCTCAAGTTTATCTCATGCCTTTCATTTTCCAGCATATCATATAATAACCCATAATTACCTCAAAAGTAAGGATCATATAAACTCTAATGGTTACCTTTATAATTATTACCTGAACTTCCACATGGATTGTTCATCTCTTACATGATGCATTAAAGATCATACCAATGTTCAAGTGGTTGATCATGACTCCTTGATAGTTGGTTTAGAACAACCATGAGTTTCCTCATTGATCCCCCATTTTATCTAGTATCTTAATCATAGAACCACCATAGTTTCCTTCAAACCTGTTGTCTCTTTGGTGCCTGCTAGATCCATCCATTCACTAAAAATGGAAATGTCAGTGTGAGTATATCAACAAAACCATCATGTACAAATGAGGAAGGTAAACACAAAGATACACTTACTCATTCACTTTATCTAAAACTAGGACTCTTTCTGAAATCCTAACCATTATGGTAATGTCACTTATGCTTAAAGAATACCCTAACCTCTAAAGTTATCTAAACCGACCTTTGATACCAACTATAAGGCCCCAGCCTTAAACCTTACTTAATCTTGAGTTATTACAAGATTACACATTGAGGATATTTTCATGTTTAGAGTTTTAGAGAATTAGATCATGAAACTTGCATTACATTCCACATTTAAACAAAGTGGTTACATAAAAGAAAGTATTAATTCTTCCCATCAATGGAAACATATTGAAAATAAAACATGGATTCTTTATTGACACATCCTTGACACTATCATCACATCATGTACCTTTCCCTTGACCTGTGAAAAACATTTCAAAAACTTGGGATTAGCATAAAAAGCTCAGTAAGGGTTATAAAAATATGGAAAGGAAACATGAGTTCATATATACATAAGAATGAAATCATACTTTGACCATAAAACATAGGCACTTTAACATACCTCATCAAACCATTAATAAATCGTAGAAAACATAAGACATAAAGGTAACTTGAGGCATTCATAACATTCTTACGTAGGGAGTAACCCTCTTGGTTACGTTTGGAATACCCATCATAGTATATTCCCTAAATCTCTTCGTAGAAACCTTAACGTTTCACTCCTTCGCGTTACCCAATGCATTGGAGAGCTATATCGGGCTCACCCGCCCTTAGTTTATCACGGAACCACCCGTTTTCATAACAATGCCCAAGAACCATAACATAACCGTATCACATAAAACATGCATAAAGGAAACATAACATTTCCACATTTCAATCACAATATAACATTTTAGTATATTGAAATCATGAATCCATACAAAAAGAAACCATTTCCAAAACCATTTAAAACATTTAATAAGGAGAATTTTGAATCAAGGTGTCTCATACCACCTTGAAGCTTTTAACATTTTAAATCATTAATATCCATATAAATAAATCCTTAAAACCATTTTGAAAACATGGATATTAATAAGAACAAGTCATTAAAACATTTAAAGTGATATTTTGGTCAAAGGGTTTTTACCAAAATTAGAGACACTTGAATACAATAATTGAGGAATAACATTTAATCAGAACTTTATAATATCATGAGAATAAATGGATTCATGATATAATATTCCAAATGACAGTATATACACCATATAAGAGTGAATTGGTGCATAACAACAATGAAGTCTCAATAGGGATGTAAAATGTGATGAAATCCCTTATAAGTAAGGTATCCTTAAATTAAGGATAAATCAATATCAAAATCATGTGTGCCAAAAATAAATACACCCAATATAATAGGATATTAAGTGTAAAACAATAAAAGTTCATTCACACATATTCAAAGGATGACATATTCAATAACTACATTTTGAACCCAAAGAAATCAAAATTGGGTTAAAACGTTCCCTTGGTAAAATTCGACAGCCTAACGGCGTCACTTCAGAAATTCAGAAAATGAGTTGATGAGAGATAAAAAGGGAATCTCATCACTTGGAAATAAAATTTACATCAATCAGGATATATAAGAACATATCCCAACATAATAGTATGTGAATTAAAATACATAACAAATGAAGTCTTTTAAAAAAAAGAGGGTGAAAGGTTCCCTTACCGACTTGGGTAACTTTCGAAAAGTACACCCCATTGAAGAAGTGTCATACAATGAATATGTAAATGCCCATAAATGAAATTATATTAAAAAAGGAGTGTAATAATGGGCAGTACATAAACCACTCAAAGGAAATTGTGGCAAATGTAGCATAAATCTCACGGGTATAAAAGTGAGATGAAAAATCTCTTACGAAAACTTGGCAGCCTAACGGCGCCACTTAAAACTTCCAAAAATGGATTGATGAGATAAAATAGGGTATCTCATAAAATTAAAATAAAATGTACCGAAATAGGAATATAAAATAGCATCCCAATAACAAGAAAGATGAGCTTTAAAAGGAATGACATAAAAGAGTGTTCTTAAAAAGAAAGAGAGGAGTAGGATCCCTTACCTCGGGTCCGACTTGACTCGATCGTTCTTTAACGTCCTGAATAATAAACTTGAGTTAATTTACACTTTCTTAAGAACCTTTTTCATGTTCATTATTCCTTTTATACCATGTTATGAACATCATTTAATCATTTAAGTTAATAATGTTCATTTTGTCGGTATTTGGTTCTTAAGTCAAAAATAGACTTCTTACACTTACATGTTGTTAATTTGGTCAAAGGTTCGTTATATCCACAATTATATTAATGATTTAGATAACATATATTTCATATATATTCATCATATACATGTATTTATAATATTACATCACATTTAGAGGTAAGAAATGAAATGCACCGTTCATGGAGACGGTAAGCCGTACGTACGCATGAACGCTACTTCCATTTCTATTTCGTATTTATGGAATGGAATCATAATGATATAAGAGTATATTATAATTACAGTATAATAACATATATAATATCATTAACTTTATCCTTTACACATCCCACATATGGTATTAACGAATCAAATCACTTTCAGGGGGCGGTAGTCCGCACTTCCTGAAATGAAGATATCGTGTTTACCCATAATGGAAACAATAATGGTATGCCATAAATGAAAAATACAGAAGCTTAAGGAAATAATAAACATATTATATATCATATATAAAAATAGTGACATCATAATGGCCACCTTTGAAGGTGTTAAATGAGTATTGAACAATCATCGTTTCGGGAGGCAGAATTTCACCATCCACGGAAACCGTATGTTATTTAACCATTTGATGTAGTTGTGTGAGAGTGTAGCTCGAATAAATATTATAACAACATCCTAGTATATTGAAGATACTGGTGTTGTTACAAAAGAAGTAAATAAAAAGAGTTTAGGGGGTTGGATAAGCAAAATAAAACAAATGAACATGAGAGAATGAATTACCTTTAAAAGTGTAACTCCTTTTGATATGAGCCTAAAGGCTTCCTTTGAAAGGATTCTGCCCAAAGGGAATCCTCTAGGATGAGGAGAGGTATGTGGAGAGAGTAAATGGGCAGGGGTTGGCCGAGCCAAAGGCTTGAGGAGTGTGTGAAATGAGGTAGATGTGGGGGCCTTTTATAAGAGGAGAGGAGGGGCACTTTTGGAAAGTAAGAAATATTACTTTATTTGAAAATGTGTTTCGGTTTTAAAAGGTTCCACATTGATATAATTCGTGGATAAGGTGATAAGGGTTCTAAATCCACCCATCCAATAAGTTTTGGACATGTGTATGTCATATAGTTTACATTATCTTCTCATTTTATTTAAATCGTTAGATAATGATGTCATCGCTACATCATTATGATGTCATAAATAATTTAATTTATTTAATGTCTAAAAATTATAAAAAATTACTATGATTTAGGAAATACTTTTATCTTTCCAATGACTATTTATAATAAAAAATCCGACTTTTATAACCCCACTTAAAAATTGTTTTAGTAAAACATATCATGTTTGTGTCATTTTTACTTTTACATTAAATAAAAAGTTATTTATGTCATTTCCCAACCAAAGTGGCTCCATGGGGTCCCCAAGTTGACCCATGGCTTGTCTTGGTCGGCCATTACACATCTAATGTGGTTAGGACATGTGTCAAGTTCATTACATATTATTAAAACATTATTTTTACCTTAAACTACACTAATTACCTCTAATCGCGATTAAAAACTTAATGAGTTACTATTCACCAAAAAATTATTTTTATCCCATTGAACCACATTTTACTTCTTAATGAAAACCATTTATGTCGGATTTTTGAAATTCAAAACACAAAGATGTAAAAATTTCATTTAAACGGAAAAATCAGTTTTTATAAGTACCACTTAGTGGTGTCACTATTCATCAAAAATTGATGTTTTTCAGAAAAATCCCCAAATTTCACCCAAAGCTATATTTGATATTCCGAATTCAAAAATGAATTCTATTTTACAAAATTCAAAACATATAAGTCACATTAATTAATTTAATAATTAATTCCCGCTGTCAGAGCAAATAGCGTGTTTTTATGAAACAATAAGTATCAAAAGATTGACACTGGTTTAAGTCTGATTTCAAAGTGAAATTAATTCCAACGACCACTATTGGATTTAATGGTAAAAATATATTCTAATTTCACTTTAAAACCAATTCAAAAGATAATCTAATCATATAAATAAATTATATTAAAAAGAGGTTTTGAATTAAAATACAACATTTTACACTATTCATTAAAAAAAATGAACTTTATCGGAAAGATACCAAAAATTTACACAAAGTAAATTTTGATGTCCCGATTCTTAATAAGAGTTTTATTTGGTCCAAAATAATTTTTAAGAGTGAACAAAACTGTATTTAATGATGGTTCAACATCAAAAGGTGATAAGTGAACCTTTAGTGAAAACTAGGGCATATACGCCTAAAATTGAATTCTTTCCGTATTTTATGCCTTTATGTAAAAACATTTAAAAACATATATAATCATATTTTAGTTATTTCTATCCATTCCCGCCAATACAATGGCTACATGTTAACTACCATTTAAAATAATATTATTTTATTATTAGAGTGCAACGTAAGATTCCCAAGAAACTCGTTGTTGCGTGTTGGGTACGCCATCGAGCATAGCGTCTCCTTTAAAGTCATATCAATATTTTATTCACAAATATGGATAAATATGAAAATGTCATATTCTTTATTTACCTGGGGTGTTACATTATGTGTGGATTACCAATACTTGACTCAGGTAACCATGAGGAATAAGTATCCACTGATGAGGATCTATTACCTATTTGATTAGTAGAGATGGGTGAGATGGTTCTTGAAGATTGAACTCAGATCAAGTTATCACCATCTATGAGTACATGTTGAGGATATACTGAAGATGGCATTCCTATATCATGAATATCACTATGAGTACTTACTAATGCAATTCGGTGTGAAGAACAAAAATGTTCATGGGACTAATGAACTATATATTTCAGCCTTTCTTAGACCGGTTTGTGGTGGTCCTTGTAAATGGATTCCTAGTGTATTCGGCATTTGAGGATGAGCACTTGAGACACCTGAGGGTGGTCCTGGACACATCATAGAGCACCATCTTTATAGGAAACTCTAAAAATATTTGTTTTAGATTATAGTTGTCCGCTATCTAGAAAATATCATCTCATATGATATATTATTAGGGGACCCATCGAAGGTTGATGTAGTTCTTTCTTGGGAGCCACCCAAGGGTGTTTTCAAGGTGTATATTTTCATTCAGTTGGTAGGGTACTATCATAGGTTTGCACCCAATTTATTCAGAGTGGTAGAACCCTTGAAAACCTTGACCTAAGAGAGAAATCATTTTATGTTGAAGAAAATATTACAAAAGTGATTTCAGGAGCAGAGGAATAGGTTTAAAATCCCTCCCATATTGAGATTTACCAAGTTGGGTGTCGAGTATATAGTGTTCTGTGATGCATCTGGAACCAAATTTGGTTGTGTTCAGATACAGAGGCAAGAAATTATTTCTTATAGTTCCTGTCAGTTGAGACCACATTATCAAAACTACGTGACTCATTATCTTGAGTTAGTATCATTAGTATTCTCACTAAATATGTGGAGACACTACCTGATGGGTGATTAGTTTATCATTTACTCTGACCATAATAGTCTTAATTATATCTTTTCACATAAGGATCCTAACTTGATATGGAGGTGATATAAAGAGATCCTCTAGGACTATGACTTCAAGATTTTATATACTCTTTGTAAGGGGAACATGGTGGTATATTATCTTAGTAGTGTGTATTATTCTCAGTTGTTGGCTGAGGTGTTGAAGTAATTAGCCTCCTTGCAGTTTTCCTTTGAGTACAGGGATGGTTCTTCATATATTCATTCTATGGTTGTTAACCCATCATTTTATATCATATAAGGGATACTTAATGTATAGGTACTGATTATGATACCTTAAGTACTCAGATTTTCATTGGACATGCTCATGATGGATATTTTGAAGGTGGGAAGCATGTTATCCTTTTCAGAGGATGAATGATGGTACCTTTGACATTGTAGGAGGAGGTGATTCAAGTGTTTCATACATCTATTTTGGTGGTATATCCAGGTGTGTAAAAATGTACCAGGACCTCTGACATCAGTTTTCGTGGCTAGGAATGAAGAATGGAGTTGTATAGTTTGTCTCTCGGTGTCTCACTTATTAGAAGGTGAAGGCATATCACCACGTTTCAGTGGGTTTATCTCAAACCCTTGAGGCAATAGAGTGGAGGTGGGATAATATTTCCATGGAATTCATGACACTATTACCATGTACATCCAGAGTAAATGATTCCATCTAGGTGATCATAGACCGAATCACCAAGTCATCCCACTTCCCAGATATTTGAGATCATAGTTCATTAGAGAGCTTGGGATGCCTCTACATGCAAGAGATAGTCTAACTACATGGATACCCCTTGATGATCATCTTTGACCATGATGCTCACTTCACATCTCAGTTATAAAGAGGATTACAGGAGTCCTTTGGGACTAAGTTATGCTTGAGAATGGAATATAATCCCTAGAATAACATCCAAATAGATCAGACCATTCATGACTTGGAGAAAATGATGGGGGCTTGCATGTAGGAATTTGGTCATAGTTGGGAGGATCACCTACCCTTGGTGAAGTTTTCATACAACAATAGCTACCATTCAACCATTTGTATTAAACCTATGTATTCTTGAGTCTCATATTGAAATTTATTGAGGATATTTGAGTGCAATGGGATGTTATATATCAGATTCATTGGTCCCTTCTAGAAACTATGTAGAGTAGGTGAGTTGTTGTACCACTTAGCTCAACTGCCACAGTTGTACTAGGTACATGACATCTTCTATGAGTTGTAACTGACGAGGTATGTGCATGAATCGTCGCACATTATCAACTGGGGTGATTTGAACACCAAGTATGAAGCTACCTTTATAGAGTATCTGGTGTAGATCAAGGATTGGTAGGAGAGGATCCTTTATGGGTGATCGATTCCCCTTGTGTGTGACTGGTGGCAGCATGAGAATCTTCAGGAGAGAACTTTGAAGTGGGAGACCCAGATGTGAGCCTAGTACCCTCATCTTTTTTGTGTAGATTTCTCTCTTTTATAGACAAAAATCCCTAAGGTGGGGATAATTTATTGACTTGTATTTTTTATTTTTTATTTTTTGATATCAAACAGATTATTTTTTATACCAGGTGCTGATATGGTGTATGATTTTGAGGCCCGGTGTGCCTAGAATAAATGTTTCAAATATATTAAATATTTTAAATAGAATGTGTGCACATTTTTCTGAAAATGTAGAATAACTCATGAATAGGAGTCTTGAATTAGAAATATAAGGCCATCATTGAGTTCATAATGTGGGTTTTACCCTATTAGTGGCATTATCTTTGTCAAGAACGGACCGTTTTTTAAAAATTCATCACAGATGTAAAAAAATAAAAAAAATTAATAAAAAAATTGATTTTTTTTATTTTGACACATCAATTATTTTCTCTATTAAATATATGGATATAAAACTTCCTCAGGTTTTGATGCTCAAAACTTTAATATTCATAATACCATTGGAGAGATTTCTTAGAAAACGATGATGGATCGGGATCAAATCATTGATCGTTGCTCCAATGGATTTGAAGGATATCATCAACGATAGAAATGTAGAACCATTATCTATCAATGATCGATCCAAAATCTAGGTAGGATGTTTTTTCTGTGATTTCCATCCTATTTATTAATCCCATATAAACGCATATCAATTCCATGAATAGAATTGATATGTACATCATCAGTAGAATTAAACTGATGGAATTATTATTTTTGTCTATTGTTTATTTATTCCTATCAGTTCATATTCTTTTATAAAAATAGATAAAGTATAGACAAAAAACAATTGAGGTTTTTTTATCATGTTTATTGGATTGTAGTTTTATCCCCTATTTTATTCATTCTGTCATTTTTGGTACTTCCTTGTCCAATGGTTCAACCAATACCTGGTTCCCGGTCATTGCGAAACCACTCTTCGATGCAACGAAGTGAAACCAACAGTATGAAACATGATGTTAGTTTTTATTTGAGAATCAATGATGAAGATGGGTGAATCAAGGGAGAAAAATATAAAATCATGTGTTCTTTATTCTTCCTGAAGTGATGCATGACATGGCTATGAATGGTATGACCCAACAACTCTCGAGTGGATTCGGACGCCAAAATCTAGAGATCTTGTTACTAGAGGCCCTGAAGAACCCATATCTATAGGTTTCAGCAAGGTAGGAGGATCTGGAGAAGTACAAGATGGAATGAAAGAGATCCATGAGGATTTAAAAATTCTCAATCAACATGGTGTGTATTTCATGTTTAAACATTGTGTGGAAAACTTGACATCGGTGCTAGGGTTTCAGCTGAAGTAAAATATCTCACACCATGTGACTTGGTCAAATGCCTTGTGACCCATCCATTATGGCTTGGTGTGTACTTCATGAATTAAATGGACAGGGGGAAAATCACACATCTAGTGGAACACTGTGCATTTATACACAGACATGGCTAGGTGTACTCAGGCCAGTACATGGTCATGGCCACCATACACTGACATAGATAGGTGACATAGGTAGGATTTCATGTGTCTTTACACACCATGTACTTCTTCTACACACCATGTATGTTGGGACTTACTTTTCATGTGAGGCTTCTCCACATATGAAGTTTTGGGGATAGATAGAAACATTGTGTACCCCATGGTACATGCCATGAACCCCCTTTGAGAGTGTTTGTAGCTCTTCATTTTCTTATTTTGGAACAGTCTAGGATAATCATGTTCCATTGGTCCATTTCCTCAAGGGTACAATGCGATATTACATCCACATCAAAAGATTGTGATCCCCTCTAGAGGTCGAGTCTCAGATAGAGTTGTGGTGTCCCTCTGTGAGACTAGAGTGAGGTCCTCTATCAACTTTATTCCCTAGGTGGTGTTTGTTGAATAGGTGTGACCTCCTTGAGAAGGGCATTGATCCTTCATCTAGAAGACTGAATCATTATGGTTTTTGGTATCATTGGAATATGATCCCCTATGTAGCAGGTTTATCTAGATTGGGTTAGGGGTGTCCCCCAATGGTTCTAGGCATGGCCCCCTATTTGAGTATTAGGGACTTCTTAGGGTAGTGAGTTTTCTTGGGTGGGGCCCAGTGACCCAGACCTCTTCGTCTATTGTCTCTAATGATAGCATGACTTGTGGATCGGATTCTCCCAGAACAAGCATTGATTTGAGCATAATCATGTGGATGGAAGTTGGTTTTGACCACCTGGTGGCCTGATGTCTTTCTTGACTATATCTAGGTGTTTCTATTATAATTTGATTTTGATATCTTGTATTGAGCTGACTACACTTGGTGCATCATGTTTAGTGTTTTTTGGGTTTCCTACTGTGTATTTTTATACTCACCTCTACGTGGGATTTTCATGAATATGTCCTATATTATGCAGATGATGACCCTTTTGATGGTGTCTGGGGAGGACAGGGAGTGGGTGGAGCATATATGTATCTTGTCATACTAAGTTTTTTTACTAAGACCTTGCATTTTACTTTATTACTCTCCCTTGGATAAGGTCAGACTCCTTATAGTTTTTTGTTTGGCTTGTATTTGTCCCCTTTTTTTATTTTAATAATTTACTATTGTACTCTGTTGTGGGATCTCAAATGTATGCATGCATTGTTTCCATTTATTTTACATTTCATCATTTTTTGGTCTTAGAGATGTCTATGTGTGTAGGAACTTTAGGCTAATTCCTATTATTTTTGGGATATTCCTACTCGGCACTGGTTTCCATAACCTGGCCTATTGAAGGTACGCTTGGGGTAATCACAGGTCAGACCTTGGTGGGTTGGGTCATGAAAATTTTTAGTAGAACTAGAAATCTAAATAGGAGGGTGAATTGAGTTTACAATGAAATTTATATTTGAAATAAAAAAAATTAAATTCAAAAATTTATTAAAATCCCCCAGTTAACAAAAAATTAGAATTACATAATTTTATCTTGAAATGCCTGGATCGGTTGTGATCACTGAGAGGGGAGGGGTGAATCAGTGATAACTTTTTCTTTTTATGAATTGTTCTCTTTCGATTATCAATTCAACCTCTGCAGCTGGTTAAAGCCTAGATCTACTCTTTTAGTGGTGCAGTAATAATGAGAGCACAGAACACAGAGATTTACAAGGTTCGGTACAAAGACCTACTCCTTGCCGTGTTGGTTATACCCCCCAACACGGATTCTTCACTATGCCAAACGATGATTACACAGTAATTGGTTATACCCCCCAATTACAAGTTGGTTAAACCCCCCAACTCCACAGCATCATCTTCATCATGGCTCCACTTCACTTCTTCAAAGGTGTTGTTCAGAACTTCAAGTAGCTTCAACAGTCTTCAAAAGATCTCGTTGGTCTTTCTCACCAAAAACCAATCACTTAGAATGACCAGTTCTTTTGCATTCACACACTTAAGTGTGTACTCCTCTTCTTCTTATGTTTTGTCACTCTTCTTCACTTGTGCACACATACACAACTCATTTTGAATGTACTCAACTGGGTACAAGCCGAACCTCGGCCTCTTCCTTTCTTTGCACACTCACAAGCCTCGGGCTCTTCACTTCACACACACTCAAGGTGTGTTCTTTTAGTTTGTTCTTCGAAGTGTGCACACACAAGGCTCGGCCTTCTTCATATACTTAGACACACACACACAACTTAGGTGTGGTCTTCTTGTTTTGCACATACACTACCCGTAGGTGTGTCTTTGGCCTTCACTCCACTTCTTGCACACACAAGGCACTATGCCTCGGGTCTTCTTGCTTCTATTCCACCTGAATGCCAAAGGAGGCGCGCAAGGGTCTGCTTGAGCCGCGGCCAACTTCTTCTCCAACAGCTGCACAAGGTATGAGTCGCAGCCTCTCTTCCTCAACACTACCGCGCAAGCCTCAACAAAGGACAAGGCGCGCAGGTCTCAACAAACCTCGAGGGCGCGCAAGGTGCTTGCGGCCTCGGGTACTTCCTGTCGCGCAAAGGATAGCGCGCAGGGGGTCACTTTTGGGCCTCGGGTGGCACCGAGAACAACAGCCGCGCAAGGTAGTTGCGCGGTGGCTCTTTCTTCGCGAGGCAGAAGGCTCTCGCGGATCACAAATTTTTCAGCAAACTTCCAGAGGTCTCGGCCTCTCTTTTTATAGGCAGAGGAATCCTCAAAACATCCGCGGGATATAAATCTTGATCCACCGAGATTTTCGGTTCTTTGAAAACTTCAAACGCGGACTGAGAATCTCGTTCTTTCTCTCTGCACAACGCGGACTTCTTCTCCTTCTCCTTTATCCACGTGCATGCATTTTAAAACGCATGCAAGCCTCTGTTTAGGCTCATGCATGCAAAGCATGCTCTCCACGTGGCCTCGGCATTATATTTTGCCTCGGCCGAATCTCGAAATCTCTCTCGATGCATGTATGCAACAGTTTAATGCATGATCGTGTTCGTAGAGGCCAGACGATCACAATGGAGGCTTCGGCTCGATCAGCGGTGGCCGGGAACTCAAATTCTGTCGTCGGGAGGCTCTGGTTCATGCGGCGGCTCGCGGGAGGCTTCGACTCGAGCTCGAGGTGGAAGACGAGCCACGGCCGTCGGATCGATGATTTGGACGGTCGCGATCAGGATGGGCCGCGGCGGATTAGATGGGCGGCCGAGATCTGGCGCGCGATTGATCGTGCGGCCAGGATCGCTCCCGGGTGAAAATTCCGCGTCCCACATCGAAACGGGGCGCGGTTTTCACGCGGCTTATCAATATGCCGCTGCCGCTCAACTCCCAGTTGTACTTCTCCCTCCACGGTGCCGCCCCGCACCGTGTTCTCCCTGCGGGCGCGCTCTGCGCCCACTCTCTGCTCCTGCGGGCGCGCTCCTAGTGCCCACTATGCACACACCGGGTGCGCGGGCTTCACCACCGCGTGCCCTGCGCTCCTCCGGGCGTGCCCCAGGCGCCCATGCGGTGTCCTACGGGTGCGCCCTTGCCTCAAGGATGCTGCCCTGTCCTTGAGGGTTCCCCATGGGCGTGGTGACCTTGAGTCCCACATGTGCCTTGGGTGATGACCCTCGGCTGGCCTCCTTGGTGGCCTATTTTTTTGCAACAAAAACACTAAGTACTTTGTTAAACAAAGTGACCAAGTGTAACATGCCAAGTGCCACATGTTAGCCATCCTCCCTTATTCATATCTTCTCTTCTTCTTCAGAATTCCTCCATTCTTCTTAAACAAATAATCTTCACTTAGGAGTGAAATTCCTGAAGGGTCTTCCTTCAACCAATGCTCCTGAATCAAATAATTCTTCAATGTTCTTCATTGATCTAATCAGAGATCAAATTGGATCTTCTTCCAATTCACATGCACTAAGAGTTAGTACATGGACTCTATTAAAGCACATCATCCACTTAGTAGTTGTGGATGGATCTTCTTCAACTCCTCATGCATTGTCACTACAATGCATGGTCTTCTATCATTGTACATGGACTCTATTAAAGCACATCATCCACTTAGTAGTTGTGGATGGATCTTCTTCAACTCCTCATGCATTGTCACTACAATGCATGGTCTTCTATCATTGTTGTGACTTTGTATCATCAGGATACAAGTTCTATGAACTTAAAGATCAGCTCAACAATCGTCAGATGTAATGCTTCTGTAATCATCAATCTTCAAGATGTACTTCATCAGATGGCACACCATGACAAGTTATTGACAACAAATGCAATTACTTCACTTGGGCACAACAATCTCCCCCTTTGTATTTGGTTGTCAATACTCCGAAGCACACTGAGAGAATGTCGTGTGCCTGATGATTTCTCCCCCTTATTGGCCAACAAATGCAAAGGGATGAATAAAAGCCATACTCATAGTATAGAGCTTCTAGAACCTGCACATCTTCAACTACCAATGCTCCCCCTCAGGGGATGCACTCATCTCCTTCAATTCCCTGCATGTAAGTACAAGAATACAAAAATTTAGGGAATAAGGAGGGACCTTCTTCTTCCTCAAGTTAGAGGAGAAGGCTGAACATGATGATTCAGCCTTAGCTCAACTGCTTCAGCCACTGTGTGAGGTTCAACTTGAGAAACCAGTGCAGTCTGATCTTCCAATCTCAACATTCTTCTAGTTATTACTGAGGAGTGTGGGTCACCCAGGACATTTTCTGTGTCAGTATGTTTCTTCAATTGGTTGTATGTCCTTCCACTTTTATTACCTTCCTCTTCATCACTGGTGTATTCAGATTTGACCTCAATTTGAAATAGGTTTCCAGTGGTTCTTCTTCCTTGAGTGATGATCTGTCCATCCTTCGAGCTCTTGATGATGCATGAATCTTTATTGAACAGTACTTCATGACCATCATCACATAACTGCCTTACACTCAGCAGGTTTTGTTTCAATCCTTCGACAAATAACACATCATTGGATTTTAGATTTTTTGTTTCAACCAGTGCCTTTCCAACTCCCTTGATTTTTAGAGAACAATTATTTCCAACCACCACAGTTCCTCCTTCATGACTTTTTATGTTGTTTAGAATTTTTATATCACCAGTCATGTGTGATGAGCATCCACTATCAAGAATCCATGACTTGGTTCTGCTGCTGGCTTTTGGAGCAACTTCAGCAAAGCATGTGATTTCTTCATTGGTTTCCTGAATGCCTTTCCCTTTCATGTCTTTGACTTTTTGTTCGGGAAGAGTAGTCATACATTTATCAGCTCTATGACCTTGTTGGTCACATCTTCCACAAGCTTCACTTAGGCAGTCAAATGTGTTCTGAATTGGAGGTTTTGATACTTTCTGCACAACACTCTGGGTTTCAGGATGTCTCCCCCTTGACTCATGCCTCATTATTGGAAGAGACATGTTATACCAGCATGCATAGGCCTTATGACCAAACACACCACAACACCAGCAGTAGCCTCTAAACTTTGACCTTTTCCGTTGATAAGAGTCATGTTGTAATTTCCTGTCCAAGATTTGAGTAGTCCTTCCTGAGGATTTCCTTTCTTACATTGAAGACGATTTTACACAGGTTGGTTCATGCCATGTTTGTCTCAATTTTATCTTTGAACCTGCATTGTTAGGAATAACAGATGTATTTAGAGATTTACTTAGTGGCAAATTGACCTGCCTCTGAGCACCAGCATAAGATGATTCTGCCTTGACCTCAACAGCCTTGTTGAAGTCTTCTCTCATCTTTGTCAAGCTATTCTGTGCTTCAATCCACTTAGAATGTGTCACTGATTTCTCTTCTTCTTTGAGGTGAAGTTTCTCCTCAAGATCTTTTGCTATCTTGTCCAGCTCAGCTACCTTCAGTTTGTGTCTCTTGATTTCATCAATGTACATTATCTCTTTCTTCATACATTCTTCCAACTCCTCAGTCATCCTTTTGGTTTCCTTTTGTAACAATCTCTTCTCTTTCTTGAGTTTAGTGTTCTGTTCAAGGCAAGCCACTAGTTCATCTTTCAACATGTGTTCGAGCTCTGTTCGTTCATTTTCATCATCTTCACTGCTGCATGTGTCAAACCCTTTTTCCACATGAGCCATAAAATTCGTTTCTTCTTCTGATTGACTGGCTGAAGTGAAGTCTGATTCTTCCTCTCTGCTAACATAGCTTCTTCTTTCACCTGGAACAAACCTTTTCTTTCTTGCACCAGATCGGTTTCTTTCTCTTGGGTATCTACTCCATTTCTTATTTTGTGACTTATCTTCTTCAACTTCTGGAGCACTAGATCTTTTCTCGGGACAGTTAGTAGCAAAGTGTCCGATGTTATTGCAATTGAAACACCTCGATGGTAATTTCCCTTTTCCCCTGAATTTAGTTTTTCCAAACCATTTAGATAATAGAGAAATAACCTTGTTGAGATCTTCATCCTTTTCTTCATTGTTCGACTCATTTGATCCTAAGACTTCGTCATCTCTTATCTTGAGTTGTCTCATGGCCTCGAAAGCTATCTCATCCTTGATCTTCTTTTTGAATACTGGAATCTTCCTCATTTCATATGTAATGAGAGTGTTGTGAAGTTCATCAAGAGAGAGATCATCTCTGTCTTCTAGTGCGGAGACTTTGGGATCAAACCTGTCAGGAAAGTTTCTCATTAGTTTTTTAACAATAGTTGAGTCCTCCAACTTTTCTCCAAAGCCTCGAATGTTGCTGACAATTTCATTGACTCTTGTGAAATAATCGTCAATATTTTCTTCTTCTCCCATCTTAATATCTTCAAACCGACTTCTCCAAATTTGTAATTTAGCTTCCTTGACTTTCATGTTGCCTTCATAACTGCTCTCCAATTTGTCCAAAATTTCTTTGGCATTCTTGAGTCCCATGACTTTTGTGTATACCTTTTCTGAGAGTGACATAAGAATGGAATTTTGAGCTTTACCATCAACTTCCATATTTCTTTTCTCAGTAGGTGACATAGCAGCTTCATCAGCATGAGGAGGGAATCCAAATAAGGCTGCATTTCTAACTTCAAGGCCGAGAGATAGAAGGTAGGGTAACATTCGATTCTTCCAGCTGTGGTAATTCTTTCCATCGAATGTAGGAAAACCCCTACTATTAACAGAATTCAGATTTTCCATCTTCTCAGAAGTAGATCCTTACAGAGGCAACCTCCCTCTGATACCACTTGAAATGTCTGGATCGGTTGTGATCACTGAGAGGGGAGGGGTGAATCAGTGATAACTTTTTCTTTTTATGAATTGTTCTCTTTCGATTATCAATTCAACCTCTGCAGCTGGTTAAAGCCTAGATCTACTCTTTTAGTGGTGCAGTAATAATGAGAGCACAGAACACAGATATTTACAAGGTTCGGTACAAAGACCTACTCCTTGCCGTGTTGGTTATACCCCCCAACACGGATTCTTCACTATGCCAAATGATGATTACACAGTAATTGGTTATACCCCCCAATTACAAGTTGGTTAAACCCCCCAACTCCACAGCATCATCTTCATCATGGCTCCACTTCACTTCTTCAAAGGTGTTGTTCAGAACTTCAAGTAGCTTCAACAGTCTTCAAAAGATCTCGTTGGTCTTGCTCACCAAAAACCAATCACTTAGAATGACCAGTTCTTTTGCATTCACACACTTAAGTGTGTACTCCTCTTCTTCTTATGTTTTGTCACTCTTCTTCACTTGTGCACACATACACAACTCATTTTGAATGTACTCAACTGGGTACAAGCCGAACCTCGGCCTCTTCCTTTCTTTGCACACTCACAAGCCTCGGGCTCTTCACTTCACACACACTCAAGGTGTGTTCTTTTAGTTTGTTCCTCGAAGTGTGCACACACAAGGCTCGGCCTTATTCATATACTTAGACACACACACACAACTTAGGTGTGGTCTTCTTGTTTTGCACATACACTACCCGTAGGTGTGTCTTTGGCCTTCACTCCACTTCTTGCACACACAAGGCACTATGCCTCGGGTCTTCTTGCTTCTATTCCACCTGAATGCCAAAGGAGGCGCGCAAGGGTCTGCTTGAGCCGCGGCCAACTTCTTCTCCAACAGCTGCACAAGGTATGAGCCGCAGCCTCTCTTCCTCAACATTGCCGCGCAAGCCTCAACAAAGGACAAGGCCTGCAGGTCTCAACAAACCTCGAGGGAGCGCAAGGTGCTTGCGGCCTCGGGTACTTCCTGTCGCGCAAAGGATAGCGCGCAGGGGGTCACTTTCGGGCCTCGGGTGGCACCGAGAACAACAGCCGTGCAAGGTAGTTGCGCGGTGGCTCTTTCTTCGCGAGGCAGAAGGCTCTCGCGGATCACAAATTTTTCAGCAAACTTCCAGAGGTCTCGGCCTCTCTTTTTATAGGCAAAGGAATCCTCAAAACATCCGCGGGATATAAATCTTGATCCACCGAGATTTTCGGTTCTTTGAAAACTTCAAACGCGGGCCGAGAATCTCGTTCTTTCTCTCTGCACAACGCGGACTTCTTCTCCTTCTCCTTTATCCACGTGCATGCATTTTAAAACGCATGCAAGCCTCTGTTTAGGCTCATGCATGCAAAGCATGCTCTCCACGTGGCCTCGGCATTATATTTTGCCTCGGCCGAATCTCGAAATCTCTCTCGATGCATGTATGCAACAGTTTAATGCATGATCGTGTTCGTAGAGGCCAGACGATCACAATGGAGGCTTCGGCTCGATCAGCGGTGGTCAGGAACTCAAATTCTGTCGTCGGGAGGCTCTGGTTCATGCGGCGGCTCGCGGGAGGCTTCGACTCGAGCTCGAGGTGGAAGACGAGCCACGGCCGTCGGATCGATGATTTGGACGGTCGCGATCAGGATGGGCCGCGGCGGATTAGATGGGCGGCCGAGATCTGGCGCGCGATTGATCGTGCGGCCAGGATCGCTCCCGGGTGAAAATTACGCGTCCCACATCGAAACGGGGCGCGGTTTTCACGCGGCTTATCAATATGCCGCTGCCGCTCAACTCCCAGTTGTACTTCTCCCTCCACGGTGCCGCCCCGCACCGTGTTCTCCCTGCGGGCGCGCTCTGCGCCCACTCTCTGCTCCTGCGGGCGCGCTCCTAGCGCCCACTATGCACACACCGGGTGCGCGGGCTTCACCACCGTGTGCCCTGCGCTCCTCCGGGCGTGCCCCAGGCGCCCATGCGGTGTCCTACGGGTGCGCCCTTACCTCAAGGATGCTGCCCTGGCCTTGAGGGTTCCCCATGGGCGTGGTGACCTTGAGTCCCACATGTGCCTTGGGTGATGACCCTCGGCTGGCCTCCTTGGTGGCCTATTTTTTTGCAACAAAAACACTAAGTACTTTGTTAAACAAAGTGACCAAGTGTAACATGCCAAGTGCCACATGTTAGCCATCCTCCCTTATTCATATCTTCTCTTCTTCTTCAGAATTCCTCCATTCTTCTTAAACAAATAATCTTCACTTAGGAGTGAAATTCCTGAAGGGTCTTCCTTCAACCAATGCTCCTGAATCAAATAATTCTTCAATGTTCTTCATTGATCTAATCAGAGATCAAATTGGATCTTCTTCCAATTCACATGCACTAAGAGTTAGTACATGGACTCTATTAAAGCACATCATCCACTTAGTAGTTGTGGATGGATCTTCTTCAACTCCTCATGCATTGTCACTACAATGCATGGTCTTCTATCATTGTACATGGACTCTATTAAAGCACATCATCCACTTAGTAGTTGTGGATGGATCTTCTTCAACTCCTCATGCATTGTCACTACAATGCATGGTCTTCTATCATTTTTGTGGCTTTGTATCATCAGGATACAAGTTCTATGAACTTATAGATCAGCTCAACAATCGTCAGATGTAATGCTTCTGTAATCATCAATCTTCAAGATGTACTTCATCAGATGGCACACCATGACAAGTTATTGACAACAAATGCAATTACTTCACTTGGGCACAACATATCTGTTGGAAATATTCTTAGAAACTCAATCACAGCTCAGTTAAAATACTTTAGAAAATATTTTAACTTCAAAAACTAATATACACATGTCAAACATAGTATATAAAGCACTATATTAAGTTAACTATCAGAGTAATGTTTTGTTTATAAGTTTAGAAATATGAAACAAGTTTTATTTAGGAACATAGAAAAAAAATAGATAAAAAGCAGTAAATATGGTACATAAACTATTGAAAAGTGGAAATTAAAAAGGGATTTGGTCTCAAGATGAGACTTAATCCCCAAAAATTAGAAATAACCTGCTACCAAATAGTTTATTATAAAATAAACTGATCCACAACATGTATCATGTTTTACAATCAATAGCTCATAATGATGTTCAAGAACATATCCTCTTACATAGTTCTTCATGGGATAAAGCAATATACCAGGTCACATTAGACCTATGCCACATTTTTTCATGGGAATGAAAATGAAGTATTTAGGATACAATCAAGTACACTATAGTTCATCATAAGAGACTATTTTTTTAAAAATAAATAGTGTAAAATAAAAAAATCTTGAAAAATCATAAATAGGAAGATCAAGAGATTTGGGATAGGAAATGTGGTGTAGCTCGATCTGAATAGATTTTTCTTTCTAGAGTCCTTGATTTTTTCATTAAAATTGCCTTAGAAAAGTTTCACAAAAGGTTTTGGAAAATAGAGTGTCGTAGAGTCTTCTCTATAGCATAGTTTCACATGTAGGATACTCAGTTATTCAAAATAAGAGCACATATACCCCATCCCTTTTTACACATGAACGGATTTTCTTCTTAAAGAGATATTCATCAGAAGTAGTTGTTAAGGAATAGTCAATGTAATATCAAATTCATCGATGCTTCAATTAATATTTCCAAAACAATTCATTGGAGATTTGAAATGATCCACTACTATATTAGACCTGGAAAGTTGTATTCACTTAAAATGTGGTTAGTTGGATTGGTAAATTGACACCACTGGTTAGAATGGTCAGTTGATGTGGTAGGTTTTCATGGTTTGTTCATTAAATCATATAGTCAGTTCATTTTCTCATGTGATAGGTTCATGACCTCATGTGGTAAGACATTTATTTTTAAGGTCACTACAATAATATAGACATTCAGTATATTTCATTATAAAGAATTATGCATAACTTGGAATGGTAAATTGATTTCTTCATTGGGTATGTAGATCTATATCTCATGGTAGTTTGATTATACATGTGTTGAGGTGATTCTTAATGTATGATAAGTTCAGATTCAATTAGTGGTCATTTTATGTCTTAGGAAAAAATTTCTCATCTCACTCATGATAAGTAGTTTTTTCATGAGGTCAACTAGTGTACAATGTGTGGTAGGTTCCATTGGGTTAGATGATCTTCATAGTTTGTTCAAAATCTTCATACATTAATTACACCACTCATACAATAAGGTTAGCATAGAAATTACAGACTTAGCCATTTTTTGAAAAAAAATCTATTAATCCATTTTCTAATTAGAAAACATGAAATTCATTAATAACTATATATACATGATGTGGGATAATTAAAATAAGGTGGATATGGTCTAATCCAACATATAGATCTTGACTCATCCAATGGTCAAGATTGATTCTCACCAAAAATAAATATTTACTGATTCTTATTGAAAGTTTTAATTATAAACTTTTTTAGAGATACATATTGTGTATTAAATTAAACATGTTCTCACAAATTAAAATTCAAAAGAAGATTTGTATGTGAAATAAAATAACAACCAACAAATCATATGATAGGGAAAGGGATGGGAGAAAATTAAATATCTCTAGAAATTATCTTCCCTAGTTACAGTTTGATATTATTATATATAATATGGTTTTAGAATTAGTTTGAAAAATTAAATCCCTATTTTTTGTTTAATTTAGTAATATAAGGAAATAAATTTATTTGAAACTAATCTAAACAAAAAAACTCCCCAATAATAAGAGAGTTAATTATTAATTTAAAATTTTCAAATAAATGAAACTTAGAGATATAACAATACATATTTTCATGAAGTAAATTCTAAAAAACTAAAGATTGCTAGGTATCAAATATTTAAATTCATTTTTCAGAGCACATTGACTTAATCCAATTAGAAATAAAATTTAGGGAATACATACCCACTTGGGTCCATAAGTATATGAAAATAAAACTATACCACCCAAATCTTATTAGTTATCCAATGCTAGAGATATGAAAGCTCCTTTGAAATATATTCTTTGGGTTTTTCGAAATACTAAACCCTTTTTAAAGAACACTGCCTTCTCAAATGTCCACCTCATTAACACATAGTATAATAAGGGGAAATAATTTTCAAAAAATAGTTATATTGATTATTTCTTCTTCAAATTAACTTATGTATAAGCACAAAATTAATTCTATTTGGCCTAAATTGTTTAAATATCTTCTAAAAATATTTTATCCCAATTTTAAATATCATCAATAAGTTCATCAATATTACATTCACTAACTTGTGTCTCAAAACATTATCCTTATCTTCAAATGATTTCAAAAAAGTGGTTTTAGTACTTAATGTGGAATTTAGATCATAAATTGATTACTTATATTCTCCCAAATAATTAGTGATTTTACACTTCTCTTTATTAAATTTAGAAATTTTAGTATCCTTAATATTAAATTCAGAGATAATATTCAACACCCTATATTTTGAAAAAGATATACTCTTTCCCTTCTTCCCTGATTTTAGCTTAACAACCTTAGTTTTCAACCTTTTCAACTCAGATGTCAGATCAAAATTTTCATTCTTCACCTTATCTAACTTATTCTCATATTTAATACGATCTGTATTTCTCTTAGAAATATAATATTTATATCTAGTGTGTATTTTGAATAAACTTCTATTTATATCAAAAATTTAATCAATATATTCCTCCATGTTAGTTTTTTTTATAAATTAATTATGCATCATCATTAGATTCACTATTTGATGGAAAATATAGCTATAAAGAAAAGTTTAATAGGCTATCATCTTTCCCATAAGTTATGTTTAATTTATTATGGAATATTTGGGAACATTAGAGTAAAATTAATTAATTATATAATTATTATTACTATCACATAATGAATTATTTAATTATGGATCTAACATACCTCTATGTGTTATTGGTAGCTTTGAAATATATCCTTTAATTTATTTTAGAATGTACTCTAGTTTTCTTATCTTTTCTTTTGATTCATGGAAAATTAAATCAAATGTGTCTGTGTTTTTTCATTTTTAAAATTTTTCTCAAATGAATCCTTTTTATCAACAATATATTTTCTAAAATTTATTTTATTTTTTTAATCTCTATAATTTATTCATTAATTAAGAATTCCCAATATCTTCTTATAATATTGAAATTATTTTCCTTTTGTATGTTCACGAAAAATATCATCCAAAAAAATTTTAGAATATTTTTTTGAATCACTTGGAACAAGAAATTTGTCTATAGAATTTAATATTCTAGAAGTTTAAGTGAAAGTAACACTATTATTTTTCCTCTCTTTATAGAATACTTTTTTATTCTACCCTCATTCTATATTTTAGTTTCAATAATATCATCCAAACTCATCTTATTAATATATTTAGTATCATAAATTATTTTCTATTTAGATTCATATTCCATAGGTAAAATATCACTAATATTTTCAACTAGATAATCATATTATATTTATTTCCCAATAAGTTACTAAAAAAAATTTCTATAGAAATAAGACATTGATGATTTTAGGAAATGGTTTTTCTAGATAATAATTTTAAACATTGATAGTCATCTTAGATCATATCTCATTTAGTTTCAAGAACCTTTTAGGCATGTTCCAAATACCATTATTTTTCTAACAAGATCATACTTGACTGTAGATATTTCTATGAACAGAACATAAAAGATTATTTATAACAAGGAAAATGAGTTGGAACTCTATCTGTTCTTCTTGATTTAGTCCAAAAATATCTTTCTCATGAATATTATAATGTCAGATTGAAATCATATAATTCTAAACACTACTATTGACCATGTATATTTAAATGTGATATATCTAGTAATAAAAATATCCAACCTTTAAAATTATTATTCTATTGAAATTTATTTTAACAATTGAACCAAAATGTAATATTTCTATATCTAAGAATAAAAATATCTTTTCTCTTGTACATATTAGTATAAGGATAAATTTATATTTTGATAAAACAAATAGAAAAAAGGATAAGAGACTAAATCTCATGTGTAATTAATCTCTGATATCAAGAGACTTACTCTGATACCAAGTGTTGGTATAAAAGAGTGTAGTGATATTTCACAATAATAAGGGGTGAAATGTAGTCTAAATACAAACTATAAATTTTGGCCCCACCCAAGTGTAATTTGATCAGATGATCAGATCTTCTAATTAAATCAAATTATATTAATGTAAAAAATATTAAATGTAGTATAAATTAAATAATAAATACATAAATTACTATCTGAAAATTAAAATAATTACATTTGAAAATTCAATACAATTTAAAAAAAGTTAACAAGACATGAAGTTTTTAGTAATAACTCAAATACTCCAAAAGTATATTATTACTAAAGATGAAACAGAATTATTTATCCAAAGTGTAAGGAGGATTATATACCTAATCCAAAGTATCCCACTTTCACACCTAGAAGCTCCTAGAGTAAAACCCATTGTAATTACTAGCATACTAACCATATACAATATTTCTTCCTAGACACGAAATCCCTAAATCTATAAGATCAGATAATCTATATCTTCCAAATCATTGAATCCCTTAATAAAAAAGGATCAGATAAATCATCTATCTTACTCACCAGATAATCCATTAATCATAAATGATCAAAAAAATAAAGATAAAAATTATAAAACTAATTAGTTTATAAAAATTCCTCACACATTATTACCCTTTGTGCACTCAAAAAATGATCACAAGGTGAAAGACCTCAAATGCAATGAGAGTTTAAATAACATCACTATCAATTAACTTTTTGGAACGTGTTAAAATTATCCTGATCCATGAATCCTCATGAACTATTTATATATATTTCTACATAAATAACTCTAATTTTTAAATTTCAACATATTTAGGTTTAGTTGCTACAACATTAGATGAAACACACAATCATTCAGTGGATGTAGCTTCAGATTTCACCATCTGATGGGTTCAAAGAAATCACATAATTTTCATCATCTATTAAAAGAACAATAGTGTATACCATTCAGTGAATGTAGTCATACAATAAATTCTACACAAGTAAGAGTACAACAAAATAGTTATAGAGAAATAGGATTAAAACATTAGTATATTTTGATTTTCAAAACCAAGGATAAAGATGAATATTTAACTAAAAAAAAGGTATATAAATATACATGGTGTTGAATATAACCCATCGGTCAGGTGGCCACTCAATAGTTCCTTAGGCTGGTGTGCCACTTGACCTAAATCATGACTCCCTATATGTCGTAGGCTACTTCTTAGCATTGGGGAAAGAATCCATACAATGGGGATACTATGCCCTCAAATCAAAGTAAGAAAATGGGATAAAATAAATAAACAATCATCCATACAATGTTAGAGTATTTATGGCCAAAAAAATTTAATGTTTTAACAAAATATACCGTGAAAACTTATAAAGATACATAATCATACAACATACAATATCTAATCACCCATTAGGCCGATCACATAAACAAAAAAAATATGTGAGAACCCTTGTAATAACCTAAACTCCAGAAACTCATAGTAGGTAGTTATATTATATTACTGTTATAGAATATAAGTGTTTTTGTAGGATCTGATAGCTCAATAGTCTTAGAAGGCAAGAAACAAACATAAATTTCATTTTAAAACATAAGATATAACATTGACACCTTGAGAGAACATTATTATCCCTTCCATCGTATTCCTAAAAATTATACATAGTTCTCTGATAGGTTTCCTAGGGAAAGGAAAATAAATATGTGTGAGATCATATTCTTAGTTAACAGAAGCATAAGGTGGAAGATATAAGAATTTAAACTCATAATATGTGATGTGGAGGGAATAAATGAACAACATAAAACCACAATCAATTGAGATATAGAGAATGATATATCCATGGATAGAAATTAAAATAAATAGATCACATGAATAAAAATAATTGTTTACTTAGATATGAAATAACTAATATTGGATAGCTATTTCAATACCATAATCAAATACATAATGATCTTATACATAATGATCTTACTGTAAAGGAAACACCCTGTTCTAGGTAGGAATATGCCAAAATTCCCAAACATGCTTGTCTCATTAGACCTTCCAATGCATCAAGAGACTATATAATTTTGGGGCCCACCTATCACCTTTTTAAGTTAAATGAATTAATCTTATGAGAAAATGAATAAATAATTTATAATAAACTTTTCCAATAATTATCTATATTGGAATAACAAAAAATTAATACCAATACTCTTCCTCATGTTAATAAAAGAGATAACATATTCACAACACATTCAGAGAAAGAAGACATATAAGGACCCGACCATAAACAATTCATAAAATTGATTCTTTAGAAAAGAATTGATTTTATTACATTCTTAAAATAATTTTATCTTTATATTTTTAGATAATTATTCCATAACCCTTAAATAAATAAATATTACATTATAAATTGGATACATTCAATCAGTTTCCATTTTTTCCACAATACAAAACTTTTAAGATATAGAAATTTTTCACTTCATAAAAAATATTCAAAATTTTAATATTGAAATCATCCTTTTCCCTAATAATAAATAAAAATATATGAAAAAAATTTTAAAACATGTTATGATAATAAATATATTATCAAGGGATGTATGAAAATAAATAAAGAAAAATGTTAGTCCATCAATACTCATAAAAATTTCCTTCTTCAAAATAAATTTTGGGCTCAAAATAAACATTTTCTTACCCTATAAATAAAATTATCATCCAAAATATTTTCATAAAAAATTCCATAATAAATCTTAAATTCAAAGTAAAATTCATAAATATTTCTTTTCAATCATGAAAAACTAATGAATTATTTTATAAAAGTAATACATTCACACTTAAGAAGTAACATGAAATTCCATTTAAACTTAATCTCGTTATCATTGTTTGTGAAATAAAAATATTTCCATAAAAACTCCTAAAAATAATATATAATTCATATAGGTAACTTGGGAAATAATTTCTATATCACTCTTACAAATGGAATAACCTACCTGAAAATTCCAATAATCTCTTAGGATAAATCTAACTAGTTTACTCTATCCCTTTTCAAAATTCATTGTATAGATATATTGGGATCACCCGCCATCATGAAAAATTATTAACCAACAAAACATAATCATAACACATTAAAGCTTTTATTTTTATTATTATACTAATAAAATATTTCTTTCACCCATAAAGAAAACATCTCTAAAAAATAAAATATCCATTCCATTTAAAACCCTTTTTAAACTTTCATATAACAAAGGGAATAGGGTTTTTATTTGAATAAAACATGGAAACTTATAAAATAATATAAACATAAAATAATGGTAATTGTGGTGATAAAAACCTTTGGGGTCATATATGTTAAAATACAACATTCTTCTGGTATTTTTGTCAAAAAGTTATGTATAGAATGTATAAAATGATTCCTTTTGAAAGCATTTTAAGTATAAAGAGATATAAAATATCATTTATAATTTATTTATTTATATATAAATACTTCCATAATATAATTTTAATAATATTTAAGTAAAATAAAATTATTTTGAAAATAAATCTTTGAAATATTTAAAATGAGGGTTTTAAGGTAAATTGTCCCTTACCACGGGTTTGAAACGTCTTGTAAGTTATTTATATTTATTAATCATATAAGTATAAAAATTATTTAATTTCATAATAACGTTTTTCCAGTTTATTATTCCTTTTATTTTTTTTATTACCATGTAATATTTAATTACTTAATCAATTAAGTTCACATAGGACCTTAGGATGATATTTAGATCATATGTCCAAAATGACTTTGGTCGGTTAACTGTAGTTAAATAGATCATTATTAAATTATATATAGAATAATAAAAATGAAATAATTTTCATTTTTATACATAAATTATAATTTTAAAACCAACCATTGAAATATGGTCAAGAAAAATGAACTACGTTACAATCATGGAAATGGTAGGTCGTACGTATGCATGAGTAAAGTTTCTGATTTTCAATGAACATGAAGGAAATAGGGTAAGTATTATTTTATCTATATATAATTATGATTATATAATAAATATCATATTATTTATTTCAATTCACTTATATATAGAATCCATGTGATGTGGTAAAGAAGCATGAACCACATTGCTTCATGGCGGTGGTAATCCACACATACTCATGAACGACGATATCATTTTTCAGTGGATAAAAAGGTAATAAAATAATTAATATATTATCTTTATATAATGATAAATATGTCATTAATATCATATATATACATTAAATTCATCATTATAACCATTTGTGAGAGGCAGTGATGGAAAATGAATTACATCGGTTTGCAAGACGGCAGTCCACCATACACATGAATGATGGTTTTATTTCCCCTTTGATGGAAGAAAGAGATATATATATATAGGTAATTCCATTAAAATAACAACATATATGTTAGATTCCTATAGATGATAATACTCTGATAGTAGATGAATCTGCATTTAGTTAATTCTTTTTTAAATTAGGATCTTATTCTCTCACCTTGAGGGACTCTCTAATTTCTCTATCTCCCTTTCCCCTTAATGAGTGATGAAAGTAGTAAATGACACAAATAATTTTACTTGTTTCACCCACACTGGGATATTTCCAAGGATAATTCTTAGTAATTTTTATGTGCACCATACTCACTAAAATATCACTATATAAAGAACAATTTGTAGTGGCCTCACTGGCCTTCCTAGTTCACTAACATGAACAAATAGAGAACTCACTACTCTCCCTCAACATGGAACTCACTACTCCACTTTTTGGATCTTAATTTTTCACACAAATATTATCTTAAAATACACCTATGATTTTGTTTTCTATTCAACAAAACAATGTCAATTTACAGTGAGAACAAGGCTCCTGGGATTACTCCTCTAACCTTCAAACTTCTAGATGGGGTCTGGATAAATACCTCTCAAAATACACTCCATAAAAATAATTCAATTCTCCTCTATTTTTATTTCTATGAGAAATATTCATCATCTTGGATAGTATCTTGTATTTTTCTCTTATATAAATCCATTTATTTGGATTAATTTCACTATACTTGTAATTGTGCCAAGTGTTCCCTATAATTAATGGGGTCATCATGCACCATGAATTATGAATTAACCCCCAATGATTCCAACTCACAACACCCTCTAACCAAATTATTCAGCAAATTGAAAACTACATTGCAACAGTGTGGTCTGAGGTACTATGGTAAAACTCCTTACTTTGTGCACATTCTATGACATGGACACCATTGCTGTAGTGAAATCATGAGACACTCAATTATCTATTCGCCATGGTGAAAATAAACTATTCTATGGAGATCCATTATTAATTACATCCACTTATTCTGGAGAAATAAATTCTCATAACTCCACATAATTTACAGTATAGACACCTCAAAAATAGCTTCTCACACCGAACTGGTTGCATCATGGACTCAACTATAGTGGTGTAGCCTCATGTAGGAATAGAACTTCCAAAACTCTGTTTCTTCTATATTTGGAAACTACACATCACAAGTCCTAGCTTCATTTTGGACTATTTCTTGTATATTGAGGGCTATGGTGTAGCATAACTACTATGACATAGAAACTTCTATTTCTCTAATGGCACTAAAATCCTATCAACCACTTGATATGTCATGGTGATCTTCATTGTGGCCTAGTGTGAATTTTTTTTATCCCGCATCTAAATATCCTCAAATTTTATCATATAATATAAGTTAACTAGATCTATTTAATTAGTATATACGAGTATTGGGGTCAGCTCTTAGCCTCCTTCATAGTGTATCCCTATGTCACATACCACTATCTTCGCACTACCTTCTCTACGGTGTAGACCACTACTCATTGTGCATAGTGACCCATGTGTTTCATCACCTTTCTACTCAGTTCCATTAGTGGCTAGTTGGCCTTGTTGGTTCCCCTATGTGGTTGAGCAAGCTCCCACATATGTAAGGTCTAGTTATATGGGTTTTACAACCATTTATTGGCCTTATTTTTATATCAAAACAAATAGGGTTGTTGTGTATAACTTTGAATCCAGTGTTTCCCTTCAACTAGAACACTTTTTCTAATTCCTTATTTAATTTTTCAACAAACACAGCACACAAACCTCTAAAGGGATTTTGTCAAACAATTTCCCTATTTGGGTTTATTGAAAATCCTTCAAACAATCCAGCCAATCCCCCTTTAAAAAAATGTATCAATGAGCCATTAATCATAAATTCTAATCTCATGTGATAAATGATTGGTGTGAGAAATAAGAATTGAATTAATATTTTTCATGTTCACCTTTGAATCATTTCAAACCAACACAAAACTCAAAACTTCCCTTGGGTTTTCATTGAAAAACTCTCCCCTTATCTTTTTATTTCTCTCCCTATGAAACACACTTGGACATTTATCTCCCCCTTTAAAAATGGACTCAAGGATATAATTATTTTTAAAAGTTTTGAATATGGGGTTTGATTAACTAGAAAATTGAGGTGAGAAGACATACCTTGCTCATATAAGAAACTAAGGGAAGTGGGGGGGTTTTCTCATCCCAATTAATTGGAAAGAAGATGTTAGAATACAAGATCCAACTAATGATTCTCAAACACTAATTTGGGTAGTTCCTTTGTCAAAATATCTTCCACTTGATCTCATGTCAACACATACTCCAATGTTATAGCTCTTATCTCCATTTTCTACTTTATATAATGATATTTGATCTTAATGGGATTGGTCTAGGAATGTTGAATTGCATTTTTACTAATATTTATTGAACTTGAGTATTCATGCATAATTAGAATAGGAGAGGTTACCTCAACACCCACATCATCAAGATTTTTCTTTATACATAACAATTGGGTGCATACTTAAGTGGCAAAAACATATTCATCATCCATGAATCTCAAAGATAAAAAATCTTACTTCCTGATTTTACATGAGATATATAGAATCCAAAGATAAAAAACACGAATAGAAATTGATTTTCAATCATCTACTAAACCAAACCAAAATGTATTAGTGAATCCTACCAAATTATATTGTGTATCATTCTAGTAGAACAACCCATATCCATTTTTATGGTGAATATACTGATGAATTATTCTCATAAATTTTAAGAGACATTCCTTAGGATAAATTTGAAACTGATTTTCTTTACCTGTAGAAAATAATACGTCTATTTGGGTGGATGTAAAATAAATAAAATTTCAAATTATTTACTGATACATAGTTATATTAAACTTGTTACCTGACTCTTGTTTTTATAATTTCAACCTTTTCTTTGTTAGAGTTTCCATGGGCCTTGAATTATCCATATGAAATCTTCTCAATAATTCCTTGATATACCAAGTTTGGGAGATAAAAATCCCATCAAATCTTGGAATGACTTTAAAGGTAATAAAAAATTACATTTCACCGATTATATACATCTTGAATTCACACATCATGAGTTCTGAAAATTTCTTGCATTGGTTTTCATTAAATAATCAAAAAATTACATCATTGATATAAATGAGAACCATAAACTACTATTGATTTTTCTTTTTGATATAGAGGCTGTGATCAAATTCTCCTCTATAAAAACCAATCTTCTTTAGACATTGGTCTAATATGGAATATCATTCACATGGTGCTTTCATGGGGCCATACAAATCCTTCTTTAGTAATTACACCTAACCTTCATTTTCATCAATGAGGAACCCATATGGTTTCACAACATATGCTTACTCTTCAAGGGAACCATCCAAAAAGGTATATTTAACATCCATTTGATAAATTTTGAACCCATTTTTAATTTAAATGGATATAAATAACTTTATTTTCTCAATTCATGAAAAGGGTGCATATTTCTCTTAAACATTAATGACTTCAATTTGGGAATACCCTTTACAAACTAGTCATGATTTGTTTCTAATCATTGTTACATATTTATTTAATTTGTTCCAAAACACCCACTTGGTTCCAGTGATTTTTTTCATTTGGCCTTGGAAAAACATCCCATGTATTACTTTTATCTATTTGGTCACACTAATCGTTCATATACTTGACCTAAATCTCATCACATATTATCACTTTAAAATATTTTTATTCTATCAAAGATAAAAAAAGATATCTGTTATTGTTGGTATTTCATTCTTCTGGTTTGGACCATGGTTTTCTGGTCCCTAACAATATTTCCTTAGGTGATTCCAGGTATACATGTCTTCCTCTATCAACCAAATGGATTTTTTTTCTTCACAATATTATTCTTTATCAGATTCCTATTAATTCCTTAAAACTCCCCCTAAACCCTACACATCTTCATCACTTCTAGATTCTAATGTGTGTTGGTTTCCATGAAAAATTTATTAATGTGTTATTGTCTTTTGTTCATCTTCAACCACCACAACATAATTTATTTCATTCAAATTTCAAATCCTTTTTTTCACATCTATAAGATTTTCCCTTAGATTAATATATAAGAAATACTACTTCATATCCATGATCTTCAAATTTTATACACTTTTCCTTATTGAGAATAAAATATTTACTTCCAAACCCTCAAAATTATTTGAGAGTAGGTTTCCTTCCATACCATATTTCCTATGGAGTTCTTTCATCATTTTCACATAGAATATACCTGTTGGAAATATATATCACTTCAGGAAATGAATCTTCCCAATATCTTTCTAGAATATATTTTTCAATCAACATTGTTCAAGCCATATTTTTTACTATATAATTTCTTATTTCCATAGCCCCAATTTATTAAGGTGTTATGGAAGATGATACATGATATCGGATTTCATGTTTTTCAATATATTATTCAACTTGATGATTTTTTAATTCAGTCACATTGTCAGTCCAAAACTTCTGGATATTCAATCCAAGCATCTTATTAGTTCTCCTGTTATATTGAGTGATACAAATATATAACTTGATATTATATGTGATGGAAATCATCCATGCCATTTTTTTCATTAATATATAATTATAAAATAATACATGTTTCTATCCATATATTTGGGTGTGATTGGACCACAAACATTCACATTCACAAGATCAAGCAACCATGATGCCTTCATCTTCTTCAGCTTATAGGACTTTCAGATAATCTTCCCCTTTCGACATGAATAAGATGTGTGATTTTAATCATATATGAGATTGTAAATATCATGTTCACTACTTTCCTTTGGAAACATTTTTCAAAAAAAAATCTCAAATGGATGAGTCATATATGCCATAAACAATTATCCTCCTCTTTATAAAGCATACATAAATTTTCTTCTCCCACAAAATATATATTACTCTTGGTTATTTTCCCATGAAGAATAAGTAAAACCTCTTTATATTTGATAGTGAAATATTTCTTATTTAACTAAAATGAATGTCCATTTCCATACAATTAACTAACACTAAAAAGATTATGACTAGTCCCATCAACTAAGATAACATCAGTTCACTAGATATCTTTTCCTCCTATCTTGGATTTTCTGGAACCAGAAATTTTGAGATCCTCATCATTCTAAAAATAAAAAATTCCATCTTTGGTGTGCTTAATGTTCACAGTGAGTTATTTTTTTATAGTTATATGGGATTTAAAACCACTATCCTCAATCCAAAAACTTGAATTTTATGTTACTCTTAAGGAAATTTCAGTAACACTAAATTTCTTTGAATTTCCTTTCATCTCCCATATTATTGAGGAGTTTACTTCTTCCACAATATACTCCAAAATTTCTTCGCATTCTTGAAAAATAGAAAATATTTTCTGAGTATATATACTATTAATTAAAGTTTCCAAATTTCTATTTCTTTTATTTTTAGGTATTTAGATGAAATTTTTTCCTTCTTGAAGAACAATAAATTTTCTTATACTAATAGGCTTCAAAAAAACAATAACCATTAAAATAAAAATAAAATTTAGAATTTATGCTTTATTTTTAGGTATGATGTTTCTCCCAAATATACCTTTAATCAATAGATTACACAAAATAACTATGTCTAAACATTCCACATAAAAAACATCAAACATTTTATGTAAAGGAGTGATAATTTTCCACATGATTTGTTTCCTTTCTAGTGTTTTAAAGATATACCTTATTCTGAGGAGTTGGTTCTTGTGTTTTAACCACTTATTTCCCTTTGGATCACTAAACATGGGAGATAGTCATGTGTTCCTCCTCATTAATTCATTTTTCTAGACTAGATGATGATTCTTGTATGTTTTTTTTCAACATTCTTTATGTCAATAGTCGTTTCTGATCTTCACACTTTCTATGTTCGTTCATAACTTCTTCTAGGTGTTAAATAATTTTTTACTCTATGAATTATTCAGGTTTTTCATTAATATTCAGTTTAAAATAAACTTCCTTCAATGAATTTTATGAATTAAAAAATATGATATTTTCAATTTTTTACTTTAGTTTTAACTTCTATTCTTCTAATTTTTTTATGTAGATCTTGGAATCATGCACTGCTGCATTGGACTTCTTAGTATCTTCTCTCCACACGTCAAGTTATTCAAGGGATACCTCAAGTTTTTTTTATAGATCAACCCTTCCAAAAAATCCTTCATTCTCACCATCATTATCATCATTTATTTTCTTATTTTTAATATACATCAAAACACCTTCATCATTATATTTTTTCAACTTCTTCCACCACACATTCTCTAAATTTATCTTCTTCATTAGAAATAATATTTATTATATTAAAGGACCTCCATTGATAATTATTTGAATCAAAATTTTCAATTTTATCGAGAGGTTTATCTTCACTACTATATTTTTATAGTTTTTGGTACATTTGGTCGTGGGATATCCCACCTTTACACACTTGAAAAAAGGGTAAGATTACCCTTAAACCTTCATTTTACTTTTTTATGATTAGAGGATAATAATTAAATTACCATATAAAATTCATCAACATTTTAAATTTACATTATTGGGAGTTTATTTATGGAATTAGAGGCCACCTCATGAGTTATTTCCTTTATTCTCAACTCATTTTCTTCAGTTCTCATTTCCTAAGAAACCAAAGTGACATCCAAACTATAAAAAGAAATTTCTTTCAGATATATTCCTTCTAGAACCAACACTTTTTCATTGAAATGTGTAGTGAGTGTTATCATGATTCTTTTTACAATATTTTCATCATTGATATATTCACCTAGAACTATCATATCTTCAATAAGAACATTTAGTTAATCAAAAAAATAATTAACTACTTCATTTGAGTTCATTTTCAAATATTCATACTTGTTCCAAAAAACCAATAAATTGGCCTCCCAAATATTCAAATATTCTTCATAAATATTTAATATATTTTCCCAAATAACATGATAGGTTTTAAAAGATATTACCTTTGTGAATATGTGATTAGAAAGAGAACTTCCCAAGTAATTTATTTCATTGAAATCTACATATAGTTCTCAATGATCTCTTTCCCTGAAGGCTATTATTTTAATAACTATAGTTATTCCATAGATGGATACATCATAAACATACATTCCTATGGATTTGAAATAATTTTGAATCTAGTATTTACACAAATGTAAGTTTCTACCTTCAAATATGGGGACTCCTTTATAGTTGAAAACGGTTCCCATACTTCTAAGAGAGAATAATAATAAACACCCCTCTAATACCAATTATTAGAGTCCTATAGATGATAAAACCTTGATAAGGGGTGTGAATCAGGGTATAGAAAATTATTTCTCAAATTAGGATTTTTTCTCTCACCTTGAGGAACTCTTTGATTTATCTCTCTCTCTTTCCCCTCAATGAGTGATGAAATCTGTAAATAACACAAAGGATTTTACTTGGTTCACCAACATTGGGATATCTCCAAGGAGCATGCACATAAATTCACCCATGCACCAAATTCATTAGAAGATAACTTCTTAAAGTATAATATAGAGCATCCAAACTAGCCCTTCTAGTTTAATACCATGAACAAATAGAGAACTTTGTACTCTCCCTCAAAAATGAACTCACTACTCTTCTTGACGAATATTTTTTCCTAAAAGGATGATAATTTGAACATACACCTATGAGTTTTTTCTATTCAATACAACAATATTGAATTCAAGTGATAATGAGGCTTCAGGTATTACTCCTTCTTTGACCTTAAAATTTTTATCTGGGATCTAGATCAATGCCTTTGAAAATCCACTCTAGAAAAATATTTCTTCTCTCCTATTTTTTTCTTTATACGAAAACTTTTCCATATTATATAGAAGCCTATATTTTTTATTATATAAATCAATTTATTTTAATTAATCCATATATATACAGGATTGTACCAAGAGTCCCTTATAATTAATGGGGTCATCATGCACTAGGAATTTAGAATTAACCATCAAGGATTTAAACTCATAAAACCCTCTAGCCAAATTAGTTAGTAGATATAAAACCACCTATTTATGGAATGGTATGAGGTAATATGACATAGAACCTTGAATATTATACTTTTTATATAATTTCCCATATTTCTATGGTGAAATCATGATACACTCTATTCCCTCTTTGCTATGGTGAACAACAATACTTCATGGCGACCTATTATTGACCAAATACACTTCTACTGGAGAAATGAATTCTCGTAACTCTTCATGATTTTCAGTGTGGACTCCTCAAAAATATATTCTATCACTAAAATGGTTGTTGCATTGACTTAGCTCTTATAGAGTAGCCTCTTGTAGGAATAGAACTTCCAAAACTCTATTGCTTCCAAATTTGGACACTCTACGTCATAAGGTCTGGATGTAGTTTGGAATATTTCTCATCCATCATGGGTTGTGGAATAGTATAATACATATGGTGCAGACACATTCAGTGGCACTGAATTCCTATCAACAACTAATTGTTCTGTGGTGATCTTGTTTACGGCATAGCATGAAGAATTATTTATCCCATATCGAAACCTACTCTAGTTTTCTCAAAAAAAAAATAAGTTAACTTGATTCATTGACTCAATGGATGAAAGTATTTTTGAATTCTCCTAGTATCCTCCAAGGTTATCTCCTATTCCATGGATCACTATATCTATATTTTTACCCCTATGGTATGAACCATAACTCCATGTGTCTGACAACGTACTTGCACCCTCACTTGGCTCCTTTGTACTTACATTGTCTGGCTTTCCTAGTTGGTTCCCCTACATGTTTGAAAATTCTCTCAAATATTCCAATTTAACATGTATTTTTTTAGAGACCTTTTTTAATCATCATTTTATAACATAGGAAATATAGTTTTGGTGCAACCCTTAGACTACAATGTGGCCTTTTGATTAGAACACTATCCCTACTTCATTTTTCAGTTTGATAATAAAAATAACACACAAACCTATAAAGGGATTTAAAAAAAATTAAGTATAGAAAAGATATTATTTTTATTATTTCATAATTTTAAAATAATATTTGAAGGAGTTATAAGAAGAAAAATCAAATGAAGATTCTCAGTTAAGAACCATGCAATTTCTTTAGATAGTCTCTTTAAGTTTATACATAAATCCTTCCTAGGTTCGTTTTATGATCATAAAAGGGACATTGGGATGTAGGTACAGATGTGTGTAATGTATTTGAGATAGTCTTGGAAGAATAAAAAGTACTTTGATCTATGGAGAAAAATTAAAGTGGTTTTCCTTTTATAAGTGGGGGAGAGGAGACACTTGGAATTTTTAAAATGATTAAAATATATTAATGTATTACTCAAGAAAAATGGCTTCAAAATAGAATATTTATGAATATGAGATTATATAGGGTAAAACTATGGCTATCCAAAAAAAATAGAAAAATTTCTAGTTTATTTTAACCCTTATCACTTTAGTTTTACTCCCAATAAATCTATTTTAACTTAACTATAATAAAATATTTTTAATATTTTTACAATTCATTATGACAAAAAATTTGGTTGAATATATTAGATAATATTAATTATTACTATTCCAAATATGGAATAAATTTTATAAAATATAATTCATATAAGTGGTATAATTTAATTTATAATTAAGCTTACAAAACATGACAAAAAATGGTTTTTCAAAAAAATGACCTTTTAAGTATAAAATTTTTTCTATACAAAATTAAAGTATAATGTTGATTAAATTAAAATTTATTATATTTTTTTTAATCAAAATTAACTAATTAAATTTTAAAACTAATTCAAATTATAATGTGACTTTGTAAATACTTTAAAATAAAATACAGTTTTCAATAAAAATCAGTGTTTTCACTATTCATTAAAAAATAAAACATTTCAAAAAACTATCAATAGTTCATCTTAAGATAATTTTTACATGATGAATTAAAAAATTAAGTTACTTTTTTAAAATTATAATTCTATAATTTGGAAATCAAGATTCTAAATAAAACCATACAATGCATGAAACCCCAATTTGGTTAGAAATAAAATTTTCCCTTTTGAATTAAAAATTACCTAATATTATTATAATGAATGTAACTCTATAAAATATAAATATTAAATATAAATAATTCATTAAAATTATATATCTTAACATTACCCAAGATGTTACATTCTTCCCCATTTTTAAAATTGTATCCCCGTAATTTTTTTCATTACTTAAACAAGTAGGGATGTTTTTCCTTCGTAGCATTTTCTGATTCTCATGTTACTTCTTCAATCAAATGGTTTTCAATAAAACCTTAACCTAGTAAATCACTTTACTCCATAAAAATTTATCACTTTGGTTAATATTATGAACTGGATATTCCTCATAATAAAGTTTTTCTTCCAACTAAACTACTCCAGAGCTCAAAACATGAAATGAATGTGGAACATATTTTATTAACAAAAGATAATTTGTCTATAATAAAATTATCCAATATTAAAATTATCCAATATTCTCAAAGGAAATCCCAATATATAATAAAATTATCTAATATTCTCTGTAATTTTATATAGTCCAATAAACCATTGATTAACTTTCAATTTTTACCAAAACATATAACACTTTTCCATAGAGAATATTTAAGAAAAACATGATTTCCTATCATGAATGAAAGATCATCCCTTCGATTATTTGCACAAATTTTATACCTAATTTGAGTTATCCTCTTGTTATATTGAATTACTTTCACCTTCTTAATGATTTATTCAACCATGTTTGATCCCAACAACTCTTTTTCCCTAATTTCATACCAACAAACTAGAGTTCGACACTACTTTTCACATAATGACACAAAAGGTTCCATACGTATACTAGAATGAAAAAAAAATTATCAGAAAACTTAATGAAATTTAGATGTTGATCCCAACATACTTGATAATTCATTGAAAATTCTTTAAGAGTATCCACTAAAGTCTGAATTATTCACTCTGACTTTCTATTATATTGAGGATGAAAGGCAGTACTGAAATTCAATTCAGTACCAAATGACTTCTAAATTACTTTCAAGAAAATTGAGGTGAATTTGGGATCATGATTAGATACAATGGAAAGAGGGACTCCATATAATCTGATTATAACTTTAATATAAAGTTTATAACGTTTATCCAAATATATATTATCTTTAATGGGAATAAAATGATCATATTTACTTAATCGATCACTAATTTCCCAAATCACATTATTACCTCAACATGGATTTAGTGATCCCACCAAGAAACCCATGGATATATTCTACCATTTCCATTAGAGAACTAAAAAAAGATGAATCAACCCCTTTGGTAATAGTCGTTCAACTTTAACCTATTTACAATTGAAAAATTTCATAGTAAAATTAGTAATATGTTTCTTTATTCCTTCCCACCAGAAATGTTCCTAAAGGTCTTTATAAATTTTTTTCCTGCTAGGATGAATTGAAAAATGAGAGATATGAGCCTTACTCAATGGTTAATTCTTCAACTGGGGATCACATTAAATACATAAACTTTCTTTGAATCTTGAAAAACATTCTTTGTCAATATTAAATCTAGGAAATTTACCTTTATGAACTAATTCTGCTATTTTCTTTAAAACTTTGTCTTACTTCTATTCTTGGTTGATCCTTTATAACAAATATGATTGCACTGACATAAAAAAATAGAGGGAGTTCCTATATAAAAAATTTCTAAGAGAATATTCATCAAATCATTAACCAAATTGTCATTTTCTTAACATAACATGGTTAATAATGCATTATATTTCTTAATTAAAAATTATTCATCTCTATTTTCCTTTCCTAGATGGAAAAAAATGTACATCCATAATATTTTATCAATTATTTCCTTTTTCTATATCTCTTGTTCAACTCTTTTTGAGTTAATATATACTTCATGATTTTATGATCAATATATATTTCTCACTTTACTCCATATAAATTATGTCTCCATATTTTTGATAGAAACACTATAGTCTCTAGTTTACGTTTATGTGTTGGATAATTTTTCTCATGAGTTTTTAATTAACATTAAGCATAAGAAATTACCCAATCATTTTTCATTAAAAAAAATCATTCCCCTCAATGAATCATCATCATATAAAACAAATTCATTATTTCTATATGACCAGTAAAAACTAGAGAATTCTTTAATCTTGTTTTCAATACTTGAAAACATTCATTGCATTCCTTTTTCTATATTAACCTAACACCTTTTTATGTTTACTTGGTTATTGGACTAGATAACTATACAAATTTTTAAATAAATTGTGGGAAAGAGACTACTAATACAAGATAACTATGAATCTTAGTAACATTTTTAGGTCTTGCATATTCATAAGAAACAATAGATTTAGTGGGATCAATAGTCATTCTATCTTTATTTATGATATTTCCAAGGAATGAAATATATTTTAACAAAAAAAATTCTAAATTTACCATATAACATATATTATTTCAAGGTTTATAGAATAATCCTTATATGTTTTTCATGATCCTTATAATTTTTAGAATAAACTAAAATATCATCAACAAACACAACAATAAACTTATCTAAATATTTTTGGAAAACTCTATTTATAATATCCATGAATACATCCAAAGAATTCATTAAACCAAAAGGGAATAACCACAAACTCATAATGCTTATACCTAGTATGAAATAATGTCTTATATATTTCATCATTTTTCACCTTTAATTGGTGGTACCTAGACCAGAGATCAATCATCAAAAAATACTGAGCTCCCCAGAGCTGATCACACAAGTCATTGATATGAGGAAATGGATACTTATTCATAATAGTGATGTTATTAAAGATCTATAATAAATTTAAATCCTCGTTGAATTATATTTATTTTTAAAAAATAACACAAGATTAAACCATGGGAAAGTTATAGGATAACTGAAATCTTTATCAAGAAATTCTTGTAACTTTTTTTTAGTTATAAAGGTTCTACATGAGCCATTAGATAAGGAATATTTGTAATTGAATTAGTATTGGATACTAAGTCAACGGTAAATTCAACTTCTTTATCAGTTATAATACTAGGAAAATAATTAATAAAAACATCCAAATATTATTTTCTAATGGACATCATTGATCAAATTAGTTCCTTTATTTTCATAAATGTGAGAAAGATAACTTTCAATTCTATATTTTAATAGTTTCTCATCTTCATGATATATTATCAAAGGTCTGAATTGATTCATATATTCAGACAAACCTCATTTATGATAATAAGTTCTTTGGATCTGCAATATATCTTAGCATGATAAACAAAAATCCAATCTATAACTAGAATAATATCAAATTCTATAATGGGTAATACAACAAGTTTTACAGGGAAAACCCTTCCACATATGATAATAAGAAGATATTTTGTAAATTCTTGTTACCTCAATGCTACCCCTAGGTGTTTTTACCAAAAGTCATAACTTCATTTATTAAGGTTAAATTTTTATTTTACTAATAAATTTCTCAGAAATGAAAGAATTTTTAGACCCCAAATTGAATGAGGAATTAACATAATATGAATAAACAAGTAATGTACTTGTTATGACTTCATTCAATGGACCAAAATCTACCAAAGTAGTTATAAAGTATTTCAAAACACCCTTTGACTTAAATTATTATTGTTTCCTATAATTCATGCTCTTCTTTAGACACACATTCTTCTAATGACCCATATCATTACATTTAAAACACCCTAATTCCTATTTATCAAAATTGGTATTAACACCACCAATATATTTTTCTTTATAATCACATGCCATATATCCAAACTTACCACATCTAAAGAACTTCCCAAATTTCAAAAGACATTCCCCATGCTTCTTTTTACCACTACTATCATAAAATAAAAACTATATTTTTTTACTTTTATATTTCTTTGATGGATTCTTCCTATTTGAAAGCCACCTAGATTTATTTTTCTCCTTATTTTCATCGAAAACATGGTCATCGGTATACTCCATTTATACCTTATCAATACAGTGAATAGGTTTTTTATAACTTTTCAATTCATGAGAGGCCAAATCTATTCATTTTATTTTCTTTAATCCTAAGTAAATAATATTAACTTTACTACAATGATCTCATATACATTTTTTGTGTACCTTTCCAATTGGGTGAAGTTTTGTTCATATGCGTCCACTAAATCATCCTCTTTTTTCCTTAATTCAAATAATTTCTTTTCTATCCTATATCGAACAACCCTTTGAAAATAATTATCAAGGAAAATATTCTTAAATTCACCCCATTCCATAGATTAAATATTCTCTCTTTCTATAGTATTATTAACCATTAACCATCATTTATCAACTTAACCTTCAAAATAGTAAATAGAAAGAGTTACCTTATGATGATATAAATGACCCATGACTTGAAATATTTTTTTCTAGTGCTTTAATCCATCCCTCAACTACCACTGAGTCAGAATATCCACTAAATTCTAGAGGGTTTTGTATCATAAAATGCTCCACTATAGACATGTTTCCCTGTGGCAGATGTATTTTCTCTCTAGCATGGATACCTTTATTATTTATAGCCTTCTTAAACTGATCCATCACAATAACAAACACCTCAGTTCCAATTCCAACTACTCTAAGTTGTTTATTTGGAAGGATATTATACTTTTTATGCCTTCATACTTCAGGTTCCCTATTTACTCTATAGAAAACCATTGGGACAGACATAGTTTATATGAAGCAATATAGTAAAATTAAAATTTTATATCACGATAACCATAAATTATAATCAATTAATGGTATTTAGTTACATTATACTAACCTCTAAAATTATTAAAACATTCCCTATGATACCAACTATAAGTAATAAACATTAAACAATCCATAAAATTAATTCTTTAAGAAATAATTAATTTTCTTGAATTCTATGAGATATTTTAGGTTTATATTTTTAGAGTATTATACCATCAGCCTTAAAAAATAAATATTATGTTAAAAATTGGACACTTCCGCTGAGTATCCATTTTCCATAATATAAAACTTTTACGATATAACAAATTTTATTTTCATTACACATACTCAGAATTTTAATCATGAATTCATATTTAACCCTACTCATCCTTGAAAATATATGAATATCATTTGAAGATGTGTGATAAGCACAAAAATATCATTAAGGGATATATAAAAAAGGAAAAAAAAATTCATTATTCCATGAATAATCATAAAAATTTTCCTTTTTCAAAATAAAATTTGGGTTCAAAATAATTATTTTCTTACCTAATAAATAAACGTCTCTACCGAAAGGTTTTATAAAACATTTTATAAGAAATATTAAAGGAAAACCAAAAAATAACAATCGTTTCCTTACAATGATGAAAACTCATGATTTTTTTTAAAATTTATACATTTCACCCTTAAGAATTAGAATAAACATACCTTTAAACTTAATAGTTTTATCTCACCATATGAAATATTAATATTTCTATAAAAACCCAAAGAAATTATAGATAAATACTATATTTATCTTGTTACATAATTTCCATATCACTGTTACAAATGGAATGACCTACCTGGTAAATTCTTATAATATCTTAGAAGAAACCTAACCAGTTAACTTCATCCATTTACCCAATTCATTATAGAGATATAACAGGCTCACCCATCATCATTATCTATATTATTCTCACCCATTATCATAAATAATTCATGATAATTATATAATAATCATAAAAAATGAAAAATTTATTTTTCATCATTAAACAATTAAAAATATTCTTTACAACCATAATAAAAACATTTATATATAATGAAATATCCCCTCCATTTAAAACCCTTTTTGAAAATACCTAGACCAAAGGAAAGGAGGGTTCCTCTTTGAAGAAAACACAAAATATTTTAAAGGAATCCAAACATAAAATAATGGTTATAATAGTGGTAAAAATCATTGATGATGTATATATTAAAATATAACATTGTTTTTTATTTTTTGTCAAAGTATTTCATATGAATACTTCCAGAATATAATTTTTATAATATAGACATTGAATAAAAAAATTAGAAAATAAATTTTTAAAACATTTGAAATGGGGGTTTTAAGGTTAAGTGTTTATTACCTAGAGTCTGACTCATCACGTATGTTCTTTATCTTACTAAATAATAAAATTTTGTTAATTATTTACTTAATTAATAACCCTTTTAAAATTTATTATTATTTTTATTTTATTTTTTACCATGTTATATCAAATTACTTATTCAATTAAGTTCACATGAGACATTTTGATGATATTCAGCTCATATATCCAAAATGACTTTGGTGTGTTTACTATGATCAAAGTGTTCATTATTAAATTATATCTAGAATAATAATAATTAAATAATTATTATTTTTATGAATAAATTATACATTTAAAATCAAACATGAAATATGGTTATGAAAAAATAATTGTGCTACAACTATGGAGTCGGTAAGTCATACGTACGAATGAGTAACATTTCCATTTTCAACAAACATGATAGAAATAAGGTAAGTATTATTTTATAATTAAATATTTATGATTATATCATAAATATCATATTAATTATTTAAATACACTTATATATATATTCCATGTGATTTGGTTATATAAAATGAATCGCATCGCTTCGTGGATGTGGTAATCCATACATATGGATGAATGACGTTATCATTTTTTAGTGGATGTAAAGGTAAAAAAATAGATAATATATCATCATTATTGAATGATAAATATGTCATGAATATAGTATATATATATTAAATTCATCATTATAAACTTTTTATGATAGGAAGTGATGGAAAACACATTACATCAGTTCTCTAGTTGGTAGTCTTCCATACACACAAATGATGATTTCATTTCCCATTTGATGGAAGAAATATATGGATATAGGTTATTAAATTAACATAAAAACATATAAGTATATGTAATATACTTTTTTTATTATTTTAGATTGTTTCAAGAATATTTAAAGGAGTTATAAGAATAAATAAAATGTTAACACACAGTTAAGAACTATATATATTCTTCAGACAACATCTTTATGTTTATACCTAAATCATTCCTAGCATGGTTTCATAATAAAAAAAGGCCTCTAGAAAATGGGGAGGGATGTAATTCAGTCATTTGGGTAGGTATTGTATGTACCAAAAGGATTTTTAAGTATGTATAAATAGGACTGGGTGTTCTTTTATAAGTGGGGGAGAATACATGCTTAGAATTTTAAAAGAAGACTAAAATACATTAATGTCTTACTCAAGAAAAATGGATCAAAATGGACCATTTACAAATATGAGATGATATAGGTTCGAAATATGTCCATAAAATAATATTTATAAAACATTTTATAATATTTTAACCCTTATAAATTTATTTTTAACCCCAGTAAATCTATTTTGATATTAACCATGATAAACGATGTTTTTTTTGTTTTTTTATTCTTTATGAAAAAAATTATTTTAAACTTATTGACTAATAATAATTATTCTAATTAAAAATATTTAACAAATTTTATAAAATTAAATTAACATAAGTGGAAGAATTTAATTTAAAATTAAATCTTAAAAATGCGATAAAAATAATTTTTCAGAAAAATTCCTTTTTAAGTATAAATAATGTTTTGATATGAAATTAAATTATAATTTTAAATAAAATAAATTTTGTTGGATAATTTTTTAAAAAATGAACTAAATAAATTTTAAAACTAATACAAAATATATTGTTACTTTTTAAATAGATTAAAATAAAAGACTGTTTTCAATAAAAATTAGTATTTTTCACTATTCATTGAAAAATCAAGATTTTTATATAATTCTCAACAATTCATACTAAGATAATTTTTACATGATAAATTCAAAAATTAAGTTCATTTTTCCAAAATAAAATTATATAATTAAGAATTGAATATTTTAAATAAAACCATATAATGCATGAAAACCCAATTTGGTAAGAAATAAATCTTTTTTCTTTTGAATGAAATATTACCTAATATAATTATAATGAATATAAATCTATAAAATATAATAAATAAATATTAATAAGATATGAAAATTATTTATCTTAAAATTACTTGGGATTTTACAAGGTGTATGGTTAGACAATACATAGTCAACTTTCCAATAATCATCCATATTAGAATAGAAACATATATAATGCTAATACTTTTACCCATTTCCATAAAAGGGATAACATAATCATAACACATATGGGGAAATAAGATGGATGGTTAAATAATAAATAATAAATATGTAACTATGGGGTATTATATATTCAAAAGTAAATACCCTTATCAAATAAATAAAGATAAGGCAGTTTTAAATGGTGATTTCAAATTTTTGGGTTATCAATAGAAGATAGTAATTGAGTTTAATAGTTTCCGTCGGTAGGAGACCATAACAATCATCTAAAAATTCCATCATCATGGTTCATAAATAGCATTTAAATATCCCAAATCATATCACCTAAGAGTGTCAATATAGGTGTGTAATCTTAGACAAACTCATCATGCATCAGAGTGATATTTGAATCATTTCTTTAACCGACACTTTTTAGGTTGATTGTCTCTAGTTGCATATGTACCACAACCACATCCACTGGATAATATCTAGATATGGATGTCATTTTTAAGAAAACTATACACTCTTTACTTTCCCAAAATTTAGGGTTTTTTGGAATTATGAGTACTTAAGAAAAGGATTTAATGAGAGTAAATATCATTTTTGATATATCAAATGGGTGATAATTCCATATAATTACAAGCATGATGACATTAAAATAAAGGTTTGTAATTAAAAGTTAAAGGGGTGGATTGAGATCCCTTATGTCTGCATAAAAATGGTGTTGAAAAAATACTGTAATGATAGGGGATAAGTAGTATCTCATTAATAACATATCAAATTAGAGATAATACCATGAAATTAAAATCAGTTAAGTATGTTTAAATGGTATTATAACAAAATAATTTCAATTAAAAGGTAAATAAAAGGATTAGAAACCCTTAACTTTATAAGTATCTTGTTAAAACTTGGGAGGACTCCTTAAAACCATATTAATTCCATGGGATGGATTTAGAGACGTGGAGGGAAGGCGATTATCATGGAAACTAATGTTAAGTAAGGGGTAAGAATGGAATCACATGGGTGTTAGGTGGGTTAGGTGAGTTAAGTGAGATATCTAGAGAAATGGAAGTTGAGACATGTAGTTATGACTTTAATACTAAATAAGGCTTTCTAGAAGGTGAAAGTGACCTTTTAATTTTTAAAAATTTGAGATAATTTGTTAACCAAGTTTGAACCTTATTAATATTTATTAAAAATTAACTATGGTAATTATTTTATAACTAAAAATATAAGATAATACCTATTAAAAAAATTGACTTTATCAATCTGAATTTTAAATCCATTTAATCTAATTAAACTTTTAAATGTGATAAATAAAAATTTAAATTAAAATATATGATATATGAAAAATGGTTTTTATATAAAATGTTTTTTTACATTAAGTATTTTTTATTATTATTTTATATTAATTATTAATTGAATGAGATTTTATATATATTTTTTATTTGTTTAAACATCATATTAGAGACATAATTTAAAATAGATTAATCTAATTTATTTATATAAAATTTATATAACCCTTATAATATCAATTCTTTGAAAACAACCAGTTTACTTTTATCGTGATGATTAATATTTAATCTAAGTATTTATTTCTGATGCATAAAAATAATATTGTTATTGTTAAATAATTTAGACCTACCAATTTTAAATATAAATTCTATTTTATCAAATAAAATGAATATGTTTAGGGAAAATTAAAATTAATTTTAACATTAGAACATGTAAAACTTATTTTTTGAAAATGTGTAATTTAAGCATAAAAATTATTTTTATGATAAAATTATCAATTATTTTTTAATTTCAAGGAATAAATTTATTTATTATAAATAAATATGGATTCCAAATTAATAAAAATCTAATTTTTTCAAAATAATATTTAATTAAAATAAAAGACCAAAACCATTTTATTTTTATTAGAAAATATTAATTAAGTTCATATAATGTTAAACATACGCTTTATAATTTAGGAATAGTGTTAAAAATTTATGGTTTTAATCCTTAAAAACATATTTGAAAATTTAAAATGTTTTATAAAATTATTGGACATTTTTATATGAATAAAATTTACAATTTTGGAAAAAACTATATTTTTCACTATTCACATAAAAATCTATTATTTTGGAAAAATCCCTAAATCTCATATTAAGATAATATATTTATGAAGAGGAAAAATTTGAAGTTTATTTTGTTAAAATTTAATTATAACATTCATAAATTAAACTTTTAAATATACTCATGAATAAAGGCTATTTAGATCTCACATTGTGTGATAGTTCAGGATATAGTGTTTACCTGATATAGTAGGGTCTCAAGTATTACATTCTCCTCCCATTAAATAATTTTGTCCTTTAAAGTTGGGTATAAATTATTTATGGAACAAATGTGGATATTCCTTCCTCATATCTTCTTCATGAACCTACATTTCCTTTTCTAGTTTATGATTTCTCTAAAGGAATTTCACCAATAGAGTTGTCTGATTCTGCAATCCTTACTCTCTAGTGTCAAGAATCTATAAAGGTTCTTCACTATGAGAAAAATTAGGCTCCAACTCTATTCCCATAGATGAGAGAACATGCATTTTATCTGGAATTTATTTTATTAGTAATGAAACATGTAAGACATTGTGTAATTTAGAAAGGTTAGGTGGCATATCCAATCAATAAACTATAGCTCTAATTATTTTTAGTATTTCAAAATTCTTAATTTACCTAGGGATTAACCTCACCTTTTTACAAAATTTTACAACTCCCTTCTATGGGAAAACCTTCAAGAATATATGATCCACCACTTAAAATTCCATGTCATTCCTTCGATTATTTATATAGACCTTTTGTCTACTCTGGGCCACTTTAATATGATCGTAAATAGTCTATACTTTAATAGTTATATCCACCAAAATATATTGATCAAATATATTTCTTTATCTAACTTCTTCCCAACAGTTTGGAGTAAAAAACATCTTCCCATTCAATGCTTTGTATGGTTCCATATGGATGGGAAAATTGAAGCTATTATTGTATGAAAATTACACCAAAGGTAGATACTGATCCCATATACCGAGGAAGTAAAGAGAACTTGATATCAATAAGTATTCCTATTTATGGATAGTCCTTTCAAACAACCCATTAGTTTGGTGATGATAGGTGGTACTTAGATGTATCTCAATGTCAAAATCCATTTGAAGACTCCTCTATAATTTTGATGTGAACTGGGGGTTATGATCAGATACAATTGATAGAGGTAACCCATGAAGCCATATGATTTCATTGTTATAGAGTTGAGGAATATCCTCAAGGGGTAGATCTTCTCTTGTATCTAAGAAATGATAACACTTAGTAAGTTGGTCAATGACGAACCATATATCATCATTATTCCTTATATTATTTTTTAGTCCAATGAAAAAGTCCATTGAAATATTTTCCCACATCCATATAACTATAGGTAGATGTTGCATGACTCCCTTATGATGTTGTATTTCAGCCTTTACCTGCAACAATAATAAGCATCTAGACACATATTTGGAAATTTCCCACTTCATAACATCCCACCAAAAATGTTATCTTAAATCCTTATACATTTTTTACTACCATGGTGTATAGAGAAATTTGATCTATGTGCTTCATATATCATTTCCCTACTCAAATACGGTGGGTATGGAATACATAACCTCTTTCAAAACTTCTACACACCATCTCTATAGATGACGTTTTTCAATTTATTATCATTTAATTATTTAATATTTCTTTATAAGTCCTCATAATCTATCTAAGACATCTCCATATTTTCTTTTGATGATGTTTTATAAATTTCTAGTAAAAGTAATGAGGGATATTATTTCCAAAAAATCACCATATCCATATCTATAAGATTTCGATTTATAGGATCCTGTTAATCCTCTTCATGTTCATAACACCATGGTCCCTCCTACTCAATGCATCTTCCACCTTGTTTTACTTCCCAGGTTAGTACTGTATCGAGCAGTTATAGTCATAGAGTAGTTAAAACCATCTTCTTTAACTCATGTAGATATTATTATGAGATAATATATTCATAAAAATATTATTTCATTTATATATATATCACATATTTTACCATAGAGGTTGTGTATTGATATTTTCAAAGAAAATATTACAGCTACCACCTCAAGGTCGTGAGTTGGATAGTTTTATTCATAGGTTTTTAATTCACTTGATGTAGAGACAATCACACTATCATTATTCATAAGGATAAAACCAAGTCCTTTATTATATGTATCAATATATATTATAAATCCTTAACTACTATATTTTAAAGTTAATATCAGTACATTAATCATTCTCTTATTTATCTTTTCAAAACATTCCTAAAATTCACTTTTTTATGTGTTAACTTGGTTAAAGAGTTATCCAACTAGGTGATATCTTGAAAAATTTGACAGTAGTGATATGATAAACCTGGGAAACAAAGGATCTAAGTTATGTTTTTTGGTGTAGGTTATTCTTTGAATACCTTTTTCTTTGAAGGGTCAATGGATATTCAATCCTTAGAGACAATATGAACAAAAAAAGGAAATTTATTAAACAAAAATTCATACTTACTATATTTCCCATATAATTATTTTATTCTAAGTGTGTATAGAAGTATTTGTAGATAGATTTTATACTCTTCATATCTCTTAGGGTATATCAAGATATAATAAATGAATACCATTAAAAAGTTGTCAAGATAATCCTTGAATACTCTATTCATCATATCCATAATGATAAAAGTTTTATTAGTCAATCCAAAAGGAATTACCATAAACTCATAATGTCCATACCTTGTTAGAAATGTCATCATCGATATATCATCCTTCATCACCCTTGATGATAACCAAAGAGAAGATAGATCATTGAAAAGTATTGGTCACTTTAAAGTTGAAAAAATAAGTCATCAATGCATAGAAAATGATACTTATTCATTATAATAATGAAATTTACCTCCCTATAATGAATGAAAAATATCATAAACTTGTCTTTATTTTTTATGAATAAAATAGGGGCGCCCCATTGTGAAACACTAGGGTATATAAATCCATTATCACATAACTCCCACAACTATTTCTTCAACTCTACTAACCCCACTGGTGCCATTCTATATGGATTTCTATATATAGTACTTCTATTAATAATGAGTTTAATAGAGAACTCAACTTCATGATCTAGTATATGACTAAGTAATTCTTCTGGAAAAACATCGATGAATATTTTTAGCAATGTTACATCATTTATTATTAGGATATCTTCCTTATCCAAAGACCACACTTGATCTTCCTATTTTAACATAATTTCATTAAGGATAACTACTGGGGGAGGATCTATACATGATTTAGATGATGAAATCTCCCCTATAAAGACAATATATTCCACCTCACCTTCATGTATAATAATCTCCTTCTCTTGGGAATAAATTTTTTCATTATAATTTGAATGTAAATCCAAACCAAGGATCATGTCAATGTCAACCATAGGTATAATAACTAAGTTTATTAATATGGTATGTCTATGCATCATAATTGTAAATGGATAACATATCTTTGTTATAATAATAATTCCACTTGGTTTCTTAACTGATAAATCCCTTACTAAGGTTCTAGGAAAATATATGATATCTATAAAAAACAAGGAAGATATAAAAGAGTGTGAATATTCTGAATCAAAAAAACATTATCCAACTTTGAGTATATTATCAATGTACCTGCCATCACATCATTAGGAACTTAGACTTTTGTTGTGGTAATCACATAATATTTTCCATTCTCCCTTGTCCTTTTCTGAGATAAATTTCCTTGGTGTTTGAGACATTAGTTCAAAAAAATTTCCTTCTCATTACATTTAAATCATTGAACATCAAAAACTTATTCCATAACTTTTAATTAATGAGCTGGATGGCCTTTTTTATATGATTGTAACAAACTCATGTTCTCTTCCTACAAGACCCAAGGTGTTTCTTACCATAATTATCACATGTGGGAAATATCATCCTTCCTTTCTTCCCCTTGTCTCACTGTTCTTACTAAGATGCTTAGATAACCTCTTCTTATCTTAAATTCCCTTGAATAAAATCATCCTACAGAAATACTTTTCTATCTTAATGTAAATTGAAACTATATACTTATATGATAAAAATTTATTAGATACTAACACCCCTCAAAGTATTACCTTTAACCCATCAAATAAATGATCAATCTTATTTAAAACCAATGTACAAAGTCTATAATATGTATATATAACCTTTTAAATTTATCCTCATACTCAAGAACACTTTCCTCTACCTTTTTTCTAAGATTGAAGAAATTGCATTCCATTTTATCTATTTTCTCGTGAGGAAATTATTTTTAATATAATATCACCTTAAAAGTTCCCCATTACATGCACTATATCTCATCTTACTCTTTAGTGTTTTGGATTATTGGCCACCATTGGTATGCATATCCCATCAGATGATAGACCACCATGATGAATTTTTCCTTTTCATTACTTCCCAAGGTGAGAAAGATCTTCTCTGGGGACTTGATCCATTGTTCAAGTACCAATTTATTTGTAGTTACACTAAATTATGGAAGTTGTTATCACATAAAGACATCCAACATAGTTACACAATGTTTTGGATCAGTTTATCACTATTTGTGGGAAATATTATTTTTCACAACTTGGGTCAAATTATTTAATATGATTATGATTTTATTAACTTGAACTCATACTTGATTAACTTTCTTAGAGGTCCAACATTAATTACACTTGTTAATAAAATTCATATTCCCCATGTTAGAAGCCATCTATCTACAATAGAATACACATAATTAACTCATAATATTGAATTATAAAATAATATTCCTATTATATTTTCTAGAGTTTTACCTAGTAAATTTTAAGGTTTTTCATATTTATTATGTTGTTAAACTAGGTTCTTATAAATCTTGTTCCCAAGGTTCCTACTAAACATACTCTGATACCAACTATAACAACTGAGACTCCATAAACCTAGATCTGGTGGTTATATTACATTATTGGTATATAATACAATATTTTCAGCTATATGCACCAACTTATTAGTTATAGAATACTAGATACATACATATATTACATTTAGAAACATAAGATAATGCATGAACACATTGTGAGAACATTATTATCCCTTCTATCATGTCTTTGAAAATTATACATAGTTATCCTCTAGGTTTTCTAAGGAAAGGAAAACAAATAAGGGTGAACTAATATTATTATTAAGAAGTATCATACAATAGAATATATCATAACATAAACTTGGTATAAGTGATATGTCGTGAATAAATAAACAAAATAAATCCATAATCAACAAGAATTTTGAGCATCATATATCCATGGATAACAATGAAAATAAATAGATCATATGGATAACAATAACTAATTCCTTAAATATGAAGTTCATAATTTCATATAGATAATTCTATACCATATTCCAATATAATGATCTTATAAATCATGATCTTACCTTTAAGGAAACATCTTGTTCTCAGTAAGAATACACCAAAATACACAAATAATTTTGTCACATGAGATCTACAATGCATTGAGGGGATATATAATGTTGGTCCCCACCTATCACTTATTTAATTACAATTCATTCATTAGAAAATAAAGTAAATAAAAAAATCATAATAAACAATTCATCATGTTCATAATGAGTGTATGAATATTACAAATCATATCCCCATGAAGTTTATATCCAGGTGTTCAATGTTAGGTCCACTCATCATGAATCAAGGTGATGGTTGATTAAATGATTCAACCAATGCTTTTCAGGTTGATTACCCCTATTTAATATGTTCCACATATGAATCCACTTTATATTATCCATGTATAGATTTCATAGCTAGGAAAATTGTACACTCTTTACTTTCTTAAAAAATAGGATTTTATTCATTATGAAGGATAAAGAAAAGGATTTAATGAGATTAAATCTAATTGTTGATATATCAAATGGGTGATAATTCTATAGAATTAATAGCATGGTGACATTATAATAATAATTTTTAATTTAAAATGGAAGGTGTGAAATGAGAGCCCTTATGTCGGCATAATAATAGCATAGGATAAAGGCTATAATGAGAGGGAATAAGTATTATCTCATTAAGAAAATATAAAATAGGAGATAATACCATGAAATTAAAATCAATAAAATATGTGTAAATGGTATCATAACAAAATAATTTCAATTAAAAAGGAATATAATTATTGTAAACCCTTACCTTGATAAGTAGATTCTTAAAGCTTAGGAGGACTCCATAGAACTTTATGAACTCCTTGGGAAGGATTTAGATAAGGGTACAGAATGTAAATTCATGATAAATGACTTTGGTGTGGAATGAAATTTGATAATGGGTGGGATTGATCTCCTTTTATAAGTGAAAAAAGGGTCTTTTTCAATGGATAGGAGTTTCCTTAGCCTCCAAGTGTTTTTTTGTACGAAGGTGCATAGTGAAAGTGTCTATCACTTGTTCTTTGTAATTGAATGGGAAGAAACTATTTTGGATACATTTACAGGCTTCATGGGAAGGGGATTTCATGTTGACTCATGCAGCACATTTTTTGAATGATGATTTCAGGGGGTGGGGGACTATGGACTGTAGAAAGTAGTGAGAACTATCATCATAGCAGTCGGATGTTGGGGTATATGGGAGCTGTGGAATGAGTCTCAACACAAGGGTATCCTGGGATATATAGTGGGACTCATCTTCAAAACTAGGTATGTTTTCACTAACCAGTTTCATATATTCCGCATTTTCTAGGATTCCCCCTCCATCAATTATCTACTTGTGGGAGCCTTCACTAGTGCTCATATAATTAGAAAGGAAAAATTGGTTCACTAGATCCCACATCACACAGGACTCAAAATGAACATTGATGGTTCATACAACTTCGGTATGATGCGGGGCGGGGATGGGTGATTCGGGACACAAGGGTATCAGTGGTTCTTGCATTTTTTACTTCATTTGGAAGAGGTGATTCCTTATAAGCCAAGGTGGTGGTTGTGCTTACCGGTTTGCTATTATGTGGTCATAATAATTTTCACCTTGCAGTTATTGAAACTGATTTTCTCACAGTTTATAATGCCTTTTCTGGCATCGGTCATATCCCATGGACTATCTCTTATACTATTCAGAGGTGCAAGGGCCTATTGAGTGATCGCATGGAAGTGTGTCATATGTGTCGTGGAGGTAACGTGGTGGTAGATTTTCTAGCTTCCAATAAAATTCAAGGGGTGTGTATTTTATGTTTTTTTGGTCTCGGGTCCTTCCCCTAGGGGGTGTCAACCTTGTGCACGTAGGTTCTCTCAGCCTTCACTACTTCATAACACCCTGATCTCTTTTTTATTTTATTTTTTCCCTATAATGTTGTGCTGTAATTCTTTTTAATTCAATAAAAATGTTTCTTTGACCATGAAAACTAATGTTAGGTAAAGGGTAAGAATGGAATCACATGGGTGTTGGGTGGGTTAGGTGATTTAGGTGGAAAATGGAAGGTGATGCATTTGGGTATGAATTTCATACCTAAAAATGCCTTCTTGAAGGTATAATTGATAATTTAATTATTCAAAAATTCTTGATGCTTCATTTACCCATTTTTACCTTTATTTATTTTGATTAAAAAGTAACCATGCACTACTGGAAAAACAGATATTTGCGACGGGCTATTTGCGACGGGATCCCGTCGCAAATAGCCATTTGCGACGGGGCCCCGTCGCAAATCGCCCGTTGCGGAAAACGCCGTCGCAACTAAACTTATTTGCGACGGGACCGTCGCTAAAGCCCTTTTTTGCGACGGGCATTTTCCCCGTCGCAAATAGTATTCCGTATTTTTGTAAAAAACTTTTTAAACAGTTATTGCGACGGGCCCGTCGCAAATACCTTTTGCGACGGGACCCGTCGCAAATAGTTTTTGCGACGGGCCCGTCGCAATAACGTTTTTTTTTTAAAAATAAAAAAATTAATAATACTAGTATTTGCGACGGGAAACGGGACCCGTCGCAAATACTATTCATAGTAATTGCGACGGGTCCCGTCGCAAATACTCTTTTTAAAAAAAATAAAAAAATATTAATAATACTAGTATTTGCGACGGGCATAGTATCCCGTCGCAAATACTATAAAAAAAATAAAAAAAATAAATTATTAATAAATTATTTTAATTAATATAATAATAGAATTATAATTTACAAATGAAAATAATAAATTATTTTAATTACTATAATAATAGTAGAATTATAATTCAAAAATAAAAATAATAGAATACTAATAAATAATTTAATTAATATAATAATATTATAATTATAATTCATAAATAAAAAAAATATTAATAAGTTATTTTAATTAATATAAAAATAATAGAATTATTTTACATTCAAATATTAAAATAATTCAAGTATTACAAAAAAATAATTAAATTATAATATTATAAAATTTTAATATATATATAAAATTTTAATATATATATAAAATTTAATATTATAAAATATAAATATTATTATTATTCATATTAATATTGTTATTTAAAAATATAATATTATTAATATTTTATAATGAGACAGAAACTACGAATAGAAAAAAAAAATATTTTGATTTCACAAATTTTATAACAGAAATACAAACTCTAATCTGTAGGAGGGGGGGGAGGTGGGGGATCTGCAGATGGTGGTGGAGGAAACTCCATCCCTAAAGCATGAGTGAGTCGGCGCATGTACTCCATCTGCTCCTGATGCTGCTGCTGCCACCGACTCGTCTGCTCCTCGTACAGCTGCTGCTGGCGTCGACGCTCCTCCTCATGCTGCTGACGTATCTGCTCCTGCTCCTGTCGGAGACTCTCTATCTGTGCAGTCTGAGATCGCAACTGCTCCTCATACTGTGTAGAAGAAGATGCACGAGCTCCCCTCGAGCTGGACGCCGACATCGCAGCACTGCCATAATAATCTCCGGGAGTCAGTCGAGAGCCGATACCAACTACCCGGCCCTTCTCGAAGGCATACTGGGTGGCCTGCATCCATGCCGCCTCATCAAACTGACGGGCAGTGGTCTGATCTGATGACTCGGCCTGACTCTCAGGCCGGGCCTGTGCCGCTGCGGCCTCATATGACTCCTATAGTTGCAATTTAAAATTAAAATTGTGAATATATTATATGCAGTTAATTTTTAAATTTGAAAACAAATAATACTGACCACGATGTGATGCTGACGATCACCTCTGAGCTCCCCAGTAGCAGGATCACTATACATCCTCCGATATACGTCGTACTCTGTAATATCGGGGTGCTCGACAGCCTATAAGAATAAAAAATAAACTGTTAATATTTATAGTTATATAAAATATTTATAAATAATGTACGTACCAAATGCTGTCTATGAGTACTGAAAGAACGACTCCCAGCTCGATGAGTCACCTCCTGCCTCCCCCGATTCTGCCTCCCCACCGATGATCTCCTCTGAAAGGCACCACTCAACCAGTGCGCACATAATCCATCCCATACATGGGATGAAATGTACTCTGGTCGGTGTGCTCTACATGACTCCTCAAAATCTGACACTCCTGCTTTCTTCATCGCAGCTTTTCTTAAATTGTGCAAAAACTGACGAAGGCGATCACGCATGGCCACCTCCCATGCCTCGTGGATGGCGTCACGCATGGTATCCTCGATCGGATACCAGAAACCCTACAAATAAATCAAAATATCAAGTTAGAAATGAAATAATTTTCAAAATAAAAATTATTTATTTACGTACGTACCAACCAATGGCCGAACATGGCCTGCTGCACATCAATGGGAATCTGCTCCCATGTGGTCCACGGCTGAGAGAAATAGTTGCGCAAAATAGCGCTGCCCTGTCCGACTGCTATATGCGAAAAACTGAAAAAATAATAAACATTTATTATGTGAATAGATTAATGAAATCTTAGTCAAATTCACAGGTTATTACACAGGTTATCACACCTCCGGGTGCGCGGATCAAACCCAAGACGTGGACGTCGCTCGGGGACGGGGTCAGGAATCATCAATCGTGCAAGACCGCGCCCCCTCCGCGTACTCCCTGGAGCGCCTGCAGGCTGAGGGTCATCTGCCAGCAACTCATCCGCATCGAAAGGCAGGTCAGCCTCCGCCAACTCACGAAATGTGGCCTCGTCCATCTGAAACAGAAAATGTTAATATTAGCAAATAATTGATAATTACTATTATATATACATATATATACATATTATGATTGTATATAAATACCATGGAATTCTATAAGTGTTCATCTTCATCATCATCTTCATATATGTCAATGTCATCTTCATATTCCTCCTCAACATCATCGATATCCATTCGAGTTGCAGTTGCTTCATCTCTTACCATTTCAAATTCATGTGTGACATCATTAACATCATCGTCATCACCGACTCTTAAATGTGGGGTGTCGTCATCGATACTCATATCTCTTTGTAAAAAAGATTGATTTTGAGTACTCTCTTGAAAAACTTCAATTCTTTGCACATCAGTGAAATCACATTCACTTTGACTAAACTGATTGTCTCGAATTTTGATTTTTATTACACTCCACCAATCAGTCAAGTCTCTTGATGTTGCACAGTACTTTGCATAATAAACTTGATATGCCTGTTGAGCCAATAAGAATGGTTCATTTACTGCGAGAACACTTTTACATTTAATATCGATGATTCCATGAGTCGGATGAACACGCACGCCTCTCTCTGTATCCAACCACCGACATTTGAACATGGTTATGTAATGTTGTCCAAGATAACAGAGTTCAATGATTTCATCAAGCATGCCATAAAAGTCAACTTCATTTTCTCGATAATGAGATCCTCTCAAGCTAACTCCACTGTTCATTGTTTTTTTCGATTCCCCATATGCATGCGTGTGGAATCGAAATCCATTCACCACATATGCATTATAAGTTTTAACAAGTTTGGAAGGTGGGTTACTCAATACACAGAGCCGTTTGTCAATTTTATCAGCATGTCGAGACACCTGAAGATTTGTGAAATAATTATCAATATAGTAAACTATACATTGAATGAGTTGCTAAATGATAAAGAATTTATGTTACCAGTTTTTGAAACCACTGAGAGAAATTTTTCAGTCGCCGTTCTTCGAGAGCAGCTGCTGTAATTTGTGGAATTTGTTTCTTGATATGATTATCATACAAACTATAAAAACCAAAGTTATTTACTGTAACATAAATGATAGAATAAGTGATATAAACACTTACAGTACAACTGATGTCATCTCTTCACAGTTGAGCAGAACATACGTATGAGCTCTATGATGTTCATCATCTGAAAGCCAGCGTTCAGAAACTCCACCAAAACCAAGCTCTGACTGGTTGAAAACAGATAATTGATTGTCGATTTCATCAATATTCCTCTCATTCCGTCCCATTCGGTTGTGTTTTGAAGGATACTCAGATTCAAAATAATGGGAGCAGAAAAAAGATATTTCCTCTTGCAAATAAGCTTCTGCAATAGATCCTTCAACAGATGCTTTGTTGCGTACTTTTCTTTTCAATTTTTGCATGCATCTTTCAAATGGGTACATCCATCGAAACTGTACCGGACCTCCACATTTGGCTTCATATGGCAAATGTAACATCAAATGTTCCATTGAGTCGAAGAAAGACGGCGGGAATATTTTTTCCAGTTTACATATAATTACAACAACATCTTTTTCAAGTTTGCCTAGAGCATCATAATCTGCCGTAGCCGCACAAATTTCCCGAAAAAAATGAGACATGTCTGTTATGGAATCCCAAATCACAGAATTCAACAGACCTCTTAATCCAATTGGTAGAAGTCTCTCCATTATAACATGACAATCATGACTTTTCAATCCAGTAATATGACCATTCTTTACACATCTACCCAAATTGGAAGCACAGCCATCTGGAAGTCTCAAATCTGCAATCCACTGACAAAATAATAAACGGTTTTCTTTAGACAGTGTATAAGCTGCTTTTGGTTTCAGTAACCTTTCTGTTCTGACATTCTCAAATAGTTCCAATTCTGGACGTCTGCAAATTTGGGCAAGATCTAAACGTGCATTTACATTGTCTTTGCTCTTTCCTGGCGTATCCAAAACTGTATGAAACAAATTATCAAAACAGTTCTTCTCAATATGCATGACATCTAACATGTGTCGGACCAACAAATCAGACCAATATGGCAAATCCCAAAATATGCTACGTTTAATCCAATTGTGTTCTTTCCCAAAACCAGAAATTTTCTGTTGGTTTATTGTGGGACTAAAAGTGATGGGAGGTAATGAAAATACAACCGATTTTAACTCCGAACCTGATAGCATTTTTGGAGGTCCATCCCTTTCAACTGTTCCTTTTCTGAAATGAGATCTGTTTCTGCGAAAAGGATGATCAGCTGGAAGAAATCTGCGATGACAGTCAAAATAACAAGGTTTCTTTCCATGAATGAGCATAAATGCTTTGTTCTCTCCCATACAGTAAGGACATGATTTCTGACCATGTGTACTCCAGCCAGATAACATCCCATAAGCCGGGAAGTCACTTATTGTCCACATCAATGCTGCTCTCAGTATGAAATTCTGTTTCGTTGCAACATCATATGTACTGACACCAGTACTCCACAATAAATTTAATTCATCAATCAATGGCTTCAAATAAACATCAATATTTTTCTTCGGATGTCCTGGAATTAGTAAAGTCAAAAAGATATATGGCTCCTTCATCAACATCCATGGAGGTAAATTATACGGAGTTAAAAAAACAGGCCAACATGAATATTGACTACCATAAGATCCAAACGGACAGAAACCATCAGTGGAAAGGCCCAGTCGAACATTTCTAGCTTCTAAAGCAAATGATGGATGCACTCTATCAAAATGTTTCCATGAATCACCATCGGCTGGATGATTCAAGCTTTTATCGGTTGAAATATTCTCTTTATGCCATGACATCATTGTCGCTGTATTCTTAGACATGAATAAACGCTGAAGTCTGGATGTAAGCGGAAAATATCTCAACTGTTTTACAGGAATCAAACCAGACTTCCCGTGTTGTCCTTCTTTATATCTCTGTTGCCCACATGTGGGACAACTATCCAACGACTCATTTTCCCCTGAATATAAAATGCAGTCATTTGAACATGCATGAATCTTCTGACAAGTAAGTCCCAAATTTCGAACCAACCTCTTACTTTCATAGTAATTTGCAGGTAAAACATTTCCTTCGGGTAACAGTGTTTTCAGAAAAGAAAATATCTGGTCAAAACATGTGTTTGACATTCCGTTATCTGATTTGATAGCCATAAATTTTGCAACTGCTTCTAATTTGCTCATCTTGCAGCCAGGATATAATGCATCCTCAGCAGACTTCAACAACTCATAAAATTCAGACGGTCCCAACTCAGGATTTGAAGCTATATCAGCCGGAGTTTCTGTATGTTGAACAGATGAACCTGCAACATCATGTACTAAATCTTGAAACTGGGATGGATCCGGAATCAAGTTGGTATCATCTGCTCTGGAACTGCGTTCACCGTGTTGATACCAAAAAACATAATCTGCTTGAAAACCAAAACGCAAGAGATGTTCCCCCACTTTGTCAAACGTGTCAAACGTTCTCAATGCACATTTTCTGCAAGGGCATTTTATCTTTCCTTCTGAAACAAATTCTGAATTTGATGCCGCAAATGATAAAAAAATCTCCACACCCTCTATATATACTGGATTTAAACCAGAACCATTTGGATTTCTACGTTGATTTATCCATATGCGGTCATCTAATAATGACTGTTGACGACCTCGCTGTTCCATATTTTTCTATAAAATATAAAATCATTACTGGTTTTGAATAATTTGTTAGAAAAAACACTCAAGCAAGGATTACTAATTATTACAATTTATTACTAATTATTACAATTTATTGCTAATTATTACTATTTATTACTAATTTAGCAATACTTAGCAATACTTAGCAAAAGGAAAACTGCTTGAATAATGAAAGGAAATTTGATAATCATCGTTGTGGAGATGGTTATAAATTTTCCCTTCATTATCCAAGCAGATTTCGTTTACTAATTATTAGTAATAAAAAAAATATTATCAATATTTACGAAAAAACAATATTAATATTATTAAAATAATAAAAAAAATTAAAAAATATTAAAATTATCAATATTCAGAACAAACTTTGTTCTATTATTAACATGTTCAAATATTAAAGGGTCGTCAATTGTCAGGTCATGCGCAATAAAAAGTTTGTGTCAGCCATGTCTAATGTAAACTCTATAATTGTCCTTGCATGGTTGATCACTTCGCAAGTAATGTTGCAATCAGACAAACCAAGTCATTCCCTTCTTAACTATAAGAATTATCTCACATGAACCTTTACATAGATCATTCTTCCTTAAAAATTTGAGGGGATATCATTATTTTTCCCTTAAATTTTCAAGGAAGAATGGTCTATGTAAAGGTTCATGTGAGATGATTCTTATAGATAAGAAGGGAATGACTTGGTTTGTCTGATTGCAACATTACTTTTGAAGTGATCGACCATGCAAGGACAATTATAGAGTTTACATTGGACATGGCTGACAGAAACTTTTTATTGCGCATGACCTGACAATTAGCGACCCTTTAAGATTTGAACATGTTAAGAATAGAGCAAAATCTGTTGTAAATATTGATAATTTTAATATTTTATAAATTTTTATTATTTTAATAATATTAATATTTTTTTCATAAATATTGATAATATAATTTTTTTTGCTAAGTGTTCTTGAGTATTCCTGAGTATTCCTGAGTATTCCTGATTATTTGTGAGTATTCGTGAGTATTCGTGATTATTCGTGAGTATTCGTGATTATTCGTGAGTATTCGTGAGTATTCGTGAGTATTCGTGAGTATTCCTGAGTATTCCTGATTATTCCTAATTATTCCTAATTATTTGCAATTATTCCTAATTATTTGCAATTATTGGTAATTATTGGAAATTATTGGTCATTATTGGCAATTATTACTAATTATTCCTAATTAATCCTAATTATTCCTAATTAATCCTAATTAATCCTAATTAATCCTACTTATTCCTAATTATTCCTAATTATTACTAATTATTCCTAATTATTGCTAATTATTACTAATTATTGCTAATTATTTCTAATTATTGCTAATTATTTCTAATTATTGCTAATTATTGCTAATTATTGGTAATTATTTCTAATTATTCGTAATTATTACTAATTATTGGTAATTAATACTAATTATTGGTAATTATTGCTAATTATTGGTAATTATTGCTAATTATTGGTAATTATTGCTAATTATTGGTAATTATTGCTAATTATTGGTAATTAATACTAATTATTGGTAATTAATACTAATTATTGGTAATTATTACTAATTATTGGTAATTATTACTAATTATTGGTAATTATTACTAATTATTCGTAATTAATACTAATTATTCCTAATTAATACTAATTATTACTAATTATTGTTAATTATTCCTAATTATTACTAATTATTGTTAATTATTCCTAATTATTACTAATTATTGGTAATTAATACTAATTATTGGTAATTAATACTAATTATTGGTAATTAATACTAATTATTGGTAATTATTACTAATTATTCCTAATTAATACTAATTATTGGTAATTATTACTAATTATTCCTAATTAATACTAATTATTACTAATTATTGTTAATTATTCCTAATTATTACTAATTATTGTTAATTATTCCTAATTATTACTAATTATTGTTAATTATTCCTAATTAATACTAATTATTGGTAATTAATACTAATTATTGGTAATTAATACTAATTATTCCTAATTAATACTAATTATTCCTAATTAATACTAATTATTCCTAATTAATACTAATTATTCCTAATTAATACTAATTATTCCTAATTAATACTAATTATTCCTAATTATTACTAATTATTGTTAATTATTCCTAATTATTACTAATTATCGTTAATTATTCCTAATTAATACTAATTATTGGTAATTAATACTAATTATTGGTAATTAATACTAATTATTGGTAATTAATACTAATAATTGGTAATTAATACTAATTATTGGTAATTAATACTAATTATTCCTAATTAATACTAATTATTGGTAATTATTACTAATTATTCCTAATTAATACTAATTATTCGTAATTATTCCTACTTATTGTTAATTATTCCTAATTATTACTAATTATTGTTAATTATTCCTAATTATTACTAATTATTGTTAATTATTCCTAATTATTACTAATTATTGGTAATTAATACTAATTATTGGTAATTAATACTAATTATTGGTAATTAATACTAATTATTCCTAATTAATACTAATTATTCCTAATTAATACTAATTATTGGTAATTATTACTAATTATTCCTAATTAATACTAATTATTCCTAATTATTACTAATTATTGTTAATTATTCCTAATTATTACTAATTATTGTTAATTATTCCTAATTAATATTAATTATTGGTAATTAATACTAATTATTGGTAATTAATACTAATTATTGGTAATTAATACTAATTATTGGTAATTAAGACTAATTATTGGTAATTAATACTAATTATTTGTAATTAATACTAATTATTTGTAATTAATACTAATTATTCCTAATTAATACTAATTATTCCTAATTAATACTAATTATTCCTAATTAATACTAATTATTCCTAATTATTCCTAATTATTACTAATTATTCCTAATTATTACTAATTATTCCTAATTATTCCTAATTATTACTAATTATTCCTAATTATTGTTAATTATTCCTAATTATTACTAATTATTGTTAATTATTTCTAATTATTACGAATTATTGGTAATTAATACTAATTATTACGAATTATTGGTAATTAATACTAATTATTGGTAATTAATACTAATTATTGGTAATTAAGACTAATTATTGGTAATTAATACTAATTATTTGTAATTAATACTAATTATTCCTAATTAATACTAATTATCTGTAATTAATACTAATTATTCCTAATTATTCCTAATTATTCCTAATTAATACTAATTATTCCTAATTATTCCTAATTATTACTAATTATTCCTAATTATTACTAATTATTCCTAATTATTCCTAATTATTACTAATTATTGTTAATTATTCGTAATTATTGTTAATTATTCCTAATTATTACTAATTATTGTTAATTATTCCTAATTATTACGAATTATTGGTAATTAATACTAATTATTGGTAATTAATACTAATTATTGGTAATTAATACTAATTATAGGTAATTAATACTAATTATTGTTAATTATTGGTAATTATTACTAATTATTCTTAATTATTGATAATTATTAGTAATTAAATGAATAATTATCAATAATTAGAAATAATTACCAATAATTACAAATAATAACATTATTAATATATTTTATTATTAATATTAAAATAATATAATTTTCTAATTTATATACAGTTCTTTTTTCATCTGTGCGTTTTCTATCTCCACATACAAATAATACATGTGAAGACAGCAAACACACAGATGAAAAAAGAACTGTATATATATAAAAAATTATATTATTTTAATATTAATAATAAAATAAACTAATAATGTAATAATGTTCTTATTCTTAATTATTGGTATTTATTAGTAGTTATTAATATTTATTCTTAATTACTAAAAAATATTACTAATTATTCCTAATTACCATATAAACAATACTTATAATTTAAATTTATTAAATAATAAAACAATGTGAACATAATTAAATTACAACTAATTAATAATAATAGAAACTAATAAGAAATTAAAAATAAATAAAAAATTAAAATGAAGATAAATACCTTGAAAATTGATCTGTTCTGATCGTTCTTCAAAACTTTAATATCAGCTCCGGAGAAAAAACTTAAACTGGAGAAAAACTCAACTCTAGAAATATAATTCTGAGAGAGAGAGAAGATAAGGAATGAGAATGAAATGAAAAAAACGGATGGGGGTATTTATAGGTTAGATTAGTTGCGACGGGCCCATTTGCGACGGGAATCCCGTCGCAAATAGGATTATTTGCGACGGGTCCCGTCGCAAATACCTTAGCCAACATTTATTACGGTCAACCGGTAAATAGTTATTTGCGACGGGTCCCGTCGCAAATAATCCCTGCCGACATAGTATTTGCGACGGGGGAATATTCCCGTCGCAAATACCTTTTACCGCCGCCGGTTATTTGCGACGGGAATATTTCCCCGTCGCAAATAAGTTTCCCGCGATTTGGCGCGCATCGCGGGAAAACTATTTGCGACGGGGAAAGCAATCCCGTCGCAAAAGCCTCCTTATTTGCGACGGGGAAATACCCCCGTCGCAAATAAGTTTTTAACATGACTATTTGCGACGGGAATAAATCCCGTCGCAAATAACCCGTCGCAATTGCTCATTTTTCCCGTAGTGATGGTAATTGTTTTATTACTAAAAATATAATATGAACCTTGTAAGATCAAAAAAAAATTATAGAGATGTATCGAGCTCATTTTCAGGTACTATTTTCCCTTGGTTTTGGTATATCTTATTTGGGTTTTACCTTTGGGAGTTTTTGGGTGAACCTAGAGAATTTTGGAATAAAGAGAGGTAGTGCATGGTTAATGCACGGTTTTCCCAAACCGTGCACCCAGGAAAGAAAACCATGAAAACACAAATAGAGGGGATTTTTATAGGTGGATCATGGTGAATCAAACCTTGTGCCCTTATATTAGTAACTATGTGAATCCCTGATAAAGTTCATATGGTTAGGTGCACGATTAGGTAAAACCATGCACTCTATATAGGAAACCGTGTGCATGGAAATTTAAACCCCCAAAATTATATTAAAAGTTCCCAAACCCCCCTAACTTCACCCAAATTCAGCCCAAATCTATACAAACTCATTCCTCTTATTTTTTGAGGCTTACACGTGAATTCCTAGGGCTCTCAAACATCGTTCTTGACTAATAAAATCTCAAATTGAATATATACACCTCTCATAGTAATTGATTCTCATCTCGATTAGTTTCCCCTCTCTCTCCCATATTTCTATCATCCTTTGAAGGGTTTTTTTCCTCTTTTGTAATTGGATTTAGATCTATGTTTCCATGGATATAATATGTTTGATCTTGGATCTAGGTTTTGTATTGAGATCCCATTCTTCATTGTGATCTTGAATGTTCCGCTTCAATTGGGGATTTCCATTGGCAAGCATTCAACAATGATCTTAAGGTAGGTGGTATAAATTGAAAATATAATAGTCTTGATTTAATTACATGTATTTAGTTATGAAATTAAAATTTTCATGGTTGGTCATTTTCATTGATTATTTAATTGATTTAATTAAATTACCATGTGATAATGATTTGGTTTAAATTATGGAAATCGAAATTGGTGGAGTTTTATTAAATATATTGGTAAATTAATTAATGGAATTATTTTGATTATGGAATCATTGGGATATTGGGATTGTGTAATTTTTCAATTAATATGACATTGAATTAATTGAAAATGAGGGTTATGAGATTGTTGTATTAACCTAAATGGGTTAATGGGTTTTATGATTAAACATATATAAATAGTTTAATGGATAATTGGTTAAATTAATCCCTGTGATTAAAGTGATTAACCAAGATTTAATTGATAATTTATTTAGTAACCCATGATGATAATGTTTGAAAATAAGTTTAATGATTATTAACCTATATTTTTATGAAATTGTGATATGTTTAATATTGTGATAGATGTGATTTTATGATATATTTGTGTGGGACATAGAGTGATGCTTCAAAATACTATATGTGATTGACTGATATATGTGTGTGGGACATGGACTGATGCTTCAAAATCCTTTAGTGATAAATGAATTATGAGACATGGACAGATGCTTCAAATACCCATGGGGTGTTAGACATGGTGTTCTAGGACCAAAATTTTTTCATTGGACTATGGTTCCAATTGGCCATAATATGAATTGAATTGAAATGTTAATTGATAACCATGGTATTATGATATGTGATATACCTTGGGGATAGTTTAGACTTTGACATGGACTAAGTATTGATGGTTTGGGTGTCATTGGTAACCCAAGGGTTTATGTGGTTAAATAAAGAATAATTGATTATGTTAACCGTTGACCTTATTTTCAGTATTTTATTCATTATACAACTATATGTATAGTTATTGAGGGGATATGGTTTTATATTTTTTTGTTCAAGGCCTACTAAATCATGCTCACACCCTACTCAGGATACTTTATTAGTACTTGGATAGAATTCATGGTTATAGGATAGGATAAGGGAAAGAGCCTTATGTTAGATGGATGAGTTGAGATGGAGCATGGATTAGGGAACCGAACATGGTGTTAAACCCTCTTGCGAGTTTTTGTGTGTATTTATTTTGGTTTTCATTTGAAACTTGACATGTACTTGGAATGAAGTCTCTGTTTTTATTTTTTTGAATATTGTATAATCATTTTAGCCATCATGTAATACTGGTTTGTCAAGTTATTGGTTATATCATTTGGTTATTCTTATTTATTTTTGCTATTGTGATGCTTTGATAAAGAGTTTATAGTCTCCCCGTGATCAATATTTGAACCTCTATATTAGTTAGAAGCCTATAGCATATGGGGAGGCACACTTGAAGTTATGTAACTGACCGTCTTGAGGAACCTGTGTGTGGCACTCGGGTCGGAACATTAAAAAATATCATTAGAGTAGTTTTGATTTCATTATTCTGTCTTAATATTTAGGAAAGGTAGATAGAAGATTAAGTTGTGTTTGGCCTTGGATATGAGCTCATGCATGGGAGTACATAACCCATATATGGGGGAAAACCCAAGTACCCAGGGTGGGATTATTGTTATTGATGTGTGATGTTACAATTGAATGTTATTTCACCTCAAGTGATTCGCTTATTGTGTGATGTGGTTATTGTTTCTAAGTTTTCAGATATTTTAATCATGGACTAGTATGATACAAGAGTTGAGTATGCATGCACCATTCTATCCACTCAGGATTATTATTGTAACATGCATCATTTTATCTATGCATGAAAAAAATAGGTTTTTGGGTAAGTTTTTTTAATTAAAGTGCTTTTCTTTTCTTGTGTGTTTTAAATGAAAAAGGTGTCAAATTTGAATTTAAATTTTTTTGAAATGATGAAAAGTGTTGGAAATGGTTGTATAATGTGAAACTTGAGTATTAGAATTTTTTTACCCTTTGTTAACCATGACCTAGATGTAGGATGGTTAAGGGGAGTGATAGTGCCTCATTTTTTACCGTGTGGTGGTGGGAAAAGGGGGAATGACTTGTTTCAGCTTTATGTGAAACCCTATAATTTGTGATAATGTTATGTGATGTTTCATGAGATGTATGTTTGTATTTATAGAGATATGCTCCATAAATACTCTTATTGAGAGGATGATAGGAGGTTATGGTAGGAGATTATCTACCGGCAGTGGAACCGGAGGCATATATATTATTGGGTGAGGAAGTTGAAGAGTAGTTCCATTAGAACTTTTCTCAATTTACACTATTTATGGATAAAGGCCCAGAAATGGGTGTGAATAGTATATATGGCCTCACATGGGATTTTTAGTTAAATCATCCTCCATTGTTTATCAGAGATGGTGAACCTGAGGCAGGTGAGTTCTGGATTGAATCTATCCAGACGATACTCAACCACTTGGAGACTCATACTAAGAAGATATTTAAATTGGATGACTATATGTTACGTGGTCAGGAAAAGATTTGGTGGGATATCTAGACTTGGGATTGATGGTTAGATAATATGGAGTAGAAGGAATTTCAGGAAAAGTTATTATAGAACTTTTACCCTAATACTTTCAAGCATGAGAGAGTGGCTGAGTTTATTTGGTTAACTCGGGGGAGTATACTTGTTATGAGATACGTTGGTCGCTTTATAGATCTATAGTACTTTTCTCCAGTGTTAGTAGGATATGAGTCTATGATTAAGAAACAATTTCAGGATGGGATTAAATGTGAAAGTATGTCCCATGTGAATATATTTTGGCTGAAAAAATTCTTAGAGGTGGTGAATTAGGCTCTAATTTCTGAGTGGAACCTAAATGAGGCTTCCGTTTAAGGATAGGTGGTTTCTAATAGATGATCAGGAGGTACGAATTTCCAGAAAAGAAAGCATCATTATGATAATGTTGATTAGATCAGCGTAAATCATAGTGGATAGGGGGAAGGATCAGTTATACAGGACCTTACTTGGGTGACCTGTCACGAGTGTGGTAGGCTAGGTTTCTTTCGTTTACAGTTCCCCCAACCACTAATAGAGTGATGAGCCTATAGTATGATGGTATATCTATATAGGTTCTACAAGAACCCATGATAGATGGGTAATGATGGAGGATCTAGGTAGAATCAGAGTGCTGGAAAGAGGTCTTGAACCCCATATCAGTCTAGTAGGTAGAGTTATATTTTCCATCGCATTCTAAGAAGTATATGGGGTGCTTCTAGGAAAGAGTTCCTATATGAATAGAGTGATGTAGATTAGGGTACTAAAACTATATCATGGGGAAGAAGGACAGGACATTTTCATGCAATTCAACCTAGACTTGTGGATAGAAAGGCTGGATAGTTGATAATTAGAGGTACTATTTGTGTAGCTTCTATGCTTGTTATTGCCTTATTTGTTTTTTTTAGAAAGATGAGCACGGAGGCTCTTAAATTGATAAAGTTGAAACATTACAAGAGATGAAAGTAAGGAATTTTACATTTTTCCCTATTGAGAAGAGGGACCATGTCATTAGGAATGGTGTTGATGTAAATGCTTCTCCCTTCTGACACCCCTTTGTTTGCAAGTCCATCTGCAATGTGGTTCGCCTCCCGAAAGGTATGCATAATGAAGTAGTCTAAGGAGGATAGTTTATCGAGACAATTCACCCATTTACCTGCTAGCTTCCAAGACAACCTTGTCTGACCCATTTTAATTGCATGCACCATTGTGGCCGAGTCACTTTCAAACCAAATGTTGTTCCAATGACGTTGGCTAATGATATCCACCACGCTGATGAGAGCCATAATTTCAGCCTCCAAAACTGTCATGTGTGTGCACGGACTATAATTGCATTCTAACAACTCCCCATGATGATTCCTGAAGATTACCCCGTAGCTTGAAGGTTTGGGATTCCCTTTGGAGGCTCCATCCGTGTTGCATTTTAGCCACCCATTGAAGGGGGCAGTCCAAATCAATTTCATCATGCCTCTTGGTTTGGGATAGTGGCCTACAACTTTTAGTCTTTTGATAACCATGAACTCCTTGACCGAGGAATCTCAGTGTTCATGAATTAGTGAGATGGAATTTTGTATTGCCATGAGGATTCTGTGAATAGTCGTGGCTTCATTAAACCTTGCATGTCGATGTATAGAATAGTTGCTGGCCTGCCAGACCGTATGAAGCAGTTCAGCACAAGCCACCTGCATCAATGCTGTAATCTGCTTTTCATGCTGAACTCCAAATAGTTGGTGAATGAACTGTAAAGCCGATGGTGTATTAAGAGGATTCAGCTCAAGAACATTGAGCACTGTATTCCAAAGAGCAGCAGCCGTGTTGTAGGATAGGAACAGGTGATCAATATCCTCTTGATGCTGACCTCAGAGAGTGCATCGAGAGCATAATGAAATTCCAATCCGTTGAATGTTCACCTCAACATGAAGCTTGTGTAAGGGGTGTTATCTTAAGGTTGGGGAGTATCATTTTCTTTATGATATTTACATTTTGGATATGTCAGGATTTGACCTGTTTGTGGGTATGGACTTGATAGTATCATACTAATCCCATGTATATTTTTAACATAGTAGATTGGTTTTTACATCTCCTAAGGGTGACAATTATATTCATCGAGGAGAATGGGATATCAAGTTAGGTCGCACGGGGAAAATTCATCAGCAACTGGAGGAGCTTACTACCCAGGTTGCAAGTTTGTTGTTGGATGATGGAGGTGTAAGGTGGGATATATTTTCACCCATAGTGGGAAGGTTCCAAGATGTGTTTCTGGAAGACTTCTATGGGATACCACCAGAGATATATGTGGAATTTACAATTTATATCATTCTTAGGGATGATCTAGTTTCTATTCCACCAAACAGAATGGCACCAATAGATCTTGAGGAGTTTAATACTTAAATAAAAGAGTTGGGGGATAAGGTATTTATCTATCTGAGTATGTTGCCTTGGGGTTTTCTGGACTTTTTTTCTAATAAGGCTGACAAAACTCTGTGTTATGTGTTGACTGTGAGGAACTGATATCTTCTTCCATGTATCAACAGCCTATTTGACTAGTTGAGCGGAGCTTTTGTTTTCTACAAGATCTACCTAAGATTAGGGTGTCATCAGTTGATATTTTGACCTTCTAATATACCAAGGAATACTTTCATAAGCTGGTATGGAATTTATGAGTTCATCGTGGTGCCATTTGGTTTGAAAAATGATCCTTTAGTGTTTATGGATTTGATGAATAGAATCTTCTTCCCATACCTGGATCAATTTTTGGTAGTGTTTTTTGGATGAAATCTTGGGGTACTTTAAGACTCATAAAAATCATTCCCAACATCTTGTCATTATCCTGAGAACATTGAGATAGAATCATCTATAATCCATGTTATTTAAGTTTCATTTTTAGATTTAATGGGTACACTTCCTAGGTCACATCATCTTATATTAAGGTGTGTTATTGGACCCATAGAAAGTTCAGGTAGTGGTTGTAATGCCCCAACCCCTGAAGCCTAGAGTTGGTGCATTATTTTACTAAATTAACATGATTACAAGGAATAAAAACCCAAATTACTGACCAGTTTAATAGTTTTGGAATACTATATTACATACATTATACTCATAGTACATTAGGAAAGATATAAAATACAACATGACACATGAAAAAATAAAATAAACAGCATCCTTGAAACTCATTCAAAGGATTCATCTTCATAACCTAGGGAAAGGAAACATAATAAGGGTGATCTCAAAAACTCATTAAGGGTTAAATTAAACAATAAAATTTTATTTAAATTCAATAATTCATAGAAATTATGGAATGGTAAATAATCATAAAAACACATGCGAATAATAAACTAGGAATGAAAATACATCTATATTTTTTTTCATAGTGAAAATATCATAGAAAGTAATAAATGAGTAATAAATGAAGAAAATTATTATTTAGTGGATGTCATGTATCTATAAAATGAACCATTATACCATCAATATGGTTTAATTATGTGGGTATAAACCCATATGTTTTTGTTTGGAAACAAACTCGAAGAGTTTGTCACCAAATGTTTTGTCTCATGAGACTTGTCGATGCATCGAGGGGATATAGAGGGCCCCAACCATCACATCAAGTCCAAATAATTATTCATATATAGATTTAATTAAATAAAAACATTCCTTATAAATATCTTTATTTATTAGAGGATACATACTCATTAATATTTCCCCAATTAAAACAACATTCAAAATAAACACCATATGTAAAATGATAGACAACTAAGACAATAATCATATCCATGATACAAGAATATGGTTATTTAATATAAATATAATTTCAAATGAAAATTTATCTCAAATGGGATGTAGATACACCACATAATAATTATTAGGTTCAAAATACCAAGTAAGTCACAATGAAATGGAAATTGAGACAAAGTCTCTTACCTTAATTCCCTCTTAAATTTGTCATGTTTACACCTCCTGAACAAAAATATTATATTTATTAAAATACTGATATAGAAGTGAATTATAGTAATTAGTATAAATATTTATCAATTATAATCATTGGATTATATTTCTTAATTTCTATTGAATAAAATTATAGCATTTGATACCATGTCATACTTAAAAATTTCCAGTTTTGCAACACTTTTGCTATTTTATCTAAATGTAAATTATAAATTAATATAACTAATTTATAAGTATATTATGAAAATAATTATATGATCGTATATTATATATAGTTTATAACACCCATCCTTGTGTATTTTTTTATGTTTTAATGTGGAAATGTCACCATAGGTGGTTGACCAACCTTTGACGGGACATTGACGGGAGAGTGGGGAGAAGATATTTTCAAATTTTATATATATTAGTATGACAATTACAATAGGTTAACATAATTAACATATAGTTAACTTATTTCCTAATTAATTCCATAAATTATTTGTTGTGTAATGTTTGGTGTAAAAATAAATAGGAAGCGTAACCAGAAGGAAAAAATGGTGGTTTGGGAGCATTCGTTTCCATGTTTTTAAGGATCGGTTCACTTATCTATAAGTAATGAAGTTCAATTAAAATGGGTATAATTATATATAACTGAAATTATTAGAAAATATATATAAGTTTAAATGGTTATATATATAATTTGGTTAAATTTTATGAGGATGAATCTTTAGATAATCTTTTAGTGGTCATTTCTTAGATTATTTTGGGTATTTTTTCGATCATTATGCAGTGGTTTTGTTTAATAAATTATTATTATGTATATATAATCGTTACATAAAATTAACTAGGTTCTAAAAAATATTTCATAATCTGGTTCAATCATAAAAATTGTTTCATGACCATCCTTGATGGAGAAACTGAAGAACAAAAATATGTCATCCACAAAGGTTGTAAATCGGCACCTCACGGATGATGATTTTGTTTTTAAAATAAAAAAGAGAGAGAGAGAGAAAGGAGTTTCAGGATCAGTATTCCATTAAAATGATATAATTATAGTATATATATTATACTGGAGTTATCATGATAATTTTTATAGAGTAGTTGAGGAGATTATAATAAAAGAAAGAACTTTAAAAGAAAATAAAAGGAAAAGGAAGAGGATTTTACCTCTTGAATACTCCTCCTTGAGAACCTCCTTAAGGAAAGTGGTTTTGGTCTTTTGGTAATACCAAGAGCTCATATACATGGGGATAGACTAGGGAAGAGTATTTGGGCAGAAATTGTACTAGCTTCAAGGATTATATGAGTGAGGAGAAGAGGGGCGAGGGGCGGTTTTAATAGTGGAGGAGAGGGGTGATTTCTCATTATTTAATTAAATATTTTATTATTTTTCTCAAGAAAATAAATAGTGTTGATTATTGTGAAAAAATATAGTAATTGGTGAATTTGATATTGAACCAATGGTTCTTACATCATTCACAACTCAATTAATAGTGTATTTAACTTATAATGTATATATACCGTAAATTACCGTATTTTACTATTAAACAAAAAATTCAAGTATTTCAGAAAAATACCAAAACTTCACCCTAACCGTTTTCCAACATGGATAATCTAATAAAGGACTCTATTTTGTTAAAATAGTTTTCTAAATATTTGAAATTTAATTTTTAATTAAAATCATCATTTACTCGAAATATACAGATTTTAAATTTATAAATCATTTTATAACACTTTGAAAATTTAACTAAGGTCTAGAAAAATTATCCTAAAATCATTAGACAACAAAATATTAATTTATGAATAAATTTTATGAAAATAAATTTTCTTTTGAATCATTATATTAATTATAAAATTGTAAATAAACATTTAAATTTTTTAAAAATGTTAATACTTAATTAATAATTTCTAAAACATTTATTTACTATAATTATATTGTAATTTCATATATAAGATACCTAAATTTTATTTATACATTCATGGGTGAGGTTAATATTAATTTTTCCAAATTAATATTCATAAGGGTCATATTACTATTCATAAAGGTACATTACTATTCAAAAGGGTTAAGTTATTATTCATCAAAAAAAATAAGTTGAACCTATTAAACTCTAAATATCTTACTAATCACAACCATGCATGTATATTTTTTGAAATTAGATTCACAGAAGTGGGAAAATTTTGTTTAATTTCTAGGTTATAACTATCTTGTTTACATAATTATAATAATAGAGTGTTGTTTTTTAGTGACTCAATGTTGTGTGCAATATAGGCTATCTAATGAATTGAAATTATTTATGAAGAAACATATCATTAATTTTTGGGGTGTTATATTATTCCCTCCTTCAGAAATTTCAACCTAAAAAATGTTTCATATATATTTCCCTCTAAAAATAAGTGGGTGGTTTTTCTTCATAACATCCTTAGGTTCCCACATTTCTTCCTCAATTTTATGGTTTCTACAAATAACTTTTACCAGTAGAGTTGTCCGATTTCTCAATACTTTCTCTCTACTATCAAGAATCTTGATAGGCTCTTCACAGTAAGATAAATCGGGTTCTAGTTCTATTTCCTCATAGGTGAGTACGTGTGTTGGGTCTGGTATGTACTTTGTTAACTGTGACATATGTTACACATCATGAACTTTGGAGACACTTGGTAGCATTTCTAAAAGATAAGCTATAGCTCCAATTATTTCTAGAATATTGAATGGTATGATGTACCTAGGGATTAGTTTCCCTTTCTTACGGAACCTTAATACACTCTTCCATGGAGATACTTTCAGAAAGACATGATCTCCCACTTGTAATTCCAAATCCTTTCTTCGATTGTCAGCATAACTCTTTTTTCTACATTGGGATGCCTTAATATGGGCATCAATTGTATTTACCTTTATCATTTTCTCTTCAATAAGTTCTGGGCCTATAAGTTTTTTCTCACCAACTTCATCCTAACAAGTTGGAGTTCAACATCTCTTTCCATATAATGATTTATATGGTGCTATTCAAATACTATAATGGAAACTATTATTGTAGGAAAATTCCACCAAAGGTAAGTAATGATCCCATATACTTTGAAAGTCAAGTGAGCATGATCTCAACATGTCTTCCAATGTTTGAATAATCCTTTTAGACTGTCCATTAGTTTGAGGTTGATAAGAAGTACTCATATGAATCTTAGTATCCAAAGCCTTATAAATACTCTTCTAAAATTTTTATGTAAATCTAGGATACCGATTAGAAAAAATTGATAGAGGTGCACCATGAAGTCTTACAACTTCATTAATGTAGAGTCTTTCTAGGCGCTCTAATGGAAAATCATCCCTTATAGTAAGGAAATGTGCTTATTTTTTAAGATGATCAACAATTACTCATATTGCATCATTCCTTCTAGGTGTCCTTGGTAGTCCTATGAAAAATTCCATTGTAATGTGATCCTACTTCCACATAGGAATAGTTAGAGGTTACATAACTCCTCTAGGATGTTGTCTATCTACCTTCACTTGTTGAAAAACTAGACACCTTGACACATAGTCAGAAATTTCTCACTTCATATTATCCCACCAAAAATGTTCCTTCAGATCTCTACACATCTTGGTGTTATCGGGTGTATAGAGAAATTTGAGATATGAGAATCATATAATAGTTCCTTTTTTAGCTCAGGTATTGATGTATCACATAACCTATTTCCAAATTTTAGAACTCACTCCTCATACATGAAGCCTTACAATCTTCCATCCTTAATGGATTTAATTTTCTTTTGAAGGTTCACATCATTAGATTGAGAGATTTTTATCTTCTCCATCAATGATGGTTTATCCATCATTTGAAAAATTAATAATGTTTTCTCTTCCTTAACAATTACCATATCCATATTTACTAGATCCATGAACATAGGATCTCTCTCAATCATCATTTGGGCTAAAAGACTTGATCATTCCTAATTAATGCATATGCTACCTTATTTTCCTTTCCTCGGTGGTATTGTATTCAAAAATCATAATCTTTGAGTAACTCAAGCCATCTCCTTTGCCTCATATTGATTTCTTTCTGTGTAAAATTTTATTTCAAACTCTTATGATCCATGTATATCTCACATCTTTCACTATAGAGATAGTATCTCCATATTTTCAGAGAAAATATTATGGATGCTAACTCAAGATCATGATTTGGATAATTTTTTTCACGTGTCTTCAACTGACTTAATACATAAGAAATAACTTTATCATTTTTCATAATAAAACAACCCAATCCATTCTTTGATACATCACTGTATATCACAACCCCATCATTTCTAGAGGGAAGAGTCAAAATTGGAGCATTGACCAATCTTCTCTTAAATTCTTCAAAACATTATGTACATTCTTTTTCCCATACAAGTTAAACCCCTTTACATGTGATCCTGGTTCGTGGGTTAGCCAGTCGGGAAAAATTCTATATGAAACACCGATAGTAACCTTTTAATCCAATGAAACTATATAGCTCAATTATGTTTGTTGGCATAGTCCATTCTTGGATTGACTTTGTCTTCACAAGATCAACTGAGATTCCATCCTTAGAGAAAATATAGCCAAGAAAATAAATTTTTTGATGCCAAAATTCATACTTACTAAACTTACCATATGTATTTTTTCTCTTAAGAGTCTCTAGAATAACTCGCAAGTGGTTCTCATAGTCCTCATAACTTTTGGAATATATCAATATATCATCAATAAATACCATAATAAAATCATCAATATATTCCTTGAAAACTATGTTTATTAGATCCATGAAAATATAGGGTCCATTTTTAAGTCCAACTAGCATTACTATAAATTCATAATGTTTGTACATGGTTCGAAATGTTGCCTTTGGAATATCTTCCTTCCTCACATGCAACTGAAGATATCTAGATCTAAGGTCAATCTTTGAAAAATATTTAGCTCTATGAAGTCAATAAAATAAATCATCGATGTGATGTATAGGATACTAGTTCTTTATTGTAATAGTATTGATTTCTCTATATTCAATGCACAACCTCATGGATCCATCTTTCTTCCTGACAAATAGAATAGGGGATCCTTATGGAGAAACACTAGGGAAAATAAATCCCTTGTCACTCAATTTCTCTAGTTGTTTCTTCAGTTCAACTAATTCCATAGTTTTCATTCTATAGGGAGTCTTTGATATAGGTCTTTCACCTGGAATTAAATAAATAGATAACTCAACTTCCTACTCTATATGATGTCTAGGTAAATCCCCTATAAATACATCAATATATTCTTGAACAATTGGTACATCCTCAATTTTAATATTGTTTTCCCCATCCATAGATGTTTTTTTCTCTTCCACCCCAATAATTTAATTTAGTAGAGCTACTAGAGGTGGATCTAGATAATAATTAGATGATGAGGTGTGTGCTATGAAAATAAGGGATTCTATACCATTCTCAAAAATTGTAACTTCCTTATTCTTGCAATAAATTTTTGCATCATAGTTTGAAATCCTATTCATACTAAAGATTATATCAAATTAAATCATAGATATGATGATAAGGTCAAAAACTAAATTAGGTTTATGATTCGTAAAGGGGACTAACTAAAATATATTTATTACAATGATACTTCCCTTAGGAGTTTTGAATGACAACTCCTTAATTAAATCAAAATGGATATGTCTAATTTTCTTGGAAAAATGGGAAGATATAAAATAATGTGATGATCCAAAATCAAATAAATCATTGGCTAAGTTTGAGGAAATGATTAAAGTAACTTCCAGCACATCATTAGGAACTTTAACCTCAATAGTTGTGATTGCATAAGATTGGCCTTGCTCTCTTAGCCTTTTCTGAGGCAAGTTTCCTTGATTATTAAGACAATTATTTCCATAGTGTCTCATATCCCTACAATTATATCATTTAAAATCATTTATTTGTCTCTTCCCGTTTCATTCATTAGCTCTATGACCCTTTTCTACACACTTATAACAAACTCTCATGCATTTAATGTATTTTTTTAGGATTATTCATTCCACAGTTTTTACATATTGGGAATTTCTTTCATTCCATTATTCAACTTTGGAACTTCACCTTTCCATGCTTATTAGAAGACTTATTATTATTTTGATTTCCCTTAAAAAAAATTGGATCAAGAAAATTCCTTCTCAATTTTGATGGAACTTAATACTATTTCAATTATATGATGAAAATGTTTGAAAAGATAGTTCTCTTCAGAGACTTGGATTAATACATTCAAATAAATGATTAATCTTGTCTTATAAATCATGTACATAATCTATAGCATAATTGGCTTGTCTTGTGAAGGTATCCTCATACTCTATAATGCTCTATTATTTATTTTTCTTGATGTTAAGGAATTTTATATTCATTTCAGTTCATTTCCCATAAGGGAAGTGTTTTTTGAAGAATTTTTCTTTAAAATTTATCTAATCTATGTCTTCCATTTCATTTTCCTCCTTGGTATTTTGGATCAATGACCACCATTGATCTGTATCTCCCTTGAGACAATATACTTCTAGTACTACCTTTTCACTTTTATAGCATCCAAAAGTTAGAAATATATTTTCAAGGGACTTGATCCACTACTTGGATACCACTGGATTAGTAGTCCCACTAAAATATGGGGGATTCTTCCACATAAAATGATCTAATATAGGTTTAGTATGGTTATTCATCAAAACCTAAGTAAGTTTTCCTAATATGGTCATGATCTGATCATCTCCAACACTAACTATGTTGACTTGCTCAGTGGTGAAATCCCAATACTATCTATGGGTATTGATTCCCTTTCTTCTATTAGTATCCATCACTAAAAAATGGAATAAAATAAATTATGTTATGAATCATAATGCATAATTTTTAATTATAAAAACACTTAACATAATTTGAAAATTTATGCATAGCTAATATCATAATCATAAACATGGTTTCATTGAGTACATATTTACTTTTAAACCCTGCATACTGGTTTGTAAATAAAATGTGAATTATCCTAATAATATACCATGGGAGTGTCAAAATAGATTCACATTAAGGCTCGTTTTCATGTACCAAGTTACCTTGAGTCAGGACCAAAAAACCTAGTCGGAGTTGTTACTCCTAGGTACATCAATGTCAAAACCACTTCCACTTGTAGTATCCAAACAGGGATGTATTTCTAGGAAGACCCACATAATATCTACTTTACCAAAATTCTAGGATGTTCTTATATGATTATACTCAAAGTATATCTTAGGGTTATGTCCTATAAAATATGTTTTCTAAATCTAGTTTCCAAGGTTGGTGATAAACTTCCTCTGATACCAACTGTAATGTCTCAACCTTAGAATCCCAGATCCGGTGTATTATTTTACTATATTATCATGATTAAAAGGAATAAAATCCTAAATAATTGATAAATTTAGAAATTCTGAAAGACCAAATTACATACATGAAACTCATAGTACATTACCAAATATAGAAAATAAAACATGATATATAAAAAAATAAAATAAACAGCATCCTTAAAACTCATTCAAAGGATTTCTATTCATAACATGAGGAAAGGAAACATGATAAGGGTGAGCTCAAATTCTAAGTAAGGGTTACATGAAGTAATAAAAAAATAAGTAAATTCAATAATTAATAGACATTATGTAAAGGTAAATAATATAAAAAACACATTCCAATAATAAATTGGGAATGAAAATGCATCCATAGATTGTGTCATAGTGAAAATATTATCGAAAGTAATAAAATTAGTACTGAATGAAGAAAATGATTATTTAGTGGATGTCATTTATCTGGCATATAAACCATTAGAAATTTGAGATAGTTTAAGTATGTGGGTAGAAACTTATCTGATTCTATTTGGAAACAAACACGAAGGGTTTGTCGTCAACTATTTTGTCTCATGGGACATGTCGATGCATTAAAGAGCTATAGTGTGCCCCATCCATCACTTTAAGTACAAAGAATTATTCATACATAGATTTAATTAAAGAAACATATTCCTTATAAATATCCATATTAAGTAGAGGATAATGACTCATCAATATTTCCCCTATTAAAACAACATTCAAAATAAACACTATATGTAAAATGGTATACAGATAAGACAATAATCATATCCATGATACAAGAATACAGATATTTTATAGAAATATAATTTCAAATTAAAATTTATCTCAAATGTGAATTAGATACACCACATAAGAATTATATGTGCATAATTCTAAGTAAGTCTCAATGAAATGGAAATTGAGACAAAGTCCCTTACCTTAATTCTTGCTTAAATTTGTCATGTTTTCACCTCCTGAAAAAAACATAAATTTATAAAAAGACTAATAAAGAAGTTAATTATATTCATTTATATAAATATTTATCAATTATAATCATTGGATTATATTTCTTAATTTTCTTTTAATAAAATTGAAGTGTTTGTTATCATGTTTTACTTAAAAAATTTCAGTTTTGCGACACTTGCTATTTTATCTAAATGTAAATTATAAATTAATATAAATAATTAAAGTATTATATAATGCATATAATTATAAGTTTATATATTATATATAGTTTATAACATCCACCTTTTAGGATGGTTTTATGTTTTGACATGTAAATTTCACTATAGGGGGTTAACCGACCTTTGACGGGACATTGACGGGAGAGTGGGAAGAAGATGTTTTAAAATATTATATATAGTAGTATGAAACTTATAGTAGGTTGAAATAATTAATATATAGTTAACTTACTGCATAATTAATTCCTTTAATGATTGTTTTTATAATGTTTGGTGGAAAAATAAAGAGGAACCGTAACCCGAAGGAAAAAAATTGGGGTTCGGGAGCATTTGTTTACTTAGTTTTAATGATCAGTTCGCTTATTTATAAGTAATTAAGTTCAAGTAAAATGGGTATAAATCTTCAAAATTTGAATTATTAATGAAACATTATAATTTTAAATGGTTATATATATTTATATATATATATACATATATATCATTTTATTAAATGGTATGATGATGAATCATTAGATAAACTTTTATTGATAATTTCTTAGATTATTTGGGGTGTTTTTTCATTCATTATGCACTAGTTTTGTTTAATAAATTAATATTATGTTTATATATTGGTTCCAAAACATTACATAGGTTGTAATACATATTTCATAATCTGTTTCAACCATAAAAATGGTTTCATGACCATCCTTGAAGTATAAATTGAAGAAGAAAAATCCATCGTCCACGAAGGTTGTAAATCGGCACCTCAAAAATGATGATTTCATTTTAAAAATAAAAAAGAGAAATAGAAAGGAGTTTCAATATGGGTATTCCATTAACATGATATAATTCAAGTATATAGATTATATTTTATTTATCATGACAATTTAGACATAGGAGGTGAGGAGATTATAATAAAAGAAATAACTTGAAAATAAAATAAAATGAAAAGGAAGAGGATTTTACCACTTGAATACTCCTCCTTGAGAACCTCTTTAAAGAATGGGGTTTTGGTCTTTTGGTAAGACCAAGATCTCATGGATGTGGGGTGAGACTAGGGAAGATTAATTTTTTAGAACTTTTACAAGATTCAAGGCTTAGAGGAGTGAGGATAAGAGGGGGTGAGGAGCAGTTTTTATAGTGGATGAGAGGGGTGATTTCTCATTATTTTATTCATTATTTTATTCTTTTTTTTCAACATAATAAATGGTGTTAATTCTTATGACTAAATATCTTAATTGGTGCATGTGAGTTAAAACCAATGGTTCTTACATCATTCATGACTCAATTAATAGTATATTTAACTTATAATGTATATATATCGTAAATTAATGTATTTTACTATTCACCAAAAATTCAAATATTTCAGAAAAATCCCAAAAATTCATCCGGACCATTTTTTGATGTGTAAAATCCAAAAATAAACTCTATTTTATGAAAATAATTTTAAAAATATGAAAATTTTAATTTTAAATTAAAATAATCATTTACTCAAAAAATACAGATTTTAAAATTATAACTCATTTTATAACACTATGAAAAACTAACTAAGGTATTACAAAATTATCCTAAAATCATAAGATAAAAAATATTAATTTATGAATAAATTTTATGAAAATAAATTTTATTTTGAATCATTATATTAATTATAAAATTTTAAATAAAAATTTACATTTTATAAAAATACTAATACTTAATTAATAATTTCTAAAATATTTATTTACTATAATTATATCATAATTTTATATATAAGATGCCTAAATTTTATTTATACAGTCATGGGTTATTTTACCATTCATTTGGCCGATTTACTATTAATAAGGGTCATATTAATATTCATAAGGGTAATATTATTATTCAGAAGGGTCAAGTTACTATTCACCAAAAAATTAGTTGATCCTATCTGACTCTAAATATCTTACTGATCACAACTATGTATGTCTATTTTTCAAAATTCAATTCACATGAGTGGAAAAATTATTTTTAATGTCTATTTTATAATTATGTTGTTTACATAATTATAATAATAGAGTGTTGTTTCACAGTGACTCAGTGTTTTGTGCAATATAAGTTATCTAAGGAATTGAAATTATTTATGAAGAAACGTACCATAAATTCATGGGGTGTTATAGTGGCTTCTTGGGAACAACCCAAGAATTTTTTCTATATCCACAGCTTTATGGGTTTAATGGGCTATTACCGTAGGTTCATTCAAAACTTTACCCATTTGGTACCACCTATTTTAGTCTTTACCAAGAAGGGAGTTATATTTGAATGGTTTGGGGAATGTGATTATTCTTTCCAGGTTTTGAAGAAGAATTTTACTACAGCACTGGTCTTGATCTTTGCTGAGCCATGTGAGAAGTATAAATTGTTTTGTGATGCTTCTCGGATCATTCATGGAGATGTGTTGATCCAGGGAGATTGAGTTGTAGAATATGGGTCTTGGGAGTTGAGTCCACATGAATGGAATTACCCTACATGCAACCTCAAGCTTGTTGCAGTTTTTTATTCCTTGAAGTGTTGGTAGAATTATCTTTTGGGTGAAAAGTTTAATATGTGTACTAATTACAAGAGCTTAATGTATATCTTTTTGGTAGCAACACTTGAGTCTATAGTAGCATAGATGGATTGAGTATATGTAGTCATTCAAATTTGAACTATCATATACACCCAAGAAGGGAAACAGTTTCACTAAAACTTTAAGCATTAAAACTTGAACTCAGGAAGTTCAGGAGTCTAGTTTTGAGTAGAAGATTATGACTTTTCTATCTTAGATGCATGTTTTGGTTTAAGAGATCCTATAGAATATGACTTTTTTTATCAATTTCAATTGATTATACACTTTTGATCTGAATTAGAGAGAGATAAATGAGTATCCAGGGTGTTTGGACTTGAGGAAAATCCTTAAATGTGGGGAGTCACCTTCAGATTGGATCATAGATAAGGATGATGTGATCTATGTTAGTAATTAGATTGTTGTGCCTACGAGCATGTGGGAGGAGTTGATGTGTGAATTTCATGCCTCAAAGTGGGTGGTGTATCTAGGTGTGACCAAAATGTATCGTGACCTATGATGATGGTTTTGTTGTTCGAGCATGAAAAAGTATATTATAGGTTTCATGACATGATGCTACACCCGTAAATAAGTGATGGATGAGCATCAACGACATGGTGGTTTACAACATCCATTGTCTATTCTGAAATGGAAGTGGGATAATGTTACTATGGATTTTTTTGTTGGTCTCATGAGTATTCCTTGGAAGAATGAAATTATTTGGGTATTTGTTGATATCTTGATAAAGTTAGCACATTCATTACCTATACGGGAATCTTTCTTAGTGGATCAGCTGGGAGTTATGTATGTTCAGGAGATAGTATGTCTGCACTAGGTTCCACAGAGTATAGTTTCAATCCGTGACACAAATTTTACTTCATGCTTCTAGAAAGTCTAATAGAAGGTTCTTGGTACATGTTTTACTGAGTACAACATTCCACCCATAGACATATGGATAGTCAGAACGTACTACATAGGTACTTGAGGACATGATTATAGAATGTATTATAGACTTTGGTGGATCTTTGGATAATCACCTATCACTGTTATAGTTCTCCTATAACAACAATTATCATGTTACTATTCATATAGAACCATACGGGGCTCTTTATGGTAGGCCATGAAGATTGCCTCTATGCTGGATGGAGGCAAGTGAGTCATAGATGTTGGGATTGAGACTTGTATAGGAGACATCAAAGTAGGTTCAGCTGATTCAGAATTTGGTGGCTATGGCTTGGAGTATGTAGAATTCATATTTTGATAGATGTCTATGAACCGTAGTGTTTATTGTGGGTTACCATGTGTTCCTTTGGGTGTCGCCTAGATTGGGTCACCATAGGATTTAGAGGCAGGGAAGGATTGTGCCCAGTTTTGTTCGAAAGTTTGAGGTTATGGAGATAATTGGGCCGTAGGTGTACCTATTGGCTCTTCAATAGAGGTATAGTTCTATGTATGATGTTTTCTATGTGTCAAAACTTAAATGGCATCACCCTAACCCTTCTCATGTGATCGATATGGATTATATTGAGCTTGAGACTGATGCATCCTTTGAGGATCATCTGATATGTGTTTTGGATCATAGTGAGAAGGTGTTATGGGGAAATACCATGTTGTTAGTTTGAGTATTTTGGAAACAAAAGCATGTTCAGGAGGAAACATGGGAGAGATAAGCATATATGCGGGCTCAGTGGACTGATCTTTTTATCTCGGAATGTTAGAGATTCTTGGGAGTACAGATCGAGGAAGAGCTGTTATAAGGTGGGGAGATTGTAAGATCTCAACCTTTCATAGAAATGTATCAAGGTCCTTTTTAGGTACTCTTTTTCCTTGTTTTGAGTATATCTTGTTTGGGTTTTACCTTTTGGATTTTTGGGGTGAAATTAGAGAATTCTGGAAGAAATAGGGGTAGTGCACAGTTGGTGCATGATTTTACCAAAACATGTGCCCATGCCAAAAAATTGTGCGAACCCAAATAGAGGGGACTCACATGGATAGTGCATGGTTTTTCAAACCATGCACACTTCTAGTGGTAACTGTGCAACTCACTGAGAGGAGCCACGCAGTTAGGTGTGTGGTTAGGGCAAACCATGTGCTCGTATAGGAAATCATGCATGCAAAAATCTAAATTCAAGAATTTATATTAAAAGTTCCCAAATCCCCATGATGTCACCCAAAATTGACCCAAATAAATCCTAACTCATTCACCTCATTTTTTGGAGGATTCCTAAATAATTCCTAGGGATCTCGAACACCGTTCTTGACAAATCAAAGCCCGGATCGAGGATCTACACCTCTCCCAGTAAGAGATTATTATCCTAATTAGTTTTACTTATCTATCCCATATTTCTATCATCCATTGAAGGGATTTTTTCATCCATTTATAGTGTATATATATCTAGGTTTCCATGTATCTAATCCTCTTGATTTTGTATCTAGTTTTTGGATCTCGATCTTGTTATTTGTCATGATCTTGGTTGTTCCGCTTCAATTGGGGATTTATATTGGTGAGCCTTCATCAATGATCTTGTGGTAGGTGTTATAAATTGAAATACCCATAATCATGATTTAATTTCATGTATGTAATTATGAAATTCAAATTTCCATGATTGGTAAATTGCAATGATTATTGAGTTGATTTAATTTAATTTCTATGTGATAATGATTTGGGTTAAATTAAGGAAATTAAAATTGGTGGAATTGGATTAAATAAATTATTCAATTAATTAATGGAATTACTGTGATTATGAAATAAATGGGGTATTGGGATTATGTAATTGGTCAATTAATTTGATTATTAATTAATTGAAAATGAAGATTATGAGATTATTGGCTTAACCTAAATGGGTTAATGGGTTTTAGGATTAAATGTTGATAAATGGTTTAATGGCGAATTGGTAAAATTAATCCATGTGACTAAAGTAATGAACCAATATTTAATTGATAATTTATATGTTAATCCATGATGATAATGTTTGAAAATAAGGTTAATGGTGCCTAACCTTGATGTTTATGAAATTATGATAAGTGTGATAATGTGATACAGGTGATTTTGTGATATACCTGCATGGGACATGGACTGATGCTTCAAAATACCATATGTGATTGACTAATATATGTGTGTGGGATATGGAATGATTCTTAAAATTCCCATAGTGATAAATGAGTTGTGGGACATAGACTGATTCTTAAAATACCCATGTGGTGTTAGACATGGCGTTCTAGGCCCAAAATGTTGGAATTTGACAATGGTTCCAATTGGTTGTAAAATGTGTTGAATTGAAATTTTAATTGATAAACATGGTATTGTGATATTTGATATCCCTTTGTGATAGTTCAGAGTTTGAAATAATATGAAGTAGGTATTGAGGTTTTGGGTTTCCTCAGGAACTCGAGGGTTTATGTGGTTAAATAAAAAATAATTGATTTTGTAAACTGTTTAGCTTATTACATGTATTTTATTCTTTATACAACTTCCTACACTGTTATTGACTAGGTCTTGTTTTAGATACCTTGGTAGTGGCCTAATGAGTTTTACTCTCACCCTACTTGGTCTGTTTGATCGGTACTTGAATAGACTTCATGGTTGCAAGATAGGATAAGGGTAAGATCCATATGGTAGATAGCTAAGTCGGGATGGGGAATGGATGAGGGGACTAGACATGGTGTTGGGACCTGTTTGGTAGTTTCATTGTGTCTTTATTTTGGTTTTTCATTTAACACTTAACATGTAGTTGGCATGAAATATCTACTGTTTTTGTTTGGATATTGTATACTTGTTTTAGTCATCATGTGATACTGGTTTGTCAGGATATTGGTTATATCATTTTGTTATTCTTATTTTTTTCCATTATTGTGCTACTTTGATAAAGAGTTTATAGTCTCTCTATGATTGATATTAGACCCTCGCTAATATTTAACAACCTTTGGCATGTATAGAGGCATACTTGAGGTAATATAACTGGCCATCTTGAGTCACTAGTGTATGGCACTCAGGTCGGGACATTACAACCCATATTACCAAATTTTGACATTATGAATCCAAATTTCAACTCAAATTAATCTAATTTAACTTCTTTATGTGATAAAACCATCTTTTTAATTAAAACATAAGATATAGGAAAAATGTATTTTTATAGAAAATGTATTTTTATACATTAAGTGTTTTTTATTCATATTTCCTATTAATTTTTAATTGAATGAGTGTTTATATATATTTTTATTTTTTAAAACATCATATTATATTCATAATTTAAAATAAATTAAACAAATTTATTTAGATGAAATTTATATAACACTTAAAAAAATTAATTCTTTGAAAACAATTATTTTACTTTTATTGTGGTGATTAATCTTTAATCTAATAAATTTATTTCAAATTCATAAAAATAAGATTATCCTGGTTAAATAATTTTTTCTTATTTATTATAAATATAAATTCTATCTTTTTTAAAAAAAAATATGTGTATAGAAAATTAAAATAAATTTTAACAATAGAGCGTGTAAACCCCATTTTTAGAAAAAAAATTATTTGAAATAATAAAAAATATTTTTAGGAAAAAGTAATGAATGATTTTTATTTTCATGAAATAAATTTATTTATTATAAAAAAATTACTCAGCTTTTTAAGAAATCAAAAACCGAATTTTACAAAAAAATTATTTAATTAAAATAAAACACCAAAAAAAATTCTTTTATTGGAAAACATTACTTGAGTCAATAATATGTTAAACATAGGTTTTATAATTTAATAATAGTATTTCAAAAATGTATAGTTTTACTCCTTAGACGTTTTTTTTTCCATTTAAAAGGTTTTATAAACTTCTAGGTCTTTCTTCTATAAATAAAAGTTACAGTTTTGGTAATAACTATATCTTTCATTATTCACTTAAAAATCAACTATTTTAGAAAAATCCAAAATTTTCTTCCTAATATAGTATAAATTTGAAGAGTTAAAATACAAATTATATTTAGTTAAAATTAAATTCTAACATTATAAACTTTTAAATATACTTAATAATAAATACTTTTTATATTTTTCTTTTTTTGATAGTTCAGGATATGGTGTTTACCAACTATAGTAGGGTCTTAGGTATTAGAATCGTACTATCATCTCTACCTCAACTAGATCCACCACACATCCTATGATAAACCTAAGACTATACTTAATTTTTTTACACACCATGGTTCCCATGTAGGGTGTGCAAAATACATCTCAATATGGTCTCACCAAGTTCCCCTGGTATACACTATCATATATTTGTATGCATGAGAAAAATAAATAAACTTGTCACACAAGTGTGTGAAACATCATGTGATAACTAGGACACTAAAACTATAAATTCATAAATTCATCATGTGATAACTAGGGAATCATAACACCTGATAATACCTGCTTTGGTGCCATGGGGGAATTTTTTTCATCCAAGTCATTGACACCCTACCTGAAAGAACAATGCATGGTCTCAGGTCCAAGGCCTCAACCCACTACCCGAAGGAATATATCATGACCCTACAACCAAATCCCAACCCACTAACTTTCCACTCATGGTATGGTCGATCATCTATATCTTATTCCATGCCACTTCCCATCCCTTTCACTTGGGTGGTTCATTATCATGACCCAATACTACTTAAGGCAAGGCCTTGACACAATCCTACTCAAAAAAAGTTCCAAATTCATGCACATGAGGAATCTATCTCACCAAATTTAACATCTCTATTTTAGACATGAAATGTTATGAAATATATCTAGTAATATTTTCAAATCCAGACACTAAGACAGTGTAAGATTTCTAGGCTCAATGAATTCAGAATTGATATTTTAAAAACATTAAATATATTAATATCAGGTATGCACAATTTTCATGAAAAAAATGGTATAAATTTATATAATAGTCTTGGATTGAAAATTTGAGTCCTCTGTTGAGTTCTGAATGTGGTTTTTACCCTAGGTGTGACATAATCTTTGTTGAAATCATAAATTTGTAAAAAAAAAATTTCAAGTGAAAATAATAAGTAAATAAATTTATTTATTTATTTTATTACGTATCAACGTAATGACCTAAACCTCTCCTATTTAAACTTGGGTATAATCATATTTCAAGACAGGATGAATGATCTTGCAATTTCATAGGGGATCTGGTGAAGTAGCTCTCATGGATGAACAATATCAGATCATGCTTTAATAGTTGTTACACCAATGGAGCTATGGATCTTGCTAGTGATGATGGAACAAACCCCTTCTTAATCAAATATTGATCCAATATCTAGGTATTTTATTTGATTTATGAGGATTTATTCCTATTTATTTATCTCATGTTAAACATGGGTAAATTCCACTAACAATAATTGATCTGCAGATCAATGGTTGATATTGTAGATACTATTTTGATATTGCATTGTTAATTTCTATTCATTTGTTGATTATAGGATAATGTATTGAGATAGAAATAAACAAAGGACAAGGTACATTCCTTATGTTATTATTGTATGGATTTATATTTCCATTCTTTGTACATTCATTGTCATTATTCGGTTTGGTTGGAGGTTCATAAAATACCCAATAATCAATTATTTCACACCTGTTGTTTAGTTAAACGTATTGATTTCATGGATTCAGGTTCTAGATTCAGTGATGGGATCGAGCTATAGTAGCGATGGAGATGGATCAATATTGGATCGGCAACATTCATTCATGGTTGTACTTTTTGGCGATGATATGGTGCTATGGGTCTAGATTTCTATATTTCATCCATTGGTGACGGTGAGTCTCTATTGACCAAGATTTGCATTCTTCGAGCAAGATTAGTGGTGTATCTAAAGGCTGCAGTAGCAGCAGCAGGTGGTGCATGAAGATCCATGGTTTCTAGAAAATCCCACACTAAACGGTATGTAATCCTGATATACACATCGTGTGGCACCCTGGATGTGGTTCTAGGGTTTCTATATAGAATGTAGTATCACACGCCATGTGACATGTGTCACACACCATGTGACTCAACCTAGTGACTTGTCATGTACCTTTAGGTACACAAGCATGGCTAGAGTACACAGGTTGATCTGTGTACTTAGTGATGGATAGAGTACATGTTATAATCTATGTACTTAGACCCATCCAAAACACACGGGTTGAGCCATTTACTTGAACATGGTTAGAACAAATGGGCATGGCCTGGGGTATAGAGGCTGGGGCTAGGAACACGGGCTGACCAGGGGAAAGCAAGGCATGTCTTGTACTACTAGTACACACTGTGAAAATTTCCTAGAGATGTTTGTGTCCCTTTTTCCCTTTAGTATGTACTAGTTTCATTAGGGTGTGTTCCCTTGATCCATCCATATGAGGGTATAGTTTGGCATTACATCTTGAATAGAGGATTGTGATCCTCTCTCAGGGATTTGTCTCAGATAGAGTTCTTGGTGTCACCACCCCCCCCCCATGGCCCTAGGTGGGTCCTCTATCATCTTCTACCTTAAGTGGGGTTTTAGTAATTGGTGTGACCAACATACAGGATTTTTTATCCCTTGTACATCAGGTTTATCCAGTTAGGGTTTTTGGTGTCCCCTAGAGACTTGGGTGTGATCTCCTATCGGTGTATCTATATCTTCAGACTTCATGTGAATACTTATTCATGGAGAGACCTGATGATAATTACATATCAAATGAAATTAATTAATGCTATCAAAACCATGGATTGAGTTCTCCCAATAAAGTGTTACTATGAACTCTCGAGTAGAATATTATGCTGGCAACATGGTTGTGACCTTACCTTAAGACTTATATCTATTATGAGTATATATAGATGTTTTTTTCATGTATTAATTTATAATGGGAATATCCCTATGATTATCTAACTACTATATTTATTATTTATTATTATTGATTTTGGGGTGTCCTACTATGTGTTGTTATTATCATCCCTACATGGGCTATGCCTGCACATGTCATGCCTTATGCAGATGATTGGCTTGATGGGGTTCATGGTGAAACATGAGTAGATGGAACTTAGTTAGGTCTAGATATATAGAGGTTCATACCATTAGCCACATTTTACTATAGTACCATATTTCTATAAGTTTTGGATTTACATTTTTTTGGGATTGTATTTGGCCCTTTCCTTCTTTGCATTACTTATTCATCATACTTTTAATGTGAGATTTAGATGTATGCATTCATTAGTATTAGTTGTATTTACTTTCTTAGTATTTTATAGGCTTGGATATATATGTGTGTGTGGGTGGGTGGGTGTGTGTGTGTTTGTATAGGTATCTTAAGTAAAAACTTCCCATGTGAGTGTTGTTCCTACATAGCACTAGTTTCTAGCCCCAATCCTATTGAATGCGGTCTTGTGGTAGTCAAACTTGTCTTATTTTCAGCTAGGTGGGACTTGGTGGGTTAGGTTGTGATAGAGTGATATCAAAGGGATTCATCTTAGGATCATAGTATAGATTTTTCTCTATCTATGAGATTAGTTTGGGTTTTATGGAAATAGTGTTAAGTGTTTCGAATTCTTCTTTCAGGATAGGGACTCCAATGTTTGTGTGGTGGATAATATATCCATTCACTAGGACTCTAACCACCTGCTTGTTGACTATGTACATGTGGGAACTTTTTTCATGGAAAACATTGATACATGCATCATATAGGAATGATTTTTTGTTTCTATTTCCTTATTTAGTTAGCTCATCGGATATACTCAGTGATCATGGTACATCTTCTCTATGTCATGATGCCTCCATGACAATTTATAGCAAGGATTCAGTATCAAGATCTTGAGGAATATCCTATTAGTGATGATTCTTTGATATAGAGACCTTTTCAAAAGATGGTACTTCTAGGTGGTTTCCCATTTATACCTCCACTCATCGACTAGCATATGAAACTAACAGTACTAATGGATGAGGTGTGTAGGATAAGAATGCTTCATGAGTTTCAACATCAGTGACCCCTCAGGTTTGAGGGAGATCCATACCCCCATGTAGCTAAGGATTATCATGAGGTGTTTATGTGAGTCTTTCACCTCATTATGACACCTACAATCTAAATTGAGGTACTGGAAGTAAGTCTCCTTCATGGTTACATAGGGATATGGTGGATCCTAGTGGCATTATCTTATGAAAATATAACTCCTTCATGGATAGAGTTTTTGATCATTTTCAAAGAGTATTTTTCTCCAACTGAATTATGGGTTATGCACATCTAGGATATTCTAAAGCTTAATAATGGAATAATAACTGTGGATAAGTATTCATTGAGGCTTATCAACATCTCATGATAATTTATGGATGTGGTTTTGGATATGGTATTTTAGTAACATAACATTGAGAAAGGATTATTCATAGAAATATGGGATATTTTGATACCTATACGAATCTCTACCTATGTTTGGGTGCTATATCTTCCTTTAGTAGTAGAGAAATTTCTAGCTGAGTATACACTGATAGTGAGTGCTAGTAGTGGGCACATGGGAGATAAGACTTCAGCAGAAGGTAGCTGATGGTAGACAAATGGATCCAAACATGCGATATGTTTTAGGAGGTGATATTAGGATAGAGGGTATACAATTTAGGGATCTCAGGATTGTTAAAGTTAGCATAGGGAGAGGCAGTGCTACTCTTTTGATGGATAAGGACATCTTGTGTGAGATTTTCCGACCCACCATATGGTTGATAGGGAGATAGTGGATGGGATACCTAGATAGAGGAAGTGGTAGGAGCATGGAGTTCCATAGTTTTTTGGGTGTGTATGGGGATTAGGAAGAGAATTTGGATGTGTTATATGGTTTTACATGTTTCAACCACCACCCCCAGGTGGTTCTCACCAAGATTAGAGAGCTAATGGATAGGTGTGAGGGGAGATGCAGGGAGTGGATACCTATTACCCAAGGATCCAAGGATTATTAGAGGTAAGGTTTATGTCTTTTACACCTTATCATTAATTATAATATACATGTGCATGATCCACTCATTTCTTGCTACATCCCTAGTTCGAGACCTAGAGATTCCATTTAAACCCTTGGATCAATATTTATGCTTGGAGACACCTGACGAAGATGACTCAGTGATCACACACTTTTTCTAACAGTGTGTCCTGACCCTTGGAGGATATAGTTTCTCATGGGATCTATTTGTATATAAATGAGGCCTTATTCCATCATCTTAAACATGGAATGGATATACATAGTTTTTGCACAGATTTACTATTTTAGGTGGTGCATTTGGTGTGTCCATGTAGATAGGATGAGGTTTTTCTTCATTGGTGAGAAGGAGACCCAAGAATAGTAGGATGGACTTGTACATAGGTGGGTTTATCTAATAACTCATCAATTTCTTAGCATGACTCTGGAGTAGTATATGTTGTGGGCTATTAGTTTCATGTCATGATGATAAAGTGAGAGGATGTCCTTCCTAAGGGTTTTAGGATTAACTCCTCACTATGGGATATACTTTTTAATTGAATTTAACCCAAGGAAAGCCCTTGTATATATTCCAACATATCATATTACTCCTGTAAAGCTTTGTGAGCTGAAGGTGTAGTTGGAAGACTTGAAGAGGAAGGTATTTATGAGACCCAATGTTTTCCCCTGGTTACCCTTTGTGTTTTTTTCCAAGAAAGTGGATGGGATCTTGAGGTTATGTGTGGATTATCATTTCATGAATCAGGTAACTATGAAGAAAAAGTATCCACTAATGAGGATTTATGACCTATTTGATCAGTTTATAGGGGTGTGATGCTTCTTAAAGATCAACTGTAGATCAGGATATCACTAGTTTCAAGTACAGGATGAGGAAATATCGAAGACGATATTCAGATGTTGTTATGGTCAATATGAGTACTTAGTGATGCTCTTCAGAATGATAAAATCATTAGTAGTGTTTACAGGACTCATGAACCAGATCATTCATCTTTTTTTAACTAGTTCATGGTAGTCTTCATCAATGACATCTTGGCGTACTCATCATTTGAGGAGGAGGACACAAGACACTTGAGTATGGTCTTGGACTTAATCCAGGAGCACCAGCTTTATGGGAAACTCTCAAAGTTTTAGTTATGGATTCATAAGGTCCACTTTTTTTATGCATTATCTTAGATGATGGTGTAGAAGTGTACCCAGAAAAGGTCAAGGTAGTGTTATCTTGGGAGCCACCCAAGAACTTGATGAAGGTGTGGATATTCCTTAGGTTAGTAGAAAACTATATAAGATTGTTTTCATATTTCTCTAGGATATTAGAACCTTTTTCTAATTTAACCTAGAAGGGGAAGCATTTCATGTGGACATAGGTATGCCAACACTATTTTTAGGATTTGAGGAAGATGTTGATGAGTGCTCCCATATTGATATTTCCATAAGAGGGTGTTGATTACATAGTGTTCTTTGATTCTTTAGGAACCAGAATTGGTTTTATTTTTATGAATATGTATTTGGAAATTCCCTATGAATATAGGTATTTTATACTTCATGAACAAAACTATGTGACACATGAACTAGATTTGGGATCAGTAGTCTTCGTATTGAAGATATGGAGACACAACCTTATGTGTGAGTAGTTAATCATCTATTCTGACCAAAATATTCTCAAGTATATATTCTCTAAGAAGGATCCTAACTTGATACAAAGTAAATGGGTATATTTAATCTATGAATATGACTTTTAGGTAGTATATACTCCTAGGATGGGGAATGTGGTGGCATATTCTCTCAACATGAGATCTTTTTCTTAGTTGTTGGCTGAGGCGTCATATCAATTAGCTTCATTGTAGTTGTCCCTCATGGATTAGAATGGTTAAACTTACCTATGGTTTATGATTACTACACCAACACTTCTATAATTTGTTTGGTAGGCTTAGTAGGGAGATACCGATAGTGATATCATGTGTACTAAAATATTCACTATATGTTCTTTGGATGTATTTTCTAAAGGTGGGGAGAAAATAATCATTTTTAGAGGATGGATTATGGTACTGGTGACATTTTGGGAGGATTTGATGAGATATTTTCATATATCCCCTTTGGAAATACATCCAAGTGTGAAAAAAATGTACCAGGACCTCCAACATCAGTTCTGGTGGCCAAGCATAAATAAGTCACTAGTAGAATTTATCTCTTGATGCCTCACATGTCAACAAGTAAAGGATGAGCACCACGTTATAATAGGTTTATATTAACCCATTGAGGTGACAGAGTTAAAGTGGTATAGGATATATATATATATACTTTGTGATGTGGTTACCTTGTATGTCTATAGGAAATGATTCCATCTGGGTGATCGTAGAACAACTCACCAAGTAGGTCCTCTTCCTAGCTATCTGAGAGCAGAGTTTATTAGGGAGCATGGGACACCTTTAAATGTATTAGAGATTATGACACCATTTATTTACCTTGATTATCATTTCAAACCATGATTATTGCTTCTTTTTGTGATTATAGATAGGATTATAGGAGGAATTTGGGACTCAGTTGTGGTTAAGAATGATATTTCACCTTTAGAATGATGTCCAAACAGATTGGACCATTCAGGTAATGGAGGACATGTCGCGAACATGCATGTTAAAATTTTTCTATATTTGAGAGGATCACATACCCTTGGAAGATTTTTCATTCAATAACAATTATCATTCCACCATTGGTATGACACCATTCAAGGACTTATATGGCAGCTCTGTAGGTCACTACTATGTTGGAATGACTTCAGAGAGTCATCACTCATGGGCCTAGAGTTAGTGAGATCCCTGATGGAGAAGATTAAGATCATCCAGAAGTGTATTAAAACTATATGGATCCATCATAAGTCTTATGTGAACCGATGAAAGAGGCCTTTGGAGTTTTAGGATAAAGATCAAGTGTTCCTGAAGGTCTCAACTTGGCATAGACTGATGAGATTTTGTTGGGGTATAAATTTGTCTCCAAGATTCATTATACCTTTCTAGATATTGTGTATATTCAGTGAGGTGGAATACCACTTGGATCTACCAATGCAGTTAGACCAGGTACACAACGTCTTCCACATGTCACATCTAAGGAGGTATGTGCATGACCTTTTGCATGTTATCGACTGGGGAGAGATAGAAATTAAGGATGGATATACCTTTTGGAGTATCAAGTGGAGATAAAGGATCTCTATTAGAAGATCCATTGTGGGTGATTGATTCCCTTGGTGCGTTTCTAGTGGTAGTGCAAGAATCTTCAGGAGATAACCTAAGAGGGAGAGACCCAAATGCAGGTCCAATAACCACATCTTCTTTATTGCTATATTTTAATTTGGGGAAGAAATTACTAAATTCAGGAGAACATAAATCTTTTTACCATAAAATCTTTTAAATATGTATATTAATATTTTCAGATCCACTCTTTGAGACGGATTGATATTCCAAGGTCTAGTGAGGCCAGAATTGATATTTTAAAAATATCAAATATATTAATATCATGGGAACATAGTTTTACTAAAAAATATAATAAATCTCATTAAAAGTCTCATATTATAAATTTGAGATTATTATTGAGTTCAAAATGTGGTTTTTACCCTAGGTGTGACATAAACATTGTCAGCATCAGGTGTTTGTAAAAATGTTGTTGTGGGAACAAATAATAAATTTATTTATTTATTTATTTATGTTATTATGTGTTGATGTATTAACCTAACCCTTTCCTATTTATAACTAAATTTTAGGTTTGGATGTATAATATTGTAATTTGAGAGGTTATATAGGGGAGGATCTCGCATGGATGAACGACGTCGAATCTTGCTTTGGAAATCAGTACACTGAAGGAGTTGTGGATCTCTCCCATGAACCAGGAACATTCTAATTATTCATCAATGATCAATAAAATATCAAGGTAGGATGTTTTATTTATTTTGATTTATTCCTATTTATTTATACCATGTTCAACATGGATTAATTCTATAAATAATAATTGATCCACATATTGATGAATGGTATTGTGGATGTTGTTTTTATATTACATTGTTAATTCCCTTAATTTGTAGATTGTAAGACAATAGATCAAGGTAGAAATGAACAATGGATGAGTTATGCTCCTCATGTGATTACTTTATGGATTTATATCCCCATTATTTAAGAATTCATTATTAGTATTTGGTTTGGCTGGTGGTTTGACAAATACTCGATAATCAATCGTTACACTCATGTTCATCAATGAAAAGGATTGATGTCATAGATTTGGGTTCGATATTTGAGGATGGGATTGAGAAAAAACAACAATAAAAATGGATCAGGATTGGATTAGAGACATTCATGCATGGTTGGAATTTGCAGTGATGGTGTGGTGCTACGGGGCCAATTTCTGAGCAACCCAGATGGCCGGAATCTGGCCATCGATGATAGTGAGGCTTGATTGACCTAGATAAACATTCTGTATGTGAGATTAGTAGTGTATTCAAATGAAATGGTGGTGGACTTAGTGGATTTGTGATAATATGAATTTTCTAGAAAATATCATACTACAAGACAAGTAATTTTAAGATACACACTTTTTGGGGCCCTAGTTATGGCGCTAGAGCTCCTACATGGAAAAAAGTATCACACACCATGTAATACATGTCAATAACTCTATGAATTGTCCTAGAAACTCTCCATGTACCCCCAGGTACATGGGCATGGTCAGATCACATGGTATGAGTTGTGTACTTAGACATGACTTGAGTACACAGGTTAAACCATTTACTCATACCCAAACAGAACACATTGGTGGAGCCATGTAAACGAACCTAACTAGAACACATGGGCATGGCCTTGGGTACATGGGAAAAAGATAGGGCATAGGGGCATACCTAGATAAATCAAGACATATCATGTACTACTACTATAAATCATGTATTACTTTTACACACTATGTAATTTTCCTAGAGATTTATGAGGCCCTTATTCTCTTCAACATAGATTAGTTTCCTTAGGGTGAATTCCATCGAACCATCCCTATGAGGGTATAGTTTGTAATTATATCCTAATAATAATATTTGTATACTATATAAGGGATTCTTCTAGGATATATCCCCCCCAAGGCCCTGGGTTGGATCCTCTATCATCTTCTACCCTAAGTAGTGTTCTACAAATTGGCTTGACCAACATACACAAGCATCGATCCCCTACTTAGCGGGTTAATCTAGCTAGGGTTTTGGTGTCTACTAGGGCCCTGGGTGTGATCCCCTATCAACGTATCAAACTATTCAGACTTCCAGATAATACTTCTTCATGGAGAAACCTGAAAAGTATGACATATCATATGAATTCCATTAGTGATATCAAATTCCCAGAGTGTTGCTAAAAACTCTTGAGTCAAATATTAGGCTAGCATTTTTGTTGTGACTGTACCTTATAACCTATGTATAATATGAGTATATATGGATATTTTTTTACATGTCTCATGAAATGATTTCAATATCCATTTTATGAGATGACTATTATCTTGATGATTTATTCTTAGTGATATCGGGGTGTCATATTAGGTATTGTTATACTCACCCCTACTTGGGATTTTCCCATATATTTCATTTCTTATGAAGATGACTAGCAGTTTTTTGGGGTTCTTGGTGGACCAAGGGTATATAGAGAATAGTTTAGGCTTGATGAACCATGGTTCATACCAATATTTCATTTTACTATAGTCCCCTATTTATAGTAGGTTATATATCTTTACAGTTTTTTGTGGGATTGTATTTTTCCCTTTATTGATTTAAAATTATTATTCATCATAAGATAATTATGGGATTTATATATATGCATGCAATGGTTTTGGTTGTATTTACTTTCCTAGGATTGTGTGGGCTTGGACGTGCATGTGTGTGTCTGTGTGTGTGTGTAGGTACCTTGGACTAAGGCATACCATGTGACTATAATGCCCACTCGGTTCTAGTTTCCATCCCTTGGGATATTGGATAAGGGATTGGGGTATTCATACTTGGCTTATAACTAGCCAATTGGGACCCATTGGATTGGTTCATGACATCCATGGAAATCCATTCAGTGTTATCTCACTCATGGCAAGGATAGGCCTCAAGATCCCTCTCCCCCACTGGGTTCCTCACCTATCACAAGAATGAGCACATAAATGAAATAAAAATCAAGGAACTCAGTCCATCACATATCTCATCATCTCATCACATAGTGATAGTCACTCACACTTATCCCCTCATCTCAAACATGTCTCATCACACCTATCAAGGTATCCACTAGGTCCCTCTGACATGTCACAGTCTATGTTCATCGATACCATCTTGATTTAGTCATCCCTTGGTGACACCACTATATATAGCCTTCTCCAACCCAGACCTCATGTCCATGTCCAACCATATCAACCTAGGTATTTCTACCTAGGGACTATACCAAGTTATACCACTCTAAGGCCCTATAAAACCTGATGCTAAGTCTCAATTGACACCCACAACCCTAAATTAGGTCCTGTCTAACATTTCCTAAGGGATATCGCTCATCCACCCACCCAGAAGAAACCCCTCTTATCACACTTCATCTCATCTAGTTGGAATCATCCCACTCATTACATTTTATAATCCTTAAACCACCCTCAAGAGGTTGTCTCTCACTAATTTTGAGATGTACAACCATCTCCCATGTCTTACCACTAGGCCTAAGACTCTCCTTTATTATCGACAAGCCCTAAGGAAACCAACCTAGGATACCCACGTCATATCATACATCCTGAGAACAACATAGGTCTCCCTTAAAATCCATTAGCACCCTCACCCCTTGGAAACATGGTCATTGGGTGATTCCAAAATCACTCAATTGTTAAAGAGAAATTTTCCTGAGCATCGGATGCCCAATTCCTTCTTATTTATTCAACCTAGGGAACTCTTGATTCCTATCCATCTACATTGACCCATAAAATATGCATATAGTAGGAAATAATTCAATAGAAATTGTATGATATTATATTAAATTGTCCACCTACCTTTATATAGAAGTTACCATCCACACCCTGCACTACACGACCTCGGCCATGCCCATCCATGCCTCGGCCAAGCTTGTATAGCCACCTGAGATCATATATCACACCATAAAACATAAATAATTAATTATAAAAAAAATTAATTATTTGAATTAAAAAATGAGGTATAAATGAACAAAAACATATCAGGAATCGTCATCACACTGAAACACAAACAAACTGCACCTAGAAGGTCCTTAGCGCACCCCCAACACCATCTAGAAAAAAATCCTTATCACACAACACCTAGTTAGTGTTCAATTTCATCCAATTTAATCTAAAACCATAAATAAATTATAGAAACTGGTTACCTTAACCGAAACGGTGATAGACAATTTGTGATCAGCCTTTGGAGACCTCATATCACCAAGAAACATTAAAGACCCATTTATTAGGGATGATTTTTATAGTGACCCATACATTTCATACATATATATTATATATTAATAGATGAATATTAATTAGATAACATTTTGATCCACACTATAATAGTTTAGTTCTAGTATCATTGGAAACATGGAAACATAAACAACTAGTTCATAAAATATCTACATCGTCTCCCACTTAATTCTTCAGAACTAGAACCCTTCTTAGACATATCTACTTAATACCTTTCTTCGTAACTTAGGGAAAGGAAGCATAATAAAAGGGTGATATCAGATGCTCAGTAAGGGTAAATAAGCGAGAAATCAATGATCACATAATCATAACATGAGAATAAGGGCATAAAAACAAGATCTTGATGTTTGAAAATCATACCATGGATATCAAATATCATAACCTTAAGTCATTCCATAAATATTGGAAGTTCATAATACATTAATCATAAAGAAATCAAATAACATGAACCATGAGATCATAATATAGTCATAATACATGAAATTTTGGCATATTCATAAGCATATAAAACCATTTCTTTAGTAGTAAAGGATCTTTTCCAAGACTATCATAGTAGAATTGGTTCACTCCCCAAACCATCATATTATTCAAGGTTCTCTCCCAATACTATCATAGTGAACAATGTCTCTTACTAAACTGGATTCACTCCCCATTCAATTCATGTTTATCGCATGAGATATCAATATTTACCCAATAAATTAGAGGGAAATATAGTTCTCACCCACCACATAATAAAAATAATTTATATGTGTCCCACAATTTCATAAAAAATTCATTATATTGGAACCCATTAAAATAAATAGGTTTTATAAATATTTCATCATAAAATAACCCATGGAAAAGAAATGGATTTCATAAACATTTCATCTTTTCATCATAAACATAAACCATCTAGAGAAAGAATAAAGATTTTATCCTTGGATAATATCCCTAGTAAATCATAAATAACATCAAATAATGTCATTTTAGATAGAAAATGATTCTGAAATATCACTTGGAATAATTCTTGATAAAAAATAACCTTTCCATTTCGAAATCATTTCATATTAAAAAGCTGGAAATTATAAAGTAAAAAAATTTGAAAATAAAATTGCAAAATTTTAAAATAATATTCACAAAAAAATTATTAATGACCATAGGAAAAGTTATTCATGTCGTATAAGTTAAAAAAACATTACTTCCATATTTTTTTGAAAAAGTTACAAAGTACCTTGTTTGGAAAATGATAAAAGGATTCATTTCCAACAATTTTATAAAAATTAAAACATGGGTAAAAATGGATTTAAATAATCATAGTATAATGTTAGAAAAATTTAAAAAAAACATGGATATGGAAGAGAAATATTCCTTAGTGGAGATTTAAACATAAACAATCCCAAATATTGATGAGATTGTGAAATAAAACATTTAGCTCATCTTCACCTTGATTCAAAAGCACTCTAACCTCTAGTATAATACATTTAAATTTATTATAATTCTATATAATAATAATTTTCATACTTATAGTATCATATGTGATCCATTTATAACATTTAACACCGCTTTTATCAATAATTTTTTATTTCTGGGTGTTAACTGTTTCGTTTATCCTGAGTATTTTAGTTTAGTATTTCTGGTCCTTGTACATTTATCTTTGTTTCATAATCTACATAATATTAATCATGATTTAAATATCATATATATTCATTATATAAATATGTCTATTCATACATAAAATTTAGAGATAAAAATGAATTAGATTATTCATGGATACGGTACGGTGTACATACATATGAATGTTTTTATCATCTTCGAACAGATGGAATGAAAGAAATTTAAATAATAATTCCCCTTTAAGAATAATTAATATTTCATATATATCAAATATATTCATAAAAATCACCCCTATTACCATCCAAGTAAAATATAAATGAAAAATGAATCACATCACTTCGTAGAGGTTGTAGTCAACACATATACAAGAATGAAATTATTATTTCCAAAAGTATTGGATGATAGGTATATAGATTTGATATTATAATTATATAATTATAAACATTAAACTCATCACAATACTCATCCATAAAATATGGTGATTAAAAATTAATTGTATCATTATGTGGAGACGTTGAGTTGTACGTACGCATGAGTGATAGTTTCACTTATCAATTGATGGGAATTTTGGTGTATAATAACATTTAATCATGTTTAGGATACCAAATTTATTATAATATGATAAATAACATGTATTTAGAGTTGTAAAAAAATTATAAAAAAACTAATCGGTTATGGCGATTACCACTTCTTGGAAATAACTCCTTTAGATATTCTCTTAAGGGCCTTAGATTTGGTATTTTGAGAAGACCAGAACCTCTATAATTAGGCTAGAGAAGTGGAGAAGAAAATTTGGAAAATGATGGATGATATATAATTCAAAATTTGATGTGAATAATATAAAGTAAAGGTTTCCTTCTATAAGAGAGGGGAGGGTCACTCTTGGAATTTCTTAAAATATTAAAATATAACTAAGTCAATCTCAATCCAAATTATTCCAAACAACCTATAAATGGAAAATAGATGACACTATAAACCATATTTTATCCCATTTCTCATATTTTAGTATTTTTATGATTTTTATGTTATTTAATAAAATATTATTCTCATAAAATATCATTATTGTCAATTTAGACACTATTCAATTAATTTGACTTAAATGACATAAAGAAAAGGTTTTAATTTGAATATAACTTTATAACATAATTATAATATTTTATATTCACCTATAAAATTCATTTTACACATTAAATCTCTCAAATTAATTTTGAATTAATTCAAGGTGCATTAAACACGGGTACACGATGTGTACTAATAGGATACATGACGTGTACTCTTGTGTTATGTGGCTACAATCTTCATCACCTAAGGATGTTTCATTTAAATTTATTTCATTCATAAAATTGATTGATTTGATTATATTTTTGAGAAGGTATATAAAGTAGGTAAAATCTCATGATTCGGATTAAAGAATGATTTAACTTGAATTGAAAACTAAAAACAAATTCATAAATCAATAAAATATCATTAAATAATTATAAATAATTATGAAACTATTTAGATAACACTTGAAGGTTCTGGGTATAGTGTAAGCTCCATATGAGACATTACCAACTGAGTTATTTATCATAATCAATGACTGATTCCAGATTTACATTACGAAAAATGTTATAATCAATTAAATTGAATCAAAGATTAATTGATGATTGAGAACATCAAAACCAAAGCACAGGATCATTGAATATTATTTATAAATAATTTAAAAAATTAAATAATTACCTTCTGATAAATTATTTCTTAATTTTTTGATCTACCAACATCTCTACGTTGTACTTTCATTGCACTGTAGGAATCAAGAGTAGATTCCCTCTAATGGTGATCCATAAGTATTCCACAAACCACTAAACATCATCGTAGGAATCTCTAGGTTCTAGTGTAGTAGATCATGATGACTACGTCATTATCCTTTGATTTTCCCAAGAATCTATTCAAGTAAGGGTTCTCGTCAATCTCTTTAGAATTAAGATTGGTGGTGAAGGAGGGTCACTCTTCATTCTTGAGAGTGTTCTTGGAGAAGGAGATCTCTAGGGATTTGAGAGGATTCTCTCCGGGTGTTTTTGTGAACAACAAATGAAATGGAACTATTAATCTATTTGGAACTATTCATCTATTTGGGCTATTAGGCCACGGGTTTTGGCTTCAGGTTTTTCAAGGCCTTCAAGCCACCCAAGGTCTTCGGGGCAGTAAGGATTTCAGGCCACCTCAAGGCCTTCGGGCCACCTAAAGGCCTTCGAGCAACCACAAGGCCTTCAAGACACCTGAAATTATGCTTAATGATCAGACAAACTCTACAAGGAGCAGGATCCGGATGAGGATTCAGAGAAGGCGCATTCACCAGAGAAGAAGCTAAGCATATTTGTCAAAAAGAGAGGGTATGTCATTTCTATCGGGGCCAGCCTGTGCATGCACGGGAAGCCTAGACGAACAAGCCATGTGAAAGTGGAGAGCTAACATCATGATGAAGAAGCTGAGGAGGATAGCTTCCATGTAGTTATAGTCTGTATATTTCTCTAAGACCTACGGGTCATGTAATCTCCTAATCCTACATGCCTTTTAAGGGTCCCCCCTCATCCCTTGCAAGGGGGGTTATCAAAAATCAATAAAAAAAGAATGCCTTTGGTCCATTCAAGGAGGAATAATATTTTTATTTAACTAAGGTTCTAGATACACATAGCTTGTGACCCTCTAGGCCACTTTCTCGGTGGCATTAGGTGAAGTGGACTAAAGTCCAAGGTTAGCATCTAACAACACACCGAGTCACCCATAGAGAAAAAATTTAATGTTGTAGTGACATAATACCACATGTGAATGTTTACTATGTAACATAATACCTTTATCATGATATATCTAATCAATCAGATTGCATGTAGGTGTCATCAACCTATGCGCTCCATGTCTCTTCCTTTGACTTTTCATAAATTGAACATCCCTAGAGAACACTATGAAAATTGATTTATTTAGTCTATATCATTTCCATAAAAGGGATTGAGATATAATCTTCCATTAAAAACAATAGATATAGATCCTTTCTCACATTATTCATTAATGAAATATTACGCATGATGCACTCAACGTATCCTACTTCATGTTGAACATATGTCATCACAATTTTCATTAATACATCAAAGTGCATGAATCATAACAACCATTAATAATAACATTAAAGTATAAGGACCAATACACATTCCCATGGATAGGAACATCCAATAACATGTATAAATGTGGATTTCCTACTAGTGAGTCTCGTTATCATAATTTTATACACTAGAATTTACCAAGTTCATACACCATGAGGAGGTGCATAAATGTATTATGATTCTTCACCATTGATATCCTATATCATTTTTGTCCCTAAAATGATTTCATCTTGATATAGAATATATATTTAAGAATACTATCATGGAACTTTTGGCTTCTCATTGTAGTGGGGAATTTATATGACCTTTCAGTGTGATAGATACTCTTAAGAAATTATCACAAAATATTTCATACATAATAACAATCAAGATGTGATAAGAAGTTTATTAATTTTAAAAATAGTGAATATGGGTTATCATAAATTACATAGAAGTTATTTCTAGTGCACCAACTCCAAAAAAAGTTGGGTGCACCTGGATTTTCCTTAATTAGAATGTTGTTGGAATTTGATTTAAGTAACACTTATCTAGGAATCCCAAATGGTTATGATACCATAGGAATAAAATTGAGTCTATCCATATGATGGATTGGACATAGTGTTGTCCACTCAGCTATCCAAAAATTATATATGATATTATTGGGATGATTCCATATCAACATAAATAAGTTTTCACAACCTGTCCCCCAGGGCCCGTGCTGTGACTACCCCAATTCCGCCTCCCATAGGCCATGGGCTAGCAACTAGTGTCGAGTAGGAATATCCTACAAGTGGGAGGAATTTTACTTATTACCTATATGCACGCACCAAAATCCAAGAAAAAACTAAAACTGAAAACACTAAGTAAAATTGGATTCAAACCACTAAGAAAACCCACTAAGAGTAAGGTACAAAACAGAAAGAAATAGGGTCTAGAATAAAAACCCAAATGAAAAAGAAAATACAAGCTCCTGGATCTCATCTACAAAAAACCCTACCTAAATGGTAGGTACAATAAGCTATATGAATTTCTTTGAATCGTACCATGTCTGTTGGGTCACCCTAAATAACCCCCCATCTTTGTACCACCAAGGACTCTGTCAAAGCTATTGATCATCTGCACAAGACATGACATGTGCGGGCAAAGCCCATGAAGGGGTGAGTAAAACAATACTTGTTAGGGACCCCAAACCACAAAGTAATTAAACAAAGTATACCTCAAAGAAAACACCAAAAAAATACACCTCGTAGACTACCAAATAGGCACACAAAGTGTAGCCTCTAAGAGGTATAGTCTAGAGAGCCACTAGTGTCATATCACACCAAGTATAGGTCTATGGTACATAAATAGGATTATTGTAAGAATACGTAGTACCCTCAAGTAGTAACGCATGGATTGATGGTAACACACAAAGTGTAGGTAACACATGGAGTGTCAGTAACACATGGAGTATAGGTAACACGTGGAGTTTCAGTAACACATGGAGTGTAGGTAACACACGAAGTGTTGGTAACACACAGAGTGTCATCAAAGTCTATAGGACCCATACCCTGGTAGAATAGGGGGTACCAACTCAGTCTGGGTAATACACAAAGTATATATAAGACACATAGTCTAGGTAAGACACACAGTATAGGTATGACACGTAGTCTTGGTAATCACATAGCTTCTAGGTCGCAGCCAGCTGTAAGATTCTGTCCTTAGCACGCTCATTCCAGGAGAACCTACTCCTCGAGCCAATAGGTCATACGCCAACATCCATAGAAACTCACTTAGAGTATTTCAAAAGGACCTCCTCATAGTAAGGGTCACAACGCTGAAAATGGATCATCAAATGGAAAAAAATTGAGATTTATGCCCATTTTAGTAAAAAGGGGCCGATTGGGTCTAGGTCTGGTCAAACCCAATCAGGTTGACCCAAGGGTTTCTGACCCAAACTGGTCTGGTTCATCCCGAACCGTCCTGGTTTGTTGGGCCCATTGGGCCACTAGAGCAGCCCATCCATTTCGGTCCATCCCATATGTGGCAGACCGGCTTTCTCTATCAGTCGCGGCCCCCCGCACCTCCTGCATGCAGCTCAGTTGCATGCTTCGTGGTCAACACAGTTCGTATGCACGACCACCGAATCACGTGGGTTATTCCTCTAACTGAAGCAGCTCCAAAAAGTCATGTCCTTCCACCACAGGCCACTCTACCACTGGATGCCGAGCCGATAGCCGCCTAACGCTGCCTCCACCCACGACCTCTTACTGCGGATCTCCCAACCACCATCCATCAAGCCAGAGGCTCTACCTTCCATGGGCTGATCTTCCACCGTGGTACCACATGGACTACAGGTCATTGCCAGTGGCAGCCGTCGAGCCAGTGGTCATTCTTCTGGGTCCACATGGATCATTGCGCCATGAAGAAAAAGAAATAATTTGGGGGAGAAAATAGATCATAAGAATGCATGATGTGGATGGATCTAGGCCTTGTTCTTGTCGGCCTTGATCTTTCCACATTATAATTTAATAAAGAGGCATAAAAAATCAAGTCCAATAAAAATCTAACATGGATTCAATTTCCAACAACATCTATAATCAAAAACTTATCCTGCAAAATATTCACGATCCATGAATCAATATGTTTGTCAATTGATTCACATTTGTCATAGGAAATCAAGAATGGGGAATAAATCACAAAGGAAGAAAACACCCTACTTCTATGATTGGATCAATCCCTGATGAAGCGTGAGTCTTGCATTCTTCATTCATCAATCCATCGATTCCTGATATGAATCCGATCATCGATCTTCCACCGTTCATCATTCGTCGACAAGAGAATTTTCCAATTCAATTCCTTTCTTTCTTCCAGAGCCTCCATGGGTCGCGAATCTGATCTCATATCCCTACTAATCTATTAAATTAAGAAACTCATTTCAACATCTCTATTTCTCTATGTTTTATCATTGCCACATTGTTTCATTTGTGAAAGGAAATGAATTCTTAGTCGTTGTGTCATAGTGTCGTTGCATCACTGTTAAATGTTAAAATAAACTTTTTCTAAGTTTATTTTATTTTTCTTTAAAATATACAAAAAATATTTTCCGCATTCAACCTTCACCATTTGAATTTATGTCCTGCCTAAGAAAAAACTACTACTATGAACACAATAGTTCCCTAAGATTTAAAATCTGAGCACTCGTTTAAAAGTTACTAAAACTAAGCATGTGTGCTATTTTTAATAAACTTAAAAATAGTTTGAACATTTATTATGGGTACCCCGAGCCTCGAAATCAAATTTTTTTTGGGATTCTGGTCTTGAAATAATACCATATAATTTTCAAAAAAAAATTCATGGAAAATATGGGGCATTAAATTCTCCTCACCTTAGGTCTTTACATCCTGAAATCCAAAACAAGGGCTAAAAACAAATGGGGATATTGAGCATGAATCTGACCCTCCCACTCCCAAGTTCTCTTTTAGATATTCCTATGCTACCAAAAAATGTTCACCAAAGGAATCGACTGTCTATGAAGGATCCTATTTTATTGATCCTCGATCTCCACCAGATACTCCGTGAAAGTTTCCATGTTGTGAACGTCCATATCACCCCATTAAATGATGTGTGATGGGTCGTGTACATATCTCCTTTGCTAGGATATGTGAAAGAAATCATGCACCCACTCTAACTTTGGAGGTAGATCCAAGTGGTATGCCACCTCACCCACTCTACGCAATATCAGAAAGGGTCCAATGAACCTTGGAGATAACTTATCTCCCCAGCCAAATCTTCATATCCCACATCGAGGAGAGACCTGAAGGAACACATGGTCTCCCTCCTAGAACTCCAAGGGTCTCTTTCTCCCATCATAATAGGAATTATGATTGATCTATGCAGTCTTCATCAACTTCTGGATGATCTGCACCTTCTTCGTAGTGTCCTGTACTAACTTCGGGCCCATGAGTGCCGACTCTCTAGGGTCAGTCTAGAAAAGTGGAAACCTACAGGGTCGCCCATACAAGGCCTTTAACGATGTCATACCGATTATGGAGTGGTATTTTTTGTTGTATGCGAACTCCGCCAGGGGTAGGTGATCCTCCCAACTACGGCCAAAATCGAGGATGCAAGCATGTAGCATGTCCTCTAGGACCTGAATGGTCTACTCCATTTGGTCGTCTGTCTACAGGTGGAAAGCTGTGCTCAAGTGCAGTTGAGTCTCAAACTCCTCCTGAAATCTCTTCCTAAATTGGGATATAAATCAAGCATCTCGATCTAAGACTATCATTGATGGGACCTCATGGAGTTAAACTATCTCATATACATAGATGTGTCCCAAGATCTCCACTGAATCCTATTCCTAAATCACTAGAAAGTGGTCTAACTTGGTGATTCGTTCAACGATCACCCAGAGGGTATCGTGATCCCTAGACATATGTGGTAAAATGGTCATGAAGTTCATAGATATTCCATCCCACTTCCTGTAATGGCCCGGACCTCTTCGTCCCATTCCTTTGTCAAAAAAGAGGGTCTTGAAGTGTTCTGGAGGGTAAAGTGGAATTTTCAAACACTTTCCAGAATTTTGAAACTACACGCCATGTAGTTTGAGTACACGCCGTGTACCCCCTTGTCGGGTATACCCCATGTTGAAGGTCGTGTCTTTGCCGTGTGAAATAAATGGGTACACACCGTGTACCCCAAACTACACGTCGTGTAGTCTCTCCCTGCGTACGCGTAACCGTGTGTTGACCAGTCAACGGCCATGTGCCGTGCTGGAGCCGTGTCATTGTCGTGTGCAATAAATGGGTACACACAGTGTAGCCAATACTACACGCCGTGTAGTCCCTCCCCGCGTATGCGTTACCTTCAAGCCGTGTGTTGACCAGTCAACGGCCGTGGAGCCGTGTTGGAAGCCGCGTGGAGACCGTGTGAAATAACAAAGTACACATTGTGTACCATAAAGTACACACCGTGTAATTTTTCTTTTCTCGCCTATAAAAGGAGGGGTCCCCTCCTCCTTTTCAACTCACCCCTCTCCTACCCTTTCCTCTGAGCAGAGTTCTCCCAAGAGACTCGAAGGCTCTTTCTTCCATAACTTCTTCATCCGAGCTCTAATTTATGATCTGTCAGTGGCCACGGGATCGTAACGACGAGGTGGAACTTCCGAGCTTGGATATTTTGTCTTCCTTCGGCCTTTACTTTTTGAATTCCAACCGAGGAGGTTTTGCCGGAACTTGACGGAAGTTACGGACACCGACGGACGTCTTCTAAAGTTGATCAGGGGGAGCGTTGTGATTGGAACCTGTTGAGGTAGGGTTCTTACCTTCGTCTCTCTGATTTGTGCATCATGCGTGGTGGGTTTCCTCTTGTTTACGTGAAACACTTTTGAACCAGTTTAAATAAAGATAATAACTAGTTAAAGAACGGGGATGGGAAGTTTGTGATTACTGTTACTTTACTTTTTAAATCCTATGATTTTATGTTGTGAACTGAATAGGCTTATGCCTACTAAAAATCACAGTCGTTGGAGGCCTTTTCTTACGCAATTAAATGTTTCCCTATCTTTCTAGACCATTTTTGTGAATGGAACTTTTTGGAATGTGGGATTTGGTTAATCATGTAAAGTTGGCTGTTTTAAAATCTGTAACCCTTGTGTGATCACCCCGGTTGAACAAAATGGAATAATGAACATGTGGGTGTTGGTTTGGATACGTGACATGTGATGGGGGTGTTTTTGTGGGTTGTTGTAGATTGGATGAGCAACGGGGCTGCGGTTGGCTTGGTTGTGGGTTGGTGTGAATGCTATGTTGGTGACGGGCAGCGGGGCTGCGATAAATGGTATTAAAGGGATAATTATGTACGGGTTTCGGTGCGTTTGTGGTTACGATGGTTGGAAGCGGGGCTTCAGGGATGGGTTTGAATGTGAGCGAACTATGGGTTGTAAATCATAAATAAAAAGTGGAAGAGTTAATGAATGGTGGGTCATGGTTATGGAATGGGAATGTTAGTTAATGGGTTGTTTGGTTAATAAGAAGGACTTGGTTGTGTTTCTTGTGTTTTACTAACTTTATTTGTAGATGGTAGGGATATGTTTACGAATTATCGATATGGTTGGCTGTGGATAGTTTCCCAGTAGTTAAGGAACTAATTCTGCTGAACGTGAAAACCTAAATGGGGTTGGGATTGCTTGTTGTATGCATGCTTCGTAGTAGTAGTGTTGAGGCACGTGCTCAGTTTCTCTGTTTAGAAGCCATAGGTTGGGCTGTGTTTTTGGTATACATATATATATCTGTATCTTTTGTGTTTTATCTCACCCCACCCATGTTGAGCACTTAGTGCCGAACACTCCCATTTCATGGGAGAGGGTGTTTTTCCCTTAGTTACTAGCTCCTTCCCGCTCCTTCTTCCCTAGGCTATGATGGATTGAGGCGACCTTACACCCAAGAGTCTTCGGGTAGGTTTCGATTGGGGTGGTTTAGCCCAAGACTCTTCGGGCAGGTTTTTACTATTTCCCAAGAACCATCAAGATGAGGCCCTGGTGTGTGCGGGCGGGATATGTGGTTGTGAGGCCCAGGTGTGTGCAGGAGGGATACGTGGTTGTGAGGCCCAGGTGTGTGCGGGTGGGATATGTGGTTGTGAGGCCTAGGTGTGTGCGGGCGGGATAGGTGGTTGTAAGGCCCAGGTGTGTGCAGACGGGATATGTGGTTGTGAGGCCCAGGTGTGTGCGGGCGGGATACGTGGTTGTGAGGCCCAGGTGTGTGCGGGCAGGATACGTGGTTGTGAGGCCCTAGTGTTTGCGGGCGGGATACGTGGTTGTGAGTCCCAGGTGTGTGTGGGCGGGATACGTGGTTGTGAGGCCCTGGTGTGTGCGGGCGAGGAGAGTGTGGCATCCTCAGGACGTTCGCCGTTAGGAAGAGCAGCTAACTAAAGGGAAATGGAGCAGGGTACCCAATACTCTCGTTTATTATATACTATTACCTGTTGTGATTGTGTTTTGGTGAGTGTGGCTGGCGAGGTTGGGTGGATAGAATTCCTTGCTAGGTTTCTTCTGTTGTTCTCACGGGACATTAGGATGTCTCCCCACTTGTGCACGAGAGCTTTAGGTTTCCCTACTGAGTATACTTGTATTCTCACCCTACATTTACTTTCAGGTTTCCAGGAGGACTACCAGGGCCGTGTGGGACCCTACTAGTCAGACATTTGGAGTTGTTGTTATTATTGTACACTTGTTTCTTTTGGTATTGTACTTTGAGCTTTCTTGTACTTGCACCTTATTATAAATTGTTTAAACATTCATGTGGGCTTCGTTTGGGTTTATTTCTATACACTTTTCCTCTTCCTTTTTTTGGTGGTTGACTTGTCCTATTTCCCAATCTTAAAAATAATAAAAGGGTAATGCCTCCCATATTTGTGAAAACTCATACCCTTGGTGCTAGTCGCCAACCCGGGGCCTACTGAAGGCGGGAATCGGGGGTCATTATCTCGCTTTCACCATTGCCAGCTCAGGAGGGGAATCTTTGGTGGGAGGGGGTCGTGATAGAATGGTATCAGAGGTGATGGTTGAGAGATAGGATGGAGTCTGGAGTTAGGCACAGTGAGGATTGCATGGGATGGTAGGGAAACAGTGTTGGTTAATCTTGGTGCGTGACATAGGCCAGGGAAGACCGGCTAGGACACGGGATTTTAGGGGCCCCCGTGATCTAATGCAAGGACTCTGAGCCTACCGAACGACCAAGTGATACCACATTGATTGCAGGGTAGAGACCCTAGGGAAGGTATATGCATCATCATGATTGTGTTTTACTTGATTTGGGAATTCTGGGAAAGAAATTGAAATAATGTGATAAAATAAAACCTTGAGAAATTTTCCTTACTACTTGGGCTTAGGCGATCCTTGTTTATCGTACAGCTATGGCACCTGGACGTAGTCCCCGGGTGACTCAGACGGCTGAGGCCCAGTAGATCCAGGCAGTCGATCAGTTGAGGATTGACTGAGAGGAGGAAGATAGCCAGTGGCAGAAGACTCTCCGTTCTTTCTAGCGGCAGAACCTCAAGAAGTACGAGGGTAGTACTTCGGATACAGATACGGAGGGGTGGATTGAGGATATAGGGATCGCTTTTACCTTGATCCATGCTCCGAGGGAGTACTGGGTTCCCCTAGAAGTCAGTCAGCTGATAGGTGCGGCGTGACAGTGGTGGATGCTCTACCTCGGAGAGAGGATAGAGGTAGAGGTTTTGTGGGCTGACTTTGAGAAGGAATTCTGAGAGGAATTCTTTTCTTCTATGATCAAGGCGGAGAAGCAGCAGAAGTTACTCCCCCTTTAGCAGGGGAGTATATATGTACGAGATTTGGGGATCAAGTTCAAGGATCTCCTGCGCTTTGCTCCAGATCTCTTTCCAGATGAGGAGTCTCGGGCAAGATGTTTTGAGGAGGCGCTTCGTCCTTCGCTCCAGTATGTTGTCACCCCCTTCACCCTTCCGACGTACTTGGCAGTACAGAAGAAGGCAGAGGTTGTAGAGAGTATGCACTCACTGGGAGGTGCACCATGAGAGGGGATCCAGCCAGGTTCATCGAAGGGGAAGGCAGTCAGTAGCAGGTCTCCTGCGACGGGACCTTCCAGGTTCAGGCCAGTGGGGAGCAGGCCCCAGCAGTTTCAGTTCAGATCTTCAGGTCCTCATCCATTTTTCACGAGCCCAAGATCGAAGTGTTTTTCTTGTGGAGGTTTCGGACACATTCAGATTCAGTGCCCGACCCGAGCTCAATACAGTGGAGGTGGGCCAGTTCAGCGCCCACCTCAGAAGCACCAGTTGCCAGTGAGGCCCTTCTAGCAGCAGTAGGACCATGCCCCTCCGAGGGCAGACTTTGCAGGAGGAGGTCAACCTCAGGGTGCTCCTCAGGGATCTCGACCAGGGCGTGGTCGGGGAAGTGTACGACATCAGAGAGGCAGAGGAGCTGGGCGTGGACAGTTTCACGCAGCAGAGTTGACAGCTCCAGCAAGACCAGAGGTGGTGCGAGGTACAATTTGTTTGTTCAGCACTCTCGTTTCTGCTTTGTTCGATTCGGGAGCTTCGCACTCCTTTGTTATACCTAGTCTAGCCCATGATTTGGGACTAGACTTAGAGAGACTTTCCATACCACTGGTGCTAAGTACACCAGTTGGAGGCCAGACCAGCGTATCTTGTGTTTTCTGGGGATGTGGGATGACGTTGGTACCACATCGATCTAGTGGGGACCTTCTTCTGTTACAGATGCATCCATACGATGTCATCCTAGGTATCGACTGGTTATTTTCTATTAGTGCCATTATCGAATGATTATGGAGAAGAATCGTGTTCTTCGACATGGATGGGCAGTACGTATCTTTTGTTGGCGAGAGGAGCTATCAGGTAGGAAGCCGTCATGTAAAGCCTCTCCTTTCCTTGCAAGGCGTATTATCAGTGGTTCCAGCTGATATAGAGATGATGGATGTCCCGGAGGTTATTGGGGAGTTCTTTGATGTTTTTCCTGAGGAGGTTGTGACTCTACCCCCCCCCCCCCCCCCGACGTGACGTTGAGTTCGGGATAGACTTACATCCTGGTGCCCGTACGATTTCGATGGCCCCTTATCGGACGGAACCTTCGGAGTTACGAGAGTTGCGGATTCAGATTGACAATCTGATGGAGAAGGGTTTTGTTCGACCCAGCATGTCGCGATGGGGTGCTTCAGTTTTGTTCGTGAAGAAGGTAGATGGTGGTCTCAGGCTATGCATAGACTACCAAAGGTTGAACCAGGTAACGGTCAAGAACCGCTACCCCCTTCCAAGGATAGATGATCTCTTCAACCAACTGAGGGGAGTAGGTTGGTTTTCCAAGATTGATCTACGATCTGGATATCATCAGCTAAGGGTAAAGTACAGTGACATCTCGAAGACGGATTTCAGGTGCAGGTATGGGCACTTCGAGTTTGTAGTGATGCCGTTTAGAGTTACAAATGCACCGGATGTGTTCATGGGACTTAAGAACTTTTTCTTCCGAGAGTTTCTGGACCGGTTCATCATTGCATTTATCGATGACATCTTGATCTACTCAAGATCAGAGGAGGAGCACGTTGAGAATCTCAGGGCAGTCTTGGAAGTCCTTCGACACCACCAGCTTTATGGGAAATTGTCGAAGTGTAAGTTCTTGATGCAATAATTACACTTCCTTGGGCACGTGGTGTCTCCTCATGGAGTGCCAGTGGACCCGTCGAAGGTGTAGGCAGTTGTTTCTTGGGCGTCACCCAAGAGCGTGGCGGAAGTTCGTATTTTTCTGAGTTTGGAAGGTTACTATCGGAGGTTCGTTTCAAACTTCTCTCAAGTTGCTTCTCCATTGATAGCTTTGACTAGGAATAACCAGGTCTTCCTATAGAGCGAGCAATGCCAGAAGGCTTTCGACTACCTGAAGGAGAAGTTGGTATGTGCTCCCGTACTCAGGTTTCTAGAGGAAGGGTTGTTGTATGAGGTGTTTTGTGATGCTTCTGGCCTTGGTTTGGGGTGCGTACTAATGCAGAAGAAGGGTGTGATTTTTTATGGGTCTAGGAAGTTGCGCCCTCACAAACGTAACTATGCCACCCATGACCTGGAGATTGCAGCAGTAGTGTTTGCATTGAAGTTGTAGCGACATTACCTCTTTGGGGAGCGCTTTGTGGTCTTCTCAGATCACAAGAGCCTATGTTATATCTTCTCCCGGCGTGACCTGAACTTGCGGCAGCGGAGATGGGTCAAGTTTCTCCAAGACTATGACTTTGAGATCTCTTACACTGAAGGTAAGGGCAACGTTGTGGCTGATGCCCTGAGCAGGAAGTCGCATAAGGAAGTGGTTCGGGAATCCACTGATGCTTGGCTTGTCGATTATGAGACCTTTTGTTTCCTTGTTCTCTGGGAGGGTGTAACATGTCTGGGCGTGTGGGGAAGGTAAAAACCTGATCCTTAATCGAGACGCATTAATGAGGATGTGATTGAACCCGTGCAGGCGAGTCAGTGCCGCCTAAAGCAGATAATATCTTGACATAGGAAATGGAATTCCACGTGTTCGGGCAGTGTGTGGGCTGTATGGTGTTAGGGGCAGTGTAAGTTGGAAAATCCTAATGTATGAAAGTGGGAAGACCCAATCCTTAATAGAGAAGCATTAATGAGGATGCAATTAAACCCGTGCAGGCGAGTCAGTGCCACCTAAAGCGGATAATATCTCAACATAGAAGAAGGAATTCCTAACACATATGATTAGGGTTGTTGGTTGGGTTCCTATTATAACGAGAACCCTAAGAGGTATCTTGTTGGGTTCCTCTGGGTTAGTTTTTGAATTCTCGGGGACGAGAATGTTTTAAGAGGTATCTGATGTAATGGCCCGAACCTCTCTGGCCCATTCCTTTGTCAAAAAAGAGGGTCTTGAAGTGTTCTGGAGGGTAAAATGGACTTTTCACACACTTTCCAGAATTTTGAAACTACACTCCGTGTAGTTTGAGTACACATCGTGTACCCCCTTTCTGGGTATACCCCATGTTGAAGGTCGTGTCCTTGCCGTGTAAAATAAATGGGTACACGCTGTGTACCACAAACTACACGCCGTGTAGTCTCTCCCCGCGTACGCGTAACCGTGTGTTGACCAGTCAACGACCGTGTGCCGTGCTGGAGTCGTTTCATTGTCATGTGAAATAAATGGGTACACGCCATGTAGCCAATACTACACGCCGTGTAGTCCCTCCCCGCGTATGTGTTACCTTCAAGCCGTGTGTTGACCAGTCAATGGCCGCGGAGCTGTGTTGGAAGACGCATGGAGACCATGTGAAATAACCAAATACACGCCATGTACCATAAAGTACACGCCGTGTACTTTTTCTTTTCTCACCTATAAAAGGAGGGGTCCCCTCCTCCTTTTCGACTCACCCCTCTCCTCCCCTTTCCTCTGAGAATAGTTCTCCCAAGAGACTTGAAGGATCTTTCTTCCATAACTTCTTTTTCTGAGCTCTGATTTACGATCCTTCAGCAGCCACGAGATCATAACGACGAGGAGGAACTTCCGAGATTGGATTCGTTGTCTTCCTTTGTCCTTTCCATTCCGAATTCCAACCGAGAGGTTTTTCCGGAACTTGACAGAAGTGACAGACGCCGACGAACGTCTTCTAAAGTTGATTTGGGGGAGCGTTGTGATTGGAACCTGTTGAGGTAGGGTTCTTACCTTCGTCTCTCTGATTTGTGCATCATGCGGGGTGGGTTTCCTATTCTTTACATGAAACACTTTTGAACCGGTTTAAATAAAGATAATAACTGGTTAAAGAATGGGGATGGGAAGTTTGTGATTATTGTTACTTTACTTTTTATATCCTGTGATTTTATGTTGTGAATTGAATAGGCTTATTCCCACTGAAAATCACAGTCTTTGGGGGCCTTTTCTTGCGCAATTAAATGTTTCCCTATCTTTCTAGACCGTTTTTGTGAATGGAACTTTGTGGAATGTGGGATTTGGTTAATCACGTAAAGTTGGCTGTTTTAAAATCTGGAACCCTTGTGTGATCACCCCGGTTGAACAAAATGGCATAATGAACATGCGGGTGTCGGTTTGGATACGTGGCATGTGATGGGGGTATTTTTTTGGGTTGTTGTGGATCGGTTGAGCAACGGGGCTGCGGTTGGCTTGGTTGTGGGTTGGTGTGAATGCTATGTTGGTGATGGGCAGCGGGGCTACGATAAATGGTATTAAAGGGATAATGATGTATGGGTTTCAGTGTGTTTGTTGTTACGATGGTTGGAAGCGGGGCTGCAGGGATGGGTTTGAATGTGAGTGAACTATGGGTTGTAAATAATAAATAAAAAGTGGAAGAGTTAATGAATGGTGGGTCATGGTTATGGAACGGGAATGTTAGTTAATGGGGTTTTTTGGTTAATAAGAAGGACTTGGTTGTGTTTCTTGTGTTTTCCTAACTTTATTTGTGGATGGCAGGGATATTTTTATGAATGATTGATATGGTTGGTTGTGGATAGTTTCCCAGTAGTTAAGGAACTAATTCTGCTGAACGTGAAAACCTAAATGGGGTTGGGATTACTTGTTATATGCATTCTTCGTAGTAGCAGTGCCGAGGCACGTGCTCAGTTTCTCTGTTTAGAAGCCATAGGTTGGGCTGTGTGTTTGGTATACATATATATATATCTGTATCTTTTGTGTTTTATCGCACCCCACCTATGTTGAGCACTTAGTGTCGAACACTCCCATTTCATGGGAGAGGGTGTTTTTACCTTAGTTACTAGCTCCCTCCTGCTCCTTCTTTCCTAGGCTGTGATGGATTTAGGCAAACTTACACACAAGACTCTTCGGGTAGGTTTCGATTGGGGTGGTTTAGCCCAAGACTCTTCGAGCAGGTTTTTACTATTTCCTAAGAACCTTTGGGATGAGGTCCTGGTGTGTGCGGGTGGGATATGTGGTTGTGAGGCCCAGGTGTGTGCGGGCGGGATACGTGGTTGTGAGGCCCAGGTGTGTGCGGGCAGGATATGTGGTTGTGAGGACCAGGTGTGTGCGGGTGGGATATGTGGTTGTGAGGCCCAGGTGTGTGCGTTTGGGATACGTGGTTGTGAGGCCCAGGTGTGTGGGGGCGGGATACGTGGTTGTGAGGCCCAGGTGTGTGCGGGCGGGATACGTGGTTGTGAGGCCCTGGTGTGTGCGGGCGGGGAGAGTGTGGAAGCTTCAGGACGTTTTCCATTAGGAAGAGCATCTAACTAAAGGGAAATGGTGCGGGGTGCCCAATACTCTCGTTTCTTATGTACTACTACCTATTGTGATTGTGTTTTGGTGAGTGTGGTTGGCGAGGTTGGGTGGATAGAATTCCTTGCTAGGTTTCTTTTGTTGTTCTCATGGGACATTAGGATGTCTCCCCACTTGTGCACGAGAGATTTAGGTTTCCCTAATGAGTATACTTGTATGCTCACCCTACGTTTACTTTCATGTTTCCAGGAGGACTACCAGGGCCGTGCGGGACCCTACTAGTCGGACAGTTGGAGTTGTTGCTGTTTATGTACACTTGTTTCTTTTGGTATTGTACTTTGAGATTTCTTGTACTTTCACCTTGTTATAAATTTTTTAAACATGCATGTGGGCTTGGTTTAGGTTTATTTCTATACATTTGTCCTCTTCCTTTTTTGGAGGTTGACTTTTCCTATTTCCCGATCTTAAAAATAATAAAAGGGCAATGCCTCCCATATTTGTGAAAACTCATACCCTTGGTGCTAGTTGCCAACCCGGGGCCTACTGGAGGCGGGACTCGGGGGTCATTATCTCCCTTTCACTATTTCTATCTCATGAGGGGCATATTTGGTGGGAGGGGGTCATGAAACTTCCACTCTGTAACCTCAAGGAGTTGAGACAAACCCTTTAGAACCTAGTGCTCAGCCTTCACTTTCTGACAAGTGAGGCATATAGAGACAACTCTTCCACTTCTTTCTTCATCCTCAGCCACCAAAACTATCATCAGAGGTCCCGGTACACCTTTTCCACACCTAGATGTACCGCCAAATGGGATTTATTGAACCCCTCAACACCTCCTCTCGTAACGTCACCAGTAAAACTATGCATCCTCTGAAGAGGATGGCATGCTCCCCACCTTTCGAATATCCATCAGTAGCATGCTCTGTGGACATATAGGCACATGTAGTCTCATAGATGACATCTCCGATTTTTACCTCCCACATGCACTGTAATAGTGGAGAGGTAACCACCATCGACTAGAGATAAGCTGCTTCATCTCTATCCACGAAGGATATCTAAAGTGAGTTTAACTACTATGAGGCATCATTCAGTAGCTATGAACTAAATTTCCTACTGAGCGCATCTGCTACCATGTTTCCCTTCCCAGGAGTATAAATTATTTTAAACTCATAGTCTTGGAGGAACTTCATCCATTGTCTCTATCTCAAGTTCAAATATTTCTGAGTTAAGATATACTTGAGACTCTTGTGGTTGGAGTAGACGATAAATCATTTTCCCATAAGGTAGTGTCTCCACATATTCAATACAAAGACTACCACTACCAACTCAAGGTCATGGGTCACATAGTTATTCTCATGTGGTCTCAACTACCATGAACCTTAGGCAATCACCACTTTCCCCTACATTAAGATACAACTAATCCTGGTTCCTGATGTGTTATATAACACCATGTACTCGACACCCTCCTATGAAAATCTCAAGATGGGAACAATCATCAAACTCTATCTCGGCTGCTGAGAGCTCTCCTGGAACTTCTCTATCCAAACAAAAGGCTTCCCCTTTATTTTAAAGGCTTTTATTGGTGCTTATACTCTATAAAATTTGGGAAAGAACCTATGATAGTACCCAGCTAGCCCAAGGAAACTCCATACCTTAGTAAAGTTTTTGGGTGTCTCCCAATCACGCACCACCTCTATCTTCATTGGATCTATTGCAACTCCAACCTCCAAAATAACATGTCCCAAAAAGTTGACCTCTCATATCTAGAACTAAAACTTCGAGAGCTTCCCATAAATCTGGTGCTCTTGGAGTAAGTCTGGTACCATCCTTAAGTGTATCTCATACTCCTCCTCAGACGTCGAGTACACCAGGATGTCATCAATAAAGACCACTATAAACCAGTGTAGGTATGGATATAATATCCTATTCATGAGTATCATGAAAACTCTTGGGGCATTCTTCATGCCAAACTACATCACTAAGTACTCATAATGGTTGTAGCAACATCTTAAAGTCATATTCAGAATTTCCCCATCACGTACACAAAGATGGTGATGGCCCTGTCTGAGGTATATCTTCGAGAACCATCTCTCTCCATTCAGTTGATTGAATAGGTCGTCAATCCTTATTAGTTGATACTTATTCTTCACGGTCACCTGATTCAGGTGTCAAAAGTCCATACATAACCTCAAGATTTCATCTGCCTTCTTAACAAAAAATACTGGGGCTGCCCATGGTGAAACACTAGGTCTCACAAAAGTCCTTCCTATGAAAGACCTCAAACTGTACCCTCAATTCATGAAGCTCTGTGGGAGCTTTATGATATTTAGTTTTGGATATTGGTGTCATCTTGGGGTATAGGTTAATGCAGACTACATTCCTGGGAGGAGGTAGTCCTTGAACATATTCCAGAAAGATGTCCTCGTACTCATCCACCACTACAGGAAACTGAGGACTCATCTCAGACACTGCACCTAGGGTAATGCTAGACAACTTATGTGTGATTTTATAAACCCTCCTACATGCGATTATATGTTGGTATGATTGTTTCTCTATTTCGCCGACAAAGGAAAACTCAGTCCGATCTCTACGGACACACTACACTATGCACCTAAAACTGTCGATCTGAGCATGAACTATGGATAACTAGTCCATACACAGAATGAAATCATAAGGCCTCAACACTTACACCAAGATATCCCAATTGAAACTCTTACCTCCAGGAGTAAGGGAACACTATCGGCACCAGTGTGCGATCATCGAATCACCTCTCATAGGAGTCTCTAAGCATAGGGATCAAATCAACAGTTCCACTGGAATCTCTGGGTCTCGAACAAGGGTCATGGAATGAAAAGAGTGACTGGAACTTGTGTCTATAAAAACTATATCTAGGGTGGAAAATACATATATCATACCTATAATTATCTTGGGAGTCTCGGGATTATAATCCTCTATCACCTGGAGCTGGACTCACCCCCGTCCACCAGCACCCTAAGCTTGGGGGTGGACCACCTGGGGGTGGTGGTAGTAGTGCCTCAAACCACCGTCCACCTCCTGTCGCTCATCCTTCTCCTCTGCCACATTCACTTCCTGGTGTACTTCCCTATTCCTACCTCTACTGCAACCTCAGTGGTCCCTCAACCGTCTCCTGGTTAGTCGTACGATGCGTAAAGAAATCTCTAGCCAGATGCCCTCGACCGCTGCACAAGTAGCACAATCTGTCCATCAGCTAACTCGCTCTACCCTAGGAGGCTCTCACTGTTAATCCCATATACTAGGGTCATCTCCTTTAGTTATTGACCCACTTGGGTCCCTACGTCATTTTTCGGCTACCCGCTACCGAAGACTCTGCGACCTGTCTCACAATTGTAGATCCCATAGTTGATATCTACTCCGCAAGAAATATCTCTACTAGTAGATCTCGCTCCAGCACCCCAGCATGCATAGGGATTCTAAGGGATATCATAGATACCCTAATTTTCTAGCGTAGCCCCTACTCAATGGTATGGGCCCTGAATAATGGGTCTCATACCATGTATGTAGAGTAGAGATAAAGATCCGTGAATCTTTCTGAGTACTCAGCTACTGACTGGCTTCCCTGATTCAGGTTCAGTAGCTCATGTATACACATAGAGCGTAACATCACTGGGAAGAACTCATCTCAGAAGAGGTGCGCGAAGTCTGTCTAGGATAGAATCGTCTCCTCATGTGTATGAGTCATCAGGCTCCACCATCTCCCCACCGAGCCCTAAAAAAGGCTCGCATCTAGGACTACCATCTGGTCAGGAGGCATCCTCACAAATTGGAAGACTCGTTTCACCACCTCTAACTAGTAATCACCTATTTGAGGATCCAAATCACCTCAAAACCTGGGAGGTCCCTATCTCTGGAACTCATGCAATGCATTGAGCCTATGTGGATCCTTTATTGGTAACACTAGTAGGAATTGTTTCTCTATGGGTAGTGGTATCTTCGGTACACCACTAGGAGGTTCTATCTCTAGAAATGTTCCCTACACTGATGCATCATCTCTCAGTAGACCATCCTCATGGTCACGCCCCAGAATCCTGGCTGGCTGCCTGTGTGGAAGCATCCTGAAACAAAACAAGATGTACCACAGTCAATAAATTATACCTGGTGAGCTGAATCTAACTTAAAAAGGAAATGATAACACACTTAATTCCTATATGATTTAAGAACCATTAACTTCCCATGCAACTAGAATTTTCATGTACCAATTCAGAAATTAGAATTCAAGGTCCTGGTGTATGCATACGTCATCCACTGCACCAACACTGGGTTTGTTGTCCTGAAATCCGAACTCAAATCACTAAACACTATTGCCCCAAAACAAGAGTAAAACTGACTGCCATCTGATACCATTCTATCATGACCCATCCCCCAGGGTCCGTACCATGACTACCCCAAGCCCACCTCCCATAGGCCAGGGGGTGGAGACTAATGTTGAGTAGGCATATACCACTAGTGGGAGGCATTTTCCCTATTACCTATATGCACTCACTCATCTCCAAGAAAAATATGAAGCTAAAAACACTAAGTAAACAAGGATGAAAAACAACAAGAAAACCCACTCAGAGTAAGGTACAAAACTAAAAGAAAACGGGGCCAAAATACAACACCAACTATAAAGGAAAGTACAAGCTCTTAGATCTCATCTGTAGAAAACCCTACCTGAAGGGTAGGTACATTAAGCAGTCTAAATGTTGTTGAAGCATACCACATCTATCGGGTCACCCTGAATCACCCCTGTATTCGGCCCACCAAGGACTCGGTCAAAGCTATCGATCGCCTGCACAAGACATGACATGTGCGGGTAAAGCCTGTGCTAGGGTGAGTAAAACAATACTCAATAGGCATCCCAAACCATAAAGTAATTACACAAAGTATATCACAAATAAGAGCACTAAGATAATACACCAAGTAGATTACCAAATAGGCACACGAAGTGTAGCCTCTAAGAGGTATTGTCAAGAGAGTCATTAGAGTCAATTCACACCAAGTATAGGTCTATGTTATGTAAACAGGATTGTTATAAGAATCCAAAGTACCCTCAAGTAGTAACACATGGAGCATTGGTAACACACAGAGTGTAGGTAACACATGGAGTGTTGGTAACACACGGAGTGTTGGTAACACACGGAGTGTTGGTAACACACAGAGTGTTGGTAATACACGGAGTGTTGGTAACACACTGAGTGTTGGTAACACACGGAGTGTTGGTAACACACGGAGTGTCGTCAAAGACTAGTGGACCCACACCCTAGTGGGAAAGGGGAGTACCGAATTAGTATTGGAAAGACACAAAGTCTAGATAAGTCACATATTCTATCTAAGAAACGTAGTCTAAGTTGGACACACAGTCTAAGTAATCACATGGCTTCTAGGTCACAGTCAGCCGCAGGATTCCGTCCTTAGCACGCTCGTTCTGGGAGCACCTACTCCTCGAACCAATAGTTCATATGTCAACATTCATGGAAACTCGCTTAGAGTATATCAAAAGGACTGCCTCATCTCAAGGGTCCCAATGTCATAAACGAGTCGTCAAACGGACACACAGTTTGAGAGTTATGCCCATTTTAATAAAAAGGGGCCAGTTGGGATTGGGTCTAGTCTGACCTAGATGACCCGACCCATCTCGGCCCGGCATGAAGGAATGCTGAACCCAGTCCATTGGGTCATGGTTTCATCCCATTGGGATGACCGAAATCAGCCTGATGGGCCGTAGGAGCGCCCCAGACATTTCTGTCTGGCCTGCATGTGGTGGGTTGGCTTGCTCTGCCAGTCGCGGCCCCCACACCTCATGCATGCGGCTCAGCCGCATTCTGCATGGTCAATGTAGTCGGACCATGTGGTGTGCCTAGTTTTCATGACCACCAGATCTCGTGGCTCTGTCGTGGTTTCCTCATACGACCGACGCGGCTCCGACAAGCAGCGTCCCTCTACCGTGGCCTCCTGCAGCAGTCGTCCGCCGCCATGGCTTACCTGGACACAACGCCCACATGTCACCCACAGCCACACCATCGTGAGCCACTACACCACCATCTAACAAGAATGTGGATACCTAGCACTTCCTCCACCCGTGGCCTCCTACCACGGGTCTCCCCACTGCTGTCTGTCGAGCCGGTGACTCTGCCTACCGTGGGCCAATCAGTTGTCGCAATCCCAACTGGACAACGGGTCACCGCCACCAGTCATCGAGCTGATGGTTGTTCTACCGGGTCCGCATGGATAATTATTCCTTGAAGAATGAAAAATAATTTGGAGGAGAAAATAGATCAAAAGAAATCTCAGTGTGGATGGAATCGGTCCTTGTTCGTGTCGGCCTTGATATGTCTATGTTAGAATTTAAGAATAAGCCTTAAACAAAATAAATTCCAATATAAATCCAACATGGATTCAATTCCCAACAACATAGAGAATCAAAAACACATCCCAAAAAATACACATGATCCGTTAATCAATCTGTTCAACGATTTATTCATGTTCATCATAGAAAATCAAGAATGGGGAATAAATCACAAAAGAAACAATGTCATACCTTGAGGATTGGATCAATCGCTAACAAAGCATGAGTCCTGCATTCATCATTCTTCAATCCACTAATTCATATTCTGAATCTGATCATCGATCCACCACCATTCTTCATTCGTTGATGCGAGGATTTTATGAAGCATTTCCTTTCTTTCTTCCAGAGCCTCTAGGGATTGTGAATATGATCTCGCATCCCTACCAAGCTATTAAATGAATAATCTCATTTCAGTGTCACTATTTTTTTAAGTTGTAGTGTTGAAATGATATTTCATTTATGAAAGGAAACAACTACTTAGTCATGGCATCGTAGTTCCACTGTGTCACTGTTAAACATTAAAATAAACTTTTTCTAAGTTTATTTTATTTTCCTTAAAAACATCCAAAAAATATTTTCCGTAGTCGACCCGCATCGGTCTAAGTTTGGTCCTACCTAAGAAGAACCCACTACTCTGAACACAAGAGTACCCTTAGATTTAAAATCCAAGAACTCATTTAAAATTTACTAAAACCGAACATGCGCACTATTTTTAATAAACTTAAAAATAGTTCAAACATTTATTCCGAGCATCCCGGGCCTCAGAATCATGTGTCGTCTCATCGCCTGGTTTTGAAATAATCCCATATAATTTTCAAAAAAAAATGGAAAATATGGTACATTACATTAAAAATGAAATGAACTCCCAATTGAACTCATTTCTTAGTGAAATATGTATCTTTGAGTACTAATGGTTATGATAAATTTTTCAAAAAGGAATCATAATTTTAGTGGGATACCATTTAATAAAATACCTTATTAAATGGTTAACAATACATGATACTTATCTGATAAAATATTCTATTATAGATAACATCAGTATCATTATCATTCTACTAAACATTGCAATGAATCCCTATAAGGAGAAGCTTAATGTAAGTTACTCCTAGGATTGGTAACTTAAGAAAAGTTCTTAAGCAATATTTTTTTTAAGAACATTTATTAAGGAAAATTATATGTGATTGAATAGTTCCTTCCAGGTGTTTAAATTATTTAACAAGTGAATCTAAATGATTATAAAAGTATAGAGTGATTAATTTAAGGTTTTAAAGGCATTATATTCATAATTACCAATGTAATTTTAGTCTCATACACTCGATATGATTGGGTATATCAAATAATATTTAATATGATTGAATATATTGATGACTCTATAAGACTAAAGGTTTCCTTTGAGATTTAATGGTTATATAAATCAATTTTATTACTCTAATAAGTATATGATATCGACGGTATTATTTAAAAGTGTTGTAAAACTATCAAAGGTTGAAAGATGAAAAGAATTAAAGCTTGATTTTTTTTCATATAATGCGGTAATTAAGATGCATCATTGATAAATTGGATACTTAAATCTTGGATAAAATCATCATAAGATGTGTATTTTATCTTATTTAGCACTTTAGAAAAGCATGTAAACAATAGTTTTTTATATAAAATAATATGGGTGTTTTTAATACACATTGGGCATAGGTTACTGTTGCAGCACTGTAGCGTACTGTAGTAGTGGCGGCACTGTAGCAACAGCAGGCACTGTAGCAGTGACATGGAAAAGTAGTGGTGGCATGGTATTGTAGCAATGGCAGGTACTGTGCATACTGTAGCAGGTGGGTACTGTAGTAGTACTATTCACAGAATGGGCCTTAGGTCAAAATTTTGGGCCTACAAGCCATGTAATGGGCTAAATTCCCACTGGGCCTTCATGATATGTAATGGGTCTCCCTCTACCTAGTTAAAAGTGGTATTTGATTTGCTTTAATAATAAATGAGGCTTCGGCCCCAACCTTTTAAAAAAATGGAAGACGAAAATAGTATTCCCTATTTAAGTAATTAATACTAATATCATTTATGGAAATACTCCAACAAATTGAATAAATCCAATAAATGTTTATATGATATTCACAAAGTGATGAGAATGGATGAACTGGGTATCTAATGTATGTATTCTCGTACTGTATGGGAAGTACATGTGGGTAAAGGTTCAAACTAGAAGAAGAAATTTTGGTTGGAAATATCAACAATGTTTCATTAAGAAGCCAATCGAGGCCATTAAAACCTAGGGATGTTAGGAAAATTTATAATTCTATATTATTGGATTATCCAGGATATACCTTAAGGATTTTTTAGAACTCCATGAAATGTACATGTCAGGTATAGATGTTATATAAATTAATTATTTGATTTTAAAAGGTATGTGATGCTGAATGAATATTTTACAGAGTTTTGTGAAAATATAGTAACTTAAAATAAAATAAATAAATGATTGATCTTGTAGTTTATATTCATGTATCAAAGAGTTTATACATTTAAATATAAAGTATAGTGTCAAGTTCATATAAATCTAATACGTGTATTTTTATCTCATTTCTCGTATATGATAAGAGAAGTTGATTGCTAACAAAATGTTTTTGTGAAAAGGTGTGAAATGATTTATGATATACATATAGTTTATGATTCATTAATTTATATAACATGTTTTGAGAAGAATATATGGATAAAAGTGTTTATCTAGAATAAAAGTTTTTTTTAACATTTGCTAAAATATGTGGGAATGTGTTTCTTCCACCCATTAGTGGTATATTTTAATAGTCATATTTTTAAATAAAAATATTAAAAATACATATAATACCATATATGATATGGAAATAGTATATTATTATTTTAATATTCATACTAAAAAGAAATAAATGTTATTTTCTAACATAAAAGGTTTTCTGTATCATATCAAAATATTTTGAAAATAATATAGTGTCCAAGATGTTTTGTGGGGGTATGTTTGGACTTAGAGAAGTCAAAAAAAATGATAACACTGATCTAAAAATAAATTGATTTTCACTTAATATCCTGAAATTTTTATGATATTAAATAGTAAAGAAAAATTCAAAGTTTTAAATATAAATATCATTTAGAAAGTGGATATCACTATTTCCTAAAATATTATTCTAGTATAAGATTAAAGTGTTTTCAATAAATATCCTAATAGAGTTTAGGATATGTGGTGATAAATAAAAATGTAAATGTTTATGTATAATTATCATGAAAAATTAAACACAATTTTTCTTGAATGATTATACCATTCAAAATAAAAAATTACACTAGATATTCTAAAAGAGTTTGGGGTATGGTGATAAACAGAAATGTAAAGAGTTGCATTACTTATTGTATCAAAGTGATATTACTTCATCCTAAAAGGGTTTAGGTTGTGGAAGTAAAGATAAATGTAAGAGTTACATATAGTTTCTCTATTAAATTTACTTTCACTTTATCCATAAAAATTTTAGGTAAATTGGTAAACAATAATGAAAGTAGTTACAATATTTCAAGGAAACAGTTTGATAGAATAAGGTTACAAGGAAAGTGACAATTAACTTATAAATAGTACAAAGTATTCAATTGAAGTTTTCATTATAACATTTTATTTTTTGAAGTTAATAAGTTTGAATATGTTCGAGAAGTTGAATAGTTGATAATATGATTCCTAAATCTCACTATTATTCAAAATTTCTTGCTTCATAAATGTTTCTCACTGAAGAGTTTAGTGAGAGGGTTTTATCATATGGTTACATGTACATGTAACATGGTTACATAGAGATGTGATGTGGATTAATTATAATGTAATGAATTAATAAAACCCAAAAAGTGTAGAAACCATAAGGCTGGTTTGGTGTTTTATCATATATGATATGAAAAATCAGTTATTATGTTGGTTTTGTTAAGTATTCTTAAAGAGTTCAAGAATATTAAAATGTATCATATTAATATTATTAAAGAGATTGAGAATTTTAAAATGTATCATATTAAATTCAAACTCAATTTTATAATTATTTCATTTTGGATAAATAAATGCATATATAGGTATACATTTCATGAAGTGTAATGATAATTGACCTCTCAAAGTACAACTTTGAGTCCATCCCTAACTAATGATCGTCATGGATTATTATAGGTTATTAAGATATTTTAAGGTTATAGTGAGTAAGATTCTTGTATATAGGTACAAAATATGCTCATGGGGCACAAAATAAATAATAGGATATTCATTGTGTGCACTGAATGACCTACTAAGTATAGCACATATAGTGTTATACAAAAGATTTATTTCTTATAATAGGGGTTAATGTATCATATTGGAGTCCCTACTACCTAAAGTTGTCAAGATACCTAGCATGAGAAGTTTTATACTTTAATGCCCTGCTTACTCAAGTTGATATATAAACTTATCTAATACAAGGGTGGTTGGGTATTTTGATGATCATGTCACCAGTTGGATCTTAAACAAGATAAGATTTGTCCTCTCATATGACAAGTATAACATCAGGGACCTCGATTTAGATAGACCATGGTAGTGTGTGACTTCACCTATATATTATGTATATAAATCCATATAAGGTACATGTGATGTTCTTATCCATAAGGATGAATTACATGTGATGTATTCATTGATCAGTTCAGTCTACACTTAGAGATTTGAGAATATATGAGTTGGCTATATGGGATTAACATGTTCTATGTACCATGGTCACTAAATGTCTAGGAAATAGGTAAAATATGAGAATACACATTTTCATATGATGCAGACTATTGGATACAATTATAGAGACAAAGTTTTTTGATGAATATCACACCAGGTCCCTTTATATCATGAGTAGCATTAACACTTTACTAGAGGCCACTATTTTCTTATATATATGGATTAAGAGATTCTTATTTTTTCCAATTCTATAAAGGTCTATGGGGTAATACTTTTTGGTTAAATGAATGTGGATTGAGTTTGACTCAGAGAGTTACTTTAAAAGTGTTTTAGATTTAGTCCAAAAGTGTTTTGGATGGGTGTTTACAAAGTATTTCATATGATGTGATACAAGGTGATGTTTATGATAGATTTTAAAAATTATTTTTGGAAGATATCCAAAAGGATTTTGAGATATGATTTCACAAGTTATTATATATGATAAAATATAAGATTAAATGGAAAAAGTATATGATGATTTAATTCAAGTGGGATATTGATGGAAATATTCCCCAAAGCATTATATATATATGAGATATATATATATATATATATATCATTAAAATTTTGGTCTTCATCCATATGGTATATTATTATGAAATATTTGATAGTATAAAAATGAAAAATAGTTATCATTTTATGTTTCACCCACGTAATCTATCATTAAATGAAATCATTTCATATTTACATGAAATGTTTGGGAGTAAATGCATTTGATGCATTCATATGTACATGAAATCTACATGGTATTTATTCTTCAATTTCAAAACATAAATAAATTATTGGATTATTAAGGAGCATCCTTGATGGAATATTTAAATATTTTTATGTGATGGTAGTGATATGTGTAATTCTATCATGCTTAGAAAAAACTCCCTAAGAACTGTAGCTTTATTATTATTCTTCCTTTGCATACTGAGATGCTAGAACATTGTGAGAAAAAGAAGAATCCTATATGTATACCATGTGATTCATCTCATCTGATGGATACACTATAGAGGTGGTAGGATTTTGTTTTTCACTCATGTGATCTTTATTAAATGAATATGAATATGAAGATAAAAGGTTGTTGTGGCTCTTCAATGAATTGTACTCACTTTTTTATAGTGTTTCTTAATTTCTATATTTATGGCGGATTTCATTTTATAGTGCATAAAATATCCCCAAAAAAGGGTTTTTAACTGCTTCCTCTTGATCTGATAATTATTATTAGACTCTTAAAAACCCTTCACACCCTCCCTTGTTCATGGTGAAAAGCCTCACAGCTATGTGGCGTAATATGCCTTCTATAGTCTATTGCAGCACGAACTACTGAAACAACAATATTTCAAAAAGTCCTCCAAAAAAAATTGTCACTCACTCAGACACTCAAAGCCTAACTCAATACTTTTCCCTCATGAAAAACATATCCTTGAGATTTAACAATGCTCATATTATGAATCTGAATCCTAATTCATGAAATAACCCCTTCTTTAGATCGAAAATTTGATTTTCTAATGAATCTCACAGCCCATAATGATGTGGGTCCCTATATTGACAATGATAAACCATTTCCCTCAATGTATATTGTAAAATAAAATGATTTATATAATAGAACATTATTATTCATAGATATAATATGGATTTAAAAACTAAATTCCTAAATAATAATTTGTTTTTTAAAATTTTCCAAACATTGGTCAACAAAATTTATTGTTACTTTATTATACAAGTAATATTTACACAAGTTCGATTATATTGATCGATAGTTTAGTTTTTTAATGAAACAATATCTATCCTTAAATGTTACATTAAAAAAATAAAAACATGATTACATGATTTTTTGAATCCTTTAAATATTATTCCTTCAACCAAGACACAATTATAAATGATTCTTATAAATTCTCTCATCATGAACTCTTGAAGGATATGGAAACATATAGAAGTGAGTAATCTCAAATTCATAGTAATGGTTAAAATATCAGAGAAAAATTAACATATCAAAAAAACATCACATGTATATACATGGAAGGAAAAAATAATAAATATAAATATTTATCATGATAACATTGAATATAATATAATTTTGGAGTATAAAACTTTATATTCCATTAACATAAAATCAAGAGCTGTGAAAAGACTATAACTTAAAGTATAAGGATATGTATCTCATAATATCTCTAACAAATTGAGGTTCTATATAATCCTTGATCATGGTTATGAATTAATTAGTCAAGACATAAAATCATAACATCAAGAAAATATATTCTAAAAAGGGTTGGAATAATGTTCAATAATGAATAACATATAATTTTATCATATAAAAGATCATGAAATTTTTGTTTGAGATAATTGTCTCACTATTCATTGGAATGGGATTAATATCAGAAGGATTACTCATAAATAAAATATAAAATAGGTCCTTTATAACTTTAAGAGGAATACCCTTCAATTAAATATGTAAAGGATATGTGTAGTAAAAGGTATATAAAAAAAGTAAACCATGTGAATGGGTGTTGGTTAAATGTGTATTATAAAAGTTTTTGGATCAAAAACTAATTCCTAGTAAGGAAAGTTTAGAATCTTGAGTGGATCATGTAGTCACCATGAGAAGGGGGTGAATTATTGGTGACTAACTTTTACCAATTATACTCAACATAACCATTTTCTTACTTTAATTTGATTGAACCTATGTTATCAGATAAGTTGTATAGATATTTAGAAATTCTTTTTCACTAATTTAACCTTATGTTATGCGGATTATATAAGTAAAATAGAATATATGTATTTTTACAAAGTTAATCCTCAGTATAAGAACCTACGTCCTTACCATGGAGACTCCCATCAGTCCATGGATTCTTCCACTAATAATCTTTTCATCAATTACAAGAGTGGGGTATTTATAATGCATCCCATAATTGATATATCTCTCTAAAATCTCCACCTATATCCCAATAGGTAATTATACTGACTCCTATTAGTTATAAACTTCTCTCTTCTTTCAAGATAGAATAAGATAAACATGTAAGAAGCTCACTAAAACTTCATCCATAAAATCAATATCTAATAACTCTTTCTAGTGTGAATCTTTCTAGTGAACCACTCCCTTTATCCAATATTACCTCATCTAATTCACCTCACTCTCTATTTGATATGCCTCTGTCTGGTGCACCTCTAAACCTAGTGGCTCAATAATTTGTGTAACGTCCTAGCCGGGATGCCACTAATATGGTGCCCCGAGGCGGTTTTCTAAGAGGCCTCAAGCATGCCTCCCCATATGTTAGAGTCTACTGATTAGAAGTAAGGGAATATGGTGTGACAATAGAAATACCATGACCTCATATCATATTAAGAAATAATAAAAAAAATAAAGCATCATCTATAGCAGTAATTAATAAAAGTGTGTAAGTATTAAATAAATTGAAGTAGAAGAATGTTGTAATAATAAATGAAATTATATAAATTTCAAAACATCCATTTCATACATAAAACACTATTAAACCACTAGTACAACTATAATTATATAAGTACATAAAAACTAAAATAAAAGTATAGGGATATCCTAGTAACTCCGGGCTATATAACAAACTAGGACTCTAAGAAACTGTTGAGTCACTCCAACCCAATCATAATAATCCACAAGAGTGGATCTACTCGATCATTCAACCACGGGGCTCAGCCCTATTTGTCATGTATTTGTGCTCAACCTAAAAGTAGACATAATTTCATCACACACACCAATGTGCATGTAAAGGGGGTGATAAATAATCTCAGTAGGTTGCCCCCAATGGTGAACCTATAATCTACTATCATAAGTGCATGATCATGAAATGTACTTAGCCTAGCTGAGATACAATTGCAAATGATAAATAAAATAAACAATGTGAAACCCCAGTTGATCCCTGGGTCTATGAATTCAATAAAATGGACATGTTCCATCATGTGTATATAAATATTTATATGTGTGTTTGTATATATATTCTGATATATATATATATAAGTAAGGTGAAAAATAACATAAATCAGTTGCAGCTGATCCTTGGGTCTATAGTCCCAATCATCTGGATATCCTATGAAAATGGAAGTGAGATGTATGTTGTGACACTCAAGCTATGTATAATTAGTTAATCCTTGGTTTTGAAATCTTTATCGACAATATATGCTTTGTACATAGTCAAAAATGTCTCTGAACAAGCTACATCACCACTATGGGATACATTTCTTAGCCCTAGGATCACCCATACTCACCACCAATCACTATAATGAAGGATTATATGTAATATCTATACATATTGTAAATTTTATCTAATTTTGATGTCATGAAAATCAAGCCATATATATATAGTATGATGTTTGATCCCAAGGTTTAGGTCCTTTGGCAGTTCTGACATCACAACTCATATAATTCCTAAGGGGGTGAAATGTAGGCAATATAAAAAAGGAATAATCTCTGGATCCAAGTACATGCTCAGAATTCATTCTAAAAATGGATCAAAATCCCACTTTCAATCAAGTCTTGTGAGTTCATTAATGTAATGGTGTGTCCACTCGACCCTAGAGAGCATCCTAAGCATCACTCGGGAGAGCGAAATCATCCTCGAGTGCATCAATGATTTGGAGTACCATGTACACCATTTCAGTAAAGTAATCAATCATGGAGAGTATAATCATCCCCATCGCTTGGTAGAGAATAATCATCCTCAAGTGCATCAAAGATGTGGAGAACCATGCCCAAAACCATGGTTATGTAATCAATTAGGGAGAGTGTAATCATCTCTATTACTCTAGAGAGCATAATTTTCCTCGAGTATATATCATAATCCAGATCCCATGAAGTACATCAAGAAATCATCAATAAATAACATCAAATAAAAAGGATCAGAATCTTGATCCTAGGTAGTACCTATGTTCATCCCCATATCACAATACATCACATCATGAATAATGACCAAAAACTAGGAAGCACATTTGGAAAGAATATTTACATCAATAGTAATCAAGTGAATGCATAAATAAGAGTGAGGGTGGTTGAACACCTAAATCCACCACCACTGCCACATCCTCTTAGATTCACAAGTTCAGTATGGGTTCTAAGGTGATACCCACTACTATCTCTACCCAAACCCCCAATGCACTAGCTCAAGGTTGTTCAATCATTGGGGAACCCACTAGATCCCTCAGGTTACAACACTAGAAATACATCTTACTTGGGATCCTCAAGGTCTACACATAAGTGAAGTTATCACTCTTGGGATCTTACTAGTTAGTACATATGAAGAGGAGTCCTATGTGGAACACTTAAAAATGGTATACATAAGAAGAGGCATCCTTCATGGGATCCTCATAAAGAGTAAACAATTAGAGTGGTCTTATAATGGATTCTCTAGGTTAACATGTAAGTAAAGGCATCCCACAAGGGACCCTCAGGAATAGTAGTAAGGTAGAGGCATCCTATATGGAATCCTTGTAAAGAGTAAGTAGAGGTGTCTTATATAGGATCTTCTAGGTAAAATAATACACAGAATAATCCTATAGAGGATCCTTGAAGATATCTAATCTCATGGCCTCTTGGTCCAGAAGGGAACATCTAATAAGGGAGACATCCTCAAGGGAAAATCTATATAAGCATTAGTCAAGAGAGATGGATCATGGCCCATATCAAATCAAGTTTTAACTCTCAAGAGATAACAGAAACTATTTATTGGAGGAATCACCTCTCTATTATATCTCTCTCCCCACAAGATGAAAATTAGAAGTCCTCAAAACACCCCAAGGGTTCTTCCATCAGGATCTATATGGAAAATTCTCAAAATGGACTACTCATATCATGACCCCCTCCCCCAAGGTGTACCCCTCCTGGTCTAGTAATGTGATAAGGGAGATAATGACCCCCGAGTCTTGCCTCTAGTAGGCCCCAGGTTGGAAACTAGCACTGACGGTATAGTAAACACACAAATAGGAGGCATTGCCCTCTAAAAGAACACATGAGAAAGAGAGAGATAATACAGACACCAGCCAACTCCAACACAAACTTCAATACAAAAGAAATCTCAAGTAAAAAAATGTGATGTCATGAGAGAACTACTACAACTAAAAGGAAAAACTGCAAGTACCAAAGTAAAGTAAAAAAAATAGTAGCAACCACAAAGCCTGAACAGCTCCTGCAACCCCAAGCTAGTAGTGACCAGCCTGATCTCCAACTAGCTCCAAGTGACCTGAAAAAATAGTTTATAGATACATAGGGTGATTATAAAAGTATACTCAGTAGGATCCTCCCCGGATCCTCTCGTGCAAAAGTAAAAAAATCATGCTAAAGCACAGTGAACAACAAGTGAAACTAACTCATCACCTAAACAGGTATACTAAGTTTCCAACCCCACCATGGATACTCTCACCAAGTATCGCATACAAGAGTATATAATATAATAAATAACATCAAGGGTACCATGCTACTACTTCCCCACTGGTTTACCACTTTTCCCCAATATCCCATGTCCTAAGAATCTCTCTCCAAAAAGGATTTCCCGCAGACACTTGGGCGAAGCACCAAAACATGCACCTCATGCAAAAAAAACACCACTTCCACATAATCAAAGTAACCAAGTAGTTTCTAGGAGCCACCAAAGCTATCATAACGTGTATCATACGTTGGGTATTAGAACTCAATCCATTATAGCCTATACACCAAGTAAGGATCCCCAAGCCATCATAGCCTATACATGTTACACCTATAGTAGTCCATAGGAAACTATATTGAGAATATATGTGTATAAATAACCACAAGCCATTACAGCCCACTACACACATATATGTAGAAAACTAACCATTGTGCCTACCAGCACAAGTAACTACCAGGAGAATATAGAGGGACCAAAGTGGGTAGTCATCCATCCATCCTCCCACCATAATGTTGGGGAAAACGCCCCCCAGGGCTCAGAATCTCTGGGGTGTCAGTTTCCCTAACTAACGGGGTGGATTAGCGTATAGAAACACACAAAGTACCGAATTTACTATAGCTCACAACCAAACTATGGGCATAACCTAGTCTTAGACTCAACTGCAGCTAACGTCTCTCAGACTCCTAGCTGCTACTTCTAAGACTAGGTATCCTATAAGTACACAACCATTTAAAGAGAATTATTACATTATTTCATTCCCTTTTTATCAGTTTTACTTTATGTTAATTAATTATTTAAACATTAATTAACTATTGAAAATTCCATAATATATTTCATTAGCATCACACCCAAAGTCCACTATTCCTCTAAATTGTAACCTTAACATTACGTCCTAGCAAGCTCCAACCCCATGGGTTAACATCATTTATTCAATAATTTATTTACAACACTATTACTTTCCCATATTCCCACGCATTCTAGAAAAACATTCTAATCTACTAAACACAAGGGGGATCAACTCGGTGAGTAGATGAACTACCCGTCAAGTATTTTCCACCTATAGCAAGATCATAGACCCATCCTCCCTCGAGAATCTAAACACGGAAAGCACGTGGCATACCCTATGTGTCTCCTCCCCTTTTGGAAGGAGAGTAAGCAAAACCAACTGCCTTGATCAGTGGGGAAAGTAAAGAAGACAAGAAACCAACAAGAATCATCAAGAATACAAACATTCACATCCAACCCATTTCATCATCCTAGGTGTCCTCCCCAACACCGATATGTATAAACCGATGCATCTCTCCACTCTAGGAATCAACTACTGCCACAACCAATGGGCCTCTTTTCCCCCACATATCATAATAGCTATCCAGGATCACATCACAACACAAGCAGTAGGAAAACAAACATCATATCAATTAGGCTCTTGGACCTTAAACAAGGCATCCAACCTTAAAACACAATGATCTCTCACAGCTCCAAGCATAAGGATCTTGTCCTTTATAAGAAAGAGGGTAACTCAGAACACTGTGAGGAATTATCATTTTATCAAACATCTAGTTCTTTAATCCATCTAGAATTAACCAATTTATTATTTGTATGTTACAAATATCAGTAACCTAAATAGAAAGCTGTCATAGCTATCACAAATTAATTAAACATGCTTACTGCATCAATTTTATTAACATCAAATTACAACAACAACAACCGGATTCATTTACATGCCTCTTTATCTTTATCCAAATAATTATAAATCAATTCCAGCTTTACGTTCTTTACCAATTTCCATCAAGAATGAAAAGCTAAACAAATCAAGCATATATATCACACTATCTAGCAAAACAAGAGGTAATAAAATATGATCGATATCAATTTATTTATCCAGTTCAAATATTTATTATTTCAATTATATTGTGATCAAGTGGGATAAAACATGCTAACTATGCATTTGAATATAAAATAATAGAGAATCAATAAATCCCCTACCTCAAAAGGTTTCCAATGCTCTTTGAACAGACTAACAAAACAGATCACGATCACCTCTCTTGGAGGACTGCATCCACCCGAGGATGCAGAGACACCACCACACCATCCAACACCCAAGAAAAGTTCATTAGGAACATGGAGATAGCATTCCATAATAGTTCAAGGAGAAACAGAAGGATACAAACCCAAAATAATGATGATAGATAATACCTTATATCGAATATTTATTGATACTGCTTGGTTACACCAAAATAGGGGGTGCACTTTCTGCAAGAAGAACTTCAAGGGGAACCAATCCAAGGAGGAAAGTTTGTTTTCACAACTCCTATGGGAAGGGAGGAAAGGTTCGAGTATCTCGCACTAGAGAACAAGGAGGAAGAACAAGGGAGGAATATATCTTGTCCCTTTAGAAGATTTAACAGAGCAGCGGTTTAAGATACACTGGATTTTCCATTAAAAGAGGGTCACATTAAACCACACAGTTTGACCATGTAAAGGCATCCCAAACCTTAGGAAAATTAATATAGGAGTTATGGGATTTGAATTGGCCTTAAATCCATTAAAACAAGGCCTTGAATGCATTTTATGTCAAATAAAATGTTAAATTGGCGAAATTGGAATAATCTGAAAATTTGGAAAAGGAAATATAAAGCCATTCTGGAAACACTGTAGACTCAACGTGACATTGTAGACTCACTGTGACACTGTAGACTCACCGTGACATTGTAGACTCACCATTTCTATGACACTATGACATTGTAGATCTTTGGTTCTGGAAACATTATAGATCTTCTAGTATGGAAACATTGTATATCTACCGTTCAGGAATAACTGTAGATCTTACGGTCTAGAAACACTGTAGACCTACCATTCTGGAAATACTGTAGATCTTCTGGTCTGGAAACAATGTAGATCTACCATTCTAGAAACACTATAGATCTTCCAGTTTGGAAACATTGTAGACCTACCGTTTTGTAAACACTATTGATCTTCTGTTTCTATGACACTATTTCGGTGACACGGTGTCACTGTTCATAAAACTAGAAACACTATTCAAAGAACTGGAAATTTGGAAAAGTGTTGGGGATGAGTCACCTTAACCTCCCAAAACACCTCAAACACCATATTTCAGCAAGGGAATGGACTATAGAGGTTCGATCCATTGCATCAGATACCTTTAAAAACATTCTCATCCTTGAGAATCCAAAAACAACCCAAAGGGAAACAGAAAAGGGGTATGAACTACCACCCATTGAGATACCTCTCAAAATATAGCAAGCCAAAATAAGCAACAAAAGAAATCCAACTTATAAACACAAAAGGTCTATAACCACAAAGCAAACATTTTTACATGAAAATAGTTAAAAAAAATTAGGGTACTAAGCACGTATCTATGCCTCAAGTTCCAAAGTACTCTCCTCCACACCATCGTGTCAGCACAAGACACAAACTGAGGGGATAGAACGCCCGTGAAACATCTTCTCTTTACGGTCTTGGATCTCCACAAGCCTCTCTTTGAAGGTCATATCATCATCAACATCAATCTCTCCCAAATCAATGATATGAGAGTCATCATACAGATAATTACAGAGCTATGACACATGAAAAACATCATGTATCTGTCTCATCTTTGGAGGAAGTGCTACTCGATACACCATGGCTCTAACATGAGACAACACCTCGAAAGGCCCAAAAAACTGAGGAGAAAGCTTACTCCCATAACTAACCCTTCTCTGCCCATGATGGGGAGTTACCTTTAGAAACATGTGATCCCTAACATAAAACTTTAAAGGTCTCATCCTTTGATCGACATATGATTTCTGATGATCATGCACTGCCTTTATCCTCTCATGAATCACTGGAACCATCTCCGTCATATTTTTCACTAGTTCCTGTCTGAGAATTGATGACTCTCCGACCCCAGTCCAGCACAACGGAGAATGGAAAGGTCATCCATACAATTCTTTAAACGGCATCATACTAATAGTGGAATAAAAACTATTTTTGTAATAGAACTCCACCAAGGGTAAGTGCCTCATCCAGGAACCTCAAAAATCTAGGACACAAGTGTGCAACATGTCTTCAAGAGTCTGAATGGTCCGCTCTATTTGACCATCTGTCTGTGGATGAAAATTAGTTCTAAGGAATAACTGAGAACTAAAATCATGATAGATACATCTCCACACCCTAGAGGTAAAATGAGAATCTCGATCAGAAATGATCATCCTTGGGACTCCATGAAGTATCAACACCTCCTCCAGATACTGCCTTGACAAAACCTCCACTGATCTCGACTCCTTGATCACTATGAAGTGGGATGGTTTCGTTAAACAATCCACTACCACCCAAATGGTGTCATGTCCTCCCTGAGCTCGAGATAAACCAATAACAAAGTCCATTGATATTTCCTCCCACTTCTACTGAGGAATATCTAATGGCTGGAGCAAACCACTGGGAACATATTACTCGACCTTTACCTTCTGGCAGACCAAACATCGAGGCACAAACTCCACAACTACACGCTTCAGTCTAGGCCACCAAAACTAACTCCTCAAGCCTCGGTGCATCTTTTAATGCTAGGGTGAACCTCTAAAGGTGAACTATAGAAATCTATGAGAACTATCTCATGCATCACCAAAGGAACAAAAATCCTTCCCTGATATAACACATAGTGTTGTTCATCCTCAGACCAACCATCAGGGGCCTCACCCCAAAAAACTCAGTCTCCCCAGACCTCCACCGCTAGATCCCCCAACTGGGACTCTTCCCCCTACTGCACCAGAGATGACTGCACGGTCATTTGAAAAAGACAAAATTTCCCCCAACTTCTCCAATATAGATATGTAATGCAGAAATTTCTTCCATAACTCTCTGGGAATCACTGGATTAATGCACCACATCACTACGCGACTTCCTGCTCAGTGCATCAGCTGCAACATTCCCCTTTCCAGGGGTATACAAGATTTCAAAGTCGTATTCCTAAAAGAACTTCATCAACCAATGATACTACAATTTCAAGTCATGTTGGGAGAAAACATACCTCGGGCTCTTATGATCGGTGAAAACCAAAAATCGCTCTCAAATGAGGTAATGTATCCACTAATTCAGAGAAAACACCATAGCCACCAACTCAAGATCATGGGTGGCATAGTTATGTTCATGGGGAAGCAACTGCCAAGACCCATAAGAAACAACTGATCTCTAATGCATCAAAACACATCCTAACCCCAGATGAGAAGCATCACATAAAACATAAAACTAAACTCCCTCTGTGAAAAAACAAAGAACTAGACCACTTACCAACTTCTCCTTCAGATACTAGAAAGCTTCCTAACACTGATCAGTCCAAACGAATGACTGATCCTTCCTGGTCAATGCTATTAAAGGAGTCTCAAACCAATAGAAATCGGCTACAAACCTCCTGTAGTAGCCTTCGAGATCAAGGAAACTTCGCACCTCTACAACTATCTTGGGGGCTTCCCAAGACACAACTGATTCTATCTTTAATGGATCCACAACTACTCTCTATTGGGACATAACATTCCCCAAGAAACAGACTTCTTGATCCCAAAAATCACACTTTGAAAACTTCCCAAATAGCTGTTGTTGATGAAGAACTCACAAAACGGCATGTAGATGCTCTGCATGCTCCTTTTCAGATGTGGAGTACACAAGGATTTCGTCGATGAAAACCACCATGAACTTATCTAGAAACTCACAGAACACAGCGGTCATCAATCTCATGAACACAACTAGAGCATTCAACACACCGAATGGCATTACAACAAACTCGTAATGCCCATGATGACAACGGAAAGTAGTCTTCGGGATATCATCATCCTTCACACGCATATGATGATATCCTGAACACAATTCAATCTTTGAGAACCAACTTGCACCCTTCAGTTGATCAAATAAATCACCAATCCATAGAAGAGGATAGCGATTCTTCACCATCACTTTGTTTAAGCGACAATAATCAATACACAATGGCAAACTGCCATCAGCCTTCTTCATGAAAAAAACTGGTGCACCCCATGGTGACATACTTGGCCAAATAAAACCGCATTGTAATAGAACATCAAGATATATACACATCTCCCATAACTTGGAAGGGGCTATCATATACAGAGACATAGAGATATGAGATGCTCCTGACTATAGCTCGATCCCAAACTCAGCCTCTCGTTGAGGCGGTAATGCTATAACCTCTTTTGTAAAGACATCAGGGTACTCTTCTACGATCCTAGGAAACCCCAACTATTGAACCTCTGAAGAACTCAGCATCAGCTCAGCCATCAAGGATGATAAGTACGGAACAAGCCTCTGATCTGACCCATCTGAGGGTCTCACTCGCCAACAAACACCGCCAAATCTCTATCAACGTCGAAGAACACCACCTACCTCTTGAAGAAATCCATGATAGCCTACACTGAATACAACCAATCCATGCCAAGGATGAAATCATATTCTCGTATCTGTAAACATAGGAAATTTCCCCAAGAGCAGTGTTGCCCCAGCACTAGCTCATAGTCTCAACATACTTCAATCAAGTCAGCTCGACCTCCAACTAGCGTAGTCAATGCCAAGGGCACTGAAAGCCTCTCTACCTCAAGTCCCAAATCATGGACAAGGTTAGGTGATATGAAGTAGTATGTCGCTCCTGAATCAAACAAGGCATACACCCAAGTAGAAAACAAGAAAATGGTACCTCGAATGATGTCTGGCTAGCCTGGCGCTGGCAACGCTAAAGTAAGAAGTTGACCATGACCTCCTCTATGGCTTATCTGACCCTAATGATGACCACCACCAGAGTCACATTCTTTATTGTGGAAGAATTAGGAGTCACAACGATAGAAATTAGATATGAAAAGAAAATTCATAAGAAAGGAAAACACACGGGACACAAAAATTTATGTGGTTCGGGAATAATCCCTACATCCACGAAGAGGCAGAACTTTACTATTTCAGGAACACAAATTATAGAGTTTTTTCAAGTAAGAAACCCTAGCCCAAAATGGGCTACATATGGAGAAGATGATCTACTGTTCCGAATAGGAAGTCTGCGTCGCTATAGTGAAAGGTGGCCACCTTTGTCAAATGTGCTACAGTGGATGCCAACTAGAAGTCAAAAGTTCAATAGTATAGTTGACTCCAAAGTCCACACTACTACAGTGCTTGTCGGTGTCAGTCAGTCAGCTCTGCTACAGTGGTCAGAGATGCTACAAGCATTCGGCCTAACCAGATCAGGCTACATCAATCCAACAATTGGAGCCTGATCCACTACACTGCTATGCTTAGATGAAACTAACAAAGAAAACTTACTTAATATGAGTTATTTCTCTTCTTCACTCACCAGTGTGCATGATTTCCGTTCACAGCTTCAATTTCAACCTGACGATTCATGAAATACAAATTGTTATCCTCTTGTGCTCCCATCGCGTCCTCCCTTATTCTACCTCTCATCCTCCATTCATCAGTGGAGACCAACAGAGGCACAATAGTGCCTCAACTTCTATATCACAGTGGGATTTGTCAATATGTCTGCTGAATTGTTGGTCCCACAAATCTTCTGCAGCATCAAAAACCCATATTGTATCAAGCCTCTGATGAAATGGTACTTCAACTGAATGTCCTTCATCCGGGCATGAAATACCGGGTTCTTTGCGAGATGTATAGCACTCTGACTATCACAGTGTAATACATTCTCCTCTCGATTTATTCCCAATTCATCCAAGAAGTTCTTCATCCAAACCATCTATTTTCCAGCTTCTGTTACAGTAATGTATTCTACCTCTATGGTGGATAAATCCACCACCTTCTACAATTGTGATAACCAACTTACCACAATTCCTCCACAGGTAAAGACATAACTCGTAGTACTCCTCCTGCTGTCAACATCACCTCCAAGGTCAGCATCCACATACCCCTGCAATAAATTTCCTTTCCCAAATCACAGAGATACCTCCTTACTGACTTTCAAATACCTCATTATCCACTTCATAGCTTCCCGGTGTTGTTTTCCAGGGTTATCCATATACATGCTCACAACTCCCACTACATGAGCGATGTCAGGTCAAGTACAGACCATGGCATGCATCAGGCTTCCAACAGCTGATGCATATGGAACTTTTTCCATGTACTAAACCTCATCATCCTTCTTTAGTGATTTCTCCTTTAATAGTTTGAAATGGATCACCAAGGGAATAGAAACTGCCTTTTCTTCCATCATACTGAATCTTCTCAGAACCTTTCCAATGTAATCAGCCTATGACAACATCAATATTTCAGATGTGTGATCTCTCTTGATCTTCATCCCCGGGATCTTTCTAGCTTCTCAAAGATCTTTCATTTCAAACTCCTCAGCCAACTGCCCTTTTAGATCATTAATCATATCCATAAACGATCCTACAATGAGCATGTCATCTACATATTGAAGAAATATAATGTATTCATCACCAAAGTACTTGATGTAGCAATATTTATCCATGCCACATCATTTATATGAATTTTTAGACATAAATGAATCAAAAATTTTGTTCCACTGCCTCAGTGCCTGCTTCATTCCATATAAGCTCTTCTGGAGTTTTCACACCAGGTCTTCCTTCCCAGACTCTATATATCCCTCTAGCTACAGTATGTAGATGTCTTCCTCTAAATCTTTATAAAGGAAGTTAGTCTTGACATCAAGCTGATCAAGATGCAAGTATTCGGATTCCACAATACTGAGAACCACCTGAATGGTGGTAAGATTCACTACTGGTGAGAATATTTTAGTGAAATCCACTCCCTCCTTCTGTTGGAAGCCTTTCACCGCCAGCCTTTCCTTGAACCTCCTCTTTCCATCATGTTCTTCTTTGACCTGATAGACCCACTTGTTCTGCAATGATTTCTTTCCTATTAGCATAGGTGTCAGCTTCTAAGTGTTATTATCATGCAACGAAGAAATCTCCTCCTTCATATCCAGCTCCCACTTTCTCAACTCCTTCAGCTACATTTCCTCTTCCAAACATTCTAGTTCTCCACCATCAGACAATGATCACAACATTTAGTTTCCAAAGGTCATACAGACTAACGGTCATATAATAGTCAAAACCCAACAGTCTCATTTTAATTATACTCATGTTATCAAATGAAACAGTTTTGTTGAGTATAAAATAAAATAACATACAAAATTAGGAAACAAGATTTATTCAAAATTTCGGGTCGTTACATTCTTCCCCCCTTAAGAAATTGCATCCTCGCAATTTTTAAAATTGGGTTTGGTAATTTCATTGAAATTCCCACATCGGAAAAGGAGTCAGTAAAACTATTACTTTAAAAGAAAGAAAGGAAAGTAAAAAGGTCACCCGAGTTAACCCATATTAGGATTCCATGTAGGAAAACATGGATATGGAAGAAAAAACAAAGGGTCAAGTTCTGAGGGAGAGTGATAGAAAACATTATTAGGAGAAAGTTAACCACAAGAAAATCACAAACTTATGATGTGTGTAAATGGTCTTTGATTACCTAGTAGGAAACGTAAACCAACAACATTTTTGTTTTACGTTCCATTTCATAATTTTGAGAAATTCATTTACTACATAGAACAAAAACATAAGGAAATATATCTACCTTCAAGTAGAGTTTCATCCTTTAATAAGTCTCTACCAAAACTAATCATTTCTCCAAATGATGAGAATTCAAAAACACTTGGTCTCATCAAAAGCACAAGAATCATATTCTAGAGAATCACATAATCCACAAAATATTAACTATCTATTTCTTCTATTATCCTAAAAATAGAAAGGGTAAGATAAAACAACTCTTCAAAAAGAAAGAATCTCATAGGAATGGAAACTTCTTTTAAATCTTCAAAGTTCCATGGTACTACCCAAAGTTCATCATAGACCATTCTATAAATAATTGTCCTTAAAATTCCTCAAAATAAACCAAACTAATATTGAAACCCAAATACAAGAAGTATTTGATAACATAGTCTTCCAAAATAAACTTCATCGTTCATCTCCAAACAACATCAACCACTCCTAACATCTTATAACAAAAGTAGCTAACCTAAACATATTTTACCCAAGATAGGTTAATCATTTCCATAAGTAACCTAAATTACTATAAGTCCACCTTAAATTCATCGATTATTCAAAATATAAGTCAACCTTAATCCTCAATTAAAATACCATATTAATCTATTTACCTCGATCATATAGGGTCCCCAAAATAGTGAACGTCTTCCAAAATAATAATCATCTTTTAATCCCCTAATCATCTCTGTCATATTAATATGGCAATCGTCGAATTTCCTATCACATTGGTTATTGGGACATGTTCTTCCATTTCCCACCATTAACTAAGAAGAGAAATTATAATTAGGGGCTTAAATACTTAGCCAATAATCATGAAAAGGAACTTAAATCATATAAGTATAACTTGTAGAAGAAAAGTATACCCTAACTTGTGATCCCCTAGGTTTAAAACTAGGTTATCCATGATCATATATTCTTATGTGAATCTTTATTTTATTTTATCTTTGTTCCTTTAATAATGGTTCATACTAAGCTTATAAATTTACCAAAGCATATCCCCTGGGAGTGTCGTAACCAAGAGTGAAGCAAGGCCCGTTGTCGTGTACCAGTTCCCGTTCGAGTCTAGATTAAAGTAGTGTTTTAAGGTTTTACCTCTATGTACATCTTTTCTAGAGCCACCTCTACCTGCTCGTATCCAGACAGGGATGTATTTTCTTGGCAACCCCTTACTCAATACTCACCAAAATACCAGGAAGATTTTTTATATTTAAACTTTTCTATAGGGTTCTTCCAAGAGTTTTAATATCCTAATTTCCATAAATAACTAAACCATCCTTTGATACCAACTATAGCATCCAGACTTTTTGTCACAAAAACTTTCATTACATTATACAAAACTGAGGATCTTTAAGGTTTAGTGTCTTAGAAACCAGGAACTTAAAACATGAAAACATAAAACATTCTTCTTAAACACTTGAAAGGATTATACTCATGTTCATACTAGATACATTACTGCTTCTCATAACCTGGGGACATACATCAAAAGAAAGGGTGAGCAGAAGGTCCAGTAAGGGAAACAAGGGGAAACATTTAACATGTGAACTTGGGATACATCAACAATGTCATGAAAAATAACTTTAAGGCATGAGAAAGAAATCGTGAGGCATATCATAATAAAAATAACATTTTTCATAACTTGAATATGTGGCTACAACATTTAATATTGACAATCATTCCATTTCACCAAGGTCCATCCCCAAGGTGTCATTAAAAATTACCAAAGTTATTCACCAAGGTATCAGTCTAAAAGGTCATCTCTAGAGATTAAGTCTTTACCCAATGAATTGGAGCGCTATCAGGGCGCACCTTTGACATATATTTATTATCATATGAGCCACATATATCATCATCAACCATTTCATAAACAATCCATATAGAATAAAATAAATGGGTTTCATTTTATAATCATAACGTTTTAAAAACTGCTTTAAAGACATGATCTTTATGTCACTTTAAACCCACAGAAAGGGAAAGCGGGTCTCATGTATGTAAATCCCAGAAATTAAAATAGAAAATTTTGGTATATATTTGAATACCCCTATAGAAGAGAGAGCTTTGAGTATTCACTTAATAAAATAAAAGAACTTTAGAACAAGAGAGAGAGACATTTTGAGACGGAAATTCTACAGCATAACGACTATGTTTCGGGGTTTTAGAAAACATTAAAAAGAGAGGGGACATGGGTCAAACATTCATAAATGATCCATAAAACAGTATAGGGACAGAATATGAAGGATATATGAACATGGTAATTAAATTTGAAAGATATACCATATGAAATGAAGAACATGAAAAGAAGACAAAAAATAAGATTTCTCTTATGAAAATTCGGCAGCCTAACGGCATCACTTAAACATCAAAAAATGAATTGACGAGATCAAATAGGGTCTTTAATCATATGAACATAAAAGATAAGTATGATAGATATAGAGATCATACCCCAAAATAATAAAAAGGAACTTTAAATACTTGACATGAAAGTAGAACATTGAAAAATGAGAAAGGTGAACGAATCCCTTAAAAATTTGGCAGCCAAACGGCGCCACTTAAAACTTCAAAATACTGAATTGAAGAGATAAAATAGGGTCTCTCATCATATGAACATAAAAGATCAGTATGATAGATATAGAGATAATACCCCAACAAAATAAAAAGGAACTTGAAAGACTTGACATGAAATTAGAACTTTGAAAAATGAGAAAGGTGAACGAATCCCTTAAAAATTCGGCAGCCTAACGGCGCCACTTAAAACTTCAAAATACTGAATTGAAGAGATCAAATAGGGTCTCTCATAATATGAACATAAAAGATCAGTATGATAGATATAGATATCATACCTCAACAAAATAAAAATGAACTTGAAAGACTTGACATGAAAGTAGAACTTTGAAAAATGAGAAAGGTGAACGAATCCCTTAAAAAATCGGCAGCCTAACGGCGCCACTTAAAACTTCAAAATACTGAATTGAAGAGATAAAATAGGGTCTCTCATAATATGAACATAAAATATCAGTATGATAGATATAGAGATCATACCCCAACAAAATAAAAAGGAACTTGAAAGACTTGACATGGAAGTAGAACTTTGAAAAATGAGAAATGTGAACGAATCCCTTAAAAATTCGGCAGCCTAACGGTGCCACTTTAACATTCTTAAAATGAAATGATAAGAGAAAGAGGGGGTCTCTTATCATATGAACATAAAAAATACAGTAGAATGAATATAAAATAACATCCTCCAACATAAGAGCATGGAGCATAAAAGAAATGACATAAAAGAGATTACTTGAAAAGAAAGAGGGAGGTCGGATCCCTTACCTTAAAACGTAACTCTTAAAACTCAAAAGTTGGGACCTTGAGGGCTTGGGGGAACCTTGGGAGGACTCCTTGGGAGGTAATGAGACCAGTTCTTTGTTGGGGGAGAGTTGGGAGTCGAATAGATGATAGGATGGCTTGGTATTTATAGGGAAAGTGAGGGGACAAGGCATTAATAGCCAAGGGACAGCTCATTGGTGGTTTTGGAAAAACCATGGGCTTGCCCATGGTATTGGCCACTTGGGACACCTCATACCTTATCTTACTATTCATAAGTCGACCATATTGATTAAATACTTAATACATCATTTAATGATGTCATTAAACACCCATAACTTAAAAACAGTATTTTCACTATTCATCAAAAATTCAACTTTCTTAGAAAAATCCCAAAATTTCACCTTAACCAAATATAGATGCTATGATTTCAAAAATGAACTCCATTTTATAAAAATATTTTTCTAAATATTTTTAATTTAATTTTTAAATAAATACACTATTCACCTGAAAAAACTAATACTTGACTAATAATTTATGAAACAGTTATTTAACCATTTTATTGAATCTCATTACTTAATCAAGGTGCCTATATTATATTAATACTTTCTTTAAGTGAGATTACTAATCCTAAGCATAAAATCACTATTCACAATTTACTATTCATCAAAAATCAAGTTGATCTTATTAGACTCTAAATTTCGTACTGAACATAATTCTAGAAGACCATTTTTTTAAAATCATTACACATTTTTAATTATTTAAGGTTTACATAAACATTTTTAAAATATCCTTTTTCTAAAATTCATCAAAAATATGCATACTATATTTATCCGGTCATTTGAAAATTCATAAAATTCATCATAAGAAGAAATTCCAATTTTTATTTAAAACAAAGAATTACTCAAGGCAGTTATGGTCTCCTTACATATCCCCTTATCACACAGCATAGGACCAAAGTGTAAGGTGTGATAAGGTTAGAGAATCTGAGGGAGGCTCGGCCAACATCACACGAGTAGTAATTTCTATCAGTTTGAACTTCTCGCGAAGGCGATTCCGTTCTAGCTTCACACGATGAAGTTTGGTTTGGGTTTGGTCCAGAGAAAAGCCCAGTGGTGCTACCTCCTTCCCAAGTTCTGTTAGATAGGCTTAGATCGGTCCAAGACTACTGGGTGAGGCCATCGAATTTTCTTTCTATATTAATTAACCAAGATCACTTGTATTTAAAGACAGTGATCGCAACATTTAGTTTCCAATGGTCATACTGACTAACGGTCATATAATAGTCAAAACCCAACAGTCTCATTTTAATTATACTCATGTTATCAAATGAAACAGTTTTGTTGAGTATAAAATAAAATAACACACAAAATTAGGAAACAAGATTTATTCAAAATTTCGGGTCGTTACATGTAATCCCCCAAACATCAGTGTGCACCAGGTCTAGCTTCCCAAACTTTGGTATTCTGTATCCTTTTGAAAAAGACACCTTCTACTTTCTGAAGATACAATCTTCACATAGTCCAACTTACACTAACTTCAGCTCTGGTAATATCCCTTTGGTTTTCAGCACCTTCATCCCCTTCTCACTCATGTGTCCTAGCCTTTTTTTCCACAGTTGTGAATCTCCTACAGCTTTGAGTGAAGCAACCATGTCCATTCAAGATTATTTCATGTTTTATATAGTACCATTCCTTGCTCCCCGAGCTATGACCATAGCTCCTTTGGTGATTTTCCATGCACCACCAGTGAACGTGGTAATCAACCCTGCATCATCAAATTTATCAACATAAATAAGGTGTCTTCTTAAACTAGGGATGTACCTCACATTTTCTAGAACCAGCAAGATCCCACTATTGGTCTTGATTTGTGCATCTATTTTCCCCACAATCTAAAAGGGCTCATCATCATCAAGATGTACCTTGCCAAAATTTCTAGAAACATAGTTTTCTAGGAATCCCTTCTCCAATGTAGAATGGAAAGATGCCCCTGAGTCTAAAATCCAAGACTCCATAGGACTGTCCACACTCAACAGCAGTACGTCATTAATTTACTTCACCCACCGTGTTTGCTCCACTGGTTTTAGGTCCCTTTTGATGTTCTCTGCACATGTCATTTCTTCTCACAAGTCCAGCAGGTTGGACCATGCCCATTTTCCTTGTCTCTAATCTTTCCTCTTGACTTCGATCATCCTCTGTGATTGTCCCGCTGCACATATCTTTCTCTTCCTTCAACATTCAGAGCAGAACCATATAATCTTCCTAATTCTCTTCTTTGCATATCCTCAATGAGGATCAAGTCTCATACATATTTCAGAGCCAAATTCGTATTCCTAGAAGTATTTCTCACAGTTGTTACAGTTTCTTCCCAACTATCAGGTAACGAAAATAGTAAAACCATCACACATACCTCATCACCAAGATCAATGTCCACCGATGTCAACTGAATTATGATGGTATTAAATTCATTAATATGATCTGAAACAACTCTCCCTTCAACCATTTTCAGGTAGAACAGTCACCGCATCAAGTGTACTTTGTTAGATGCAGAAGGATTCTCGTACATATTGGTGAGATCTTTCATCAGTCCAATCGTCGTCTTATCCTCTCTGATGTTGAACACCATGTTTTTGGCCAACGTCGGGCGCACAAAACCTAGAACTTGTCGATCTAGTAGCTCCTACTCTGACTGCTCTATGTCTGTTGTCTTCACACCCGGAAGCAGCAAGTGCATCTTTTTTTGATAAAGATAATCCTCGTTCTGTATCCTCTAGAAACTGAAATCAATTCCATCGAAGCAATCAATCTTCACTTTTCCTTCATCCATATCCATCATTGGAGAATTCCGAACTCAACCTATGATACCAATTTTTGTTTAAGCGTCGGGAGTCGCAACAACAGAAAAAATATATGGAAAGAAAATGCAGAAGAAAGTAAAACACATGGGACACAAAAATTTACATGGTTCGGGAATAATCCCTACCTCCACGAAGAGGCAGAACTTCACTATTTAGAGAGCACAAATTAAAGAGATTTTTCAGGTAAGAAACCCTAGCCTGAAATGGGCTACATATGGATAAGATGATCCACTATTCCGAATAGGAATTCAGCATCGCTACATTGAAAGGCGACCACATTTTTCAAAAGTGTTACAGTGGTTGTTGGCTGGAAGTCAAAAGTGCAATAGTATAGTTGACTCTGAATTCAGCACTGCTACAGTGCGTGTCAGTGTCAGTCGGTCAGTTCTGCTACAGTGGTCATAGATGCTACAAGCATTTGGCCTAATTAGATCGGGCTACACCAATCCAACATTCTTCTCTCTGAGGATGAGAAGCATCACAGAGATATCCTCTGCCTGCCCCATCTGCTCTCTATTAATCCAAAGCTGATGCAACCTGCTGTAGTTGCCTTGGCTAGAACTGCCTCAATGGAGGAACCTGGAGTGGAACACCTGGTGCATAGTGACTACTCTGAAAGGTCAGGCACTCTTTTTGCTGATGAGCTCTCCCTCCATAAGAAAAGAAAGTGCCTAATCCCTTGGCATAGTCCTTAGAGATGTCGTCCCTGAAGAAATGAGATGTGGAGGGCTGGGACCTACCCTCAGATGAACAGAAACTCATTTACCCTGAAAACCAGGAACCCCAAACCACAGCTCTACTTTGTGAGGAATCATGATGACTCCCCTGTTGTGATGATCAAGTTCTGTAAAATGTCTTCTCAATGACCTCTTCCCTTTCCAACACCTCAAGATATGTCTTCATCATAAATGGGGTGACCTAGAGATAGATCTCTGGATGCAAAGACTCCTCAAAATACCTCGCTCTGGCCTCCCCATCTGGAAATAGGTCTGAATCATATCGTAAAATGTTCCTGAAATGGATTCCAAACTCTCGCACACTGAAGATCCCCTATCGAAGGTTAAGAAGCTCCTAGAGACTGGATGCCTTCTTGATCGAAGAAAGAAACTTGACTCTGAACTTGCCTCGAAACTCCTCCCAAGAGATCACCGACTCCTTGAGATCCCCAACGAACAAGAACCACCACTTCCTTGCTGATCCACGCAGCATCGTCACAACCAAAGACACCAGTGCTCCTTCTGAGCACGGATCGAACTAAAGCCTATCTTGTCCTCCTCCAACCAGTCTTCTGTGGCTACATCTGAAATAGAGCCCTCATACTTTTGTAGATTCTAGAGCTGAAACTCACAGAGTGTTTTCCTCCAATCGCCATCGTCATCAGCCTCTACCGTATGGCGATCTACTAGAATATCCTACTGGACATCTTCTGCAGGAACCTGATGAGGATGTCGACCCGGATCCATACCTACAAAATAACAAACAGTTAGAGCTCCTAAACCTAGAATATGGAAGACTCAACATTATTTAATTTATTTTTTTTCTTTTATTTATTTTAGGTTAACCTATACCAAGGTCTACGCATTCAAACACAGGCACAAAGAAGAATGATGCATGAAGCTTTCCTAGTTCTCTACCCTAAAACGAGCATCACCTCATTTAGTAGCCATTGTAAGCATAAAGGTTTGTTCATCAGATCATAGGGGGCCCTAAACGCATATGTATCATCCGGTATCTAATGTTTACATCACTTTTTAAACTTGAATAACACCATTTCCCTACCAACTCATGCAACCTCACTAGTGCCAAACACCAAACTCCATCTTATCCCTCAAACAGACCTCTGATACCACTTTGTCATGACCCCCTCCCCACAAGGAGTACCCCTCCTGATCCGGAAATGTGATAAGGGAGATAGTGACCCCCCAATTCCCACCTCCATTAGGCCCCAAGTTGGATACTAGCACCGAGGATATAGTAAACACACAAATGGGAGGAATTACCCTCTAAGAGAACACAACATACGAAAGAGAGAGAGATAAGACAGAAACCAACCAACTCTAACTCAGACTTCAATATAAAAGAAATCACAAGTATAAAAATGTGATTTTATGTAAGAACTACTACAACTGAAAGGAAAAATGGCAAGTACCAAAGGAAAGTAAAAAAAACAACAGCAAACACAAATCCTGAATAGCTCCCGCAATCCCAAGCTAGTAGTGACCAGCCTGATCTTCAACCTTCTCCAAGTGACCTGAAAAAAAAAGTTTATATATACATAGTGTGATTATAATAGTATACTCAGTAGGATCCTCCCCGGATCCTCTCGTGAAAAAGTAAAGAAATCATGCTAAAGTACAGTGAACAAAAAGTGAAACTAACTCATCACCTAAATAGGTATACTAAGATCTCATCCTCTCCATGGCTAATCTCACCAAGTATCACATACAAGAGTATATAATATAATAAATAATATCATGGGTACCCCACTACTAATTCCCTACTGCTTTGCCGTTATTCCCCAATGTCGCACGTCCTAAGCATCTCTCTCCGAAAAGGCTTGTCCACAGTCACCTGGGTAAAGCACCACAGCATGCACCTCATGAAAAAAACCACCACTTCCACATAATCAAAGTAACCAGGTAGTTTTTGGGAGTCACCATAGCTCACATAATGTGTATCATACATTGTATATTAAAACTCAATCCATTATAGCACATACACCGAGTAAGGATCCTCAAGCCATCATATCCTATACATGTTACACCTATAGTAGTCTATAGGAAACTATATCTAGAATATATGTGTGTGAATACCCACAAGCCATTACATCCCTCTACACACATATATGGGGAAAACTAACCGCTCTCCCTACCATCACAAGTAACTACCAAGAGAAGAGAGTGATGCCAAATGGGGTAGTCAACCATCCATCCTCCCACCAAAATGTTGGAGAAAACACCCCCCTAGGGCTCAGAATCCCCGAGGTATCATTTTCCCTTACAGGGTGGAGTAGCGTATAGAAACATAAAACGTAAATAATATACTATAGATCAAAACCACACTATGGGCATAACCTAGTCTTAGACTCAACTGCAGCTAACGTCTCTTGGACTCCCAGCTGCCACTTCTAAGACTAGGTATCCTATAATCACACAACCATTTAAAGAGAATTATTACATTACTTCATTCCCTTTTTATCAGTTTCACTTTACATTAATTAATTCTTTAAACATTAATTAACCATTAAAAATTCGACATTATATTTCATTAGCATCACACCCAAAGTCCATTGTTCCTTTAAATTGTAACCTCGGCATTGCATCCTAGTAAGCTCAAATCCCATGGGTTAACATAATTTATTCAATCATTTATTAACAACACAATTACTTTCCAATATTACCAGGAATTCTAGAAAAACATTCTAATCTAATAAACACAAGGGGGCTCAACTCAGTGAGTATATGAACTACCTTTCAAGTATTTTCCACCTATAGCAAGAGCATAGGCCAATCCTCTGTTGATAATCTAAACATGGAAAGCATGTGGCATACCCCGCGCATCTTCACCCCTTTTGGAAGGAGAGTAAGAAAACCCAGCTGCCTTGAGTAGTGGGGAAAGTAAAGAAAATAAACAACCAACAAGAATCAGTAAGCATCCAAAAATTCACATCCAACCTATTTCATCATCCCAGGTGTCCTCCCCGACACCCACATACATAAATTGATGCATCTCGCCACTCTAGGCGTCAACTGCTTACAAAACCAATGGGCCTCCTTGCCCCCACATATCACAATAGCCATCTAGGATCACATCACAACACAAGTAGCAGGAAAACAAACATCATATAAATTGGGCTCTTGGCTTTTAAATAAGGCATCCAACCTTAAAACATAATGAGCTCTCACAGCTCCAAGCATAAGGATCTTGGCCTTTACAAGAAATAGGGTAACTCATAACCCTAAGAGGAATCATATTTTTATCAAACATCTGGTTCTTTAATCCATCTAGAATTAAATGATTTATTATTTGTTGGTTCTAAATATGGGTAACCTAAACAACAAGCTATCACAGTTATCACTAATTGATTATACATTCTTACTGCATCAATTTGATTAACATAAAATTACAACAACAACAACCAGATTCATTTACATACCTATTTATTTTTATCAAAATAATTATTAATTAATTCTGGATTTACGTTCTTTACCAATTTCCATCAAGAACTAAAAGCTAAAAAAAGAAATCATATATATCACACTCTCTAGAAAAACAAGAGGCAATAACATATGATAGATAACAATTTATTTATCCAGTTTAAATATTTATTATGTCAATTCCATTATGATTCAGTGGGATAAAACATGATAACTCTATAGTTTCACATAAATGAATAGAGAAGAAACAAATTCCCTACCTCAAAAGGTTTCTGATGCTCTTTGAACAGACTAACAAAACAGATCGTGATCACCTCTCTTGGAGGACTGCATCTACCCGAGGATGCAGAGACACCACCACACCGACCAACACCCAAGAAAATTCTATTAAGAACATGGATATAGTATTCCATAACAGTTCAAGGAGAAATAGAAGGATATGAACCCAAAAGAACGGCGATAGATAATACCTTATATCGAAGATTGATCGATACTACTTGGTTGCACCAAAATAGGGGGTGAACTTGTTGTAAGAAGAACTTAAAGGGGAACCAATCCAAGGAGGAAAGTTTGATCACATGACTCTTATGGGAAGGGAGTAAAGGTTCAAGCATCTCGCACTATATAATAAGGGGGAAGAACAAGGGAGGAAGATATCTCATCCCTTTGGAGGATTTAACGGGGCAGTAGTTTAAGATACGCTGGATTTTCCATTAAAAGAGGGTCACATTAAACCACGTAGTTTGACCAAGTAAAGGCATCTGGAACCTTAGGAAAATTAATATAGGAGTTAAAGTCCTTGAATTGGCCTTAAATCCCTTAAAACAAGGCCTTGAATGTGTTTTACGTCAAAAACATTAAATCAGCAAAATTGGAATAATCTGAAAATTTGGAAAAGGAAATATGAAACTGTTATGGAAACATTATAGACTCATTGTGACACTGTAGACTCATCGTGACACTATAGACTCACCGTAACACTATAGACTCACCGTTTGTATGATACCGTGACACTGTAGATATTCTGTTCTGGAAACACTATAGATCTATCGTTCTGGAAACACTGTAGATCTTTCGGTTTGGAAACACTGTAGACCTACTATTCTGGAAACACTATAGATATTCTAGTATGGAAACACAGTAGAGCTACCATTCTGGAAACACTGTAGATCTTCCGGTCTGGAAACACTATAGACCTACCATTCTGGAAACACTGTAGATATTTCATTTCTATAACACTGTGACACTGTTTATAAAACTAGAAACACTATTCACAGAACTGGAAATTTGGAAAAGTGTTGGGGATGAGTCACCTTGACCTCCAAAAACACATCAACCACAAGATTTTAGAAAGGGAATGGACTAGAGATGTATGGGACATTACAACTCATGTGTCCAATTCTGACTTTGGGGAATAAGGGAATGAAAACCCCTTAAAAGGGTATAAAGGAAGGGGTACATGATGTGTTTACTCTGGTACACAATGTATACTCTTTCATCTCCACCACGCTATATGCTTCATCTGCATAAGGCGTGTAAGTTCATGTACATGGTGTGAAAGTCATGTTCAAGGTGTGTACCTAACATGGGTTACTTTCCTATGTACCTCACATGGTCTATTCATATATCTTGTCTTGGTCATGTACCTTTACATGGTCTGTGGCCCACTTGGGGTCTGATTGTGTGCTCTACATGGCCAAGTTCCCTTGCACTGGTTTTTAGGTCGAGTAATCGACTACCTGGACACATACGACTACACAAAATATATCCCCAATTCATGGAATGTAGTTCCAAAAATTCATCTTCCCTAGATATAAAGAATATACAACATGTGTTCCTTAACTACATGCCATGTGATCAAGACTTCTGAATGGGAAACCCTTATGAACAACCTGAAACCCAATTTTCTTCACAAAAGATATAGGTCGACCCCCAAGGGGTACTAAGCAGTCATAATAGGGAATAAAAATTATAAATAAGTAAATATATGTTTATTTATGTTTATTTATGTAAAAAAAATAAAAATAATACTACCTTTTGGTGTAATCCACTAAATATTCACCTGTATTTTCATTCCACCGCGGCCCATGATGGTTCGGCTCCTCCCGAGCTCCGTATCAGCACATCCCTTCTTCCCTATCCCTCTATATCTCTATCTCTCTATATAGCTCTACCTTTTTCTATCTTATCTGCATAAAAGGAAACCCGCTAGGGATATGTGTGAGAAAATAGGGGAGAAAATATGAAAATAAAAATAAAAGAAAAAGAAAAGAAGAAAAAGGGAGAAAAAGGAAAAGAAAAGAAAAAGGAAAAGGGGCCTAGCCCTGACCCCGATGCTCGACATGAGTGTATGTATCACTATGGAAAACCCCCCATTATAGACTTAAAAATAGATATAGAATCTCAATCCAACACCCTATTCAAAATATATAGCCGAAAAAACATGTTTAAATAAATTAATATTTAATTAATTAAATATTAATTATTCCATGAAAATTCGAACTATTCAGAATTCCACCAAACTTATGTACTAGGGTAAGTACCATATTCTGGGACAAACAGAGAGGTTAGAAAAATTATCCAAGATCATCATCTAAGTTAAAATGACTATTTTAACCCTTATAAGCATCTGGAAGAAAAAATTAAAATTTATGCATAAAATTCACATACAGAAAAACACAGGTCCTTATAATCTCCCCACCATAACCCTTCTCCTCCATAAGAAGCCTTGGTGGTGAAACAAAATCTATGCTCTCATCCTAATAATATTTAAAACCATGATTTCCTTATAGTCCAATAACCAATATCAAATCTTTAACAAATATTCTATCACATAAGATGTTTAATTGTGACCGACTTGGTACTCCCCACCATAGTAGCATCCTTATCATCACCTCACAACTAAAATCCAAAAACAAAGGATCTTCCTCTTTCCATCACTAAACACAATGACTATAGTGTTAATAACTTCTCATAATAGATCACTAACATGAAAGCATAAAAATATCACCTATTCCTGCTTCCTGAGAATGGTTTCCATGAAAAATGTTGAATTTCAATTCATGACAAGGGTTTACACCCTCAAATAAAAAATAATGAACTCCTAATCATATGGATTACCTTATATCACTCCTTGGTCATAAACTCAATTGGTATCTCCATCAAATCAAAAAAGATATTTAAAAATATCAGTGTATAATCAACGCTCTCTCAGCGTACTCAGGAAAATGTCAATATATAGAACATTATCATCTTTAAACTAAGATCATTATATGATTCCTTAAATGGGAAAATATCAATCCCTATAAGACATGCTCACATCAAAATAGGATATACTTTACTTTAACCAACTCTTGAGACCACGTCTCATGACTATGCATGTCCACGTCTGGCTATAGATTAACCAATTCATGACACCTGATTTATCCTCAATGTCTCCTCTACCATAGAGGGAAATTCCTCATTTAATCACAAATCTTAGGAAACCATTCCCATATAAGGTCTTTGAAACCATTGGTCCTCAAATCACACATGTACACTCATCGATTATTGATTTAAATGGTTCCACACACAACCAACACATACCATTATCACCTAATGCAAGCTCCTACGAGTCACCCAATACAAGTCCAAGCTGATCGTGCCACTCGTCACGTCATTCTCATTAATCTAGAAGCTCCCTTGGAACTCCTATTAAAAATTGAGTACCTACCTTGTTCCATAATTTATTCCATGATTTCATATCACATGGTTTTATTCCCATCATGAACTTCTACTCATGCTCTGACTATATTAGAAATAACAGAAGCACTGGTCAACAAGGCCATGCACCTGAACAGTCTTGCCTATCAAACTTAGTCACAATAAATAATCACGCAAGGTTCTGTATCATAAAACAAAAGAATCAGCATGCCTATAAAATAAAACCTGATCATCTCCCATGCATCATTCCCAACATGAGTGTTCAACCAAACTCACTACCTAAAAAGGAATTAATAAACCTGGTCCAACCCCTCTTGTAGGTTTCCCTTACTCAAATGGAACATCAAAATACAAGGTCCTGAGTCACATCTAAGGGTGTCTAGGAATTCCACATAGCCCTGCCAATCAATTCTCATATGTGGTTCACTATGAATAATCACCTAGACTAAAGGTAAAACCTCTCAACAAGGTCACATAACACATAACATCATCTGCACACCCATCTCAACACAATGAATCTAATGTACCTATCAACCCTCTCTAAGGGAGATAAAGAAATAATCAAACTAAAAGAGTCACAACTATTCTTTATTGGCCTACTAGGGATATGATTCTCACCAATAATCATCACAAGGTACTAACCTTGGAGTATCATGACCTGAATATATAAATTATAACAATATGATCCTCACCGGGCATCTATATATGGTAATACCCCCCTCGAGGTCCAGTTTACTAGGAACACTCAGGTACCAATCGACATCACACATGAGAATATAACTCGATAACCATGAACAAATTTTGGTTAAGTAAAATATTATAAAAATATAGATGGGAAAGTCTATATAGGTTGTAAGTGATTTTAGTTAACCTCTCCTAAAAAGGAACACTCACAAGTGGTCTACTGAAAGGGAATCATGTTCAATATCGAACTATTAGGGTTACTCCACCTCCTATGCATGATGAATGAATCATACCATCACTTTCAAATGTCTCACCATAGATCTAAATGACCCACCATCAGAAATGAATATATACAATTCAGCTCAATTGTGTAGAATTACACCAAGAACCTATATATAAAAACACCATTTATATTATTGAAGCCACATTAATAAATTGACCTCTGTCATCAGTAAAATCACACACTAGTAAGACTATAACATGTGGACCCTATGTGTCAAATATGATGCATGACACAACTCTTGAATTTGTTGGACAATAGTCAAAATCAATCACTAGAACATTACCAACATTCCAAGAGCTATAAATCTATATTAAATCGTAAACTTCACACAAAATGTGTGTTTCTCAAAGATAAAATCATATACAACTGTAACATCACAGATGAAAAAAAAATCTCATATCCCAGGTAACTAGTACTTCTTACCAGAACAAGTGTTCTCGACACACCAGTTTGATATCCATCATAGGTTTTGAAACGTTCCTAATACTCCCTTCTACTATATCCTAAATAATAACACAATATAAAATTAATAGCTATGATACCACTTTGTAACGTTCTAGCCCGGATGCCACTATCAAGTGCCCCGAGCCAGTTCTCCATGAGGCCTCAAGTACACCACCTTGTACGTTGGAGGATGTCGACTAGCAGCAAGGGCCTAAGGTGTGACAGTAGGGAAACTATGACCTTGTATCAGAGTACAAAATAGTGAAAATAACCAAGCATCATCCATAGTAGTAAATAATAAGAGTGTGGAATCAATAAATAAACTAAAATAGAATCACATTATAATAATAAATAAAATTCAATAAAATCTCAAACATCAATGTCATATATACAACACCGATCACCCACTGAGTTGACCATACATTTAGGTGTACATAAAAGAAACTAAAATAAAATTACAGGGCTATCCTACTAACATTGATCCATAAAACATACCTGGTTTCTAAGACACTACCATGACACTCCATCCTAAACATAAGAATCCAAATGATCAGCTTCTCTCAATCATGAAACCCTAGGCATCATCCCTATTCATCATGTAAATGTGTTCAACCTAAAAGAAAAAATATGGTATACATGCACACTGAGGTTCATGTATAAGGGGTGAGAAATAATCTTAGTAGGCCACCCCCAATAGTGAACCTATAATCTACATTCACAAGTGCATGTTCATTCAATATGCCCAGCCTATTTGAGATACGATTGGAAATGATAAATCAAATAAACAAAGTGAAACCCCAATCGATCCCTAGGTTTGTGACCCTGGTAAAAGTGTGCATATATTGATATATATGTGTGTGTGTGTGTGTGTATTCCCATATATTTATATAATTGAGGTAAAAAATAACACAAATCCATAGAAGTCGATCCTTGGGTCTGTAACCCCATTCGTTTTTACATCCTATGAAAAGGACATTGAACTAGATGTTGTACCACTCAATCCATGTATAATTAGATGATCCTTGGGTATATAATCTCAATCAACAATACCTTCTTTGGAAAACACTAGAAATGTCTCTGAGTAACCTATGTCACCATAGTGGGATATATGTCTTAGCCCTAGGATCTCTCGTACTCACCTCCAATCAATATAATAAAGGATTCTAGGTAACATTTGGATATACTATAAATGGTATCTAAGATGGACATCATGCCACTCAATACATGTATATTAAGTCTGGTATTTGAGCCCTAGATCCCAGTCTATAGGTGGTCACAACATCACGACTCAGATAATATCTAAGGGGGATGACACTTATGTGATATGAAAAAGGAATGATCCCTAGAACTAAGTATATGCTCAATATCCATTAAAAAACTGCTCAAAAGCTCACTCCCAGTAAAGTATGGAGGGTTCATTAATGTAATGTTACATCCAATTGAACCTAAGGATAATCCTTGGAATCGCTCTAGAGAGCATAATCATCTTCAAGTGCATCAATGATGCAACCATATCTCACACTGTGGTCAAGTAATCGATCAGGGAGAGCATAATCATCCCCATCACTCAAGAGATCATAATCATCCTCGATTTCATCAACAATGTGAAGATCCATATCCAACATTGTGTCCAAGTAATCGATTGGAGATAGATTAATCATCCCCATTCCTTAAGAGAGCATAATAATCCTTGAGTATATCTTATAAACTGGATCCTGGTAAGTATATCTGAAAATCCTTAATAAATAATATCAAATAAAAAGGCTCATAAGCCTAATACTTGATAATACCTATGGGAATACCCATCTCACAATAAATTATTTCAGGCACATGGTCCAAAAACTAGAAATCTCCTATAGAAATAATAGTTATATCTGCAGTAATATGGTGAATGCATAAATAAAAGAGTGAGGGTGATTGAACACCTAGACCCACCACTACTGTAAAAACCTCTTAGTCTCAAAATTTTTGTATGTGTTCTAAGGTGAAACTCTCTACCATCTCTACCCAAACCCCCAAAACACTAGATCAGGGTCAGTCAAACATTAGGGCACCCACTGGGTCCCTCGGGTCACAACACTAGAGATGCAATCAAATTGGGACCCTCAAGGTATAAACATAAGAGAAGGTATCCCTATTAGGATCTTATACATATAAAGGGTATTTCAATATTTGACCCTAAAAAATGGTATACATAGGAAAGGAATTCTACATGGGATCCTTGAAAAGAGTAAACAATTGTAGGAATCCTATAAGGGATTCTCTAGGTCAGCATGTAAGTGAAGTCATCCCACAGGGGACCCTCAGAAATAGTAGCAAGGTAGAGGTATCCTACATGGACGCCTCAAAAAAATTATGTTGAGGCATCCTAAATGGGATCATGTAGTTCAAATAATACATGCAGGCATCCTATAGGGGATCCTCATAGACAACTAATCTCACAGCCTCCTGGGCCAGAAGGATACATCTCATAAGGTAGACATCCTCAAGGGAAAATCTATACAAGCATAAGTCAATAGAGATAGATCATGGTCCATCTCAGATCACGGTCTCACTCTCAAGGGATAACTAAAACTATTTTCTATAGGAATCCCCTCTCCATTATAGCTCGCTCAGCCTAAGACACCAATTAGGAGCCCTAGAAACACCCCTAAGGTTCCACCATCATGATCTATGTGGAAAAATTCTCAAAAAGGATTACTCATGTGTCTAATTCATACTTTAGAGAATAAATACATGAAAAAAACTCATAATGGTAGAAAGTAAGGAGTACATGACATGTATACTATACTACATGGTGTGTACTCTTGTATCTCCGCCTGGACATGTACTTCAGCCTAACATGGAATGTAACGCCATGTACATGGTGTTAAAGTTAATTACATGATGTGTAACCTACACGGGGAACCTACCCATGTACCTCACATGGCCAAGCCTTGTATCTTGTCTTGGTCATGTACCTCTACATAGTGTGTGGCCTACTCAGGGTCTGGTCGTGTACTCTACATGTCCAAGTTCCCTTACACGAGTTGCTTGACCGATTACTCAACTACCTAGACAAGTTTGACCACACAATGTATACACCTAGTGCACGACATGTAGTTCTGAAAATTCATCTTCCCTGGACTGAAAGAACACATGGTGTGTGTTCCTAAACTACACACCGTGTGATCTAGATTTCTGAAGAGGAAACCCTTATGAATGGACCGAAACCCTGATTTTCTCCACAAAAGATACAGATCAACCCCCAAGGGGTCCTAATTAGTAAAAATAAGGCATTAAAACTATAAAGTGGTAAATCTAAAAGGATTTATAGAAAAAACTTAAAAATTATATACCTTTGGGAAGAATCTCACAAAGCTTTTCTCATATTCATGTTCCACTGTTGTTGTATAATGATCTAACTCCTCTCGAGCTCCGTAGTGGCACCTCTCTTCTTCCCTATATCTCCTCCTCTCTTTTTCTATCTTATTCACATGAAGTAAAATAACTAGGGTCATGCATGATAATATGGGGGAGAAAAGTGAAAAGAAAAAAAAGAATAAAAGGTAAGAAAAGGAAAAGGGGCCCAGCCCCAGCACCTGACATGAGTTTATGGCTGGCCTAGGAAAAAAACCACATTCCATAATCAATGATGTAGAAACAATCTCAATCCAATGTTTAGTTCATAATATATAGATGAATGAACATGTGATAATAAATTAATATTTAATTAATTAAATATTAATTATTCCATGAAAATTTAAACGGTTCAAAATTATACCAAACTTCTATACTAGGGTAAGAACCCTATTTCAGGACCAAATAAGTGGTCATAAAAATTATATGAGATCATATTCTAGGGAAAAATTACTATTTTACCCCTTATAAGAATCTAAAATATAAAAAAATAAAATGTATTCTCAAAATTCAAGTTTTGAAAAACATGATTCCTTATAATGTGTGCCTCAACATCCATATAATATTCATCTATCTAGTGTACTTTGACTTGATTCTTCTATGACCAATGCCTTTTATTTGATAAAACTTTTTCTATTGTACCTATGACCAAAAAACCTCTATCTGATGCCTCTGATCAAAACCAATAGTCGGTACAAGTTGGATTGGTAACTCTATCGGGTGCCTCTTCTATAACCAAGTATTTACTTGGTTGGAAACTCATGATATTCTAAAATATTCATCACTTCACTTCACTCACACATATGAAAAGTGTTGTTACATACTGTATGTACTCCCCTTTATATAGGCCCAACTCTAGGTAAAATGGTGGGAACTCAAATATATTTTCCTACTCAACTCAAATTTGGGTTCTAGGCTTCCTTCTCATCACAAATTCATTGGAAACTTATCAACTCTTTTAGAATATTCCTGAAGATTATAAAAAAACTAGTATTTTTAACCTTATATTAACTTTCTTAACCTCATTATTAAGAAACTTCTTTATTTTCCTTATATTTGTGAGATAACACATGTTGAATAACCATCTTGGAATCGTCTTGTTAAGGGATTTATAATGTTATTGTAAATATTCTTGGGTATACATTTGGAATATGACTATCTGATGACATCTATTAATAACTCCTCCATCCATTGAATGGTCCTCTATCTAGTGCATTTAATATTTCTCCATTTGGTAAATCACCACTCCAAAAACTACTTCAACTTATTGATTTGGTCAAATTAACTCAACACTTCTTCAATTGATGCTCTTCATATGCTCCCTCTAACCACTCACATTTTTTTCTAGATTTTTTTGTTTGATGAGTTGAAATTCCTTTATTTGGTCACCCTGCCTCAGCTTAAACTTATTACAATTCTTAGTTTATAAAATTCAAAATCGTATGTTTGATAACATTGTGATCCTTTTTTAATGCTCATATGTCTGATGGTTCTTAAACCAATCATCCTGACTTGAGAAACTCATCCTGAAATCTTCTTTGATAAACCTCTAGATCAGTAGGACTTTATAAATTTTCCATCTGATAGAACTCAAGATTTATCTCAGTATTAATACATCTATCTATTTCAGGAGTACCTTCATATATGTTTATCCAATGATATCATAAATCATTATTATATGTAAATATAGGAAAGTATGTTTGATGGATAATTAGTGAACACTATCTATTTTTCTATTTTATGTAATTCATATGGTGCAACTTTGAACCTATCCATCCATTTATATTTTTAAATATCTATATTAACTTTCCTTCTACTGGAGGGATATAGTTTCTATTATACAAAACTTGGTCCAATAGATCTTCATTTGATAGAATTTATCCTTTAAAATAATTCACTCCTTGCATTCATAACACTGAGATTCATATAGATTGTAACTTAATATTTTCCACTTGAACTTCATAAAAACTATTTGTCCAATATAATTGATATGCTAGCCTTCAGTCACATTTTTCTGATCATTGTCAGCAACTTCACTATATATTTGTCTTGTATTTTTTATATTCATGACTCCAAATTTGTACCTAGAACATTAAATTCTTCTCTATGTAAAAACTCATGAGAACTCTAAATTTTTCAATATTGGGTTATAAAGACTCTTCATCTAGTAACATCATTCATGTTTCGCCCAATAACATCATGACACTACAACCTCATACATATACTATATCTTAATTTGATTACATCAGTCCGATGATCTAAACCTGTTGGCCTCAATCCATTACCATCAGTCTAATAACCTCAATTTCCCCTTTTATACTCAATCTTGAATCATGAATATCTTCATAATGTTAGAAACTTAAAGATTGGTGTAACATTTTATGACTTTATAAGAAAGTTTCTTAACATGATTAAGGAAACTTTATTAACCTCATTCGACACTTCATATGGAAACTTTCTTAATAGGCATAAGGAAAATTTCTTAATCTTCTCTAGTAACCCAAGCTTCGTTGTTGTACTTCTTATGGTTTTCCCTTCAGACTAACTTTCTTTAGAGAACTTACTCAATCATCTTATCTGAAGGTAATTACTACTTCAAATTCACATAACATGGATAATGCTTCTACAACTTTAAATATTCTCCTATATTCATTAGAAACACTATCTAATAAAAATTCCTTAAGAACATTTACCTAAAGAACCTTTACCTTTAACATCCTCATTGACTTTACAACAAACTATTGAAAATATATGCAATATATAAGCATCATTATCTGATGGGAACATAAAAATTGTATGTACATTTTATATATAATAAGGTTATTATATATAAAATATTATCTAAGATTAATTATTGAGACACCAATGATCTAATTCTTATGACATAAAATGTAGAATTCCAATGGTAAGGGCTACAACAAGTATATTTGTACCATTGATATAAGAACAGATCTACTAGTATTATTATGGATGGAAATGAGTACCTGTTAACTGAGTACCCAACACAACCTGACTCGATTAAATAGGGTTAGGGTAGTGATTGAATTATTATTTATAGGTTTAGGGTATCAAATTGAAAACTCGGTTAATAAAAATTTATTTTTAGGGTAGAACTCTTAGGGTATCATAAACCCAAACCTGATTATCAAAATTATTATTAATCAATCAATAATAAAATTTTAAATGAAATTAAAATTATAAATTTTATTTATTTATTTTGAGTTTGATCCATATTATATTAATAAGTAAATTTTAAATTTGAATTTTTTGACTATATCTTATTAAAAAAATTATAATTAAAAATTATGTTTAATTAATTTTATGACATGTTTATTATAGTTTTATTAATAAAATTTAAATATTTGAATTTCAAATTTGGTAATTTAAAGGATTGGGGTAGTTAAATGAGTAGTTAAAAATATGAAAGGATAGAGTTATGGTAGTGAATTTAAAAAATAAACATGTTAAGGATGGGGAGGGATTTTTTAAAAATAAAAGGGTTAGGGTTCAGGTACCCAAATTTCATAGGTGCCTGATTTTTTTTATCCTAAGTTATTATAAAACAAATAATAAGAGGTATAAATCAAGCCAAAAAAATGAACATACCTTGTACACCTTTGGAAAATTTGAATCTATCAGTCATTGTGGATATTCCCGGTTCATTGGCCCCATTCTCCTTGATGTTTTCACCTCTCATCCATGGTAGAGAGGTTTCAAGTATTCTTCCATTGGCCCCTCATCCTAGCATATCATACAAGGTAGTTCATGAAAAGTGTTGGGGGATTTGTTGCAGGGAAGTCCCCATTAAACATCCCAATGAGTTGTATGGAATATAATTTTTCTTCCCAAAATTCCAAATGACTAATAAATCATGTTTATATAATTCTGTCAATAGTAGTAAACAACAATTATACATTAATATAAGTAACATTTTTATTGAATTCTCATAAATTGACATATTATTCTATCAAACTGGAATCAAATAGGGAGAATAAAATATACCATATTCATGTTAGCACATTTATAGAAGTTTTACATCCAAAGAAGAATAAAAACAACCCAATTTGATTAAATCAATATCAAATATAGATAGAGAAATCAGTTAGAGAGAGCATCAACATGAACAGGTAAAAAAAGTGGTAAAGAAAGAAAGAAAAAGAACACTAATATTTTTTGTGCTTTGGGAAATTGAACTATTTCCATGGGAAAGGGTTACTAGGTTTCCACTATGCAATATAAATAGTAGTAAAACTATACAAGAGGTAGTAAAGTAAAAAAAGAAGATGAAGGGAACATGAGGAAACAATATGAAAGTCGGATTCTTGTAGCTCCAGGACTCACGATGAAACTAAGTCGTGGAGGTAGAATTATCCACAATCCTTGACCAAACTTAAAAGACACAACCAAGAATACATCATAAAACCAGATTCACAAGAACTCATAATGAAATTAAAGAATATTATGAGACCTCCTTACTAGGGCTCAGACCTAACATTTTGCAAAATTTTGATCCCTAAGGTACTAATGGAGCTTAGTGTCATAGTGAATCATCAACTGCAATGGAAAACCAATAGTGAACTAGAGGATAAGATTCACCTCCCTCAGTAAGATCCTCTATCTTTGGGTAATGCGAATTTAAACAAGAATCACACCTTCACTTTATTGAATCACCACCAGTGAACTAGGAAATCCCGTGAAACTACATCACTCCTCTACTCCTCCATAGGTGGAGACCAGAAAGCCCCAAACTGGGTGCTCATCACCTCCCCAAAACTAGAAAACCTCTTTGCATTGAAATCCAGTCACCCCAATAAAATGAACAGTGCACCCACTTTTCAATCAAGGAGCCACATAAGCTAATGAATGTAGAGAAAATGTATTACAATAGCTTAGGATCATAGCCACATGTGGATGACTGAGAATCACTCTACCCAAACTATCAAATAAAAAACTAGGGTCACATGGTATGCTAGAACATCCCAGCACAACAAGGAAAAGATACCACCCAAAACATCTCAATAGAAAAATAGAAGAAGGTCCAACCATAGGATTCTTTAAATAAAAATCTCATATAATCCACATGGGAAAACACATATGAGGTGGCGGGAAGGGGCTACTGAAAAGGACAAAGCAAAGACCAAGGGAAAAAAGAATCAGGGATCCTATCAACATGAATCCAATAAAGTGCATTTCGTATTATTCCAAAATTAAAACTATTTAATTTTCAAAAATTACATGAATAAAATTCACAAAACTCCGCCTTGAAAATTAAATGCACAAGTCTATAATCCATGATGTTTCTGCACCACCTAGCCTATCACTTTGATTTAGGTGAACATGAAATCCAAATAAATTCTAAGAGTACATATGTGTGTCCTCTATGTGAATCATAGCGACATGCACTTTCTTGAATACAATGAAATCTAATCCTAAATGCTAAAACATGATCATAATAACATTTTAAACTAAGAAACAATGTTAAAATAACTCATGAATTCACTTACATGAGAATATCATCATCACATACCCGATGTGTAGCTAAACTCATTCCATCATATGTCTGGATAGCTCACTTTTGTTGGAAAGAACATAATAAAAATAATAGAACCATTCCTAAAAAACACACATTAAATAAAAATATAAGGTGTGAATAATCTTAAAAAAGTGAAATAGTTCAAAAACAGCATTAGAAGCAATAGAAAATATAGCAAAAACAACAATTCTATGATAATCTACAGCACCTAGACACTCACCCCAAATCCAAATAGGATCGTCCATCATTATGGATCCTCTATGAGTCTGATTCAGAAAACACACCCCCAAGAAGACACTTAAATAAAATTGATCCAAGTACAAGTACTATCATGAACTAGCCCGGGTCGACCCCAAACTGGTCACCTGAGTCGATCCATGATATAGAACAAAGGGCATTATAGATCTCCATGGGTTGGAAACTAGTGTCAGGCATAAAAATAAAGTAGTTGGAACCAATTTATCCTAGAAAAGATAGGTAAATAAAAGAAAATAAATTGAACGATCTAGAAATGGAAATAAAAATAACCTTAGCAGTTAAACATACCTCAAGTGACCTCATGGGTCACTATGGAACATAAACCACACTCGCTCCAAGAGTGATACAAACTAGAGGAACCTGAAACTGAGAAATAGAGTAGGCATGAGCACTGAGATACTTAGTAGGAATGCCAAGGATAAACAACACCCTAAGACCCTTCTTTAAAAAGAAACCCAATCATGCTAGTTTTAAAATAAGGCATATTAAAATAATGTTTTTCATTCTTTTCAAAATCAAGTGATAAGATTACATTTTTAAGGAAATCATTTCTATTCCACTACATTTTTGAAATATATTCCAAGTATGCATTAACATTTCAAAAATAAAAGGAAGCAATTTAAATTAAAATATGGTTTTCATGAAAGAGGGAGCAAGTATGAAACAACTAAAATGAAAATCAAATCACAAGAATCATGTCTCAAACGAGCACCATGGGTAATCCCTATAGGTAACTAGCACAAGTGGGACCATAGAACCTCACATCTTGGTGAAAAGTGGTATAGGTTCCATGAAAACCTGTGTTCTCATGCACAAACCACTAGTAGGGGACATCCTCATAACCCTAGTGGTATCTAATCATCATCCATATATTTAGTTAGTGTTGTAGTCATCAATCCCTCTAAGTGATACTAGGCTAAAGCCACCTCAAATCACTAGCACACTAGTCCTAGTTCACCCACCTAGATACCCCAGGCTTCCAATGTGCTCTATTTCAAGTGGTGGTAAGTTTTCATCAAACTAACATACATGAAAACATCATTTTATTTATTCAAAAACACATTCACCCTCTCACCACCAATCTCCACCTCAAGCGTATTCCCCCTTTTTCCATCACATAAAAATGCACAAGCTTATTTACTAGGAACATATCACAATTACAACATTAAACACACATCATTTTCTAAAACAAGGGGGGAATGCATCAAGAGGGGTTTTCCCCTTTCACAAACCATTTTTAAAGTTCCAAACGGGCCTCATTATTTTACAAAGAATCACAGTGATTTATAAAATAAGCTCACCCCACACTTTTAAGTTCTAAAATGATTTGAAATACCAATTAAACAAAAAAGGCATCACACATTTTAAAACAACTTAAAAACCATGATTAAATCAAAGAAACGCATTTAAGAAAGGATATACACTACTTATCCATGAATTCATGTCAAAGTCCATACATATTTCCTAACTTACCAAATCAAGGAATTTCCCCTTTTTAAAGAAAATAACACACCAACCCATCTTCATTAAAAATAAACTTTAAAAACAAAAATACATGTCAATCGTTTAGGAAAAAAACTTTTAAAGATTTAACATTTTAAAACCAATTGAGAATTATAAAGGTATTACATTTTCCAAACAAGTTCAGGAGCATATATCAATAGGAAAAATGCACATTAGGAACTTAGATAAATTATGTAAAACAATGCAAAACTACTTCTAACAATTACAACCAGATTGAAAATCTTATAGATATACTACATAAATATAAAATATATTTTTAGAATGATAAAGAAATTATGAAATTAAAATTAAAGGGTTAGGCATAGGGGACCTACCTCAAGGTGGAACCAAACCGAACATTTGGCCCTTGGTTCTTTCTAACTAAAAGTTGTTGCTCCGCCACTAAGAATATGCACCTTAACATACATGTAAGAACACTTAGATTCTATGAACACATCAAAATGGCCATGAAAATGTGCAAGGGCATCCTTACATATATGCTTATATGCATATACTAGTCGCCAATCACCAACGTATGCATTTTCATATATATACATGGGCACAGCTATCCCCATACATGTATATTAATTCCATGGATGATTATACATATAATGGGGGACCCATGTATATATATATATATATATACTTACCTATGCACACGTAGACAAGTCACCTTAGACCCGACAAATCGAAACCACTCAGAACAGTCCAATTCACTATACAACAAATACTAGGAACCATAAAAAATCAGTAGCAAAGTTCAACGCACCTCAACTAAATTATTAAGAACCCATAAACACCTTAATACTCTAAAATAAAGGGTGAGAAACCAACCATTAGCATAAAAGTCTATACCTCAGATGGCGGTGGCGAAGCGAATCGTCCTAAACCGCCTCACCTTTAGCGGTGGTTTCCAAAACATGGAGCTATGGGTCCTTAAAGGCCCCTTGCTTGCCCTAAAATTAGAAGAAACATGGAAATTGATCAAACCCAAATCCTTGGGTTTTGGCCAAATTGAGTAGGGAAATGTGGAGTTTGAAAAATCATTGGAAATCATAAGAGGAGAGAGCGGGGAGACATACTGTATCGATTTGAAGTAAAATCACGACAAAAAAATGGTGGAATCGATGAATTGGAGGTGGATCATGGAGGGGAGGAGCTCGCACACTGTAGGGTCTCGGCTAGGGAGGTCCGGCTGAGGGGGTGGGTCATGCATCGCTGGGAGGTCCTGCCAAGGGAGGGGCGTGCACCGTAGGGAGGTTGCATAGAGGGAGGTTCATCCAGCCGGCTATCATGCGATCAAGGGGGGGCCATGGGGGTTCGTGTGTGGGATATAGGGAGGAGGGGGAGAGGACCCTCATTTGAGGGTTACTTAACCCTAAAATAATTATAATAAATAATAATAATAATAATATAAACTTAATAATAATAATATTATTATTATTATTAACAATCATAATAATAATAAAAATAATATTATTGAAAATAATAGTAATATTATTATTATTAAAACATTTTTTAAAAAAAATATCATTTTTCTCATTTTCACTTTATTTTAAAGACAATAATAATAATAATAATAATAATAATATTATTATTATTATTAACAATATTAATATTCTTAACACTAATAGTAATAATAATAATAAGATTAATAATATTAATAACAATATTAATATTCTTAACACTAATAGTAATAATAATAATAATAATAATAATAATCTCATTAATAATAATATTATTATTCCTATTAGTAAAACAATTCTTTAAATATTATTTCACTTTTGTTATTTTTTTATTTTCATTTTAAACATTATTTTATCTTAAAACGCATACAGACCGCACAGTTACCTGTGTGAAACCGCACGGTTCTCAAACCATGCTCTGCCCGCATGTCAGATGCTACCAAGACCAAAACACCTATTCCCAAATAAAAATTCAAAAATTCGAAATAGGACTCAACCCACTCAACAGACAAAATAAAATAAGACCAAGGATGAATAAAATAATTAAAATAAAAGAGTAGTGTTGGGTTGGGGTGTGACAATTCTTCCCACCATGACACTTTTTGCCCCCAGAAAGTCCCAAATGACTCGGTTGGTCAAAGCACATACCAAAAATGAAACAATTCTGAAAATAATACCCGGGTCATTTAAGGACTGAAATCCAAGAACTCACTCGATAACTAAAGGAATAGTCAATGAGATCCTAAAACTCGAACCACTAAATGGGAGAACTGCCAGTGAGGAACCATCATCTCCAAACAAAACCACAACATGGAACACCCAAACCCCTAACTTATAAATTACCAAATCTTAGTGGAACTTCAATAGACATTCAACAAGCGACCCATTGTTTGGTTAGACAATTACCATGACTGTGGTCAGGTGGAACGGAAACAAGGGATTTCCCCAACCTGATCACTTTAAGAATGATTTTCCCTTAGGTTCATTTCATTATGGTCTCCACACCATATTAGGATTCAAGTCAACATTGACTCTTCCGAATCAAAACCACTCACAAAACCAAACCCAACTCCTAACACCTACGATACCAGTGATAGGTCTCCCTACCATATTAAGAAAAGCTAAAACAACACAGTTCAGACGTTCCATCACGAACCCACCAACATAGACTAACTCTCAACACAAGAGGGGGGGAGGAGGGTTCGTAATGAAAGTAACTTGAAACAAACACCAATTTCCAACTCATCACTTCCTCAGGACATGAGAATCCCCAACGGGTAACACCCAAAACCCAAAACCATTTTAAAAGGAAGACTAGTCACTCAAAAGTTTATATCCCATGAGACACAACCATGACAACTTCAGGAAAGAGGCCACCAATACCTTCAAAGAAAAAGGTCCCAAAAAAAACAACCACGGGAAAGAAAAATTCAACCAGTGTCCTCTCCAACGTCGGAGACAATAGGTTGGATTCACATCCCCCGCACCTAGAGATTTCCCAACTGCATTAAAAGATTCACTCCAGGACCTATGGCTAGAGTATTGATGTCTTGAAGCATCTAATACATTGTAATTGGGAATTGAAAACCTTCAACTGAGGCTCCATCCTCTGGAAACAAAGCTTACAGAAATTTTCCATGACCACACCCTTAACATGCCTTAAAAGGATTATATTGAAGTGGATAAGAGTACCAAACCAACCACATTAGAAGAAACAAGTGCGTGGTCCTTGGACTGAGAAATAGGGAGTGACGAGGGAGATACTCCAAGAATAGTTTCCTCTAGTTCACACTCCTTACCAGATAGGGAACCTTTCATGAGCTCCTCAAGAAACTAAAATGCCTTCTGTCATAGTCTACCCACTGTGAATCAACTTGATAAAAGAAAAAAGAAAGTACCCTTCACCAATCCAAATGGGGTCCTTTTAACATAACCAGAACTGTTAATTCCCTCATGATATCTAGAGTTTCCAAATACCTGAAGACACTCCCAACTTTTTCAAGTTACACCATAACCACTATCGAACCTCGACCACCATAGGTAAAATAAACAGCATACAAAGATATTTTCACCCCAACACTCCTTTCGAAGTTTGGGAAAAACCATCAACCGAAAAGGATCCTTTAGAGGCCATTGGACATTTCTCGGTGGCATACTCTAAACAAGAAACATGAAGCCAACTCGAAGTGCACCACAAAACCAAATACCACATCCCATCATAAATCAAATCTTAACTCGAATATCATCTCAACCTAGAAATACTAATTCAAAAAAACAAACAAACACCACACAATAAAACCAAAACTCCCCTTATAAAATCATCACCTTCATTTCAAAATCAAACCATTTTCCACTTTAAAAATCATCTGAACACCAGAACCCACTTCAAAATTCAATTTTATTTCAAACCCTTTTTGGAAAAAATCATTACAACACACCCACGTATCAAACAAACTTTTAAAAAACAAAACGAGCCTTGGAAACCAAGAACCCACCATTGGTATTCTATGAAGCCTCATGTGTATTTAAATTCTCATTCCAAATTGGCACGCATCCACATGTACCAACTCCACATCCACCGTCCATATATGTGAGCATCCATAAGGATACCAAAGGTCAAACAAATCATTTCCAAATTCCCATTTCCAAGAGACATCAATTTTACATTTCACAAAAAAATCAAAAAACCCCAAAAAAAATTCCAGATCCATTTCCGATTTAAACATTATAAAATATTTCAAAGAACCCAAATAAATTCTCAAAAGAACATCCAGTTTCAAAATAACTCATTTCATTTTCAAATAAACCAAGATTTTCATTTAGTAAATCCACTTTCAATAGACTAATAATCAATTTTGCAACCCGATAAGAACACCTCAAAACCAACTAAAACTCACACCAAGAACATCCTAAATCAAAAAATTCACGCAATGAATCAAGATTCCAAATTCTTAGATAAACAGTTCCTACATACGGTTGGGTCACACGATTTAGCAGATTGTGCACCAACCAGGTGAGCACATAGGAAGTCATAGAGGTAACTACTGTTGGAGTTGGTGGTCTAGAACCAACTACTTTGTACTTTATTCATTAATAAAAGCCTTATCACATCTTGATTGTTCTTCTACGTGACAATGCATGTGATAATGTCCTAAGGACAACTATTGCATTAATGGGCCATAGCAGATCTCTGCTATGATGAGAACCCAGAAGTGTCATAACACTGTTCTTGAATATATGTTCTATGGTCGGATGATATTATTTGGGGGACACAAATAATACAGGTCATTAGGGGTGAGGACTCATAAAACTTTGAGGTACCTTCTCATGGTGTGCACCCTTGGTAATATCCAGGAGGATATTATGAGAACGAGACCCGCCAGTAGGAAATCCACATTTCATAGTGTCATTGGATGTTCCTATCTGTGGACGTGTGTATTGGTCCTTAGACTTTAAGATTATTATTAATGGGTATTACAACTCACGCACTTAGATGTATTGACGAAAACTGTGATGACACACTATTCGCAGTGAGGTAGGATACGTTGGGTGCGTCACGAATAATACTGTATTAATAGATAATGCGAGAAATGATTTGTCCCTTCTGTTCCATAATGGAAGTAGATATCTCAGGCCCTTTAATGGAATTGATATTGCCTAAATAAATCCATGGTCATGGTAAGGTATGGGCGAGTTCTATTCCGGGAACTCAAAGAAAGAATAATCGAGCACATGGGTTGATGGCACTAGCATGCAACCCGCTTGATTGGAGATATCGAGACAAAGGGATTATATTACATGGTAAGCATTCATAGGAGGTGACACATCATTGCGGCGTTAACTTCTTTCTCTATGGGTGCCTTGGCATGTTGCTAGACGCTAACCTTGGACTTTAGGCAGGCTCCGCCTAATGCCACTGAGAAAGAGGCCTAGAGCACACACTAAATGTGTCCATGTATCTCAGTTAAATATTAATTTAACAAGTTAAATAAATATTATTCCTGACTGTGGTTTAATAATTATTTAAGGATTACTGGTCACATTTATTTCGACACTAGTTATTCGAGAGAATATATTGTGGGCGAAATAATATATATTTATTAGTGAGTAATGCAGTTACATTTATTTAAGAAATAAAAAGCCATTACTCAAGGTATAATAAATATGGTGGAGGAAATAAATAAAATACACGCCGTGTGGTTTGTTTTTCGGGATTCGTGAGAAAAATATTGTTTATTTAATTAAATGATATTAAATGTAATACGTTAGGTGCATGTCAAGTAATAATGATGGTCAACTGTCATTATTAATACATGGGGTATTGCTAAGAATTAAATGAAATGATTAAATGATTTCGATCAATTAATTCATTTTATTATTCTAAGTATTATAATCCCAATTACATTATTCTCATAGAGTTAGAGTCATTTTTGTGCACAACGGATTGGTAAATACTCTCAAGCCAAGAGAGAATTCCTTTTCCACCAAGAACGCTTTCAAGTTACGAAAGCGAGATCCTCCACCGGATCAAGGCGGTTGAAGGCAGACATCGCAAGTGAAGGCTCTTCCGCGCTAGCACCTGGAGATCCCTTCGGCGACATCGAGAGATATGTGGAACACATGTGGATCACCACTAAAGGAATCATGTACTTGGATTCTACAACGCAACGACGGATCACAGGATCGTAACCAAAGACTCCAACGAAGAAAGAATTCCATTGAGGTAATTCTTATGAATTAATTAAATTAATTATAACCAACATATGATGATCCTATCTCAAGGGTTCTGGGACTCTTCTTTTATTTTTCGTTCTTCGTTCTATTCTAAAGATTTGGCATTTTAAATCATGACGGATCTCGGATTGAATGTTGTTTAACGTTAAAATTAAAGTTGGGCTAACCCACCAACGCGCTTCCGCTGCGCCCAGAACCTACAAGTGGTATCAAAGGGGTCATATAGTTGATTATAATTATTTAGTTTTTCGTTGGTGATTTACGCATTTAATAATTTAGTTATTTCGATTAATGTTTAATCGTTCTGGAAATCTGAATGTAGAGATTTGTTCCTCCTCCCTCATTTCTCGTTCACCTCATAGAAACAAAATTTTATTTTAATTTTGATTAAAATAAAATATAGGAACTCATCCGGAGGAGCCAAACGTTTCTGGACATACAACACCATAATACACGGCGTGTATTCGGAAGTACACGCCGTGTATTCTAGGTTCAATGCATTGAATGATCCGCCAAATCAGGACGTGTATTGGATTCTTTCTAAGAATTTAAGACACTGTGTGTTGACCAGAAACAGGTGGCACACGGTTTCTAGAATACACGTCGTGTGGTCCAATTAACACGGCGTGTAGTCCCTTTGGGTTAGGGTTGGGTCGTGTACTCCGTACATGGTCTGCCCGGCTGGAAACCGTGTAACGCGGAAACTACATGGCGTGTGTCCCACTGTACACACCGTGTACTCCGAAAATTTCTGAAGTACATTAACACGCCCTATCCTCGGGCGTGTACTTTGGATGGACAATGAAGAAAATTACACGTCGTGTAGTCGGAACTACACGCCGTGTACTCACCCAAATTACGCAGATTTATTAAAATTTATTATTATATTATAAAAACCCTTGAGACGTGTACCATGGTACATGCATAAAGCTGAGGCACAACATGTGATAGGTGTTTTATATATATGTGTTTAATTTAACATCTGCGTAATAAATGGGAATTTACCGGGTTGCCTCCAAGGTACAAGTTACGTACAAGGATAATTTTAAATGAATTTATTTGTTTAAAATTATGATGGATGAGAATCTCAAGGAAGTTCAGAAAAGGGTTTAAGATAAAAGGATTTATTAATTAAAGATAATTAATTAATTCGAGCGTGATTTATCTTAAACAAGAACGATTAAAGAATTGAATGCTAGTTTTATTTATGGGTAAATATCATTGCATGTATGGATGATCATGAACTAGACCGAGACCTTTGTATGTGAATGGTTTCTTTTAATTTATTTATTTAAATTAAATTTGTTGGCCTGCGAGCCATCTCCTCATTTATATGTAGGGCCTGCGCGCCCAAGGATTCTTTTATGTAAAACCCCTTTTTACCCCTCACCTGCATGTGAGATAAATACATATGTAATGGATGGAGCTCCTAAGATAGTGGAGGCGGCTGAATTCAGGAGCCACGACGAAACCAATCCAAGGAGATACAAAGGTGGACAAGTGGAAAGCTGTAAAAACGAACCCGAAAGGTTCAAAGTGTTTCTCCCCTAGGTCTTGGGTTAGTTTATCAACCGCTAGATAAACTAACCAATAGAAAAATCTCATGATCATACCATTTATTTTATGTCTGTCAGTTTCATGGTTTATTTATTGTGGGTGTGTTGTCATGATCACACATTTAATGAATTAAACGAGCATGCAATATGGAACTAAAATAAAACCAGCTTATACATAAATATTATCTTAGACATGGTTAATCACTTAATTTTATCCCACTTAATATTAACAAGAATGTAATAAAAGATAATAAAATGGAAATTTACGTATAAGGATAAAATCCCTCAAAAGAAATATTAAGTCGGTATAGCCTTCCATAATCTTGGTTAGAATCGAACCATAGTTAAAAGTGCTTGACCAACCCTAGTTGGGGTGCTTTCAATTATTGGGGAATTATAATTCAAGGTTTTGGGTTGACTTGACTTGGTTCGCATCAAGGGTTGACTGTCATAGCAGGACTTTGTGTGACCAAGAGGCAAAGGTTGAGGAAATCCAAAATAAAAGGATTTTAGGATTTGGGAGTCCACTCAGCGGATCAAGGAGCTGCGAGTTAATGCAGTTGGAATTTGGAATGCCTACCTAAAACCCTTCAAGTTTCTTGACCAACCCTAGTTGGGGTAATGCGAAGGGCAATATGGATCCTTGCCACTAGAATATTCAAGAAACAGAATATTCCGAAATCAATGGTGAGGGCTATTGGATTTTGATAAAATAGTGGGAGACTAATAAGTATTAATTTATTTATTTGTCTCAATTTTTAATAAATTACTAAACCTTTTCTCATCTTAATTTGTAGAAAAGGCAAGAAAATGACATCAAACATATCATTGTGCACCATACTTGAGAAGGAAAACCTTCTCACCGGCACCAATTTCCAAGAGTGGTAGAGGCGTTTACGCGTCGTCCTTTGCCACGAAAGGAAATTGTATGTGCTAGAAGAGCCTATTCTAGTTGCGCCTGGGAAAGAGTCTAGTGATGAGGAATTATATCTCTACATGAAACACATGGATGATGCCACAGATGTCCAGTGTTTCATGCTATCGGCCATGTCTAATGAGCTCTTGAAGCAACATGAAAACATGGACGTGTATATCATAATGTCTCACCTTAAGGATCTCTACCAAGAGAAGGTGAGATAGGAGAGGTATGAGATCTCCAATGATTTGTTTACAACTAAGCTTGGAGAGTCTGCGCCAGCTAGGCCTCATGTAGTCAAGCTTATTGGCTACATTGAATGCCTGGACATCTTAGGGATTAAATTCCCGGATGAGTTGCATACAGATATCATCCTATCATCATTGCCCAAGACCTTCTATAGCTTCATTGTCAACTATAACATGAGCGGCAATGAGAAGAGTCTATCGGAGCTTCTGACCTTGATTCTCCAGGTAGATAAGGACATGGGGCATGACAAACCCATGGTCCTTATGGTGAACAAGAAAAGGAAGGACAAGGCAAAGGGAACAAAGACTTATAAACGGTCTGAAGCCCCCGAGCACCATCCCTGCAAGAAGGGGAAGATCCAGAGGCAGGGCAAGGAACGGGAGGTGGTGTGTTTTGCGTGTGGAAAGCAAGGCCACTGGAAGAGGAACTGCACCCAGAAGTGTGGGGACGCTAAAGGTGCGTTTGTTATCGAGTGCAATCTTTCTATTTCTACACATTAGGTATTAGATACAACTTGTGGGGATCACATCTGTATTCAAATACATGAACCAAGTATATTTAGAAAGATCGTCAGATGAGAGGTGGATCTTCGAGCTGCCAATGGCGCAAGGCTGGTTGCATTGGCTATTGGTGACTATCACCTCTCATTGCCAACTGGCATGATTTTGGTTTTACAAAAATGTTATTTTGTGCCTAGTGTTACCAAGAACATAATTTCTGTATCTTGTTTGGATATGGATGGATTTGTTTTCAAGTTTGGAAATAAGGGTTGTCTATTTTATAAGAACAACGTATGTTATGGTATGGCACATTTGAATAATGGTTTGTATGTATTAAATTATGAAAACCAAGTGTTGGCAATCGATAACGAAACAAACTCACATGACTCATACATCACCCAGTTATGGCATCACTGCCTTGGTCATGTGAACTATAAGCGCTTGAAAAAGCTTTACCAAGATGGCTATTTAGACTCTACTAAGCTAAAACCACTTGATAGATGTCATGCTTGTTTACAAGGAAAAATGAACAAGCTTAATTTTTGTGGACAGGGTGAAAGGTCCACAGAGCTTCTAGGATTGGTACACACGGATGTATGTGGACCATTTTTAGTAGAAGCTAAAGGTGGATATTCTTACTTCATTACTTTTACTAATGATTTGAGTAGATACAGATTTGTCTACTTAATGAGGTATAATTCAGAAGCCTTAGAGAAATTTAAGGAATTCAAGAATGAAGTAGAGAATCAGCTTGGTAAGAAGATAAAGAAACTTCGATCGGATCGAGGTGGAGAATATTTGAACCAAGAGTTCGTCGATCTTCTACGGGAGTCTGGGATTCTATCTTAGCTCAATCCTCCTTATACACCACAGTGGAATAGTGTTAGTGAAAGGAGGAACCGCACCTTGTTGGACATGGTGAGGTCAATGATGAGTCATGCAGATCTTCCATTATCCTTTTGGGGATATGCATTACAAACTGCAACATGCACATTAAACTGAGTACCAACTAAGGCGGAAAATGGAATTCCATCCGAGTTATGGAATGGAAGGAAACCCACTTTGTCGCACACACGTGTATGGGGATGCGAGGTGTTTGTTAAGGCCTTCTCAGGCAACAAACTATCACCTCGGGGCACAAAGTGTATCTTTATAGGATATCCCAAGGAAACGAAAGGATATTACCTATATAACCCTCAAGACAAGAAAGTTATTGTCACCAGACAAGCCGCCTTTCTTGAGAGGGAGAACATCCTCAAGAAGGATAGTGGGAGCAAGATTGAATTCGATGAAGTTGATGCTCAAGATACATAGGAGTTGGTACAGGAACAAGTTCCACAGGTCCCCGTGGAAGAGGTTCCAGAAATACAAGTACTGCGTAGGAGCTCAAGAGAGGTAAGGGAACCAGAGAGATTTGGTTTCCTAGTCACCGAGGATGGTGAATCATTATTGTTGGACAATGATGAACCTCTCTCCTACAAGGAAGCAGTAGAAAGCTCAGAAGTTGCAAGATGGCTAGAAGCTATGAATTATGAGATGGATTCCGTGTATCAGAACCAAGTTTGGGTTCTGGTCGATAAGCCAGTTGATGTAAAGCCTGTTGGATGCAAATGGGTATTCAAAAGAAATCTGGACATGGAAGGTCAAGTTATCACCTATAAATCAAGGCTAGTGGCTAAAGGATTCAGACAGCGTCAAGGAATTGACTATGATGAAACCTTCTCACCAATTTCCATGTTTAAATCCATAAGAATCATACTTGCCATAGAAGCTTACCATGACTATGAGATTTGGAAAATGGATGTCAAAACAGCATTCCTTAACGGGAACCTTCAGGAAGATGTCTATATGACACAACCAGAAGGGTTTGTGACACCAGGTGAAGCCAAACGGGTTTGCAAGTTGCAGAAATCCATTTATGGATTGAAGCAAGCATCCAGGTCATGGAACATTTGATTTGATGAAGCCATAAAGGAATTTGGTTTCATTAAGAACGAATGTGAGCCATGTGTTTATAAGCAGTTTAATGGGAATGTGGTCATCATCCTAGTGGTATATGTTGATGACATATTACTTATTGGAAACGATGTACCAGCCTTACAGTCAGTTAAGGACTAGTTGAACAAGTGTTTCTCCATGAAGGAATTAGGAGAAGTAGCCTGCATTCTAGGGATCAAGATCATTCGTGATAGATCCAAGAGGCTGCTTGGACTAAGTCAGGGTACATACATTGACCAGATACTAAAGAGATTTAGTATAGAAAAATCCAAGAGGTGATTGGTTCCAGTGTCATATGGCTTACATATTTCTAAGAAAATGTGTCCCCAGACACAACAGGATAAAGATAGGATAAGTAAGATCCCATATGCTTTGGCTATAGTATCCATCATGTATGCCATGTTATATACCAGGATTGATGTTGCCTATGCACTGAGCATGGTAGGAAGATATCAAGCAGATCCAGGAGAACAACATTGGACTGCTGTTAAGACTATCCTTAAGTATCTAAGAAGAACTAAGGATATGTTTATAGTGTATGGAGGAGACGAGGAGATTTTCATCAGAGGGTATGCTGATGCTGGTTTTCAAACAGATCAGAATGATCTGAAGTCGCAATCTGGATATGTTTTCTATCTCAATGGAGGAGCTGTGAGCTGGAAGAGTTCAAAGTAGCAAGTTGTCACCGATTCTATAGCAGAGTCTGAATATATAGCGGCTTCTGATGCAGTTAAAGAACTCATCTGGATTCAGAACTTTGTCCAAGAGCTTGATGTGGATCCTAGCAGTAAAGATCCCATTACATTGTATTGTGATAATACTGTAGTGGCGGATCTTGCAAAAGAACCAAGGTCACATCAACAGACAAAGCACATACTCCGGAAGTATCACCTCTTGAGGGATTTCTATCAAAGGGGTGAAGTTGCAGTGAGCAGAGTGTCCATGGAAGAGAACGTGGCGGACCCCATGACTAAAGGTCTATCTCAACAGAAGCATGAATATCATGTGAGAGCTAGCGTGTTAAAGGTTGTTAGCAGTTGGCTCTAGTCCAAGTGGGAGTTTGTTGGAGTTGGTGGTCTAGAACCAACTACTTTGTACTTTATTCATTAATAAAAGCCTTATCACATCTTGATTGTTATTCTGCGTGAAAATGCATGTGATAATGTCCTAAGGACAGCTGTTGCATTAATGGGTCATAGCGGATCCCTGCTATGATGAGAACCCAGAAGTTCCATAACACTGTTCTTGAATATATGTTCTATGGACGGATGATATTATTTGAGGGACACAAATAATACAGGTCATTAGGGGTGAGGACTCATAAAACTTTGAGGCACCTTCTCATGGTGTGCGCCCTTGGTAATATCCAGGAGGATATTATGAGAACGAGACCCGCCAGTAGGAAATCCACATTTCATAGTGTCATTGGATGTTCCTATCTGCGGACGTGTGTATTGGTCCTTAGACTTTAAGATTATTATTAATGGGTATTACAACTCGCGCACTTAGATGTATTGACGAAAACTGTGACGACACACTGTTCGCAGTGAGGTAGGATACGTTGGATGCGTCACGAGTAATACTAAATTAATAGATAATGTGAGAAAGGATTTGTCCCTTCTGTTCCATAACGGAAGTAGATATCTCAGGCCCTTTGATGGAATTGATATAGCCTAAATAAATCCATTTCCATGGTAAGGTATGGGCGAGTTCAATTCCGGGAAGTTAAAGAAAGAATAATCGAGCACATGGGTTGATGGCACTAGCATGCAACCCGCTTGATTGGAGATATCGAGACAAAGGGATTATATTACACGGTAAGCGTTCGTAGGAGGTGACACGTCATTGCGACATTAACTTCTTTCTCTATGGGTGCCTTGGAATGTTGCTAGACGCTAACCTTGGACTTTAGGCAGGCTCTGCCTAATGCCACTAAGAAAGAGGCCTGGAGGGTCACACACTAAGTGTGTCCATGTATCTCAGTTAAATATTAATTTAACAAGTTAAATAAATATTATTACCGTTTGTGGTTTAATAATTATTTAAGGATGTCTGATCGCATTTATTTCGACACTAGTTATTCTAGAGAATATATTGTGGGCGAAATAATATATATTTATTAGCGAGTAATGCAGTTACATTTATTTAAGAAATAAAAATCCATTACTCAAGGTCTAATAAATATGGTGGAGGAAATAAATAAAATACACGTTGTGTGGTTTGTTTTTCGGGATTCATGAGAAAAATATTGTTTATTTAATTAAATGATATTAAATTTAATACGTTAGGCGCATGTCAAGTAATAATGATGGTCCACTGTCATTATTAAGACATGGGGTATTGCTAAGAATTAAATGAAATGATTAAATGCTTTCGAGCAATTAATTCATTTTATTATTCTAAGTATTATAATCCCAATTACATTATTCTCATAGAGTTAGAGCCGTTGTTGTGAACAACGGATTGGGAAATACTCTCAAGCCAAGAGAGAATTCCTTTTCCACCAATAATGCTTTCAAGTTACGAAAGCGAGATCCTCCACCGGATCAAGGCGGTTGAAGGCAGACATCGCAAGCAAAGGCTCTTCCACGCTAGCACCCGGAGATCCCTTCGGCGACGTCCAGAGATACGTAGAACATGTGTGGATCACCACTAGAGGAATCATGTACTTGGATTCTACAACGCAATGACGGATCATAGGATCATGACCGGAGACTCCAACGAAGAAATAATTCCATCGAGGTAATTCTTATGAATTAATTAAATTAATTATAACCAACATATGATAATCCTATCTCAAGGGTTTTGGGACTCCTCTTTTCTTTTTCGTTCTTCGTTCTATTATGAAGATTCGGCGTTTTAAATCGTGACGGATCTCAAATTGAACATTGTTTAACGTTAAAATTAAAGTTAGACTAACCCACCAACGCACTTCCGCTGCGCCCAGAACCTACAACTACATGGTCTACACATGGATTTCCATGTCGTTCACAACAACCATGCACCCTCCGAAATGACCACCAAATATCAAAACTAACCAGAAACACCCAAAAAATACTAAGGAATTTGAATACAACTGATAACCAAGCACGAACCTCTTGGAAAGACCATCCCAAAACACCCTAGAAATTCAAGTTTCATTCCGAATAGGTGGTGATCAAGAACCTACTCACAATTGACCACTTGTATTCCGATAATCCTGACTCCAAACTATTGGACATCCCCAAAGGACATGGACTAAACCTCCTCTGATACCATTTTGTCATGAACCAGTCTAGGTCAACCCCGAACCAGTCACCCAAACCGATTTGTGACATGACCCGAAAGGTGTTCCCAATCCCCACGGGCTGACAACCAGTGTGAAGCATCTAAATAAAGCAGTTGGGAACAATTTATCCCAAAAAAGATAGGAAAATAAAAGAAAATAAACTGAAAAAACTGGCAATAGAAATAAAAAATAACCTAAGCAGCAAAACATACCTCAAGTGACCTCATGGTTCACTACAAAACATAAACCACACTCGCTCCAAGGGAGATCCAAACTAGAGGGACATGAAAATGAGAAATAGAGTAGGTGTGAGCACCGACATGCTCAGTATGAATGTCAAAGTGTAAACAACACCCTAATCCCTTACTTTTAAAAATAAACCCAATCATGCTAGTTTGAAAATAAGGCGTATTAAAATAATGTTTTTCATTCTTTTCAAAATAAAGTAACAAGTTTAAATTTTTAAGGAAATAATTTCTCTTCACTAAATTTTTGAAATAGATTCCAATTATGAATTAAAATTTCAAAAAGAAAGGGAATCAATTTAAATTAAAATATGGTTTCCACGAAAGAGGAAACAAGCATGAAACAAATAAAATAAAAATCACATCACAAGCATCATGTCTCAAATGAGCACCATGGGAAATCCCTATAGGTAAATAGCACAAGTGGGACCCTAGAACCTCGAGTCTCAGTGAAAATTGGTATAAGAACCACGACAACCTGTGTTCTCATTCACGAGCCACTAGTAGGGGACATCCTCGTAACCCCAATAGTATCCAATCATCATCCATATATTTAGTTAGCGTTGTGGTCCTCAATCTTGCTAATTTATGTCGGCCTGAAGCCACCTCTAATCACTAGCACACTAATCCTAGTTCACCCACCTAGATACCTTGGGCTTCCCATGTGCTCTATTTTAAGTGGTGGTGATTTTTACTCAAACTAACATACATGAACGCGTCATTTTCTTTATTCAAAAATACATTCATCCTCTTACCACCAATCTTCACCTCGAGTGCATTCCCCCTTTTTTTCACATAATAATGCACAAGCTTCTTTACTAGGAACATATCACAATTCCCACATTCAACACACATCATTTTCTAAAACAAGGGGATAATTCATTAAGAGGGGTTTTCTACTTTTTCAAACCATTTTCAATGTGCCAAAAGAGCCTCATTATATTACAAGGAATCACTTTACTTTAGAAAATAATCTCACCCAACACTTTTAAGTTATAAAATCATTTGAAATCCCAATTAAACAACAAAGGCATCACACATTTTAAAACAACTTAAAACCCATGCTTAAATCAAAGTAACTCATTTAATAAAGGAAAGATGCTACATAGCCTTGAATTCAAGTCAAAGTCCATACATCTTTCCTAACTTATCAAATCAAGGAATTTCCCCTTTTAAAAGAAAATCATACACCAACCCATCTTCATTCAAAATCAACTTTCACAATAAACATACAAGCTAATCATTTAGGGAAACCACTTTTAAAGATTTAACATTTTAAGACCAGTTGAGCATTAAAAAGGTATTACATTTTCCAAACAAGGTCAGGATCATATATTAATAGGAAAAATGCACATTAGGAACTTAGATAAATTATGTAAAACAATGCATAACTACTTATAAAAATTAAAACCATATTTCAAAACTTATACATGTACTAAATAAATATAAAATATATTTTTAGAACCATCAAGTAATTATGAAATTCAAATTAAAGGGTTATGCATAAGGGACCTACTTCAGAGTGGAACCAAACTGGATATTTAGCCCTTGGTGCTTTCTAATAAAAGTTGATGCTCCCCCACTAAGCATATGCACCTTTACATACATGTAAGGACACCTAGACTCTATGAACACATCCACATGGCCATGAACATGTGCAAGGAGATCCTTACATATATGTCTATATGCATATACTAGTAGGCACTCACCTAAGTATACATTTTTATATATATACATGGGAACACCTAGCCCCATACATGTATATTCGCTACCATGGATGATTATACATGTAATGGGGGAACCCACCCACCCACACACACACATATGTATATATTTAGCTATGAACACGCAGGAAAGTCACCTTAGGCCCGGCGACTTGAAACCACTTGGAACAATCCAACGCACTACACAACAAATACTGGGAACCATAAAAATTCAGCAGCAATGTTCAACGCACCTCAACTAAATTATTAAGAACCCATAAAAACCTTAATACTCTCAAATAAAGGGTTTGAAACCAACCAGTGGCATAAAATTCCATACCTCGGATGGTGGCAGTGAAGCGAATCGTCATAAACCACCTCGCCTTCAGCAGCGATTTCTAAAACACAGACCAACGGGTACCAAGAGGCCCCTTGCTTTCCCTAAAATTGGAAGAAACATGAAAAATCAATCAAACCCAAATCCTAGGGTTTCAGCTAAATTGTGCAGGGAAATGGGGAGTTCAAAAAATTGATGGAAATCATAATATGAGGGAGTATAGAGATTTACCATGTCGATTTAAAGGATAATCATGACAAAAAAATGGTGGAATCGAAGAATTGGAGCTGGATCCCGAAGGGGGGAGTTTGCACACTGTAGGGTCTCGGCTAGGGGGGTAGCACACTACTGGGAGGTCCAACTGAGGGGGTGGATCACGCTTCACTAGGAGTTCTGGTAGAGGGAGGGGCGTGCGTTGTAGGGAGGTTTCACGGAGGGAGGTTCGGCCAGTCGGTTGTCACGTGGTCAAGGGGGGAGCTCGGGGGGGGGGGGGGGGTCATGCGCGAGTTACAGGGAGGAGGGGGAGAGGAACCTCATTTGAGGGTTACTTATCCCTAAAAATAATTATATTAATAATAATAATAATAATATCAAGAATATTATTATTATTATTATTATGAAAACATTCTTTTTAATTTTTTTATTTCATTTCTCATTTTCATTTTATTTTAAAGATAATAATAATAATAATAATAATAAGATTAATAATATTAATAATAATATTAATATTCTTAACACTAATAGTAATAATATTATTATTATTATTCTCATTAATAATAATATTATTATTAATTTTATTAAAAAAATTCTTAAAATTTTATTTTACTTTTCTTATTTTATTTTATTTTCATTTTAAACTTTATTTTATCTTAAAACACAGGTAGACCGCACAATTACCTGGGCGAAGCCGTACGGTTCCCGAACCATGCTCTGTCTACGTGCCAGATGCTGCCAAGCCCAAAACACCCATTTCTAAATAAAAACTCAAAAATTAGAAATGAGACTCAACCTGCTCAAACATAAAATAAAATAAGAACAAGGATGAATAAAATAATTAAAATAAAAGAGCAGTGTTGGGTCAGGGTGTGACAAGGCTATGTAAACTTCTTCTAGAAAAGGGGAAAACCTAAATCCACAATGAGTCCTAACTCAATGCCCACAAGAATCCTCAATGAGTCTGATTCAGACACATCTCCACCTAAGGAGAACATCTTGCCTAAGCTACACACCGCCTAAATGGTGTTCCAACAACAAACGAGTATCCTAAGGAAGAATTAAAAGAGCTTCAATTTCATCTCTAACATAAAGGCAGACTAAGAAAACAACACCTAGGAAACACCTCACCAGTCCTCAACCTTACTGCTACCAGGACAATACCTACACAAGTTACCTAGACCCTCAAATCATAGAGAAAAAACAATGAGAAAAAACAAGTGTACAAAACTTTATATCAAAAGAACATAAAACAGAGATGGCCACAAAACAAAACAAAAATACACAACCATGTTGATCAATATAATAAACAACCATTCTATAAAAAAATCTACAAAACAAAATAATAAACAACAATTGTTGTGATGAAAAATAAATTCTATATTGTCTCTGATACAATTTGTTGGGGGATGCGTTGTAGGGCAGTCCCCATTCAACAACCCAAGGAGTTGTATGGAATATTATTTTGGTTCCCAAAATTCTAAACGACTAATAAATCATGTTTGAATAATTATGTAAATAGTAGAAAATAATAGTTATACATGAACAAAAGCAACATTTGTATTGAATTCTCATAAATAGACATTTATACAAATGATTCTATCAAACTGGAATCAAAGAAAAAGAATACAATATACCAGATTCATTTTAACACATTTACAACAAATGTACATCCAAAGTTGAAACAAAATAGCCTAATTTGATTAACTCAAGATCAAATTAAGACAGTAGAATCAAATGGGGAAAGCATCAGCATCAACTGGTCGATAGAATCTACAAATAAAGAAAAAAAATAGCACCAAGATTTTACGTGCTTCGTCCAGTTGGCCAACGTGCACGAGGAAGGGGCACCATGGTTCCACTATGTAATGTAAACATGAGTATAATGATACAAAAAATGGAAAAGTACAACAAAGAAAATAAAGGGCACACGAGTAAACTATTTGAAGGTTGGGTTTTTGCACCTCTAAGACTCGTGATAAATCGAGCTGAGGAGGTGACATATACCACAAACCTTGGACGAACTCAGAAGACACAACCAAACATACATCATAAAACCAACTTCACAAGAACACATAAAGAAATTAAAGAACTACCCAATACCTCTTTACCAAGGCTCGGGCTTACCATCTTCGAAAAGGTTGAGTCCTATGATGCAGATGAAGCTCAATATTGTAGTGCATCCTTAATTGTAGCGACAAACCAGCAGCGAACCAAATGAGAAGATTTGCCTCCCTCCGCAAGAGCCTCCATCTATAGGTAACCCGAAGTTGGACAACAAGTCCACTTTCTCTCTACCGAATCATCTCCGACGAACCAAGGAAGTTCGTGAAATCACCTCCCCACCTCTGCTCCTCCACCAATGAAGACTAGAAAACCTCAAACAGGGAGCTTGTCGCCTTCCTAAAACCAGAAACCCTCTCTACTCCAAAATCTAGTCGCCCATAAAAATGAGTAGCACACCCGATTTTGATTCGAGGAGCCACACAAGGTCATGAATGAAGAGAATATATGTTACAATAGCTTAGGATTGCACCCACATGTGGACGACTGCGAACCACTCCATCCAAACCACTAAACGACAAACCAGGGGCACGTTACACATTGGAGTAGCCCATCACAACAAGGCAAAGATACCGCCTAAAACATCTCCGCATGAAAATTGAAGCAAAACCAGCCTCAGGATGCTTTAAATCAATGACTCAAATAAGCCACAGGGGGTAACACAAATGATACAACGATAAGGGGCCACCAACGGGGCCAAAGTGTGGCCTAAACAAAAAAAAAGAAATAGAGAGCCCAACATCATTAATCCAATAAAGTGCATTCAATATCATGCCAAAATTAAAAAATTAAATTGCATAAAAAACCATTTAATTTTCAAAAATTAGGTGAATAAAATTCACAACAGTGAGTCACTGCTTTCCCCTAGGTTGGAACCAGGACCGTTCAAACTCAACTTGGCTAGACCAACCGGCTCGACCCGACCGAGTTGGGTCAGGTTATAAAATTTATATCAATGGGTCAGATAGCTTTGGGTTGACTCGTGGTCAAGTCAAGTCATGAGTTAGGAAAAAATGATCCAACTCAACTCAATCAACCCAACTGACTTCTTATGTTTCTTCCTTCTTCCCTCATGCCCCTTGCGCCTTTGCTTCTGCAAATCACCTATGATATGGTAATCATACTTCTATTTGATAAGGTGCTCGGACGTCACTTGTCATCCCTACACCGTTGCTTGCCTAAGTCGCCTATGTCGTCGTTGCTACCCATGTTGTTGTTGTCGCGCATCGCCCACTCCTATTGTTGCTTCAATGTCGCCCGCCTGTGGATGAAACTGTTATGTTGTCACTACCACGCATCGACACAAGATGTTGCTTCCACGTTGCTTGCATGTGGAGGAACACGATCTAAAGAGAAGTTTGTCGTCGTTGGCACGTCCCTTGCCCATGATGTCAGTACCAAGTCATTTGTGGAGAAAACTACTGGCATGAAGGTGTTACAGACGACATTGATGATGACGAGGTGTGACATCGCCAGGGTGGCAATGGTCAGATGTATAGATTTTTTCTTTAACCCGATCGACCCAACCAAACCCAACCTGATCCGAGATGGACCGGATCGGGTTGGATCGGGTGAGAACAAAAGAAATATCCATGACGAGACCGACCTCTTGATTTAGGGTTCAAAAAATTCCCAACCCCGCATGAACACCTTGGAGCTACAGCTTATTCTGAAATTTCAGGTTTCTTGGAAAGGAAGCGAGAGTTGTCTCTGATGACGAAAGACTTCGAATCGACCTCCTCGCACCACTGCTCTACCCTAATTGCTAAATTCGGGGTGGAACGGCCTTCGTTGGTGGCCTTTGTCCGTTTCGTTTCCTATTATCTGTCGTCTCCTGCTGCAATTTCCTTTCTGAATTGTCGTGCCTTCAGCATTCATCTGCAATCGGAAGAGGATCTTGCTCATATCGGGTTTGCGAGCGTCGGCGCTTCTTATTGTTTCGTTAGTCGATGGACTACCACGGAGGGCATGATCCCAGATCGGCGCCTGTCTTGGTTCGCCTGCCAGGATTACCACTCTCTTTTCACAACCCTGTTATCCTCAGAGGCATCTGAAACTCTATTGGCCATTTTCTTTGTGCTCACATCAATGCTCCAATTATGAAAAACACGATGGCGTCCAGACTCTGCGTGGAGATGGATCTATCAGCTCTGTTTCCACAGCGCATTCTCCTTCATGCCGGATCAAAGATATCCTTTTGGTAAAAGCTCTTTATCACCAATAGGATAGGGTATTGTTGTGAGTACCTTCTGCAAGGTCAAGTAGTTTCAAATTGTAGGAGGCGTCGAACCTCTGGACCCTATGGAGAATCCTTGTCTAATCTTTCTGTTAATGAGACGGTTATCCCCACTTTCAAAGGTCACCCGCCTTCGGGTCCATCTCCTTCTGTGGATGAGGAGGCTCAACCGAACCCTCTCTCCAGGGGTCATCCTAGAAAAAAGTGCGAGGTTATTTCAAGAGGAATGTCTACCAATTCAAGGTCTCACTCTCATTCAGAGATGAATAACAGTACGACATGTGGGCGAAACAACAGGGCTTCTAAGGAAACCACTAATGTTTAATCATGATTTCTCTGATGATATGGAATGCCAGAGGTCTTAGAGCCCCAGCTAAATGTGAGAAACTCTCTTCGGTCGATCAAATCATCGCAGATTTCTCTTCTAGCTATTCTCTTACCCAAGCAGAATGCCGACAAAATCCATAGCTTTGCAAGGAGGCCCTGAATGGAAAAACTAGATACATATAGCACCTGGTATAACAAACATGTGGCCCTTCTGGAATGATAATTTGCAATTGGACTTCATGATCGCCTCTTCTCAACACATTACCATCAGGGCTTCTGAAAATGGTCAGTCTATTCTTTTTACCTTCATCTATGCCAAATGTGAAATAGGGGAGAGATAAATTCTTTGGCAGATAAATTCTTTGGCAATATATTGAGTCTGTCAATGATGTCTCTCTTCATTGGGGGAGATTTTAACACTTTTTGCGAGATGTCGAAGAGAAAAGGGAGGGTGTGCTTTTTTTAGAATGACTATGAAAGATTTTAATTCCTTTATTGCTAATAAGCAACTTTTTGACGTTGGTTATGTAGGTTCCGGACACAGTGAAAACATCTTGGATGATACGACTAACTCGGCTTTTAGTCTTAATTTATACATAATTGTTGTCACACATGATTAAAATGAAAATCGTAATTTATTTGACTAGATTAACGCGCCAAAATCAGAAGAGGATCTTTACATGTAATTTATAATTAATTTATAAACATATATAGAATTACCTCAACTTATAATTCCGCTTTCGTTGATAATTCAGTTGACTAGATTTCGTCGTACCATCGTTGCACTACATGATCCAAGTGCATAATCTCTCTAGCGGTAATCTATACATGCACTACAATCTCTGAACGTTGTTGTAGAATCATCAGGTGCTAGCACGGTCGATCCTGATCGTTTGTGTTCATGATTGATCACGACAATATTCTTCTCAAAGGATGAAGAACTCTTGATGTTCTCTTAATGACTTGAAAGATGAGGAAGAGAAAGAGCGCTTTAGATCTCTAGATATCTCTCTAGGGTTTGAGAGAGTCTCTCCTCTATTCGTTGTGCTCACCAAAAGTGTTTTTGGGAAGTGTTATAATTAGATATTTATTATGAGAGGTTTATGATTGGAAAATTGCACACAAACTCTTTCACTAAACAATTTTTAGTTGACCCCATGCATAATAATAATAATAATAATAATAATAATAATAATAATAATAATAATAATAATAATAATATTATTATTATTATTATTATTATTAATTGCTTGACATGCACAACAATTTAAAAATATAATTAAATATCATTTATAATATTTTCAAATGGATCATTAAACTTAGTATGCTTTCTCTCGTCTACATTTATCGATCTTCAAATAATGACTGTTTATTTAATAAATAAATACCTTTACATTATTATACGATAAATATAATAAATATCATATTTTTCAAACCTTACAAACAAATATTTATTATTATTATTATTATTTAACTTACTTATTCTTTCGAATAACTTATGATTAAATTATGACAATCAACCAAACCAAATAAATATTATTCATTCCAACTTGTTAAATTTAATACTTTAATTTAACTAAAAATTGTGGATATATTTAGTCTGTGACCCTTTTGATCTCTTTCTTAGTGACATTAGACATAAACGCCTAAAGATCAAAGTTAGCGTTTAATAACACACCAAAGCTCTCACAAGGAAAGTAGTTAATGTCACAACGACAACAAACCTCCTATGAATGATTACCATGTAATACAATTCTTTATCGTGATATCTCAAATCAAACAGGTGGCATGCTGGTTCCATCTATATATTGCTTGATGTCTCTTTCTTTGAATTTCCAAAAATGAACTCGCCCATTGAACATCATAACCATGAATTTATTTAGACAATTCCATTTTCATCAAAAGGTCTGAGATATCAACTTTCATCAAGGGACAAAAGAGATAAATCTTTTCTTGCATTATCCATTAATGCAGTATCACTCATGACTACCCAACGTATCCTATCTCGCTGTGAGTATATGTCGTCATAGTTTTTGTCAATAAATCATAGTACACGAGTCATGATATTCACAAATGATAATCTTAAAGTCCAAGGATCAATACACACGTTTTCTAATATGAACATCCAATGACACATAGAAATATTGATTTTCTATTGACAAGCCTCTTCTCATAACCACATATCTTGGAGATCACGAGGGTGAATATCATGAGAAGGTGTCTCAATGTCTTATGAGTCTCCTACACCTGATAGCTTGTATTGTCTGTGTCCCATCAACCAATATCATCTGGTCATATAACTATATTCCAGAATACTGTCATAACACCTCTAAGTTCCCATCATGTCAGAGAATTGCCATAACCTTTCAGTGCGATATATATTTTTAGGATATTATCACATACACATGTCATACAGAGGAACAATCATGATGTGATAAGAAAAACTTCATTAATAAAACATGTAATCAAGTACTTAACAAGTTGGTTCGAGGGCAACAAATCCAACAAACTCCCACTTTCACTAGAGCTAACTAACAACAATTTTTAGTATACTAACTCTCACATGATACTCATGCCTCTGCTGAGATAAAGCCTTGGTCAAGGGTTCTGCCATGTTTTCCTCCGTGGATACTATTCTCATTGCAGCTTCAGCTCGTTGAGAAAAATCTCTCAAGAGATGAAACTTTCGAAGTATGTGCTTTGTCCTTTGATGTGACCTCGACTCTTTAGAGAGTGCCGCAATTGCAGTGTTATCACAATAAACTGTGATAGAGTATTTACTGCCAGACACCACATCAAGTTCTTTGACAAAATTGTGAATCCATACCGCTTCTTTGGCTGTATCAGAATCTGTAATATACTCGTACTCCGCTGTTGAATCATCGACAACTGGTTGTTTTGAACTCTTCCAACTCACAACTCCTCAGTTGAGACAAATGATATATCCATACCGTGACTTCAGATCATTTCGATCTTTCTGAAAACTACCATCTGTATAACCCATGATGGTTAGTTCTTTAGCTCCTCCATACATTAGGAACATATTCTTAGTTTGTCTCAGATACTTAAAGATAACCTTAATAGCAGTCCAATACTGTTCACCTAGATCTTCTTAATATCTGCCTACCATGCTCAAAGCATAGATAACATTAAGCCTCACACAAACATGACATACATGATAGATCCAATCACAAAAGCATATGAAATCTTACTCATTCTTCCCCTTTCCTCTTGTGTATGAGGACACATTTGTTGCAGAATCGTCGGGAGACACAACGACAGAAACGAGAAAACGAAAGAAAGAAAGCAATAAGGACACAACGATTTACGTGGTTCGGGAATAATCCCTACGTCCACGGGAGAGACAAAATTTCACTATTCGGGAGCACAAAATTACAGAGGATTTTCAGTAGAAACTCTAGCCCTAAAATGGTCTATAAAACAATGGAGAAGACGATCACTGTTCGAAAAAGTGGTCCGTGTCGCTACAGTGAACGACGGCTGGCTTTGTCAAAAGCGCTACAGTAAAGTTGACCCCAAAGTCCGCACCGCTACAGTGCCTGTCGGTCAGCTCCGCTACAGTGGTCAGCATTGCAATAGTGCCAAAAAATTGGGCCGGCGACCTTCGGCCCCCGGACCCCCGGAGTAGGGGCGCGTTGCCCCCTGCAACCTCCAACAAGCTCACCGCGGAGCTCGACCCGCGACAGTTGTAGGCCATAAGCATTTGGCCCAACCAGACCAGGCTACACCAATCCAACAACATTTTCATAGAAAGATGTATACTATTTGGTAGTGGAACCAATCCCCTCTTTGATTGTTCCATACTGAACATATTCAATATCTGGTCTATGTAAGTACCTTGACCTAGTCCAAGCAGCCTCTTGGATCTATCACACACGATCTTGATCCTTAAAATGTAGGTTGCTCCACCTAAGTCCTTAATGGAGAAACACTTGCTCAACCATTCCTTAACCTCTTGTAAGGTTGATATATTGTTTCCAATTAGTAATATGTCATCAACATATACTACTATGAAAATAACCGTATTCTCACTGAACCAATTGTAAACACATGGATCACATTCATTCTTAATGAAACAAAATTATCTTATGGCTTCATCGAACCGAATTTTCCATGACCCGGATGCTTGCTTTAATCTATAAATGAATCTCTGCAACTTGCATACATTTTTGGAATATCCTAGAGTCACAAACCCTTCTGTTGTGTTTTATACACATCCTCTTGAGAAGTCCCCGTTAAGGAAAGCAGTTTTGACATCCATTTTTCAAATCTCATAGTCAAGGTAAGATATTATGGCAAGAAAAATTTTAATGGATTTAAACATGACAACTAGAGAAAATGATTTGTCGTAGTCAATGTATTGACATTGTCTAAACCCTTTAGTCACTACTCATGCTTTATTGGCATTTTACTTTTCATCTCCAGCTTTCTTTTGAATATCCATTTACATCCAACACGCTTTACATCTACTGGAGGATCGATCAGAACCCAAACTTGGTTTTTGATACATGGAGTCCATCTTAGAATTCACGACTTCTTACCATTTTGCAGTTTCTGAGCTCTCTATGACCTCTTTACAGGATATAAGATCATTATTGTTAACTAATAATGAGTCATCGTCATCAGTGACTAGAAAACCATATCTCTCTGGTTCTCTTACCCATCTAACACTCCTACGCAACACTTGTGTTTTAGGAACAAATTCTTCCACAGGGACTTGTGGAATCTGTTCATGTACCAACACTTGTGTATCTTGAACATCAACTTCATCGAAGTCAATCTTGCTCCCACTATCCTCTTTGATGATGTGTTCCCTCTCAATAAAGGTGGTCTGTCTTATGATAATTATTTTCTTGTTTGAAGGGTTGAATAGACAGTATCCCCTTGTTTCTTTGGGATACCCTATCAAGATACACTTCATGCCTTAGGGTACTAGTTTGGTGCTTGAGCTGACCTTAACAAACGCCTCGCAACCCCATGGATGAACTTGTGATAAAACAATTTTCTTTCCACTCCATACCTCAAAGGGAATGTTGTTTGCCGCTTTGGTTGGTACTCAGTTTAGTAAGCATGATACCATCTATAATGCATATCCTCAGAAGGATAATGGAAGGCTTGCATGACTCATCATCAGCCTCACTATGTCCAATAGTGTACGATTCCTCATTTCACTAACACCATTTCACTATGGTGTATAAGATGGAGTGAGTTGAGATAAAATCTCATACTCTTGTAGAAAGTTGATAAAGTCTTGATTAAGATATTCACCACCTCGATCCGATCAAAAATTGTTTATCTTCTTACCAACCTGATTCTCAACATCATTCTTAAACTCTTTGAACTTCTCAAAGGATTTAGACTTATACCCCATCAAGTAGATATAACCGTACCTACTCAAGTTGTTGGTAAAAGTAATAATGTTTGAGAATCCACCTCTGACCTCTACTTGAAAAAGTCCACACACATCAGTGTGTACCAAATCTAGAATCTCGACGACCTTTTCACCTTGACCACAGAATGGTGGTTTGGTCATCTTACCTTCTAAAGAGTCGTGACATATTTCAAGTGGCTTAAAGTCATGAGAGTCTAAGAAACCATCCTGATAGAGCTTTGTCAAACGCTTCTTGTTTACGTGACCAAGTTAGTGATGCCGCAACTAGGTGTTATATGAGTTGTGTGTATTCGTTTCATTATCAATTGCCATTATTTGGTTTTCATGATTTAACACATAACGATCGTTATTCAACTGTTCCATAACATAACATATTCTATATTTATAAAAGTAGAAACCCTTATTTCCAAAGATGAAAATAAATCTATCCATGTCTAAACAAGAAATGAAAATAATGTTCTTGGTAACATTAGGCACATAATAACAATTCTTTAAAACCAAAATAAATCATGTCGATAATGTGAGACGGTAGTCTCCAATGGCTAGAGCAGCTAGTTTCGCCCCATTGGCAACCCACATATCCACCTCATCTCTGGAAACCTTTTGAAATCTACTTGGTTCCTATATTTGGAAACAAATGTGATCACCACATGCAGTGTCTAATAACCAACCTGTCGATATAGAAAGACTACACTAAGAAATGAATGCACCTAAAGCTTCCCCTTTATTCTTTGGCAATGTACAATTCCACTTCCAATGGTCCATCTTACTCCATGAAAAACATACCACATCATGTTCTTTTCCTTGCCTATAGATCTTCTTATTCTTGGACAGATGGTGCTTCCAAGTCTTAGACTTGGAATGAATATTCAGCCCCTTTACCTTGTTATTCCTCTTCTTATTTACCATAAGGGCCACGAGTTTGTCACGCTCCATGTCTTTATCAACTTGATGAATAAGAGTAAGAAGTTCCGAAAGTGTCTTCTCGCTATTGCTCATATTATAATGCACAATAAAACTGGAGAAGATTTTGAGTAGTGAGGACAATATGAGATATGTGTGCAGCTCATCAAGGATCTTAAACCTGAAGATGTCTATGCACCCAATGTACCCAATCATCCTGACTACATATGCCTTAACTGGTGCTAACTCTCCAAGCTTGCTTGTGAACAATACATTGGAGATCTCATATCACTCTGATCTCGCCTTCTCATGATAAAGACCTCGAAGTTGAGAAATAATGCTATACACATCCATATCATCATATTGCTTTATAAGCTACTTGAACATAGAGGATAACATGAAACATTGGATATCCATTGTGTCGTCAACATGTTTCACCTAGAGAGATACTTCATCTTCCTTATCCTCTTTGGAAAGTGACTTAAGAAGTGGGATTTACAGCATATATAATTTCAGTTCATGGCATAGTATAATGTGCAAGAACCTATACCATTTCTAGAAATTCACACCCCGGTGATAAGGTTATCCTTCTCTTGTATGAATCGCAGTGATATTGTTGAAGTCGTTTGATTTTCCATTTCTACAAATTAAGAGCAGAAAATTAGTACATTTTTTATTACAAAAATAGATTAATAAATTTGAATATAATTTAATCCCATTAATCTCCCACTATTTTTTGAAACCTAACAACCCTCACTATTAGTTTCAGAATATCTTTTCGCTTAGATATTCCAGTGGCAACGATCCATATCCCCTTCTCATAACCCATACATGGATTTGACAAGTTATTTGAAAGGTTTTAAGTTGGTGTAACTTTCCAACTACATTATCTCACCATTTCTTGATCCGTTGAGTGGACTCTCCAATCCTGGAATTCTGATTAATGATTTCATCAACCCTGTCCTCTTAGTTACGCCGTGTCTTTCATGGGAAATGAACCCTTGATGTGAACCGAGTCAAGTCACCCCAAAACTTCAATATAAAATTTTCACGATAATTGGAAGCACCCCGACTTGGGTTGGTCAAATACATTGAACTATGAGGTCGATTTTAACTTAAGTAGTGGAAGACTATACCGAATTAATATTTTAGTTGAGGGATTTTCGTTTCTTATGCGTAAAATCCCATTTTATTTTATTACATGTCATGTTAATATTAATTGGATTTTACTTAAGTGATTAATCATGTATGATAAAATTTATGTATAATTTTGTTATATTTTATTCCATCTTGCATTCTTGTTGATTCATTTATTTGGTGATCACACAACATTCAGAAACGCAAATAATTAATCATGCAACTGATATAAATAAAATATAAGTGATATGATCATGAGGTTCTCTAATGGTTAGTTTATCTAGAGGACGATAAACTAACCCTCAACCCTAGGGTAAAACTCCTTGAACCATAGCTTGGTTCATGTTACAACATTCCACCTTGGCTCCCATGTATTGACTTGATTGGTTTCACCTCAGATCCTTGACTTGGACCACCTCCTCTCACATGGGAGCTTCATCCTTATATAATATTTTACTCACCCGTAGGTGAGGGGATCCAATGGATTAGATAAATGAGGTTTACATAAAAGAAACCATGGGAACAGAGGCCCTTACATGATAAGGGGGAGGGGATGACACACGAGCCATCATTTTTAATTTAATTAAAATAAATTAAAAGAAATCAATCACATACACAGGGTTTGTCTAATTTCACGATCATCCATACAACATGCAATGAGCATACATTTTCAATCTTGTTATCAATTACTTTTATTCATTCATTAATTAAGATAAAACACCATGAATTAATCCAATTTATCTATTTTATCTTAATTCCACCCAAACATCCTTATTTCACTATCATCCATAATTTTAAACCAAATTAATTCCATTTAAAATTAATGAAGTACACAAGTGTACTTGGAGGCAACGATGTGTACTCTTCCAAACTGCATGGTCTTATAGATTTGTAATTTAACATGGACATTAAATCAATATATAATCATTAATCCTATGAAATGACATGTACTATCAAATAAATGACACACGAAACACTTGCAAATTGGTATAATCAAATATTTGAATTTTCTCTGCATGTTAAATTAAGTACACTTTATGTGGAAGACTGCACAACGTGTACTTTAGTACATAACTTGTACTTTCTTCTGCCTGTGTCCGCAACGCACGCCTAGGGATTGGGTGTGTTACCTGCCACATATGAGATCAAGGTACATGACGTGTTGCCTGATATACATGGCATGTGGCCTCAGAGTTACATGGATCATCAGTCCCTGTGTCGTGTATCCAATACACGACACATTGGGGCACTGCGTTTTCTTGGCCATGAGATAATGGAGACTACACATCGTGTAAAGTGGTTCCATGATGTGTAGTTCTTCAAGCTGTGTGTCGGTCTATCCAGATCTACACGCTGATCCAATTTTTTCAGATCTTAGATCTGTTTTCATCAGATCTATCTGACTTTTTCATGAGATAAAAATGTAAAATCTTTAATACATGGCGTGTATGTAGGCTGTACATGTCGTGTACTCTGGTTTTGTCTAGGTAGAGACTTTGGCACCTCCAGATGGAATTCTTCAGATGCTTCTACATTTTTAAATTGTAACCGTTTATAGGTTATGTTATAGAGAATGAACAAGGGAAGAGATGATGATGTCAGATATTAAAACGAATCAATATAAGTAAAATAAAATGTAAATGCATGAAAACAATCAACAAATAATAAATAATTATAAATTAATCATATGATTGTTCTAATACCACTTGTAGGTTCTGGGTGTAGTGGAAGTGCCTTGGATGATATTACCAACTCAACTTTTAGTCTTAATTTACATGTAATCGTGGCCACATGATTAAAACATCATGTCCAATGAAAACTATAGATTACTTGACTAGATTAAAACACCAGAACCAAAAGAGGAGGATATTCACATGTAATGTATAATTAATTTATGAGTATATATATAATTATCTCAACTTGTAATTCCGATTTTGTTAATGATACGTTTGACTAGATTCCATCATACTATCATTGTGCTATAGGATTCAAGTAAATAATCCCTCTAACAGTGATCCACATGTGCACCCAAATCTCTGAATTTCGCTATAGAAACGTTGAGTTCTAGCACATTCAATTCTGATCACTTTTGTTGTTCGAGGTTGATCACAACAATATTCTTCTCAAATGAGGAAAAAATCTTGATGTTCTCTCAATGGATTGAGAGAGGATGAAGAGAGAGTGCACTCTAGGTATCTAGATCACTCTCTATGGATTGAGAGAGTCTCTCTCTATCCACTGTGTACACCAAAATTGTTTTTAGAAAGTGTTATAATTAGATATTTATTATGGTTGGAAAATTTCACACAAGCCCTTTCCCTATTTAACTATTCTTAGTTGTTCCCCTGTCAAATAATAATAATAACATTATTATTATTTTCTTGACATGCACAACACTTTATGAATATAAATAAATATTATTTATACCATTTCCAATCAGACAATTCAGCTCAGTCCGCTTTCCCTCATCCACATTTACTGATCCTTGAATAATAAATATTTAGTTAATAAATAAATTTCCCTTAATTATTCTATGATAAATATAATAAATATTATATTTTCCAAACCTTGCAAAAAAATATTTATTATTATCATTTAACTCACTTATTCTTTTGAATAACTTATGATGAAATTATGACGATCAACCAAACTGAATAAATATTATTCATTCCAACTTGTTATATTCAATATTTGAATTTAACCAAAATTGCCGACACACTTGGCCTGTGACCCTCTAAACCTATTTCTCAGTGGCATTTGACATAATTGCATAAAGTCTAAGGTTAACATCTAACAACATGCCAAGGCTCCCGTAGAGAAAAAAGTTCATTTCAAAATGACATCAAACCTTCATAAAAGTCTACTGTGTAATAAAACCCCTTTTGTGATATCTCAAATCAAGTAGGTTGCATGTTAGTGCTATCAACCTATATGGTCGATATTTCTTTCTTTGACTTTTTTTGGAAATGAACTCACCCATTAAACACCATGGCCATGGATTTATCTAGGCAGTTCCATTCCCATCAAACAGCCTAAGATATCAACTTCCATCAAGGGATAGAAGGGATAAATTATTTCTTGCATTATCCATTAATACAATATCACTCGTGACATACTCAACATATCCTACATCTTCGTGATCATATATTGTCATGATTTTCATTAATAAATTAAAGTACACGAGTCATGATATTCACTAATGATACTCTTAAAGTCCAAGGAGCAATACATAAGTTTGATAAAATGAACACCCAATGACACATGGAATTATGGATTTCCTATCGATAGGTCTATTCTCATAACATCCTATCTTGGAGATCACTAAGGGAGAACACCATGAGAAGCCGTCTCAATGTATTACAATCCTCCTACCCTTGATAGCCTATATTTCCTTTTCCCATTAGACAATATCACCCGACCATAGAACTATATTCGAGAATACTATCGTGGCACCTCTAAGTTCTCATGATGGTAGGGAACTGCCATAACCTTTTAGTGAAACATATATTCTTAGGACATTATCACATACAGATGTCATGTAGAGGAACAATCATGATGTTATAAGAAAAACTTCATTAATCCCCGCAGGTGCATAGTAGGGCGGTCAAGCCAAGTGATGGTGGTGCATGGGGTGGTCATGCCAAGTGATGGTGGCCTGCAAGTGGTCAAGCCCCGCAGGTGCATAGTAGGGTCAAAGGCTTGCATGGCCCGCGTGTGTCATGGCCCGAGTGTGTGTGTTTGGAGTCTGGGAGCCCACCCCCGTGCATGCTTCTGAGCGAGTGATCCTCATATAGGCTTATACAGGCTCGACACCCATCCCACCGTTTCGATGTGGGATAAGCGCTCCGCCGTATCACTGTAGCACTCCACCGTAGCATTGCAACGCTCTGCTGTCTGCCACCCTCTCTCCCACTACCGCCTGTCATGACCACCACCAATCCCCCACGACTCCACCCTGGTCACCTCCTCCTGCCATGGCCGCACCAAGAACATCCCTGCTGAGTCACCGCCTCACCACAACACCGCTGCTACTCTACCTCGCTCAACTGCCGCCGTTCGAGCTTCGTTCACCATGTCGAGCTCCTCCGGCCACTATGAAGGCTGGAGGAGAAGGGGAGTCTGCCACCACGACAGTCGTCGCACTCCACCACTTCGCCTTCATTACAACACCCCCGTTATTGTCGGATGACCCTGGATGGCTCGCCAGCTTCCTCCATGAAGGCTGTCACTCCTGAGCTCGAGCTCTTCTAGCCACTTCGATGGACAGAGGAAGGGGAAGCTGATGCTGCTCACCATCGCCCGTGGAGGCCGCCTGCTCTCCATACACTATGCACCATCTTCACCACAGCTCCACCACCGCACTGCCATGGCTGTCGCCTCGCTGCCCTGCTACACTGAGGCCGCTACATCTCGAGCCCCCGAGGCAGCTACGTCTCGAGCCCCCGAGGCCTATGCATGCTGCTTCCCCACATGATCCCTGTCCACATGTTTCCTAAACACTCGCATCCACGGGTGTTTCTTCTCTATCCTCAACACGGGTCTTGGGGGAATTTGAATCCCTCGGATCTCACCCACCGAAGAAGAAGGCCAACCTCATCCCCTACTGCTTATAAAAGGAGTCATGCCTCCTACCAAGGGAGTTGGTCGACCCCAAAGGGGGGAACCCACCTGAGGAGGCTGAGCCACAATTGCGTTGTTCTTCTCCCCCCTCTGTTTTGAAATTCATTTAAATTAATAAAATTAGTTCATGCATTTTTTTAATTTTTTTTCTCCACCAAATTCACCCATTTTTCTTCTTCTCTTCTTCTTTTTAATTTTTATACTTTTTATTATTAGTAGTATTATTATTTTAATATTAATATTAATATTAATATTAATAATGATATTATTATTATTTTAACAATTTTATTTATTTGATTCTTCTCTTAATAATAATAATAATAAATTATTATTATATTCTTTGTAATCTATATAAGTTTTCTTTATTTTATTTTATTTGTTTTCTAATTTTCTTTTCTTCTATTTTTTTATCTATCTCTCTCATCCCAATTCTATTTTTATTTTATTCTTTTATTCGCTTACCCCTATTATTTTTAATTTATTCTTTTATTTCTCATCACATTCTTTTTAAATTTATTCTTTCTTTCATTTTATATTATTTCTTTCTCCTTCTCTATCCATTGCACCACAACGATCTCTTACTCTTGGAAATGATAGGCTGACCTTGAGGCTTGGCCCGGGGGGAGGTCAATGCGTTATTGAATTTTCCTTAAAATTTATTTGATCTTTGTGATAGATTTGAGTAGCATGCATGGTGAGAATAATGTCCCTGATTTGGTGACTGCCCACCAATGACATGCAACTCAATCTATTTATATTCTTTTATTTAAATCACTTTCACCTCTCTCCATTGGTTAACTCTTCATATGAAGGAGTTGAGATAATCAATGGATGAAATAACATCGATTGAGATGAGTCCTGGAAGATGACACACCTTAGACCAAGATGCGTCATCAATCATGATTATAGGAGGAGGTGGTATTGAGATTACTTAGGCTCTAAAAAATTCCACAATTTCTAAATAAAGAATATTAATTCAAACATGATATTTCATGTTTGGATTATCAATCCAAAATCAAACAGTTAATGGAGTATAATGATTGAATCGAAAACCGAACCCAATCCCAAGTCCTTTATTCCTTACTTCATTCTGTTTAGATTTGCATGTTAGTTTAAATTCTTATTTTGCATGTCATTGGTTTAAATAATAAAAAAAAACAAAAAAAATCTTCATTGTTTTCTTTAAATTAAGAAACACAAAAAATAGATAGTTTAGGTGATATATAATAAGTAGGTGAACCAAGCTGAAAGACTCATCAAGTAAGACAACCCTAGTCATCCACTGTGAAGCACTAAGAAAAATAATATTACTTTTTCTACGACCCATGACACATGCGTCAAAACAGACGCTGTTTTTTGGGATCCAATCATTAGTTCATTTACTTTTTCTATTTTCACATTTTAGATAGTTTTTATGGATTGAACAAAAGTAAAAAAAACATTAAAAAAATCTATTTCCATAATGAATTCAAATGACTATTATTCTGTGTGGACTGATGATTACTCACAGGCACATGAACCTATAATTGAACAAACATGGTCCATAAAAGAAAGTATTTCTTTCTTTTCTAGACAGTTTCGGGGAGCCAGAAGACAAATCATCATAGAGGAGCAATTCAAGGACCTCATCTAGGATCTCAAAGTGACCCTCAAGTAACTAGTGGTTGAAATATGGGCCAGAGAGTTAATTGCATTCTATGAGTTCTTCCTAGAATTTTATCAAGAAGTGGCCAAGACTCATGAAGAGGCATCCTTGATTACTCTCAATATCTTTGAAGAAGTTCCCCTATAATAATTTCAGGATCAAGTATCTAAGCACAAACTCAAATATGAAATTCTAGATATGAAGGAGATGGTGAAAGAACTGCAGGGCACAATGGATTGGATAACTAAGCACTTCAAAGTATCCCTCGAGCAACCAGAACCTGAATCAGAAGATGAGCCTCTTTCCCTTCATGATTTTTCTGAGGACATCTATAAAAATGAGGACAAGCTTGAGGAGTATCCACAACCAAACCATTTGAAAAACCAGATATTGGAGGACTATAATGAGGAAGCCATGCATGTTGAGCTACTTATTGGAAATCAATAAGAGCTAGATGCCTTCTGGAATGAATGTGAGGAACTACATGATCTCCCCAAACCTTGAAAAGAAGAAGAGACAACACATTTGAAGGTAGATACCACCCAAGTGGTGAAATTTGAAGAAATAACGGAGGAGCCTGACTACCTACCCCCATCCACTAAAAGCATACTCCAAGAGGCACTTACCATTGATGCAGAGATTGAAGCTGAACCAACTCAGGGAGTTAAACCTTTCTTTGAATCTATCTCTTCTGATTTTATTGAATCTCAATTGTGCATCACTCCCTACTGTTTTGATTATATAGATTCATACAATATTTGTTATTACTTGGAGGAAGATGAAGATCCTAAACCTGCATCTGTTGAGGAACACATGAAGCTCCATGATTTCAATAAACATGCATTTGAGGAGCCCCATCATAAAGAGATCCAAGTTTCCAAGCCTGTGGAAATCAGAAAAGAGGACTCTCTTATTAAAGGGGAGAAATTACTTATTAAAATTTCAAATTGCGTTCAAGTAAAAATTCCTATTTACTTCCCCTTTGATCGTTAAATTCATGCATCCCAAGTTGAGCCAGCACTGGAAGAACAAGAGAAGGTTGCACAAGTGGCAACCAAGAAGGAGGATGATTCATACTTCATCCTACCCCCGCCATGCAAGCTATACCTAATTGTGAGGGGGGGGGGGGTCTGGTATACTCTATCCATGGATCATTCCTTAAAAAACAAGGATGAAACGCAAGTTAGAAAAATCCACATGTGGTGGTTCAAATTAAAGAAGATTCATCCACCATCAGACTTTGGATAACAACTAGTACTGCCCTCTGGAGGCAGTAGAAATCCATGGCCCACTTGGGGGATCATACCAAGACTTATCCCTTTCATTTTCTTTTTAGGAATTTAGATTTCAATTTCATTTTCTAGGAATTAGTATTGCATGTAGCCCACTCCCTCTTATATTTTTGAGCTTAAATGACACAATCCTTTTGTTTGATTGAGTAATTCTATTTTGTAGCTTCATAAATGCAAGAAGGTAGCCTTAAATAGTGAAGGAGAAGGACCAAGATTCATGGGAAAGAGTTCACTTTTTAGTGTTTGAACTTTTAAACTCCCTACATTTTTTGTCCAATAAAATGTTTTGATCTTTAAAGATAAAATTGCATGCCCACACTTGAATTATGCTTTAATTCACTTATCCAGGAGATATTAGTTTCTTAGGAATCGTGTGGTTCCATGTTTTAGATTTCAAATTTTAATGACATTGAATGAGTAAAATGGAGAAGTGAATTATTAAAGTGAAGCATGGATATTAAAATGAGGACTCATGATTTCAGGGAATTTATTGATTCATGTACATGAAATTTCCCAACCATTTTTCATGCTTTGAAATTTTAAAATTTATGTGAATTGATTTTTTTATTATTAATCACACCTTGAGTGATTCTACCAAATCATATGTTACATTTTTGATAGATTTTTTAAACGAAGTACTTCCTATTTTATCTTGAGCATATTTTTTGAGTAATATTGTGACATGCCACCTTTTAGAACTTGAATTTGAACTTTTCAAAACTATGACCACACAAAAACACATTTAAAATGTTTGAGGTATCTTTTGATATACCATTTATCCTTAAACGACCACCTTTACATAAATCCTTCCTTTAGCCCATAAAGACCATAAATGAACTTTATATAGATGAACCATATTTCATGCCATTTTTATCCATTCCTACCCTACTCTTGGTATTTGCATGATATTTTAAAATTGAAGTGTAGGGGTAAAGAGAATAATGGTGGAATGAATGGTTTATATTGTATGAAAAAAGTTTGGGGGTGCTTATTGTGGGAATAAATTAAGGTTGTTAATTTATTCATAATACTTTATTGTTTTCCCCTTTTGAATTAAAAAATAGAAAATGACAAAAAGAATAAAAAAATGAGAAAAATGGGTTGTTATTTTGGAAAACAAAAAATCTCCATTACTATACCTATGATTTTTTTCATATGTGGTTAGGTGATGGATGTGAGGTTTATTTTAAGCATAAATTTTGTAAAATAAAAAAAAAAATCGAGCTAGTTCTTTAAAAAAGAAAAAAAGGGAATAAAAGTATAGAAAATTTAATGAGTGGACACAAATCATTCATTATTCTCAAATAGATCATGATCTTTTCTTTGAGTTTTAGGGAAATAGGGATTTATTACAATTTCAAGGAGATAATGTCATTACACTTTAAATTTTGAAATCATGCTTTATACGTTAAGAGATAAACCTTCTCCTTGATCTTTAATTTTAAACATCAATTCTTACCAACCTTAAGGCCTAGAGACATTTGAACCCAAATTGAAATCCCTCATGATTTTATGTGCCTTTCATCTTTACAAAGTGTAGAAAGTAGTTTATTTACAAGCTTATGGATAAAGAACATGTTATTATGATATGAGCATAGATCTACTTGAATTTTATCACGAGAGATGAGTGAAAAGATTAAAAATAGAGGTAAATCATGGTTTGAAATGTTTAATAATTATAAATTAAGGAACTTGGATGAATGTGAAGAAAAGTTTCCATAAAATTCAAAAGGGAAAAATTAAAATGCTTGATTTGATTATTTATTTGAAAATTGAGAAATTCAATCGATATTTTATGTGGAATTTTGGAAATTTGATTTTACATTGAAAATTGTTTGATTTTATTATTTTTGAAATTTTAATATTGATAACATTGGGACCCTCTTTAATTTAATGTTGATATTTTATGATTGAAGACAAGCATGGTTTAAGTGCGGGGGTATTTGACAGATCAAAATGGTTTGAAATAGATAAACGAAAGTGTATTTTTATTTTTGAATCTCATTTATGAAATTTTGGTGAACTTCTTGGTTTTGATTTAAATTCTTTCTAACTTTATTAATGTAATTTGTGTAAAAATTATGCAATGACACTAGGCATGCCCTCAACTCGACCAAAATTATGTGCATTTTTTTATTCAATTTTTAATGATTTCTAAGTGTTTTCAATACCATAATCCTTGAATTTCAATGTTTTAGTCAAAATTGGGAACTTATAACGAAGGAATAAAAATGGTTTGAAATAGATAAATGAAAGTGTATTTTTTTAATATCATTTATGAAATTTTGGTGAACTTCTTGGTTTTGATTTAAATTCTTTCTAACTTTATTAATGCAATTTGTGTAAAAATTATGCCAAGACCAGTGAAAGTGGCCCACAGGTAGTCAAGGCCCGAGTGTGTGCATGTTGATTCTGGAAGCCCACCCCCGTGTAGGGCTTCTAAGTTGAGGGATCTGCATCCAGCCTTATAAAGGCTCAATTCCCGTCCCACTGTTTCAATGTGGGACAAGCGCTCCACCGAGCTCCACCATAGCGCCATTACGCTCCCCTGTGCTCACTTGCTATCGCTTCGCTCCGTCGCTTGCCACTTCGCTCCGCCGCCTGCCGCCTCTCTCACCAGCTGCTGCCTGTCATGACCACTGCTAATCCATGACGGCTCCACCCTGCTCGCCTCCTCCCTCCATGGCTACACCAGGAATGTCTATGCTGATTCACTGCCCCGTTGCAGTACCGCTGCTTAGCGTAACTCCCTTGCTGCTCTACCTCATTAACTGTCACTGTTTGAGCTCTGATCACCATGTCGAGCTCCTCCGGCTATTGTGAAGTCCGAATGAGAAAGGGAGGCCATCACTATGACAACCACTATGCTCCACCACTTCACCTCCGTTGCAGCACCCCCGTCATTTTTGGATGCCCCTGGATAACTTTCCACATTCCTCCATGTAGGCTTCCACTTTCGGCCTCGAGTTCGTCCAACCACTTCGAAGAGGTAGGGAAGCCACCGCTGCTCGCCATCACTCGTGGAGGCCATCTTCTCACCATGCACCATGAACCACCTTCACCACACCTCTACCACCGCAATACCATGGCTGCTGCAGCCCATGCACCGCTGTTGCCCCACTACCCTGCTGCCACCGAGGCCGCCACATCCATAGGTCCCACGGCCTATGCAAGCCACTGCCTGTGTGATCCCTATCCACGTGTTTCCTAAACACCTACATCCATAAGTGTTTCGTCTCCATCACCAACGTGGGTCTTGGGGGAATTTGAATCCCTCGAATCTCGCCCACCGAAGAAGGAGGTCGACCTCCTCCTCAACAGCCTATAATAGAAGAAGTCGTGCCTCCTGCCAAAGGGATCTGGTAGATCCCAACAGAGGGACAACTCAAAGTTTGTACTTTGAGGGGATATTTATCATTCGACCATTCGTGTGAAATATATTGTAAAACACATGAATGAATAATAAATGGGGATTTACTTTATTATAATGACATGATACATTTACAACCATTACAACCAATATCCCACAGAGATATAACATGAAGTTCATGTGGTTTCTATAGGAATGGATTCATTTTTTGAACATTACATTCATATGTAATTTTCGTCACATCCTTATGTGTCCATATGATAAAATACTCCCACTAAACACTTAGTGTGTGACATTATGAAGCAAGATAGTTTGAATAATGGCAAGACATAGGAATCATATTCCTTAAGTTAAACTCTTTGAACATATATTAAAATTCCTTAAGATCATAACATCAAATGTTATAATGTTATATTCTTTTGTCCACTTAGAACTCTTTATAAGTATATCATCATCATCTTTGGAACCCTTTCCATTAAAAATTATACTTCAAATATTTTTTAAATAATGTAACTATTTAAAGTATCACTTTACCAGCACATCCTAAACTCTTTTAGGATAAAGTGATATCCATTTTGTTATGGTAACTAATATAACTCTTTACATTTCTTTTTACCATCATACCCTAAAATATTTTAGGATAAAGTGATAGTCACTTTATTGTGGTAAACATATGTAACCATTTACATTTCTCTTTACCAATATTTCTTAATTCTTTTAGGAAATAAACTGAATTTCACTTTGTAACCAAGATGACATAATAGTGATATTTAATTTATCACAATGACTAAGTGTAACAATTTACATTTTTCTTTACTATCACATGCCATAACTCTTTAGGTTATTAAGAAAAAAATCACTCAAACTCATATTGGAACAATATTTTATTTGTTAAATTCAAACTTCTCTAAGTTCATAGATACTCCCACTAGCCTCTTATACATCATATTCTATTTAAAATAACTTTATAAGATTCAACACAAACTACTTTGTGTTTTAGGAAGTAACATTTATTTCCTTTTAGTAGGAATATGAAACAAATAATATATTGTTTCTAAATAATAAATGGTATTCTATGTGTTTGAAACCATTCATTTTGTAAAGATGATTTTATTAAAATATCCCATTGATGGATGGTAGGAACACATTCCCTCATATTTTAACAAATATCTAGATAAACACTTTTATCTAAATATTCTTATAAAAAATTGTTATAGAAATCCAATGAATCATAAACCATCTATATACATTTAGTCATCTCATAACAACCCTCTATTATCGAACATCCTCTCTTATCATATGAAAGAAGTTTTATGAAGATAATCTTCTTTAAATAGACTTATAATGAGTCTTCAGACCCTTTTCCCTATTATTCCTCTTATTATTTACCATAAAGACCATAGGTTTATCACACCCCATATATTTATCAACTTGGAGAATAAGAGTAAGAAGTTATGAAAGTGTCTTCTCACCATTTATCATATTATAATTCATAATAAAATAGGAGAAGTTTTTGGGTAGTGAGGAAAAAATGAGATTTAAGGACAACTCATCAAGGATATTAAACCCCGAGATTTATAGGAGTTCAATGTAGCCAATCATATTAACTACATGTTCCCTAACTAGCACAGACTCTCCAAGATTTCATGTGAACATAGAATTGGAGATCTTATATCTTTCTGATCTCACCTTCTCTTGATAGATTCTCCAAAGGTGAGAAATGATGCTATACACATCCATATCCTTATACTAATTTAGAGGATTATTGAACATAGAGGATAACATAAAACATTGGACATCCATTACATCATCCACATGTTTCACATAGAGAGATACTTCTTCCTCACTAGCCTCTTTAGCAAGTGTCTCGTGAAGTGGGATTTCTAGCACGTATAATTTATATTCATGGCATAGTATAATTCAAAAAAATCTATACCATTTTGGGGAATTCACATCGGTGAAAAGGCTACCCTTCACTAGTATGGATCATAGTGATATTGTTGAAGTCATTTGATTTTCCATTTCTAAAAATTAAGAGAATATAATTAGTACTTTGTTTGATTAAAAAAACATATTAATAAATTTAAATATAATAAAATCCCATTAATTTACCACTATTTTTTAAAACCTAATATCCATCACTATCAATTTCAGAATATCTTATTTCTTAGTCACTCTAGTTTCAAAGATCCATATTCCTCTTCTCATAACATAGACTTGGGTATGGTAAGTTATTTTAAAGGTTTTAAGTAGGTGTAACTTTCCAACTATATTAACTCATAGTTCCTTGATTCGTTGAGTGGACTCATCAATCCTAAAATCTTGATTAATGATTTCCTCAACACTTACCTTTTAGTTACACTAAGTTCTTCTTGGGAAGTCAACCCTTGATGTGAACCGAGTTAAGTCAACCCAAAAATTCAATCTAAAACATCCATTATAATCGAAAGCACCCCAACTTGAGTTGGTCAATCACTTTGAACTATAAGGTCAATTATAACTTAAGTAATGGAAGGATATACCAACTTAATATTTTAATTGAGGGATTTTCATTTCCTAGGAATAAAATCCCATTTTATGTTATCACATTCCATGTTAATATTAAGTTTACTTACTTTACCTAAGTGATTAACCACGCCTAATAAAATCTATGCATAATCCGATTATATTTTATTCCTCCTTGCATGCTTGTTAATTTATTTATTTTATGATCACACAACATTCAAAAACATAAATAATTAACCTTATAACTAATAGAAATAAAATATAATTGGTATGATAACGAGATTCTTTAATGGTTAGTTTATATAGCGTATGATAAACTAACCCTCAACCCTAGAGGAAAAACCTTGAACCATATCTTGTTTCGTGCTGTAGCATTCCACGTTTACTTCTTTGTATCACCTCGATTGGTTTCGCCTCAACTCCTTTTCTCAGACCGCCTCCTCTCACATGGGAACTCCATCCTTATATTAGCCTCTACTCACACACAGGTGTGGGGATCCAATGGATTAGATAAAGGGGTTGTACATAAAAAAACCATAGGTGCAAAGGCCCTTGCATGATAAGGGGGAGAGGATGACACACAAACCGTCATTTTTAATTTAATAAAAATAAATTAAAAGAAACCAATCACATACACAGGGTTTGTATAATCTCATGATCATCTAAAAAATATACAATGAGCATACATTTTCAATATTATTATCAATTAATTTGATTCGTTCATTAATTAAGACAAAATTCTATGAATTAATCTAATTTATCTTGATTCCACCCAAACCTCTTCAATTCACCATAATCCATAATTTAAAAAAATTAATTTTATTTGAAATTAATGAAGTACACAAGTGTACTTAGAGGCAACGGTGTGTACTCATAAAAATTACATGGTCTTATAGATTTTGAATTTAACATGGAAATTAATTAAATATATAATTATTAATCCAATTACATGACATGTACAATCAAATAAATGACACACGAAACACATGTAAATTTGTTTAATAATATATTTGAATTTTCACCCCATGTTAAATTAAGTACACCATCTGCATCAATCTAAATGACGTGTACTTTAGTACACAAAGTGTACTATCTTCTACCTGTGTCCACAACACATGCCTAGGGACTAGGTGTGTTGCCTGACACAGATGAGATCATGGTACATGGTGTTTTTCCTGATATTAAAAGCATGTGGCCTTAGAGTTACATGGAACATCAGTCCCCATGTTGTGTATACGATACACAACATGTTGGGACACCCCATGTTCTTGGCCGCGAGATAATGGGGACTACACATCATGTACAATGGTTCCATGATTTGTAGTTCTTTAAGTCGTGTTTCAGTCTATCTGGATCTACATGCCAATCCGCTTTTGTAGGATTTAACAAAATTCATCATGAGATATATATGGGAAAAAATTAATACAAAACACTTATGCAGGTATTACATGCCGTGTACTCTATTTTTTTCAAGGCAGATACATTGGCAGCTCCAGATGGAGTTCTTAAATTTTTCTTCATTTTTAAATCATAACTGTTTACAAGTTGTGTAAAAGAGAATGAAGAAGGGAAGAGATTAAAATGTTGGATATTAAAATGAATCTATATAAGTAAAAGAAAATGAAAAAACATGCAAACAAACAAAAAATAACAAATAATTGTAAATTAAACATGTTATTTCTCTGATACCACTTATAGGTTTCAGGTGCAGTGGAAGCCCCTTGGATGTTATTACCAACTCAACTTTTAGTCTTAATTTACATGTAACTATTGCGGAACATGATTAAAACATCATGTTCAACAAAAACCATATATTACTTGACTTGATTAAAGCACTAGAACTAGAAGAGGTGGATCTTCACATGTAATTTATAATTAATTTATGAGTAGATATAGAATTACATCAACTTCTAATTCTTCTTTTATTGATGATACAATTGACTTGATCTCATCGTACCATCATTGTGCTATAGGATTAAAGTACAGAATCCCTCTAGGAGTGATCCACACATGCACTATAATTTATGAACATCACTATAGAATCTTTGGGTGCCAACACAACGAATCCTGATCTCTTGCATTGTTCATGGTTGATCGCAACAATATTCTTCTCAAAGGAGGAATAAATCTTGATTTTATCTTGATAGAATGAGAGAGTATGAATATAGAGTGCACTCTATATCCCCAAATCTCTCTCTAGGGCTTGAGAGAGTCTCTCTCTATCCACTGTACACACCAGAATTGTTTTTGGAAAGTGTTATAATTAGATATTTATTATGGAATGTTTATGGTTGGAAAATTGTACACAATCCCTTTACCTACATAAAAATTCTTAGTTGACCCCATGTCCAATAATAATAATAATAATAATAATAATTTATTGAAATGAATAAAACTTTAAGAATATAAATAAATATCATTTATACCATTTCCTATCGGACTATTGATCTCGGTCCTCTTTCTTACATCCACATTTACTGATCATCAAAAAACCAATATTTAATTAATAAATAAATGTCACAACATTATTTTATGATAAATATAATAAATATTATATTTGAAAAACCTTGAAAACAAATATTTTATTATTATTATTTCACTCACTTATTCTTTGGAATAACTTGTGATTAAATTATGGCGATCAACCAAAACGAATATATATTATTCATTCCAACTTTTTAAATTCAATACTTGAATTTAACTAAAAATATGGATGCACTTAGTGGGTGACCCACTAGGCCTCTTTATTAGTGGAATTAGGTATAACTTATTAAAGTCTAAGGTTAGCGCCTAACAACACACCAAGTCTTGCATAGAGAAAGAAGTTAATGTCATAATGACATCCAACCTCCTATGAATGTTTACCATATAATATAATCCCTTACCATGATATCTCAAATCAAGAAGGTTGTATGCCGGTGACAATAACCTATATACTTTATGTATCTTTATTTGAATTTCCAGAAATGAACTCTCCCACTGAACACCATGGCCATGAATTTATTTATGTTGTTCCATTCCCATTAAATGGCTTGATATATCAACTTCCATCAAGGGATAGAGGGGATAAATCATTTTTCCCACTATCCATGAATGAAATATCACTCATGATGTACCCAATGTGTCCTACCTCACCACTAACATATGTCATTGCGTCTTTTATTGATACTTCAAAGTACACAAGTCATGATATCCACTAATGATAATATTAAAGTCCAAGGATCAATACACATGTTCACTAATAGGGCCATCCAATGAAACATGGAAATATGGATTTCCTATTGATGGTTGTGTTCTCATAACCTCCTATCTTGGATATCACTAAGGGAGAACACCATGAGAAGGTGTCTCAATATCCTATGAGCCTCCTACCACTAATATCCTATATTTTCTATCACCCATTATACAATATCATTAGACCATAAAATTATATTCAAGAATACTGTTATGGAACCTCGAGGTTCTTATCATGTCGGGGAACTATCATAACCTTTCAGTGTGAGATATATTCTTAGGACATTATCACATATACATGTCATGCAGAGGAACAATAATGACATGACAAGAAAAAATTCATTAATAAAACATGTAATCAAGTACTAAATAAGTCTACTCTAGGATACTAACTCCAACAGGTCACTCAGGTGACAATTTCATGTGGTAAAATAATAAGAAAGGAAGTAGTAGTGCATTTTACTGATTGGACATATTTATAGTTTATCTTATGGGGATTTATAGCTTTACCATCACATTAGACACTCACATGTCTCATATATTGATAGACCATGCTCCTCTCTCGATCAGGTTAGTTAATCTAACTTCTCATAGTGACCCCTTTCACTTATCTAATCTATGGATTTTGGAACATTTCTATATTCAAGTGATGAAATCCTCTCAGGAACATCCAATATAAGGGAAACCCTAGTTTATTATTTAGAATAAGATTAGACAAATAAAAACTATTTTATCATGGTCGAAGTATGAACTCTCAGATGACCTGAGTTGAGTAGATGCTAGAAAAGATATCCAAGCCCTCAATGAAAGACTATAATAATATTGGGATGATTACCTCTTCCTAGATCTAAAAATAAAATAAAAAGATATTGTTGGATTAGCTGTTGGAGGAAGAAGGATTGGCTTGTGGAAAATATTGGATTCAACAACTTAAGGAGACAAAAATACTTCATTTTTCCATGTTTTTATTAGAGAAAAAGAAATTCATTAGGACCATAAACTTGAAATTAGAAGATCGTACTTTCAATTTTAATGTTAATTCTATGAGGCCTAAAGTGGTTGATTATTTATCCTCCATGCTAATTGGGGGGGGGGGGGGGGTCTCGATCACAAAGTTGTCCACCCCCTAGAGGGGAAGGGGTGGAAGACTTCTTAGAGTGCATCCGTTGGTCCATTATAGACTACTGCAATGCACATATGGAATATATCTTGAATAAAGATGAAATTATTGAAGACATAAAAAGTTTAAATTCAGACAATACCCCTAGGACAGATGGCATGCTGGGATTCTTCTATGTAGTAGTTTGAGACATCATCAATGAAGACTTTATTGATGCAATCCAGGATTAATTCAGGGGTGGATTCCTACCCAAGATAGTTTATTCTACCACATTACTCCCAATCCTAAAAATTTCTCACCCTCACTCTTTCCAAAATTTTAAACTGACAAGTTTATATAACTTAAACTACAAAATTCTTACAAAGTTACTAAAAAAAACTAACCCCTCTCCTCCCTATATTTATTTCAGAAGTCCAACACAACTTTATCAAAGGGGAATCTAGGGTGAAATAGCTCTTTCTCAACCAGAATGTGCACAAATTAAATTCTTTATTGAAGCTGGATATAGAAAAAACATATGAAAAAAATAAATGGAGATTCCTTTTAAGGTTTACATGCCACTATGATTTTTCTGAGTGGTTCTATGACATCATTTCCCACTACTTCCCTTTTCTCTATTTTTCCTTCAATTTTATGGAAAAACATTTCAGTTTCTTCAAAACGATTCATGTACTAAGGAAAATGGATCCATTATCTCTAAGACACCTTATTCTCACCTAGGATACCTTAAAAAAATACCTCAATAAGGATTTCCAAGAGGGATCTGTGGGGGATTCCATAGGTCTATATGTACAACTATGTATATCCCACCTCATGTTTTCAAATGACATTGTAATATTATCAATGGAATGAGAAATTCCATTAAAAATTCAGGTAGATCTTGGTGAACTATGTAACTTGAAGCAGTTAGAAGATCAATGTAGACAAAAAAAGATTTTATATCTCATCCAAGTGTTCATCCAGTAGGGACCATAGACTAGAAATGTGGATAAGATTCCTTAAAAAAGGAATTTTCTCTGGACTACCTTAGGGATCCCCTTTCAAATAGCAAGATTCATGTTAGAAACCTTGATAAACTAGATAATGAGATAACAAGGCACATGCTCAATTGGAAGAATAAATTCTTGTCTTTTGGGGGAAGAATTTTTCTTATCAACAATGTACTATTATCTATCTCGATTCACATTACATTGGCCACCAAGGTCCCCAATGATGTGCTAAAATACATGTAGATAATTTTCAATAATTTTCTTTGGGATGACTATTCAAAACTCATATGCCATTGAGTGAGTTGGAGGATGATGGTGGGGTTGATTATGGGTGAAAAACCCAACATTAAAAGTCTATTGGAAATAATACATAACTTGAAAATGGAACTGGTCTAGGACTTCATCACTGTACAAGATCTCTGGGCTCGCTTCGCCATAAGTAAATAGATTGTTCCAGTGGATGCTATTATTCACACTTATCGACATGCATCCCCTCTCTAGCATAATTTAGTTGTAAGACTTATATATTTAGTGGAGTAGACCTAGTGGATCATTGGAAGAGAAGGAATTCCTTTCTTGAAGGGTAAATGAGTGGGATCTATCTTTCACTTTCCAGGTTCCTCTCCCCCATCATTTCTTTAAAAGAGGCTCTCCAAAACCTCTCCCTCATCAATGTGGTGCTAAATTTAAAAAAATTAAGGTATTCAAAATTATTCATATTTTTAATGAAAAGGATTGATGTTCTTTTGTTCGGGAACCTTAAGATAGTTTCAACATCAAGGACTATCATAAACTAATAATGGAACAATAAGTGAACAATATATAGGTTGATATTTTATAGGACTGCTATATACCTACTAAACTAAGATTTTTGGTATATCAAGCTCAAAATGAGGATTTTATAACTGACATTATTGTATAGTGAATAGGAATCTAGATGACCTATAATTTTTTATATTTTCATAATCCTAAAATAGAGATGATGGTTTATATTTTCTATGAAGGAGACTGGGAACGATTCATATGGAACATGGTAAGTTTCAACCATGACATTCATCCTTTCTTATTCTTGTTTGACACTTTTCTCACTTCATTGTTTCAAAATATGGATTCTAGATCACATGATGGCTATTTATGAGGTGTAAAATTTGTGACAGGCCACTAGACCATTTGGGAGGCTCGTAATAACTCTTAACATGGGGAGACACATGCTAGATTTTTTCAAATTTATCTAAACACTCTATCTTTGATTAAAAGCATCCCATCGGTTATAGATGTGTGGAGAAAATCTAATTCACTAATTAATATGAGTGGGGGCACAACATTCTAATCAAGGGAAGCATAATGACACAAGGGGAAGAATATATATCAATTGGAATATGCTTGTACATGAGATTAATCTAAATATAGATGGGTCCTATGTGTTTGCAAGTATGAGAGGTGGGGGGATCATTCATGAAATCTTTGGCGAGATGATTATATCCTTCCACAATGTCTATAGGGTAAGAAATCCTATCTTGGAAAAGGAATGGGAAATGCTTGATTGTATCACTCTATGTAAAGATAAAGGGCTTTCATTATCTTATAAGGAAGCAAATTCTATGCTAGTATACAAGTATACAAACTACTCATCTACTTCTAACTGGACAATGTCTTATATCATACTAAAATACAACAATCCCTTGAATCAAAACATCAACATCCAACACAATAGGCATGTAAGGGCCTTAATTTCCTTGAACCATTTGTTGTTTCTTGGGTGCTGGGGGAGTCCAGGGATGTCTTTTGTAGTATTAAGGGTGAGTTAAAGATCATGGATGGTTTTCTTAATGTATTACATCATGATGACTAGATTTTAGCATGAGGTTTGTCTTGTGGCATGGAGTTAAGGACATGAGAGTTAAAATTTTCTCTATTTAGTGGGGATTTTTTAGTTTTGGTGTGATGTGTTTTGATGTGGTGTGAATGGTTTTGGGAGAACATAGTTCATTGCTATATAAGGGGATTTTTGTGTGTGTTAATCTTATGTGAAGTACTCTGATTTAATCCTATGTGGGATCTATTGTGGCATGGAGAGTCTTGCTACTGTATGAAGGTCTGATTGGTTTTGGCTTAATCACACATGGGGTCTGGTTTAATCTCACATGGTGATCAATTTCATTGTGATTATAGGTTCTATAGAGTGAATTTTTGGTTGTTTAGTTCCTTGGTTTTTTCTCTCTAGGATTTTTTCACCATGGTGCATAGGCTGTGTCATAATCTTGGTCTGGGGTTGATTGGGTTGAGGGAGAAGGCTAGGAATTTCATTGTTATTTTTAGGTTTTTAAGGGTTTCATCATGATATCATTGTAAATTCCCTTAATATCCTTATTCTTATCAAATAAATGGCTATTGATCATGAGGAAAGGGGGAGTCACATGGGGAGATTGTGTCTTGATCTTTGGATATGGTCTCATTCCAGCATGAAGAATTTTTAGAAAAAATACCTTACATTATTTTTAAGGTTTTGTTTGTTGACAATATTGATGTGAAAGAATTATGAAGGAACTTAAAAGTCATTAGAAATACTAAAGGAGTTTTGGAAGATTCTTGAAGGAGTTACTGCGGTTTTGACTGCAGAATAAAAGTCACACTATAACACCCTATTTCATGTAATGATGCTAGTTCTCAAGAAATGATAAAGGAATAGTCTTAATTTTCTATATATTATTATTTGGAATAATTTGTACATCTCATTGAAAATATGTGTGAGGTTTTATACTTTATTATTGGAATAAGAATAGTAGTCATGTTGTGAAACCTTTGGACACACTATGACCTAGCTATGACAGAGGATCCAATTTTTATGGTTTGAGACATAGGGAAGAGGCATTCTATGATAGAACCTTGTGTGAATTATACTCTCGAAAGTTTTGGAGCTAATTTGGTATTCATGTCATGGTTGGAAGCATCACGTCGTGAGGGGATTTTTTAATGGAAATATGGAAAATTCTCATGGTACGTAAGTTTGTTTGCTGTATAGGTGAGGATTATACATAAGATTATTTCATTTGTTGAAAACTATAAATTGATATATCATACTATGGGATGAATGACCATTACATGAAGGGGATGGGTCTAAATTCTATAGTTTTTCTATATTGAAGGTATCCACCTAATAGAGGAGCACCACATCATGGGGACTCAGTTTGTAGATGCTAGTATCCTTGGAGTTTAGGTGATCCCATCATGATGAAGAGAGACACACCGCAATGTGCTAATAAAGTGATAATTATGACTTTATTATCATGACATGTTTTGAGGATGTGAGTTATGAAACTCTGAGATTAATGTTTACATTTCACAAAGGGAAATATCATACTATGGAGAAGCACAGGTTGGAAGTGGCTTGAAATCAGAATCTATGGATAATGTCATGATAGTGATAGTCATGATGTGAGGATATTGAGTCAACATACCTATAGATTTATATTTCATATCTTTAAATATGGAATTCAGTGAATTAAATGGGTGATATTGACTCAATTTTAAAGGTTTTATTTGGATGAATTATCCCATCTTACTAAAGGTGGATTGATGATCAATTATGAGGAAAAATGGCGAGTCTTTGAAGATACAAGAGATATATTTGTATTTTGAATAGAAGAAGCAAGATCATGGATGATTAGATAAGAGAAGAGATACACATAAAAATAGAGGAAGAGTTCTAGGATTTTACTGGAAAGTCAGTGAAGGGAGATCTAGGAGATTATTTTATTGGAGGTTTATAGAGTTCATATAAGTGGATGGAAGTGGAAATTAATCAATACACCTATAATGGTTTAAAATTAGTATTTGTTCATGAAGATCAAGACAACAAAACTAATGGATGTGGTGAGTTATTTGAGCGAGTGAGAGAAACAAGTTCTTTATTTCTATGAGGTTTTTGAACCTGTAGGGTCAGTGTGACTATTTTGAATTATAATACAAGAATTTACCTTAGTGTTTCAAGTTCATGGAACATTTATATTGAATTCTATTTGGATTATCCCACTTTGGATGAACTATGTAAAATTTCATGTGTCCCTATTTTAATTTATTTATCAGTTCATATCAATTGTGAGGAAAAGGGGTGTTCTTGATAACAGTGGAACAAGATCATTGGAGAGGGGTTATTTGTGAAAGATTGACACACCATGATTCACCCCCTATTAGGGTATTTACCTTGTTTGGGACCAATGATTTGTATAAAAGTTAATAGTTCTTGGTGAATTATTCTCTCTCAAAAGAAATGGTAGTGGTCATTAACTAAAATGGGGTTTTTATATTTAATGACAATAATTTTAATTTATGGAATAATTAGGCACAATAATTTTTTCAATTTTTAAGAATGGATGTGTACATGGCTACAATGCATGGGATCTCAATCACCATGGAGAGAAAAGACTTATTAGAGAAAGACTAAATGGATCATGATATCGACACCAAAAGAGATAACATATTAGTAGGTGCTTTGTCCAATACAATATACACGAAGGTGATATCATGTAAATTATCACACGCCTTGTGGGAAAAGCTTCTCTATATCTATGAAGGTGATTACAAGGTATATGAAGATAATTTCTAGGTGTTTTGGAATAAGTATGAGAATTTGAGGATGTACATGAATTAGTCTATTGATGCATTCTTTTATTAAGTGTACATCATTGTGGAGGATACATATAGACTCGGTGAAAACCTCAATGATAACAAGGTCGTGATGTGGATCTTGAGAATATTAACACAATGTTTCAACTTGGAGGTATCTATGATCAAAGAAAAATAACCAAGGGAGGTAATGTTGGATAATATTTATCACACTCTTATTGCATATGAGATTAGGAACAATGTCAATGAGTCCTTGACAAAGGAGAATTTCTAGGAAGTAGTATAATAACCCTTCTCTTTATTGCACATTAACTCATGATTTATTACATAAAAGTACACACAATACAACTTATGTGATTGATAATTATAGTGTATTTGGGAATTAGTTACATTACATGCCATTTTTAAATAAGAAAAACATCATCTTTATTGAAAACTTCCTTAACATGCATGCACTTAAAACTGCATGGGATAACCATGAGACATACATATGAAAGGGGTGATCTATACATAACTATAAGGGAATAATCATGGAATAATTTAATAAAAGTTATACAATAGTCATATCAATTGGGAATAAAAATAAAATGAATAATAAGGCATGATATATCATGATAATCATAACATGGGAAATGTGGCAACAACTTAAAACACTGCATTATAATCATAGGTCAAGGCTAACTGTCAAGACATAATAATAAAAAAGTCTTATAAAAGAATAAGGTTCACTCCCTATCCCAACATGATGTCTAATGATACTAAACATTACCAAATGCATTGGATTGCTATATAATTCTGGGAGCACCCATCAATTTCATTTCATCTCATCCTTATGTGTTCCACATAGACCATACAACATGGATTCATTCATCATAATATTTTATTCCACGATTATGGATTGTGGAATATATACATGTAATTATCAAGTCAAATAAGTATCAGTGTATAATGGTGAACACCGCTGATAGGAAATGGGTATGGTATTCATCATGCAATTGTTTCGGCATAGAAAATTGCGGTGAAATTTCAGCAGCATAATGACATCACTTAAAAATTCATAAAATTGGTTGATGAGAATGAAAGGGGTCTCTCATAATTTGGAAATAAAATGGACATTAATAGTGACATGTAATGACAAATCCCAACATTAGGAATTGGAAATAGAGGGAATAAGATAATAAAGAAACTTAAATAAAAAAGAGAAGGAAATGATCCCTTACTTGAGCGTGTGACTACGAATGCATGGGAGGAGCTTCTTGAGAGTTTGGGGGAACCTGGGGAGGACTCTAGAGAGGGGAGGGAAGAGTAAGGATGTTCTAAAAGGAGTTTTAGTGAATAGAAATGGGATATTGGGTGGGTTTATATAGGAAATGAGTGGGGATTTCTTTATTATTTCTCAAACTTAGGTTCTGGACTCTATATAATAAAATAACAAAAACCAAAAACCTTCCCATGATTTTTGTCAAATGATAGTGGTTTTCATTATTTTATATGTCCAAGGACCTAACACAATAAAATAATTCCCTTTATTATGTGGAGGTGAGCCATACTCTTAAAGAAATGATTTTAAAACCTTAAAATATATTAATAGTTTTGGAGGATTCATAATGGATCTATAAAAATAAAAAAATAAAAATAAAATCTAATTATTTTAAAGAGAAAAAATATATTTGGTATTTGATACATTTTATTGTATTTATTACATCCCTTTTGGGTCATATGATGTCATAATATACAAATTATATTTATATGGTATTTAATTTTTACCCAAAAATTTGACTCTCAAAAAATTATTAAATATTCACCATTGGATAATTTCGACATTAAAATTCTTAATATAATATTAATTTTATCTAAATAATATTTTAAATATGTGAATTTTCACTTTTAAAAATAAAATCAACATTTATTAATAAATGTTGGTTTTTTTTGACAATAATAGTTTTCAAACCCTTATAAAAATTACATTTGACTTTATAAAAATCATATGATCATTTATATTTAATAAAAATTATTTAATAAAAATATTATAATAAAATATTATTTATTTTAAAAATCCATTAATTTATCAACATAAATTCTTTAATTGAATTTGAATATTACTCAAAAATACTATTTTTTTATTGTATTAAAATAAAAAAAATTATAAAGTAATAATAGGATGAAATATATCCATTTTTATATAAAAAATATTTCAAATAATCATATATTTATGGTCTTGATACATATCCCTTTAATACACTCACAAATTCCCTAAGAGTAAGGTGTGTAACTGTGAGACTTTCATGGGTTGGTTCAGCATACATGATTTCGGCCGTGATCTTAATGAGATTTAACTTCTCTAGTAAATGGTTTCACTCATGGTTAAGTTGTTAGATCTTATCTTAGGCTTGGTTAATGGAAAATCCTAGTGATTCTATCTCCCTCAAAAGCTTTGATAAATGGTTTCATAGGGTATGATCCTACTAGTTAAGGCCATCACTTCCTTTGTTTATGTGAATTGGATTCCTTAAAACCATATATTTATACTAATCATGTTATCAATTTTCAACAACTATTTTATGAATAGTAAATATTCTTAAGGGTCATTTAAATATGATAGGATATAATAAAACCAATGAAGTTCATGTGTTTTCTATAACCATAATACACAATAATACATTTAATTAAATGGTAGGGTAAATTTTATTTATAATAGTTTGGGTCGTTACAATCTCCCCCCCTTTAGAAATTTCACCCTTTAATTTTTCATTTACCACACTACAAAAGATGAGGGTAACTCTCTTTCATCAATTTCTCTAGTTCCCAAGTCTTTTCTTCAAACTTCTAGTTTCTCCAAAACACTTTGACCAGGTACATTGTCTTATTTTGTAAAACCTTATCTCTATGATATAATATCTTCACCAATTGATCTTCATATGAGATATCATTCTCTAACAGTACCACCTCTGGATTGAGTACACTTGAGGGTTATGGCTTGTACTTTCTCAAGAGGGATACATGGAATACATCATGTACTTGAGATAGGTTAGGTGGGAGTACTAGTTAGTAGGTCACTACTCCGATGTGATCAAGGATATTAAAGGGGGCGATGTATCCTGAAATAATATTTCCCTTCTTCCCAAATCTCTTCACTTTCTTCAATGGAGATATACAGAGAAATATCATATCTCTAACACCAAACTCTAGGCCTCATCAATGATTGTCATCATAACTCTTCTGTCAACTCTAAGAAGCATTGATGTGCTGCTGAATGGTCTTAACCTTTTCCACCATTTCCTCAACCATTTCAGTACCTATTAGTTTTTGTTCCCCAACTTTATCCCAGTATGGAGGTGTCCTTCACCTATTCCCATAAAGGGATTCATAGGGAGCCATTTGTATTCTTGATTGGAAACCATTATTGTAATAGAAAACAACAGGAGGAAGATGTTGATCCCATCCTCCTTTAAGATAATTGAGCATGCTCTCAACATTTCCCTAGGTGTCTGGATAGTCTGCTCAGATTTGACATTTTTTTGGGGGGTGATAAGCCATGATAAAGTTCATATTAGTGTTTAGATAATGTTAAAGAAATTTTCAGAACTTAGAGAATCTTGGATCTTGATCAGATACAATCGATAGTGGTACTCCATGTAGCTTTACCAATTCTCTGATGTATATCCATGAAAGTTTATCCAGTGAGAAATACTCTCAAATCACAGTGATGTGTGCAATCTTTGTAAGATGATCCACCACAATCCATATATAATTATTCCCTCTTGATGTCTTCAGAAGACTAGTGACAAAGTCCATGGTGATGTTTTCCCATTTCCGTGTAGGTATGGGTAATGGTTGCATCATTCCCTTGGATTTTTTCCTTTCCACTTTCATTTGCTAACATACAAGACATCTTTATGTATATTCCATGATCTCCTTCTTCATAGTTTCCCACCAATAGTGTTCCCAAATATCTCGATACATCTTTGTGCTTCATTAGTGTATAGAGAAGGTTGAGCTATGTGCATCATCCAACATCTCATTTTTTAACTCAGGATTTGATGGTACACATAGTCTTGACCCAAATCTTACAACACCTTCTTCATTAACATTAAACTATAAGGATTTCCCTTTTCTTATATTTTCCACTATCTTTTGTATTCCATCATAAACTCTTTGAGAACCCTTTATCCTTTCTCAAAGAGATGATTGAGAAATCATTTTTGAAAGGATTTATGATGTTACTTCCTTTATGATTCCCATGTACATCCTTTTCAAATATAAGAAGACCATATCCCTATAGATTCCCATAAATGATAGAATTACCTAATCCTTTCTACTTATAGAACCCACCACTTTAATCACTTTACTACGATGGTAGTGGATTGATTTGTCATAGTCCTTTATCAGCTCTAACCATCTTCATTGGTGCATATTCAACTCTTTTTGTGTGAATATATATTTGAGGCTATTGTGATATGTATATATTTCAAACTTCTCCCCAAAGAGATAATGCTGCCATATTTTAAATGTGACGACCGCTTCATCCAACTCCAGATCATGTGTTGGTCAGTTTTATTTGTGAAATTTCAACTTCCTTGAAGCATAGGCTATGAATTTTTCATTTTTCATTAACACAAAGCACAATCCCTTCTTCAAAGCATCGATGAATACCACGAAAATATCTTCACTTGTGGGTATTGTGAGAATAGGTGGTATGATAAGACTCCTTTTGAACCCACTAAATATCTCTTCATATTCATCATTCCAAGAAAACTTAACTCCCTTCTGAGTTAGCTTAGTTAAAGGGTTTGAAAATCACAAGAAATTTTTAACAAATCGATGATAGTACCTAGCTAATCCAAGGAAACTATGGATATCTGTCATAGATGTTATCCTTGGATATCCTTTAATTACTTTTCTCTTTCAAGGTTCTATATATATCCCATTGATTATGATGATATGCCCCAATAATGAGACTTACTTCAACCAAAACTCACATTTACTGTACTTGGTATAGAGATTCTACTTTTTAAGGTCTTTATTATAGTGATCAGATGCTCCTCATACTCCTATTTTCTTTTGGAGTATATTATAATATCATATATAAATACTACCTTAAATTTGTTGAGGTAGTCTCTAAAGACTCTATTCATGAAGACCATGAATATTTCTGGAGTATTAGTATGTCCGAATGGAATTACTATGAACTCATAGTGCTCGTACATTATATGAAAAGCTATCTCAGGGATATCATCCTTCTTCACCCTAACTTGGTAATATCCCAACTGCAAATCCACCTTGGATAAGTATTGTTCTCTAAGTAGCTAATCGAACAAGTCATCAATCTGTGATAGAGGATACTTGTTCTTTATCGTGGTCTTATTGAGCTCACAATAATCAATGAAAAGGTATATTGACCCATAATTCTTCATAACAAAGAGGACTTGTCCACCCCATGGAAAAGAACATGGTCATATGAACCCTTTATCTAGATTCTCCTATAGTTTTTTCTTTATCTCCTCAAGTTCCATAATAACCATTCTATATGGAGTCTTGGATAATGGTAATTCACATGGTATAAGATCAATTGAAAATTCAACCTCTCAGCTTGAAGGAAGACCATGCAATTCCTTGGGAAACACATCAGTGTATTCCCTCACAATGGGTATGTCTTCAAGGATGATCTTTTCCTTAAAATCAATCATTCGAGCTAGATATTCTTTCTCATAGGGAAATAATATCAATTATTGAGATGTTGTTTCTAAATAAGATTCATCCTCCTCCTTGTTCTTGTACATAATTGGGGGTCAATTCACAATATAGATAGTGATTTACTTCTTACGGTAATTTATACATGATCTATATAGGGAAATACAATCCATACCCAAAATTTCATCACATTCCACCAAAGATAGTATGACAAGGTTCACTAGGAAGTTTATCCCAAAAATTGTGACAGAGGAGGAGTTATATACTTGGGATTCAATAATTTCCCCATTTTCTATTTTCACCGATATCTCTAATTCAATGCTATGTGGCAGTGGTTGAATAATTATACTAAACTTTAGAGATATAAAATATTGTGTAGGACTTGAATAAAAATGTATGTTTTTATTATTTAATTAATAACCAGTGTACATGTCACCACTTCATTATCGGGATCCACCTCAGCAATTGTGATGGAAAAATATCTCCCTTTTATTCACGCTCAAATTTACCCAAGATATGAAGGTAGAACGGTCCTTGTAGTCTAGCTTGGGTTGTCGAATCCATTGAGACCTAAGAAGATACCTAAGATACACAACCTATGAGATGGATTTTTGGCTATGAAGTGGCCAAGTTGGTTTTGATGTTAGATGGTTTTAAAGAACACTAATAAACCTAAGTGAATTCAATTCAATGAAAATGGGTTGATCTTAGGATTATGCTCAGGGTGGATTGAAAGAATTTTACTTCTTTAGACAATTTTGGTTTTATTAATTCTTGATGAATCAATTCTTCAAAATAACACTACCTTCATAATTTTCTAGTTTTATGCTAACTAAACTCAATTAATAATCCCCTACACACTTAGAGAACAAAATTCATGATCTCTCCAAGGTATATGATCATTTTAGTACTTGGATTTAGCTTCCTCAAACACAGTGAAGATGAAGAGTGGAAATAATTAAAGAATGGAAGTCCTAAATTAGTTATCCAATTAACAAAAATTCATTCATAAAATAACATTCAATCCAGCATTTTCATATTCCTACTATCAACCCATTAAAGGGTTATCCCTCCATTGATAGTATACTCTCAATCGTGGGTGGAATATGTCTTACAAGAATTGGATTGAAGAAATTAAAACCGCAGAAATAACACGCACTCCTCCGTGTGTGTGAACGAAATTCACACCTATGTGTGAACTAATTCACCACAACACAGACATATCACTATGATTTGTGATTATATATTTTTAATGAAATAAATGGGAATAATAGAAGAGAAATATGTTGATTAATAACATATAAATACAAAAAAGAAACTTACATGACAATTGAAAACATTACAAAGGAACTTTGGCATAATAACATGACATACAAAAAAAGAGATATCTTACCCCTCACCACCAATTACTTAAATAGGAAATTGGGAAGCCTTATTCTGAGCCTCAATCAGTGTATGCCCAATTATTAAATTAATTTAGGCCTTAGGGTGGTGGAAAGTAGTGGAGAAATTGATTCCCTCCTTTACTTTTTATCCTCCTTGTATCCCCTAGAAAGATCGTCCTATATGGGCAAGAATATCACCAAATATCAGTGGGCCATAGTATATTCTTTTGTGTCCCCAGATGTCTTCTAGACGTCGGTAAAATTTGGGCCCTTTTGGAGCCGTGGATCGGAAGTTATGGCCGATTTAATGGGCTAACATTCTGGGCCGCAGATTTTGGCCCAGATTTTGATATTCTATTTGGGCTTCCATAATAACAACCATGGAGGCCAAATTAGCACTAGATACTGAATAATAATTTGTTTCACTATATGTATTCTATCATACCAAGAAATTTGGGCTTTAGTGGGTCAGTATTGTGGGCCCCACATTCTCATCAGTGGGATGGTGTCCAATCTGCCTTCTCCAAAATTGTTTCCTTTCATCACGAAATATCCCCATCATCCTTTATGAATCCTCCATTGATCCCTGAATGAAAAATGTTTATATTGAAGTTTAGATCCATTTCCCAAAATATAAAATTAAAATATGGATAATTACATTCCTTAAAATCAGATGAATCATTGGGCCTAAATTGGTGTACATTAGGCATGAAGTGTACAAATAATAAGAATGGATGTTCAAAATTAAAATCCACTAACTCAGGACCATAAGATAAAAAATTATCATTTAATACCATTAAAATTTAATTAACATATGTGTTTTTATTGGATAATCACACCCCCAATTGATATTTTATTATCCCGATCAAATAATTCAAAGATTATATTTGAATTCTTTTTTTCCAAACACATTATAACAAACAGTGCTCACAATGTAAACTACACACAAATATATCTTTATAACCTATCAAAATAATTTAAAACAAGATAAATTTAATAGAATATCCCAATCCCAATCCCATTCCTTTGATCAAATCCATCATCATACTTCATCCAACTCAATTAGGTGAAATGATGTGTTGTGAATCAAAAAAGATATGGGGGTTAATTTTCATTCAAGGGGGGAAATCATGGAAGCGCTAGGTGGAATCAAATTTAATCCTAATATGATTATTCATTTTTTTTATTTTTATTTCAATGTTTCCATAGTAATTGAGATTTTAGTTAATCAAATTAACCCATGTAGCAAGACTTTGCCAATGACTCCTAGGCTCAAAGGCCTTAGGGAACTAAGTGAAGCCCACATACTCGGGCATCTTCTCGAGTTAACTTGATAAAAAACAAAGTCATATTACCATAAATAGTGATAGAGTGAAAAACTCAGGGCTAGAAAACTCTGGAGTCACAATCCCCAAGTGCCGAAAGCCTCTCATTTTATCAATCCATTGCTCTACATGCAAATTTTTATTTTATTTTATTTTATTATTTTTTTTGAATACTAATATTATTCATAAAAATCAAACCATCCTTTGATATTTATTATGGGACCCCAAGAATTCAAATTAGTACCCCACAGTCTAGAGGAAGTGCATTGTGAAATTTTGATTTAATAGATGAAAATAAAAATGATGAAAATTCTCACTGGACAACCAAACTTCCAAAATCAATGCTTGTAAACTTAATCATGAATTAAATTAAGAGTCAAGGAAATAAAAATAATTTGCTATGTATTTTTAATGTGAGCAAAGATGTTATTATATTAATGATAAAGGAATTTTACTTCTTTTTTTTCATTGTTTTTTTAACAAATGTTTCCACACCCCCAACTTAGAATGAAACCATCCCTAGTTTCTTAAAAACAAAAGAGAGGAGAAAGCAGGTGGGGGGGGGGATGAGTTGGAAAGGGCACGGAACAAGTTCACATAGTGGCTTCTTAATGACGATTTTGGTGCTCCCAAATCACTCTTTGTTCTCATGGGAGGTGTAGGCACCTCCTTGATTGAATATGTATCACTCAAAATAGTCTTTGAACCATACAAACAAGAACAAACCAGACAAAACAAACAACACAACAATTTATTTAATACCAAGTCTCATCATTTTTATGGTTTTTTTTTGTTTTTTAAATAAAACTAATGATACATTGTCTTATTTTTAATTTCTGGGTTAGGTAGTACTCAGGGATCACACCGCGGGATACATATGAATACGGTGCTCCCCTTTCATACTCATCCATACTCATAAGAGAAGAACAGGTCAACAGTCTGAGGTAGAATAAAATTATATCAAAATGATCCACTAATCATATTTTAAATATAATGTTGATTAAAACAAAAAAATGATTGGAAACTTGAAAACCATGGGTTTCCTTCCATGTAACACTTTGTTTAACGCCTTTAGCCCGACTTGGACCCCTAATTGATTAATTATTTTCATCATCTGAGGTAGGTTCACACAATTATTCATCAAATTAATGTTTTTGGAATGGTTCTATGAATGGTTTGACTCTATGACCATTAACTTTTAATGTTTGACCATTGGTGGGATCTTGAATTTCAACAGCCCCATGGGGGTACACCTTATGAACTATGTATGGATTTGACCATCTAGACCTCAATTTTCCCAGGTTTAAGTGAAGTTTAGAATTACACAAAAGAACAGGTTTTCCCGTTTCAATGTGTTTTGTTTTAAGGTTTTGAGATTGGTAGGCTTGTACTTTTTCTTTATTGAGCCTTGAATTTTCATAAGCCTCCATCCTAAGTTCTTAAAGTTCATTTTGATCTAATTTCCTTTTTTTTATTTATCCAATGAGAGGTCATAATTCATTTTATTAATTACCCAAAAGGCCTTATGTTCAATCTCCATTGGAAAATGGAATACTTTACCATAAACCAACCTATATGGGGACATTCCTAAAATGGTTTTAAATGTAGTTTAATAGGCCCAAAGGGAATCTAAGAGTTTGTTTGACCAATATTTCCTAGATGGATTAACAATTTTCTCAAGAATTTGTTTAATTTCTCGATTGGATAGCTCAAATTGGCCATTTGTTTGTGGGTGGTAAGAGATGGACACTTTTTGAGAAATTCCATACCTGTACATGAGTGATGAGAATGGATGATTGAAAAAATGAGTTCCACGATCACTAATGATAGCCCTAGGAATTACAAATCTAAATAAGATTATTTCTTTTAGGAATCTAATCATACTTTGATGATCATTGGATTTTGTGGGAATGGCCTCAACCCATTTTTAGAAATAATCAATAGCTAAGTGAATGTAAAGATATCCCCTAGAGTTTGGGAAGGGAACCATGAAATCAATTCCACAACAGTCAAAGATTTTAACCTCTAGGATGGGAGTGAGTGGCATTTGATTCCTTTTTGTGATGGACCCTACTTGTTGACACTTAGTACAACTTTGAAAAAATATGTAGGAGTCCCTTGAGAGGGTGGGCTAGAAGAGACAACACTAAAGAATCTCAGCAGATGTTTTCTTAGAGTAAAAGTGACCCCCACATGCCTCTCTATGATAGAATTTAAGGATGGACTCTTGTTCTGATTCTGGGACACACCTCCTAATGAATTGGTCAGGATAGAACTTATATAGGTATGGATCATCAAAAAAATAGTTCTTGACATCAGAAAGGAATTTCCTTCTAGCTTGAGTCCCTAAGAATTTTGGAATGACCCCTGTAACTAAGAAGTTGGTTATGTCAGCATACCAAGGGCAGTTACTCACAGAGTATAAGAGTTCATCATGGAATGAAGCAGACACAAGGAGGTGAGAATTTTTTTCATTGAATTCTATCCTAGAGAGGTGATCAACTACAACATTTTCAACACCCTTTTTTTCCTTGATTGTGAGGTCAAATTCTTGTAAGAGAAGGACCCACCTAATCAGTCTAGCCTTAGCATCTTGTTTTTAGAAGAGGTATTTCAGTGAAAAATGGTCAATGAACACAATGATGGGGGATCCTAAGAGGTAGGACCTAAACTTATCTAAGGAAAACACAATAGAAAGTAACTCCTTTTCAGTGTTGGTGTAGTTGATTTGGGAATCATTTAAGGATTTTCTTGCATAAGAAATGAAATAAAAAGTTTTATCACAACATTGTCCTAACACACCTCCTACAACAAAGTCACTGACATCACACATAAGTTCGAAAGGAAGGTTCCAATTTGGAGATTTCATAATGGGAGGAGAGGTGAGAGAGGATTTGAGGGTTGAGAATGAACCCTCACAGCTTTCTATCCAAACAAATGGAGCATCCTTTACTAAGAGAGCACAAAGTGTCGGGAGATTGAACTAAATTCCTTGATGAATCTTTTATAGAAACCAGCATGTCCTAAGAAATAACTCACTTCCTTAATAGTTCTGGGTGATATAAGGTGACGAATTATGTAAACCTTTTCTTTATCAACTTCAATCCCCCTACCCGAGACTATATGGCCAAGGACTAACCCCTATTTAACCATGAAATGGCATTTTTCCCAGTTTAGGACCAGATTCGTTTATTCACATCTAGACAAAACTCTCTCCACATTCCTAAGACATCCCTCAAATATATCCCCAAAGACAGAGAAGTCATCCATGAAGACCAGAAGAAAATACCCTACCATGTCTGAGAAGATCCCATCATGCACCATTGGAAGGTTCTAGGGGCATTGTATAATTCGAATGACATGCGTTTGAAGGAAAAGGTTCCGAATGGAAAGGTGAATGTAGTCTTCCCTTGATCCTCTAGGGAGACCTCAATCTGATTGTACCCCGAGTACCCATCTAAGAAAAAATAGAACTCATGACCTTCCACTCTCTTAAGGACTTGGTTAATGAATGGTAAGGGGAAATGTTCCTTATTGGTGATTGATTTTAGCTTCCTATAGTCAATGCAGACCCTCCATCCACTACTCACCCTAGTTGGAAGAATCTCTCCATCCTTATTGGTTATCACTGTGATTCATGCCTTCTTAGGAACCACTTGGTTTGGGATCACCCACTCACTCTCAGCTATGGGATAGATGATACCAGCTTTTAACAATTTCAGAAGTTATTTTCTTACTACCTCCATGAGATTAGGATTGAGTCTCCGTTGAGGTTAACGACATGGCTTTGAATCAGATTCTAGAACAATCCTATGAGTCCCAATGAGTGGGATAATCCCAGGAATACCTGAAAGGGTCTAACCAATGGATTTATTATGTTTCCTAATGACATCTAAAAGCATCCTCTCATGCTTGGATTTAAGAGAAGAAGAAACGACAATAGGATGTGTTTGATTGTCCCCTAATAATGCATACTTGAGTGCAGCGGGAAGTTCCTTCAATTCAAGATCAGGTTGGATTAGAATTTTAGTAGAGGATTGGGACATTGATTCAAGATCAAATTTTTTTCCTAGAGTTTTATATAGAATTGAATCCCCATGTGTATAAGTTTCAACTACAAGATTGGGTTGATTAGATTTAGGGAAGGAAGTTTGATTGGTCTCCATAAAAGTGGTTTCCTGAATGGTTTCACTAATTTTTGGACCTAAGACTTCATCATAAGAGAAATTTGAAAATGATTCAAGCCAAGGAGATAAACTTCCTTCATGTGAAAAAAGGAAATCAATCTCATCATGACTTAAACATCCATAAAATATTCCTTGGTGTTATATAGATTCATTATCAATGCTTCCTATCATGTTTACTTCATGAATGTCCTCGTTATCCCCTATTTTTGAGCTTGCATTATTTATGTTCAAGTCTAGACTCATGTTTCCAAAGGTGATGGTCATGTTCCTGTTTCAAACTCGGATAACAGAGTTGATTGTTGAAAGGAAATGATGACCAATGATGATTGGGGTTTGTTCCTTATTTCCTAAGTTTGGATGGTTGTTAAGGACAATGAAGTCAGCAGGGTAGATGAAGTTTTTAACCTTTAATATAATGTCCTTTAAAATCCCCTTTGGAACCCTAATGCTACGATCAGAAAGTTGAAGTGTAAAAAATGTGGGTTGGAGCTCTTTTAGGCATAACTGATAGTACACAGCATAGAGGATGAGATTGATACTAGAACCTAGGTCACACAAGGCCTTGACAACTTTGCTCTCTCCTAGTTCAACATTTATGTAAGGGAAACCCGAGTCTTTCAACTTAGGAAGAATGGTCACTTGAATGGTGGTACTCACATTAGCAACCAAAAGGAATTTGTTTTTATGTGAAAATTTTCTTTTAAAAGTGAACAAGTCCTTAAGGTACTTTGAGTAGGTAGGTATGGTTTGTATTGCATCGAGAAGGGGAATGTTAAACTTGACTTGTGAGAAGATTTCCCTCAATGTTTCACTCAATTCAATATTTGTTTCCCACCTCATGCATTAAGGAAATGGTGTACGTTGTGGGGTTATTTGTTGAAGAGTTGTTTCTTTGAAAATGTTATCATGTTTTTCAGTTTGATCATTTGGTTCATTTGAATTTTCATCCGAGTTTGAATATTAAGATGGGTTCTGAATTAGTTGTTTAGGTTTCTCAATTGATTTACCACTTCTTAAAACAGTCACAACCTTTAGTGTTTCATGAGTTTTTTGAGTGAAACTTGACTCTTCCCTTACTGTTTGTTGTGTAATGGCTTGTGTAGGCATGGGTGACTTTCCAGTTTTGATGGTTTGAATTTCTTATTTTTGGGAAGAGACTTCTGTGTTCATCCTTTCCATTTGTTTGCACATTTGTTCTAGTAGGCTTTGTGGAACAATTTGGGTTGGTTCTTGAGAAGATTGGTTTATCCCAGGGGGATATTTTGGAGGTGGTATGGTTTGTTGAAAATGGACCGGTGGCTGTTGGTATTGGATAGGTTGGGGTTGGAACTGGTTATGGGTTTGGAAGTTCTGATGGGGGTAAGGATTTTGTCCCTGTGGTTGTCTAGGTTGTTGTTTATCATTCCAACAGAAGCATGGGTGGTAATTATACCTTGGGTTGAAGGTGCTTTGGTATTGAGGATTTTGAAAGTTCAAATAATTTACTTCCACTAGGGGTCCTCCTAAAATAACATCCTTGATGGGTGGAATGGTTGGGCAGTTGTCAGTCTTATGGTTATGTTTGTCACAAATTGTGAAAACATGGTCTACAGTTTAGATTTCATGGACTTTTCTAAGGTCTATCTCTTCAACCTTCCTAGAGAGTGCTGCAAGTTTAGCCCAAAGGCTTTCCTCTTCTCTAAGTGTATGAATTCCTGTAGTTCTTTGTGTCTTTTCAGAATAAGGTGAAGTTCCCCATGTTTGGTTTTGTTCAGCAAGGACTTCCAGATACTCATAAGCATTATTCGGGGCTTTGTTTTTAAAGGTTCCATTACACATCATGTCAAAGAATTGTTTGTTCCCCGGGCCCAACCCTTCATAAAAAATTCTCACTTGTTCAGGTATAGAAAAACCATTATGTGGAACTATGTTTAGGGTGTCTTTGAACCTCTCCCATGTTTCATAGAATGACTCTCCCTCTTTTTCAAAAAAGTTTTGAATACACTTTTTAAGTGGAATTGTTTTGTGATGAGTGAAGTATTTTTTGTAGAATTATCTTTGCAATTGGTCCCATGAGTGGATTGATGAAGGTCTCAAGTTTTTTATCCAATTTTTATATCGATCCTTAAATAAAAAAGGAAAGAGCCTCATCTTATCTGATTCTAGTTGATGTGGGGGACACATGGTTTCTACAATGTCAATGAACTCCTTAACATGAAGGTTGGGCATCTCAGACTCCATCTTGTGAAAGGTTGGAATATGGTTTAGGACATGGGGTTTAAATATGTAATTGGTATCTCCTAGGGAATTGTGTATAATACATGAGGGGGCATTGGTCCAAGCTGGAGTGAGATAATCATTCATGGTTTGATCGACTACATTCCCTAGGTTTGGAGCTTCTTGATTTTGGTTTCCCATTTGATTTCCCCCAGGATTTACAATTTGATTTCTTGTAAGACCCTCCGTTAGAATTGATTCAATTTTTGATTTTTGAGTATCAAGAAGATTAGTATCTAATGGAAACAATCCTTTAGGTTCACTTGACTCCCCTATCCTAGGACTTTCCACCCTAACTAGTCTGTTTTAATTATCACAGGTGTAGGCGGACATGCACCAAAAGGAAAACAAGCAAGAAAGGGACAAGATAATAGATCTTGGGTGAGAATAAAAGAATGGGGGTGAGGAAAGAAGGTTTTAGTCTAAGTTACTTACTTGTTCCTCAACAATGGTGCCAAAATTTGATTCACACTCAAATTTACCCAAGAGATGAAGGTAGAACGGTCCTTGTAGTATAGCTTGGGTTGTCAAATCCACTAAGTCCTAAGAAGATACCTAAGATACACAACCTATGAGATGAAATTTTGGATATGAAGTGGCCAACTTGGTTTTGATTTTATATGATTTTAAAAAACACTAAGAAACCTAAGTGAATTCAATTCAATGAAAATGGGTTGATCTTAGGATTATTCTTGGGGTGGATTGAATGAATTTTACTTCTTTAGAAAATTTTGGTTTTATTAATTCTTGATGAATTCATTCTTCAAAATAACAATACCTTCATCATTTTCTGGTTTGATGCTAACTAAAATAAATTAATAATCCACTAAACACTTATAGAACCAAATTCATGATCTCTCTAAGGTATATGGTCGTTTTAGTACTTGGATTTAGCTTCCTCAAACACAGTGAAGATGAAGAGTGGAAATAACTGAAAATGGTAGTATTAAATTAGTTAGCCAATTAACAAAAATTTGTTCATAAAATAAAATTCAATCTAGCCTTTTTATCTTCCAATGATCAACCAATTAAAGGGTTATCCCTCTATTGATGGTATACTCTCAATGGTGGGCGGAAGATGACTTATAAGGATTGGATTGAAGAAATTAAAACTGCGGAAATAACGATCACTCCTTTGTGTGTCTGAACTAAATTCACACCTATGTGTGAAATAATTCACCACAACATAGAGATATCATTGTGCATTGTTATTATATAGTTTTAATGAAAGAAATGTAAATAATATAAGAGAAAGATGTTGATTAAGAATATAGAAATACAAAAAAGAATCTTACATGACAATTGAAAACATTACAAAGGAACTTTGGCATAATAACATTACATAAAAAAAAGAGATCTCTACCCCCTCACCACCACTACCTTAAATAGGAAATTGGGAAGCCTTAGGAAGAGACTCAATCAATGTATTCCCAATTATTAAATTAATTTAGGCCTTAGGGTGGTGGAAAGTAGGGCAGAAATTGATTCCCTCCTTTACTTTTTATCCTCCTTATCTTCCCTGTAAAGATCGTCATGTATGGGAAAGCATGTTTCCGAATCTCGGTAGGCCATAGAAGAGTATTTTGTGTATCAGGATGTATTATAGACGTTTGTAAAATTTGGGCCCATTTGGAGTTGTGGATCAGAAGTTATGTCCAAGTTAGTGGGATAACATTCTGGGCCGCTGATTCTGGCTCAGATTTTGATATTCTATTTGGTCCACCTTAATAACCACTATGGAGGTCGAATTAGAAATGTCTAATAAATAATTATTTGCTCCTATATATGTCTTCTATAAGACCAAGAAATTTGGGCTTCATTGGGCCTGTATTGTGGGACCCACATTCTAATCAGTGGGCTGGTGTCCAATTTTCCTTCTCCGGAATTGTTTCCTTTCATCACCAAATATCCCCATCATCCTTTATGAATCCTCCATTTATCACTAAATGAAAAATGTTCATATTGAAGTGTAGATCCATTTACCGAAATATAAAATTAAAATATGGATAATTAAATTCCTTAAAATCATATGAATCATTGGGCCTAAATTGGTGTACAATTGGCATGAAGTGCACAAATGAGGATAATGGATGTTCAAAATTAAAATCTACTAACTCAAGCCCATAATATCAAAAATGAAAATTTAATACCATGAAAATGTACTTAAAATACGTGTTTTTATTGGATAATCACCCTTTCTACCTTGGAGTTTGTTGGTTGTCTTTGAATTTCCTTGGTTTTGAGCATTGGTTTACAAAGTGACCTGGTTTCTTACAGTTGAAGAAATGAACAATGCGCTAAGTGTTGACTGAAGAATTCCTTTCCACCATCGCATTAGCAAGTTTCTCATGTCATAAATCGTTATCTAGGTGTCCTTACTTCCTACACCTAAATCATTTTCTCACCCCCTTAGGCTATTTTTAGGGTTCTTCTTTCCACACCTTTGAAAAATGGGATGTTGAAATTTATTTTCACCACAATATTTCTCCATCAAACCACCAAAATTAAACTCCACTTTCCACTTCTTATCCCCATGATACCTTTGATATTCACTGAACTTAATTCTAACTTTGAGGTAACATCAGACAATTTCCTCACAGATATCAAAGTCACAGATCACTAGGGATTTTCATAGAATAGGTTTTATCCCACTAAATAAGTGTAAAACCTTGAAATTAGGGGTAACAAAAAAGCAGGAGGCATATCATGAAAGTATTGTGAATTTTTTCTCATACTCCCTGATAGATTCATTGTCTTTTTTTCTTAAGGGAAAGTAAACATCTTTCCATTGTAAGTTGTAGAGTGTGAGAAAAATATTTATTGACAATCATTTTCTAGAATTCCTTCTACCCCATCGCTTTGATCTCTTCCTCAGGCTTTATATTCTTGATCAGTGTCCAACACTGATTAGATTCTCCCCCATACGATTAATATCCATTATAACATTTTCTTGTTCAGAACATTGAAGGATGGAGATGATCTTCTTAATGGAGTTGATCCATTATTCAGCGATTAAGGGATTAAATGATCCATTGAAAGTCAGATGCCTTTGTCACATAAAGGTAAAAATTGTAGTTTGTTCTTTATTAAGGGGATTTGGATGCTCCTCCTGATCTAGTTTTCTATTCAAAACAAGTTTCATATTATAGATTATTGTCATAAAGTCCATGATTCCCACTCCTATTGGGCTGGGTATCTTGTTGGGACAGTCATCACATTTCCCTTCATATTGGTTATTTTCCCAATTCCTCCTATTTATGGACATCATCTAGAATAAATAGAAAATTATTGATGATTATTTTTAAACTATTAAACATATAAATGTGAATTTAATGAAATTAAAGGGATAAATTATAGATTACATTTATTTCTTAACTTATGAATTTTTAGGATTCAATCTATGTTATCCACAATCCATTTCCTAACTTATATTCTTATTGGATTTTTTGTTTCCTTTATAATGTTTTGTAATGATATTTTGATTTTAACAAAGTATATCCCTTAGGAGTGTCAAACCAGGTGTGCAGTAAGGCCTGTTGTCATGTACCAGATTATGCTGAGTCATGCCCGATGTACCTTATTGAAGTTGTTACCCCTAAGTTCATATATGCCAGAACCACATCCACTTATAGTATAAAAGCATATATTTATTTTCTTGATAAACCACTTACTCTATACTTACCAAAATTTAGGGATTTTTTCTTATACACAGTCTTATCCCTAAGGTTTTTTCTAGAGTTTTCTAATCATAATCCCAAAAATAACTAAATAATTACTTTGATACCAACTATAACAACACTTCTCTTTATTACACTTTAAATCATGATTTATGACATAAACGTAAACATAATATAACCTGGAAGATCAATAATTCAAGTTTATTTGGGAATTAGTTACATTATATAACAATTTAAAATAGTAAAAACATCATCTTTATTGATAACTTCCTTAACAAGATCACACTTAAAACTATATGGGATAACCTGGGGACATAAATAAGAAATGGGTGAGCTATAAATCCCAATAATGTAATAATAATGGAATAAGGTAATACATGTTATACAATAGGCATATCAATGTTGAATAAAAGGAACATGAATAATAAGGCATGATATTTCATGATAATCATAACATGGGAAATGTGGAAATAACTTAAAACACTGCATCATAAACATAGGTCAAGGCTAACTTCCAAGACATCATGATGGAAAAAGTACCATAAATCAATTAGGTTCACTCCCTATACCAACATGACATCTCATGAGACTAAACATTACCCAATGCATTGGAACTCTATATAATTCTGGGAGCACTCATCACTTTTATTTCATTATCATGCTTTAGTGTGCAACATAGATCATACAACATGGATTCAATCATCATAATATGTTATTACATGATAAAGGAGTGTGTAATAAATACATGTAAGTACCAAGTCAAATAAGTATAAGTGTATAATGGTGAACACCCTTGATAGGAAATATATATGGTATTCACTACACAATTTTTTTGGCATGAAAAATTGCATTGAAATTTCGGCAACATAACGACATCACTTAAAAATTAATAGAATGGGTTGATGAGAGAAAAAAGGGTATCTCATCACTTGGAAATAAAATGGAAAGTAATGGGGGAATATAAATACATATCTCAACATTATGAATTGACAATAGAGTGTATAAGATAATAAAGAAAATTGAATAAATAAGACAAGGAAATGATCCCTAACTTGAGTGTGTGATTCCAAATACATGGGAGGAGCTTCTTGAGAGCTTTGGGGTACCTTAGGAGTAATATAGAGAGTTAAGGGAAGAGTAAGAACATGATCTAAGGAGTTTTAGTGAAGATAAATGGGATCTTGGGTGGTTTTATATTGTAAATTATTGCGGATTTCTATATTATTTCTCAAACTTATGTTTTGGACTGTATATAATAAAATAACCAAAAACACAAACCTTACCATGGTTTTTGCCCATGGTTTCAACCAAATGGGAGTGGTTTTCATTATTTTATAAGACCAAGTACCTAACATTATAAAATAATTCCCTTTATTATAGGGAAGTGAGTCATACTCCTAAAGGAATGATTTTAAAACCTTTAAATATATTATTGGTTTTTGAGGATTCATAATGGATTTATAAAATTAATCAAATAAACTTAAAATATAAATATTTTAAATATAAAACATATATTTGGTCTTGGATACATTTTATAGTATTTACAACATAACTTTTGGGATATTATGATGTCATAATACACAAAGTATATTTATACGGTATTTAATTTTTACCCAAAAATTTGACTCTCAGAAGATTATGAAAAATTAACCTTTGTATAGTTTCAACAATATGATTCCAAAAACAATATTCATTTTATCTAAATAATTTAATAAATATGTTAATTTTCACTTTTTTAAAATAAAATTGATATTTATTAATAAATACTTGTTTGTTTTGACAATAACAGTTTTCAAACCCTTATAAAAATTACATTTGACATCATAAAAATTATAGGATAATTTATATTTAATAAAAATTATTTAATAATAATATTTTATTCAAAATATTATTGATTTAAAAAATCCATTAATTCATCAAAATAAATTCCTTAATTGAATTTTAATATTACACAAAAATCTATTTGTATTTTATTATTTAAAATTAAAAATAATTTATAATGTAAAAATAATAGGATAAAAATATATCCATTATTCTATAAAAAATAATGTACATAATAATATCACTAGAATCTTGATACATATCCCTTTAATAAACCCACAAACTCCCTAAGAGTAAGGTTCACAACATTGAGACTTTCATGGGGTGGTTCGGTGTACATGGTTTGGTTCGTGATCTCGATAAGCTTGAAATTATCTCATAAATAGTTTCAATCATGTTTTAGTTATTGGATCTCAGCTTGGGATTGGTCAAGGGAAAATCCTAGTGATTCTATCTCCCTTGTAAGATCTGATAAATGGGATTCATAGGGTATGATCCCACTGGTTGAGGCCATTAATTCCTTTATCCGTGTCAATTGGATTTGTTAAAAACTTATATCTATACTAATCATGTGATCACTATTCAACGACTATTTTTTCAATGGAAAAGATTCTTAACAATCATTTAAATATGATAGGATATAATAAAACCAAATAAGTGCATGTGTTTTATATAAACATAATACATAATAAGAAATTTAATTAAACCACAAGGGAAATTTTATTTATAATAGTTAATATCATTACAAGTGACATTCAAGTTGATGAAGAAAATTTCATTTTATGGTGATCCTGAAGAAGGGAAAATTGATGAGGTGTTGTCTTTTGTGTCATTAAACCTCTAATGGTTAAAGGAAGATTTAATTTCAAGCTTCCACTTTCTTGATTCTAATCTGGAAAAGTTAGGTATCTGATAGAAAATTTTATAATAAATTTATAAGATGATGATGAAGATAAATAAACCTTGAATAATTCATCAAAGAGTATGAAATAATGGAGGAGTTCACAACAAAAACTCTTCAAAAATAAGAATCCCTTTTCTTAAAAGATTCCAACTTAGAAGAAACAGAAGTAGAAGAAGTTGATAGATATATAGACCTTAGTGAGGAAGTTCATGTGGCTATCATAGGCAATAAAAAATCATAGTACATTGATGATGATATCACTAAAATTGAGGGAAGAATAAACCTCAAGGTTTAATTATAATATATTCTCAAATAAATTGATGTTTGGAGAGATAAAATTGATAAAACCAATGTAGTGATCAATGATGAAATGGTATATCCCATCTCAGCCTATTACATTTCTAGTTTGGTAGATGTAGGTGTTTAGAGGAGGCTTGAGGAGGGTTTTGTGGAGTTTTAGTAGGAAATTTGATGCAATAAGTTGTTTATTATGTGAATATATATTCATGTAATGAGAGGTTGATTCATGGCTTGAAATTCACTAAATAAGTTCAAATGGGGTGTCCTGTGATAAACTAACTCACAACACGAAAGGATAATTAATGATGTGAATTAAATAAATATGGAGGTTCCATTTAAATCAATTGATGATCATCAGATTTAGAATTCAAAGTATCAATGGCCAAAATCCGATTCATGACTTGAAATGGGAGGGAACATGAAAAATTTAAACATGAATATATTATTCACAATTTGAATGTAGAGATATCCATATTGTTTATAAATATCAGGGATCACACAAATTCTTTCATTCCACTCTCTTCACTCAGTTTTTGGGGAAACCCAAGGAATTTTTAGAGGATCTCCCAACTCCTTTCCTCATTTTTTGATCCTTGAATTCTGGAGGATGATCATTGAAAATCTGAGGTGAGTTATTCTCTTTATACTCTTGTTTCCTTTCATTATTATTTTGGGGATTCATAGAGGTGATTATGTTTTGATAAGGGTGAGTTTTGGCTAAGATTTTGATGATTACTTGGTGTGATCTTGGTTGATTCATAATTTCCTAGTGCATTTGTAGTTTACTAATTTTTTCTCCTTAGCACTATTGTTCACGATGAATCTAAAATATTATTTTAGGTAGGGGATCCTCATTATCTCTCTATTTATTTTCATGTATGGTGATTTCATGATTTTTTCCTTCTATTGGGTGGATAGTAAGTGTCATCTTGATATAGATAATGATTTGGATTAATTTTAAATTGACGGGAATGGGTATAAATCATATGATTTATTTGTTTTGATTTTATTGCTGATGAGATTATGCATGATTGATTCCTATACTGAAAATTATGTTTGCTGGGAGCCTTTATGTTGTAGATTATATGTATGTGAGACCCTTATTTTGTTGATTGTTTGATACCAACTTGAATAAAAGGCTAAGAATATATATATGGTTAATGAGTTAGTTGGCCATGGATATAACAAAACTTCTCTATATTACACATTAAATCATGACTTATTACATAAAAGTACACATAATACAACATGGATGATTTATAAGTCTAGTGTATTTGGTAATTAGGTACATTACATAACAATTTAAAACAAGAAAAACATCATCTTTATTGAAAAATTCCTTAACATGATCGCACTTAAAACTACATGGGATAACCTGGGGACATACATAATAAAGGTTTGAGATATAAATCCTAGTAAGGGAATAATCATGGAATAAGGTAATACATGTTATATAATAGTCATATCAATGGGGATATAATGAACATGAATAATAAGACATAACATAGCTTGATAATCATAACATGGGAAGTGTGGAAACATCTTAAAACACTACATCATAAATATAGGTCAAGGATAACTGCCAAGACATCATGATGGAAAAATTACCATAAAGTAATAAGGTTCACTCCCTATCCCAATGTGATTTCTCATGAGACTAAACATTACCCAATGCATTGGAGCACTATATAATTCTAGGATCACCTGTTACTTTCATTTTATTCTCATGCTTAAGTGTGCCACAAAGATCATACAACATCGATTCATTCATCATCATATTTTATTCCATGATCAAGGAGTGTGGAATAAATACATGGAAGTCCCTAGTAAAAGAAATATAAGTTTATAAATGTTAACACCCTTGATAGGAAATAGGTATGGTATTCACTACACAATTGTTTCAGCATGGAAAATCACGGTAAAATTTCAACAACATAACGACATAACTTAAAAATTTATAAAATGGCTTGATGAGAGAGAAATGAGTATCTCATAATTTGAAAATATAATGGGTAGTAATAGGGACATGGAAATTCATATCCCAACATTATGAAATGGAAATATAGGGCATAATATAATGAAGAAACTTGAATAAATAAGAGAAGGAAAGGATCCCTTACTTGAGTATGTGACTCAAAATGCTTGGGAGGAGCTTCTTGAGAGCTTGGGGGAACCTTTTAAGGACTATAAATAGGGGAAGGAAGATTAAGGATATGATCCAAGGAGTTTTAGTTAATATAAATTGGATCTTGGGTGGGTTTATATAGGAAATGAGTGGGGATTTCTTTATTATTTCTCAAACTTAGGTTTTGGACTCTATATAATAAAATAAGAAAAACCACAAACCTTCCAAGGGTTTTTGCCCATGGTTTCTACCAAATGGGATTGGTTTTTATAATTTTTTAATTCCAATGGCCGAAATTAAAAAAATAATTCCCTTGCTTATGTGGAGGTGAGTCATAATCTTAAAAAAATGATTTTAAAACCTTAAAATATATTAATGGTTTTGGAGGATTCATAATAGATTTGTAAAATTAATAAAAAATAAAATAAAATATAATTATTTTAAAGATAAAAATATATTTGGTCATGGATACCTTTTATAGTATTTATTACATCACTTTTGGGTCATTATGATGTCATAATACACAAAGTATTTTTACACAATATTTAATGTTTACCCGAATATTCGACTGTCATAGAAAATTATGAAAAATTCACTGTTGGAAAATTTTGACATTCTGATTCCAAAAATAATTTCCATATTTTCTAAATATGTGAATTTTCACATCTTAAAATAAAATATTCTTTTATTAACAAATTTTGGGTTTTTTTGACAATAGTAGTTTTCAAACCCTTACAAACATTACATTTTACTTCATAAAAATTATATGATCATTTATATGTAATAAAAGTTATTTAATAATAATATTTTATTAAAATATTATTTAATTAAAAAATCCATTAATTCATCAAAATAAACTCCTTAATTGAATTTTAATATTACCCAAAAATAATATTTGTGTTTTATTATATCAAAATAAAAATAATTTATAAAGTGACAATAATAGGATGAAAATATATCCATTATTCTATAAAAAATAATGTACATACTCATATTACTAGTATCTAGATACACATCACTTTAATACACCCACAAACACCCTAATACTAAGATGCATGATGGTGAGACTTTCATGTGGTGATTCGACATACATGGTTTGGGCCGTGATCTCGATGAGCTTGAACTTTTCTGGTAAACAGTTTCACTCATATTTAAGTTGTTGAATCCCAAATTCATATTTTTCAAGGGAAAATCCCAATGATTCTATCTCCCTCTAAATCTCTGATAAATAGACTTCATAGGGTATGAATCTACTAGTTCAGGCCACCAATTCCATTGTATTTGTCAATTGGATTTGTTAAAACACTATATTTATACTAATAATGTGATCACTATTCAATGGATATTTTATCAACATCAAAGACTCTTAACAGTAATTTAAATATTATAGGATGTAATAAAACCAAATAAGTGTATGTGTTTTCTATAATGACAATACATAATAAAACATTTAATTAAACTACAAGGGAAATTTTCTTTATAACATTTTGGGTTATTACAATCTTAAATCCTATAGAAATTTCACCCTAAAAATTTTCATTTCCCACACTGAAACAGATGAGGGTAACTCTGTTTCATCACTTCCTACAATTCCCACATTGCTTCTTCAAACTTGTATATTCTCCACAACACTTTGACTAGGTGCACTATCTTATTTCGTAGAACTTTTTCTCTATAATCTAAGATCTTCACCAACTTCTCTTCATATGAGAGATCATTATCCAAAGGAACCACCTATGGATTGAGTACATGTGAGGGGTATGGTATGTACCTTATCAATAGGGATATATGGAATGCATCATGTACTTGAGATAAGTTAGGTGAGAGTGCTAGTTGGTAGGTCACCGATCTGATGCGATCAAGGATCTCAAAGGGGCCAATGTATCTTGGACTAATATTTCCCTTCTTTCCAAATATCATCACTTTCTTCCATGGATATATGTAGAGGAATACCATTTTTCTAACATCAAACTCTAGGTCTTGTCAATGATTGTCATCATATATCTTTTTTCAACTCTAAGAATCCTTAATGTGCTACTGAATGGTTTTAACCTTTTCTACTATTTCCATGACCATTTCAGGACCTAGCAGTTTTCTTTCCCCAAATTCATCCCAGTATGCAGGTGTTCCACACATCTTCCCATAAATGGATTCATAGGGATCCATTTGGATTCTTTATTGGAAACTATTATTATAATAGAACACTACCATAGGAAGATGTTGATCCCATCCTCCTTTTAATTCAATTGAGAATGCTATTAACATGTCCTCAAGTGTCTAGAAAGTCCACTAATATTGACCATCATTTTTGGTGTGATAATCCATGATAAAGTTTGGATCAATTTTTAGAGTATTTTGGAGACTTTTCTAGATCTTGGAGGTGAATATCAGATTTCAATTGGATATAATCAATAGTGGTACACTATACAAACTCTCCACTTCTCTGATGTATATCTGTGCAAGTTGATACAGTGATAAATCCTCTCAAATCATATTGAATTATTTAGTATTTTTATGATGATCCACCACAAACCATATATAATTATTCACTCTTGATTTATTCAGAAGACCAGTGAAGAATTTCATGGTTATATTTTCCCATTTCCATGTAGGTATGGGTAATGGTTGCATCATCTCCTTATATTTTTCCTATATGCTTTCACTTGCTGGAATAAAATACATATTTTTGTATATTTCATGGTATCCTTCTTCATATCATCCCAAAAATAGTGTTCTCAAATATCTCGATACAAATTTGTGCTTCCTGGGTGGATATATAAGGTTGTTCTATGCGAATAATCCAATAGATCCTTCTTTAACTCAGGATTTTATAGTAGACATAGTCTTGACCCAAATCTTACAACACCTTCTTCATTAACATTAAACATGGAGGATTTAACTTTTCTTATAGTTTACACTTTCTTATGTATTTCCTCATCACCTCTTTGAGTATCCTTTATCCTTTACAATAGGTAAATTTTATTAATCAATTGTGAAAGGATTGATGATGTTATTTCCTTTATGATTCCTATTTCCATCCTTTTTCAAATATAAGAAGATTGGATTCCTAAAAATTCTCATCAATGATAGAATTTCTAGATCCTTTCAACTTAGTGTGTTCAACACTTTATTCAATTTACTAGGATTATATTGGATTTAGTTTTCATAGTCCTTGATCATCCATAACCATCTTTGTTGGTGTATATTCATCTCTTTTTGTCTGAATATATACTTGAGAATTTTGTGATTCATATATATTTCACACTTCTCCTCAAAGCGATAATGTTGCCATATTTTCAAAGTGAATATCATTATAGCCAACTCCACATCATGTGTTGTGTAGTTATGTTTGTGAAATTTCAACTACCTTTAAACATAGGCTATGACTTTGTCATTATGAATTAACACACAACCCGATCCCTTCTTTGAAGCATCGCTAAATACCAAAAAAATATCTCCAATTGTGGGTAGTGTGAGAACATGTGTAGTGATAAGCCTCCTTTTCAACTCCATGAATCTCTCTTCACATTCATAATTCCAATAAAACTTTACTCCCTTCTGAGTTATCTTGGTTAGAGGGTTTGACAATTGTGAGAAATTTATCTCAAATTATTGATAGTAGCCATCTAATCCAAGGAATCTACGAATATCTATCATAGATATTGGACTTGGACATCCTTTAATTGCTTCTGTATTTTAAGGGTATATAGATATCACATTTATTGTGATTATATTCCCCAATAATGGTACTTCCTTAAACTATAACTCACATTTGTTGTACTTGGCATATAGCTTCTCCTTTTGTAAGGTCTTTAGCACAATGCTCAGATGCTCCTCATGATCCTACTTTATATTGGAGTATATTATAATATCATTTATAAATACTAATACAAATTTATCAAGGCAATATCTAAAGACTCTATTCATAATGTCTATAAATATTGCTAGAGAATTAGGGAGTCTTAATGGAATTACTATGAACTCATAGTGCCCCTACCTTGTATGAAAATCAGTCTTGGGGATATCCTCCTTGTTCACCCTAACTTGGTAATATTCCAAACACAAATCCAACTTCGAGAATTATTTTTCTCCACATATCTCATCTATAAATCCATCAATCCATGATATAGGATAATTATTCTTTATCGTGATCTTGTTGAGATTACGATAATCCATGCAAAGGCACATTGACCCCTCCTTATTTTTTGACAAATAGGTATGGTGTACCCTATGGAGAAGAACCTGGGCATTTGAACCCTTTATATATATTCTAATATAGTTGTTTCTTTAGATCCTCAAGTTCTACAATATCCATTCTATATGGATTCTTGGATAATGGTAATGCCCCATGTATAAGATTGATTGAAAATTCAACCACTCGGGTAGGAGGAAGACCAAAAAATTCCTTAGGAAACACATCAACATATTCCCTCATAATGGGCATGTCTTCAAGGATTATATTTTACTTAGAATCAATCATTTAAGATATATACACTTGCTCATAGGGAAATAATATCCATGCTTTAGATGTTTGTGATAAATAAGATTCATCATCCTCTTTACACTTGTATAGAATTGGGGTTCAATTTGCAATATAGAGAGTGATTTACTTCTCATGTAAATTTATGTAGGATCTATATGGGGAAAGAAAATCCATACCGAAAATTGCATCAAATTCCACCAAAGGTAGTATGAAAAGGTTCACTGAGAAGTTAATCCCAAAAATTGTGATAGGGGGAAGTTATATACTTAGGATGTAATAATTGACCCATTTTCCATTTTCATCGATATCTCTACTTCCATGATTTGTGGTAGTGTTTGAATAGTTCTACTAAACTTTTGTGATATAAAATAATACATAGATCTAGAATAAAAAAGTATGTTCACTATTCTTGAATGAATAACTATATTACATGTCACCACTTATTTATCGGGATCCACCTTAGTAGTTGTGATGAAAAAATATCACCCTTTATACCTTGAAGGTTGTTGGTTATATATGAAAACCCTTGTTTTAGTGCATTGGTTTTCAAAGTGAACTGGTTCCTTAAATTTGAATCAATGAACAATCCACTAAGGGTTAATGAGATCATTCTTTTCCTCTATTGAAATAGAGAGTTTTTCATATCGATAATCATTAGCTTGGTGTCCTTCCTTCTCACACCTAAAGCATTTCCTCTCCCCCTTAGGTAGTTTCTGGGGCGCTTCTTTCCTCACCTTTTACAAGTGGGATCTTGAAATTTATTGGCACCATTAGATTTCTCTATTGGACCACTAGAATTAAAATCTAGTTTCTTCTTCTTATCCCCATGATACTCTTGAGATTCTCCGATCTCTATTTTGACTTTGAGGGAACATCATATAATTTTCACATAGCTATCAATGTCACAGATAAATATGGAAATTTATAGACTAGGTTTTATCCCACTAAAGAAGTGGTAAACCATGAATTTGGGGGTAAAGACAAATACAAAGGTGTATCATGCAAGTCTTGTGAAGTTTACCTCATAAACCTTGATAGATTCATCATCTTTTTTCTTGAGGGAAAATAAATCCTTTTCCATTTTAAGTCGGAGAGTGTGAGGAAAATATTTATCAAAAAACATTTTCCATAATTCCTTCCACACCATCACTTTGATCTTTTCCTAAGGATTTTTATTCATGATCCATGTCCGCCATTGATCAGCTTCTCCCTCCATACGATAAATAGGATGTATAAAGTTCTCCTTTTCAAAATATTAAAGGATATAGAAGATCTTCACAATGGATTTGATCAATTATTCCACAATTAAGGGATTAGATGATCAATTGAAAGTTTGAGTCCTTTTTCACACAAAGGAATCAATTGAAACTTGTTCTTTATTAGGGAGATTTGGGTAATCCTCATGATCCATATTTCTATTCAAAACCTGATTCAGCTGAGAGAGTATCATCATAAAGTTTGTGATTCTTTCTCCCATCGAGTTGGTAATCTCATTGGGGTAGTCATCACATTTCCCTTCACATTGGTTGCTTACCTGATTCCTCAAATTTATGGCCATCACATATAATAAAGGTAAAATTAGGGATGATTATTTTTAAACTACTAAACACATAAATGGAAATTCAATGAAATTAATGGGATAAATTATAAATTACATTTGTTTCTTAACTTATGAATTTTTAGGCTTCAATATATGTTATCCATGATATATTTCCTAATATATATTATTATAGGAATTTTTTTTATTCCCTTAATATTCTTTCATAATTAGATTGTGATTTTACCCAAGCGCATCCCCCAAGAGTGTCATACTAGGTGCGCAGTAAGGCCTGTTGTTGTGTACCAGGTTATGCTGAGTCAGGCCCGCCACACCTTATCAGAGTTGTTACCCCTAGGTTCATCTATGATAAAACAAATTTCACTTTTAGTATCCAGAAAATGATATATTTTATTCATAAGACACTCTATACTTACCAATATTTAGGGATTTTTTCTTATACTTAGTCCTATCCTTAAGGATTTCTCTAGTGTTTTCTAATCATAATCCCAAAAATAACTGAACATTTCTTTTGACACCAACTATAACAACCCTTCTCTTTATTACACATTAACTCATGATTTATTAAATAAAAGTACAAATAATATAATCCGAAAGATTGATAATTATTGTTTGTTTTGGAATTAGGTACATTACATGAAAATTTAAAACAATAAAAACATCATATTTATTGAAAACATCCTTGGTATGCTCGCACTTAAAACTGCATGGAATAACCTGGGGACATACATAAAAAATGGGTAAGATATATAGCCCAGTAATGGAATAATCATGGAATATGGTAATACATGTTATACAATAGTCATATCAATGGGGAATAAAAGGAACATGAATAATAAGGCATGATATAGCATGGTAATCATAACATGGAAAATATGGAAACGACTTAAAACACTGCATCATAAACATAGGTCAAAGAAAAAAAACAAGATATCATGATGGGAAATTTAATATAAAGGAACCAGATTCACTAACTATCCGAAAATGATTCCTCATAAGACTAAATACTACCCAATTCATTGGAGTGCTATATAATTCCGGGTGCACCTGACACTTTCATTTCATTCTCATACTTAAGTGTGCCACATAGATCACACAACATGGATTCATTCATCATCATATTTTATTCCACATTCAAGGATTTTGGAATAAAAAACTATAAGTAAAAATTCAAATAATTTTAAGTTTATAAAGGTGAACACCCTTTATAGGAAATGATTATGGTATTCACTACACAATTGTTTTGGCTTGGAAAACCGTGGTAAAATTTCTGCAGCATAACGACATCACTTAAAAATTCATAAAATGGGTTTATGAGAGAGAAAAGGGTCTATCATCATTTTTAAATCAAATGGGAAGTAATATGGACATGGAAAGAAATATCCCAACATTAGGAATTAGAAATAGTGTTCATAATATAATAAAGAAACTTGAATAAAGAAGAGAAGGAAATGATTCCTTACTTGTGTGTGTGACTAAAAATGCTTGGGAGGAGCTTCTTGAGAGCTTGGGGGGACCTTTTGAGGACTTTGAAGTGGGGATGGTAGAGTAAGGACACGCTACAAGTATTTTGAGAAAGATAAATGGGAATTTATGTGGATTTATATAGGAAATGAGTGGGGATTTGTTTATTATTTCTTAAACTTAGGTTTTGGACTCTATATAATAAAATGACCAAAACCAAAGACCATACAATGGTTTTTGCCCATGATTTCTACCAAATGAGAGTTTTTTTCATTATTTTATAATTATAAGGTCCACAATTAATAAAATAATTCCCTTGCTTATGTGGAGGAGGACCATACTTGTAAATAAATGATTTTAAAACCTTAAAATATATTAATGGTTTTGGAGGATTCATAATGAATTTTTAAAATTAAAAAAATAAAAATAAAATCTAATTATTTTAAAGATAAAACATATATTTGGTTGTGGATACATTTTATTGTATTTATTACATCACTTTTGGGTCATTATGATGTAACAATACACAAAATATATTTACTTGGTATTTAATTTTTACCTGAAAATTAAACTATCTCAGAAAATAATGTAAAATTTACCATTGGATAATTTCATTGTTTTGACTCAAATTTTATTTTTATCTAACTAATTTTCTAAATATTTGAATTTTCACTTTTTAAAAATAAAATCAACATTTATTAATAAATGCCGTTTTTTTGACAATAACAGTTTTCGAACCCTTATAAAAATTACATTTGACTTCATAAAAATTATATATTAATTTATATTTAATAATAATTATTTAATAATAATATTTTATTAAAATATTATTTATTTAAAAAATCTGTTAATTCATAAAAATAAATTTCTTAATTGAATTTGAATATTACCCTAAATACTATTTTTTTATTATATCAAAATAAAAATTATTTATAATGTAACAATAATAGGATGAAAACATATCCATTATTCTATACAAAATAATGTACATACTCATATCACTAGGGTCTTGATATATATCCCTTTAATACACCTAAAAATTTCCTAAGATTAAGGTGTACGACAGTGATACTTTCATGGGGTGGTTCGACGTACATGGTTTGGGTCATGATCTCGATGAGATTGAACTTATCTTGTAAACAAATTTTCTCATTTTTAAGTTATTGGATATCATATTGGTCTTGGTCAAGGTAAAATCCCAGTGATTCTATCTCCCTCATAAGCTCCAATACGTGGGCCTCATAGGGTATGATCCTATTGGTTGAGGTAATCACATCCTTTGTCTCTGTCAGTTGGATTTGTTAAAACCCTATATTTATACTAATCATGTGATCACTGTTCAAAGACTATTTTATAAATGGTAAATATTTTTAATTATCATTTAAATATTATAGGATATAATAAAACCAAATATTTTCCTTTATTTTATATAACCATAATACATAATAATACATTTAACTAAACCACAAGGGAAATTTTATTTATAATAGTTTGGGTCGTTATAATGGAAATATAGAATTTTTATGATAATACCCATGATAAATAATGAAGTAAAGTAATGTAATCCCTTGAACCTAAATTTTGGAATACATGATGTGATGCTTCATGTGGTTATTCTTGTTGTGTTTCCTTGTGTGATGTGGGCTATTGTTTGGTGATGGTGGTGAACGACTGGGTTGTGAAATGAGGGGTAGTGATGCGATGGTTAGTTGGAATGAGATGCGATGTGTGAGGTTGTGTGATGGTTGTGTCGTGTAGTGGTTGTATTGTATAGTGGATAAGACATGTAGTTATAGTAGTGATATGGATCGACTGATGTAGTGTTGTGGTGATGGTTGATGTGTAATGGGTGAGCTGTTGTGTGGTTTGGTTGTGTTAGTTTCTTGATTATCCCTGAAATAAATTTTTAATGCTAAAAATTAAATATAATGGGTTGGTAATTAAATTGAAATGGTTGGAATTGATGAGTGGGAATTAGATTAAACAAATTGAATGATAAATTAATGCATTGTGTTAATGTGAATTAAGTGTCTTAGTAAGTGAGAGTTAGTGGAAACTCCTTAAATATAGAAAATGGTGGAACCAATAATTAAAAGTGGGAATGCCTTTATTTGTGTGGTGGCTGAGGGATGTAATGCATTTAGTGATGGATTCAGTCATGAAAAATATTGTATGGTGAAGTGGTGTTGTTGTAGTGTATGTTAGTATAGTTGATGTGAACCCATAGGTTGGAAATTGAGTGATATATATCTATTATGCATCTTATATTATTATTATATGTGACCCACCAAAGTTGTATAACCTTACCAATGTCCAAAGGTTTTGGGTTCTAGGTATTTTACCTAATATTCAAGATGGTGGTGATAGAGATGGTTGGATACCCCATCTTTCTTGCTCTTCTTTTAGTAGTGATGATATGATTTGGTGTTGGATATTAACCAGTTGTGTTGAGTATGTGATATGTGGTGGGGTTTATGCATGGTGGGAGGAGGGAACGTGGTTGATGTCCTTCACATTGATAATACTATACTACCCTAGTTATGTTATCTGTATATGATGTTATGAGGCTATGACGTGACGATGATTAGTGTCAGGACTGAATTAAAGACCTTGAGAGGGTGGGGTAATTAGGTGTGCATCTTGATCCACCTTAAAGATGGTTGGATGATTCACGCTCAAATTTACCCAAGAGAATAAGGTATAACGGTCTTTGTAGTTTAGCTTGGGTTGTCGAATCCTCAGAGACCGAAGAAGTAACCTATGGACACATACATACTATGTACTATTTTTGGTTATTGAGTGGACAAATTTGGGTTGATTTTAGATGGGTTTAAATGAACACTAAAATTCTTAAGTGAATTCAAATTATGAGAAGGGTTGATCCTAGGGTTATTACAAGGGGTGGATTGGATGCATTCTCTTTCTTGTAAAAATATTTCAATTTCTAAGATTTGAGATGGGTTTATTTAAGGAGATAAAAAAAATAATCACTTACTAGTTTAATGCATACACACCCTAATACTAATCACCTATAAACTTGAATGATCAAAGTTTTGAGAACTCCAAGGTAAAGGTTCTTATTAGCACTTGAAATGTGTGACCTTAAATTCAATAAGGATGAAGAAGTTTTAAAGTCATCAAATAAAAATATCATTTAAAAAAAGTGATTATCCATTAATGAAGTGAGAAATAACATCCAATACAGCCCCTTTATACTCCCTTGGATCAACCCATAAGTGGTTTATCCCTCCATTGATCCCATGGTTTCAATGGAAGCAGAATGTAGACTCATGAGGGAGGAATTGGAGAAGTAAAAAAAACAATGAAAAAAAATCACTCCACCGTTGTGTAATAATCTCACAAGGTTTGGTATGAACAAGTTCACACCTTAAGGAAACGGTATCAAAGTGATAATAAGAAGAATATAAAAAGTGAAGATGAAGAACTTTTAAAAATAAACTAAGGTAATTCAAGGAACTTACAATTGAAGGAATGCGATTACAACATCAAATTGGTAGCATAACATTAAAATGAAACAAAGATCAAAGATCCTAAACTCCTCCACCACCACTTCCTTAAATAGGAATTTTTGAAGCCTTAGGTAGAGCCTTAAATAGTCCAAGTCTCCTCAATTAATTTTTGTAGGCCATAGGTGGGTGGAAAGTTGATGGAGAGTTGATTTTTCCTCCCTTGACCCGAGGTGGCATCCAGATTTCATCCACCGAACAGACGCTCTTGGAATACCTTCTATATTGCCGAATTAGAGTGGACCATATAAGAAGAAAATGGATCCTCGGATTTCTCCTAACCGTCTGTAAAATTTGGTCCCATTTGGAGTTGTGTATTCGGATATATAATTATATTAGTGGGCTGTTGTTCTGAGCCGCATAATCTGGCCCAGAATTTTATTTCTAACTTGGGCCACCTAAATAGCCATAATGGAGGCCGAATTTTCACTAGCTCCTGAAGAATGATTTGTTTCTATATATGTCTTATAGTATCTCAATAAATTTGGGATTCATTGGGTTTTTAATGTGGGATCCAAATTCTCATCAGTGGGATGGTGTCCAATATTCCTTCTCTAGAATTTCTTCCATTCATCTCCAAATATCTCCATCATACTTTATAAATCCTCCACTGATCCCTGAATGAAACATGTTCATATTGAAGTGTATATCAATTTACCGAAATATCAAATTAAAATATGGATAAATACATTCCTTAAAATTATATTAATCATTGAATACTTTAAATGATGTTAAAAAATGTACCACTTAATAGTGCATTTTAAGAAGGAATTACAATCATAATGTGAAATGATTTTCAAAGTGTAAAATGAACTAAAATGATGTTTATGAATAATAAAGCACATTAATATTATATATATTAACAATGAATATTAGCCTCATTTAGTGGCTAATCACACCCCCCAACTTGAGTTTTTCTAGTCCCGAGCAAATTATATCTCAACAATATGAAATTCTAATTCCCTTTTCCAAAATTTTTTTAATACACAATGATCACCAAAACCCTTATACCAAACAATCATGAAACCCATCAAAATATTTTAATACATGATAGTTTCATAAGCAGATCCCAATCTCAGTCCCATTCCTTTTTTCAAATTTATTGCCACATTTCATCCAATATCAATAAAGTATGAGGATGTGTTGTGTATCATAATAGACATGGGGGTTCATCTTTATTCAAGGGGGAAATTATGGAAGCGCTAGGTGGAATAAAATTTAAATATTAAGATGAGTATTAATTTTTTTATATTGTATTTTTTGTGTGTTTTTTTTGCAAATTTTCCATGGTAATTGAAATTACACTCAAAAGAGTCAACCCCTGTCGCGAGACTTTGCCGATGACTCCCAGGCTCAAAGACCTTAGGGCACCAAGTGAATCCCACATACTCGGGCATCATCTCGAGTTAACTCAGTCAAAAAAAAAAATTCAAATTATCAAAAATAGAGATAAAATTACTAGCTATGGGCTAGACAACTATGGAGTCATGATCTCCAAGTGCTGAAAGCCACGCATTAGGTCATTTCATTGCTCTACGTACAAATTTATTGTTTTTTTTAATTTTTTTTGAATACTCATATTAAAACTAAAATGATAACTAAACATATTCTATTTATTTGGGGGACCCCATGAACTAAAACTAATACCCCACTATCCAAAGGACGTGCATTGTGATTATTTTTTTATTTGGATGAAATTATAAACAATGAAATATCACATTGGACAGCCAAACTTTCCAAAATCTATGCTCATGAAATTATACAAGGATTAAAATCAGAATTAGGGAATGCTAAATTATTTGATATTGAGTTTCAAAGTGTGTAATGTGTATTACCATGTTCAAAGTTAATGGAATTTTTCCTTCCATTTACACACATTTTTTTTTTCAAATAATTCATTTTTTTGACACAAAATCATTTTTTAATTTTATCTCTCCCCCCAACTTAAAATAACACTATCTCCAGTGTTTGAAGAAATGAAAATTTAGAAGGATTAGAGGCAAGGAATGGGAATTAAAAAAGGAAATTGAAAACGAGGATCCTGGAATGAATTCACCTAGTGGTTGAAGTTTAAGTTCTTGCTGTTCCAACCCAGTCCTTTGATATCCATGTCACTTGTAGAGTTTCCTAGTAGAAAAAGGAAAAAAGAGAGAGAAAAAACAAACAAACAAACAAACAAAACAATATATATATATATATAATAAAGAAAGTAAAATATAAGTATATATATATAAATTATAGAATAAGGAAGCACAAAAAGCCGTAGGTCAGTGGTAAGCACACGCCCCTGTCTCCCTTCGGTCCCGGGTTCGAATCCTTGCGGCTTCGCTGGTTGTGACGGGGTTTTCCCCACGGCCTACGATGTGGCCTTTTTTTTATTATATATATATATTTTTTTGTATTTTTATTTTAACCTACAAACACATAAAAATAAAATAAAATAAACTGATGATACATTGTCTTCTTTTTAAATTTCTGGGTAAGGTATTACTCAATGATCACACCATGTGACACGGATGAATATGGCGCTCCCCTTTCATACCCATCCATACTTATAATAGAAGAACAGGTCAACAATCTATTTTTTTTATTAAATATCAAAATGATTAATTATTCTTATTTAAAATATAAATTTGATTAAAACAACAAAATGATAGGAAACTTGAAAACCATGGGTTTCCTCCCATGCAGAGCTTTGTTTAACATAATTAGCTCAACTTGTACCCCTAATTGATTAATTATTTTCGTCATATAAGGTGGGTTCACACAATTCTTCATCAAATTCATGTTTTTGTAATGGTTCAATGAATGGTTTGACTCTATAACCATTAACATTAAAGGTTTGACCATTGGTGGGATCTTGAATTACTACAGCCCCATGGGGGTACACCTTATGCACTATGTATGGACCTGACCATCTAGAACTTAACTTTCCCGGGTGTAAATGAGGTTTTGAACTATACAAGAGCACAAATTTTCCCGGTTCAAAATTTTTGACTTTGATATTCCTATATTGGTAGGCTTGAACTCTAGATTTATTGATCCTTGAATTTTCATAAGCCTCCATCCTTAGTTCCTCCAGCTCATTGAGATCTAATTTCCTTTTTGTTCCGGCCAATGAGAGTTCATAATCCATTTTCTTAATTTCCCAAAAGACCTTATGCTCAATTTCAACAGGTAAATGGCATGATTTTCCATAAACCAACCTATATGGTGACATTCCTAGGATGGTTTTGTATGTTGTACGATATGACCAAAGAGAATCCAAGAGTTTATCGAACCAATATTTCCTAAAAGGATTGACATTTTTCTCAATAATTTGTTTGATTTCTCAATTGTCTAACTCATATTTACCATTGGTCTGTGGGTGGTAAGTAGTGGATACTTTGTGATAAATTACATACTTTTCCATGAGTGATGAAAATGGATGATTGCAAAAATGAGTTCCACGATCACTGATGATAGCTCTATGAATTCCAAATATAGAGAATATGTTTTCTTTTATTAATCTAATCATAGTTTTATGATCATTGGATTTTGTGGGAATGGCCTCAATCCATTTTTAGTCATAATCAAGAGCTAAGATAATGTAGAGGTATCCTCAAGAGTTTGGGAAAGGACCTATGAAATCAATTCCCCAGTAGTCAAATATTTCAATCACTAAGATGGGAGTGAGTGGAATTTGATTTCTTTTTGTGATGGACCCTACTTGTTGACACCTAGGACATATTTGACAAAATGCGTAGGAGTCCCTTGATAGAGTGAGCCAGAAGAGACCACACTAAAGAATCTTAGAAGATGTTTTCTTAGAGGAAAAGTGACCTCCACATGCCTCACTATGACAGAATTTAAGGATGGAATCTTGTTCAGATTCTGGGACACACCTCCTAATGACTTGGTCAAGGAAAAACTTATAGAGGTATGGATCATCAAACACATAGTTCCTAACATTAGAAAGGAATTTCCTTCGAGCTTGAGTCCCTAATAATTTTGGGATGACTCCTGTAACTAAGAAATTGTCTATGTCGGAATACCAAGGGTAGTCACTCATAGAGTATTGGTGTTCATCAGGGAATGAATCAGACACAAAAGGTGATTTGAGTTGTCTTTGAATTCCATCCTAGAGAGGTGATCAACTACAACATTTTCAACACCCTTTTTATCCTTGATTGTGAGGTCAAATTCTTGTAATAGAAGGACCCACCTAATCAGTCTAGCATTAGCATCTTGTTTTTGGAAGAGGTATTTTAGTGCAGAATGGTCAGTGAACACAGTGATGGAGGATCCTAAGAGGTAGGAACTAAAATTCTCTAAGGAAAACACAATAGAAAGTAACTCCTTTTCAGTGGTGGTGTAGTTGATTTGTGCATCATTTAAGGATTTTCTTGCATAAGCAATGACATAAGGAGTTTTATCACAACGTTTTCCTAACACAGCTCCAACAACAAAGTCACTGGAATCACACATAAGTTCAAAAGGAAGGTTCCAATTTGGAGATTTCACAATGGGAGGAGAGGTGAGAGAGGATTTGAGGGTTGAGAATGAACCCTCACAGCTTTCTATCCAAACAAATGGAGCATCCTTTACTAGCAGAGCACAAAGGGGACGGGAGATTGAACTAAATTCCTTGATGAATCTTCTATAGAATCCAGCATGTCCTAAGAAATAACTCACTTCCTTGATAGTTTTGGGTGATGGAAGGTGACGAATGATGTCAACCTTGGATTTATCAACTTCAATCACCCTACCTGAGACTAGATGGCCTAAAACTAGTCCCTCTTTAACCATGAAATGGAATTTTCCCAGTTTAGGACTAGATTCTTTTCTTCACATATTGACAAGACTCTCTCTATATTCCTCAAACATCCATCAAATGTATCCCCAAACACAGAGAAGTCATCCATGAATACCTCAAGAAAATCCCCTACCATGTCTGAGAATATTTCCATCATGCACCGCTGGAAGGTTCCAAGGGAATTTCATAACCCGAAGGGCATGCGTTTAAAAGAAAAGGTTCCAAATGGACATGTGAATGTAGTATTCCCTTGATCCTCTAGGGAGACCTCAATTTGATTATACCCCGAGTACCCATCTAAGAAACAGTAGAAAGCACGACCTACCACTCTCTCAAGGACTTGGTCAATGAATGGTAAGGGAAAATGGTCCTTCTTGGTGAATGAGTTTAGCCTCCTATAATCAATGTAGACCATCCATACACTACTCACCTTAGTTGGAAGAATATCTCCACCCTTATTGGTTAACACTGTGATTCCTGCCTTCTTGGGAACCACTTGGATTGGGCTGACCCACTCACTCTCAGCTATGGGATATATGATACTAGCTTTTAACAATTTCAGAAGTTCCTTCCTTACTACCTCCATGAGATTAGGATTGATTCGCTTTTGAGGTTGATGACATGGCTTTGAATCAGATTCTAGAACAATCCTATGAGTCCCGATAAGTGGGCTAATCCCAGGAATATTAGACAAGGTCCAAACAATGGCTTTCTTATGTTTCCTAAGGACATCTAGAAGAATCCTCTCACGATTTGATTCAAGAGAAGAAGAAATGACAATAGGATGTGTTTGATTGTCCCCTAGGAAGGCATAATTGAGTGTAATGGGAAGTTCCTTCAATTCAAGATCAGGTTGGTTTGGAATTTCAGTAGAATATTGGGACATTGGATCAATATCAATTTTGTTTCCTAGAGTTTTAGATAGTATTGATTCCCCACATGTAGAATATTCAGCTACAATATTTGATTAATCATATTTAGGGAAGGAAGTTTGATTGGTCTCCATGAAATTGGGTTCCTGAAAGGTTTCACTGATTGTTGGACCTAAGACTTCATCATAAGAGTAATTTGAAAATGATTCAATCCAAGGAGATAAAATTCCTTCATGTGAACAAAAGAAATCAATCTCATCATGACTTAAACATCCATCAAATATTCCTTGATGTTCTATGGATTCATTGTCATTACTTCCTATCATGTTTACTTCATGAATGTCCTCTTCATCCCCTATTTGTGATCTTGAATTATAGATGTTCAAGTCTAGACTCATTTTCCCAAAGGTGATGGTCATGTTCCCATTTCGAACTCGGATAACAGAGTTGATTGTTGCAAGGAAGGGACGACCAAGGATAATTGGGGTTTTTTCCTTATTTCCTAAGTTTGGATGTTTGTCAAGGACAATGAATTCATCAAGGTAGATGAAGTTTTCAACCTTTACCAGAACGTCCTTTAAAATACCCTTTGGAACCCTAATGCTATGATCAGCAAGTTGAAGTGTGACAGATGTGGGTTGGAGTTCTTCTAGCCCTAACTGGCAGTACACAATATAGGGAATGATATTGACACTAGCACCTAGGTCACACAAGGCCTTGACAACTTTACTCTCTCCTAGTTCAACATTGATTTAAGGGCAACCCGGGTCTTTCATCTTAGGAGGAATGCTCCCTTGAATGGCGGTACTTACATTAGCAGCCAAAAGGACTTGGTTTTTATGTGAAAATTTTCTTTTAAAAGTGAAAAAGTCCTTAAGGTACTTTGAGTAGGCAGGTATGGTTTGGATTACATCAATAAAGGGAATGTTCAACTTGACTTGTGAGAAGATTTCCCTCAATGTTTCACTCAATTAAAGCTTGGTTTCCCCCTCATGCATTGAGGAAATGGTGCTGATTGTGGGGTTGTTTATTGAAGAGTTGTTTCTTTGACAATCTTATCATGTTTTTCAGTTTGATCATTTGGTTCATTTTAATTTTCATCCAAGTTTGAATCTTCAGGTGGGTTCTTAATTAGTTGTTCAGGTTTCTCAATTTATTTCCCACTTCTTAAAATAGTCACAACCTTTAGTTGTTCATGAGTTGTTTGAGTGCAACTTGACTCTCCCCTTGAAGTTGAGGATGGTACCACCTAAGTAGACATGGGTGCCTTTCCAGTTTTTATAGTTTGAAGTTCTTATTTTAAGGAAGAGACTTCCTAGTTCATCCTCTCCATTTGTTTACATAGTTGTTCTAGTAGGTTTTGTGGAACGGTTTGGGTTGGTTCTTGAGAAGATTGGTTTATCCTAGGTGTATATTTTTGAGGTGGGATGGTTTGTTGAAAATGGACCAGTGGCTGTTGGTATTGGATAGGTTGGGTTTGGAACTGGTTATGGGTTTGGTAGTTCTGTTGGGGGTAAGGATTTTGTCCCTATGGTTGGCTAGGTTGTTGGTTATCTTTCTAGTGGAAGCCTGGGTGATCATTATACCTTGGTTTGAAGTTGTTTTGGTATTGAGGCTTTTGAAAGTTCAAATCATTTACCTCCACTGGGGGTCCTCCTAAAATAAAATCCTTGATAGATGGAATGGTTGGTCAGTTGTCTATCTTATGGTCATTTTTTTCACAAATTGTGCAAATAGGGTAAACAGTTTGGATTTCATAGACTTTCCTATGGCCTATCTCTTCAACCTTCCTAGAGAGTGCTGTGAGTTTATCCCTAAGGATTTCCTCTTCTCTAAGTGTATGAATTTCAGTAGTTCTTTATGTCTTCTTAGAATAAGGTGAAGTTCCCCATGTTTGGTTTTGTTCAGAAAGGCCTTCTAGATACTCGTAAGCATTATTTGGGGCTTTGTTTTTAAAGGTTCCATTACACATCACGTCAATGAATTGTTTGTTCCCCGGACCCAACCCTTCATAGAAAATTCTCACTTGTTCTAGAATAGAAAAACCATGATTTGGAACCATGTTTAGAGTGTCCTTGAACCTCTCCCATGTTTCATAGCATGAATCTCCCTATTTTTCAAAAATGTTTTGGATGCTCTTTTTAAGTTCAATTGTTTTGTGGTGGGGAAAGTATTTTTTTGAAGAATTCTCTTTGTATTTGGTCCCAAGAGTTGATGGATGATGGTCTCAAATTGTTTAGCCAATTTTTAGCTCAATCCTTTAAAGAAAAATGAAATAGCCTCATCTTAGCTGATTCTAGTTGATGTGGGGGACACATGGTTTCTACAATGTCATTGAACTCCTTAATGTGAAGGTAGGGAATCTCAGACTCCATTCCATGGAATGTGGGAAGGTGGTTTAGGACATGGGGTTTAAAGATTTAGTTGGAATCTCTTAGGGAATTTTGTATAATGCATGAGGGGGAATTGATCTAGGAATGTGTGAGGTAGTCATTCATGGTTTGATAAATTGCATTCCCCAAGTTTGGGGCTCCCTCATTTGGGTTTCCATTTTGGCTCCCACACAGATTTATGAGTTGGTTTATTTGAGGAACTTCCATTGAAATAGGCTCAATTTTTGACTCTGGAGTATTATGAAGATTAGGATCTAATGGAAAGAGTTCCCTTGGTGTACTTGACTCCCCAAACCCAGGACTATCCACCCAAACTAGACGGTTTGATTGATCGCGGGTGTAGGCGGACATGTGCCAAAAGAAAAAAGAAGGTAGAACGGTCTTTGTAGTTTAGCTTGGGTTGTCGAATCCTCAGAGACCTTAGAAGTATCCTATGGACACTTACATTCTATGTACTATTTTTGGCTATTGAGTGGCCAACTTTGGGTTGATTTTATATGGGTTTAAGTGAACACTAAAAGTCTTAAGTGAATTCAAATTATGAGAAGGGTTGATCCTAGGTTATTACAAGGGGTGTATTGGATGCATTCTCTTTCTTGTAAAAATATTTCAATTTCTTATATTTGAGATGGGTTCATTTAATGAGATCAAAGAAAATCATCACTTACTGGTTTAATGCCTATACACCATAATACTAATCACCTGTACACTTGAAGGATCAAATTTTTGAGCACTCCAAGGTAAAGGTTCTTATTAGCACTTGAAATGTGTGACATTAAATTCAATAAGGATGAAGATGTTTTAAAGTCATCAAATAAAAATCTCATTTAAAAGAAGTGATTATCCATTAATGGAGTGAGAAATAACATCCAATACAACCCCTTTATACTAACTTGGATCAACCCATAAGTGGGTTATCCCTCCATTGATCCCATGGTTTCAATGGAAGCGGAAAGTAGACTCATGAGGGAGGAATTGGAGAAGTAAGAAAAAAAAACAATGAAAAAAAAATCACTCCACATTTGTGTGATAATCTCACAAGTTTTGGTATGAAAAATTTCAAACCTTGAGGCAACGGTATCAAAGTGATAATAAGAAGAATATAAAAAGAGAATATGAAGAACTTTTATAAATAAACTAAGGTAATTCAAGGAACTTACAATTGAAGGAATGCGATTACAACATCAAATTGGCAGCATGACATTAAAATGAAACAAAGCTCAAAGATTCTAAACTACTCCACCACCACTACCTTAAATAGGAATTTTTGAAGCCTTGGGTCGAGCCTTCAATATTCCAAGTATCCTAAATTAATTTTGGTAGGCCATAGGTGGGTGGAAAGTTGAGGGAGAGTTGATTTTTCCTCCCTTGAATCGAGGTGACATCCAACTTTCATCCACCGAACAGACTCGCTTGTAAGACATTCTATATTGCCGAGTTAGAGTGGGACATAGAAGAAGAAAATGTGTCCCAGAATGTCTCATAACATCCTGTAAAATTGGGTCCCATTTGGATTTGTGTATTCGGAGATATGATTATATTAGTGGGATGTTTTTCTGGGCCGCAGAATCTGGCCCATAATTTTATCTCTAACTTGGGCCGCCTAAATAGCCACAATGGAAGACGAATTAGCATGGGATCCTGAAGAATTATTTGTTTATATATATGTTTTCTAGCGTCCCAAGAAATTTGGGCTTCATTGAGTTTGTAATGTGGGTCCCACATTCTCATCAGTGGGCTGGTGTCCAATGTGCCTTCTCTAGAATTGCTTCCATTTATCTCCAAATATCTCCATCATAATTTATGAATCCTCCATTAATCCTTGAATGAAACATGTTCATATTTAAGTGTAGATAAATTTACCAAAATATAAAATTAAAATATGGATAAATACATTCCTTAAAATTATATGAATCATTGGGTACTTTAAATGATATTAAAAAATGTACCACATAATATTGCATTTTAAGAAGGAATTACAATAATAATGTGAAATGATGTTCAAAAGTGTAAAATTCACTAAAATGATGTTTATTAATATAAATAAAATTAATATTATATATATTAAAAATGAATATTAGCCTAATTTAGTGTCTAATCATTGGATTTGTGATGAGATATATATGGAAGGAATGAGAGCCCAAGCTATTTGACGTTGGCATGTGAGAGCAAAAAATCAGTGGGAAAGTGGATGGAGGGAATCCTTTCTTTATGTTCTTGATACTATGTTACTATATTTGGATGTATGATTTGGTGATAGAGTCATGGTGAGACTGACATTTTTTATTTGACATGTTTTGGGGTTTGTTGGTTTTGCTGTTTGTTCACTGACACATTAGTATGCTCTTTTCACATGTGCACTAGAGACATTGGGTATGATCCCACCGAGTATACATGTTATGCTCAACTTATGTATATAAATTATTTTTCAGGTTTCTAGGAGGATATTTGGTACTAATAAGGATATTACCAACTTGGGTCTTGGATCTGATGTTGAGTTGCTACTATAGGACTTATTTATTGGTATTTACTTGGAATATTTTATTTGTATTCATTAACATTGTTCATACATTGTGGGATGGTTTTGAGTTTACTTTTATATTATTTTATAGAGTTTCTTGGTGTTTTTTTATCCTATTTCAAACTTCTATATTATTATGAAGGGTAATACATTCCATATGTGATATTTTTATACCCTCAGTGCTTGTTGCCAACCCGAGGTCTTCTGGAGGTGGGACTCAGGGGTAATTATCTCTCTTACTTTATTTACAAACTAAGAGGGGTACCATTGGAGGGAGGGAGTCATGAAAGATTTATATCAAAGGTTTTAGTTGAGTGATAGGATGGATTTTGGAGTTAATAACTGTGAATATTTCATAGTTTTATAGGGAAAAGGTTACAATTAATTTTGGTTCTTGAAATAGGATAGAGAGACCGGCTAGGACATGAGATTTTAGGGAACCCTTGATTCGATGCAAGGATTATGAGCTTATTGAATGACTAAGTGATATTGACCTATTTTTAGTGTAGATACCTAGGATAGGTACATTCATCATGATTGATTGTGTTTGTATCTAAATTGGGTAATCTTGAAAAATTAAAACCAATTAATTAAATCAACATTGATAAAATTCTATTCTATTGGGATTATGAATTCTTCTTACTTTTTTGGAATAGATCAGGGTCATAATCCATGATTAACTCAATTAGTTTAGGTTCAGTTGATCAATCCAATTGACTGTCTAATTATTAAACCGATAGAGTAGTATGAGGCATGAAAAATGTAGTTACATGACTTTCATCGGTATAGTTTGGGGAAGTGTGAGGGGAGCATCTTTGCCCTAAGATAGAGTGCTAGTTGGAGGAGATCGAGATTTATTTTGGTCTGATTCAATATCAAGATGATATTTGGGCACCAATGGTAGTTAATCATTTATAGATAGCTTTATGTTAGTGGTGGATGATGTATCTTTGTGTTCGAAAGGTGAAAAATGTTTTATGGATAGACTTTTAGAAGTTATGCTTGGAATTATTGTTGATGACGATGAAGGTGACAAAGTGACAGGAGATTCTCTCCCTTTTGTAGAGGATCCTGAGTGTGCATGATCTTGGGATCAAGTTCAAGTACCTCCTTCACTTTCCCCCTGATGAGTTTCTAGATGAGGATTCTAGAGTGTAATGTCTAAAGGATACATTGCACCCAACGATCAGGTATGGAGTCACCCTATTTACACTTTTTATATACCTAGAGGTCCAGAAGAAGGAAAGGTTATCAAGAGAATTCTTTATCTAGGGGATAATCATTGAGGGAGTGTCCAACAAGGAAGTTATAGGAGAAGAGATTCAGATAGTAGGTCACTGATGTTTAGGTAGTCGGGGTTTCAATTAGTGGGAAACTGACCATGGAAGATCACTCCACATCCGTATGGGGTAGGTGGATTTTGAGAGCCTTATAGGGGTTTGAAATTTTTATTCTATGACTATGGGGGACATGTCCACCAAAAAGATTAATGTTTGACCACTACAGGAGGCCAGTTTCAGATGGGTAATCCAAACCCTTTTTTGGCCATAGAAGCATTTTCCTCTAAGGAAATTTTAGCAGCAAGGATCGCCGACACTTATTTAGAAGTTGAGTGGAGATTATGTTTGATAAAGAAGACTCATGATAGAACCCATCCTCATGGACCTAGGCCATAGCATAGTCAGGGTGGAGGACATTAGAGTGGAAGGGGATCTGGGTGTGGATATATACACGTGATGGAGGAAGAAATGCCAGTAGGGCCAAAGGTTGTCCTAAGTATGATCGGTTTATATTCTACCCTTGTTTATGCCTTGTTTGATTTAGGATCCTCACAATCATTTTCTTATCATAATTTGGTCCATTACTTGAGACTGTATTTAGAGATACTTCTAGTGTTGATGGTGTTATCTATGTCAGTTGGAGGTTAAACTGCCTTTTTTGATGTGTGTTGGGGTTGTAGGTTGGCAATGGGGAAACACTAGTTAGTGGGGGGAGGGGGTTATTATTACCATAGATACCACCATATGATGTTATCCTTATCATTAATTGGTTTTATTCCATACATGAAATCATCAAATACTTCCATAATAGAGTTTTTTTTTGATGTGGAGGTCCAATGAGTGATATTCATTGGTGAGCGGGGTTATCAGATTGGTGGAAAAAAAAGTAGAGCCTCATTTTTATCAATCGGAAGATTTTTTAGTGGAATCTTAAAAGACTAAAAAATTAGGCTATTTATATAGTTTAAAACCATATAAATATTCCTTAAAACCATGGATATATCCTAAGTCCATGATTTAGCTAAACCATGATCCCTATTTCCACTGAAATAGGGCCCCGATATGGCCACAGTTTTAAAACACAGCCTTACATAATATATTGTCGCAGTTTACATGGAATATGGACATCAGATATCCCAATGGTGTCCATTGAAATGGTTATTGAAATTGTGGCCTTATTATGACTACCTCCATGGTCCACATTTACCAAGTATTTATCTTTTATATACTTCTACAGTTTAAAAAAAAAGTGGCCACATGCTTTTAATTTAAAAATGGATGGTTTCTATCTCAGGACCGCTTCACACATACCACTTGGAAGGTTCCAGGGCCTGCATTAGAAGTTGTTGGGCCAAGGATTTTAAAATATTTCATCAACGGGTCGATGGAACTTGTCGACGTTGATGATCTGAGCCCCGACAAGGTTTGAGGATCTCGTGTAAATTCTGAAGAGCACAAAATTAAAATGAAAACATACCCATTTTAAATATGAATCCGCAGTCGACTGAAACTAGTCAATGGATATTGTTGCTTGAATGATCCATAACAGGAACCCTCTAGATTTTCCACATTCATTTCTAAAATCCAATGGAATGTCGATCATCAAATTCCAAGTGCTAGCATAGCGATCTGATGATGTCTTCGACATCCCGACGGTCACCACATCGAGATCCCTTCGATGCTTGAGGAAGATCTTGATTCGTGCTCTTAGATCAACTACTTATCTCTATAGGAAGTGGTATGAGAGAGAGGATCTCATTTTTCATTACATGAAATGAATGAATCTTTCCATGGAGAGAGGGGCTCACCTCTATTTATAGTGGTGTTACAAAATACCCGGTTGGGTTCCCCAGCCCCTGTTTATTTCAACATCTACTAAATAAATAATTTTGACGAACTAAACTATGTAAATATTATTTATTATTTTATCACATACCTATAATATATATATAATATATTACGTGATAAAACCCAAGCCATTTAACTCGACTCGGTATCCCACTTAATATTAAACAAACCATGAATATTAAAATAATATTCGTTCGATTAATATTTTCCTATATTTACATAACATGTAAATACATTAAATAAATTAAATCCCAATTATTCATAACTTGAATAATAATGAATTTATATAATTCTTTTGGTGATTGAAAACTTGGACAACACTTGGACCTCATGGTGGGGCCCACCATGTCCATATAACTATTCAATTGAATAGGGTAGATTGTTGAATACGCTATTGTGTGTGACCCTTTAGGCCCTTATCTTAATAGTAGTGAATAAATACATAGGCCAAGAGTAGAGTCTAGCAACCCATCAAGGCCCCTAAAGAGATAAGGATATTCATAGCAATGACTACCAACCTACAAACACTGAATGTGTACTATAATCTCTTTGTCATTAAATATCTCATAAAGAAGGACACACACTATTGTCACTGTCCTTTTCTTTATTTATTATTTTTTGATCTATCTGGATGGATTTACCTTTTGACTACTTTGGACAAATACTTATGTAGGTAGCACCATCCTGATCAACCAAGCTTGAGATATACAACTTCCAAAACTTGGAAGTGACAAATCCTTTATTGACCATTCAACCAATGTCATACCACCAACGACGCACCCAATACATGCTACCTCACCACAATTTCATTACCATGATTTTTTCCTAGAATAAAAGTACGCAATAAAATGTTACACACTGGTAATGATGTCAATTCAGGAGACCAATACACGTGTTTGTAGATAGGAACAACCAATGACACTCAAAACATATGGTGTTCCTATTGGTGGGTCTATCCTCATGATCTTAATACTAGAGATCACTAAGTGTGAACTTCATGAGAAGAAGTCTCAATTCTTATATTCCCCTATCACCTGATAGTCAAACATATATTGTATCCAGTTAGTAAGATGTATCTAGACCATAGAACATATATTTAAGATTAATGTCATTGTATCTCTAGGTTCTCATTATAGCCTGGGATCTGCTATAACCTTTTGACATTAAAATTAATCTTTGGAAATTACCATTATATAGTGGATGCAGAAATATCTACACTATAATAGTAATAATACATCATGTATAACTAACTATACACATGATATGGTAATCAAAAGTACTGTAGAGTTGGGTCTAGGGAACCCACTATTTCAACACTCCCACTTGCACAAGATCCAACTTGCTAACCATGCTTGTTAGCTACTCACATGATGAAGATCATGTTTTTGCTGAGTTACGGATTTAGTTTCTGGGTCTACCATGTTTTTGATGCATGGCATATCTACTATATGCAACCTCATCTCCTTGAGTAAAACTTCTCAAGAGATGGTATCCCCAAGTATATCCTTTTTTTTCCATTGTCATAACTTGACATCTTAGCTAGTGAGAATATCATAATTTATATTATGATAATACTTTTCTCACTAGGTGAAAATCCAATAACTGGAACAAATCATTGTGACTAATAACTATTCCCTAGTTGTTTTAGAAGATGCAATGTACTCAGTATTTGTAGGTATGGCTATCAATGGATTTTATGAGCTTGAATCACTCATCACCTTTTCATAATTGCGATACTAGATAAAATTGATCTTAGGATTACTATTTTGTGTCCCACAATAACTAGTATCCTTATTTTCCACATACCAGGTACATATCATTTGTATTTGCTGAAGTAAAAGATGATAGTTCTGAATGATTCATTTGTAGTGCTCCTGGAAACAATTGATATCTTCATACAATAAAGAATATTATGGAAGTATCAATTATTGTACATATTATGGAATACGTGATTGATCCATTGCTAGAATGTATAGAACTCAATTCACAACTTTAATCTCTTCCCATGTTCCGAACATGTCAACCTGGAGATATTAAGCCATGTGATATTGGCAAAAATTATGAACTTGAATTGTTCCAACTTGTATTTTTCAATACAATTTCACTTTATGTATGATTAACTAGGTCCAAGAAACCATTATATATACTTCGATAGTTCCAGTTCCCTAGAATTTAGGTTGATACTTTAAGTCAATCATTGGATAATTACTTTTTATCCTAATCTTATCTAACTGTAATATCAATATATGTTTTCAATATGTTTCTGAACATATTTCTCTTGAAAACTATGGTACTCCCACTAACCTTTGGTAGACACAAGGAAAATATTCATTCAAAATGAATTATCTAAGAACATGTTGCTTACTTTAATCCTGAACATGATTTTAGTAACTTGCAACCTTCATTGGCATTTGATGGTTTCATCATCCTTTTCTGGTTACATCATATAAACACCTTCCATGAAATATGATCTTGACATCCAATGACCAATTTAATGATCTTAGAAGTTAGCTATGAAAAATAAAATTCTAATGGATTTAGGCATACCAACTTGGTATAACCAATTGAGCCTTACTGGTACCAGGCTTGTATCATCCATGTATCATCTCATTTGAATACCCACCACAATATTCAATTTATAATCCCCTTTCCAATTTTATACATGGAATCCATTATTGAATTTTAATTGATCTTGTCAATCTTAGCTAATTTTCATATGCAGCTTACTTGTAGGAATCATTATTCTCAATGAATAATTTATCAATGGCCGTGGTGAATATAAAACCATCACCATGGTTTCATCCTTCCTACACAGTATGTGTCATTGGAACATTCCTATTCCACATGTACTTGTGTAACTTGTTCCTATGCCAACCATTTGCGCATCTAAAGCATTGTCTAAATCCAAGTAAATTCAGATCCCACTATCTTTAATAGATATGTGCACCCTTATATATAAATTTAGTCTAATACTTTACTTCATCTTTTCTATCTTAGGTATTTATGTAATATCCTAAGAAACCGTTAGGATAATTACCTTAGATGCACAGTGTGTTTAACTTGATGCATGTTTGTTTAAATCCTTAACAAACTCTTTGCATATTTAACACATGTCCTATGACATAGTGGATTTTTTCATCATACTTTGACTTGTATGATATCCATTTATCATTTATTAGTTGTCATATTTGTTATGGTATTTCTTTGTTATTTTTCAAACACATCATGAAATATAATGGAAGTTTCTGCAAGCTGAAACATTGATCTTATTTAAACCATTACTTTGGTGTATAAAATGTGTGTTTAGGAATTGCTCCGAGCTACATTTTGTTGATCTATGCTGACATTTAAGACTTTATCATCAATACTACTTATGAACATCAATATTGTGATGTAGATAAGGTAACATGCATTTAGTAATTACTCCACGCTACATTATTATGATCGACGATTGCTTAGTAAATATTTTCTTCAGCATGCCAACCCGAAGAAACTCATATCTTCTGACCATGCATATACTTCACTATTACATTCCTTAATAACATAAAGGAATCTTATGAAGTATCTTTACCTCTAGATTTACTTTGTAAGAGTTCACACTCTCTTGTTGAACTAGCCCTGAAATCTTTGTGGCATACCTTTATTTCTAAAGGTTTCTTTGTCTAAACTAAAGATGTCAATAATACCAAAGGTGTTTAGCTATGCCGATCCTAAATAACATATAGGGTATATTCTTGATGTCCATTTTTAGTTTTACTTGACAAAGAATTATATTTCCACAACTGAGTAAGTCCTGCATTTTTATATTCATCATATATTGCCTTTGATACAAGTATGTCTGAACTATTTGTTGAGTACGTTACACCACACAAAAAATTCATTCCTAAATTTGGAATAATGTATCATTATGACTAAATGGGCACTTGAGATAAATGTTTTGGTTATACTCAACAACTTTTTCAACTAAAATCATTTACTTGGAAAATAGAAGTTATGTGTTTCTCACCACTGACTTAGGAATCACCCTTTTTCAGTTTCTTGGAGAAGACACCTTACTTCATGTAATTTTTCCATACTTACTTGGCTAATGTATTTAAATACACATATGTTATTGGAATATAATATTCAATACTCAAGAAGTATGTTTGAAACATTAATTTATATTGATGAATATACCTGAATGAGAAGCGGGTACTTGCTTATTGTATTTTAGTTCATTTCATTTTTAAACTTCAATAAATTTATTTCATTATATGCGATGAAAATAAACACCTGTTAAATAACCAACCTCTTTTATTTGAAGGAAATTATTAAGGTTCTTTTGGAATAACTTTCCACAGGCCTTTTCACCTTGTATTTCAATTTACTCTCCATAAAAACAAAAGATGGTGCTATCTTTAATATTCTTATTACTTGGAAAATGTTACCTTAAAGGTAACGAAGCCCTTACTCTATACCGTTTTTATCCTTAAATGAAACTAGAGTAATTGGGTTTAAAAGGCTTAAGAATGGGATGCCATGAAAGATTATGAAATTTCTTTCACTTTAAACAAAGTGAGCGCAGTCATCACATTCATATCTTGCTTAGCTTTCTCCTTGGAAACTTCTTGGAGATGAGACTACATGTAACATCGTTCTTATCATGATGTGGCGACCACAACTAACATCAGAAGTTAATGACAGAATTATGACACAACCATCATATTCTTAATCCATGAGTCTTCTGTATGAAATTTTACACTCTCACTTCTTGAGGTAGCTTAACAGGTTGGGACACCAACACCTTGAATTTATGATACAATAATATTATGTGCAAGTGTCTGCACTATATTTGAAATTTGTTCTAGTTTGGACATTAAATTTGTTCAATATTTATCACAGTTTTTACTTGTGGTATTACTTTTAATTTTCTAAAAATAATGTTTAGAAGATTGTACTTTTATACTGATTATCAAATGTGACATTAACGATTAATTTAATCATTAAATGTCTCCCACTATTTTTATCAAATTCTAGGAACCCTCTATACTAGAATTGGAATACTCTCTCATTTGAGTATTCTAGTGGAAAGTATCCCTAAACCTCCCTCATAGTCTACAAGCTATGGCTACTCCACTACTTGGAGGATTCAAGGTAGACGTTTGGCTAACCAACCGCATTAACTCAGAGTTCCTAAATCTGTTGAGTGAAGTCCCATATTCTAAAATCATTACTTGATTCACTCAATTCTTTCCACTAAAATTACAATAATCTAGATATAACTATTTCTTTGCTGCAATTTTAGTTAAGTCGACCCACCACTCTTATAAGAACTCCCCGGTAGTAAGAGGCACCCTCAACTATGGCATGTACGACACCCCAAACACTAGGTTTTATTCAAACTTGAATGATGGAAGGCCGTAATGACTTAATATTACTTTGAGGGTTTTGTGTTTTTCTCTCGATGAATGTGATCCATTTCTATTAATCTTGTTTATCTATGTTGTCGTATTCACAACTGAACATTAATAAAAAAACATACGTAGTTTCTTTATACATTTTATTATTTATTATTTTATGTACTTTCCCTCTCTTTAAAATGCATAAAATAATAAATAAATACATAAAGGTAAACTATTACCCAACTAGTCTTGAGAATCTAAACGACCAAGGGGCATCATACCTGAGTCAAATCTTGAATCTTGATGCAGCTCACTCTGTCATGTATGTTTGCCTGTAATCTGGAGTATCACCATGTCTTGGCGGGGTCCACATCACATCTTGGAATACCGCCTCATCTTGGCCAGATCCACATGTCATCCTGAACTATCTTGTTCAATGTACACCACTTCATCTTGGTGGGGTCCAAGTTGTTCACCATCTTCATCTGTAGTACAAAGATACTCGCGCGCTAGCGAGGGGGACTGAGGGTATAAATGTACACCAGATAAAATTGGGCACGCATGCCCTTATACATTTTAACCAAAAGAATGATGATAGTTATACCGTCTATTTAATTAATTAAATACAAACATCACACATAGTTAAATAATTAATTAAATAAATAATTAAATGCAGACATACAAGGGTCGGTGCTGAAGACCAAAATGCGGGTAAATAATGCGCGATAAAATTAAATTGCATTAAATAAGTTTGAGGATTATTTTAATTAAATTAAATGAATTTAATAATTCAAATAATTTTATTAATTATCATTCTATTAATTAATTTATTTTTTATGCCAAAATTAAATTAATTAATTAATTAAATTTAATTACAAAATTAAGTTAATTTATATTCTAGGTATTAAAACTTATTATTTTCAACCATAATTAATATATTAATCAATTTAATTTAATTCATTAAATTAAATTAATTAATTAATTATATTAAATTAATTAAAATGGGTTTTGCAACACCCCCATGGCCCATTGCGGGTTGGGCTGGACCCGCGTACACCCGTAACGGGTCGGGCGATACCTGTTCTTGGTTTTTTGGGTCGAAAAGGTCTGCTCAAACCCATTCTAAATTAGGCAGACCCGTATGAGGCTCATTTTGGGTGTTTTGGGACACATTTGAGCTACATCTAATTACCTGTTCGGTTCTGCTGCAGCGATGATGATGTCAGAGCTACGGTGACGACGAGCCTCGAGAGGCCGGAGCCGAGTGAGCCAGTTGGAGGGAGGCCTACAATATATGTCTGGTGCTGATCAGGAGTTGAGTGGGAGGTGGCCTTGGTGTGAGAGGGAGGTGACAATGCCCCACGAGGGCGATTTCCAGGCGAGCCGGTGGGGCTGTCCACGGTGGCACAGGCGGCGGCCGAGAGGAGGGAGCCCGACACGGCGACCGACCGTGGTGAAAAATAACAGCTCCAGTGTAGCGGGCTAGAGGCCACTGGAATAAATATGGGATGTGCGAGGTACAGGCTGGGTGGTAGGCGATTGGGACGGTGGCACGAGTGGGATGTGAGGCTATGTGAGGCTATCGGCTCTCTCTAGCGGCTGGGCCTGTGCGGTGGAGGAGGCCGACTCTGAGGGGAGCCGGGTCGTGACCGCAGAAGGTGGAACCGCTGGTCCACCACAGATATGGGGCGGCACCGGCGCGACTTAGTCTAGAAGAGGAGGAATCATGGCGGTCCGGTGGCAGCCAGGGTGGCCGAGAGGCGCTGACCGCGACATGGGGGGAGGCCGACGACGAGGCGGCCTTCTGGGTGGAGGGCGGCGCGTCAGGAGGGCGACACCTGGTGGGTGAAGCGCCTCTACTAGGCGGGAGGTAGGGGAAAATCCAGGGGTCCGTGCCCCCCCCCCCCACTTTTAATTTTTTTTTGTTCTCTATGCGCCACCCCTTAGGATTTTTTAAGTCACCTCCATTTTTTTAAGTCACTTCCCTTATTTATTTATTTATTTGAGTCAAGTCTTCCCATAAAATTATCCAAGTCTCCTCTATTTTGGTTTTACAAAGGCTAAATGATATCCTTTTAATTTAATAATAATAAAATTATTATAATAATAAAATTATTATGCAAATTAGAAAAATTGTAAAATTTATAATTTTAATATAATTTCAATTATTTCCGATGAACCGATCTAAACTTGATCGGTTCTTTGGAATGAATGAAAATTAATACCCGAGATCAAACCGTGAATTTGATCCAATCTGAAAATTTAAAATGGCCATAACTCGGTCATTCAAGATCAGATAGAAACACAGTCCAAACCGATGAAACCGTTTTTGAACCCTATACTTAATTGTAATGAAAATTTAATTTTCTAGGCTCAAAAAATATAAGCGATCGCTCTGATACCACTGGAAGGTTCTGGGGCCCGCAACGAAAGCTGTTGGGCCGGAGATTTTAAATTTTTTCATCAATGGGTCGATGGAACTTGTCGAAGTTAACGATCCAAGCCCCAGAAAGGTCCGAGGATCTCACGTAAATTATAAAGAGCACAAAATTAAAATGAAAACATACCCGTTTCAAATATGAATATGCGGTCGACTGCAACTAGTCGATGATGATCGTTTCTTAAAGGATCTATAACAGGAAGCCTCTAGATCATCCTCACGTGCTTTAAAAATCAGATGGAATGTTGATCGCTGAATTTTGGGTTCTAGCACGGTGATCCAATGATGTCTTCGACATCCCAACGATCACAACATTGAGATCCCTTCGATACATGAGGAAGATCGTGATCCATGCTCTTGGATCAATTTCTTCTCTCTCTAGGAAGTGAGAGGAGAGAGAGGATCTTGTTTTTCATTCCATGAAATGAATGAATAGTTCCTTGGAGAGAGGGCCTCACCTCTATTTATAGTGGTGTTGCAAAATACCCGGTTTGGTTCCCTGGCCCCCGTTTATTTCAACGTCCACTAAATAAATAATTTTAGCGAACTAAACTATGTCAATATTATTTATTATTTTATCACATACTTGTAATATATATAAAATATATTACGTGATAAAACCCAAGCCATTTATATCGACTCGATATCCCACTTAATATTAAACGAACTTTGAATATTAAAATAATATTCTTTCAATTAATAATATCCTGTTTTTACTTAACTTTTAAATACATTAAATAAATTCAATCCCAATTATTGATAACTCGAATAATAATGAATTTATTTAATTATTTTTGTGATCAAAAACTTGGAAAAAACTCGGACCCCGTGATGGGGCCAACAATGTCCATATACCTATTCAACTGAATATGGAGGATTCTTGAATACGCAATTGTGTGTGACCCTCTAGGACCTTATCTCGATAGTAGTGAATAAATCTATAGACCAAGAGAGGAGTCTAAAACCCATCAAGGCCCCTAAAGAGATAAGGATAGTCATATCAAAGACTACCAAACTATGAACACTGACTATGTACTATAATCTCTTTGTCATTAAATATCTCATAAAGCAATACACACACTCGTTTCATCATCCTTTTGTTGCTTTATTATTTTTTGATCTATCTAGATGAATTTACCTTTCGACTACTTTGGCCAAAGACTTATGAAGGTATAACCATCCTGATCAACCATGCCTGAGATATACAACTTCCATAACATGGAAGTGACAAATAATTTCATGACCATTAAACGAATGTCATACCACCAATGACGCACCCAACACAAGCTACCTTGACATGATTTAAATACCATGGTTTTTTCCTTGCATCAAATTATGTAATAAAATGGTACACACTGGTAATGATCTCAAGTTAGGAGACCAATACACATGTTCATATATAGGAACAACCAATGACACTCAAAACATGTGGTGTTTCTATTGGCGGGTCTGTCCTCATGATCTCACTATTAGAGATCACCAAGTGTGAAAATCATGAGAAAAAGTCTCAATGCTTATGAGCCCCCATCACCTGATAGTAAAACATCTATTGTGTTCATTTAGTAAGATATATCGAGACCATATAACATATATTTAATATTGATTTCATTGTATCTAGAGGTTCTCATTATAGTCTGGGATCTGCTATAACCTTTTGACATGAAAATTAATCTTCGGACATTACCATTATATAGTGTATGCAGAAATATCTACACTATAATGTTAATAATACATCATGTATAACTAACTGTACACATGATATCGTAATCAAAATTACTGCATAGTTGGGTCTAGGGAACGTACTATTTCAACACTAATGACACTTTACCACTTATCTATGATCTCTTATATTAATATATATATATATATATATACATACACATATATAATTATATTTAATTATAAATAATAGTTAATATTTTAAAAAACCATGGTTGTAGGATTTTAAATTGTCACTGAAGGGTTTTGAAACCACAACCCCTTCACATAGAGTGCTAAATATTTACCACTACAACACATAAAAGTTTATTAATATATATATATATATAAATAAATATTTATTCATATATCCTTCTATATTTATAAAATAATATGGTTTGATAAAATTTTGAGCACTGGCATGATTTGATCACGTGACCCACCACATATCACACAGACAACCTTACCACTACCCTACATGCCTCTTCCTCAAAGTATGTACATATATTTTTATATATCCACATATATATATTGATATATCTATATATACATATATAATTATAGTTTTTCACCTTTTAGAAAAATGAAAAATTTATATACGACTATGGCCATGGTTCATAAAACCATGGTAGTAAACGATGTCACGTTGCCCTATTGGTTTGAGAAAACCATAGCCATACATAATCCTATTTCCATGGTTTTATTATATCATGGATATAACTGTATTTACTACCATGGTTGTTTCAGACCATGGCTATATCTTGATTTATGGCCAAGTTTTTTTTCAAACCATCGAAATAGGTGTTAACACTAATTTACCATGAAACAATTGTGGTTCCCACCACTTTCTTACATGACCATATTACCAAAATTTTATATAATCGTGGATATAGGTATACATATTCCTATTATTTACTCAAACCATGGCTATAACCCATACCAAAGAGACCTATGTCCATAATTTATCTTTAATCATGGCAGTAGGCCCCTCAATGGCCATGATTTTCAAAACCATGTCTATAGATCCATGGTATTAGGTTCATTTTGTAGTTGTGTAAGGATGATGATGTTCTCAAGGTTGTGGATGAGTTCTTGGATGGTTTCCTAGATGAGGTTATGAAACTACCCCATTAGCGTGATGTCAAGTTTGGGATGTAATTTCAACTAAGTGCATTTCTGATTTTGATGGATCCCTATCAAATTTTGTCTATAGAGTTACATTAGTTGAGGATAAATCTTGATGAACTGATGAACAGGGGTTTCATCTGACTTAGTTTGTCTCTTTGGGATTCTCTGGTGTTATTTTCTAAGAAGGGGGATTATATTATGAGGTTATGTGTGGATAAATGGAGGTTGAATTAGGTAAAATTCATGAACCATTACCCTCTTTTGAGGATTGATGATATGTTCAACCAGCTAAAGAGAGCCAATTTTTTTTCGAAGATTGGTTTGTGGTATGGATATCACCAAATGAGGGTGAAATATGATGATATCCTAAAGGCTTCCTTTAGGTGTAGGTATGGGAACTTCAATTTCATAGTCATGCCATTCAGTGTCACAAATATACCATCTATGCTCATGGGGCTCATGAAATCTCTATTCAATGATTTCAAGGACTAGTTTATCATTGTGTTAATCAAAGATATCTTGATGCAATCAATGTTATAGGAGGAGAATTATAATCATCTTAAAGATTTCTTAAAGTTACTCCAACACCATTATATTTATGGAAATATATCTAAGTAAATGTTATGGACATTAGAGGTTCATTTCATTATACATTTAGTGTCTCAATAGGGTGTGTCCATATACCCATCGAATATTGAGGTAGTTGTTTCTTGGGTAGAACCCAAGAACATGGGAGAGGTTCACAGTTTCCCTAGTCTTACTGGCTATTAGCGGTGGTTTGTGTCTGATTTATCTCATATTATGGACCTACTGTCATCGTTAAACAGGAAGGACTTAGATTTTGTATGGAATGATCAGTTCCATGATGAATTCAGTTACTTAAAGGAGAAGTTGATTAGTTCCCTAGTGCTTTGGTTTCCTAAGGAGGGTGTGATGTTTGAGGTTTTTTGTGAAACACCCCATTTGGGTTTGGGGTGTATCTTAATGTAGTTGAGAGTGGTGATATCTTATGGGTCTAGGAAGTTATTCCCCCACGAGCATAACTATACCACCCATGATCTAGATTTGGTGGAAGTTTTTTTTCACTGAATATGTGGTAGAATTACCTCATCAATGAATGATTTAGGGTTTTCAAAGGCCATAAGTATCTGTAGTATGTCATCTCTAAATGGTATTTCAATAAAAATTAGTGAAGTTGGATATAGTTTCTCCTGAATTACAAGTTGGATATCTCTTAAAACTTAAGAAAGGGGAATGTTGTTACTGATTTGCTGAGTCATAACTTTTAAGGATATGCAGTTTAAGAGTTTGCAGATGTTTTGAAATAGATTAAGGAGCATGCAGTGATTTATATTGATGTGGGGGAAATATTTGGCTGAGGTTGTCTATTTTAGATGACCATGGATTCATCCTTTATGGAAAATGTGGATAAGTCTTTGTGGGGAGACCCATAGTTAGAGGTGATGTGTGGACGTGTTGCCTATGGTGATGCTCTAGAGGGATGGTCATAGGATGATAAGAACCAGATGTTGTTCCAGGGGAGGCTCTTTATTCTGTTGAAAATGCACAAGGGATTTCTACATGAGTTTAATAGATCATCTTTAGTGGTATATCCTAACATGAATAAGATATATTGTGGATTTATGAGACATTTTTTATGGCTAAGGATGAAACATCCAGCGATAGATTTTATAGAAAAGTGTTTGGTTTGTTAGCAGGTGAAATTGGAACTCTATTTTATTAGATATTTTTTTATAGCACTTGGATGTTCCCAAGTGTAAATGTGATGACATATCTATTGATTTTTCAACTAGGTTACCCTAATCTCATGGAGGATGCGATTTAATTTGGGTGATTATGGACTGGATAATGAATTCCGCTCCTTTTATGGAAATCCATGAATCAAGTGTTGTGGATGTCTTAGTGTGGAAGTATGTGGATAACGTGGTCATGATTCATGAGGTACCAATGACCATCATATTTGACCAGGACCATTTTTTACCTTACAAGTCTAGAGGATAATATAGAATGATTTTGGATCCTAATTTCTCTATATCATTGCTCTCCACCCACAGACAGATGGGCAGATGGAGCAGACCATCTAAACACTGGAGGATATGTCGCAATATTGAATTTTAGACATTGATGGATCATGGGTAAGTCATCTACCTCTGGTTGAGTACACATAAAAAAATATATCACTCATCCATTATCATGGATCCATTTGAGGAATTGTATTAGAGGATGATTCATTAACCATTGTCCTAGGCGAAGGTTGGGGAGTTAGTGGGTCTTGGTATCGATGTGGTGCATTTCATGGTTAAGAAGATCCAATTGATTTGAGAGAGGAATAGGGAGACATAGGACCATTATAAATCATTTTCTTATCATTAATATAGACCCTTTAAGTTTAAGTTTTGAGACCATTTGTTCTTGAGGGTTCCCCTCATTAATGGCAGAAGAGGTTTGGTAGAGGGAGTAAGCTTTCTTCTTGGTTCATCAGGACTTTTTAGGCGTTGGGGTGAGTTAGAGAGGTGGTGCATCAGCTTGAACTTCCACCATGTATGGACATGATCCATGAAATCATCCAAAATTCCCATCTTCATTGGTATCTTCACGATGAATCCCATATCATCGACTAGTAAGAGTTGGATATCGAGGATGATGTGACATTCATAGAGTAACTAGTATAGATCTAGGATCATAGAGAGAAGGAGTTTCCTGTAAGAACCATCCTCTTCATTGGTATGGTGTTAAGGTATGGTGTCCTAGAGGAGATTACTTGGGATAATGAGACATATATTCATGCCTATTACATTGATTTTTTTGACTTTTCCTTGGTCAATTTTTCTTTTATGATGTTTTGTTTGAACTGTTATATTTTATGAGATGTGGTTTCTTTTCCCTTGATGGTGATGTGTGTTATGCCTTCAAGTATGTTAAGAGGTTAAAAACCTTCCTCATCAAGATTTATTATATTATTAAACATTTTAAAATCATTTGGATGAGTCAGTTCCACCCAAAGTGGAAAATATCTTGATATGGAGGGAGGTTTTCCTTGATTTGTGTACTCAGGGTGGTGTTTTGTGATGTTCGAGGAGGTTTCTGTCCTAGGTTATGTAGAGGTTGAAATGGTTGTAATGAATATTACATGAAATATTGGAGGATTGTGGTTTTATTGAGGTGGTGTGGTGTTATAGCTGGTGATATGGTGATGTGGTTATGTGGGGATGTTTTGTAGACATTTTGGTGTGGTGTGTATGGTTGGTGGTAGTGTTTGGGGTGTAATGACATCCTTGAGAGGTATCTAATGTGATGGTTGTTCATAACATACCTTTTATTTCTTAGATTTGGTTTTGATTCATGGGTATGTTAATCATTTGAGAGGTATCTAATGTAATGGTCTATTCCTTCTCAGCCTGTTACTTTTCTGGTTTGGTAGTTAGAGGTGTTCAAAGGAGGCTTGAGGAGGGATCTTATAATGACCCTTCTTTTTCTTACATTACTATTACATAATTTTAATGCTAAAAAACATAAAACCATTACATGAATAGGATCCAAAGTTTACTATCTTTGGAAAACTAGGACCATACATAACTTTTAAAAAATAAAACATAAACATTTATTAAATTCCTTATTCTTTAGCTTCTTATTAGACCTTGAATTCTCCTTAGTAAAAGTAGTCACATGAGGATATACATCAAATAAAGGGGTGAGAAAAAATCCCAGTAAAAGGATAGATAATACCATGAAACAATATAACAACTTTTGAGAATAACCATAAAATCATAATCATAATCATGAGAGGAATCATTAGGTAAAGGCATGGAATATGATAATTCATAAAAATGAAACATCATGTCTTAGTGGTCAACAACCACACATAGTTGTGAACAAATATAGAATCATGTTCATGCATATTTCACTTTTTATCATTATATTGATCATATCAAACAATTAATTTGATATCTATATAATTCTGGGTGCACCCATCACATCATAACATTTACATTGCGCTATAAAATTCTGGGTGCACCCGTTTTATCATAACATTTACATTATCATGCATGCCACATAGAACATATAGCAATCTTGGAAATAAAACAAAACAAGGAATGGAATGGGTTTAATTTCATAAATAATACATTCATAAACTTTGTTTTCCCAAATGAAATAGGTAATACCATACTTTATATAATAATCAACCTTGAGTGAAGAAGAAACAATCTTAAGAAGAAAAAGGTGTGTTTTTTGAAAGAAGAGTTCTTTTGGAAAACATTGTGTTTATCATAAACTCAAGTAGAAAACATTTATATCCTAAAAAAGGTAATATAATGATAAATATATTATATTTAATGAATATCCATACTGAAAATGAGAATAAAGAGGGAAAACCCAAAGAAAGAGAGTTGGGTTCAAGAATTACCCTTAGCTTATGCCTGAATGCTTTATTCACTTTAATATCAAGTATAATAAGATTATATTCATTAATTAAAAATTAAATAACCCTTAATAAATGAATTTTATTCATTATGGTTTTATTTATTACATTTATGGGCTTTATGATGAGTTATAGAGTTTAATTTCATCGTTCAGGAGCATTCATTTTCATGGTTTTCATGATCGGTTCACTTGTATACATGAATGAAAGTTTGTGTAAAATGAGGATAAATATAAAGAATTGTTATTATATATTAGTAATTATATTACAGAAGTTTAAATGATCTTATAAAGAAATTTTTTATATAGTATGAGGATGAATCAATAGATACAAGATAATGATGAACATTTTAGGTTAATTTTGGTGGTTTTTTGACCACAACTAACTCATTTTTTGTCACTTAGTATTATGTGTATAAGTTAGTTATATAACATAAAGAGGGTTGTAAAATAAATTTTATAATATGTTTCAACCATTATAGTGGTTTCATCAACATCCATGAAGGCACTAAAGGAAAATTAAAGTGCATCACCCATGATGTCAGTAAATTGACACATCATGGGTGACAATTTCATTTTTAGAATAAGAGATAGAGAGAGGGAGGAGTTTAATGATGAATATTTTAATAACATGATATCACTATAGCATATAAAACATACTAGATTTATCATTCCATTTTGATAATATAAGGTGAGTATAATATAATAATAGAAATAAAATTGAAAGGAAATTAAAAGAAAAAGGAAGAGGATTTTACCTCTTTGATTTATCCTTATTGAGAACATCCTTAGGTAAAGGTTTTGGTCTTTTGATGAGAACAATAGCTCATGGACATGGGGAAGGGACTAGGTAAGAGTATTGGGTAGAATTTGGGAAAGTATAAATGATTTAGAGGTGTGAGGAGAAGAGGGTTTGAGGGGTTGTATTTATTGTGGAGGAGAGGGGTGTTTTCTCATTATTATATTCATTAGTTAATTATTATGGCTCAAGACTATGAATAGTTTGAGAATTATCTCTAAATATTTTAAAATAATTAAGGAGATTTCTATATTTTTGGCTTAAATCATCCTTAAATAATCTATGACTCCATAATTCATGTATTTAGCTTTCATTTTAAATTATAATATTTTACTATTCACAAAAATTCACGTATTTCAGAAAAATTGAAAAAATTCACCCTAAACATTTTTCAATGTTTATAATTCATGAATGAAATCCATTTTATAAAATTAATTTTCTAAATATGATTAATTTTATTTTTAATTAAAATCATCATTTACTTGGAAAATAAATATTTTAAAAATATAACTGCTTTTATAACACTTTGAAAAATTACTTATCATCTTATTAAATTATCTTAAAATCACAAGACATAAAAATATTAATTTATAGATACATTTTTTGAAAATAAAATTTCTTTTAAATTATTAATTTAATTATATAATTGTAATTAAATATTTATGACTTACAAACATTCCAACACTTAATTAATAATTTTTAAAACATTTAATTACCTATTTTATGATATAATTATAGCATAATTTTATTTATAAGATTATTAAATATTATTTATAATTTCATGGGTGGGGTTACTATTCATTTGGTTGGTTTATTATTCCTAAGTATCGTATTACTATTCCTAATGTCAAGTTACTATTTTATCAGTATTGGTTCCTTAACTTCTAGAAATACTTCTTATTTCATTATTTATTTATTTATAAATATTTTATTATGGTCTTTATGTGATTTTATGCGATTTATACTATATGAAATTACAATAAGAATGGGGAAATTAAATTGATAAAAGTTCAGGTCATTACATTTTACCCCTTTTAAAATTTCACCCTTGAAATTTTGTTTTACATAAACAGGTGAGGGTACTTCTCCTTAATTGCCTCCTCTGATTCCCAAGTTTCTTATTAAAACATATGGTTCCTACACAACCCTTTGACAATGTGTTTTTTCTTTTTGTGTAGAACCTTATCTCTCTGGTCCAAAATCTTTACTGGATACTCCTCATAAGAGAGATCATCTTCCAACTGTACCACCTCTAAGTTTAGTACAAGTGATGGATCTGATATGTACTTCCTCAGGAGTGATATGTGTAACACATCATGAACATTATCCATAATCGATAGAATTGCAAGGTGATAGGCCATGTATCCTATGTGATCAAGGATATCAAAGGGGCCAATGTACATTGGGATTATCTTTCCTTTCTTCCCAAACCACATGACTCTCTTCCATGGTGATATTTAAAGGAAGAATTTACATCCAACATTGAAATCCAAGTCCCTTCAGTGATTGTCAGCATATCTCTTTTGCTGACTCTGAGTAGATTTCATATGTTGCTGGATGGATTAAACCTTCTCTATCATTTCTTGCACAATATTAGGCCCAAGTAACTTTCTTTCTCTAACTTTATCCCAATAGGTTGGAGTTCTACATTGCTTTCCATATATAGCTTCATATGGAGCCATCTGAATACTCGAGTGGATGCTATTATTGTATGAGAACTCAACCAATGGGAGATTATGATCCCATAATCCTTTAAATTCTAAAGAGAAGGATCTTAGCATATCTTAGATTGTCTGAATAGTACTTTCAGATTGGCCATTAGTTTGGGGGTGATAGGCCATGTGAAATTTTATTCATTACTCAAAGCATATTGAAGACTCCTCTAGAATTTAGATGTGAACCTGGGATCATGACTAGAGACAATTGAGAGTGGAACTCCATGCAGTCTTACAACTTCCTTCACATATATCTTAGAAATTTTTTCAAGTGAGAGATCTTCCTGAATAGTGATAAATTGGGCAGCCTTGGTGAGTCTATCCACCATAACCCATATCACATTATTTTCTCTAGATGTCTTCACGAGACCCATGACAAAGACTATAGTGACATTCTCCCATTCCCACATGGGTATAGGAAATCGTTGCATTGTCCCTTTTTTACTTCAGTCACTCGGCTTTAACTTGCTAACAAATCAAGCACCTTAAAATATACTCAGCAATCTCCTTCTTCATGTTGTCCCACCAGAAGTGTTCTCAGAGATCATGGTACATCTTGGTAATACCAGGATGGATAGAGAAAGTTGAACTATGTGCATTTTCTAATATATCCTTATTTATCCCAGGAAATGAAAGCACATAGAGCCTCATTCCAAACCGAATTACCCCATCATCATCGATATGGAATTCTTGCAATTTCCCTTTAGCTCATTCACCTTCTTTTGAAACTTCAGATCATTCCTTTATGCCTCCTTAATATTATCTTCGATAGATGGTTGGAAAATAATTTGGTAAAGGTAAGATATATTCCCCTACTTTATGATTTCCAAATCCATCATTTTCATATCCATGAAGATAAGGTTTTTATAAATCTATAACATGGATAGAGTAACAAGTTCTTTTCTACTATGAGCATTAGATACGTTATTCACCTTTCTAAGATGATAATGAATAGATAAATCATAGTCTTTTATTATCTCTAACCATATCATTTGATGAATGTTGATCTCCTTTTGTGTGAATATTTACTTTAGGCTCTTATGATCAATATATATATTAAAATTCTCACCATATAGGTAGTGGCACTTGATTTTCAAAGAAAAGAATCACATCTTCTTGCTCCAGATCATGTGTTGGATAGTTCTTCTCATGGATCTTAAATTTTCATGAGGTGTAGACTATCACATTATCATTTTTCATGATTACACAACCCAAGAATTTCTTTAAAGCATCACTATATATCATAAAACTTTCTCTGATTTTTGGTAATGTGAGTACAGGTGCAGTGATAAGACCTATCTTTAGCTCCTTGAAGATTTCCTAAAATTATTTCATCCAAATATACTTTACCCCTTTCCTTGTTCTCTTAGTTAGTATACTAGACAATTGTGAGAAATTTCTCACAAAAAATTGATAGTTCCTAGCTAATCCAAGAAAAATACGGATTTTTGTGACACTAGAGGGCCTGGTCCATTCCTTAATTGCCTTTTTATTTGAAGGGTCCATAGAAATTCCATGACTTGTGATCATATTTCCCAAGAATGTGAATTGTTGCATCCAAAAGTCACACTTGAAAAATTTGGCATACAAATTCTCCTTCCTTAATGTCACACACACAAGCCTTATATGTTCTTCACATACCTCCATTATTTTGGAGTAGAAGAGAATATAATCAATAAACAATAACACACATTTTTCTAGGTAATTTCTAAAGAATCTATTCATAAAATACATGAATATTTAAGGGGAATTAGTAAGTCCAAAGGGAATCACCAGAAACTCATAGTGACCATAACTTGTACATAATTCAGTCTTATGAATATCTTCCTTCTTCACCTTTAGTTTATGATATCTATAATAAAGATCCAACTTTGAGAAGTACTGAGCTCCTCATAGCTGATCGAACAAGTCACCAATCCTTAGAAGAGGATAATTTTTCTTTATGGTGATCTTGTTGAGTTCCCGAAAATCAATACATAGCCGCATTGATCCATCCTTCTTCTTGAAAAAGAGCACTGGTGCACCCCAAGGTCATGCACTAGGGCATATGAACCCTTTATCCAATTGCTCTTATAGATACTTCTTTAACTCCACTAATTCTATAGGAGCCATCCTATAGGGACACTTTGAGATTGGAGTAGCTCTGGGTACGAGTTCTATTGAGAAATCTACCTCACGATCCTGGGGGAGTTTGAGTAACTCTTCAGGAAATACATCACTATATTCCCTCATGATGGGAATTTCCCCTAGGTTGATAAATTTCCTGGACTCAACCATTTGAGTGAGGTATTATTTTTCACAAGGAATCAACACCCACACCATTGAAGGATTTTCAAAAGGAGATTCAAGATATTCCTTTCATTTTTAGAGGAGCATGGGATGGATTGAAATATGAAAAATATGTCTTTTTCTTTACAATTGATATGTTCTCTATATAATGATATCCAATCCATTCCCAGTATAATGTTGAATTATACCAAGGGAAGTATCATGGGATTTTCTAGAAGAATATTCCCACATAATCTATTAGGAGAAGAGTCCAACACTTGGGTTGCAATTATTTCACGACTTGGTTTTTTTACAGATATCTCTACTTCAAGGTTTTGGGTCTTTGATTAAATTTTTCTAGAAAACTTTTAAGATATAAAAGAATGTGTAGAACCAGAATAAAATAATAATTTTTCTATTCTTGAGTGAATAAGAAGTTTACCTTATATGAATTTGTTTTATTTCTCCACTTAAGTAGTAGTTATTGAATAATCCTTGCCTCGATCCTTTGCAATTATTTCACAAATATTATTTCTTTGAGGAATATTTACATTAAAATCCTTCATAATGGCTTGTAAAGAAAATTTAAATTATCTTAAGCATATCCCCTAGGAGTTCATAACCAAGAGTGCAGTAAGGCCCATTTTCGTGCAACAGTTCCCATTAGAGTCTAGCTCAAAGCGGTGTTTTTAGGTTTTACCCCTAGATACATCTGTGCCAGAGCCGCCTCTACCTGCTCGTATCCAGACAGGGATGTATTTCTTGAAAGATCCACATAATCTATTCCTTACCAAAATATCCAGATTTTATTGTATGTATATCCTCAAAGACTAACTTAGCGACTCTTCCCTAATTCTACGTTTTCTAAATCAAGTTTCCAAGTATTCTACTAAACTTCCTCTGATACCAACTTTAAGGACCCGACCCCAGTTTCCCAGAGCCGGTGCCTTATTTGATTATGTTGGCATACATACAAGGAATACAAATCTCAAAAGACCGAGTAGTTTAGTATTATTGGAAACAAGTTACATACATAAGTTTATCATTACAACATGAAGGGAAACAAAAACTCTATTTTATTCCACTAGAAACATCACATCTCCTAGATTATGCTTGCAATTCATTCATAAATTACTTATTCATATCCTGAGAAAATGAAACATTAGAAAGGGGTGAGATCAAACGATCTGTAAGAGTAAGCAATAAAACATAAGATAATATAAACATTAGACATGGTGAATAATTTAAAACACATACCTTTAATAATAAATATGAACACATTATGGCAGGAAAATGAGCTGAGTAAATAATGCCATAATAAAACATAATCATGGGTATTATACTAGTCGAATAACCACATGAACTTTCAATTACTAGATTCATAATGAGGGAAGTGCACATTCTAGACATTCTAAATCATTTTTCATGGCCTTGGCCAAGACATCTAGTGATTAAGGCCTCAGCAAAAATCCATATCACATTGGGAAAGGCCTCAGCCAATTCCACATCTATTTGTCTCATGAGACCTACCGATGCATTGAGGGGCTATAGCGGGCCCCACCCATCACATAATAAGTCTAATTAATTACTCATATGAGCAGGAATCAACATATACAACATATACATTCATATTGAAACTATCATATGAAATGTAACTATCTTTCCCCAATCATTAAACTTAAAACACTAACCATTCAGAATAATATGGTGAATGGTTTTAGGATAGATTATCCACAATAGAGTTAGCCATAAAACATTAAATCAAATATGGTATATGACTTCAAAAATTATTAAACCCAATAATACCATGGAATCAACAAGAGTGTGGAATTAGATGAAAACACTCTTATAAAATCATTAAGCAATTCGGGAGATAAATACTCTTTTATTTTGAAAAGAAGAGTTATTTTGGAAAAATATTTGTATAAAACCAGAATTGAAGTAAGATAGTATTTTCATAATAAAATGAGTTATTTTATAAATAAAATGGTTTCGAAAAACATATTATAGAGTTCCCTTGAAAATAGGTAAGAATTTGAGATATTACCATGAATCGAGCTTGTATTTTGGAAACAATTTTGAAAGTTCCTTTTAAAATGTGTAACTATCTATAAAATAAGGAAGGATTATAGTCTATAAACATATATATGATACTCAAACAGAAAATATGAGGAGTACATAACAATACATAAGAATTACATTGAGGTAATTAGACAATTAAAGTATCTCAAATGAAAATGGAAGTTCGGGTGAAAAAACCCTTACCTTAACTCCAAACGTGTTCCGCTCTTGTACATAAGCTCGTGGAATATGAAATTATACTTTTTAATAAATTATTTAAGAACCTATTAGACATTTATTTTGTTACCATAATTCTGGTTAGTTCATTTATGTCTTTATTGATAAGTTATTGTATTGAATTTCGTCGTTCTGGAGTGTTTGTTTCCTTTACTTACACATTCGGTTAACTTGTTTTTATGTAATGAAGTTCATGTAGAATGGTTATAAATATCCAGGATTGGAATTATATATTATAAATTAACATAAAGAATTTATAATGGTCATTTCTATCATTTGGTTACATGGAATGAGGATGAATCATTAGATGACCACCACTTCGATTATTAGGCTGTATTTGGAATATTATGAACTAGTTTTGTCATATAACTTAATTATATGTACGTATTCTGGTTCCTGAATATTAATTAGGTTATAAAACATATATTATAGTATGGTTCAACCATGAATATGGTTTCATGAATAGTAATGAAGAAAGATTTAAGAATGAAACTTCGTCGTCCACGAAGGTTATAAATCGGAACCTCATGGACGTCAATTTCATTCATAAAATAAAAGGGAGGGAGTAAGAATATTTATGATGATTATTCCATTAATATGATATAAATCCAGTATATAGATGTTAATGGAGTTATAATTATCATTTGGACAAAGGAGGAGAGGAGAGGATAGAAAAATAAGATAAATTTAAATGAAACCAAATGAAAAAGAAGGGTGTTTTACCTCTTAAAATAACCTCCTTGAGAAACTCCTTAAGGGAAGGGGTTTTGTTCTTTTGGGAAGAACAAAAGCTTCTTAGACACGGAGAGATACTAGGGAAGGTTAATTGGGAAGAACATTGAGGAGCTTAAAGGCTTAGAGGATTGAAGAGAAGAGGTAGTGGTGGGGGGTTTTTATAGTGGAGGAGAGGGGTAAATTTTGAATATTTAATTCATTATTTTATTATTTCTCTCAAGACAACCAATAGTATTGTTTCATGTGACCCCTAATAGTAATATTGGAAATGTGAGTTCGAACCAAGTGGGCTTACATCATACTTGAATCTCCTATGATGCAGTAAATCAAGTATTTTTCATTTATCGTATTTTATCGTATTTTACTATTCATAAAAAATTCTAGAATTTTAGAAAAATCCCAAAAATTCACCCCTACCATTTTTCGACGTGTAGAATTCAAAAGTGAAATCCATTTTTGAAAAATAATTTTCTAAATATTATTAATTTAACTTTTAAATAAAATAATACTTAATTTAAAAATCAACAATTCTAATTCTACAACTACTTCTTTATCACAATGAAAAATTAACCAAGGTGTCATTATATTCTAGCCTTAAGAAAATAAAATAATAATAAAATTTAATATTCATTAGGGTCATATTACTATTCATAAGGGTATGTTACTATTTACTAAAAAATCAAGTTTGTTCTACCAGACTCTAAATGACTTACTGAACACAACTCTAGATGACCATTTTTCGAAATTCAAAACATAGAAGAGGCAAAGTTGTGTTTTAATGGATATATTATAAAATTTCATTCTATATTTATTTTCAAAACCTTGGGGTGTTACATTCTCCCCTACTTACAAAAATTTCTTCCTCGAAATTCACAGAATATTACCCAAAAAGATTCAGGTATGTCTTTAACATAAGCTCCTCAGGCTCCCATGTTGCTTCCTCCATCTTATGGTTCCTCCATAGAACCTTCACCAGAGGAATTGTCCGATTTCTCAATACTTGTTCTCTAGTATCAAGAATCTTGATAGGCTCTTCACAGTAAGATAGATCGGGCTCAAGTTCCATTTCATCATAAGTGAGTACATGTGTTGGGTCTGACATATAATTTCTTAACATTGACATGTGGAACACACTGTGAACCTTGGAGAGACTTGGCGGTATTGCTAGATGATAAGCTACAACTCTAATTCGGTCCAAAATTTCAAAAGGTTCGATGTACCTGGGACTTAACTTTCCCTTCTTACCGAATTTTATAATACCCTTCCATGGAGATACCTTTAAGAAAATGTGATCACCTTCTTGAAACTCCAAATCCTTCCTTCAGTTATCTGCATAGCTCTTTTGCCTACTTTGAGATATTTTGATATGGTTCTAGATAATATTCACCTTTTCCATTGTTTCTTCAACAAGTTCTGGGCCCACGAGCTTTCTTTCACCAACATCATCCCAACATGTTGGTGTACAAAATCGCCTCCTATATAATGCTTCATAGGGTGCAATCTGTATACTTGAATGGAAGCTATTGTTGTAGAAAAATTCTACAAGAGATAAATACTAATCCCACATGCCTTGAAAATCAAGTGAACAAGACCTCAACATGTATTCCAATGTTTTAATTGTCCGTTATGATTGTCCATTAGTTTGTGGGTGGTAGGTAGTGCTCAAACGAAGATCAGTATCTAGGGCCTTCTGAAGACTTTTCCAGAATCTTGATGTAAAATGTAGATCACGATCAGAAACAATCGATAGGGGTACTCCATGAAGTCTCAAAACTTCTTTAATATATAGTCTTTCTAGACGTTCAAGTGGTAGATCTTCTCTTATAGCAAGAAAATCTGCTGACTTGGTAAGACGATCAACAATGACCCATATTGCATTGTTTCTTCTAGGAGTCTTTGGTAGTACCATGACAAAGTCTATCATGATATTATCCCATTTCCACTCAGGTATGGGAAGAGGTTGCAATACTCTTCCAGGATGTTGCCTTCCAACTTTCACTTATTGACAAACCATACATATTGACACAAAATCAGCAATCTCCCTCTTCATGTTGTCCCACCAAAAATGTTCCTTCAAATCTCTATACATATTAGTGCTACCAGGGTGTATAGAGAAATTGGAACTATGATCATCATCCAACAATTCCCTTTTTAGATCAGGTAAATCAGGAACACAAAGTCTTTTCCCAAATTTCAAAATTCCATCTTCATATACGTAGTCACTCAATATCCCATTATTCAAAGCTTTAATCTTTTTTTGAAACTCCTCATCATCAGCCTGAGAACTTTTTATCTTTTCTAGTAAATATGGTTTGGAAACCATTTGAAAAATCATTGATGTTTCACCTTCCATGGTTATTCCCATATCCATCTTTACTAGATCCATGAAAATAGTATCCCTTTCAACTCTCATCTTGTTCAAAACTCCATGATCCTTTATGCTCAAAGCATTTTCCACCTTATTTGCCTTCCCCGAGTGGTAGTGTATCATGCAATCATAATCCTTGAGTAGTTCAAGACATCTCCTTTGCCTCATATTGAATTCATTTTGTGAGAAAATATAATTCAAACTCTTGTGATCAATATAAATATCACTTTTTTCACCATAGAGATAATGTCTCTATATCTTCAAAGCAAAGATTATAGTAGCTAACTCAAGATCATGAGTAGGATAGTTTTGCTCAGGAATTTTTAGCAGCCGTGATGCATAAGAAATAACCCTATAATTTTTCATAAGGACACAACCAAGTCCTTTCTTTGAAGAATCACTATAAATAACAAACCCGTCATTCCTCGATGGTAGAGTCAATATAAGAGCATTGACTAATATTCTCTTCAGTTCTTCGAAAAATTATTCACAATATTTTGTCCAAACAAATTTAACCCCTTTACATGTGAGCTTCGTTAGCAGGTTAGCCAGTCGGGAAAAATTCTGTACGAAACGCCGATAATAACCTGCTAAGCCAATAAAACTGTGTACCTTAGTTATGTTTGTTAGTGTGGGCCAATCTTGGATTGCCTTTGTATTTTCAGGATCAACTAAGATTCCATCCTTAGAGAAAATATGGCCAGGAAAAGAAATATCTTGAAGCCATAATTCACACTTACTAAACTTCCCATATAATTCTCGTCTTCTAAGAGTCTTCAGGATAATGCGCAAGTGATTTTCATGATCTTCGTAGCTTTTGGGGTATACCAAGATATCATCAATAAATACCACTACAAAATCTTCGAGATATTCCTTGAAAACTATATTCATTAGATCCATGAAGACAGAGGGTGTATTAGTCAATCCAAAAGGCATTACTGTAAACTCGTAATGCCCGTACCTGGTTTGAAACACTGTTTTTAGAATGTATTCCTTCTTCACATTCAACTGATGATATCCAGATCGAAGGTCAATCTTTGAAAAGTATTTAGATTCATGAAGTTGGTCAAATAAATCATCAATGAGAGGTAGGGGATACTTGTTATTTATTGTTATAGCATTGATCTCCTTGTAGTTGATACATAACCTCATATATCCATCTTTCTTCTTAACAAAAAGGACAGGGGCTCCCCATGGAGAAACACTAGGGAGGATAAATCCCTTATTACTCAATTCCTCTAGTTGTTTCTTTAGTTCCACTAATTCCACAGTGGCCATTCTATATCGGGTCTTCGATATGGGCCTTGAACTAGGAATTAAATCAATGGAAAACTCAATTTCTCATTCTGAAGGATGTCCAGGTAAATCTTCTGGAAACACATCAACATATTATATCACAATAGGTACATACTCTATTTGAACATTACTTTCCTCACCCACAATTATTTCATTCTCTTCCTCACCAATAATTTAATTTAGTTGAGCTACTGGGGGTGGATCTATATGTGAATCAAGTGGTGACGATTCTGCTCTAAAGATAAGGCGTTCTTTATCATTGTCATCAAAAATAGTAACCTCATTCTTCTTACAATAAATTTTTGAATCATGATCCGAAATCCAATCTATACCAAGGATTATATCAAACTTAATCATGGGTATGATGATGAGATCAGTAGATAAAGAACATTTATATGCCTTAATGGGAACTGATTGACAGAACATTGTAGCAATGATAATTCCCTTAGGAGTTTTTACTGACAACTCCCTTGTTAAATCAAATTGTAAATATCTAATTTTCTTAGAAAACTAGGAAGATATGAAACAATGCGATGATCCAGAATCAAATAAAGAATTGGATAAACTTGAGGAAACAATTAAAGTACCTTCCACCATGTCATTAGGAACTTCAACCTCTACAGTTGTGATTGCATAAGCTTGTCCTTGATCCCTTGGCCTTTTCTGTTGCATATTTCCTTGATGTTTTGGAAAATCATTAGCATAGTGTCCCATCTCCCGAAAACTATAACATTGAACATCATTGGCTTCCTTCTTCCCTTTGCAATCACCAGAAAGATAGCCTTTTTGACCACATTTTTAGCATACTCCTTTTCCTTTTAAGCATGCACCAGGGTGTTTCCTTCCAAAATTGTCACATGGTGGAAATTCAACTCTTCCCTTCTTACCCATTTCCTTATTTACTTTCCAGGGTTTTTAGCAGCCCTCTTCTTTTCTTGATTTCCCTTAAAGTCATAATACTTGGAGAATTATTTTTCTGTCTTGATGGAACATGAAACTATATCCTCATATGATAAAAAAACTTTGGGAGACCAGTGCCCGCTGGAGGAATGGATTTAGGCCATCAAAGAATTGATCAATTTTGATCCTTGGATTTCGTATATAGTCTACAACATGTCTTGCTAATCTTGTGAAGTTAGATTCGGACCTTGAAACATTCTCATCTTCCTCCTAACTCAGATTCAATAATTGTATCTCCATATCTGCTCATTGCTCATGAGGGAAATATTTTTCTAAGAATATTTCCTTAAAATACCTCCATTCCATATCTTCTATCTCTTACTCCTCCTTTGTGTTTTGGATTAATGACCACCACTGATCTGCATCTCCCGATAGACGATATACTGCCATGACAACCTTCTCTCTTTCATTACATCCCAAAGCAAGAAATATCTTCTCAAGGGAACATATCCACTGCTCTGCTACAAATGGGTTTGTATTCCCATTGAAGGATGGAGGCTGTTGTCGCATAAAGTGATCTAGCATGGCTCCTCTACGTGGTGGATCTGGATGCTCCATACGGGTAAGGTTATTATTCATAACCTGAGTAAGTTGTTCCAGTATAGTTATGAGTTGCTTAGAAACATTCAAAACACCATAGCCAACATAATGGTCTTGTGTCAGAGGAAAATCCCTACAGGGGACACATGCATTCATGCGATTTACATTCCATCCACTAGTAACCATATCTAGATAATGGCATACACTATATTAGGTTATGAATCATAATGTATAATCTTAACTTAAAAATACTCATAAAAATTGAGATCCTACTCATGGATAATCCCATATTCACAAATATTATTTCTTTGAGGAATATTTACATTAAACTCCTTCATAATGGCTTGTAAAGAAAATGTGAATTATCTTAAGCATATCCCCTAGGAGTTCATAACAAAGAGTGCAGCAAGGCCCGTTTTCGTGCAACAGTTCCCATTAGAGTCTAGCTCAAAGTAGTGTTTTTGGGTTTTACCCCTAGATACATCTGTGCTAGAGCTGCCTCTACCTGTTCGTATCCAGACAAGGATGTATTGCTTGAAATATCCACATAATCTATTCCTTACCAAAATATCAAGATGTTATTGTATGTATATCCTCAAAGACTAACTTATAGACTCTTCCCTAATTCTACGTTTTTTAAATCAAGTTTCCAAGTATTCTACTAAACTTCCTCTGATACCAACTTTAAGGACCCAACCCCAGTTGCCCAGAGCCGGTTCCTTATTTGATTACGTTGGCATACATACAAGGAATACAAATCTCAAAAGAACGAGTAGTTTAGTATTATTGGAAACAAGTTACATACATAAGTTTATCATTACAACATGAAGGGAAACAAAAACACTATTTTATTCCACTAGAAACATCACGTCTCTTAGATTATGCTTGCAAGTCATTCATAAATTACTTCTTCATATCCTGAGAAAATGAAACATAAGAAAGGGGTGAGATCAAACGATCTGTAAGAGTAAGAAATAAAACATAAGATAATATAAACATTAGACATGGTGAATAATTTAAAACACATACCTTTAATAATAAATATGAACACATTATGGCAGAAAAATGAGATGAGTAAATAATGCCATAATAAAACATAATCATGGGTATTATACTAGTCGAATAACCAAATGAACTTTCAATTACTAGATTCATAATGAGGGAAGTGCATATTCCGGAAATTCTGAATCATTTTGTCATGGCCTCGGCCAAGACATCTAGTGATTAAGGCCTTGGCCAAAATCCATATCACATTGGGAAAGGCCTCGGCCAATTCCACATCTATTTGTCTCATGAGACCTACTGATGCATCGAGGGGATATAGCGGGCCCTACCCATCACATAATAAGTCCAATACATTCCTCATATGAGTGGGGATTAACATATACAACATATACATTCATATTGAAACTATCATATGAAATGTAACTATCTTTCCCCAATCATTAAACATAAAACACTAACCATTCGGAATAATATGGTGAATGGTTTTAGGATAGATTATCCATAATAGAGTTAGCCATAAACCATTAAATCAAATATGGTAGATGAATTAATAAATTATTAAACCCAATAATACCCTGGAATCAACAAGAGTGTTGAATTATATGAAAACACTCTTATAAAATCATTAAGCGATTCTGGAGATAAATACTATTTTATTTTGAAAAGAAGAGTTCTTTTGGAAAAATATTTGTATAAAACCATAAGTGAAGTAAAATAGTATTTTCATAATAAAATGAGTGATTTTATAAATATAATTGTTTCCAAAAATAGATTATAGAGTGCCCTTGAAAATAGGTAAGAATTTGAGATATTCCCTTGAATCGAGCTTGTATTTTGGAAACAATTTTGAAAGTTTCTTTTAAAACGTGTAACTATCCATAAAATAAGGAAGGATTCTGGTTTGTAAATATATATATGATAATCACATAGAAAATTTGAGGAGTAAATAACAATACATAATAATTACATTGAGGTAATTAGACAATGAAAGTATCCCGAATGAAAATGGATGTTTGGGTGGAAAAAACCTTACCTTAACTCCAAACGTGTTCCGCTCTTGTACATAAGCTCCTGGAATATGAAATTATACTTTTTAATAACTTATTTTAGAACATATTAGACATGTATTTAGTTACCATAATTATGGTTAGTTCATTTATGTCTTTATTGATAAGTTATTGTATTGAATTTCGTCGTTCTGGAGTGTTCGTTTCCTTTATTTTCATATTCGCTTCACTTGTTTTTATGTAATGAAGTTCATGTGGAATGGTTATAAATCTGAAGGATTGGAATTATATATTATTAATGAACATAAAGAATTGATAATGTTCATTTATATAATTTTGTTACATGGAATGAGTATGAATCATTAGATGACCACCACTTCGATTATTAGGCGGTATTTGGAATATTATGAACTAGTTTTGTCATATAACTTAATTATATGTACATATTCTGGTTCATGAATATTAATTAGGTTATAAAACATATATTATAGTATGGTTAAACCATGAATGTGGTTTCATGACTAGTAATGAATAATAAATTGAAGAATGAAACTTCATCGTCCACGAAGGTTATAAATCGGAACCTCATGGACGTCAATTTCGTTCATAAAATAAAAGGGAGGGAGTAAGAATATTTATGATAGTTCTTACATTAAAATGATATAAATCCAGTATATAGATGTTACTGGAGTTATCATGATCATTTTGATAGAGTATGGGAGGAGAGGATAGAAAAATAAGATAAATTGAAATGAAACCAAATGAAAAAGAAGGGTGCTTTACCTCTTAAAATAACCTCCTTGAGAAACTCCTTAAGGGAAGGGGTTTTGGTCTTTTGGGAAGACCAGAAGCTTCTTGAACGTGGAGAGATCCTAGGTAAGGGTAATTGGGTAGAACTTTGAGGAGATTCAAGGCTTAGAGGAGTGAATATAAGAGGTAGTGGTGGGGGGGGGTTTATAGTGGAGGAGAGGGGTAAATTTTGAATATTTAATTCATTATTTTATTATTTCTCTCAAGAAAACTAATAGTATTGTTTCATGTGACACATAATAGTAATAATAGAAATGTGAGTTCTAACCAAGTGGTATTTCATCATCCTTGCATCACCTACGATGCAATAAATCAAGTATTTAGCATTTATCATATTTTATCGTATTTTACTATTCATAAAAAATTCTAGAATTTCAGAAAAATCCCAAAAATTCACCTCTACCATTTTTCGACGTGTAGAATTCAAAAGTGAAATCCATTTTTAAAAAATAATTTTCTAAGTATTATTAATTTAACTTTTAAATAAAATCATTCTTAATTCAAAAATTAATAGTTCTAATTCTACAACTACTTCTTTATCACAATGAAAAATTAACCAAGATTTCATTATCTTTTAGCCTTAAGAAAATAAAATAATAATAAAATTTACTATTAATTAGGTTCATATTACTATTCATAAGGGTATGTTACTATTTACTAAAAAATAAAGTTTGTTCTATCGGACTCCAAATGACTTACTGAACACAACTCTAGATGACCATTTTTCGAAATTCAAAACATAGAAGAAGCAAAGTTGTGTTTTAATGGATATATTATAAAATTTCATTCTATATTTATTTTCAAAACCTTGGGGTGTTACAGTGGTGCTCTCCTTTCCTCCACCACATTTTCCTACTTCTTCATGTATTTTCGAAATTCATGAGCTTGGTGGCATTCTCTCCCACACTTTAACCATTTCCCCATACCTTTTAGGGAGATCCCATGATGCCTCTTCTCACATTTTTGACATGTGGGCGATTGATTTTTCTTTCCACATTTCTCATTAGATACACCAACATGAAACTCCATATTCCATTTCTTATCACCATAGACATGAGACCATTCTCTAAACTGTATCTCCACTTTGGGAGCACATCAAACAACTTCTTCATAACTCTAAAAGTATCTAATTTCTAGAGACTTTCAAAGGTTTTTTTTAAACCACTAAATAATCTATCCATTCTTCTATCATTGTTGATAACAAAAGTTGAAGTGTACCTTAGAAGCCCTGTGAAATTTACTTCATAGGTCATGAAAGATTCTCCTTCCTTTTGATTCAGATCTAGGAAATTTCTCTCCATCTTTGTATGAAGAGTTTGAGGGAAATACATGTTATGAAACATTATCTTAAAGTCTTCCCACTCCATATCTTCAATTTATTCCTTTGGATTGGAGTTCTTAATAAAATCACACCATTTAAAATCCTCTTCATCTATGTAATAAACAACAAGATTCACCTTCTCCATCCCAGAATAGTGAATAATAGAAAATATCTTCTCTATTGATTGGACCCACTATTCCTTAACTAGTGTATCAGAAGATCCACTAAATGTTGGTGTCCATTTCCACATAAAACACTCAATATCAAGTTTCTCCCTCTTAGGTGAAGGCATAAATTGCACATTATTTAGGTTATTGTTCTTAACCTGAGACAGCTGGGTAATAATTTCCATGAAAATTTTAACTCCACCTTCCAAATCCTTGGGGATGTTATTCAGGAAATCACCACATTGTCCCTCACATGGGTTGTTGGTCTAGTTTCTCCTAGTTCCAATTATTTTCTAAAATAGAAAATGTTAGAACAAAACAAAATTCAATAAGCCAAAAATATTTTTATCCCATTTTAAAATTAACTCTAATGGAATATATTATAGGATCCCTATGTTTATAATTTTTGAAAACAAAGCTTCTCAGGTGCTTACTTATACATAGTCCCATACTATGGGTTTTCACTAAAGTTCTCTAATTATAATTCCCAAATTAACTAAAACCTTTACCACTTTTTTAAATTTTGAATCAATATACCCATGAAAAAAACATATTTTTATATGAATATAAAATAATAATCAAAAAATTAATCATAAAATACATTGAATTGAAGAATATAAAAACAAAAAATAAACAAGTGTTGTATATGGCATGTGTCCCACAGAAATAAGAGTAAGTTGAAAATCCCTTACCTAATTTGGTAACTTCTGAATCATAAGAGCCCCAAAAGAATAACTTTAAATGAAACTTTAAATATCACGAGAATAAATAAATTAATTGTATAAAATTTCTCATGGGATTCATATACACCTCATAAAATAAGATAGGTGCAGAGCATAACATATGTTCCAAAGAATACATTTTGAGACAAAAATTCCATAGCTTAAGTCTTGAATTTCTTCATACACAATTAAAACTCAAATATAATAAATATAGATTTATTGTACATATATTATATAACCATAATCATATTTATAATACCATATATGTTTTTACTTATAAACTTTCATTACCCTCTTATTAACAATTTTTTGTTAAAATCATGTTTCGTGTAATAACCGCTTCATTTTTCATGTATGTTTTGGTTTGGTAGTTTCAATAGTTATAATTTCATAATTGTTCCATAATATAAAAAATGATAAAAATGATATAAATATAATATATATTTATTATATATATATATATATATTTACAATCATCCATAAACATTAGATATAGAAAGATGAATCACACTATTCCTAGAGATGGTAGGCCATACATATGCATTAATTCCCTTTCCATTTTCTAGAAGAATGCAATAAAATAAATGTAAATAATAATTAAACTTTTAATAATAATTTTTATAACATATATATCATATATATTCATTAAATATATCATTATTACCATAAATTTCATAATAAAATGAAAAATGTTTCACAACTCTACGTGAACGCGGTAGTCCACACATACACACGAGTGACGCTATCATTTTCCAACTGATTTGAAGGAAATAAGGTAGATGTGATACTATAACTAAAAATTTATAATTATTTAATAAATATTATATAAATATGTTAAATCCATAATTATATCCATCCGTGAGAGACACTGATGGAAATCAATTTATATCAGTTTGCGAGGCGGTAGTCCGCCGTACACATGATCGATGATTTTGTTTCCCATTTGGTGGAAGATGAGATGGATTTAGGTTATTAAATTATTATAATAACATATTAGTATATTTAAGATTATTATTTTATTATATAAACATAATTGAATAATAATTTAATTTGGTGGAAGAATAAATAAAACAAAAACACGTGATTAAGAACTATACGTCTTCTTTGGAGAACCTCTATAGGTATATACCTAAAGCCTTATTAGGAGAGTTTTATAAAAAAAATAAGGAATATAGGATTTAGGGAGGAAATTAAGGAATGGATTTTTTTTTGGGATTTTATAAACCAAAAGAATCATAGAGTTTTGAGAGAAGAGGAGAGGATATGTCCTTTTATAAGTGGGGAAATGAACCCACGTGGAAACTTCTTGGAATTTTCCCAAAAGAATCTAAAATGATAAAGTTATTACCATGAAAAATTATTTCAAAAGACCATATATTCAAATTAATAATATTATATGGTTTAAATGTGTCTATAAATTATGATTTATATAAGTTTTATTGGAAAACCTACACTTATATTTTGGTTTAACCCCATTGTAAACTTATTTAAACCTTAACTACAATAATAAATTTTGACTATTTTGACTATTATTTATGAGAAAAAATAAATTTATAAATGTTAAATAATATTAATTATAATTATTAAAAAAATTTAATTCATTTTAAAAAATTAAATTCACAGAAGTGGAAGAATTTAATTTAAAATTAAACATGAAGATGCGATGAAATAACGATTTTCTAAAGAAAAAGTTTTCATATGTATAACTAGTTTTTATATTAAAATTAAACATAGAATTTGTTATAATGAAATAAATTGGATTATTAATAATATAATTGATCCAATTTTACATTTAAAACCATCTTAAAACAAAATATAAGTTTATAAAATTTTTAAACGAAATGGCAATTTTCAATTAAAATAACAATTTTAACTATTCATTGAAAAATTAATATTGACAAAACAATTATCAAAAATTTAATAAAATATAATTTGGAAATATTCATTTCTAAAATGGATTTAATTTACGAAAAGAAATTTTCTAAAATAGGAAAAAATTAGTTTTAAAATAAGTGCACAAAATGCGATGAGATCGTTTTTTAGAAAAATACATTTTTTAAATATAAAATTGGATTTATTATTTTCACATGCATATAAAAAGTATTATATGAATTATAAAACATTTTTTTAACATATAATATATAAAATTAATTAATATAATTCACCAATAGGTACTAATTTAATTTATTAAGATAAAAACTATTCATAAGCATAAAAATGGTTTTTTAGAAAATCATATCTTTCAATTTCAAATGATTTTTATTTTCATTTATAATCAATTGATAACTAATGAATTTATTTTATTCATGTGTAAAACATATATTTTTTCATAATTTATTTATTTTTATTCAAACTCACCAATTTAATGGAAAGGTTATAATGAGAAGGTTTAAATAGTAATATTAATAGTAAACTGCATTTCACTAAAACTTAGTGTTGCGTGTAACATAAGATAAAAAAAATTAATCTTATTAGACAAAATATTTCATAAAATCTCTGGGTATTTTATTCTCACCCTTTAATAAAATTTTTCATCATAATTTCAACTCCCTCTTTATGGGTTTGAAATTTGAAAATTTCTTTATGGGAAACCCACATTATAAAAAGGGTCAATAAAACTTCCTCTTGAAAAGAGGGAAAAAATTACGAAGAAATTTTGGAATAACACTTAACTGGGTTTTAAAATAGGATAAAATTACTGAGAATTGAAAATATGGATATGGAAGACAAAAATAATGCTCAAATATAATAGTGAGTGATAGAGAACATGGTCAGGAGAAAGTTAAAAACCAAAATTTCAAAAATCTGTGATGGGTGAAAAGACCATTGATTCATTAGAAATGATGGTAAATATATACAATTTTTATTTGAATATCATTTTCCTAAAGTTTTGAAATTTTCATGAGGATATATACTTAATTTATTTCATTCCATATCATAATCACATTGTTATCCTTTGGTTGTGCTTCTATCAATTTCCACTTCATCTCTTACTCCAAGAAATGAATATTCAAGATGATTTTTATCATGCCTAAAACACTATAATTAAATTTTAATGTATTAAATGATCCATAAAAGGATATATATTTATTCTTCCCATCTCAAGATATTTACCAAAACCAAAATTTAAATACCTTTATAATTTTCCAAAATAAGATCAACTATTATTCCAAAATATAATTATCCCTTAATTCCTTAAATAAGATATTTTATTATCAAAAAATATTTCCATTGAAGGTTTAAAACAATCATAGGTTGATTAATAATATCAAATATTATTTTATTATTCAAAAAATTTATATTTAATCTATGTAGGGAGAGATAATAAATTCTCAGAATCAAATAAAATTTCCCTAAAGGATTAGATTTTCATCAAGCTTATTCATACAAACATTATATGGAATCCCTAATTATAGAGTAGAGGGTAAGTGTGACCTAAATATCATGATTTTCTTAAACTGTTATTATTTTATAAGTTTTTTCCTTTATACTTTTACTTCAAAGGTTTTTGTGTCTTATTATCCTCATTATCCCTTAGATAGGGGCATTGATTCACATAATTCCCAAACTCCTTGAATTTATAGCATTGAAGTGTGAGTGTTGTATTAAATTGGGCCCTATCTCGATTCATTTCATTGACTGGAATCTTCACATAAATTTATTTCACTCTATGGTCAATCACACTACAATTTAAACTTTTTCTTGTTCCTTTAAGGAATTCACCTGAGTTCTCCTTCCCACACTTTTGGTAAGTAGGAGGTTAGAACTTTTTCTTCCCATAATTTGACATACCACTGGACCTTCCATGATAATCCATCTTAATTTTATTATCAACAAAACCATTAGGGGTTCTAGATTCCATTTAAAATTTTAGTTAACATCGAATGATTTCTTTATATATTCCGAATTTCCCTATGGATAATGCCTTTCTAAAACTTGGTTTTAGACCACTAAAGTACCAATAAATTTTTCATTCATGGTAGATGATTAAACCTGAAGCATACATGAAAATCTTGTAACATTTTCCTCATAGGTACCAATGGATTAATTATCCTTTAGATTAAGTTCATGGAATTACTGTTCCATTTATGTATGTTGAATATGATAGAAGTACTTACTTAAAAATATTCCCTTAAACCCATCCAAATCCATGGAGTCAATTTCATAATTTTCTCATATTCTTAATAGGATTACACCATTGATTTTCTTCACCTTCCACATAATAAATGTCTAGGAAAACCATTTCATGGTTTGAGCACTGAATAATGGAAAATATATTTTCCTCCACATTGACCTATTTCTCAGAAAGCAATAGATAAAAATTCCCATAGAATGAGGGTGGATGTTGTTGCCTGAAAGATTCAATGGAATTTTAATCTTTCCTCTATATATTTTGATATTCAACATGACACATGTTACCACTTATAACTTGAGAGTGTTGAGTGTGAATAGTCATAAAATATTATATCCCAACTTCTAAGCCATTTTTTTCTCATGAAGGAGGTCATTGTAAGGATCATTAAATTCATTGTTCACATGATTATTTTGGGTTATATCCATTAAATAAAACCAAAAATCATAGTTTTAGAAATAATAGTCATAGTGGGGAGCCACATAATCATTAAAAATAATTTATAGGATGTTTGAATCATGAAAAATTATTTTTAATCAATGAAACATTTAGTTTTAACCTAGGACCTTAATAGTTATCAACTATTAAAATCCTTCATGATAGTTCATAAATGGTTTAGTAATTTCAAAAAAATATCATCAAGGAGTGTCAAAATAGGTGTAAAACAAGGCCTATTTTTATGCACCAGGTAATGATCGAGTAAAATATCAATGTTCCATTTTCAGAGTTATTACCCATAGGTACAACTGTTTCATATCCAAATGAACATGTAGTATCCAGATAGGGATTTAATTTCTTGGAAACCGCTCTCTTCGTTCTTCACCAAAATTCTTAGAAATTTTCATATACTTTGAATTATCTTTAGGGTTACACTAATATTTTATAACCCAAATATCTAAATATTAGATAAAACCATATATGACACCAACTATAAGGACCTAAACTTTTCATAAATAAATAAAACATATTTCTAGATGAATGTTCATAACATTTCAAAAATACATTCCCAAAGACCATAAAGGTTTACTGTATTTGGATAATAGATACAAAATATTCTTAATTCATAAAATATATTAAACATATCTCATAATGATATTCTCCTTAGACATGCCCTATTCAAAACCTTTCTTCATGACCTGGGGAAAGGAAACATAAAAAAGAGTGATATCAGATGTTTAATAAGGGTAAGAAAGGGTGATATAATTAATCACTTAAACATAAAATAAATAAAATTATATGGGAACATGATCTTAACACTTAAAAACCACAACCTTTATAACATAGAACATAACCCTAAGTTATGGAATAAATATTGGAAGTTCAAAAGACATGAATCATAAAGAAAATTAATGAAAATAATCCACGAGAGAATAAAAGTGGAATAAAACATAGGACTGTGGTAAAAGAATAAAATCATAACATTGTAAACATTAATAAATTGAAACAGGTTCACTCATTAAGTTAAGGCTAAGAAATAATGCCCTCTCATAAACTTATGGACATGAAAATTGGTCCACGTATAACCTTATGAACATGAAACTAGGTCCACAATTAATATTTTGGACATGAAACTAGGTCAACACATAACTTTATGTATATGAAACTAGGTCCACATGTATCCTTATGTAGATGAAACTAGGTCAAAAAATAACCTTATAGAAAAAAACCAGGTTCTCAAATAACATTGTGAACATAAAATCAGGTTCACACATAATATAATTAAACCATGAGTTATCCATCTATACAAAATGAATGAAAGGTATTTAATGTCCCCAAACAACAAACAATCATAATACTTTCATATAAATTCCTCAAAAAAATCATCATAATAATAACCCATAGAAAAGGAATGAGTTTCATAAACATTTCAACATTTTATCATAGCATAACCCATATAAGATAAATAAGTTTCATAAACACCTCATTATAATAATCACCTAAATGGCCCGAAGGCCTTCATTTTTATTGATTTTTGATAACCCCCCTTTCAAGGGATGAAGGGGAACCCTTACAAGGCCCGTAGTCTTAGAGATTACATGACCCATATGCTTAAGATATTACATGACCCTAGGGTCTTAGGGAATTCAATCAGACTATAACTATAAGGAACTGCCTGTCCCCAGTATCTGCATCTTGATGGTATCTCTCCACCTTCGCGTGGATGTCTAGCTAGGCTTCCTGTGAAAGCATAGGTTGGTCTTGATGGCATAGAAATACCCTCTCATTATTCCAAATCCATTTAGTTCTACTTTTGTGAGTTCACTTTCTATAAATCCTCCTCTATGGCTACTCCTTTTTTAGAGTCTGTCTGGGGTAACTTCACTGAACATTCTTTAGGAAAATAACCTTTCCATTTGGAAATAATTTCATTAAAATAGTTTTTTTTCAAATATTAAGGAAAAAACTTTCTTTTAAAATAAACTTATAAACTTTTAAATTAATCTTTAAATTATTGAGTAATCACGGCGGTAGAAAATACCCTTCATTATGTACTAGTTAAGAAAAATAATCCTTTCACATTTTCAGTAAAAAGTAAAAAGTTCCTCATTTGGAATATGACAAGAATATTTATTTTTAACCATTTTTTAAAAATTAAAAAATGGGTAACTTTTTACATTAACCCATTATATTATAATATAAAATAATCCTTGAAATGTTTTTTAGAAAACATGGATAAAGAAAGAAAAAAGGTTTTTGAGTGAAGAGAGAAATACAGTCGGTTTTTGTTAAAAAAAATATTTTGGTCACATTTAATCTTAAAGAGAGGAAAATAAAAGTAAAACTTGTATTCTATAGAAATATTTAGAGTATAATAAAATTCATGTGTTTATATAAAGATAGATTATAATATTTGATTATTAGGAACTTAATAATAGACAATCACAACAAGAAATGATATTGTAAAGTAAAACCCTTAACACTTTAGAAACCTTTGAATTATTAGCGTCATGAAAGGAAAAATAATATATGGATATCAAAATCCCATAATATTTATAATATTAATCATATAACTCATTCAGGAGAATTATATTCACTACACCGAAGAAATAAGTGGTGTAAAAGGCATGTGTCTCATAGAAATAAAATTTAGATGAAATTCCCTTACTAGTTTTGGTAACTTTTGAATCATAAGCCCCATGAAAGAATAAATTTAAATTAAAATTTAAATATCATTTTATTAAATAAATTAATTATATAACATGTCAATGGGGTGGTATATTCACCTCATAAAATAAGATAATCTATAAACATAACATATATCCCAAAGAGAAAAATTTGAGATGAGAATCCATTAACTCAAGTCTATAATTTATTTGTACACATTGAAAGATAATGTATAATAAATATAGTTTTATTATATATATATTATAGAACCATAATTATATACATCATACCATATATTATTTATTCCTTATTATTAACAATTCTTTGTTAAAATCACAATTCGGGGAATAACTACTTCGTATTTAACATATGTTTTGGTATTGTAGTTTTGGTATATTTACTTTGATCATGATCCTATAATATAAATAATTTTAACACTAATATAAATATAATATATATTAATTATATATTTATTTATAATCATCTATAAAAAATTAGAGATAGAAAAATGAATCACATTGTTCATGGAGATAATAGGCCATACGCATGCATAAATGTCGTTTCCATTTTCTCAAAGGATGAAAAAAAGAAAGTAAAATAATAATTAAACTTTAAAGAATAATTTTTATATCATATATATCATATATATTCATTAAATATATCATTATTACCATACATTTCAAAATAAAATAAAAAACGTATCACATAACTTCATGGAGGTAGTAGCCCACACATACACACAAGCGATACTATCATTTTCCAATGGATTGTAAGGAAAGAAGGTAGATGTGATATTATAACTCTATAAGTACAATTATTTCACAAATATCATATAAATATTATAAATACTAAATTATATTCATCCATGAGAGGTAGTTATGGAAAATTAATTACATTAGTTTGTGAGGCGATAGTCCTCCGTACACACGATTGATGGTTTAATTTCCCATTTGGTGGAAGAGGAGATGGATATAGGTTATTCCATCAATATAATAACATATAAGTATATGGGAAACAAATATGTTATTATATCATGACAATTTAATAATATTTTAAGTATTTGGAAGAATATATAAAATTAAAACACATGATTAAGAACTACACCTATTCTACGGAGAACCTCTTTAGGTTTATGCCTAAAGCCTCCTTAGGTGGGTTTAATAATCAAAATAATATCTCTAGGATGTGTACAGAAATTTAAGGAATGGATTTTAGTAGGTATTGGACAAAAAAAAATGATATTGGTTTGTTTATAAGAGAGGAGAGGAGATGTCCTTTTATAAGTGGGTAAATGTACCCACTTGGAAACTACTTGGAGATTTTGCAAAAGAATCCAAAATGACAAATAAATTACAAAGAAAAATGCTTAAAAATGACCATATATTATAATTTGGGATAGGATAATTTTGAAATATGAAATTAAAGTAGTATTTAGACAAGTTTTATTGACAAATTTACCCATATATTTTGGTTTATCCCCCCGAAAAATACGTTTTAACCTTAACCATGATAATTAATTTTTATGGTTTCAATTATTCATTGTGACCAAAAAGTAATTTATACATATTAAATAATATTAATTATGATTATTAAAAATATAAAATTCATTTTACAAAATTCAACCCATTGAACTAGCTGAATTTAATTTATAATTAAACTTGTATACACGATGAAAAAGCGGTTTTCTGAAGAAAAATATTTCATATGAATAAATTTTTTTATATAAAAATTGAACATTGAATAGATTAGAATGAAATAAATTGGATTAATAATAATAAAATTTAACTAAATTTACTTTTAAAACTATATTAAAATTAAAATATAACTTTATAAATTCTTTAAATGAAATGGTAGTTTTTAATAAAAATCACTATTTTCATTATTCAATGAAAATTTAATCTTTTTAGAAAATTTTCATAAATTCACATTAATATAATTTTGAAATTTTTATTTCAAAAATGAAATTAATTTTATAAGTGGAAATTATTATTTTTAAAATAGTTTTGCAGAACATGATGAAACCACTTTTTAGAAAAATACATTTTTAAACATAAAAATTTAATTATTTTTACTAAATACTTATAAAAAATAATATTTGAATGATAAAACATTAAACTGAATATATAATATATAAATTTCATTAAAATAATTCAAAAATATTGGCTAATTTAATTTATTAAGTTAAAAACACTTTGTGTATATAAAAACAGTTTTTCAGAAAAACATTTCTTTTAATTTCAAAGTTTTTTTATTTTCATTTCTTATAAATTGATAAAAAAGAATTTATTTTATTAACGTATACCCCATATATTTTTTATAATTTTTTTTATTTATATTCATACACTTCAATTTAATGGCTATATTATAATGGAAATGTTTAAATAATAATATTAATAGTATCTTATAGTTCAATAAAACTCAGTCTTGCATGTAACACGAGTTATAAAAGAAATTAAATTTATTTGAAAAAACATATTTCATAAAATCTTAGGGTGTTAGAATAAAATTTAATATTAACAGGTTCCTTTGGGTTCTATATATTTATTAAAACTAAAAATTCTAGTTTGGGTAACAATAATCATTATGAGAAATTATATAATCCAAAAAAAACATTTATAAGATTTCAAAATCATGGAACCTTATTTTTAATATATGAAACATTAGGTTTATCTATAGTCATTGATGGTCATAATATATTCAATTACCACATAATTATTCATAAATAAAATATGAACTAACCAAAATACATCCCCTCAGAGGGTCAAACAAGGTACACAGTAAGGGAAAACTCATTGTGCACCAGAATGATGGCTGAGATATACTCAACCAAATATTTTCAGGGTTATTACCCGGAGATTAATATATTCAAGAACCAAACCCACTTTTAGTATCCACATAGGGATATATTTTTAGGTAAACCATAAAATTTATATCTTATCAAAACATTAGATTGTTATCCTATACTTAGACTTATTCCGAGGGTTCACCCTAAAGTTCTCTAATCCAAATCTCCAAAGATTTAATAAACTTTCATTTTATAGCAAGTAATATAAACCATAATTTTTATATAAAGATATTATATCTTAATATATGAATATTTACTATAGTTTAAAATTACACGCCCGAGGATAATAAAGGTTTAATGTCTTTTGAGACTTGATACACAATATTACTATTTCATGAATAATCTTCAAAATCTCTGAAAATGATATTTTCACATATTACTCTTATTAGATATAACCAATTGAATTTTTTTTCATAACCTCAGGAAAGGAACCATAAAAAAGGGTGACCTCATATGCTTAGTAAGGGTAAACAAGAGATATATCAATTGATGATCACATGCAAGTATAAATAAGAATAATTGTATAAGATCATGATCATAACATACAAAGATCATTCCCAAATTTTTATGGATCATAATCATGATTCATAACATAAAACATTAGAATTTAAAACACATGAATCATAAGAATGAGAAATCATTATTACTCAATCATGAGCCACAAGTTCAAATCATAATCCTAAAAATATTTAATGAAAGTATAGAACCATTATAGGCATAAAAAAATTTCATGGGGCAATGTTAATTACTAATACCATAAAATCAAAGTGGATCAGGAATCAAAACCTTTTTCACATATCATAATGGATCAGGTATCGCTACCTATTTCCTGGAGTAGATCAGACATCCCTACCTGTTTTCTATAGTGGATTGGGTACATGAACTATTTTTCCCATAATTATATCATGAGATAAAAATATTTACCCAATGAATTATAGGTATATATAATTCTTGAACCACCAATATTATAATTAAAAATATACATATGTGTTCCAAAATACCATTAACCAATTATTATATCATCATATCATAACCCATGGAAAGGTAATGGTTTTCATAAACATTTCATCATAAAATAACCTGTGGAAAAAAACTGGGTTTCACTAAAATAACATTATCATAATCATAAACTTTCCAAAGAAATTATAAGGGCAGTATCATTGAATCATATCCCCAGTAAATCATAATTAATATCAAGTTATTTTATCATAGATGAAAATTCCTTTAAAATATCCCAAAAATATTTCATGAAGAAAATAATTTTTTAATTTTGAAATCACTTATTTAAAATCTAAATCTTTATAGAATGATAAGGAAAAAATTTTATTTGAAAAAAACATGTAATATTGTAAAGTAAGATTTAATACATTGATAAGTTATGGCATTGGGAAATTATATTAATGACATGTATGTTAAAATGAAGATTCTATCCACATTTTCAGTAAATAGTCAAAACTAACTCATTTGGAAAATGATAAAAATACTCTGTTGATTTTTTTATAGAAAGTAAAAAAAATGTAAAAATTAATTTAAACAATCAAATGAGAATATCAAAATCACTCTTTCATTTTTTTAAGAAAATATGGACATGGAATAAAATAATTTCCAACCAAAGATAAAAATCAATTTTATTTTTATTAAAATCATTTCCCCCTTAATTTTAAGTACCAAAGAGAGGAAAATTGTACTATTAATTGAAAATTTAATTAATAACCATAGGATAAGAAAAATTAAATGGGTTAATCATATAAGGGTCATTTAATTTTTTTAATGGAAATTCAATCATAAATAATCCTGATTAAAGTGGGATGGAAGCATAATTCCCTTACCTTAAGTCTTGTCTTGCTTCATACATATTTAAACTTCCTATCCATTTGTTGGACTAATTTAGATCATTTTTTAAGGAACCTTGGAATGACATTTTAATAATAAAATAAATAGTAATTCATATATATTGGATTTTAGAAGAGAATTGGGAATGGGTTGGTTGATATAGACAAATCAAAGTGGTTTAAATAAAAAAAGTATGGGTGCCATTTTATAAGTGGGGGAGAGGACTCACTTAGAGTGAATAAAAATATTTAAATATAGTGAATTAATATTCATGTGAAAGTTTCACGATGTGACTATAATTTCAAATTTAACATATTATATGGTTGAAACTACTTTAACCAATAACATTTGGATAGGTTTAAGGGGTATTTTAGACCTTTTGTTTTGGTTCAACCCCTTTGTTATCTATTTTTAACCTTAAGTGTGGTAAAAATATTTTCAATATTAAAGGTTATAATTTTACATATAAAGTAAAAATTTGACTATAAATATCCACGGGATGATATTATATACCATTTTTATCCTACTTATTCTTTTAAAATATTTTTATGATTTTTAAATAATTTAATGAATTATTTTTTTCATAAAATATCATTAATTTCATTTTTGACACTATTCATTTAATCTAACTTTAAAGTCATAAATTTAAAAAAATAACTTGAATATATACTCTTTAAAAATAAATTATAAATTATTATTTACCATAAAATTCATGTGACACCATAAGTCATACAATTTTTGTTTACTTTTTATGTTTTTAAAATCATTTACTTTGGGTTTTATACTCATTGCACAAGAACTATGTCAGTGTTATATAATCATTTAAGTTAATTATATAATAAACAAAATTATAAATAAATTACCATAATTAAAATAGTTTTATTATTCTAGAAATAAATTTTAATATTCATTAACAACATATTTTTATACCTTTGTTAACATATAAGAAATATTTAAATGTAAGAGGGTTCCATTTTTTATTTTTCTTTACATAAAATAATATATATATCATTATCAAAGAAAATGGAAAATTTTTTCCATGTATTATAATTTTAGATTTAAATTTCCTAATTAATCCTATATAATGAAATAAAGTCAAATTTTAGGTTGATTTTGAGATCTTAGCTCATGGGTTTAACCCTTTTTATCAATTTTACCCTTACCGAGGTGAAAAATATTTACTACACTTACTATTAATAATGAAAAAATGAAAGGGTATTATTTAACATATTTTAACCTACTAATTGAAAATATGGTAATCATTTTTCAATATTCAATATCTATAATTTTTATAAATAAATTACAAAATAAATTCATAAAATACATTGAAAACCCATTTTTAGAATAATTCATTTTAAGCGTAAGAATTAACTTATATAAAAATCATGAATATTACTGATTAAAATATAATTAATTATATTATTCTATATAAAAAGGATCACATGTTAATTTAATACCAAATCCAAAATATAATAGAACTTTTAAATTTATTTATTTAATAAAAATAAATGAGAGTATTTGAAAATTATGTATTTTTCACTATTACTGAAAAAATAAACCATTTTATAAAATTCCCAAAATTTGACCATAATTTAATTTTGATATTCTAATTTAAAAAATTATTTTCGTTTTATAAAATGCAAATTCAAAAACTGGAAGAAATTAATTATAATTTTCATGTAAAAAATGCAATAAAAATCGTTTATGAAAGAAATACATTTTTAAAACATAAAATGGTTTCACTAAAAATTATGTGACTATTTAATATGAATTAATCAATAAATTTGTATTGAGTATGACCATTATACAGATATTTCATAATATAATTACTCATATTTATACCCACTAATTCACCATCTTGGTCACATATAAATAATAATATTTTTATAATATATATGAATTCACTTAAATCTTGGTGTCATTTATTGAGAAAGATATAAAGATTATTGTTATTTTAAAATAAAATTTTAGGGTGTTAAAAGTTCTATGGATTTGGGTTTATAAGTTTTTTTATAGCTGGTATTTTTTGAAATCAATATGTATTCATGTCATAAGAGGTTGATTCATGGCTAGGTGGCTGGAAATTCATGACTTAAGTTTGGATGAGGAGTCATGTGATAACTAACTCATTTCATGAAGAGAAAATTAATGGTGTGAATTAAATTGAGATGGAGGCACCATGGAAAACAAAGCATTTTCATTAATTTTGGAATTTTATGTATTCATTTCCTAAATTTGATTCATGGCTTGAAATGGGGGGCCACATGAAAACTCACTATGTGATTATATTATTAATGATGGGAATACGATGAGTTTTATATTTTTTTATAAATATTAGTTATCACCTAATTTTTTTTCATTCTAATCCAATTCCTCTCAGTTTTTGTAAAACCCTAGGTATTTTTAGAGGATCCCACAACTTCTTTCCTCCAAGTTTTATCATTGGCCTCTAGTACTTGATAATTTTAAATATGAGGTGATTTATTATCTTTACCCTCTTATACTTTCATTATTATTTTAGTGATTCATAGGGGTGATGATGTTTTGATCAGGTTGATTTTAGGCTATGATATTGATGATCTCTTAGTTCTATCTATGTTAATCCATGATTTTCTAGTGTATTTGTGGTTTATCAGTTGTTTCTCCTTCACCCTATTGTGTTAAGTGAATAAAAAATATTCTTTGAGGTAAGGGATTCTCTTTATCTCCTAATTTATGTACATGTGTGGGGATTACATGATTTTCCTTCCATTTGTGGGATAATAAGGGCCATATTAATATAGATAATGAATTGGATTCATATAAAATTAATGGTAATAGGGATAAATTTCATGTTTTAATGTTTTTTATGTTATTTCTAATGAGGTTATTCATACTTATTGAATTTACTGAAAATTACAGCTGTTGGGAGACATTCTTGTGTTGTAAATGATATATATGTGAGAAACTTTTTGTTTTGATCATTTGATTCCAACCTGAATAAATGGATAAGCACATATATGATACCAATGAATTGGTTTCCCATGAAAAAATTAAACTTTTATAATAATACCCATTCCAAATAATGAAGTAAATAAATGAAACCCCTTAAACCTAAATTATATATGTTTGGATGTGATGCTTCATGTGGTTATGATCATTGTGATTCCTTTTGTGATTTGGGGTGTTGTGAAGTGATGGTGGTGACTGGTTGGGATGTGAAATGTAGTACAGTGATGCGATGGTTGTTTGTTATGGGATGCGATGTGGGTGGTTGTGCAGTGGAAGAGATGGGTGGTTGTAGTGGTGATATGAATCAACTAATATAGTGTTGTGGTGATGGTTGATGTGTGATAGGCGAGCTGTTGTATGGTGTAGTTTTTTTTTATTTTCTTTATTATCCAAGGAATAAATTTTTAATGTTGAAAGTGAAATATCACGTGTTGGTAAATAAATATAAATGGACTGGAATTGATATATGGAAATTGGATCAGATGAATTGAATGATAAATGAATGGGATGTGTTAATGTGAATGAAGTTTCTTAGTAATTGGGAGTTAATGGAAACTCATTAAACCTAAAAAATTGTGGAAACTATAATTGAATGTGGGAATGCATGGATTGTTTTGGTGGTTGTGTTATGTGATGCATTTAGTGGTGGAAATAGTTATGGCGAATGTTGTATGGTGAAGTTGTAGTGTTGTGTTGTACTCTAGTACATTTGATATGAACTCATAGGTTAGGTATTGTGTGATATCTATCTATCATGTATTTTATGTTATTTCTATACTCAAAACTCCAAATTTGGATAACCTTACTAATTCCAAATGGTTTTGGGTTTCATGTGTTTAGACCAACATCCAAGATTGTTGTGATACAAATGGTTATCTACCCCCTATTCACAATATTACTTTAATAGTGATAATATATATTGGTGTTGGAGATTAATTAGTGATGATATGGGTTTGTTTTGGAGATTACCTAGTTATTATTCAAGTTTGTGGTGAAATTTCCTAGTGGTGATGAGGATGCTTTATGTGGTGGGGGTCATGCATGGTGGAAGGAGGGAACACATTTGATTTCCTTCATGTTCATGATAACTCACTACTTTGGTTATATGATGAGGCTGTGATGTGATTATGACTTGTGTGAGGAATAGATGATAGAACTTGTGAGGGTGGGGTGGGTGGGGATGCATCCTGACACACATCATATATGTCTTGATATGTGATATGATTTGTATGGAAGAGGTGAGAGCATATAAAATTTGATGTTGGGGAATGAGTGCAGAAAATCATTGGTGAATTAGCTATGGGGTGACTTGTCTTTATATTCTTGATACTATGATACTATATTTGGATTCATGATTTGGTTACTAGGTCATGGTGAGGCTAGGATTTTTTAGTTGACATGTTTTGGTTCTTATTAGTTCTGTTGTTTGTTCATTGGTGGATTAGTATGCTATTTTCACATGTGCACTAAGACCTTGGTTATGATCCTATTGAGTATAAAAGTCATGCTAGCATATATATGTAAACTATTTTTTATTTTTCTAGGAAGACTTTGGGAACCAATATAGACATTAATATCTTGGGTTTTTGAGTTGTAGTTGAGTCACAGATGTTGTATTTTCCTTTTGGTATTTATTTGGAAACTTTTATTTGTAGTTGTTGACATTTTCATGCATTGTAGGATGGTTTTGGGTTTAATTTTATATTATATACTATATTTTCTTTGTTTTTATCCTATCTACCTATCCTATATTATTATATAGGGTAATTCCTTCAATATGTGAGATTTTTATACCATTGGTACTTGTAGCCAACCTGAGTCCTATTAGAGGTAGGAATTAAGGTTCATTACCTCTCTTCCTTCATTTACAACCCAGAAGGGGTACCTTTGGTGGGAGGGGTCATGAAACAAGATTTCAATATATATATGCAACATTAAGATTAAGAAAAATTTGAGTTAAAGGTATAAATTGAACGACTCAAATTTATAAATTCTAGAAACTCGATGAAGGAAATTTATCTCAGGGTAAAAATTGAAGATCATTCTTATATTATTGATGGATCTACTAATTCTATAAAATATCATGTGAAAATGATCAAGGATATCAATATAAAACTTGTGTCCATGTGATGAAAGATCAATGATTAAGACATAATTCTAACTCTCAACATAGCATTGAGAAGTTAGTGGGTATGAGTTACAAGAAAAGCTACGGATAATTATAAGGAGTAAATGGGAAAGTTTAACACTTTCTCACAAGTTTAGTGGTTCAAATATAAGAGAAAAACTATTAATGGGTTTGATCACAAATAAAAATTACTTATGGTGGGTGAAAAACCCCAATAAACCACACCCTTGAAGAAAGCTGATTTAGGTGATTCAGAAATTACCCAAAATTCCACAAGTAGAGTAGTAAAGACACAAAATAATATAGAATAAATTTAGTGTTACCATTATGGAAAGACGGGGAATTCACAATATGTGTGTTCCATAGAAAAAATGAATTTTTGTGCTCAAGAGAAACAATAATAGATGAGTAGAAATTACTATGCTTTATTTATTTTTAACGATTAATGTTTTTAGTGTAAAAATTATTGACACAATAATGTGAATTTATTATCAAGGGTACACATAAGTGTGTTCATGGAGACCAAAGGAACTATATCTTAGTAGTTAAAAGATTCATCATGTGGGATGAAAACCCATAATTAATTTTTAGTTCTATAAGATGAGGACGATCAAATGGATCCAGAGGTGAGATAATCTCATTTACCACTGAAGTAAGGAATGCAATGCATATGGGTTAAGAAAAGAAAAGTTTATAATACCAACTATGTAGAGGTTTCATTGAAAGTAAATAGGCTGGAGTGTGGATCCTTGATAGTTCATTCACTTAAAAATCTCATCATGGGAATAAAATATGACAAAATAGATGTCATCCATTTTTTAAATGATGAATGTTCAAAGATAATTGGCTCTAGAAAAGTAAAAATTAGGAAAAAATATTTTAGTCACATGGATGTCTTGGTGGTTAAAGGGCATGGTAAAAATTAAATAAGAGTAGGATAATTATGTGACTTAAGGCATTTAATTCATTTCAAAAAAAGGCCTATATCATTAAATGAAAAATGTTACAATAGTGATGTAAGGTAATCACACAAAGGGTAATATTTATCTCATTAGTGGAGAAAAAGAAAAATTCATTCCATCTAAGGAGGAAGAGAATAGGCTGTGACATAAGATGATTGAACACTTAAACCAACAATTCCATGTAATACTTTTCCAAGAATGAAGTATCTTGTGATATCCATAATATTTCTTGTGGTCACACTCACATGAGTTGGTGCACGTCGATTTGTGGGGGCTCATTTCACCAAAATCTTTTGGTAGAATAAGTTATCATATTCTATTAATTGATGATTATAGCTTAGTGTAATTATTAATGGTAATATCCAACACATGAAAAGTGTTCATGTGTATTACACATTATCAGAGTTTGGTGGAGAATATGGTCATGATAAAAATTCATAAGTTCCAAATTTTAAATGGTTTGTAATACACTAACAATCAAATGGAAGAATATTTTGAAAAGAATAGGATAATACACAAAGTTTTAATAGCGATAAATCCTTAAAAAGTCATTATAATTGAGAGGAGATACCAGGTTTTTTATAATATATATCATAAAATTATCATAGAGGAGGATATATTGGAGATAAATTGTTAGAAAACAATTATTATATTAGTTTATATATATAAAAAGGATTTTTTATGTCCGAATAAGAGAAGACACCCTATGAGATGTGGTATGATAAGAGGACAACACTAAACAACTTTTGAATTTTCAGAAGTAATTTTTTTTTCTTAATAAATAGAAGAATTGAATATTTTAAGTTCATGGAGATAAATGTGTTTTTATTTTATATTCATATAAAATCATGGTGTAGAAATTCTACAATAAAAGTATTTAGAAATTTTTTAATGATAGGATGTAATAGTTTTTTAGTTAAATACATTCCAAAATATAATGATCAATTTCCACAAAAAATAGTGGCAAAATATTAAAGGAGAGTGATGCTAAAGTGAGAGGTCTAGGGGGAGAACATGGGGCTGTAGAAAACTTAGAAGAAGACATCAATGATGAGGAAATCACAAGAGGAGCAAAAATTGTAAACAAGGCTAGAATAATGGCTGTAATCAATGTTGGAAACATTATTACAGACTCAACTACTCCAATGAAAACATAAATGTTAGAGAATCTATGAAAAACCTATTTATTATCTCAATTATATTAAGTTTTTTAAATAGTTTTCTAAATATGAAAATTGTGTCAAAGAAATGCATGAATATATTGAAAAAATTGTGAATAATAAAACATGAGAAATTTTCCCAAGGTCAAAAAACAAAAAATCCATTAGAACAATGTGGGTGTTCCATAATAAATTCTATGAATACAGAAAGGTGACTTAGAATAAATAATGACTGGTGTGAAAGGGATATTCTGAAATCTAAGTGATTGCTATTAAATCAATGTTAATGAAAATATTTCTAGACTAGTAAGAGTATATTCAGTAACCAGATGGATTTCTTGTGGATTAAGACAGGGGAAATGTTTTTCAGTTGATGAAGGTGTTGTATGGATTGAAGTAAGCACCAAGAGCTTGGTATTATAATACTGATCAATACTTTAGAAATCAAGGGTTCCTATGTGGTGGAGTCTATAACAATATCTAAATAAAAAAATAATGGTAAATGATGTTGGTTCTTGATAATAGGGATTTTTCATGAATTTATAATCTATAAATTCTTAATTACCTAGGGATATAGTAAAGTGCACACTTGAGGTCGATCTATCAAGGAGTCCCCTCCCCCATCACTACTATTATAGTGTCATTATTTATAAATAATATTCTACTAATTAATATACTAATATAATAGGGGGTTTAAAATTAATATGATAAAAATATATGTAAATGAAAAACAAAATGAAAAAAGATAGGGAAGTTAGTGAAAAATAAATTTCATTACAGGGAGTTCACAATGATGAAAATCACTGTTATTTAAAATAAATATTAATGTTAAACCCACTGTTTAGTTAAAACCTATGAATAAACACCCTTGCATTGAAAATCTTACTATCCACACCAAACCTCTACAGGCAGGGCTATACTCTCTCTCATCATCATCATAACTCAACTCCACCCTGTATGCAACATTATAATGATGCAGGAGATAAATTATAGTTGAATGAGAAAAAGAAAATGGATGATAGGGAAAAGGGGGAAAGAATGAACCACAACCATATTAACTATCTTTTAATTATTAGGATAATATAAATAGAGTAATTAAAGAAAATGGACTCAACACACCCACTGATACTTTCCATCTAATAAGTGCTGAATTTTTTTCCCCATATTCATGGAGATAGAAAATTATGGTGGTAGGAAAAAAAATAAAAATGATTAAATTATAGGAAGATAAGACGAAAATAATATATATTTAAAATATATTTTTCTATTAAAACTACATTCCATCGTACCTAGCTTCTAAAATGGATAACTAAAATAGCCAACTAAGATGGAAAACTCTTTGAAAGGAAATGAATGAACATTTTTATAGGCCTGGATCTAATTATTTCCTCTAAATGTCTAAATTTTTTTGGCATAGTAAATGGAAAAATCATGAAAATTTGTATTTGATAAAGTATTTTTACAATATTTACTCTATCTACCCACAAAATTTTGTCTCATTTAGAAACGTTTATAAAAATTTATGAACGATTTACTCAGGAATTCCCATGAACCAATTTCAAATGAATTTATGACCATGAGGGAGGTTGAATCTCAAGATCCCATTATTAAATAAAATTATCTTAAATATATTTTATTTCTACACACATAATTTCATCTCATTTAGTTTTTCTATTCAGGATATATTAGTCCATCTTTGAAAATCTCTAGAAATATGTACAAATTTTTAGGGTTGATTTTTGAGCTTTATTTGGGCCTCCTATTGATGCAATCAACACTTGGTACAATTTTATGAAATGTATCCCATAAAGAATTTAAACCTAAAAAAAATTAATTTCACAACTTGGATTATTTATAAAAATTTATTGTAGAAATACCATGTTGATATAAAAATACATAAAATTCCAAAATAATACATTTCCCCAATTGAGCCTAAAATATTCTAAAACCCTAAAAATGTAACAATTTCTCTTAAAATATTAATTTTGAAAGAATAAAAAATTGAATGAAAAAAATTATATTTTTGAAAAATATGAGATTCATTATTCCCCAAAACATTAAAATTTCACTTCTAGACAATCATTTATACCATGATCAATACAAACTTTTACTGGAATAATTGGAAACACTACTCAACTCTCACATTTAAGGAAAAATCATTATATGGATATCAATTATATAACTTACAAAGCTAATCATTAAATTTTATTTAACCCCATGTTAATACACATGTGCATTCCACACTTACCTCTCGAGAAATGTATCTCTCTCAATCAAGGATTTTTGATATGGTGTTTTTCTCATTCCCGAGGAATGAATAGTCTTCAAAGGACCATGAAAATGATCACATCTACACACCATGGGATATAATTTTTTTCAATCCTAATTCCTTTTTACAGAAATTTTAGTGGCGAAGGGTTATTTTGTAATACATTTAAAAATGTAAGGCTAAAAAGAGGAGGTTCAAATCTAAAATATGAGTTCAAGAATATTCAAGTGAAAATAAAAGAAATATCTCACCAAATCCCCCTTACATAATTGAAACATAATAACCACTTTTTGAATTACAAATACCATGAGTAAAAAAGTTATGAAAATTAGTGAATTTATCCAAATTGTCCTTTTTCATTTTTTATTTGTTTTCATTTTTTCCTTTTTTTCATGGGGGATGAGAATACAATAAAATATAATGATTGAATGAAAATTTAAAGGATATATTCATTAATTCTATAGACTATATATGATTTATGGATATATCAAGTTCATGATATATTGATATGTATGCATGATATAATATTCCAAGCACGCCACTACCTTTAATCAAATGAGAAAATGAATATTAAGTGTGTTAATATTTAGTTAATTAAAACTTATTTAATGCTATAATTTATTAAGTTTTTATATGAGATATGATTCTAGGGGTAAATAAGATGCATTTATACATTCATGAACTTGCCAAGAATTTTTTTGATGCATTTAAAAGGATTAATAATTAAATATTCAATTTAGGATAATCCTATATTGACTATATAAATGACTAACATGCGATGGCAGTGTGGGTGTTTATTCTTAATTTTGTATGAAACTTCCCCAGACATTTAACTCTTTTAATTTTATCCCTTTATACTTATGGATTTAGCAAGCTGTGGAGGAAGATGGGATCCCACTCGAAGGTTGAGCAATTCTAGTCAGCCCATGGATACACTACGAAGGTAAGAAGATTTTTCTTTCCACATTATTGATAAACATCAAACACATCAAACCAATACAATTTTACTGAATGGTATGATTTTACATTACTTCTTCATATTAGTTTTATACAAAGTTTTATATATCTTCGCATGGGAGATCGTTGAATTAGGGTTTTAAACCACATATGATTCATCTAATAATCATTATTAGACTCTAAAAAAATCCCTCAATGGTATCAGAGTGAACCTATGATTTAAATTTATGAAATAATTATTGAAAGGAAGAAATCTAAAAAAACATAGAAGCATTTTCATATTTTCAAAATTTGTTTTTTTTAAAATGGTTTACTCTTTGGTAGAAAGTATATGTAAAGGTAGCCTAGGTGTTTCCTTTATGAAAATGGGCTGAGTAATGGTAAACAAGTCATTATCCTTACATATATCAACTACATAAGGGTTACTAGGGTGATACCTATATGCGTGTGGTCATGTAAAGGTAACCTGTGACTTACCTTTATATGAATGGGTTCATGTAAGTGTCATATAGACTTACCCTTACAAAGAGTGGTCCATATAAGGGTAATCCCATGGATCATATAAGGGTAATCTCCCGATTCCCTTAAATATGTTAGCATAAGAACCACCTAATGTCAAGGTAATATATGTGAAAGTTATTGTGTAAAGATATATTAATACATAAATCTACATAAATACTTCACATAAAGGTAAGACCTACTGTACCCTTAAACAATGTTTTCTACATAAGGGTCCTATATATATACCCTTACATATCCAGTATACATAAGGGTAGAAGGGGCATACCCATACTCAAAATATGGATTATATGTAATGGAAAAAAAATGTTTTTAAAAAATGTTTTTAAATTCTTAAATGTTTATAATGGTTTATAAAGTGTTTATAAATCAGATTAAAATTTATTTTGGGTATATTTAATATATAACAAATTTATAAATTAAATAATTATTTATAAATGTTTTATAATAAATTAAATAAATGATTAAGAAACATTTTATTACCAAATATTAAATGTTAATATTTAAATAACTTTTAAATAAATTATATGGCATGACTTATGATCTATAAATAAAAAGTTTTTTATTCAAAAATCATAAGAAATAATTTATAAAGTGTTATAAATTATAAAATAAATCCAAAATTTAAAATGTTTATATATAATAATAAATTGTTCAAAATAAATATATTTTAATTATTCCAATTAAGGGTAATTTATTTGGATATTATTTAAGAAACATCAAAAAGTGTTTTGATGATTGACATGATCAAGGTTTCAATAACGACTTAGTATAGGATATTTAGATTATGTGAAATGTTTATATAATAGAATTTGGATCATTAAAAGTTTATAGTTCATATACTATTATTTATTTAAAATATAAATGCTATATAATGATAAATATGAGAGAGATAATATTTTAATGAATATTAAATATTTATATTAAAAATAATTGAATGTTCATAATGTTAAAGTTGATATTATAAAAGGGTTTATAATTAGGTTTTTTTTTATGAATTGTTCATAAAATTTTATCCCATGTTTAAATATTTTAATTGTTCATTTATTTAGGGTTCATTCCCTATTATATTTAGGTTTAGTAAATGGTTTAAGAAATGTGAATATTGTTTATTCTTTAGTTTAAAATGATAAACTTATTCTAGGATAGATACTTACATTACACGATAAGTATGATAATTAATTTAGGTTTTTATCTACCTTGAACTTTCTTTATAATTGAAGTTATTATCTTGAATTTAGTTTTTAGATATAGTGTGTTCATATTAAGTGTTAGATTTATGATGAATTGGATTATCTCTTGAGTAATGTATCTTTGGGTAGATGGAATTGGGGCCAGACTACCTACTTACCTAGAGTCCTATGACTTGTTTAGGGAAGTGAATGGGGTTGTCTATATGTCTCTCCAGGATTAATCATGTAAATATTTTCAATCTCATATAATTATAAAACTTTACATGAAGTGTTCATATTCTATTTACATATGTTATAATGAGATATTTATGAATATACTTGTCTTCTATTTTTGGGTGAGTAACAAAAACATGTGGGTTGTGTAAAGGGTTGAAAATCAATATGGTTTGAACATATTGATTTGGAAGAGGGAATAGGATTCCAAAATAAATTACTAGAAGCATTCATACATAAAATGTAATAACATAAGATAATATGGTGATTTTGAAACCTCTTTTAAATACTAAGAATGATATTCCATCCAAAGTGGTACTTTTCAAGACCTCGATCATTCAACCAGTATTATCGAGCTTAGCATGAGTACCCCAATATTATCTTATATAAGTAAAATAAGTTATAAATTACTTTGGATTATCTTGATCGTATTATCAAGCTTAGAATGAGTATCCCTTGATTATAATTTTTTGGATTATTCTTAGAGTTTTATTTGGGGTATACTTAGTTGGGAAACCCTAATGGATAGGATACAAGAGTAATATAGTTGGGTATATCCATATGATGGATTGTACAAAGTGTTTTCTACTCAAAAATTCAATATTAATTTATGATATGATTGAAAATTATGGTTTACTAGATATAATCACGGTTTATTTACATGATAACCGGTGTAATCCATGGTGAAATATAGATCTGAGATCACTAATGGATATGATGTGTTTTTGAAAGGGCCCACCATTTTAATGGGATCCCATTTAATAAAATTCCTTATTAAATGGTTAATAATAAATGATACTCATTAATAAAAGTTTCTGTTATAGATAATATCATCACCATAAAGATAATTTTTTTGATTAGTCCTTGATAATAATATTCCTAATGTAATAAACTCCCAATAATAGCAACTTAAGAGATTTTTTTAAGAAATATTGTTGATTTAATAAAATTTCTTAAAGAAAATTCTATGTGTTAGAGTAGTTCCTTCCTTAGTAACCATGTGTTTAAATTTTTCAATAATTGAATCTAGAATTTTATAAAACCCTAAACTAATTCATTTAAGGATTCAATTGAATTAGATGAAAAATAAACAAATGAATTTTATCTCTACTCATGTAGAAAATATGATTGGGTACATGAATGGTTTTAGGAATTATAGTATCATGTAGTCAATATTATTGGGTACATAGAATGACATTCAATATGATTGAATATGTTAAATAACATGGTGAGGATAAATTTTTCCTTAAAGATTTATCGGTTATATAAGCCAATTATATTATTCTAATATATATAAGATATCAATTTTATGTCTTAAAAAACGTATTAAATATACCGATGGTCATAAGATGTGAATAAGTTTTCTTTAAATTAATGGAGAAAAGGATTCAATGCATTGATAATATGGATACTTTAAGCTTGGAGAAAATTTTCATAAGATGTATAATTTATCTCATTTAGCTCTTGATAAGAGAATGTAAACAACAAATTTTTAAATGAAATGAGATGGGTTTTTTTAATACACTTGGTTTATGTTTTGTTTGATTCTATAAAATGATTTAAGGGGAGACTAAAAAATGGTTTTTTTCTAGTTAAGTATTTTATCCTATTTCCAATTATGAAAATATTTCAACAATATTATTAAATCCATAAAGTTTTATTATATTCTTACAGCATTGAGAATTGGTGAACTAGAAGTATAATGTCTTGGTACTAACGTTATATAGATAGTGGTAGTGGGTATAAGTTCAAACAAGAACAAGAAAATATAGTTTAAGAAGTTCAATAATGTTTATAAAAGAATCAAGTCATGGTTATTAAGATATATCATTGTCAGGAAGGAGGAATAATGATTCTAAATGCTGGGAATATTTAAATTACCCAAAGGAGTTTAGAAAATTTCCTGGATTTTATATTTTAGGTATGCGTGTTACAGAAAATAATATTTCAATTTTGAAAGGTATATGATACCAAATGTATATTTTACAAAGTTTTGTAAATATAAAGGACTTTAAACTCAAAAAAATAATTGATTAATATTATAGTTTATATTCATGAGATGAAATAAATAATTACTACATCAAGGATTTTAATGTAAAGGATTTTACTTATCTCAAATGAATCTAAATAAAGGACGTGTATCTTCATATATTTTATATTATATGGTAAGAGACATTATTTGGTAAAAAAGTATTATTATGACCATGTATGAGATGATTAAACATATACAAATGATTTACTATTAATCAATTTCTATAAAAAGTTTTCAAAAGAATATATGGATAAAAATTATTTATCTAGGATAAAATGTTTATCTTAATATTTGTTAAATACGTGGTAATGTATTGCTGCCAAAAATTTGTTTTATATTTTAATAAATCCTTCTTTTTAAATTTAAATGGCCCAAACACATAGAAAACCACATATGATATGGAAATAATAGTTTAATTGTTAAATTACCTTACTAAAAAAATAAATGAATGTTATTTCTTAACATAAAAGGCTTGTGTTTCATAGTACAATATTATCAAAATAACATAGTATCTAAGATTATAGTTGGAGTATAGTTGAGAACAAAGAAGTTCAAAATTAAAAAATAAAGGATAACACCAATCTTAAGTTAAATAGTTTTCCAATTTATATCCTAAAATGTTTAGGATATGTGTTGGTAAAGAAAAATGTTAATTTTTCACTTTTATTTACCATTTAGAGAGTAAATTTTACTATTTTGTAAAGGATTATACTATTCTAATATTAAATTGGTTTTCACTCAATACCCTAAAATGGTTTAGGATATATTATGATAAAGAAAAATTTTAATGTGTTACATTTATTTATAGTGAAAAGTGAAAGACACTATTTCTTAAAGGATTGTACTAGTCAAAATGAAGAGTTAATTACACTTGATATCCTAAAAGAGTTCTTGGTATGAACATAGAAATTTAAGAGTTACCTATACTCACAATATTAATTAAATTTTCACCTTATCCTAAAAGAGTTTAGGAGGACTTGTAAATAATAATGTATACAGCCACATTATTTCAAGGAAAAATTTGGTGGAATAGGGTTTCAAGGATTATAATGATGAACTTAGAAAGATTTAAAAGTAGATAACATAATTTGACATCATAACATTTGATTTTGTGATATTAAGAATCTTTAATATGTACAAGAAATTGAATTGGTAAGAATAGTATTCCTAAATCTCACCATTATTCAAACTATATTACTTCATAGATGTTTATTAATAAATATTTTAGTGTGAAGGATTTATAATATGGTCACATATATATGTGACATGAATTATATATGATGTAATGATTTTAAAAAACCTTGAAAGTGTATCAAACATATGGGTGATCTGGTAGTTTATCATATATGATATGATAAAAGAGTGCTTATATTGGTTTTATTGAATATTATTAAATATTTTAAGAATATTAAAATGTATAATATTAGAGGAAATATACACTTTATCATCCCTTTAAATTGATTTTATAAATGAATATCTTGATATATATTTCATGATGATTATTGATAAATTATCTCTCAAATAATGACTTTGAGTTCATCTCTATCTGATGTTTTTCAAGGAGTATTATAGGTTATGAAAAAATGATAAGGTATAATGAGTAATATTCCTACATAGAGATATAAAATATTCTCATGAGACACAAAAAAAAGAATAATATTCTTTGTTTGTGATGGATATCCTACATGATGTACCACACAGAGTTTCATACAGATGTATTTGATATACTATGGGTGCATGGATCATATTTGAGTCCCCATTACCCACGGTTGCTGAGATACCTAGAATGAGAATCTTCATACTTTGATACCCTACTTATGAAAGCCTACATATTGACTTAGCTAATAAAAGGGTGGTTGGGTATGTTTTTTATCATGTTTCTAGTTAGAGATTATCTAATATGAAAATTATCCTCTCATATGACTAGTATGACATATGGGTCCTCGATTGAGATATGATGTGGGAGTGTGAGACCATTCCAATATATTTTATATCTATTAGATATGGGAAATTTAATGTAATTATCCAAAAAGATGAATGAAATGTGGTGTATTCATCGATTAGATCAGTCTACACTCAGAGAATTGAGAACAAATGAGTTGACTATATGGTATTGACATGTTTTTTATCCCATAACCACTCAATATCTTGGTCATAGGGAAGATATGATAAAAAACATTCAATCTAATGTAGTCCGTTAGACACAAGTATATTGATACATGTGTTTAATGAGGATAATGTAAGATCCATTTATAGCTTGAGTAGAATTGATGATTTTCTAGAGGATACTCTTTCCTTATATATATGGGACTATAGATTCATATTTCTTGTCAATTATATAAATTCATTTAGGGTTCCTATCTGGTTTTTACTAAATATGGATTATTTTTAACTCAAATAGATACTCTAATAGCATTTTAGAGTTAATCCAAAAGTGTTTTGGATGAGTATTCATAAGGTATTGCATATGATGTGATACAAGGTGAATTTTATGATAGCCTTAAAAAAGTGTTTTGGAAGATATCTAAAAGGAGTTATGAATATGTTTTCACAAGATATTGTATATGATACAATATAAGTTGAAATGGAATGAAGTCTATTAAGGTTTAGTGTAAGTGGGAGATTGAAGGATATATGCCCTAAAGTTAGAGCTTGTATATGATGCATGGATATATTGAGATGCATGCATGAAATAAGATTTACTTCATTACAATTACTTTAATAGAATTAGAAAAAGAATATTAAGTGTGTCAATATTTTATTGATTCAAACTAATTTAAGGATATAATTCATTAAGGTGTTATAAGAGATATAATTATAGGGATTAAATACATACGATGTTCTCATACATTCATTAACTAACCATGGAATATATTCATGAATTTATACACAAAAATAAATGAATCAATGATTAAGGATAATCCTTGATTTCCTATATAAATGACATCCATGTGATGAAAGTACGAGTGGTTGTTCTTAATCATGTCTAAGAATTCCCTAGACTTGAATCTCTTTTCATCTTTTTTCCTTAGCACCTAAGGCTCTAGCAATCTATGGAGGAAGATAGGATCCAACCCTAATGTCAAGCGATTCATATCATTACATGGTTACAATTTTATACCTTGGTGATCTAAATCAAAAATATCAAACCAATACATATTCAATGAATGACATGATTTTACATTATTTATTCATTTTGGGTTTATATGCAATTTCATATATCATGCATGGTAAATCCTCATAATAGTGTTTTAAAGTACTTTTAGTTCATCTAATAATAATTATTAGACTCTAAAAAATGATTCAAGTTTATTCCCTCAATTTTTAATATGGTCACGAGTCATAAAAGTATGAATAATGAATAATTCAATCTTATCTCCATTTTTCCTTTCCTTTTTCTTTCATATTTTTAGAGAAAAGGCTGATATGAATTAATTAAAAATAAAATTTACTCATTACCATGTCTAAAATTACCAATATGTTTAAACACACCTCAAACCACCTTAAAATGATCTTCATCCCATAGAACACACATGAAATCCCTTTCCCCCAATGTTAAACTTGAAATATACATGAAAAAATATCAAGAGTGAATGTAGGTAAGGAAAATAACCTTGTAATGTTACTTTAACCTAAAAATTCATTGCTTATTAAGGATAAATAAAGGTATATGTAAATGATAGATATCGAGTTAAAAATATGGCTATCCAAAGAAATACCTAAATCAGGTTAAAAACATTTTATGAACTCCAATTCTTTGAAAGTGGAAATCAAAATATCTGGATCACACAACAAGACTCCAAATTCTCAAGAAAATGAGAAATGTGAAGAATATGTAAAAAAAGGTTTAGAAACCTCTTAGGTTGGAAAAAACATTCAATTTTTACTACACTAGTGCACATGAGTTTCATAATTAACCAAAATTAAATGAAAATATTGGGAAATAGGAAACAACATCCATTTCAGTAATTATTTAAATCATTGAATATTAAAATCAAGAAAGTACCAAAAATACCAAAAATGGTTTATATTTTTCAATGAATTAAATTAATCTCTATAATCCAAAAAACACACCAAATGTTAAAATTCTGAAAATAAAACATGTAGAATTCAGAGAAAACATGAAATTTAAACACCCAAAAAAATCATAAAAGTAGATTGAAAACCCATCAAAGTTGGGATCCAAATACCATTCTACTTAATCACAAATATAATTAAAAATATAGGGACATGAAAACCATAGAGAAGGGAAGATAAAACCTAAATTTATTTTGCAGTGGAAGCCTTGAGTTAATCTCATTTTTTCTTCCACATTAGGCTTAAGAGAAATTGATAATAAAAAAATACCATTAATAAAATAAAATATAAGCATAATAATAAAATAAAATGAAAAATATGATAAATTTTGGGTGAAACCCTATAGAGTGGTTGTAGGTTTTTATTTCCCATAGTAAGGATATTCTATAATTTTTTCACTAATTTGATTATGGGTGTGGTTTACATGATTTTAACCACCACATCCTTTTCCTTCCAGTGTGTATCACATAAAACAAGTTTTAGATAAACCCATGTAAAATGTACTTATGATCCTTCCATAATAAAATTAGGTATAAAATTTATAGTGGGGGAAATAAATTGGATGGTTCATCCTCATTGACACCCACTAATTATGTGGTCACTTTAATATCCAGGAAATTCTATCATATGGGATATGTTAGAAATTTTAGTGAAGTTAAATTTAGTTAAAATATTGATTTGAATATAATTAATGCAATAAAATTCAATGTAAAACATTCCCCTTCAATTATAGTAGCTTGAATCAGGATCTCTTTAAGAAAGGTTGCCGGTAAATCAATCCAAATAGGGGAATATTCATTTTCATCATCCTATATGGAAATCCACATGTTATAAAAATATAAAAATTCAAAATAGTGGGATCTAATTTTCAATTAATTTTAAATAAAACCAGGAATAGATGGGTTTAAAGAAATATTACCTCCCTCAGTAATCTCAACATTAATTTATTCTTCTTTGTTTAGTGCATCTTAGATTTGGGTTGTTGGAGTTGGAGGAAAGTAGTAAATTTTTCCATAATCTCTTCATACTATACCACATTAATGAAATATTATTAAATATTTAGATAGAGGTATATATATATATATTTATTTTTCTATTATCAAATATGGGAAAATCACAAACCTTTTTAGCTTCTACAAAATTAGCACAATATTTGTACAATTCATCTTGATGTCACACATGAAAATCATTTGAAAAATATTCTTCTTTAACATCCTATAGAAATGTAATTGATAGGTCAAAGAATATAACCTCCATAAATTCAACATCATAAGTCTCTTTAATTTATTTTTTAAAAAAAATATTCTATTCTTTATTTACTTATTCATATTTTTGAGCTTCGCATTCCTTTAGGGAAGAGGAAATAATTTCCATTTTATTCATAAAATTTTCAATTATTTTTTAATTCTATTTCAATTGATTACTCTATTATTATTTCTTGCTAGACTAATAAAAATAGTGAACAAGATATTCTTGTAAAAAATCACTTTTTAATTCCATAATAAATTAAATATGTGCAATGAAGTTATATATTTTTTGGTTGTTTTAAATTATTATTATTTTTTTTGTGAAAAATAGTGTGTACAAAATTTTTACATTCCTATAAATGATTAAAAATTTATAATATGTATTTATCATGAGTTTCTAATAAATAAATTCTTATTTACCTATAAATGAAGTAAAGTTCACACCCTTGGTCGATCTCTCCAGGTGGTGACTCACACAACACCATTCTTCTATTATCACTATTTATAACTAACTAATATACTAATAATTGATATAATAATATAATGGTGTTTTTACAATTAATTTCAGAAAATTTATATAAATGAAAAAAATAAGACAAAAATAATTTAGTGAATAAATTACTTTAATTATAGGGAGCTCAAAGTGATAAAAATCATTGTTCTTTAAAATAACTCTAAATATTATACTCAATTTTGAGATAAACACTATCAATATACACCCTACCCTTATAAATTTTAATACCCCAAACCAAACTTCTTAATGTAGAGTAATACACTCTCTCACATAATCGTAATACTACTACACCCCATATTCAACATTATAATGATGAAGGAGAGGAATTAATGATTTACAGGAAGAAGAAAATGAATAATAGGGAAAAGGGGATACCATGAACCCTAATTGGATTACCTATAACATAATTTTAGAATAAAATAAATAAATCCTTAAATCAAAAGAACTCATGGAATCCTAAATTAATTTACTTTGAATAAATATTGACGATAGTTCCCCATTTGCATGGATATAGAAAAGTATGATGGTGGAAACAAAAGAAAAAAATGATAGAATAAAAGGAAGTAAAATAGAATTCCAACCTACCTATAAGAATAAATTAATATATATTGAAAATATATAATAATATTACAGATCATTCCACCCAACCTATCTTTTAAAATGAACAAATCAAATGACCAATTCTTTTAAACGAAATGGAAGTACATTTTTATAGGCATGAGTGGTGGTAGATTTTGGTTCGAATTATTTAATCTGAATATACATGTGTGTTTAGGATAATAAATGGTTGAATATAATACATTAATATGTAATTAAGTTGTAATTATATATCTTATCTATCGTCCAAGATTATTTGAATACATTTAAAAAATGCTATGATCTATTTACTCAATAAACCATTTCTGGTCTGAATGAATGTTTGAATTCCCATAAATCAATTTCCCACACATTTTTGACCATGAAGGATGCTTAATATCAAGATTCCAAATTAATGGAAAATTATTCTCCACCTATTATCTTTCATTACAAATAATTTCATCTCATTTAGTTTATCCTTTTAAGAGATATGGGCCAATCTTTGAAATTCCTTAGAACCGTGCACAAAATTACCTTACTTTTGATATTTATTTGGGCCTCATATTGATAAATTCAACACTTTATCCCATTGGATGAAATTTATCCCATTAACAATTTAAGAATTAAAAAAAAAATTTCATAATTTTTATTAATTTAGAAACATTTATTTCTAAAATACCATGTTGATAAAAAGATACATAAAATTTGAAAATAATAAATTTTTACAATTGAGTCCAAAATATTCCTAAATCCTGAAAATGAAATAATTTAATTTAAAATATAAAATTAGTGGGATTAATAAGTTTAATTAAAAAATAATTTATGTGAAAATATGAGCTTCACGAGTTCTCATCTATGTGAAAAACATAATATTCGGACGATTAAATGAAGTATAATGTAATCTATTTACAGAACACATGAGGTGAAAGTTCAAAATGTACATGATTGAGGAATTGGTATTTTTTCATGGGTTATAAGTAAATAAATGAAGTAATGCCACATTTTTTATCAATTAAAATATTCCAAAGTTTTTATCAATTTTTTTGTAAAAGAGGATTCTAGACTGATGACAAATCCACTAGCTACTCATATGAAGTTTCCAAGATATGATGATGAAGAGAAGGTTAGTGTAAAGGAGTATAGTAAAACCATTGGAATAATGTTATGCCTAACAAAAAAATGACCTAATATTGTTTTTTACACATGTCAAGACATGGTATAATTTTTTTTCCAAGGAATGTAACTTTCTAGTAGTGAAAATAATTCTTCATTATATCAATAACACAGTGGATTTTAGTCTCTTTTATCATAAAAAAATCATGGTAGAAGTTATTGGGATACATTAATGTATATTTTTATAGTAAAATGGTTTATTGAAAGCTGAAATCAATCAGTGCATCCTATATTAGAGTTTTATGTATTTCTTGGTTGATTAAGAAGAAATATTGCATTTAAATTAACACTACAGAGGTGAAATATATAGCCACAACTCAAGAATGTACATAGTTACTATGAATGATATAATAACTTGAGGATTTAATATTTGATGTGAAATATCTTTAAAATACCATTCCTTAAAAAACATAGATAAGGTTTTTACTTTATGACAATGGTATAAGATACAATAGATCTCACTCACCACATAGGATTGATCAATTTAGCATTTTTTGGAAAACTAGATACATACATGATTCAAATATTTCATTAAAAATATAAAAACATAGCATAAGAAACATTCTTTAATACTTGAAATCATTAATAATATCCTTCTCTATATCTTTGGAAAAGGAAAAAAAGTAAAGGGTGAGCTTATATGCTCAGTAATGTTACGTACAACAGAAGCTATCATGAGTAAATAACGTGTAATAAATATGTCATAGTAGATAATAAAAACACATGCAATTTAATCAATGAATTGAGTTCAATGAAAACCAATTTCTAACATAAAAATCACATAGATAATGTTAACAAAATTCTTAATAAAGGGAATGCATAATTATTGGAATTCCTGACCAGGACCACTCAACCAAGATATTATAAATCTTATCGTCAATGCCTTTTATCCAAGACATTATTCTTAATAAATAGACAAGTTTAAACAAAATAACCATATAATATGGCTTACCTATTGTTTTGTCTCATGAGATATGTTTATGCGTCAAGGGGATATCTATAACTGGGACCCACCCATCACTTTGACATCCTATTCAATCCTCATATATTGAATTAAAAATACAATTCATTATCAAAATGCATTATAAATCAACAATTATACATATTGAATCGAGAATATAAAAACATAATTATTTACTAAGTAAATAACTTAAAATCCTTAAACTAATAAATGTAATATAAATTATTCTTAATTCATCCATGATATTAAAAATATTTAAATTTAGGAGAAAAATAATTTCCAATGAATAATGGAGAGTGATAGAGAACATGATCACAAGAAAGTGAATGATCTAAAAATAAGGTATAATACCTTTTCATTAAAGGATGATATAAGACCATAAATTCATAAAAAATGACGGTTTTTAGTGAAACCAATAATTTAGAAAGTAAAATAGAATCAATGCATGAAAAATATATTCCTCTTAACTTCTTGTAAGAGTGGGAGTTATAAAACATTTTTCAAAATTCTTTTCATTCATTTAAGAAGTAAAACTCCTTTATTCTGATATTATTTTAAATAAAAAACCCTAAAATATTTAGAAAAGTTTTTTATTTGAAAATTACCATGGAATATTGTAATGTATTCTTAAAACTAAATAGTATCCATGATGTTAATAAAACCCATTCGTGTGGTGTATGTTAAACCAAATATTTCATTCAAACATTTAGAAAAAAGTACCTTGTTCGAAAAATTATAAGATGAATTATTTTAATAATTTTTATATAAATTAATATATGGGTTAAAGTGAATTTAATAATTATTTTAATAATATTAAATATATTCTTGAAAACATTTCATAGAAAATATAGATATGGAATAAAAAGAGTTGAAATGAAAACTTCAATGAAATATTTTTAAAATAAAGTCCCTTAACTATAACATACTTGTTGATTCTTTATCTAAAAATAGAAGAAATAAAATATAAACATATAAAACCCAAAATAACATAAGAAAAATAAAATTTATGGGGCTAAAAAATTAGGATCATTTAGATTTACAAAGGAAATTTTTTTACATACACAATATCGAAATAAAATGATATTATAACATAAATCACTTACCTTAGGCCTCTGATTAGTCATACATGTTTGGTCCTCCTATATAATAAATTGAAATTTATTAAAAAATTTATTAATTTTTTTTCCATTTATATTAAATTTTATATATTTATTTTATAATCATTTTAAATCAATTCATTGAATAGTTCTTTCTTACGTCAACCGCTTTAAGATTGTTCAGTCCGTGTCTCCAAAATTACTTCGGTATATTGTTCGAGGTTATAAGAGTTATGAAATAGTTCAATCATATATAGAATTTTAATAAAGTAATTAATATATTTTGTTTCACTATATATTTTTTTATAATCATCCATTCGTATTGGTAATAGAAAAATTAATGGTGGAAACCCACTGATAATGCCTTCAAACTCAATACAGATAGCTCTTGCAGCACGGGGGAGATGCAAGGGGTAGGGGTGGTTCGTGACTCCCTAGGCAGTGTTGTCCTTGCTTTTATATCCCAATATAGCCAAGGAAATTATATGAAAGTGGAGGCCAAGGCTTTTCTTATAGGACTTAACCTTTTCAGGAAGCGTAAGATTGACTTATCTCACATTGAAATGAACTCCAAGATCATACATAATGTGATTCAGGGGAAAGGATCCACTTCATGGGAAATATCTTACAAAATTAGAAAGTTCACAACCCTTATCAATATCAATGCCTATGTATCCCACACATGGAGGGAGGGGAACAAGGCCGCATACCATCTTTCCTCTTTGGCCATCCAAGGTTCCAATGTCACCAATCTTCAAACAATATCTAGCTTTAAACCCGAGGGGGGTGAATCTGATTCGAGGGGATTCCCTTGGTATCCACTACTTTAGACCCCCTAGGCCTATTTTTTTTTCATGTGTCCCTTTTCCCCTTTCCCTATTGGAATAAAAATATAAGGTTATGATGATAATAGAAAAATTAATCACATAACTTTGTGGAGGTGGTAGTCCACATGTACACACGAGTGACATTATCATTTTTCATTGGACGTATGGGTAAGAAGGAATATGACATATTATATTTATAGAAACATAATTATTTTATAAATATCATATATATTTCACTAATTATACCTTTATAACTATTCGTGTAAAATGCTTATGAAAAACGAATTACACCGCTACGTAGAGATGGTAGGTCTTACGTACGCACGAGTGATGATTCAATTTTCTATAGGATAAAAAAGAGGTGAAAAGTGGTTTTATAATAATAATAATAAAATCTTAGTATACTTATTATACTGGATTTATTACATTAGGATTTATACAATATGTTTATAGTATGTTTAATAAGAAATAAACTTTTAAAGAGGTGGTTAAGATGATTACCTCTTCTTTGATAGATCTCATTTGGATCAAACCTTAATCCTTGTTAGGATAGTCAACGGTAAGACCAAGATATCAATAAAGAAGTAAAGTAAACACAAAATATTTATGGGTAGGTATTGGATAACTTAGATGGATCAATTTTTGTGAATAATTGAAGAGAAGTACCCTTTTATAAGTGAGGGGAGTCACACAGATAAAATTACAATTTTTTTAATAATATAGTCATTTTATTATGAAAGTTGATCAAAATTATCATATATTTTAATATTATAAGTTTAAGGTTGAAATGAAATAAGAAAATGAGGTTTAAGAAAGTTTTTTTTGTTATCTTGAAGCCTTATCACTTTATTTTATCCATTTAATCCCATTTTACCCTTAGCTGAGGTGATAAATATTTACCATGGTTACTGTTAATTAAGACCAATAATTAGGATAAAATTATTAACTCATATTAATTATTATTATTAAAAATATGTAATTTATTTTATGTGATTAATATCAAATAATTGTAATAAATTACTTTTAATATAATTTCTTATAATGCAATGAAAACCGTTTTTAGAAAAATTTATGTTTTAAGCATTAAAATGATTTTATAGAAAAAAAAGTATAATATTGATTCAAATGGGATTAATTGGATAATTTTAAATCAAAGGATACATATTTTTCTTTAAAACAAAGAAAAAAATTAAATCAACCTTGTAAATACTTGATTAAAATAAAAGAACTAAAAACTATTTCTATTTGAACAAAAACATTACTTAGATTTACAAAATGTTAAGAATATATTTATACATTAAAAATTATATTTTTATATAGATTATATTACTTATTTAATATATATTTTTCATATAAAAAAGGTTTCATAAACCCTAATTTTATTTTTATATCAATATAATCTCATAAAAGTGATAGTTTTGTAAAATTGAAAATTTTCACTATTCATCTAAAAATCAACTGTTTCTAAAAAATCTAAAAAAATCACCCTAAGATAATTTGGGCATGTTTAATTAAAAAAAAATTAATTTATCCAATTAAATTAATAAAATTTAGCAATTTATTTTTTAATCTCATTCTTGGATAAAGTTATATGCATTATGTAATAGTTTCTTTAGAAAGAAAATATTACTTACTATAATTGAATCTTGGGTGTTATATTCTTCCCTCATTAAAAAAATTTAATCCTTAAAAGTTATAGAATGTCACCTCATGAAAATATTTGTTATTTATTCATTAAAACTTATTTAATTTCCCATGTTTCCTCTTCTATTTTATGGTTTCTCCAAAGTAACTTCACCAATCAAGTTATCTGATTTCACATCACTTGTTATATAGTGGAAAGAATCTAGATTGGAACTTCAAAATAAGATAAAACAAGTACCAATAATATTTCCTTATAGGTGAAAACATATACATTAGGCCCAACATGTACTTCCTCAATAAATAGATATGGAACACATCATGTACCTTAGAGAGGCTAGGTGACATTGACAAATGATATGACACAACTCTAATTTTTTATAGAATTTTAAAAGCCATTATGCACCTAGGACATATTTTCCCTTTATTTTTTTACCTTATGTCATCCTTACATGGATATAAATTCAATAAAACATGATCTACCACTTGAAACTCCAAATCCTTCCTTTGGTTATCCGTATAGATCTTTTTCCTGCTTTGAGCGACCTTGATATGACCCTGAATAGTTATCACTTTTGTCTCTCCATACTTAAGATGTTATGGACCTAAAATATTTAATTTCACCAACTTAAACCCAAAAAGTTTGTGTAAAATATACTTTCCAATAAAATTATTCATACGGTACAATTTGAATGATCAAATGGAAACTATTATTATATTAAAATTATACCAAAGGTAAATACTCCTCCCACACACCTTGAAATTCAAGTGAGTATAACCTCATCTTGTATTATAATTTATAAATAGTTCTTTAAGATTTTCCATATGTAAAAGGAAGATAATAAGTTCTCAAATGTATCTCAATGTTGAGATCATTTAGTAGAATCTTCTATAATTTTTATGTAAACTATGTGTCACGATCATATTACCCGAATGACCCAAAGGACTTCTTTTTTATTGATTTTTGATAGACCCCCTTTCAAGGGATGAGGGGGAACCCTTAAAAGTCATATATGCTTAGAGATTACATGACCCATAGGTCTTAGGAAATATATAGATTATACTTGGAACTGTTTCTACCCAGCTTCTTCATCATGATATCAACTCTTGACCTTTGCATGGCTTGTTTGTCTAGGATTCCCATGCAAGCACAGGATGGTCCCAATGGAAATTCCATACCCTCTCATTGGAAATCCAGTGAAAAATTCCATAGTAATATAATCCCACTTCCAAACTAGAAATGTTAAAGGTGACATGAATCCTTAATATGTTATATATCATCCTTTACCTATTGAAATCCCAATAATATAGATACATAGTATGAAATTTTCCATTTCATATTATCCCACCAAAAAATTTCATTCAAATCTTGAGATATTTTGGTGGTACTATGACGTATAGAGAAATTTTAGCTACGAGCTTCATATAGTAATGATATTTTTATCTCAATCATATATGAAACACATAGTCTCTTTACAAATTTCATTATACTATCTTCATAGATGAAGTCTTCCAACTTTCCGTTATTTATGATTTTTATTTTCTTTTGAAATTTGTTTACCATCATTGTGGGAACTTTTCATTTTCTCTAATAAATGTGGTTTGGAAATAATTTAGAAAATATGTGATGTTTTCCCTTACTTAATGATTTCCATATCCAACTTTACTAAATCCATGAATATAGGATCTTTTAAAATCCTTATTTTAGTAAAAAATCCATGATATTTCCCACTCAACACATCATCCACCTTATTTTCCTTAAAATTATGGTAGTGTATTGATAAATCATAATCCTTGAGTAATTCTATCCATCGTCATTTCCTCATATTGAGATCTTTCTATGAGAAGATGTATTTTAAACTTTTGTGATTCATATATATTTCACATTTTTCACCATAAAGGTAATATATCTATATATTCAATGAAAATATTATTATTGTAAGCACAAGATCATGGGTTAGATAATTCTATTCATGGATCTTTAACTACCATAATACATAGTCAACAACTCTATCATTATGTATAAGGACACATCCAAGTCACTTTTTTGGTGTATCACTATATATCATAAACCTATCAATTCCCAATGGTAAAATTAATATCATTTTATGAAATGGTATTCTATTTAATTCCTAAAAACATTCTTTTCATTCCTCTGAACATATGAACTTAACACCTTTACATATTAACTTGGTTAACAGGATAGTTAATTGAGAAATTTTTTGAACAAATAATTGATAATAACCTAATAATCCAAGGAAACCATGTAATTGAGTTATATTCATTGGAATTGGACATTACATCACTACCATTGTCTTTAAATTATTAACTATTATTCTATACTTGGAGATAATATGGCCAGGAAAAGAATCTTTATGAAACCAGAATCCACATTTTCTATATTTTTTATATAAATACTTTTCTACAAGAGTCTTAAGAATGATTCATAAATAACTCTTATGACCATCATAAATTTTATAGTTTATCAAGATATCATTAATTAATACCAAAATGAAATATTTGATATAATCCTTGAATAATCTGTTAACTAGACCCATAAAAATAGTGGGTGCAATATACAATCCAAATGGAATTATTGATTTTTTTTAATTTTCATACCTTGTATGAAAATATGTATTTAGAATATATTCCTTATCTACTCTCATTTTATGATATCCAGAATGAAGATCAATATTTTTAAAAATATTGATCTCCTTGTAGTTGATTGAAAAAGTCATCAATATGGGGTAGATGATACTTGTTATTTATATTAATGACATTTATTTCACTCTAATATATGCGCGACCCCATAAAAATATATTTCTTATTAACAAAAAGAACATGGGATCCCTATAGTGAAACACTAGTGAATATAAATCCCTTATCACACAAATCCGATTTCTTTTTCCTCAGTTCCACTAATTCCCATATGGTAATCCTATAGGGATTCTTAGATATAAATTTTTTATTATGGATGAGATTAATAAAAAAATTCAACTTTAAGTTAATGTGGATGTCTAGGTAGTTATTTAGTAAACACATTAATTGAAAAATAGGTATATAATATATTCTATAGATACATTTACTATTCATAGGTTTCATCATCTCTTATTCTATAAGAATTTTATTAAGAATAGCTACTGGAGGTGGATCCAGACATGATTAATATGATATAGTCAACCCTCTAATGATAAGGGATCCCACATTTCCATCTTGAATCATAATATCTTTCCCATGAAATATTTTTTCCATTATAAATTGAAATCCAATCCATACCAAAGATTATATCGAAGTCAACCACATGTATAATAATCATGTTTACAAATTGGGTATGTTATGTGTCATAATGGGAACCGATTGACACATCCTTTTGCAATAATATTTCCACTAGGAGTATTTATTGATAATTATCTTCTTAAGGTGCTTGGAAAATATCTAGTTTTCTTGGAAAAAATTTATGATATAAAATATTGTGAATATCTAAAATCAAATAAGGAATTAAGTAAATTTGAGGTCATAATAAAAGTACCTCCCACCACATGTTTAGGAACATAAAACCAAAATGTAGTAATCACATAATCTTGGACTTATCCCATTGAATCCCTTGATAATTTGGAATTTTTTTAAATAATTTCCTATATATTTACAGTTAAAGAACTGAATAATAGCAGTTACTTTATTTTTTTCCTTTCATTAGGATCCTTATGACCCCTTTTTACACACTTGAAACAAAATATTGTTGCCATTAAGTACCTGGGTTTTATTTTACAAATTTTTTTACATATTTGAAATCACAACCCCCTTTATTATTTATTGAAAAATTTATTTTTTATTATTTCTCAGTTTAACTCTTCTTCTATTTATTTCACTTGAATATATAAGACCTAGAAAATTCGTTATATATCTTGATGGAACTTGATACTATATCACCCTATGATGAAAATGTATGAGAAACTATGCCTGACTAATCTTGTAAAGTTATCCTCACATTCTATAATACTTTATTATTCTACCTTCTTTAAAGTGAGGACCTTCCTCTTCATTTTATCTCACTATTCTCAATAAAATTATATCTCAAATAATATCACCTTAAAATTTATCTATTCCATACTTTCTATTTCATCACCCTATTCAGTGTTCTGGACCAATGACCACCATTGATTAAAATCTCGTTTCAAACAATACACTATTAGAATAACCTTTTCCTTTCATTAATTCCCAAATCTAGAAATATCTTTTTGAGGGACTTAATCCATTGTTTAGCTATCAATGGATTGGTAGTTACATTAAATTATGAATTCTTATATCTCATGAAGTTGTCTAACATAGGTGAATTAAAAAATGGAACAACAAGTTACTCTATAATGGAAAATTTATTCATCATAACCTGAGTTAGCTATCCTAAAATTGAAATGACCTACTCAGTTCCAAAACCAGATATATTTTCTTGATCAACAGGAAAATACCTACATGGAATATTAGTATTGATTCCCTTTCTTCCATTAGGAAACATATATAAAAAATGACACACACTATGTTATCTCATAATAATTATGAATATTGATCCATAAAATAAAAATCCACATAATAGTAAAAGTTCTCAAATACCCTAAGGGATTATCATAATTCCCATGTTAGATATATTTATTTAAAAAATAGTTCCTATGGTTCATACTAAAATTTCTCATATACCATTTATAACACCCCAAATCCAAATACCCAGAGGTGTTATTTACTTTATTACATTGGTACAGGATACAAGGGATCTTACAATATAGGATTGACCAGTTTAACAGTCTTGGAAAACTTGATACATACATGATTCCCATATTACATTGGAAATTTAAAAAAATAACATGAGAAAAATTATTTCATAAATGAAATAATTCACAATATACTCCTTTATACCCCGAGGAAACTAAAAAAATGAAGGGTGGTCTTAGATTCTCAATAAGGGTTACGTATAGTGGATTATATCATGATTAAATATGAAATAATTGATATGACAAAGTGGATAATAAAAACAAATTACATTCAATAAAAAACTTGAGTTAAAAAAAAATCCATAGAAAATATAAAAATTGAAACAATATGGATAATGGAAACAAAATTATTAATAAAGTAAATGAATAATTCTTTACATTTATGATCAAGGCCTCTCAATAAAGATATCATAAATCTTAACTCTACAACCTCTCAATTGAGACATTATTATTAATAAATGTATAAGTGAAAATCATATACCCAAATAATATGGAATGAATACTATTTTGTCTCATGATACCTTTTGATTCATTGAGAGGCTATATATAATAAGGACCCACCCATCAATTACACATACTATTCACCCCCCATAAATTTAATGATCAATACAAATAATTCTCATAATGATATATAAATAAATAATTATCCATATTGAATCGATAATATAAGAGATCATTACATCCCCAATAAATAAAATATTCATCATTAAACTAATAAAAGTAATAGAAATGAATATGAATCCATCCATGATATTATAAATATGTATATAAGGGATAAAAATAATTTCCAATGAATAATGGATATTGATAGAGAACATGATCATAAGAATGTAAATGATAAAAAAATATGGTATAATCCCATATCAATAAAGGCTAGTAGAATACCATCGATTCGTCATATATAATGATTTTTTAGTAAAACAAAGACTTTATAAAATAAAATAGAAGTAATAAATCAATAACATCTTCCTTATAACTTTGAATAAGAACAGAGTTATAAACCACTTTTCTAAATTTTTTTTATTCTTTTTAAAAAAATAAAACCTTTTTTTTATGATTTCATTTTAAATAAAAATTCCCAAAAAATTAAGAAAATTATTTTATTTAAAAATATCCAAGGAATTTTGTAAGGTAATCTTAAAAGAAAATAATAGTCATGATGGTGGGAAAAACTATTTGTGTGGTGTATGTTAAAAAAATATTATGTTCACACATTTAGTAAAAAGCAACTCATTCAAAAAATGACTAGAAGATTTATTTTTATCCTTTTTATAGAAATTAAAACATGGAAATTTTTTTTTAATAAATTATTTTAGAATATTAAAAAAACTCTTTAAAACATTTTAAACAAAATATTGGCATAGAAGAAAATGTGTTGGAATGAAAACTTCAAATCAAATTTTCTAAAAGAAAGTCCGCCGCTTATAACCTACTTGTTCATTGTTGATTCAATAGGAGAATAAATGAAATATAAACATATAAAAACCAAAAATAAATATAATAAAATAAAATATATGGGGTTTAAAATATTAGTATTATATAATTTTCCAAATGGAAATATGAACATAAAGAATCCTAAAATAAAATGAGTTTTTAATAGAAATCCCTTACATTAGGTATCTTATTAATCATACATGGTTGTTCCTCTTATATAATGAATTTAAATTTATTAAAGAACTATTTGAGAACATTTTTAATATATATTCCATTTTATAAGGTCCCTTTATCATCATTTTAAATCCATTCATTGAATAGTTCTTACTTACATTGACCACTTTATGGTTGTTCAGTTAGTTTCTCCAAAATTAATTTGTTATATTGTCAATGGTTAAAGGAGTTATAAAATGGTTCCATAATATAAATAATTTTAAGAAAATCTTGAATATAAATTTTATTCATTATATGAAATGTTATAATGATCCATGCATATTGGTAATAGAAAAACGAATAACATCGCTTCATGAAGGTCATAGTCCACAAATACCCATGAGCGATGTTATCATTTTACATAGGATGGAAGGGTAAGAAGGTAGATATTATATTTTATTAATATTATCAAAATTATATCGTAAATAAAATATATATTTCATTGATTACACCTTTTTAACTATACAAGTAAAATTTTGAGGAAAAATGAATTATAACGCTACGTGGAGACGATGAGCTGTACATACTAATGTGCGATGTTTTCATTTTACATTAGATCTGAAGGGTATGGAAAATGGTTTCCCCATAAATATAATAAAATCTATTTATATTGGTGATACCAGATTCATTATGTGAGTTTGGAATAATTGGTTTAGAATAATTGGAAGAAGAAATAAACATTGAAAGATTCAGGTAAGATGACAACCTCTTATTTGAGAGATATCCTTTTTATTACACCTGATGACTTATTAGGATGGTCATAGGGTAAGAAAATGAGTTAAATAATTAAGGTAAGGAAGTTATAAATATTTTTGGTCAGGGAATTTCAAAGCTATAGGGATCAAATATTGTAATTAATGGAGGAGAATAGGTTCCCTTTTATAATTAAGGGGTGTGGGGACACATGTAATTACATAAAATATTTAAATAATATAGAGTAATTTTCTTGTGAAAGAGGTTTAAAATTGTCATAGATTATAATATGATAAGGGTGAGTATGAAATTAGAAAAACTAATTAGGTTTAATTATAGTGTAAAGATCATTTCATACTTAAATATTACATACATTTATATGAATATTCAATAAATAATAATACAATCCGATATAGACCTATAATGATTTTGAGAATTTAGAGTCTAGATATAAAATATTATTATTTTATGAATTATCTTAAACAAATATCATAATGATCTTACCTTTTTGTAATATTTATAGGCATACCCTAATAAAATATTTCTTCACAACCTGGGGAAAGGAAACATATGAAAAGGGGAGACCTCAATGCTCAGTATGGGTAAATATGAGAGATATCAATCGATGATCATATTAAATCATAAGATAAGAATAAGGGTATGAGATAATAAAAATAACTTAAAAATTTAATACCCAATATGAAAAATATCATAAAAATGAGTCATGGTATAAAACATTAGTATATCAAAAGACATGAATCATAAAAATTAGAACTCATTGTAACTTAATCATGAACCATAAGTTCATGTCATAAATGTGTGTGTGTGGAACCATCATAAGTATCAAACCATTTTATTTGTGAAGGTTAACTACCAAGACTATAAGATTAGGAAAAAAAACATGTTTACCATATCAGATCAGGAACATTTACTTATTTCCCATAACATACTAAGTAGTTTAACTTTCTTCTTATAATTGATTGAGAACATTAACTTTTTCCCATAACAGATAAATCATATCAACTTGTTTCCATTAGATATCACATGAGATATAATACTTTAAAAAATTAATTGGAGGGATAAATAGTTCCCACATGTCATATAATTACATACATATATGTTCTATAAGATCATAAAACATTAATCATATCATAACCCATGAAAATAAATGGGTTTAATAAACATTTCATCATAGAATAACCCATGTAAATGGGTTTCATATACATTTTTCATCATAACAAAAATCCATATAGATAAATAATAATAATTTTATACTTGTATAATATCCCTATTTAATCATAATTAAAATCTATGGTGGGTTTTTTGATGAATAGAGATACCATTAAAATATCATTGAAACCTTCTTGAGGAAAATAACCTTTCAAATTTAAGAATAAATTTTCAAAATCCAAATCTATGAATAAAATAAAGAAATGATTTTCATTGAAAAGAATATTGTAAACTCACAAAGGATGATTAAAATAATATGGGAACCATGATTTAAGGAAATTATATTCATGTCGTATAAGTTAAAAAAACGATCCTTTTATACTTTTGTTGAAAAAGTTAAAAAGTACATTGTTTGGAAAAAGAAAAAAATATTCCTTTCACACCATTTTGTAAAAAATAAAAATTGGGTAAAAATGAAATTAAAAATCCTATAAGAATAGTAAAAAGTTCTTGATTTTTCTAGAAAACATGGATATGTAATATAAGAATAAAATAATTATCCTAATGGAGATTTAAATGTAAACAATCAAAAATATATATGAGATTGTAAAATAAAACCCTTACCCTGAGTTAATGTTTCTTTGAAAGAACTATAAACTCATGTATAATAAATTTAAATTTAATTTAATTATATAAAAGAATCATTTTCATACTTATAACATCATATATGATACATTTATAAAATTTCAACACACCTTTATTAAAATTGGTATTTCTGGGTGTTAATTGTTTCGTTTGTCATGAATATTTCCATTGAGTAGTTTCAGGATTTGTATATTTATCTTGGTTAAATAACATACATAATATTAATATTGATATAGTAATAATATATATCCATTATATATATATATATATTTTTAATCATCCATAAAGGTTATAAATATAAAAATGAATTACACCATTCATGGAGATGGTAGACCGTGTGTATGCATGAACACAATTTCAATTTTTAGAATGATGGAATAAAAGAAAAGTAAATAATAATTCACCTTTATAGAATCATTATTTTTTATGATAAATCATATATATTCATAAAATTAATCCTCATTACCATCCATTTAAAATATAAACAAGAATAAAATCACATCACTTCATGGAGGTGGTAGTCTATATATACACACAAATAATGTTATCGTTTCCCAACAGATTGAATTGTATGTAGGTAGACATGATATTATCATTATAGAAGAATAATTATGTAATATTTATCATATATAAAAATTATACAAATAATAATATAAATTTATAAAATATTGTGATAAAAAATAAATTGTATTGCTATGTGGAGACGGTAAGACATAAGTGTGCACAGACGATACTTTCACTTATTGTTTGATGAGAAAGAGGGTGTATAATGGAATTTTAATAATCATAATATCATTTTATATTACTGAGGATACTGAAGTTTTTATTTTATGATAAATAAAATATATTTAGAGTAGGTAAATAAGAGTATAAAAGAAATTGATCAGTTAAGGTGATTACCTCTTCTTGGAAAGAATCTCTTTCAAACCACCTCTAAAGGACCCTTGAGTTCATATTTTGAGAAAACCATCACCTATATAATTTGGATAGAAAAGTTTATAATATAATTTTGTAGAGTATGTTCAATATATAAGGATCAAATTGGTGTAAATAAGTGTTATATGAGGTTCCCATTTATAAGATAGGGGATGGGTACTCTTGAAATTTCATAAATTATTAAAATATAATTAACTCAATCTCAATCAAAATGGTTACAAACAACCTATAAATGGAAATGGATGGATATTTAGACCATATATTATCCCCTTTTTAAAAATATTAAAAATTTTATGATTTTTATGTGATTTAATAAAATATTATTCCCATAAAATATCATTATAGTCAATCTAGACACTATTCACATAATTTGACTTAAAAGACATATAGAAAATGTTATAACTAGAATATATTGTTATAAAAAAAACTAACATGTTATATTTACCTATAAATTCGTATTATACATGAAATAAGTCAAATTATATTTCTTTTAAAATTTTTAAAACCATTTATTATATTTTTTTATTAATTGGTGAAATAATACATCAGCGTTTCATAAAAAATCTGGGTCATTACGTAATTAATAAAAATTAAAAATATATCTATATAATTAATATAATTTTATTAATATCAAAATATAAACTCATATTAATTCATAACTTACTTTTTACCTATGTGGAGACATAAGAGATAGTAAAAACAAAGAGAGTGATATTTTGTAACTTTATTTGATTTAAATAATATATTTGTTATTTTCATGGAAAAGTGTCTATTAAAATAAAAAATTTGATCCTTAGGTGATAATTTTTTAATTAAATTCATAAAATAATAATTAGGATAAAAAATATGGCCTTATTAATTATTTTTAATCTATATGAACCTAATTTACCCTTTACTGAGGTGATAAATTCTACCATGGTTACTATTCATATTGACCAAAAAATAAAAGGGGTGTATTTACCAAATATGAAACTCATGATTATAAATATGGAATTCATTTTATCAAATTTAATTTCTAAAAGTGTCATAAATTATTTTTAAAATGATCTCATAACATGGGATGAAAACAATTTTTTTATAAAAAAATACATTTTATGGATAAAATTGGATTTGTTCTTATCCTAAAACAAGAAAAATATTTGTTAAATGTTTAATAAATTTGATCAAGTAAATAATATATAAATCTCATTAAATTCATTAATAAATATAGATTAATTTAATTTATTAATAGGATATTACATTGAGTATATACAAATAATTTTTTCTAGAAAAAAAAATCACTTTTATTTTCAAATAATATTTTTCAATTATAATCATTTGATAACTAATGAATTGAGTTTATAAATGTTTATACCACATATTTTTCATAATTTATTTATAGATATTCATATTATCTAATCCAACCACTATGTGATCATATTTTAATTATGTTACATGATTCATCTAAACTCACATTTGTAATGCAAGCTATTGAGGAAATCAAATTATTTAAAGAGAAATGTTTCATAAAAATCTCAAGGAGTTACATTATAAAACCCTTAAAATTAATTACAACATTGAAATTCATCACTCAGATAAAAAATATGAGTATAGTTCATCCTCATTAAATCCATAGGTTCCCATATAGCTTCCTAAAATTAGTGTTTCCACCACAAAACTTTGACCAAATGAGTGGTATTTTTTCATAGAACTTTCTCTATATTATCTATAATATCTAATTATTTTTATTCATATGATAGATATTTTTATATTGGTATGACCTATAAGTTCAGTACATGTGAAGTATTGGGTATGTACTTGCACAAGAGAGATACATGGAACATATCATAAACTTGAGAGATTTAGTGGAAGTGCCAATCAATAATCTAACACCCTGATACGAGAAATAATTATTGAAGTAATGATATAACTAGGACCCATAATTACCTTTAAATAAAATATTATAAACTTGTTCCATAGATAAAGTCATAAAAAAAACTTCTCACAAAAATCAAAGTCCAGATCTCATCGATGATTGTTAACAATAACTCTTTTATCGACTGTGAGTTTCTCTTATGTGTTGGTGAATGGATATAACATTTTATGCCATTTACTTAGCTATTGTGACATCCCAAACCAGGTTACACTCAAATGTTCTCCATTTTAGTGGTCCACATGGCCTTAAGAATGCCTCCCCAAATGCCAGAGGCTGCTAATTAATAACGAGGGCCTAGAGTGTGTTTGTGGGGAGACTATTCCGTAATGTCAAAGTGGATAACATCAAATATAATAAGAATATACAATAGTAAAAAAATGATATCAATGAATAAATCAACAAAATTAGACATAAAAAACAAACAAAAAGATAATAATAATCAAATATGGAAACTGATTCTTATACAAAATAATGATAATGTATGTCATGTCTCTATAAAGCAGGAAAATAGGTGTACATGGAAGTAGGAAATACATAATCTAAAAAAGAATAAAAAAGAACAAAAAAAACTATCCAAGAATACCAAGAGTTGTCCCAATCATCTACTACTAAACTATATCCTATGAAAGCAATCAAGTTAGATGTCCAAAGTGGGAAACTTCCCCTTATCAACACCTACATACTTATAATTTTCTAGGGTACCAATGGTGGTCCGGATAGGGTGTGAGATAAATATCATTAGGAAACCACAAAAAATGTCTATACCATCAATTATATGAATATAAACTAAAACAATGTGCATTTATATATGAAAGTAAAGATAGTATAGTAATGTTAATACCCGATACCTACTTCACCCTCAACTGGTTTCTGAACATGAATCATTTAATTAATTATGTTCCAATTTATAATAAGTGAATTAAGAGGATTGAAGTTATGGAAAAGGTATCATATAATGATAATAATAATAGAGTATCCAAGGTAATGACCAAGGAATCCTTGATGATGATAATAATGAAATAGGATCTAAGGTAATAATGAAGGTATCCTTGACATTAGGGGTTGAGACAACTCAATAATAACAAGAAGCCATGATAAATGGGTCTGAGTGTAATATAAGGGGAATAACCCAAGGCATTCCACTATAAATGATTCTAACCTTGTAAAATGATCTTGTCCAAGGTAATAATGGGCTAATAATTACTAAGACTAATGGATTGAATCAATGGAGACACATGTATGAAGATATGAATCTGAATCCAATGAGTGTATCTGGGGAATTCTAATATCTAAAAATAGTGAAGAGATCTTATGGTGTCATGCTGGGTATCCACTAGTAGAAAAGTTCTATGTTCTATGGTGGGTATCTCACTTTGAAATCTACTCCTTGAATCAGAATGCAATCCTCTGAGTTCTCAAGGAATTCTCAAGGGAATCCAAGGCTAGATCTAGTCTGACTACTCCTATAAAGATTAAATGGTCCATATGCAATAATAACCTTATACTTAATTAGTTATTCAATTTAGGATATGTAATAGTAATTTCATTTAATAATTTGTAAGGTTCATTCTATTTCCTTTCATACTAGGTGACAAGGCTAAAAGGGAATGTAACAATTTATTAATTTAATTACAAATTAAATTATAATGTTGATTCTTTTACCTTAAATAATCATTACAAGGTGGTATAAGGACATGCAACAAATATCAATTAATTATATTCATTTATAAGGTTCATTCCATTTTCTTTTATTAAGAATTATAACGTAAATTGGGACATGAAAACAATTCAATTCAATTTATAGTTTAACTAGGCCAAGTGATATGTATCAATATACTTTCCAATTAAAAATTAAGGATTTATTAATTATGTAATAACACATACCTTAGAAGGGTCAAGTGATGGAACACCCGAATGGTGAAACAAATAAAAAATCCACTAAAGTCATAACTAAATAAAAAAACTACTTTGGGTGTACAAAGTTGAGGTCATAACCTTCAATGACATAAAAGAAAAGTTTATAATGTGCTTGAGAATATGATAAAAATTATTATAATCAAGGAATATGAATTTAATAGTATATGCCGGATGAAATCGGCATGTGAACAATATTGATAGTTTATAAAATGGAAATACTTGATGGATGAGTCCTAAACCACCTACCTCAAGCCTATAACACTCTCCTCATCTAGTATCAACCTTTAGTTTGTCCTGGATTAGAATAAAATGGAAGAAAATATAAACACTCTTATTATAGGGTATATTATTCTACATAAAAAATATGCATTGAGGAAAATAAAAATGATTAATGAATCACTGATCGAGAGAAATATAACATGATGACCAGATCTTGAATCAAAGTATATACCGTGATGCAATTGACAAACCTAGATCCCTTCCATGGAGGGATATTCCAACATAAAGGAAGGGGATCATTTTCTCCACTGGAGGATAAGTGATAAGAGAGGTAATTTTAAAGTATATTTAAGAAAAAAAGTGATTTTACTGATAAAATAACAGGTTTCACGGTTTGTTTGCAAGGTTGTCTAAACCGTGTACCAACCGTGTGCCTCCCACTACTTAAAAAGAGACCCTACGTGGTTCAGGTGCATGGTTTGACTAACCATACATAAAATGTGTTGCACACATCTATTAATAGCTTTAGAGGTACTCGCAGGCATGTGGCCCTAAAATCATGGTTAGGGAAGACCGTTCACCCTACCTTACCTTTTCCCTCACATGGTTAGGGAATCCATGCAGACAAGCTCACACGGTTTCTATTAAACATATAATGAACCAAAATTTTAGTAATGTAATTTACCTTCTTATAATTATGTTATACATTATAAAACACATACATAACATAGATAACCCAATAAAAACTTTATTCTCATAAACGAAGAATGAAATAAGTGGTATTAAGGCACATATACCAATGAAATATTAACCTAACCATTGGAATAGTAATATGAGAATTAGGAATAGTAATTTGGCTGTTAAAATAGTAACCCCCCATGAATTTATAAATAAAATTTAGGTATATTATACCTGAAAAAAAAGATATAATTATATCATGGTATGAGTAAGTAATTTTTTTAGAAATGATAAATTAAATGTTTTTTTGTGCAAAAAGAAAATCTTTATTGATAATTTTTTAATTAATAAAATGATTAAAAGAAAATTTATTTTCATAAAATATATTCATAAATTAATATTATGTTGTATTATAGTTATATGATAATTATATGAGACCTTAATTATTTTCTCAAAGGGTCTTAAAATCTATTATAATATTAAAATCAGTATTTTTTCAATAAATGATGATTTTATTTAAAAATTAAATTTATAATTTCTACAAAATTATTATTATAAAATGGAATTAATTTTTTAATATAAACATTGAAAAATGGTTAGGGTGTATTTTTGGTATTTTTCTAAAATAATTGAATTTTTAGTTAGTAATGAAATATGATGACTTACAGTATAAGCTAAATACATGAATTTTTGAGTCATGGTTGATGAATAGTTGATATAAGAACAATTATCTAGAACCATTGTTCACTATTTAATTTATCTAGTTATGATAATCAACACTATTTATTGTCTTGATACAAAATAATAAACTAATGAATAAAATAATCAGAAAACACCCATCTCATCCCCTATAAATACCACCCCTCTCCACCTATTCTCCTCACACATTCTAGGCCTTTCATATTGTCTAAATTATACCCAATTCTCTTTACAATCCTCTTACCCACATACAAGAACTAATTGTATCAACAAAATACCAAACCCAAGTTCCTTAAGGAGGTCCTCAATGAGACAAATTTCAAGAAGTAAAATCCTCAATTATTTTCGGTTAATTTGTTTTGTTTTCTTATCCTCTCCTAAAATACCCTATCCAAAGAGGCATGATAACTCCAGTATTACATATATACTGGGAAATTATTGTGTTAATTTAATATACATCATAAAATATATTCTCTTATACTTTTATTCTAAAAATGAAAACATCACCCGTGAGGTGTAGATTCACCACTTTTGTGGATGATGAATTTTCATTTTCCATTATATCTCTCAAGGTTTGTTATAAAACCATTATTATGTTTAAAAAATATTTTAAAATGTATTATAAAACTTTTTTTAATGTTATAGAACTAATTTATAGACATAATATTAAATAAAACAATACTAGTTTTTGAGTGTCATAACAAACGGTAAGATAAAGTAAAAATTTTTCATTAACATTTAATCTAATGAATCATCCTTGAATAAAAAAATAAAATGATATATAAGACCATTTAAAATTATATAATTTTATTAATAACAAATAATTAAATTTAGAAAAATTATTTTCATTTTACATGAACTTCTATACTTGTATATAAGTGAACCAATCATGAAAACCAAGAAAATGAATGCTCCCAGAATAATGAAATTGAACTCTATAACTCATAAAAATGGTCATAAATGAACTTAATAAAACTATAACAAAAATAATAATTGTTGAAGAAGTTATTAATTAAGTAACTAATTATTATAATTTTATTATCCAAGACATTAATTACTATTTTAGAATGCATTCAGACAAAATGTAAGGGGATTATCAAACCCAAATCCCATACTTTGGGTTATACCTCTTTCATGCCAAATTTCAGTGTGAATATTTCTTTAATACTACTTAAAAATAATTTAATTGTTCTTACCTATTATTTTCAAGGATAAACTTAGTTTTATGACAAAGAATTATTTTTCCAAAGTAAGGGGTGGCATGCATGATTATGTTAAACCCATTTTATGACAAATAAAATGGTTTTCAAGAGGTTATTCTTGAATGTATGATTTATTAAATTCATGTTAAACCCATTTTTTCCATGGTTTATTTTATGACTATTCATGTTATACATTTTATGTGACATGAATGATTATGTAAATGTTATGATGTGACGGGTGGCCCCGGAATTTTATATCTCTCCAATTTATTAGGTAATGTGATGTATATCATGAGATAATCTATATTATGCATGAAAAGTATGCAAGATATTTTTAAAAACATGATGTTATCATTATGCACATATATTATGCATGAACATGATGCTATCATTGTTCACAACTATTTGTGGTATTTGACCACTAGGACATGATGTTTCATTTTTATGCATTGCCACATTGCATGACTTTTCTAAAGTTTCCTCTCATTATTATTATAATGATACTATGATTTTTTTATGATGATGATGATCATTATCACCAATGTTCTATTGATTATTTTTCTTATTCATCATGTTACTGGGATTTTCTCTCACCGATTTCTTCTATGTATATCCCTAGGTGATTATATGTACTAAAGAGAACAAAATATTTATAAGGATAAAAAAGAAGATTTTAAATAATTTTTTATGTTTTATTATTCATAACTAATGTATAGTTCTAATTTTCACAAGACACTGAACCTTGAGATCTTAATTTTTTAACGTGAATATGTTATTTATCTTTAAAATGATGTAATATTTATTCAAGAAAAAAATAGTGTCACTATAGTTGATATCAGAGAAAAAATTATTTAATTTTGGAATTAGGATTTTATAAAATTAGAGAAAACCCTTAGGATAATATTAAGTATAAGTAGAAATTCAATAATCTTTGTTTTAGAAAAATGATATACATAGGGATCCCATAAGACACAACTTTAGATTTAAGGGAAAAAAATGAATAAATTATTTATTCATGACTTGTAAAATTATGTTTTTTAAAACCTATTTTATTTTACAAAATGGTGGGAACTAGAAAAAACCTGGCCAAAAACCAGTGTGAAGGAAAATGTAGTGATATCCTAAATGAAACCCCCAATATCTTGGTATATGGAGTTCAAAACATAATGGAAATTAATATCCAATATTATAGTTATGAATAATAACTTAAACCATACAGAATATCCAACTTCACCCAAGCATGAGGAACTAGCCATTGATTCCTTTATCTAGAAATAGAAACTAACATTTAGTGGATCTTCTGATCCACTTGTTGTGGAACATTGGGTTTACACAATGGAGAATATCTTTTAAGTTCTACATTATTCTAATAAGGATTAGGTGACTCTATCCATTTATCATTTAGATCGATAGGCTGATCAATGGTGGGAATTGATTAAGAACACCAAGACAAAGGAAGAATTAGAAGAAATGGAGTGGGAATTCTTTTAAAAAATATTTCTTGACATGAATTTCTCTCAAACTTTTCAAATAAATATGAAGAAATGATTTATAGAAATGAAGAAAAAGGAAAGAGAATCTTTGACGACCTATGAAGAAAAAATCACAAGGATTGAAAGGTATGCCTTAGGTTTTTTTATAAAAAATAATAGAAAAATAGATATATTCATTAGAATTTTAAAACCATAGCTTCAAAAGGATCTAGATATACTAGACTTAGGGTGTTATGAAGAAGTTTTTTGATATAATCTCAAAGTATAGGTGGAGTTTGGATAATGGTTCCCTAGTTATGGAGATAATAAATTAAAGATAGAGTTTCTAGATGGAGGATCTAGTGGAAGAGTTGGAAATAAATCTTAACCATCAACATGTTAAAAATATGGGAAGAAGCATCATGGGAACTGCCTAAAAGGACAAGGAAATGATTCAAGTGTGGGAGATATGGCCACCAATCTCATGAATACATAAGAGACATGAAGAATATCTCCAATGTGATGGAGGAAAGGAGAGAACCTCCCATGGTTAAATGACTCAACTATAAGGAGAATAAGAATTATGCAAGCCACTTCTCTAAACCTCTAGTCCCTAAGGGTAATCAGTGTCACCAGATACCAAAGCCAAAGGAGAAAGGGAAAGATTACACCATCACTACTATTGAAGTGGAGAAATAAAATGAAGTTGTAAAAGGTAAAATTCATATTCAATAAATAATGGAAATATTCTTATTTGATTTTGGTTCTATGTATTTTTTATATCTTGAATTTTTGCTATAACTATTGAATAGAATACCTGATACCTTGAAGAAGATATATCTATGAAAACACCTAGTGGTGAAATAATTACAACACAAGTATTGGAATCTTCTTATATTATTGTATGGGTGAATATTCTCTTAGATAATATTGTAATAATTCCCTTGGTATAATTCAATGGTATATTGGGAATGGATTGGATCTCGTTATATAGAGAACACATAAACTATCGGAAAAAATAAATATATTTTCATATTCCAAACCTTCCCATGATCCTCTATAAATGAAATTAAGATCATGAATATTCTTTGGAATATACCTCAATGTTGTGGGTGTTAATAACTTGTGAAGATGCATATCCATCCCAAGTGGTTGTCTTGGAGTAAAGCATTAAACTTGAAAAAATTACCATTTAGAGGGAATACATTGATGTATTTATTGAAGAGTTACCTGAAATTACACCAGGTAGTGAGGTAGAGTTCTCAAAAGAATTTATACCCTGATCCACTCCTATATCAAAATTCCCCTACAAGATAGCCCTGATTGAAATCGAAGTGTTAAATAAGTAGCTACAAGATCATTTGGAAAAAGGGTTCATATTCTCTAGTGCATCACCTTGGGGTGCACCAATGGTCTTTATAAAGAAAAAAGGATGGATAAATGTGTCTGTGTATTGATTACTGTGAGATCAACAAGATCACCATAAAGAACAAGTATACTCTTCCAAGGATTGATGACTTGTTGGATCAACTATGAGGAGCTCAACACTTATCAAAGGTGGATATTCATTCTAGATGTAATCAAATGAAGGTGAATAAGGAAGATATTCAGAATATTTCAATCCATAAAAGGTATGGGAATTATGGGTTCCTAGTGATTCCCTTTGTTCTTACCAACTCCACTAAAATTTTTATGGATTTGACGAATAAATTATTTAGAGACTACCTTGAAATATTCATGGTATTCTTTATGAATGATATTCTCATTTACTCCAAAAGAAATGAGGAACATGAAGAACATATTAGGATTGTACTGGCAATATTAATGAAAGAGAAATTATATGTCAAGTTCATTAAGTGTGAATTTTTTATGTGACAAGTCATGTTATTAGGGAATGTGATCACAAGTGAAGGAATTTATGTGGACCCTTAAAAAAAGGTAATTGAGGAATTGACCAGACCCAGTAGTGTCATAGATATCTATAGTTTTCTTATCACAGAAGGTACTACCGACGTTTTGTGAGAAATTTATCATGATTATCTATCCCTCTAAATAAGTTAACATACAAAATAATAATGTATGTTTGGATAAAATAATGTGAGGAAATATTCAATAAGATCAAGAAGAGGCTAATCACTACACCTATACTCACACTACCAATAAATGGAGAACGATTTGTGATATATAGTGATGCTTCAAAGAAAGGCTCAGATTTTGTACTCATGCAGAATGATAAAGTGATAGCATACGGCTCACAGTAATTGAAGTTATATGAGAATAACTATCTGACACATGATCTGGAGTAAGATGCTATGATATTTTTTTTGAAAATATAGTGTCACTACCGCTATGGTGATAAATGTGATATATATATATATATATATCATGAGAGTATAAAGTATATATTCGCACAGAATGAGCTCAACATGATTCAAAGAAGATGGATAGAGCTAACCAAGGACTGTAATTTTTCTATTCAATACCATCTGGGAAAGGTGAACAAGGTAGCTAATGATCTTAACAGAAAATAACCTACAGCCTTATCCATGATGAGAATTGATAAAGACCCCATATTCATGGATATGTAAAAGATGAATTTGGAAATAATAATGATAGGGAATACATATTAACTTTACCAAATGATTTCCTAACCATCTATCCAAGAAAATATCAAGTAAGAATAAAGGGATGATCTAAATCTTCAAAATAAGGTGAAAGTAGTAAAGGAAGGGATGATACATGAGTTCCACATCAGTGAGGATGTTTTCATCATATTTGGAACTAATATTTATGTACCTTAGTCACCTAAGATAAAAAAGGAGCTACTGTATAACACACATAGATAATATTTCTCTATCCATCATGGAAGTACCAAGATGCACCGCGACCTTTAAGAGAACTTCTGGTGGGATAACATGAAGAATTATATTGAATATTATATCTCTAGAAGCTTGGTATGTTAGAAAGTTCTAGTAGAGTGAACAAATTCCAAAGGGATGATGAAATCATTGCCTATACCCACATGGAAATGGGATAATATCACTATAGGATTTGTCACTAGTATCTATAAGGCATCCAAATGAAATAATGTGATATGGGTTGTGATGGATCGACTCTCCATGAATGCTAACTTCATTTCTATTCAGGAAGACTTCTCGGTTGAACAAATTGACATGATATTTGTGATGGAAGTGGTGAAGCTACATGAGGTTCCTCTTTCAATCATATCTGATCACGATCCAAGGTTCACATCTAAATTTTGAATAAGTATTCAACATGATTTTAGTAATGAATTGAATTTCAGCACAACCCATCAGTCCTAAACTAATGGCCAATCTAAATGGACTATTAAGATGATTGTGGACATGTTAAAAGCACACTCAATAGAATTAAAATGTGGATGAGATAAATATCTTTCATTGGATGAGTTATCATATAACAATATCTTCCACTAAAGTATTTAGATGGATCCATATGAAGTTCTTTATGGGAAGCAATGTTAAACTCCAACTTTTTTGGGATGAAAATGACGAGTGATAGTTACCTATACCTAATCTTGTACAATAGATGGCAGAGAAGGTTCAAGCCATACAAAAACATATAAAAGCTACTCAAATTCTGAAGAAGTGATATGCTGACAACCGTTGAAGGGATTTCAAGTTTGAAGTTGGAGACAAATTTTTCCTTCTAATTTCACTTTAGAATGGAGTCATGTGATTTGGAAAGAAAGGGAATCTTAGCCCAAGGTACATTGAACCCTTTGAGATCCTTGATAAAAAATTAGTGGAATATTATATTTCACTCCCAGTAAACATATCTCAAGTTCATGATGTATTCTGTGTATCCCTTATGATGAAGTACATACCAGATCCTTTACATGTACTGAACTAAAAGGTGGTACATTTGGAAAATGATATCTATTATGTGTAGCATCCAGTGAAGATTTTGGACCATAGAGAAAAGATTCTACATGACAATACCACCCCCTAGACAAGGTACTATGGATAAACCATAAGTATGAAGTCGTAAAATAGGAACCAGAGGAAGTGATGAGGGAGAAGTACCCTTACCCGTTTGGACCTTAGTATGTAAAATGAAATTTCAAGGGAGAAATTTTAAAAGGGGGGAAGAATGTAATGACCCAAACTTTTATAAATTAAATTTCAATTCTTATAATTATGTTATATTTTAGGAAAAACATACATCACATATACAACCCAATAATAACATTATTCTCATAAATAAAGACTGAAATAAGTGGTATTAGGGCACATATACCAATAGAATAGTAACTTGACCAATATAATAGTAATATGACCATTAGGAATAGTAATCCAGATATTATAATAGTAACTTCCCTTATAAATATATAAATAAAATTTAGGTATATTTTCAATGAAAAAATGAAATAATTATATCATGGTACGAGTAAATAAATGTTTTAGAAATAAAAAATTAAGTGTCGGTTTTTTTGTAAAATATAAATGTGTATTAATAATTTTATAATAAATTAAATGATTTAAAAGAAAAGTTAATTTCATAAAATCGATTCATAAATTAATATTATGTTTTATTATAATTATAATATAATTTTATGAGACCTTAATTTATTTTTCAAAGGGTCATGAAATCAATTAAAATATTAAAATTAGTATTTTTTGAATAAATGATGATTTTGTTTAAAAATTAAATTTATCATATTTATATTATTATTTTAATTAAATGGATTTATTTTTTGAAATATTCACATTGATAAATGTCTAGATGAATTTTTGGTATTTTTTTAAAATAGTTAAATTTTTGTGAATAGTGAAATATAATAATTTACGGTATAAGTTAAATACAAGAATTTTTGAGCCATGGTTTATGTATAGATGATGTAATAACAATAATATCAAATCCTACTTCATTATATTATGTATTTAGTGACAAAAATAAACACAATTGATATTCTTAATCCAAAAATAATAAACCAATGAATGAAATAATCAAAAAAATACCCCTCTCCTCCCCTATAAATACCACCCTTCACCACCTCTTATAATAAAACCTTATAAGACTTGAATCTTGTCTAAATTATACCAAATTACCTTCCCAAACCTCTTAAACACATCCAAAACCTACTGGTGTAAAAAAAATACCAAATTCAAGTTCCTTAAGGAGGTCCTCAAGGAGACAATATTTAAGAGGTAAAATCCTCAGTTCTTTTCTTTTAATTTATTTTCTTTTCTTATCCTCTCTCACCTAACCTATCCAAAGTAGAATGATAAATCTAGTATTAAATTTATACTATAATTTTATTGTTTTAATATAATATCCATCATCAAACCTATCATCTTCTCCTTTTATTCTAAAAATGATATCATTGTCCCTAATGTGTTGATTCAATGCCTTCGTGGATGACAAGATTTTGTTATCCATTACCACATTAAAGTCTGGTAATAAAACCATTATTATGGTTAAAAAATATTTAAATACATATTTTTTAACTTTTTTATGTTCTGTAACTAATTTATAAACATAATATTAAATAAAAAAACTAGTTCGTGGCGATCGTAAAAAACGACAAAATAAACTAAACATTTTTCATTAACGTTTTTTATAATGAATCATCCAAATATAAAAAAATGATATATAAGACAATTTAAACTTATTTAAGTTCATTAATAATATATAAATTCATTTTTTTGTGAATTATTCTCATTTTATATAAACTTCCATACTTGTATTCAAGTGAACCGATCATGAAAACCAAGACAATGAACACTCCCAGAATGATAAAATTGAAGTTTATAACTCATAAAAATGTCCATAAATGAAATTAATAAAATTATAATAAATAAAATAATTGTAGGATATGTTTTGAATCAATAAATTAATAAATCTAATTTTATTATCTAGAACATTAAATTTATTTGGATAATGCATTTAGAAATAAGGTAAATGGATTCTTGAACCCAACTCGATTTCTTTGTGTTATACCTATTTCATGCCAAATTTCAGCGAGCATATTTATTTAATGTTCCTTAAATTTAATTTCTTTTTTCTTACCTCTTATTTTTGAGGATATACATGTTTGCAACTTTTTTTTATAAAAAACAAAAATATTTTCTAAAATAACTCTTTGTTCCAAAACACATATTGACTGTTCTTGAGATTATTTAATCTTCACTCAATATTGATGATTATTTTAAAAAATATGTTTTCCCTTTTTCATTTGGGAACCAAAAATTTTATTCATGAATTTATTCTTCATGAAAGTTTTATTAAACCCATTCAATTCTATAGGTTATTTTATGACCATGAATGTTATACGTTCTATGTGCCATACATGATTATTTAAATGTTATGATGTGATGGGTGAGCCCAAAATATTATATCCCTCCAATGATTTGGGTAATGTGATTTATCTTATGCTATAATGTGTATTATGCTTAAAAATGATGATATATTTGTTCATTAATATGATGTTATTATTGTGAACATATGTTATGTGTGAAAATGATGCTATATTTGTTAAGAACTATTTGTGGTATTTGAAAACTATGATATGATGTTTCATTTTTATAAATTAACACATTTATGCCTTTATCAAAAATTTCATATCATGATTATGATGATGGTATTATTTTTATGTTATGATGATGATGATTATGATCACCAATTTTTTATTTATTCTTTTCCTCATTCATCCTCTAACTAGTATTTTTACTCACCCCTTTATTTGATGTATATCCCCAGGTGACTATATGTACAAAGGAGAATTTGAGCTTTTTAAGGATAAAGAATAAGATTTTAAATAAATTTTTCACGTTTTATTATTCTTAATCGATGCATAGTCCTAATTTTTCCAAGAAACTAAACCTTTGGATCCATGTTTTTTAACAATAATATGTTTTTTATATTTAAAATGATGTAATAGTCATGTAAGAAAAAGTAGGGTCACTATAAATGGTGTTTCCTAATCCATTTCTCTATCAGCCAGGGATCCAAGCTCCGGACAAGCCCCAAACACCCCATAAACAACCATGAAATCATTTGGCATCCAGATTAGGTATAAAAAAATAATTAGAATGAAATTAAAGGATCCATAACCGATAGAAAAACTAGGTTCTTTCAGTCTTCCCACCTTAAAGGAACTCATCCTCGAGTTCACCTTCCAAGGGTGGAAAAAATTCATCGGAGAACAACTCTGACCAATGAGAATTTAAGTCAACCTCACACTCCCAATTATTATTCTATACCTAGACATGATGACATAAAAACCATACTAAAAAGACATACCAACCTCTGATATCTTTTTTTCTCTGTTTAATGATTCATATAAGACACTCCTCAAAAGAAGCATAAGCATATCACTCCACATCCTTGGGATAAAAAGTATGAGACAAGTCGACATAATAATAGTGAAGCTGTGAAATGTGGAATATGTCATGCATGGTATACTACCTATGAGGTAATGGAAACCGATAGGCTACTGAACCAAATTTATCCAAAATCTCAAATGGGTTGAAACAACAAGGTGAAAACTTCCCTTGCCTTTGTATCCGTCTATTCCCAAGCATGGGTGATACCCATAGGAAAACATGATCCCCAAACTCAAAATCTTGAGGTCATTGATGGAGATCAACATATGACTTCTATCTAGGATTAGTAGTACACATTATTTCTGATCATTTGAACCTACTTTGAAGTCTCCTTAATGAGATGAGGACCAGGTAACACTTACTATCTTACCTCCAAACATAACAGGGGTGAGAGACATTGTCTACCATACAAGGACTCATAAGGATCCATATGAATCATTTCCTAGAAACTATCAGTATAGGTGAACTTGATGATAAGTATATGCTTCTCCCAAGAACCACCTAAATCATGGACATATGCTTGAAGCATCTCCTCTAAAACATGTATCATCCATTATTACTAGCCATTAGTCTGAGGGTGAGAATATGTGCTCAGAATCACCTATGTTCCCATAGCTATCTATAACCCATACCAGAACCTCGATGTGAAATGAGCATCCCAATATGAAATGATATCATGTGGGACCACATGTAGCTATATGATCTCATAGACATATAATCTTCCCAACTCATCAACTGATAACGTCTCCTAGATTAGAAGTAAGTGGGATAACTTCGTCAGTCATTCCATGACTACCAAAACTACATCACTACTTCGAGGAGACCTTATAAAGTAAACTATAAAATCCATTATAGCATCTTACCATTTCCATTCCAGGAATTTTAATTACTATTACAAGCTAGCAGGTTACTGGTGCTATGCCTTCACCTACTAATAGATGGAGTACCAAGTGATAAGGCCTACTATCTGACGTTTCATCCCAGGCTACCAATACTAGCATCACATATCTCAATACATCTTAAAGATGCATAGATAAATTGTCTACTAAGAAGAGTAGGTGTCTTGAATCAGTTCCTCTCTCATATCTGTAGAAACCTAGACATTCCCATGTAAAAATAGGATGTTTTCTCCATCAACATACCAATCGATAGGTGGTTCCTCACTAGATATACTCTCCTATATAATTAATCCTTCATTATCAAAACTTCCTGCTCATCACCCTATCAAGGAGTGAAGAGGTAACTATCAAGGATGAGTTGTAAAAATACCCAAAAATTTCATGAAACTCTAGATGTAGCTCCAAAAATAGGTCCATCAATTTCCATTTATCATTGGATTCCTATACATCATGTTCTTGAGTTCTCTGACCCATTGCATCAGTTACCACATTTCCATTTCCTGGTGTATAACCAATATCAAAATAAAATTACTAAGGGTATTCAAACCATATTCGCTATCTGATATTCAATTTAAACTATTTAAAGAAGTATATAAGGCTCTTTTAGATTGTATACACCAAAAGAACTCACCCATTAGATAGTGTATCCAGTAACATGAGGCATGAAAAAATGATGCTAGAATGAGATCATGCATCAAGTAATTTATCCCATGAGGCCTCAACTAACATGATTCGTATGTAATGATTCTATCCTCCTACATTATCACTACACCCATCCCGATGGATGACGCATCAAAAAACAATATATAGACTTCACTAGGGTCTAGAATAATCAGAATAGGTGTCAAGGCAAGCCTTCCATTCAGCTTTTAAAAGGCTTTATCTCATGATTCGGACCATAGTAACTTCATAACCTTATTTGTAAGACTGGTAAGAGGTGTATGAAGGTGCGATAAATACTTTATGAAATTATTGTAGTATCTAATAATCCATAATAAACTCCATATATCAAACACATTCTTGGGATGCTCCTAGTACAATAGTACTCACCTTATCTAGGTCAATGGATAATATTTTTTCTGAGATAATATGATCTAATAAGTAAATTTTTTCAATCTATAAGTGGAACTTATTAGACTTTAAATAAATCTTATGCTCACTCAGTGTATTCAAAATGATCACAAGATGTTTAGCACAGTCTCTTCAAGTACGAGAATACACTAATATGTCATAAAAAATACCATGAAAAAATTATCCAATTTAGAGTGTAAACCCCTATTAATAATGGAAATAAAAATGGAGGGTGCATTTGTAAGATAGAAAGACATAATGAGACACTCATACAGACCATACCTTCTATGAAAATATATACAAGGTATGTCTGAAGGTCTGAATTGCACCAGATGATAGCCTGATCTCAAGTCGATCCTTGATAAAACCCAAACTCCTTAGAGTTGGTCAAAGATATCATCTATATGGGGTAATTGATACTTGTTCTTAACAATAAGTTGGTTAAAAAATCATTAATCCATTCATATACTAAGGTTCATATCCACCTTCTTAGTAAAAAGCATAGATAAACCCCAAGAAGAAGTAAGTGATCAGATAAAACCTTTAGAATCGAGATCTTCTAACTATCTCTTGAGCTCCTGGAGCTTAGTAGGGTCCATATTGTATAGAGGAATGGACACTAAATCTACTCCTGGTACAAGCTCAATCATAAACTCTACCTCTCTCTTAGAAGGTAAGCTATAAAAATATTCAAGAAAGAAATCAATGAAATGATCTACTGTTAGAGGAAAATATGCCATATGTATTCCTTTCTCTTCTATAAAAGACTAGAAATATGAAAAATTACTCTACCAATCCCATGATGCTCTGTTCTAGCTCTACCAACCTAAAAATTCCACTCACCCTTTTGTAGATAACTATTCCCTTATGGTGATGTAAACAAAACCTTGTAGTGATAGCAACCCATATAGGCATGATAGGGAACTAACCAGTCCATCCCAAGAATGAAATAGAAGGCCATAATCTCGATGAAAAATATGTCCCATAAGAAGGGATAAAATCATAACACAAGGGGGTAGTCTATGAATTGGTGTATACTCATGGACTTCACTCCCAACAGTGTGTCTAGGTTCATCACACCATAGAAGTACTAAATTTACAACCTGATACTTTCCACCTTCAATAAATAGATAAAAGAGTGAGAGAAACTTGTATTGAATAAGAAATATACCATAGTGGATGCTACTAGAATAATACATCATACTGTTGATGGTCCCACACTTTGATCCTCTGGTATCAACTATAAATCATGCAACTGACCTAATCCATAGACCATTGCGATAACTGGAATACCCTGAGAAGGTCCAATCTGCTGGAAAGAATGATTAGAAGTCTGGATACTATGACCATGACACCCTTCTTGTCATATCCTATCGGTTATACTCTAATCACCTTCCTGAAACGACATAAAATATCCCGCCCCTAAAGTTAGAGTCAGTGCATATCCTCCTCCACTGAAAGAAGATGGAAAAGGTTGATATAATCTTTGAATATGCACCATACAATCGTAAGTACAACACTAATGAGTGTCTCTATCACAATGAGGATTCATATTCCTCCATTTTTCATGCTGATGGAATACAATAGAGAATCCAATGTGGATACTCTGACCACCACTTCTCTAATAAAAAACCTTAAGGCTCTAATTCATACTATTGGAAGAACAAATTCCCTTCCTTAGCACTGATCTTATGATTCTGGTACTATTGGATTCTCTCAGTGTTTTCTTAGTGATAATATCATAATTAACAATCTTAGAAAAGGTAGGTAGGAAAAATACATTCACCTATGAGCAGATGGAATATTGGAGCTCATCCTCAAATCTTTTCACTCATGATAGATCATCACCAGTTAGAAGTGGTAAAAATCATTAGAACTTAGTAAAACTTGTTGAGTAGTTTATAACAGACATAACACCCTACTCCAGGTGCATCAACTCTTTGGCTTGGTCATCTCTCATCATATGAGGGAAAAAGTAATCATATAAGGTAGTTTTGAAGACCATCTAGATCATGTCTTGATGACTAAATTCCCCACAATGTTTTGAAGAATAAAAAATCATATATGTGGAAATCTTGAACCTTCTATTTAGAGGAATCTCCATATTCTTAACGATAGAAAGAGTGGCCTCCAGCCAAGACTCAACAACCTATGGACCACCATCCCTCGAAAAAGTGGGAGGATGTTGCTACTAGAACTCATGTGTCACATAAATAATCATAGGTTCATGTCATAGATCACACTTCATAGATTTCATCTTATATAGGAATCTCTATAAAAGCTAAGTGTTAGTGCCCAGTTTGAGTATAATAGGTGGTTCCTCACATGGGACTCCTGGCTATAATACTTGTGAATCAAGGCCCACCATCTCTAGAGAATATTCTTTATTAAATTCAATGTGTAAGACTTGAGGATGTTGTGGTTTCATAGCTCTAAAAAAAATCCAAGAACATTACATTAATCATGATTTATGGGAAGATAGATACACTAACGGAAGAAAATCACAAGAATAAGGAATCACTTCCCAAGGTACCACCCCAACTACCCGATTAAAAGGATATGGTATTAGTAAGTGTTTAATTTTTATTTATAGGGGTTTTAGTAGGTGAATGGTCAAATATAACTTTCCTCATCATTTAATAGAAACCATTTAATTTTATAAATAAATATTTACATTTAAGGTTTGTATTTTCTTATATACATATATCAAGGTTTAACTAAATGGATAGCCATTCCTAGTGAATAAGAGTTCATACAACTTATCAGTGAAATCAAAACCCATTAAATATCATTCAACCCCATCTAAATTTAGTCTCAGTATATAACATGTAATATACAATGGCTTGACATGGTAAATTACCCATTTCAATCCATGGTGGACTATACACATCATGAATTGAAACTGGTAGTCCCTGAATTGTGGACAAAGAGTAGCTCATGTAATAAGAGGTTTATATATTACATGGGTATAAACTAGATATTTAAGATTCCACCATAAAACTATATAGGAAAATACTATTTAGAATGATTCTGACACTTTAAATAACTAATTACTATACCCTGTAGAAGATGTTAGCAGCATAGGAATATATATAACTAACCATGGATCACTCAAGAATATTAGGAAACAAATGAAATGTAATAAATTAAATGCACCTATATGGAGTGGAAAATGAATTCCATATGAATTATAGGTTCCCATAATGATGCATGCAATAATGATCCTTGCTGTATCAATCCAATGTGAATATAAATAATGCATATCAAATATCAGGACCCATGTGTATCAACTAATGTTGAAATGATATCAATCATAATAATAAAAAATATAAAATGAAATTCCACATTTTAGGTAACTCGATATTTACCCTGAATGTGGGTTATCTATTCCCAATCATGGCTTATAACCAACTTCCAGAGAATTCCTAATCTCTTCTCTATTATCTCAAAATAGAAAGGCAATAAAATAAACCTCTGATACCACTTTGTGATGTCCCGACCTAGGTCCCACTCAAAGGTTCCCCATACCAGTGGGCCACATGGCCTCAAGCATGCATCCCCATAAGTTAGAGACTTCCGAATAGCAGTGAGGACCTAGGATGTGTATATGGGGAGACTATTCCCTCATATAAGAGTAGAGCACAACATATATAATAAGAATATAAAATAGCGAAATAATGACATTGATGAATAAATGAATAGAAAAAGATATAAAAAACTAAGTAACAAATAATAATAATAAAATATGGAAACCAAATCATATACAAAATGCTCATAATGTCTCTATTAAGTAGGAAAACTAGTATGCATGTCAGTAAGAAATACATTCTATAAAAAATATGAAAAAAGAATACAAAAACTATCTAAGCATCCCGAGAATTGGCCCGACCATCTTATTCCAAGACCCACCCTAAGAAACTAAGAAAGTTAGGTGTCCAAACTGGGGTTCACACTCTTATCAACACATTCATAAAATCTTCCCAGGTACCAATGGCAGTATGAATAGTATTTGAGATAAATCATAGTAGGACACCACCAATAACATCTATACCATCGAGTCTATGAATATAAAATGAAATAGTGTATGAAAGTAAAGATATCATAGTGATGTAAATATCCCGATACCTGCTTTATCCTCAATTGGTGTCTAGACATGAATTATTTAATTAATTATGTTCTATTTTATAATAAGTGAAGTAAGAGGATCCAAGGTATGACTATGGAATCCTATAATGATAATAATAATAATAATAGATTATACAAGGTAATTAAAAAGGAATAATTGATGATGATGATGATAATGAAAGAGGACCCAAGTTGATAACCAAGTAATCCTTGACCTCAAGGGTTGATCCAAGTCAGTAATAACATGTATCCTAACCAAAGGGTTTTGAGTGTAATCATGGGCTAAGCATGACTGTGACCAGTGGGGTGAATCCATGGCACCACATTTCTAAAAAAATCAACATGGGTCCAAGGATTTTATATGATGTGTTCTAATATTCGAAAGATAGTGAAGGGATTATACAACATCATGCAAGGATTATGATAATAGAAAATGTCTAATTTCCAAGGTAGGTATCTCCCTTGGAAACTAGTGCCTTGAATTGGATTGGAATCCTCTGAGTTCTCAAGGAATTACTTTTGGAATCCAAGGCTCTCACAAGTTTGACCACTCATACAAAGATGAAAAGGTCTATATGAAATAAGAACCTTATAGTTAATTAATTATTTAATTTAGTCCATGTAATACTCCTTCCATTTAATAATTTAGAAGGTTCATTCCATTTCCTTTCATATTATGTGACAAGTATATAAGGGGAGAAAACCATTTTTACTTTAATTAAATATTCGATTATTATGTTCATTCCTTTACCTTTTATAATCATGACATGGTGGGATAAAAACATGTAACCAATATTAATTAATTATAATCATTTAGTTGGTTCATTCCATTTCCTTTTATTAATCACAATAAGGTAAATTAGGACATGAAACCAATTCAATTCAATTTATAGTTTAAATAGGCCTAGTGATATGTATCAATATAAATTCCAATTAACAATTAAGGATTTATTTATTATGTAATAATACTTACCATAGAAGTGTTATGTGATAGAACACCCGAACAGTGGCACAAATAGCCATAAAAAATCTAGTAAAGGTATAATTAAAGAAGAAACCTGTACAAGGTGTATGGATTTTTGGTTATAACCTCACAAAACATGAATTATAAATTATATAATGAGATCTATAATATGAGAACAATTATTATAAGCAAGAAATTCAAATTGAATAGGCAACACCCTATGAAATCATCATGCGAACAATGATGGAATTTTATAAAATGGTGATACTTGAGGGATGAGTCATAGAACACCTACCTTGTGCTTATAACACTCTCCTCATCTATTATCAACCATTAATTTTTCCTGGATTGGAATAAAATAGAAGAAAAGATCAACACCCTAAAAATAGGGCATATGAGATTACATCAAAATAGCATAATTGAGGTAAATAAAAATAATGAAAAGAGAAAGATGAATGAATCAATTATTTATTGGAATCCAACATGATGATCATATCTTGAATCGGAGCCTAGGAGACAATGTAATCAATGAACCTATCTCACTTCAATAGAGGTAGATTCCAACATGAAGGATGGGGATCCTTATGTACATTGGAGGATAAATAAGAGGGGTGGTATGTTTAAAATAGATTTAAGAAAAAAAATGTAATTTTACCCAAAAATTACTTTGATGAATAGTTTGGATGCATGGTTGTCCAAAGCATATGACAAACATGTGCCTCCCACTACTTAAGGAGATACCTTACATGGTTCATGCACACAGTTTGATTATTCATTCAAAAACCATGCTACAATCCTATACTAAAAAATGTAGAGGTAACCAAATGGGAATACCGCCCTAGAAGCATAGTTAGGGTAGACCGTGTACCCTTATTTACCCCTATATCCTTCCCTCACATGGTTAGGGAAACTATGAAGACTAGCTCACATGGTTTCTCCTGACCATGAGACCTAGTCCTTTTCTCCACCGGTCAGGGTTCCGAGCTCCGAACATGCCTTGAACACCCCTAAAATAACCATGAACTCATTAGGGATCTAAATTAGGTAAAAAATTAATAATAATGACATTAAAAGGATCCAACACTCATAAAAAAACTGGATTCTTATAGCAATATCAGTTCCCAAAATATTTCATTCTCCAAATTTATTATAGGATATTAGAGTTATAAACATCCTACCATAGAAGGATTCATAAGGAACCATATAAATTATTGGGTGAAAGCTATTGTTGTAATAAAACTTCACCAATGTAAGGTGTTGATCCCATCCACCATTAAAATCCATATATTAATCTTTCAAATGTCCTCTAGAGTTTGAATGGTCCTCTCAGACTAACCATATATACGAGGATGATAAGAAGTGCTAAAAATTAACTTTTTATCCAAAGTCTAATGAAGAATTATCAAAAGACATGAGGTAAACCTTAGATCCTGATCAGATACAATTTATAGTGGAACACCATGAAATCCTACCACTTTCTTAATATATATCTCAGTAAGTTGATAAAGATATAAAAATTCTATAATGGAAATAAAGTGTGCTGATTTATGTAAGGTGATTGACTATAACCTATATAGAATTGTCCCCTTTATATGTTTTTGGAAGTCCAAAATTTAATTAAATAGTAATGTTTTCACATTTACATTATGGAATGGGTAATGGTTGTAATATACCTTTATAATTTTTTCTTCCAGCCTTAACATGATGACATACCAAGCACCGAGAAACATACTCTGTAATATCTTTATTCATGCCATCCCACTAGAAACAATCTTTTAGGTATATGTACATATTTGTTCTTCCAGTATGAAAATAGAATGATGAAATACAAGCCTCATCCAATAAATCCTTCAAATATACTATGGAAAGAACATAGACACAGTACTTGAACCTTATTATTCAATCATAATCATGGTTGATCTTAGGAACATTTTCACCTTTTTTCAGCACTAAATCTTCTATTTTCACCTCCATAATCTTCACATGGATAGATGGTTGAACATTCATTTGAAAAATATATGATTTATCCCCTTCCTTCATGATTTCTAGACCTATCCTTTTAAAATCCATAAATATTGGATCTTTTTTTGATCCTAATCATTGAATATCTAGCATGGTCCTTTCAAATCAAAGCATTTTTTACCTTGTTCACCTTCCTAGAATGGTAATGTATTGAGTATTCCTAATCTTTAATCAGTTCCAACCATCTCTTCAGTGAATGTTCATCTCTTTTTTAAGGAAAATATACTTTAAAATTTTGTGATCAATATATTTGTTGCACCTTTATACAAAGATATAATGGCTCCATATCATTAATTATAAAACAACCATAGGTAACTCCAAATCACGATTTGGATAATATTTATCATGAAATATCAATTTTAATAAGTCCTAAGATATAAACATATCATTTTGTATGAGGATTCACCCTGGTTCCTTCTTTGATTCATACCTATATATTAAAAACCCTTATCCACTATAGGGTAGTGTAATCATAGGTGTAATGACTAGAATTCCCTCTAGTTACTTAAAAAATTACTCACATTCATCATTCCAAATTAAATTGGATCCCTTTTGAGTTAACTTTATGGATGGATTTAATAGTTGAGAAAAAGTATCATCAAAGCATAAATAATATCCAGACAAACCAAGAAAACTATGAATTAGTTACCTTTGTTGGTCTAAGAAATTTCTCAATAACTTCTATATTTAAAGGATATACTGATATAACCTCAATTGAGATCATATGACCCAAGAATGAAACTTTTTGAAGAAAAAATTCACACTTGGTAATTTTTTTATAAATATTATCATTCCTCTGGGTATTCATCACAATACTTAAGTGATCTTCATGATCTTCCTATGTCTTTCAATATATATGAATATCATATATAAAGACTACCACAAACTCATCAATGTAATCTTTAAAGACTATATTCATTAAATACATAAAGATAGTGGGGAAATTAGAAAGACCAAAAGGCATCACTATAAATTCATAGTGTCTATACCTTGTACGGAATACCGTCTAGGGTATATCCTATTTATTGACCCTCAATTAATGATATGTATAATGAAGTTCAATATTGTAAAGGTATTGATATCTCTGTAGTTGATAAAAAATTCATCAATATGAGGCAGAGGATACTTTTTCTTGATAGTGATTTGTTAATTTATTGATAATAATTGTAGAGTCGCACTAATCTATCTTTCTTCTTAAAAAATAGAATAGGTGCACCCTAAGGTGACACACTTGGCCAAATGACTCCATTGTTAATATTCATGTGGAGTTTATTCTTTAATTACTGAAACTCAATAGGTTCCATTCTATAAGGAGAAATTGAAATAGGTATAGCACTATGTATGAGTTCTATTGAAAAATCAACTTCACAATTTGGTGTAAGACCAAAAAATTATTATAGAAAGACACCAAAAAACTCTCATACAATATATGTATCCTTAATATTGAGTTTATCCCCAACTATCTGAGATAAATAAACTTTATTTATAGTAATTAATACCCACAAGATGGATGAAATTTCCATTAGATGTTTATATTCATTATCACATTGATAAATGATCATAGTTACATTAAAAATATGAAATATGGCTTCCCTTAATTGAAAATTGATATTGGATCCATATAGAGAAATCTAATCCATTCCATGAATCACATAAAACTAAACTATATAGAGAATCAAAATACTTTCAAGAAGCACTTTCCCACAAAATTCAATTGTAGAGGAACTATAGATATGAGATGCGACTATTGTGCCATTAGGAGTTTTCATAACTAACTTAACATCTAATAATTTAGGTGATACAATGATAACCTTATAAAATTATTTATAAATAAAATTGTGGGTGGATCTAGAATCAAATAATATATTAGTTATTATAGAGTAGATGATAAGTGCAACTTTCACCACCTCATTCTCATCACACACTTTGATAGTGATGATCACAAGATATTTCCCTTTATATTTGGGATTAAGATGTTATTGATGATGATAAAAAAAACCTTTATATTCACACACTAGTTGGAATAATTCCCATATTACTTGAATTGAAAGCATTGGAGTGTTGGTGGTTCATTATTTTGAATCTTATTTTCCTCAATTATATTAACTGGCCTATTCATCACCTTTTTTACATTAATGTGCTTTAATTATCATCTTTCCACATTTAAAACACCTCCCAATTCCATTCAAACACTTACCTTGATGTTTATTCCCACATTTCTGGCATGTATATGGATGGAATTTCATTCTACCATGTGATTTATTTTAGTTTTCATGAGAAATGATATTTTATTTCTTATCAAAACCATTTAAATGGTGGGAATATACAATTTCCATTTCTACTTTGAGTGCACATAAAATGATTTCTTCATAGTTAATGAAGTCTCTTATAGATAATTCCTTTAGGAGACTTGGTTTTAAAATAAAAAGGAATTGATAAATTTTAATTTTAGTGCTGATAATTAAACCAGAGGCATACATTACAGGACTTGTAAAATTTTCCTCATATACACCAATGGATTCATCAACCTTTTTCTTTAGATTAATAAATTCCTTCTCCATCTCTACTCGTAGAATATAAGGAAATTACATACTTAATAATATCCCTTTAAACTCATATCTTTCCATGGATTCAATTTCCTCCTCTTGCCGGATAAGTTTACACCATTGATCTTATTTACTTTCCAAATGAAAAATAGCTAGATTTTTTTTTCATGTCCTGAGAATTGAATAATATAATATATTATAAAAAATGGTGCTGATCCGTTTCTCATCTACTAGTGGATTAGAAGATTGACTAGAAAGGTGGATGTTTCCTCAAGAAATATTCAATAGTACATTGTTCTTTCCTTTGATTATTTGGAAACATGGAATGATTCATATCCCAAGAAAATTGGGTAAGCCTAATAATAATATTTTTCATTCCATATCTCATAACATTTGGTTTCTTAAGTGGACAATCATTACATTTTTCATCACATTTAATAATAACAAAATTCTTTTGGGTTCCAACTATTGAATAAAAAAAATCATAGTGTGATAAAAATTATTCATAGTGGAAAACCAAAAAATTATGAAAAAAAATATCTAATGTCTAAATCATGAAACATTCTTCTATGAATGCATAATTTTAACCTAAGATATTCTTGATCATTACCAAAATATTAGGATTTTATCATAACTTAGATTTATACCTAGGGTTTTCCTAAAATTTTCTAACCATAATATCCAAATATTTATTAATATCTACTTTGATAACAACTATATCATCTTGAGATTTTCATAAATAAATATTATATCTATATAGATGAATATTTAACACATAAAAATATGATCCACACTATAATATTAAGGTTTAGAGTCTATAGAGACTAGATATATAATACTTCTATTTTATGAAAGATCTTTAAGATCAACCATAAATATCTTCCCTCACAGTACTCTTCATAGGCATACCCTAATAAGAAAATTATTCATAACCTAGGTAAAGTAAACATAAGAAAAGGGTAAGCTCAGATTCTTAGTAAGTGTAAACATGGGAGATACCGATCGATGATCATATGAAAGCATAATATAAGAATAATGGTATGATATCATGACCATAAATTAGAAAGTTCATACCCAATTAGAAAAAGATCATATACTCGAGTTATGGTACAAAACATTATAATTTCAACATACATGAATCATAAGAATGAGAACTCATCATAACTCAATCATGAATTATAAGTTCATGTTATAAGTGTGTGTGTGTCACCATCATAAGTATGGATAGCATTTCATATGTCAAGGTTAACTAAAAAGGCCAGCATACTAGGCATCAAAAAATATTTCCCATAATGGATCAAGAACATCAACTTGTTTCCCATAACAGATTAAGCACATTTACTTGTTCCCCATAACTAACCATGTGCATTGACTTGTTTCAAATATCATATCAAGCACGTCGACTTGTTTCCCATTACTATATCATGAGATATAATACTTTACCCAATGTATTGGATGACGATATAAGTACCACCCATCAAATAATGAAAATAAAACACATGTATTCTATAAGATCATAAAAAATGCATCATATCTAAACTAATGAAAATAAATTGGTTTCATAAACATTTCATTACAGTATAACCCATTGAAATAGGTTTCCTAAAAATTTGTAATCACAATAAAAATATATCCAAAGACAGAATAAGGATTGTATCCTTATATCATAACCATAGTAAAGAATAATTAGAATCAATGGATATTTTTTTGATGAATATAAATACCATTAAAATATCATTAAAACCTTCTTGTGGAAAATACCCTTTCAAATTTAAAAATCACATTTTAAAATTTAAACTTGTAGAATAAATAAGAAAACTATTTTCTTTGAAAAGAAACTTATAAAATTGTAAATTAATATTTAAAACATTTTGACTTAATAATAGAGGGAAATTCCATTCATTCTGTATAATTTTAAGAAAACATTAATTTCATAATTTTTTTCAAAAAAGTTACAAATTACCTCATTTGGGTAATGAAAAATAGATTCCTTTCAAAACACTTTGTAAAATGTCAAACAAGGGTAAAAATGACATTAAAAAAAATCATAGGATAATAGTAAAAAATTTATTGAAAACATTTTTATAAAACATGGATATGGAAGAGGACGATCATCTAATTCTCCCATTAAATACTTAAATATAAACAATCCGGAATGTTGATGAGATTATGAAATAAAACCATTACCTCAGGTTTTACTTACATCAAAAGCACTCTAAACTCATTTATAATAAATTAAAGTTTGTTATAATACCATATAATATTTTTTTTCATAATTATAACATCATATATGATCCTTTCATAACATTTCAACACCCCTTTTTTTAAAATCATTATTTTTGGGTGCTAACTGTTTCGTTTATCATGAGTATTTCAGTTTAGTAGTTCTGGTTCTTCTGAATTCTTCTTGGTTCCATCAGCTCCAGAATATTAATATAGTTCTAAATATAATATATATCCATTATATACATATTTATAGTCATCCAAAAAATTTGGAGATAAAAAAATGGATTACACCATTCATAGAGATGGTAGGCCTTGCATATGCATACACACTATTCCCATTTTCCTAATGATGGAAAGAAATAATGGTACATAATAATTAAAAATTATAAAATTATTATTATATAATATATATCATATATATTAATAAAATTAATCCTCATTACCATCCAAGTAAAAATATAAATTAAAAATATGAATCTCATCACTTCGTTGAGGTGGTACTCCACATGTACACACAAACGACATTATCATTTCCCAATGGATTGGATGGTAAGAAGGTATACATGATATTATCATTAAATAAGTATAGTTTTTTCATAAATATCATATATAAACATTAAAACCATTGTAATACCCATCCATAAATTGCGGTTATGAAAAACGAATTGTATCGCTATATGGAGACGGTAAGTCGTACGTACACATGAGCGATATTTTCAATTCTCATTTAATGGGAAAGAGAGTGTATAATGATGTTTTAATAATAATAATGAAATTTAAGAATATTTATGACACTAAATTTATTATTTTATGATAAATACCATAGATTTATAGGAGCTAAAGAAGAGTGTAAAAGAAAGTGATCGTTAAGGTGATTAACTTTTCTTAGAAGGAACTCCTTTAAATATCCTCTTAAGGAACATAATGTTAGTCTTTTCAGAAGAAAAAATCCTCAAAAGTTTTTCTAGAGTAGAGGAAAAGATAATTTGGTATATTATTTATTAGCTATAAGGTTCAAAGTGGTGTAAAGAAGTGATAGAGGTGGTTCCCTTTTATAAGAGAGGGGGTGGCATCTCTTGGAATTTCTTAAAATATTGAAAATAAATTAAGCCAATATCAAGTCAAATAGTTCCAAAAGACCTATAAATGTAAAATGGATGAAATTTTAGACTATATATTATCCAATTTGTCATTTTTTAATATTTTTATGATTTTTAAGTGAATTAATAAAATATTATTCTCATAAAATATCATTATTGTCAATTTGAACACTATTCACATAAGTTGACTTAAAAGACAAAAAAGTCTAAATTTGAATATACTATTAAAAAACTAAAAAAATATGTTATTTTCACCTATAAAACTAATGGTGCACATTAAATCACTCAAATTATGTTTATTTTAATATTTTTAAAATCATTTATTATATTTTTTTATTAATTGGAGAAATACCTCATTAGTGTTTCATAAGAAATTAGGGTCATTATAAAATTTATAAATGTTAAAAATAAATTTATATAATAAAAATAATTTTATTAATATAAAAAATATACACTTATATTAATTCGTAACTTATATTTGTCCCTATGTGGACACATAAGAGATATTAAAAACAAAGAGAGTAGCATTTTGTAACTTTCTTTGATTTAAATAATATAAAAGTCATTTTCATGGAAAATTGTACATTAAAGTAATATAATTAGGTAATAGGGTGATGAGGGTTTAACTAAATTCATAATGTAATAATTAGGATGGAAATGTATGGCCTTATCACTTATTTTTAATCTAGATAAACCTGATTTACCCTTTTCTGAGGTGATAAATCTTATCAGGGTTACTATTCATATTCACTAAAAATAAAAGAGGTATATTTATCAAATTTAAAATACCTAATCATTAATGTAGAATTAATTTTATCAAATTAAATTTCTAAAATTTTCACAAATTAATTTTAATATAATCACACAACATGCAGTGATAACAATTTTTTAGAAAAAACACTTTTTAAAGATAAAACTAGATTTTTTCTTATCCTATGCATAGAAAAATATTTTATGAATGTTTAAAAAATATGATCAAGAAAATAATATATAAAAATATTTAAATTCATTATCAAATTTTTATTAATTTAATTTATTAAAATAACATTATTATGCGTGCATAATTTTTTTTAGAAAAAAATCACTTTTATTTTAAAATATTTTTTTATTATAATAATTTTATAACTAAATAATTAATTTTATAAATTTTTACACCACATATTTTTTATAATTTAGTTTTTACTATTCATATCTTCCAATCCAATGGCTAGAAGATAATATATTTATAATGTTATGTTGTTCGTCTGAACTCACTGTTGCGTGTAACACAAGGTATCGAATATATAATATTATTTAAAGGGAAATATTTCTTAAAAATAACGGGGTGTTACATTAAACAATTTTATTGTGTTATATTGATTCCTTATATTGTTACTTTAATCTCTTTTAACACATTTTACCATTAATAACGGTGATAAATATTTACCTTGGTTACTATTCATTTTGACAAAAAATTAAGTTGGACTTATTACCTGATATTTATCATGTGAATTCCAAATATGGAATAAATTTTACATGATTAAAATATTATAAGTGGTAGAAATTACTTGTAATATATGTTTTCAAAACACAAAGAAAACTGTTTTTAGAAAAAAATTTCTATTAGGCATAAAAATGCTTTTATAGAAAAATCAAGTATAATGTTGATTACAATGAGATTAATTGGAATATTTTAAATTAAAATAGAATTTTTGTCTTCTGAACCAAAACAAAACTGAAAATTACCATGTAAATACTTTATTCAAATAAAAAACTAAAAACATATTATATTTCAACAAAAACTTTTTGTAAATTTCCAAAATGTTAAGAATATATTTCTAAATTTAACATTATATTTTTATAGTCATTAAATTTATTATTTTATATATATTAATTCTATTATAAAGGCATCATAAACTTTAAAGCTATCACTATATAATTATAATTTCATTAAAATGAATATTTTTTAAAATTGATATTTTTTACTATTTACCTAAAAATCAAATATTTTTAAAAAATATAAATAATTAATCCTAAGATAATTGTTTACATATTGAATTATAATATGAAACTAATTTATTCAAGTTATATTTATAAAATTTGTTAATTTATGTTTTAATCATATTATGGAAAAAAACTATGTGCATTATGCTATTGTTTCTTTAGAAATAGAATCTTCCTTACTATAGTTAAATCTCAGGTGGTACACTTCTATTGTAATCTGATATGATAAATCAGGTGGTAATAATATTAGAAAAAATATTTTTCATTATTAATGGATAAATAGAATTGATATAAAGTATAATTTAATCAATGAGAAGGCTGAAAAAGGGGTTGTGAAGTTGGAGTATGTGTCAAGTCAAAATCAATATTCGAATATCATGATGAAGGAACTAACCAAGATGAGTTTGAGAGACATCAATTAGCTCTTTGAGTCCATCCATCTCTATTCTAGTAGATAGTTTGGAGATGAGACCACCACTCCTCTATAGAATTGTCTATTTTTAGTATAATATACTAACTCTTTCTTGAACTAAATTCTTGGATTTCTAACTTGAAGAACCTTTATGATGTTTTTTAATAAAGTTTTAAATTTGTTGACAACTATCCTTTTTGTAAAAGAAAGTTTTTGGTTATTCATAATTAGACCCATCCATCGAGTATTGGACACAAAAGTTTTCAAAAGTATGAATGTGTAAAGCTGATGAAGTTTGAATAATTTCAAATTTTCTAAGTGGATTCATCATCATATGTAGAACATCATAATTAAAATTCCATCTTAATTATAATTCCAACATTATGATGATTTTAAACAAACCAACTCTGAGTTGGAAGACCAATCAAATTAGAAATAGAAACTGATCCATTAAATGAATGACTCACACTAACAACACATCAGATGAAAAACATTAGAGTGTTCAGATTTGTTGATTCCGATCCATCAAAGGGAGATCGATTATAAAGAAGAATTAAATATTCTAAAAGTGTTCCACTTTTTTTAGAAGAAAAAAGGGAGATTTTAAGTTTTCAATTGAATGATATGTGACACTGATAGGTCATCTATAGAGGAAGTCTATCCTAATGAGATGAAATCCAATCATATTGTAATGAGCTTAAGGTTAGTTAGATTATAATGATTTGATGATAGTCATATCATAATGAGTATATGAATCTGAATCTAAGGAAGTTATATCGGACTGAATAAAATTTAGTTTTTTAGAGATGACTTTTCTTAGATAAATATTGATAAGGTTTGAATAAGTCAATGTTGATGTTTAAATATGAGTTTTTTTTTATGTTTTAAAATTTGGGTATGAGGAAACTTTTTTCAGTTTTAGGACTTTTATTTTCTGAGTTTCCTATAAATAGAAGAATAGTTCATTCACATTTTGCAACTTTTTATGAGAGAAAAAAAGGTGGATCACTAATGAATTTGAGAAAGAGTTCATTCCAGATAGAGATCTCATTAGAAGATCATAAATCTATTGTTTTGTTAATCAGATTAAGAAAAATCGTATTGATAAGATCATATTGAGTCAATTGGACTGAGGAAGATCGAATTGAGAATTTGAGTAGAGTTTGATTTTTTAGATTTAAAATGGGTTTATTATAAAAATTCCATAGGACTGAATTCATCAGACTGTAGATGTTTGGATTGAATTTTGATTAGTTTCTGAGAAGTGAATGTTTTTATATAGATAGAACAAAAAATCTATTTAGGTGTATAATGTGAATGGGAGAATCGTATGGTGTTGATCAGACTGATTCAATCCTATTTAGTTCATTAGACTAAAGACCATCGGACTCAAGGCCATTATACCTAGTAACTTTTGTGAAGAATACTGAATAAAGTATTTATTCTCTTATTTTGGCTCAAATGTTTTGTAATAAGAATTTTAAACTAATGGGACTCAGTATAATCATTATTATAGGGAGATAAATAGTGTCTAATGATATTTATAACAAGTTGTATCCACTTATTCATAATAGTGATTTTCCATAGACCGAAGGGAGTGTCTATGGAAAGGATTTATATTCTCACACTGAGGATATACCCTTTAAATCTCATATACTTTACTTTATTTCCTAATTTTTCATGCATGATTATTTACTAAAATGTGATAATGATATAAAATTTAATAGGTTACATGGGTTAGGTTTTAAATTTTCTGAAACTTACAAAAAGTGAACAACTGATTCAACCCCTTCTTAGTTGTTATTGGATCCTTTGGAACATCAATTGGTATTAGAGCCATGGGTACCTTATTGAATTCCTATCATGGATAATCTCAATTATTTCACTAGTAGAGGAATTCTTATATTTTATTGAAAAAATTATTATGGACTGAAAAAAGGATGATTCATTATCTTCTATCTCTTGGGATAAAAGTTATTGATTCCACTATATAGGGTTCCCACTTAGTGATAAAGATTCCCCAATGACTTTTACTAATAAGTTAAATATTTAAGTCTATGGAAAATATATAAATTATATCCATATGTCCTAATTAGAAAATTTTTATATGAAGTTGATGGGTCTCAAAACATCAAAGATTATATGGTAAAAGTTGGAAATTATTTTGAAAGGGAATATTAAAGTTAAGGAAGAAAAGCTACATATATGTCTTAGTAAGTATGAATATATAAGAATAAGAGATGAATAAACTATTGATGAATAATTCACCAGAATAAATGAAATTATTTGCAATATTGGAGGATTCAGAGATGTCTTGGAAGATTCTACTATTGTGAATAAACTTATGAGAAACATTCTAGAGAGGTTTGATTCTAAAATTTTATCTTTAAAAGATAGAGATGATTTATCTCTTAATTAATTTCATAACTTTTTTATTTATTATGAAATGTGGAAAGCTAATGTTCAAAAATAAGATGAAATATGACAAGGCTTTTGAATCCATGAGAAAAATTAAAATATAAGATGTTGAAGATGCTGATCTTGATGAATTATAATTTAAATAGGATAATGAGTTGAATAAAAAAACCATGTCTCTTATATCTTGGAAATATTGAACAGGAATATAAATTTATGGAGGTATACTTACAATCATATTGTTTGAGTGTGGTGGAATCGAACACTTTTCTATGAATTTCCCCAAGAAAAAAAGTTAGACTATATCGAGAAGATTCTGATGAAAAATATCTATAGAAGAAGAGGAAAACAGTTATAAAGAATAAAAGTTATCCAAAAAATATATTAATAAGTTCATCAGAGATAAAATAATTATACTGTGTAAGAATGTTGAATTATACTCTACTAAAAAAAATCTTTAGAGGATAAAATTTCAAAAAAAAATCAGAACCTTCATTGAAAAAGTTGAGAAAACAAAAGATTCCCTTAGATAGTGAAGAATGTGGTGAAGAATCATATAGATAGTATCAAATCAAAATATAAATTTTTATGTGTCTTGAGAAAAATATAACTCTCAAGAAATAAATCAGAGTAATGAAGAAATATTGTGTAGAAGTTTCTAAAGGAATAAAATATGTTATCAAGTTGGAGGTTGAATATATTCAAGATATTTTATGTTACAAACTTAGAATTTATTAACAGAGAAATATGGGTGAGGATCTTAGTAAGAAGATGTAATATAAGGAATAAGAAGTTAACATGTTTCAATAAAAACTAATTGAGTCAAAAAATATCTTAATAAATATTTAATGAAAACTTTAAAAAATATTTAGATGTAAAATATAAGAATTCTAAAGTTGTTGTGAAATCTTAAATCAAGAATCAAGTGAAACACTCAACCTCTAAGAACAATGTTTCATCTTATATTTATAACATTTTAGGCGATAAGATAAGATCTAGGAAAGTTTGGATTGATAAAGGATGTGAGAAAAATATTACATTTACAAAATTCTAAAACTCTCTCTGTAGGAATATTGGTCTATGCCCAAAGTATTTTGAAGAAGGAAGAAGTTATCAACCTCAATAAAGTTTATATAGAGAAAGATCTTACTTTAATACAAAATAAATATTTGATGGCTATTTTTGGTGTTGTGGAATTTATGGGAACAAGGATTATAATTGTTGGCATATCATTTGACATCCCAGAAGAAGGTTTAAAAAAATTTAAATAAATTATGGAAGAAGAATGATTAACAATCCTAACCCACAAGAAGTTAGAAATAAAAATCTTAAGATGTTAGAAACTTTCCAACAAAATATCAATTTGAATGTCTGGAAGAAGTTTGTGGAAGATGTGATCAATCTGGTTATCATTTCAAAATATGCATGAAACTCCTTCTAGAAAAAGTGTCATATGGTAGGAAAGTAAAGAAAGATGGAAATAAAAAATTTGCAGAGATAGATTTTATTATTAAGAAAACTTTTAAATAAAGTAAAAGGAACAGAAAATGGATACTTGATAGTGATAGTTATTTACATATGAAAGGTGATATAAAAATCATTAAAAATGTTAAAAGTAATGATGGAGGAGCAGTTACCTTTGGTAATGATAGTTCCTTAAAAATAAAAGGAATCAAAATGGATGATATTTAAGTATAAAAGTTAAAATAGAAGGAATTTTTTTTGTTGATGGGTAAAAACATAACATACATAGTGTAAGTCAACTTTCTTATGATGGAAAATAAGTGATTTTTTGAAAATATTATTATATCATAATATGTGTGAAAGATGAAAAAATTATAAAAAAAGGATAAAGAACTAGTGGTAATATTTCTTCAAATTGGATAGTTTAATAACTCATGTCACTTGAGTGATGAAAATGTTATCTACTATTTTCTATAATTGAAAATAATAGATGAAGATGTTTGTATGACTTTTCAAAATTATAAGATTACTAACAAAATCCATAAAATAATTGATATTCATTCTACTAGACCTCTTAAACTTATTCATTACAATTTATATGGGCTCATGAGACATCAATAGAAAGAAGGAGGTTTATACTTTATCACTTTTATTGATGATTTCACTAGGATGAAAAACATGATGTCTATAAAAAAAATAATAGGATATGTAAATGATCAGGTTTTTCAGAAAAGAAGTTGAGAAAGAAACTAGGGATTATATAAAGAAGCTGAGAACAAATAAATATACCGAATTCAAAATCAATTATTTTGAAACTTATATGAGAAATAATGGTATTAAAAATCAGTATAGTTATACCTACACTCCAAAAAATGGAGTAGAATAAAGAAAAAATCAATTCTTTGTGGAAATGAGAAGAAGTATGTTAATATAATACAAGATTTTAAAGTTCTATTGAAGAGAAGATGTTAGTACTGATGTAAATATTCAAAATAGATGCTTGTTGAGACATGAATCCAACATGAATTCTTATTAAATATGGTATCACAAAAGGGATTCATTTAAGTAATTAAAAGTTTTAGTAATTCCATGTTTTCTAAAAATAAAAAAACCATATCTTGGAAAGTTTGACGAGAAAGATAAAGAACGAAATTTTATGGATTGTTCACTAAATGAAAGAAGTTACAAATGGTGCAAAAAATGTTTAAAAAAATTTGTTGAATCATTTGATGTGAAAGTTACATAACATAAAAAATCCTTAATAAAAGTTGTTGAGAATGACAAGGAGGAAAAACAGAAGGTTTCCAATGAAAGTGAGAATGATACAAAAAAACTTATCATGATTTAGAAGAATCATACGATGATGAAAGTTCAGATGGGAAAGAAACATTGAACTTTTAGACCTTACAAAAACCTTTTGAGACCAAAAATATTATTGTGAATTAGATGGATCTAGTTTAGATGAGAAGAAAGTTTATATTAGAAGATAAATCTTTACATGTCTCAAAAGTTGAACCAAAATCAATTTTAGAATCTATTAATCCCAAAGAATGGGTAAATGCTATGAATGAAGAGTTGGATCAAATAGATAAAAATGAAAAAAGGGAACTTCTTCAATATCCTAAAGGTAAAAATAATATCAAAACAATTTTGGTTTACAAAAACATGTTGAATGAATGTGTAGAAGTTTCAAGAAACAAAGTCAAGATTTTTTGTAAAGGCTATTCATAGGTGAAAGGTGTGGATTTTGTTGAAATATTTTCCCTCATTGCAAGGTTAGCAACTATTTTAATGTTTCTAGTAGTGGATGATTACTAGAATTAAAAATTATATTAGATGGATGTGAAGTTTTTATTTCTAAATAGAGAAATTGAAGAAGAATTTTACATTGAACAAACTTGTGGGTTTATACTTGATGAGGATGAAAACAAAATTTGTAAACTGAATAAATATTTGTATGGGATGAAATAATCTCCATGTTCTTGTTATTCAAATCTTGACAATTGTTTTATAATGTTGAATATTTATAAAGGAATAGTTGATAACATCTTATATTTGAAAGATATTGAATCTGAACCTCTAATTGTAATTGTTTATGTGGTTGATATAATTTTTGACGAGGATAGAGAATATGTTATTGATTTTTTTTCTAATTAAATGAATGTAAATGTTGTGAGAAATAACTTTCTTCCTTGGTTTACAATTTTAAAAAAAGAAAAATAAATTTTCCTTTCTCAAGAAAAGTATGTCAGGGAATTGTTAAAAAATTTTGGCATGGAAGAATCCATATTTGTTTCTAATCCTATCTTAATGGGAATGAAGTTGAGTAAAGAAGAGTCCAGAAAAATTGTGAATCAAAAATACTTTCGAAAGCTGATAAGATGTATACTTTACCTTACAGCCTCAAATCTTTATATTGTTTATGTTATGACTTTGTGTTCCAGGTATCAAAGTAATATTAAAGAATCAAATATTTTGGAAGGGAATATAATTCTAAGATATTTCAATGGAATATCTTCACATGGGTTATTATATAAAAGAAATTGTGAGATGAGTTTTAATGGTTAGGTTGATTACAATTCATTTAGAGATTGTAAAGATCGAAAATCAACCTCAAATTTTTTTTTCTCAGGTGAATTTTATTTAAGTTGGAATAGTAAGAAAAAAATTTGAGTCATTTTTAGAATAGTGGAATAATAATACATTGTGGATACTCAGGTTTGTACTTAGATGTTGTGGAGAAAAGTTCAACTGAAATATTTGAAATTAATAGTTTCTAAGCCATTGAAGATATTTTGTGATAATCAGAGTGAAATGGATATTTATAAAGATCTTATACAACATTCATGACCAGAAAACACTTATATAATGTTTCACTTCATAAAATATAATGTTTATACTAGATATATTTTGATAGAACATATCTCAACAAAGTATCAAATTGCTGATATCTTCAAAAAGGAAATATAGAAAGAAAGGTTTGTTGACTTAAGTATGTAACTTCATGCTTAGCCTCTACCAATTAATTCTTAAATATTATAAGGAAGTTCCCCACCATGATTTGGATTATGTTGAAAAAGGGGGAGAGAAAGTAAAAACTTTCTACAAAAGTTTTTACTTATCTTCATTTTTTGAATCTAAAGTTATGATTATTATAAAATTAGGGAGAGAAAAGGAAATGTTAGTAAAGTTTATCTTAACATGGTTGCATAATTCCCTTTATAGAAAAGGATATAATTACTTCAAAAAATTACTTTATCTAGTACTGTGGTTTTAGGACATTCTCTTTTGAAAAAGTTGATGTTTTGATTGATGTAAAAAAACTTAAGTTGTTCAAAAAAGTTGAGTTTATGGAAAAACTTCTAAGAGTTGGAAATGTTGTTAATGAGTGTCATCAAAAAATAAAAAGGGGGAGATTGAAGAACCTTTTTGATTTTTTAACAAAGTTTTGTATTTTTTAACAACTAAACTTTTTTGTAAAAGAATGTTTTTATTATTCAGGATCAGACCCATTACATCGTAATGGGTTTTCATAAGAAAGATTAATGTTGCTAAATCCAAATACAAAGGGAAATAAATATTTTATCTTTAGTAAATTTGTTTTCCAGACATATTTTTCCAAGCTCTATTTTTCAAAGTAAGAAGTATGAGATGTAGAATTTTTTATAAGTACGAATTTGTAAAGCTAATGAAGTTTGAATAATTTCAAAGTTACTGAGTGGACTCACTATTAGATGCAGAACATCATAATGATAATTGCATATTAATGAGAGTTATATCATTATGGGTATTTAAACCAAACATACTCTATAGAGGAAGACCAATCATATTAGGAAATTCACTAATTCATAAAATGATTACCTCACACTGATAAAACATTGAATGGAGAACATCAGAGTGATCAGAGATGCTAATATTGATCCATAAAATGGAGATCAATTATGATGAATATGCGAAGATTCTAAAATTGTTTTATTTTCTTGAAAAGAAATAGAAAAAGATTTCATGTTTGTAATCAGATGATATGTGACATTGATACGTCATCTACTAAGGAAGTTCATCATAATGATCTGAAATCTAGTCAGATCATAATGAGCTAAAAGTCAGTTAGATCATAACTAGCTTAACATAGTCTGATCATAATGAGTAGTGGAAGTTGAAGTTGAGGAAGTTATATCGGATTGAATATAAGTTAGTTTTTTTGAGAAGATTGGTCTCATAGAACTATTGAGAAGGTTTTAGGAAGTCAAAGTTTAAGTTTAAATGTGAGTTTGTTTCATAGTTTTGAAATTTATGTAAGTAGGAAAATATTTTTAGTTTCTTGGATTTTCTTTTCGGTGTCACCTATAAATATAAGAATAGTTCGTTCACATTTTTTAACTTTTCATGAGAGTGGAAAATTCAGATCCTTGAAAAATTTGAGGAAGATATCCTTTTGTATAGATATCTCATTATAAGATCAGACATCTATTTTTTTGTTAACCAGAATAATAAACATCGTATTGAGAAGATCATATTTTTTCAATTGGATTGAGGAAGATTAGACTGAGCATTTGAGTATAGTGTGAGTTTTTTATATTGAGAATGGGTTGATCAAACTTTGTCCATGGGATTGAATTCATTGGAACAAGGAAGTTTGTATTTATTTTGGAGTAGTTTTTGAGAAGCGCAAGTTTTGTTATCTAGACAAAAAAAAGTTTCTTCAGGTGAAGAATGAGAAATTTAGCATCAAATTGAGTCAATTGGAATGAGTCAATAAGATTAAGTTCATCATAATGAATGCCATTGTACTCAGGGTCATTAGACCCAAAAAATTTTGTGGATAGGATTCAATATAGTATTTACTATTTTTTGGATCATTTTTTTATAAGAAACTTTGTAAGATATTGGGAGATAGTACAATCATTCCTATCAGGATATAGAAGGTTTCTGATGGGAGTTGGAACAAATTGCATTCACTTATTCATAATAGTGAATTTATATAGACCCATGAGAGTGTCTATATAAATAATGTAAGTTCTCACATTGAGGATGGACCATATAAATCTTGTGTTCTTTAATTTACATTCTACCTTTTCATGAATGAGTATTTACTAAAGGATTATAAGGATATAAAATTTAACAGGTTGTAGGGGTTATGTTTTAAAAGTATTGAAACTTAAAAAAAGTGAACAAATTATTCACACCCATATTATTTGTTATTAGATCCATTGGAACTTTAGAACTCTATTTTATGAACATTCAAAGAATATTTGGGTTTGTTGAAAAACATAGATAAGTTATCCATAAGTTATATGATAGAATCTATCCATGATTAAAAATGTTTTGAGTGTTCTTTCCTATTGAAAAAGGAGAATAAATCCTATTCTAGTGTTTTGGAAAGGGGAGAGTGTTTGAATGCTTATTCATTGGGATAATCTTGGAGGATTGTTGAAGAACATAGAAATCACAGTAGTGTTTTCATGAGTAAATTTTCATTTAACTATGGTGTCTCAACATGACATTGAATCATACAAGATTTTAGTTTATTATTAGTGAATCATTTATCAAATATCTGAAGGAAAAGAGTCTAGAATGTAGAGTGGTTTAGTTTTGATGTTTTAAGATGAGAATCTATTGAATCTATTTTAGAATGGTTGTTAATAAACACAAAGTGGGATATTGTTAGAGAAACCCACTCAGATTATTTTTAGGGATGTGTTGGTTGAAAAAGATTTTGTAGAAGACTTAAAAAGGGACATAAAGTTTATGAGAAATAATATTGGAGTTTTTTTATTAAGATTAAATTATTTTCAATAGTTCTATCTATAGGAAAAAAGGAATACCATGACATTGACACACCCATAATGTGTTGTTAATTCATATTAGATTAATTTAGAAATTTATCTAAGTCTCAAACTAATTATTTATATAAAGTGTTTAATGGGATAATTCAAGGTTAAACCCACAAGTAATGTGTGGAGAATACTTCAATTAAATAATTAAAAAAACTAAACTAATACTAAAAAGAAACTACAATTACATGAATTTGAAAAGTGAAGGATGATGTTGATTATAGAAAAGAAGAAAGAAAAATTGAAAAGGTTCTATGAAGCTATAAATCTATGTGCATGTAATAATAAACCATGAAATAATAAATAAAAAATTATATGGTTTTCAAAATCGAGATGAAGTGAATCCATTATTCTGGGTATAAACTCTTTATCTCAAGGATCCCATTTTTTTATGGTCAAGTACATTAGAAAAATAAGAATATAGGTAAAAAAAAATCCATTTTTAAACATAAAAATCTATTATCTCAATGGTATTGGTTAAAACAACATTATTTTAAATGAATTAAAAATCACTCACTCAATCACCTACAAAATGGTAATTCCATATATAATTAAAGAGATAGATATGATAATATAGATGAATAAAAACCACCAACATGAATTACCATTTAGAACAAAATAAATATTACATCAATTAATCTTTATCACACTTTCTGTAGCCTAAATAAATCCACCCTCTCATTCTAGTCATGAGAGGGTGAAGAAAATAATAAAATAAACCCTAATGAAAGATAATACAAAAATATAGAAGAGACACCAAGCAGTTGCAACCTAACACTTCACAACCATTTCGACCTCCATTGCTATAACAGAAGAACACAAGACTTATATCTATGGATATGAAACTCCAATGGCTCAAACACACCATATTGTAATCAAAAGAGACCCAAAATCAGGCATATATGAATTATATTATTAAATATCACCAAAATCATGTTTTAAATATTTTTTTGACAAATGCATCATGGTACGAATGAAAAAAATATTTTTCATAGAAAAAATATTCTAAAAAATGGATCACCACTTCCTTTAAGTTTGCGACATGAACCATTCCTTCAAAATACAAACAAAAACCCAAAATTATACCGATAACTATATTAATGTTCATCTCATGAATCTTCCATTCATGATATGAACTACTACCATGATTTGGTAAAGTGAAAAAGTCATAAAAACTCCTACCTTATGATGAAAAATCCTTGGATTCATTGGTAATAGTGAAACAACAGTAATTTATTATCACCACCACTTGATTTAGGCTTTGGCAGTGGCTCATTAATCTTTCTCTTACATGCATGAAATTTATTTACTTTAAATAGAGGAGTCATGACATCACTTAAGATTAACCAAAAATATTTAGGGCAAGACCCTTTATTAAAAAAGAAAACAAGAACCTTTTTTCACTGGGCAAGGGAAAACACATGACAGAACCAGCCCGTAGGCCTAGAGGTATATAGCTGTAAAAATAAGTGGCCCGAACGCAAGAACCCATTACAAAACCAAATCCTAGAGAAAAAAAAAACAAAAAAAAAACTGCATGAAGTTTTAGAGTCATGAAAAACCCTAGCCCCAATTTATCCGTAGTCACAATCTGCCACCTGCCTACCTGAGACCACCATCCTCTATTTGCTGAGGACTATCGTCGGAGAAACTAACTCCACTATGTCTGCCACCTGCTCCCAACCATCATGACATCATAGTATAATAACTTTCTTATATGTTCATTGATATAATTCATGGTGGATTCCAATGAGGTGGGTAATTGTTTAGATAAATAGAGGCACCTTGGTTAATGTCTGATGTGTGTGATGTAATCACAACCCCAAAAAACCCCAATTTCTATAAGTTTTACAATTTCCTAGTGAAGGATTATACCACATCAAAGTTCATTATGATTGGTTCCTCATATATCAATCATAATGTGGTAGTGGTGACTCAGAATAATATCCTCAGGCCTCCTTGTATAGACTCTCATTCTCAATACTGATCCACATCGAACATTTCACTATCCACAAACAAACTTCCTAGAAATAACCCATGCTAGGCTCCCTCACACTATTCTACTAATATCTGTATTCCTAGTTGATTATTGGTCAACTTACCTTGTGCTGACCAGTCTTGATCACCTAGATCTCAACTGATTGGGATATATTTTTTATAAATACATTGAAATTTTACAAGATTCCATGCCACAACAAATTCATTTTCTCTATTTTTCTCCAAATATAAACATTACTAACAATATATATATAAACAAATGTCAATAAAGTATAAAATGACAAATTAATTATTAAAATCTATGCCATTAATTCCAAAAATGTCTTTATGAAATGCAGACATCAAATCCCTCCGCACTTGGAATCTTTCTTATTGTTAAACATAAAGTCTCAAAACTATCACAAAGAAACAATAGTTCTACCAATATTAAAAAATAAGAGTAAAAAAATCAAGTGATTGTAAATAGGGAAAATAATTCCATCATCACATGAATTTTTTTAATAACTTTTCACTTTTCAATAAAATAAGGGAAAATAAAAATTTTACTTTCACCCCCTTGTAAATATTAATTCCTTTCCTAATATCCATTCATATTTTTTCAATTCATTGTTAATGTGAATTACAATTATAATCTAAACAACTTGAATTTTTCTATGTCATCACTCATGGTAACAATTTAGATGGATTTATACCCAAAACATAAGTCCATAATCTTTAAAATAATCTTGAAAATATCTAAAATATACACCTTAGAAAGAGAAAAATCACAAATAATCATGGGGACTTCACATTTTGGTTGAAATGAATATGAGGATTAAGGTGGATAGGTGATGATGTTAAAAAAATAAAGAAAAATAAAAGGGTTCTAACTTGAGACATAATTCATGATAATATAAAGATAAGATCAATGAAAATTACTAAACTAAAATAGATAAATTCACTCAACCCCCCTCAACTGAAAGGCATGGATCATGAAGAAATGAATACAATAAAATATAAATGTATTTTTTCTCCATTTTTAATTTTTTTTTCTTGTTTTTTGAAGTTGTAACTAGGAAAAATATCACACACATCACCTAACCCATATTTTATATCCTTACAACACTAATTATAATAATTATAAAAATATCAATGTTGAGATAATAGTTGTTGACCTGCCCAAGAAAGAACCCCATTTATTCATTTTTATTTTTGTTTTCTTTTTTGCTTATATATTTTTAAGATATTTAAAAATGGATAATAATTAATGAAATAAATACATAAACCTTCATCTATAACTTATTAAAATACCCTAAGATATTATACATAATGAATCACATCCCCTTCTATTATAGAAAACCACTTCCACACACTTAAAATATTTTTTCATGCAAAAATAAGTAGATTAATGGTGTGAAGGATAATATTTAATTGTAATGTGGATCTTACCTAACATGGTCATTCATGGATCTTATGGGTTCTAAAATAAGGATAAAAATATAATGGTAGATCCAAGGATAATGATATCATAAATAAAAATCCATTAATCATTATAAAAGTGAATTTTTATAATTATATATTTTAAATGATTCAATGTATATTCTAGATAGAAAACCTTTCCCAAGTATCTTTGAATTTTTTTTAAGAAAAAATTGGATTTTTTGTTAAGATTCCTCTTGGGAATGAGAACATATGACATTTGGTCAATCACTCATGGAATACACACTAATAAAAAAATGATCAATAAAAATGTTAGAAACTTCAAGGCATGTGAAATCTAAAAAAAAATTCATTTACATTATTCAATAAATTCACCAAAATAATAATTCATTAAATCCATTATGATATTCTCATATATACTTATTAATCCAACATTTTAATCAATTAATCTTATTAACTATAATATCTAAAAATTTCATTTGTGCATCCTAAGTAACATTTATCACCTAGATAAAAAATAAAACTAGAATTGATGCGGGCTAATAATTTTACTTCCAAAACATACAAGAAATTTAATAAAAAATTATGGGTATAAAAATAAAATAAATAATTAAAACTCATACTCCCATATCAATTAATATATTCTAAATTTTCCATTTTCCTATTACTTTTCATTATATACTTATAAAATGAAAATACCCCAGTGAAAATAAAAAGGTTTATTATTTTAAGAAAAAGTTTTAAGGTTAATTGAACCTATATATAATATATTTTTTAACTAGAAAAATATATTCATAAAGAAAACTAAATTCATAAGAATAAAAAAAAATTGGGTGTCCACGTAGAAGTACTTCGATTATGACCATTTATCTCGACCTTACCTCACTTATTCACATGATGAGAGTATCATATAAAGTTACCCAGGTAGGATTTGAGTAAGTCTATCTTTTATGCTCATTTGGGTTAGACCTCATCCACCAAATATTCATTAAAATATACTTAGCACTTGGTAAAGGAAACCATAATGTAGACATCCCCATGGATTGGAGTAGTTTCTCATGGGCTGTCGATGCATGATAAAATACTTTTTTTATACTTATGGATGCTTGTGAATAGATACATTAGCGGCCTTACAAATTTTAGTATCCAATTAATCTTCCTTATTCTATTATTCTTACTGCTATTTTGTATAATTATTCAATACTTTAACACATTTTCCTCCTTTATAGAATTTTATTATATCTTCTCTTGCAATTCTTCAAGAAATTATATTATAAATAAAATATCTATTATCCCTTAATATTCTTCTTCTCAGAGAAAATATTCTTCTTATTCCTTCCCCACATCAATAATTTGGATAATCATTTATTTATTTTTCATTATTTCTATAAGCTTCACTTCTTATTTAAATGATTATCTCTATATAGGAACTTCTTGTCTAGACCCTGGTGTGGAAGTGGGACAAATGTGTTATAAAGCCCCATCCACTAGTACCCCTCCTAAACCTGAAATGAAGAGAGGGAGTGCCCCCAAAAATCTAACATCCAATAGGCTATGGGTTAGTGACTATCATCGAGGGTATAAAAAAAATAATGGGGGATATTACACTCAATAAAAAATTAACATATAAGAGATAAGAGTAGATCCACCAATCAATTTCAAATAATTTATATAGAATAGACAGTCAACTAAAATGTTACTTATATTTCAAATACTTTAAATAAGGTAGATATATACAAGATAAACTCTAACCTCCAATTTACCTACCAACTTAATCCAAGATACTCGAATAAGAACTCTAGTCTCCATCAGATTATCCTGAAAACACTTAGTAAACTATGGTAGGTTTATCACTTGGGAGTACTCAGTAGGATCATCCTTCTATAAAAAATCAATATTCATGTAACATAAATATGAATGAGTAATAAAGAGAAAAATCATAAAAAAAACCAAGTAATAATACAATCAGGTTCATAATAATATCAAAGTAAAAATATGAATCCACAACTCTCCTTCCACTTCAAAAAATCCCTCTTCCCAACCCCCCCACAACATAGTCTCCATTATCAGCAAAAAAACCATGCAAAAATTATGAAACCATTACAAAAACACTTTCTTCTATGGGCCCAATCATCTTTTCCAAGCTCTAAACTGTTAGTTTAAGGTTATATCCCACTCAAAATTGGAGTGATCCGATAGTATATCCCCTCACTAATTGATCAATGATGATAGAAGGAAAAAAACAACAACATGTAATAAATATAAATACATCCCACAATCAATCAAGAATCACACTCCTATGCCCTAAACATATATTTCCATGCCACCATTTCTAATACATAGCCATAATTCCACATCCATATACATCATCACCCCATATCCAAAACCACATCATCCCATATAATTATAATCTTTCCAATTCCCAACCATAAGTCAATAGGGTAATGTAAACATGATGGAAATCAACCTCAAGATCTATTTCTTATGTGTACTTCTCCCACCTATGCACAATCACTGACATATACCACCACCAACTATATATCACCATTAGACATCACCCCAAACATTCCTATATCACCATAATGTAGCCATCACAATATGATATCATGAATATATATAGAATAAAAATCATACCCCCTACTATACGCAATGTAACATATCTAACCTGGTTCCACAGACTAGTGCCTCGATCTAGTCTGCGACATGACCTCAGGCATGCCTCTCCCTACACCATAGGGTACCGACTAGCAGTGAGGGTCTAATATCGATTATGGAGATACTATAACCTATTCTATCATAGTAATACTCCAAAAAAAAGAAACATAAGATAATAACATATGAACACAACCATAATAATACTAATATCTCATGATGAAAAAAACTGGAAGTACAATATCATAACTGAATAGAATATATTCCATGCTAAAGTGCATTCCATGTGTCAATATGAAAAATCAAAATTAAGGACATTTACAACACCCAAGTAGGTCCCAAACCACATATGGTTCCCTCATCCATACTCTATCCCAACTTAGCCATCTAACATAGTTCCATTTCTATTAACATGTACTAAAAACATGAAATCTATTTGGGTACCCATCAGATATCCTGAGTAGGGTGTGAGTACAACTCATTAGGCCACCACCAATGGAGTTTAAAATAATACCCAACCAATAATAGTGTATATAGTTGTATAAATAAATAAATGAATTGAATAGGTAAAAAATTATCAAATTGTCAATTATTCGTTATTTAACCACATAAACCCCTTGGGTTCCCAAGGACACCCAAAATCTCAATACCTACTCTGGCCCATGATGGAGTCTAAATGATTACCTAGGGATGAAATATATATAAATTCCATAGTTATCATTCACTATATCAATATTACACATGAATTCCATTTTTACCATTCTTTACCTCAATATAACATATGAATTCCATTTTTACCATTCATCATTTCAATAGCACACATGAATACTATTATTACCATTCATTATCTAAATATCACATATTAATTCCATTGTTAAAATTAGTCATTTCAATATCACACATGAATTCCATTATTACCATTCATCATTTCAATATCCCATCTTAATTCCATTGTTACCATTAATCATTTCTATATCCCACATGAATTACATTACTACCATTCATCATTTCAATATCACATATAAATTCCATTATTACCATTCATCATTTCAAATCAAACATATCACAATACAACATTAATTAATTCACCAATTAATTAGTTAAATTCAACAATTTCATACCCACATCCCTCCATTAATTAATTCATAATTAATTAACTACATTTATCTCATTAATAATTCAACAATTAGTTTATCACATCAATCCCATTAATTAATTCACCAATTAATTAAGAATAATAATACCATTAATTAATTCATCAATTAGTTAATCCCATCAATCCTATTAATTAATTCAAAAATTAATTATCCCAATTCACAATATCAAATATCCCACAATTAATTCAACAATTAATTATTCAATTCACCATCCCAATATTCCACAATAAATTCAAAAATTAATTATTCAGTTCAAAATTAAATATCTCCATAATTAATTTAACAATTATTTATCCAAATTCTCAATCTCAAATATCCCATAATTAACTCAACAATTAATTATCCCAATTCGATCAATTCTATATCCCCAATTTTTTAATTCCATAATTAATTAATCCAATGGAAGAACTCAATTTTTAGTAATCTAATAACAATTTTATAATTACATACACATAATTGAAATCAATACTTTGGGATGTGAATAATAGACCACCTATCAATATTGATGATAAACACTCGCTAATAAAAATCCCCAAATTCAAAAAAAAAAGAATGAGATTTTGATTCAATTAATATATCCAAGATTTAAATGAATTAAGATCTAACAAACCTAGATATATATCTAGATCCAACAGTAGATAAATATCCCTCTTTTATATGGGAAGAGGAGAGGGAGAGAAAGAGAGATCTAAATAGGAAGAAACCACTTACTTAGGGAGGTACATATATTCAATACACCCTTTGATTCACCATGAAAGGAGGTTGGGAAGGATTGGAATCTATTTAAAAGCCCTAAAATTATGAAATAGAGGCTAGGGTTGAGCCATGGCTGAATAGGGGTCAAAATAAGGGCTTAGTAATTTTTTTTAAGAAAATCAGGCTAATTAAAACCTAGTGCACAGTTTGCTGGGAAGAGGCTTGTGGTTTTTCAAACCATGTTCCTTAACAGTGTTCCTCTTCTAGGGGGTGCACACTTCTCCTTTTGTGATGCAAAATTTGAAAAACCATTCACCAGTCATGTAAAACCTCTCTGTCCAGGGTTTCATGGTTTTGTGGGACATGGTACACGGTTAAGGAAAACTGTGCACCACTTGTGCACTACATTCTTTCATAAAAATTTCCATTTTTTACTAAAACACACCCTAAGGAAAAAACTAAATGAAAATGAAAAAAAACTAGTGAAAATAGTACCTGAAAATATGCCCGAGACTTCTCTAGAAAAGGGAGGGGTTTTATAATCTCCCCACCTTATAACAACTCATCATCAAGATGTACTCCCAAGAATATCTAAGATTCTAAGTCAAAAATATTATGTCTATTGAGACCTCATATCCACTTCTCGTTCCCATGTTTCCTCTTAAAGTTATCCAATTTTCTACAATACATGAACTATTATCATGGTCCTTACCCACAAAAATTTCTCATTGTGATCCAATACACGTATATATGCTCCTCAAAGGGAACATTTATCTCAAGTTCAACATCATCCACATCAATCACATGAGAAGGGTCAGTGGTGATACTACCAAAGTTTTGACACATGAAAAACATCATGCATAGTGTTGTATCTCTGAGGAAGATCTAATCAGTATGCCACCAACAAGATTCTCTATACATCCTCAATTGGTCTAACGAATCTGGGAACCAAATTTCCCTATCTCTATATCTGGTGGTGACCTGATCTAGGTGAAACCCAATGGAATACATGATCACCCTATTTAAACTATATAGGTTATCATTTTCTATATACATATGACTTCTCTATACTCTGAGACATATCTATATGCTTCTGAATCAACTAAACCTTCTCTGATGTCTCTTACACGAGACTCAGTCTCAAAAATTCCGACTCACATGACTCTATCCATCATAGAGGTATCTAGATGGTCTACTATAAATATCATCATATGGTTCCATTTGTATCATATCACGATAACTATTGTTGTATGAGAACTCCACCAAATCTTGGTTCCTCTCCCAAGGTCCACCAAAATCTAGGGAACATTCTTGAAGCATATCCTCATGCACCTGACTAGTATGCTCTGACTACCCATCTGTCTATGGGTGGAAATCCAAACTCAATAAAACCTATGTACCCAGAACCCTTTATAATCCCTACCAGAAGTGTGAAGTAAAATGTGAGTCACAGTATGAAACTATAGTCCATGGAACACTGTGAAGATGGACTATCTCTCAGACATACAAGTCCCCCAACTATTCCACTATGAAAGTCTCCCGTATAGGCATAGAATGTGCTACTTTCATCAGTCAGTTCACAATCACCCAAATAGTGACATTCTTCAGCAATGTCCTTATAGTACCCACTATAATTTCCATATTCATGTCATCCCATTTTCATTTTGGAAAGGTAATCGAATGTAACAAACCACCAGGTCATTAATTCTTGGCCTTAACCTGCTGACAGGTTTAACATCATGTCACAAACCCTGTTTATTGGACTCCTTATGAACTACTCGTGTTTTAATGATCACAAATCCTATTCAACCTGGTTAAATCCTATAAATTATATCAAATCATGTGTATTATTGATTAAGTATTCTCATTATTTAACAAGATCCATTCAAGATTTTAATTTCTATACATTCAATTTAATTACTTTATACTATCCTTGATTTACTTTTATAATATATTCTTTAACAAATGATTAAGTCTAATCCATTCTATGATCATCATTTCTTAAGTCTAAATACAGTTATCCTGAAAAGTATAAGACACAATGAGTCTTCCAGTGGTTATGTCTGTTTGGAAAATTGAAGCATACATCATGAAGAAGATACTGTGAAGTAGACACCGTGAAGAAAACACTGTGAACAAGACACTGTGACCATGAGACACCGTGACCATGAGACACCATGACTACGAGACACTGTGACCAATCCAGAAACCGTGTGAAAGAGACACTGTTTCCATGACATACTGTGACACCGTTTCCTAATATATATTTTTTCTTTAAATTTAATCTCTAACAATCATATTTAAATATTTTAAAACACTAAAACAATTAATGTTTCTTTATAGACATATCATCAGACAATACAAGGTATGAGGTGCAGAATACATGAAACCTATCGGCCCCAACACATGAACTCCAAGATAAAAGAAACATTCTACCCAAAAAAAAGAAACGTATGAGAAAGGAAACCAAGCGGGCGTGAGCACCATAAATAAGAACACAATTAGAGATTTTTTTTAAGAAAATCCTATTGCATGAAACTCAACACTGCTGAAGAACACACGAAGAATATTTGAAATCCAGAATCGAGGATATCTTCTCACTATCAAACATCACGAAGAACACACACCAATTTTGCTGTCTTACAACATTGTATTTTCTATATGAGGACTTGAGCTCTGCATCTGCTTTATCTCA